>CAWUFW010000375.1:3260544-4582067 GCA_963921515.1 Calotriton arnoldi
GAGGCTTTTGCTGGCCTCCAGCTTGCGTTCACGATGGCGTGCACGCGCGCAGCTGCCATCTGGGTGTTCTCTAATGGCTCCTCTGCGCACACTACCCCTCCCTTCTCAGAGCGCCATCTGGCTTTCCTCTCGCTCGGACAAGCGCTTTAATGCCCCCTCCCCCACCACAGATCACGTCACCATTGCATCTGCATTTGCCTGTGTTTTGTCAGCAGACGAGGAGTTTTTACATTGCTCATTTTCTTTCTTTGCATCAGAGAAGCGCAATGGTGCAAAAGGCAATGTATCTTTTGAATTAAAGGAACAGATCACGTCACCACTGCATCTGCATTTGCCTGTGTTTTGTCAGCAGACGAGGAGTTTTTACATTGCTCATTTTCTTTCTTTGCATCAGAGAAGCGCAATGGTGCAAAAGGCAATGTATCTTTTGAATTAAAGGAACAGATCACGTCACCACTGCATCTGCATTTGCCTGTGTTTTGTCAGCAGACGAGGAGTTTTTACATTGCTCATTTTCTTTCTTTGCATTAGAGAAGCGCAATGGTGCAAAAGGCAATGTATCTTTTGAATTAAAGGAAGCCGAAGCAGAGTCTACACATGTTCCTGTTTTACAGACACTGCGCGCACTACCCCTCCCTTCTCAGAGGCGCCATCTGGCTTTCCTCTCGCTCGGACAAGCGCTTTAATGCCCCCTCCCCCACCACACATCACGTCACCACTGCATCTGCATTTGCCTGTGTTTTGTCAGCAGACGAGGAGTCTTTACATTGCTCATTTTCTTTCTTTGCATCAGAGAAGCGCAATGGTGCAAAAGGCAATGTATCTTGCCGAAGCAGAGTCTACACATGTTCCACAGCATCACTCAGCACCACCTCAACACAACTCAACACAGCCTCAGCATCACTAAGCACCACAACACAACTCAGCACCACCACAGCATCACTCAGCACCACCACAGAATCACTCAGCACCACCACAGAATCACTCAGCACCACTAAACACCACCTCAGCATCACCAAGCACCACCACAACACAACTCAACACTACCTCACCATCAATAAGCACCACCACCACAGCATCACTAAGTACCACAACAGCATCACTAAGCACCACCACAGCACCACTCAGCACCACCACACCACCACCACAGCATCACTCAGCACCACTAAACACGACCTCAGCATCACTAAGCACCACCACCACAGCACCACTAAGTACCACAACAGCATCACTAAGCACCACAACAACACCACTCAGCACCACCACAGCATCACTAAGCACCACCTCAACACCACTCAACACCACCTCAAGCATTAGCATAGCCAATAGGTCTCGCCTTTGGGGCCTTATAAGTGTTTAACCATGCAACAGTTAATGTTGTTGCACCAAGGATATTATGCTGCATAACTAAATACTTATAAGGTCCCAAAAGCGAGAACTATTGGCTATGCCAATGCTTGTTATTAACTGCTAAGGGCCCACCCATTAAAATAGTCATTTTTTTATCCCAGGGACCCTTAGGACAGCTTTTTTAACATTCACTCACTTCCTTTCACTGCACTCTCACGGCACAATACCAGCTCCGCTGTATCCAGGCGTCGTAGCACACCCAAGGTGCACTCGGTGCCGTGGGTGGGGCCCGATGATGAAGCATGTCACCAACTAGGTTGGTGAGTGAGGTCCTTACTATAAACATAATGTGTTTCCTTTCCAAAACAAACATACGCTAGGAGCACCCACTCCAGAGCTAGTACAAGGAGTATAAACATACAGGGCACAGGGCCACCCATCTCAAGATTACGAAGATGTCACGCTATTGTGTGATTTGATCCACAGATTTCACAAGAGTTTCAAAATCTAACAGATCGGGAATAAACTACTAGCACACTAATTATGTATACCCATCTAAGGACAAACATCAGATGTCTCCGTTATGATGATAATATGTATATAATTAAAATAGTACCCAAATAAGTTGTTTTATGTTTCAGCAACGGTTTTTAATGCACTAAACAGACAGCTTGTTGGGAAAGGTCAAGAAAAAAACACTGAATGTTTTAAAATAACAGTGTCTCCTTTTTAAAATGTTAATGAGACCATGAAATGTATTGGCCAGATTTTGAATGCTAATAAACAATATTTAAAAAGATCTTGATTTTATGTTATTATATTGAATATAGAAATAATCTCGTACATAAATATTGTGTTCTAAATATTGTTTACAAAAATATCACCACATTGAGTGTATACTTGTTATCAGTAAATCTAAAGAGGCCATATTTCTTTTGAATGATATTTAGGACACAATATTTATGTCAGAAGATATTCACAATGCTATTCTAGAACCTCACAATAGTTGTATGTGTTGTGGTCAAATCAACAAAGTTGTATAGATAGCTGTTGCCAAACACCTCAGAGATGTTGAGTTTCAAGAGTCAGGGCAAGGTTTTCAGGTTACTAGATCTGTCATCAGCATACCGTAGAGTGAACCTACATGACATCCTTAGCTCTTGGCATTGAATATTACTCGGGTGGGGCATAGCGCTACTGCATGATGTAACTTGGATTAAAATCTGTGACGCTGGTTTTCTAATGGTTAGTGCAAGATATTTTTTAAAGGGAGGAACAATGACTGTATTTCCAAGGTTATGGGCTATTGCAAATGGATTCAGAATATGAACATGACTTCATTAATAAAGGTGATGAGATGGTTGGAAGAAAGGGCAAAGATGGTAAAGAAAGAGAAATGCCAAATGAGGTTGTCTTTCTGAGACATGTGCTCACTTGAAATGGTGTGAGATAAGAAAAGGGCAATTAGGGCTTTAATAAAGTTATTGGCACCAGCCATCAAGTACCTGTTGAAATTCGTCTTTGGATTAGGAGAATACAATCAGGGCCGGACTGGCTACCGGGCGTTTTGGCATGCTGCCGAGCTGGGGGCTGATTTCGTTGATGGGGACCTGCGTGTGCTGA
The DNA here is from genome assembly GCA_963921515.1 of Calotriton arnoldi. Lineage (NCBI taxonomy): Eukaryota > Metazoa > Chordata > Amphibia > Caudata > Salamandridae > Calotriton > Calotriton arnoldi. The sequence continues at coordinate 3,263,518 of CAWUFW010000375.1, forward strand.
ACGAAATTCGTTTTGCTTTGTTTATTTCGAAGCACACGCAGGTCTCCATCAACAAAATTAGCCCCCACCGCAGTGACATCAGCCCCCAGCTCGGCAGCATGCCAAAACGCCCGGTAGCCAGTCCGGCCCTGAATACAATTCAAGATGTGTTGACAAGTATGCCAATGTGTTAGAAGCCACGAGGGAGCTAATGCACAAGAGAGAGCATTATTAATGAGATGATAATTTAAGTGTTTAAGGATCTAAAATGGAGTATAAGTAATGCTCCTAAAATGGAAATATTTGCTCAAAATGTCATACCATTGGTACTACTGATGCCAGCGATGTAGGGATAGGAGCAGCTTTATCAAAATGGTGGATATCCAGGGGAATATTGGTACAATTGCATTAAGCAGACAGCATATGAGTTACATTTTTTCGTTATTGAAAAAATAGCACTACTTGCTGCTGACCATAACATTACAAGATTGTATGTGTCGGGAAGAAAGTGATTTCAAGGTATGGAATACAGGTTTGCGATGCAGCGTATGAAAGTGTTGAAAATGTGGTTCACGGCTGCATCAAGGTTGTCTAGTGATGGAGAAGGGTGAGATGAAAGTGGGGATTTTAGTCTTGTTGACGATGATGGTTGTCAAAGAGTTGGCTTTAGAAGAGAGTGGAAGGACTTCATGGAAATAATTGAGTATGAAGAGAGCTTAGCAACAGATATTTATTTGAATGGATAGGTGGATCGTGAGAATTTATGTCGAGAGGGGGAGGAGTTTTAAAGAGTGATATATGATCTGATTTAACACATGTAAAGTACGCAGAAGAGATCATATCATACTGATTACGAGTTTAAAAGATAGTGTCATTTCTTTAGCTGACGAAGAATATCCTGGTCGCAGTATGCCTAAAAGGAGATTAGGATAATGGTTTGGGTGGTTGGACCTGGATGCGCAAACAGGAGACATTGAAGTATTGTTAATGATATGCAAATAGTGAGTTAGTTCTCAGTCAGCTACCTTTGTCTCTGGCAGAAATAATGATGAAACCAGGAGATAAATTGGGTTTAGAATTCAGGGGATTGGTGCGTGCTTTGGGTAAACAAAATAAATATATAATACGTTTGCCTAGTTATCATTTTAATGGATTACCTTGAGAACACAAGTAGTGTGACAATGGAAGGAGTAAATGGGTTTATTACTTAAGATTTAAAGATGAGGGATCTCTTGAAGTGATTTTGGCAGACAATGTGTTGCAATTCACCTCAAGGCAAATATGTGATTTTTTGGAAAAACAAGACATAGGAGTGCCCAACACAGACTATAGGCATCTAGTGGAAAGGGAAATTAGATTTGTCATTACAAGTATACAGTTGTCGGTAGCAAATGTGATGTCATGCAAGAATAATTTCAAAGATTTATTGTGGGAATATCGAAATAAGTCACATTTCAACACTGAAATGTATCTTTTTGTGTCCTAAGAGAGAAGGTTGCAAATTCTAAGTTGATGACTCCATGGTTTGTTAACAGTGGACCTATGTGGGTGGACAGAAGAACTACAGACTAAGTGCAAGGGAAACAAAGATTGTACATAGAGAGGCATATTAAGAGAAAAGCGAGGACATTTATTGAGGTAGATGATCGTAAGTGGATAATCGTGCAGAAAGTAATATGGTAAAAAAGAGGATTCTAAATCAAACATTATAAAGTTGTGGCGAGGAAACCAAATGTGGTGAAACTGGAGAGTGGACAAACATGTAGTTTAGGAGATGTGTTTAGGATACCAAAGAAGTCTAATTTTATTTTATGTTGCAAATATGTTTTGTTAAGAGGGAAGGTCTGTTACACATGTACTCAGTACTTGGGCATAGGATTGCAAAATATAGAAATAAACCGTGCTGTTTGGAATGTAATGTAGAATCCCTCTGAGTGTGTGACTATAGATGGGGAAATTTGTGAGTTCTGTGGTATACCAAAAGCTGATTGTCTGCTCATCTAAGAAATATAGCTAAAGATAATTTACAGTAGTCTCTGGGGATCTTATCAGCTATCAATAGGCTATGGTCATTCCCTGAGAAGGTCTGGGCAAGTGAAGTTAGGCCACTCTTTTATTTTTGCCTAGAGTCCAGTCTTTGGTCACAATTGAATATATTAGAATTTTCTTGGTCGGAGCTTCATTTTGAAACTGGACACTCTTTTCCTTTCAATGTTGGGTCAGGATAGAAGTATTTCAAGATCTTGATTTGGTTCCTAGGTGTGTTCGCAAGGAAGGAGGGGGGGTGTCTAGTTTTTATCCACATTTGGATTAGAATGTTTTACTTCTGCATCACTATACTATAAATATTCACATAAGCAACAGTTTTTATAGCAAGCCATGATGCTGAATTGTGTACCATGATTCATACTGATATAAAAGAGGGAAATTTCCTCAGCATGCATGAACATCAAATTCCGCTGATTGTAGTTTTATTCTTGAAGGTTCGACAGACTAGATTCACTTAGAGACAATGACTCAACACCCGCGATGAACAATTGGTTCTCTAGCATATGCTTGCTATTCTTGTTTCTGAGCGTTGTGGGTGTTTTCACTTGGATAATTGATTGCTGTCATTTTTTTGCTGGCTCATTTGGTGACTGTGTATGTGTCTGAATGATCCACTGTTAGAATTAGAAGTCTGTGAGGCTGCTGTAAGTTTGCAGTACAAGTCGTTACTCATCCAGCATCACTCTCTGCCATCTTCTCTTTACAGTGCCAAGATGAACGTGGGCTCCATGGAGCAGGAGCCAACCCGGAAGCTGGCCTGTTGTGGAGTGCCCCTCATCACCGAGGACATGCAGTCTCTGGCTATCCGCACCCTGTCTGGTGCTGACATCTACAAGCACTATGACCTGATCCGGGAGCTTGGGAAAGGCACCTATGGGAAGGTGGACCTCGTGTCCCACAAAGGCACAGGTAATGTGAGAAGCTGGCTGCCATTGCCTTAGTATTACTTTCCTCTGTTATTTTCACATGTTCACTGTTGGAAGTTAGTTTCTTCATACTAACGTTCTGGGCACAGCTAGAAATTTTAAGTCCTCTTATATTATTTTCTGTGAGCAAGACAGCATATCCATTGGTCATGATTTATTGGGAAAACATGTGTTCTAATATTAGTTCAGTTATGAAGTGAGAATTAAAGGCCTGATTGAGAGTTTGGCAGATAGGATAGTCTATCAAAAATGTAACTCATATCCCGTCCTCCGTATTACAAGTACATTATATGCTATGGCACTTGTAATATGGCTAATAGGATGTACGTCATGCTTGAGACGGGGTATCCCATCTCCAAATACTAAATCTGGCCCTAAGTCTTGAAAGAGGATTTATTCTTTGCCTGCTTACTAATATTCACTAGTTAAAAAGGTACGCAATTATATAGGTTCTTAAAAGTTCTCATTTGAGTGGGGTTTTAGTCTGGTGGCGGGTGGTCACTGCTTTAAGGCATTTGCTACTTTCTACCCACTATTGGTGACTACAGGAAAAAATGGTACTATGTTGCGTCAAATTGATTCCTATTGGAAGGTGGTATTTTATTACTGCCTGCTGTTGGCCAACAGCAGAGGAACATATTTTTACTCTAGCCGTTATTTTTTTATTAACTATACTTAATTATCTGTGCTTTTATAAAGTGCTTAAACCATTCGGAATCCATGAACCAAGATAAGAAGGCAGACTGAGGTGAGGGCATAGGTATGGCTATTCACCAAGGCGCTGAGACCAGGTTTCAATGATTGTTTTGAAGATTTGAGGTTGCTGATGTTTTTGAGGTAGTGTGATAAGGAGCTCCATTTCTTAATGGATTCTCACCAGCTGTCTTCCTGTTGATCCTAGAAACAATAAGGGCCCGATTACGACTTTTGGCGGTGCGGGGGTGGGCAGCCTGCCACTGCCACGCCCCGCACCGCTAGGAGTCGCTGCGCCTGCCCACCAGATTACAAGTAATTTAGTGGTCTGGCGGGCGGACGGCATGGCGGTTCCTGCAGCGGTGCCTCTTTCAAAGGTGGCGGTGCCTTTGAAAAAGGCACTGCAATGGGAACGCCACACAGGTTCCTGCACGGCATGGACTGTAAAGTCCATGCCATGCAGGAACTGGGGCACATGCACACAGGGGAGCACATGTAGTGCCCCCCTGCATGCATCCCTAGGCTGACGGGGCACAGGGGGCACTGTAGGGCCCCCTCCATTTCAGCGCCGCTAGCCGTTCTATGAAAACATTGATGGTCCCGAAACTTGTAATAGGCATGGCAGTGCTGCAGCGTCACCACCTGCATCTTACAATGCCCTGACCGCTGCACCACTGCCAGGGAGCAGCGGTTCCCTGGCGGAGCCAGCGGTCCAATTAGGGTCCGACAGCCCAACTCGTAATAGGGCGGTCAGACCGCCAGTGCAGTGGTGGCTGGACCGCCATTGGCACACCACCACGAGTCTGGCGGTCATCGGACCGCCATACTCATAATTAGGTCCTAAGTGTGTTTCTATTGGAATGGTGAAGATAGATGCCTAGAATATATTTTGCAATTTGGATGAAAGGATAAGATAGCTCTTGGCCACGAATCATCTTTGGATTGGGGTGTGAAGTTTGAAAAACAAATCTGCCTGTGGTAGGAAAACACTGCACCTTGACAAGGGCCTGAAGATGGCCACTCAAACCTGCATCTTCTGCAGTTGAGTTATTACTTCATTTGGAGCTCCTCTATGCAGGGGATTGCAAAAGACCAGTTTGAATTGCTCAACAATGGCAGTTTTTGCCAGGAATTGCTATGACAGTAAAGGTTGAATTTATATAAAATGATATGGAGAACTGTTGTTTGAATGGTGGTTCAATTAAACTGGTCATCTATTGACAACGTTTTGTTGAGATAACTAAGACATTTGAGTGGCCTTAAATATGAAGGACGCATATTCTGGTGAATAACCATGGAGACTGTACGTTGACTGGGGAGTAAGAATTGAATTTTGACAGTGTTTAGTCTAATGCAGTTTTGTTGTAAACACCTTTCCACAACATTAGGTTATCTACTGGAATTCACGTGACAGCTTCCAAACAGTTACAGGATGAGCTGAATATCATTGACATGTTACTGGAAGATTGTGCTGGCTTCCATGAGGGCATTGCGGTGGTGGGTTACACAGATCTTATCTATTGTGGTCGAAAATGATAATCGCCACTGAGAGTAGTTGTCCAACATTGGAGAGCCTTGCCAACCTCTCTTTTGGGGAGGGTGGCCCTCTTTAAAATGATGGCCTGCCCTGCTTTCTCTATGTGCTCCATAACTCACCCTACCCGGTACCCGTGTCCTGCTTCCGGATCATTGACTCTGAGATAAAAAGTCTCCTGTGGGATGGGGGCCCCCACGTATTGCCCTCCAAAATCTGACTTGGAGCTGGTTTGAAGGAGGTATAGCCTTCCGGCCATCCAAAAGTACTACTGGGCGGCACAACTAACGCCCAGAAATCATTGGGTTCATCTACCAAGGGAAGATCCAGCATTTAAAATGGACAAGGATAACATGAGGCCAGGTGGCCATTTTAGAGCCCTTTACGGAGGCCCAAGAGCTGCACCCGTACTTAGCCCCACTGCTGCCACAATAGCCCTCTGGCACACCGCACTTCATAGCTTAGGGTGGAGAGATAAAATTACACAAGCCACCGCTCTGTGGGACACGTTTCAGTTAGGTACCCTGGCCACACGTGTTGGGTTTGACAAATGGGATTTGATAGGGATATCAAAGGTTGGAGATTTGTGGAAGGGTGGGGACGTACTTTCCTTTCCTGAACTTCAGAAAGAATACCAGTTGGCTCCCACTGAAACCTTCCGATATTTGCCGGTTAGAAGTGCACTGCGGAGAGCGATCCCTAGAGGGATGGACTTTCCAGAGGTTATATTATAGGATGAATATATGCCACGACAAGCCATCTCATTTACCTATCGCAAATTGATTAATAATGCCCCAAATCCCCTGATTAAGCTTTGTGTGCATTGGGTGAATGATCTGGGAGAATTGGAAGATGATGAATGGCAAGAGGCCTTAGCCTCCCCTAGAGAGGTGGCCATTCGCTCTAGATTCCGACTGGTTCAGTTGAAACCACCTCATCGGTGCTACTATGCATGAACTATCCTGGTTAAAATGGGCAAATCGGACCATGCTGGGTGCCCTAGAGACTGTGGCCGGGAAGGTTCCTTTTTCCTTATGGTATGGAGTTGCCCCGTGCTTCAGGACTATTGGAGGGGGGTGCTCGACTGCCTCAGCGAGGTGGTGGGAGGTGCTCTTACATTGTCTGCCAAATGGTGCCTACTTCAATGTGTGGGAAGAATCGGGCCTTACGCCTTGGATCACCTTGTGACTAATGGTGGCCAAGTGAAATATAGCCCGCATGTGGAGGGCTGTGGTGCGTTCATGCTTGAAGGATTGGAAGAAAGTAATGGACTGGTGCATGATGGCAGAGAGAGTGGTGTACGTGGGTAGGGGCTGCCCGAATAAGTGGAACAAAATATGGAGCGGTTGGAATGAGTACATGGGGGGGCGTGTGTGAACCCCTGACTGCTGCCGTGGATGCCGGGGTGGACTGCTGTAATTTAAGTGAAACTACTGTGCCGTGAAACTTCTGTGTCACGGTTTGCTCAGATACGTTGTTTGTCCATTTGGTCCCTGTCGAGGGCTGCGGCTGTCTGTTTCTTTGTCTTTATACCTGATATGCGACAAGTATAGCGTCACTGGTGTTTATTTTGTATGATTGTTCAATAAGAAGAAAAAAAAGAAAATGCTGATCGCCAAGACTGCAGAATTGTGTGGATCTGCCATCTTTTACTAAAAAGTGGTCTTCCTGAGAGGAAGGACTTGAACCAGAACTCTGCTTACTTCCACACAAGCAATGTTGATCCTCTGTAATAGAATACAGTGACCAGCAGTGCTGGAAACAACAGAAAGGTATCATAAGATGAGTAATACTGATTTGTTTCAATTAATACTAAGATGAATGTTCTCTTCTCTAGTCAGTGGATCTGAGGTGTAGGGCCTTCTTGTTCTCACTTAGCTAATTTTTTTGTCCTGGTTGAGGTCATGCGTTTTGTGCCACTAGCAATTTGCAAAACCTGGGCTTCACCAGTATTGCTTCTCTTGTATGTGGAACAACCATCAGTGTAAGCCTGCTCATTTTGTACAACCATCACAAATCAGAATCATTTATCAAGGGTTGTGTGGGTGCTCATGCAGCGCTATGCAATTTGCACAGCGCCTGCTGGCTTTTATAATAGCAACTAAACAGATGCAATGCTTATCGTCTTTATGGCCCCACATACAAAATACCTTCGTAAATAACCCCCACTGTCTTTAAAAACAAAATCCCCTTTTCTTATGCAGACCGATGGTGACCTTATTTCAAATTTGCATTGCAGTCTGAGGAGGAAGTGGCACAATGTAAGTTTAGGAGCTTGGAAACCGTATACAGGAGGCTCATCGTCTTCCAGTGATGTAATAAAGCAGTCCATCTAGGGACCATATTCTCAGGCCAAATGCATCTTTTGTTACTAATCAACGTTTCAAAAGCATTGGGTTGCAAGACCGTCTTTCCCTTAGTACCGGACATCTTCTAGCTGGATTGTGTCTCTGATGACCAGCGAGTTAGACTTCAAGGAGTCAGTAGTCCTTTGGTGACTGTGTCGTTCTTGACCCCTGAAACTCTGTCCCTCTTATGGATGAGTCCATCTCCCTATCTGGGTACCATAGCCCTGATCTGCCATGAGTTTCAGCAGGTGTTAAGTCTGACTCCACTGACATCATCTCAATGCACACAAAGTGTGAGTTTTGTGCATCAAAAGACAATGCAGAATTTGTCCTAGCTATCTTAATAAATCTATTTCAGTAAATGTCAGTGCTGCTTGTTTTTGTCTCTTTTGTCACACTGTATGTACACACAAGTTGGGGATAAGAAATAGACATGCTGTAGGAGTAGGATAAACTTAATAGCCACTTAATTATTTCTACTTCTGGGCTCTGCCATTTCCCCAAACCCTATTCATAGGTATTTCACCTGTGAATTCTTTATTAATTTAAGAATTAATGGAAGACAGAAGAGAACATGGCCGCATGGGGATTGATTAAGCATGTGTGCTTGAATATGCATGTGGTTCTTGGCTACACAAACCTCTAATTTTACCAACATTGAGAAGTCGTTTTTTGTTGCACTACTTAGTGACAGGATACTCATGTGCTGGGAAATGGAAGAAAGCCAATATTTGTCTGGGAGTCGGGACATCACCGTACAGATACTATTATTCTGATAGGAAGTAGTGAATTACCTGATTGTTGGGAGTTTGTTCAAGAAGAATTGGTGACTCTTCTGGAGAGGTTGTGTGCAATGCCTAGGAATTCGGGATTGATTGTGTCTATCTTTCAACATTTTGCAGATTTATTCAGTTGAGATATCAGCATCTAATATTTTGTTGCTAGTGTAGCTTTTCTTAGTTGCCATGCTGGCTTTATTGTAGGTTAGCCTGGTGCAAATGGATGCCAGCTTGGATCTTAACATGTGCCATATTTTTTGCATCATTTCTTAAGGTGTCTAAGATACCGGATTGAGAATTATTATTATGAACTGCTAACGAAAAGTGTTCTTTTAACTATTCGAGGGAAGACGGATTTGTCACTTCGGTTACTAATGGAGGGGATTTGTGCAGAGATAAATTAAAAATGTTGGGTAGTAGATTTTCAAGGTTTAGTGTTGTTAAAAACTCAAATTGAAATGGTTTTCACATACGGTATCACCAGGAATAACACATACTATTTCCTGAAAGGGCATGTCCACGCATCAGTTGAATAGAAAAATCCCATAGACCTTCTTCAAATACACACTACCAAGCTTAGATCTAAATTTCACATATGTATTCTGGTAAGAAAAAAAGTGCTGCATTTTTCCATTAAGTAATCAGGAAGTCATGTGAAAGTGCTTTTTAAAACTCATAACGATACATTAATAGGGAGTCTTGGCAGCTTGTTGTTTTTACATAGCATGTCCCACTCAGAATGGTTTTCTCACCCGATCACCCCACACTTTAAGGCTAAAAGAGTATTTATGAGTAGGAACACCAAGCCTCCTGGACCATGGTCTCCGCAGCCCTTGAGATGAATGGCACCGTCCATGCCTGCCAAGGACTGATCCACCCAAAAACCATGTCTCCCCGAGATCCGCTTTATTAAGTTTATATTGCCGAAGTATTCGTATTCCTGATGCCCTTTACATCATTTCATACCCAGTGCGTTAGGTTTCATTGTACTGACCTGAGGATACCCCCAGTCTTTCAGTCATTGTGAAACACGTGACAAGACCATCTCACCTACTCTGGGTCCCTGCGGGTTCTTCCGCAGGAACTCTTGCTCACTTGTGACACCTGAATCCTACATTCTACCCTCACAGGTGCCCTGTCACCAACCAGTCTGGACCGAGTCACTAGCCACGTGCAACCCACATGCCCAAAGCTATAGGCCGAGTCACCACTCCTGCTCACAGCCTGAACCAGTACAGGATCACGGGCAGTTGGTACCAGACACCCCTAAGTGAAGGGGTATTCCAGAATTGTTTTACCCCACCTCACTGGCAAATGCAAACCCAAGCCATATATCTGACACCTGCGTACGTATGGTCCCAAATGGGCCTGAGCTGCAAAAGAGACACATTGGGGCTTATTAACTAAGGATTTGCACAGGTACTTTTTTTTTTTTTTTAAAAAGGTTTTTATTGACATTTAAGAAAGATAAGTCAATAATTCAAGTTTTAGCAGGAGCAAGTTTTTGACTTTACAATAAGCACAGGTTCACAAGGGTAGCATTACGTTATGAATAGAGCATCAGCATTCTGATGGTCAAATAGCACATGAAGGCATTACACACTTAAGATTGATCATCAATGTGCTTACAACCTTTAACTATCCCTTCAACCCATGACAGTGCGCTCCATATTAGAAGTGCCATGTTTGCATCTGTCACACTTCGGGATCCTACAGCTACCCACATTCGCATGCTCAACTGTCTATAACATCCTGGTCCTCAGGGAGTCATGACTGCGGATGTACGTCTAGTAAAGTCAATATAGTAAAACATGCAATCAATTTCAGTGAAACAAGAAATTAAGTGAAACCACAATGTCACCTGGTGGGCATGGGGGTGAGTCAGACGACGGAGAGCTACTTAACAGGAGGATTAACAATGAGAGAAAGCGTCTTGCTGGGGAGAAGACTGTAGTGAGGGGGAAAGAGTTTGTTACATCAACCAAGGCATTCCATTCTCTACCCTGAACAGACCACTCAAGGAGATGATGCCACAACCATGTTCGCCACTTGTATGCCCATTATCTATTCATTCACTACGGCAGCCCGTCGTGAGTCCCAGGCCCGGAACACCTCCGTCCAGAGTTCTGCCAAGGGGCGGCGCCGGAGGCCTCGAGCATCCTCCCTCATCAGTGCCCTCTCCTCTGCCCTGGACCATGCATCCACATCCCGCTCCCAAGCAGCAACTGTGGGGCCCGCTATGGGCATCCACTTCAGGGATGTATACTCCGTTTCGCCAGGATCAAAGCGAGGTCTATAAATCTAGTGCCAACCTTACACTTCTTAGGCCTGGGGAATAGGGCAAGGAGACAAACCTCCGTGTTACATGGGAGAGAGCGTTCCAGAACTCCATTCAGTGCAGCGATGACCATCTCCCAGAAATCCCATAGTCTCGGGCAGTCCCACGTCATATGAGCAAATCCAACATCGGGTGTCCCACACCTTGAGCAAGCCCGCCCCCCCCCCCTTCCCCATGAATAACTTGGAGTCGGTGGGGGGGTCAAGTATGTCATATGTATATAATTGAACTGGTATTCCTAGAAACACGCCCAAGGCTCTCGAAGGATTTGCATAGGTACTTGTGTGGCGCAAAGCAACTCAAAGCATTGAATTGATTTACTTACCATTCTAAAGCCTTGCAGGAACAGTGCAAAATTATGTAGTGCAGCAAAAGTGCCCACTCAACCTTTAATAAATCGAGGGGTTTGAATAGAATATGTATGGGCAGTAAATCTCCAAATATTCTGTCATTTAGTACCTTGTGTAGCAACGTCCATCTATTTGTACTTTCCAAGTCTGTTCCTACTCAGGAGAGACAGTGACCATTTTCATCCTAGAATTGGCCATTTTCAAATATTTTTCTTCCATACTCCTCTTAAAAGTCTATTTTCGCTATGCATTTTACTTGGAAGACGTCTTTTTTCTCTGACCCGCAATGCACCGTTTTTTATCTTTCTACTGCGGGGAGGTATCATTTGCAGAGAGCAAGAAACATGTCACAGAATGTTTTAGTCAGCTCACAGTCATCGTGGAAATTAGCAGCCGTCTTGGATGGAGGCCCTGAAATGGTCAAAATAGCAACAAAATCAAACAGAAACTGGCAAACTGAGTCATGAATTTGAGCAGCTGCTTCTGGGCTCCGATCCTACAGGAGGCAGCAATAAGCGTGCACATCCTTAAATCCCTAAAAACCACAAACAAGGACAAATAAACAAAATTGGTGCACACAAGCAGTGTAGAGATGTAAGTGAAGCAGTACCTACCTGACAGAGGGAAATAAAACATATATTTTGGAGTTTATTTAAGCACCAGTAACATTTCGAACGGAAATGTGCGAAGTACAATTATATTCCCTATGAAGTAGATGGAATGCACGAATAACATGAACCAAAGAGAGGGACGGAGGCATGCTATCAATGTGCGCCTTGTGTGTCAGATCAACAGCAAGGACGACAGCTAAGATAGTGCATTCTTGGGTTCTTTGAGCAACGTTAGATATTCTTTTTCTTATTATCGCAGCAGACGATATTTTAAGGTAATTTTAGCTAGTCTGTATTTCTGGTGGCAAGGATTCTATGTGAAAGGTCACAAGAATGTAAAAAAAATATGAACGCCTCACACAGTAATTTAGGTATTGCCAGAAATGTATGGTTCCTGGTTGGGTGGGGGGGGGGGCATAATAAATAAAAGTGTTAGCAAGAAAAGCAGGGAATATGCCATGGACATTTTTGAATAGTAGTGTCCGTGCTGTGTGTAGAGTTCCAGTTTGAGTAACTCACTGTGCTCGCCCATCTGTCTCCCCATTCCTGATTTTGCACCCCTTGCCTTTTACCTCTTCGCACGTTACACCCAATCAGCCCTTTCCGTCCATCTTTCACATTTCTCTTTTGTTGTTCTTTCCTACACCCTCCGTAATGTGCCTTTTTCCCCTCCATCTTTCCTTTCCCTCTTCTATGGCTGCTGAATCATGCTCCTTTTTGCCACTCTTTCCCATTTTGGATTTCCACCTTTTCCAAGCAAATAAAAAACACTTTTAATTTCTCTGAATTTGTGTGTTAAAATTAAAAAAAGATTACAGACATTCGCAGACAATAAACATTCCTACTTATCACTTTCATTAGCATAGTCATTTAAATGCTAAGAATGGGAAAGCAAACTCCCAAAGTGGGTGTTTATTCTTGTAAAGCAGAAAAATGATCCCAAGACATAGGGAGTTTTCTCCATGACTGAGGAGGACATTGGGTGATATCCCTATCCAGGGCCGCCATGCTTGTCCAAGGCAAGGAGGTCTAGTGGCTTTCACCCTGACCTAAATGGGCCAGACAGCCTTCGCTGTAACCTGACAACCCTGTGGCAGATTGGCCGTCAAGGCAAAGGTTTCTGATGGTGCAGCCAGCTGAGTCTCCGCTTCCAGAAAACAAATTTAATAGAGTGGGAGAACAGCAAGTTTTGCCGGATGGGAGCACCAATTTACGGCAGTCCTTCTACTCCACCAAACCACCAGAATCTCATAGTCTACTCCTTTTGTTATTTTCTTGTGGAAGCACAGATGCTGAAGTAGAAGAAGGAATCATGCATCATGGTTTTTAATCATCTAAGAAGACACTTCCCTCAAATTACTACCTTCCTCAGTCCCAGGACCAATCGCACCCGGTCTTAATTTTCTGTTAAAAATTACTCATTTTGCAACTCATTTTTGAGACATTTGCCGGTTAATCTGCTTCCAAAAAATAGATAATTTTTATTCTCAATTTTCTATTCCTAAAGCATCAATTTTTTGTTTGTACCTATTTAATAAGAAAAGAAAATAAGCTATTGTTTATAATGACACGGCATTTAGCATTTGTATTCCCATATAAAATAGGTTCCTTCATGATCCCTTTGCAGAACTGGGCTTTGGCTTCCAACGCTGTAAAGACGACAAACAGAATTTTTATTCAAAACAGAATTCTTTTTCAAATTAACTAGCGAGACACACAGAGGTGCTCAATCAATCATGAGAAAATGGATAGACACCAAGGGAGCAAATAAATAAAAATCTACTTCTGCTTTTATGTTCTATGCTCTCCTTTACACCAGTACCAGCAGCATAGTCACAGATCACTTCAGGTGATTTCCTCATTAACCACACCTTTAGGATCGGCATGGCGAGCATCTCATTCGACTCCAAACTGAAAATGGACAAACAAGTACAACAAACCCAAAACATCTGGCTCCTGAACAAAATACAAAGATTCTTCGTAGGTCAAGAAAGATACACAATTGTGCAAAGATCGACTTAGGCAATATATACTACCTACTCTACATAGTAAACATATACACTGGCTGCGAAGGACAGCGAATGCTGCTGCTACAGTGGTCATAGGCAGTATCACATTTTTTATTTCTACCCCATCTTGAAATTTCACTGGATCTAAATCCTGCCAGGAATTAAGTTTAAATACACAGTACTGCTGCATGAATCTAGATCTTTTCACTAAGCGAAACACGAGGGATGCTTGTGAGTGCCCTGTTTTCCCCATTAGTAGCTATTTTTGTTTATTGCCAAGTGTGCTCACCTTTCTCATTCCCTTTTACTGCCCTGCATATGCATGCCTTTTTAAAAATTCCTCTGCCACCCTTTTTCCACGAATGTTTGTATAATGTATGGGGCAGCGCGTCACATAATGTGTGTTGGGGTGAAATGGGCAAGCCTTGCAGTCATGGAGGCGGTCCTAGCACAGGGCAACAAAGATGCTTATTGCCTCTTGGACCACCTTCATGATACCACTTCATGCTATCTTTATCTTAACCCATATATATTATCAGAGTCTCACTCAACACTCCACAAGTATCTAGGTTTACTCTCAGTTGTAGGTGCAGTGACTATACCAGTAAGAATAAAAGTCTTGAAATAACAATGAGGCACTGCACCTGACAGCCTCACCTGCTTGAAGAGTCACATGCGTAGGCTTAAGTGCTACGTTCCTGATTGGGATAGTTTTGCATTTCTCAGGGTCGAAGGTTTTTCTTTCCTCAGATCTCTGATAATCATAGATAAATGGTTGTTTTAGCAAATCAGAAATGTTTTCCGAACTCTAGAATGGCAATGTGCTTGCCGGCTTCAGTCTGCAAAGATATTATCAACCACAGTCAAACGGCATTTTAATCCTGTATTTCAATCCAGTCCATTCTAAACTCGATAAATGATTTATTTATCAAAATCATTTTTAAGTAGTTTTGTATGTCCCTCAATAGGTGTTCTTCTCTCCACTTCAAAGTTTCCCACAGTTAGTCTGCTGTATTCGGAATCGGAGCCTTACGTTGATCTAAAGTTGTTTAGGACATTGTTTAGTTGCTCTTAGATGGGGCAGGTAGTTACAAAATGTATTGGAATTACCAGTGCTGTATGTGACAGATATAATCCATCTCCAGTTTGAGGTCTGTCTTCCATTAGGCCTTCCTTGATGGTTGCAGGCAACATTCGTGCCAAGATGTAATGTTACTCCATTGTGTTATAACTAGACACAGATGGAGAGCTGGATCCAAATCCCTTATTCTACCAACCTGCAGCCAGTGGATCTGTTGGTTATCAATGGGCGTTGGACGATTGACACAAGATGCTCATGTGAGGCATCCCAAGGCGATGCTGTGGGTCGGTTCTGCTTCTGCCAGTTTTGGGCTCAGTGACCTCGGTGATAAAGATTTCAGGTTAGTCGAAAGGGTATCTAAATTGTTGAGTTTTCAGCAGTAATCAATTGGACCCTGCTCTCATTATTGGACGCAGAGCATTCAAGTGCTCTGTACCCAAAAACTGAACTACAGGAAATCTGATCTATGTTTCTGCTAGAGGTGCACAGTGTGGAGGTAGTTTCTCTAGTTGTGTTTTGGACCTCCTTTTCTTCTCTTACACCAAGGCACACACCACAATTTTGCCTTCTGAGTGTTTTTACATGACTACCCAGCATCACCAGTTAGCATCAATATCTGAGCAATATCCTCAGCGTCAAATGTACCATTAACTCCATATCGAATCAAACTTTGCCTCTCATCTTAGATCAGTTTGTTGAATTGGAGAATCAAAATGAACAGCAGAGGGTCTCCGTCAGCTCAAAAATTGCCTTCATTTTCTGAATCAAATATATGGTCAGCACTTCCTGTCCCTAGTTCTGCCCATTCCAATATGACTTCCGTTTAATCTCCCCATAATTACTGTTTGGTGATAGTGATAACTGCATTTAACTCCCAATTTGACTACACAAACTCAGTCGAGGTTGGGCTGCCCATACACCAAATCGTCCTTGGAATGTGATTCAGAGTAGCAAGACCTGCAGAGAAACCTGAGATTTCATCACTACAACCTTGAAATCCCTAGATAACCGCAAATACCTGATCCACCTTCAAGCTCTCTTCATCAGCCACAAGAGCATCCACCGGGAGGTCCTAAAATACCACAGTAACATAACACACTCAAGGACGCGGCCTGTGCTTATCCATCAAAAGCCTTTTCCAAGTCCTCCGAGTTCACTGCAGCTCAAAAGGATATAGGTGCTTCACAGTCTAAGGACTCCAGCTGAGGAACACCCTCCTTTCACCTTCCACAGCCAAGCCCACAACACCGTCTTGAGAAAAAGAATGAAACAAATTCTCTTGTCAGAACCACCCATCGATTATTCCCTCCTACTAAAAAAATACATTGCGGTGATTTTGTTTGCAGAGTTTCACTGTAAATATATTTGATTGAGACTGATGAATTAATTCATTCATTCAACACTCGCAGATTGTGTTATGCACCAAATTGAAGTCCAACGTGCCTCTGTGTTTTTCTTTGTCTAGCTAAGATTTGTTTCCTAACCTTTTTATAGCTATTGGAAAATAAAGATTGTAACAAGTAATTATTACACATTACATTTTAAGAGATGTATCTGATTTATCCAAGATTTTTATCAGAAATTATGCATTTTAGTCTGATAAAAATGCAGGCTCAGTCTCATACCAGTCTTATGTTTTGTTATGCATGGCACCATCTGTGTATAGATCACACCATCTTTTTATAGGTTGCACCATCTATTTCTAGATCGCCCATTTTCTATAAATCACACTTTCTTTATATAGATGGCACCATTTCTCAATAGAACTTTTTATAGACCACAACATCTTTTTATAGGTTTTATAGTTTGCACCCTTTCTATACACAACACCATCTTTTTATAGATTGTGGCACATTTATACCTTGCACCTTCCTTTATAAACCAATGCATCTTTAAATAGAATGCCACATTTCCATCCATTTTGCAAATAAGTCTGTTTTTACCCTGTAAATTGCTGGCCTCCCCTCCTTTTTTTTTTTAATGTCCCTCCTGTCGTCATCTTTTGTACCTTCTCAGCATGTCCTTCATCGCCCACCTTATGCATTACTTCAGTTTCCTTTCTCAATCCACTTCTTCTTTCCCTTTTCTGTTTTCTGACATTCACCTGTCATTCCATTCCCTCCCTTACCTCTCCCGTCTTCTATTATAGCCTTAGAGCCCACCGTATCATGCTCCACCGGCCATTAAAGGCCCGCTCCAGCGTTAAAGGCCTGAACCAAATGCAAGGGCCTTTAACAAGGGAGTGGGCCTTTAATGGTCGGTAGAGCCTGCTACGGAGGGCTCTAAGGCTACTAGAACATTCTGCCCCTAGAGGGCAGAATGATTTAATTTGGAAAACTAAGGCCTCACGCAGCCCGAAGGGCTTGAAATCCCCCTGGTCTCCATGAGGCCTTTGTTCACAGCAACAGCTGATGCAAACATTGGAATGTTGATGCTCCGGGCTTCTACCAGCCCAATGGAAGCCCGGAGCACTCCATTGTCTTCAATGGAGCGCTCAACATTCCAATGTTCTAATGAAGATGAAAGAAGTCACTCTTATGTCTCCCTTCTCTCTCTCTCAATCTCTTTTATAAGTGATTACTCATGCATTTGACGACACCACAGTAAGCACTTACGTTTCGTTTGGCTCTTTATCACCCTCCCAGAGAATTCTTTTTGAGCCATGCTGCACCTATATACCATATTAATTTAGTCCATTGCTTCTCTCAATCGCTAGATCACGTCCCAAAGAATAACAGCATTTATTCTGCTTCTCTGCCTAGAACTTCCAAGCTTCCAGGGGGCCATTGTTTCCTTGATCACTCACTATTCCAGCTCCCTTTTACACTTTGTCCTTACTCTTTCACGCCTCCCCTCAGACCTCCTCATCTACCTTCATCTTTAAATTTGAAACAAACCCTTGCATGCCATGGCAATAACATTGAACTTTTTTGTGTCCCCTTCTCAAAATAGAATGCACCATCTGTCTGCAGTAAAACAACCTATATTATTGACCACTTCAACACCCTTCTCCCCCACTACAACCTAACAGGAGACATGGATCGGCCGGAAGGACAAAGTCATACCAGCTAGCAATGTTTTGCCACACACCGCAGAGTAGTTGCAAGAGAGGAGGAATGAGTCTCCTACTTTCAAAGCACTTCCAACCATCACCCACCCCAAGCCAGATTCCCCTCTCTTATCCCATGAATACTACACTAGCACGGTTATCTTGTCGTTCAACAGAAAGGTCTTCTACGGGATGCATTGGGTGCTTATTGAGGACTTCTAAGCCATAGTGGAATCATTTCCCCAATCTACTCCACCTGATTATTATTGGCGATCTTAACCTCAACCTAAATGATCACCAGCCAAACAACTTATTTTGCTACCTCCAGCTTTCTTTGCAGAAATTCTTCTGTTGGTCAATAAATACAACTTCAAGTAGACACAACAGTGCATCTCATGTTTACCACCCTCATTAATAAGTCATATGTTCAACAAGTTAATGTTTCATAACAGGTAAAATGTTTCATAACAGGCCCAATCATTAGCAACAAGAACTGATTATATCGGAAGGCATCCTTACTTTTAGAAGTCCAATATTAATATTGCTTAAAGCACACATTGTGAATGTGTCACTGCGGATACCCAGTGGAAATCGGCCATGAAGGTAGTATTTGCAGCCCATAGCAGCCATTAAATCTCTTTAACTTACCAGTGTGGTGCCTCATCCTCCCCTTCCCATTATCCTGAATATATTTCCATTAGAGGGCATTACACTGCTCATCCTAATTAGGGTGGACCGTTTGATGTCTTTGTTTTTCTGCCTGGTGAGGAACAAAAGAAAATACAAATAATTACCACTACACCCAGGGAAAAAGCTCTCAGGTTGTGGGTGGTCATGTGGGTAGTCATTAGTTTTTTTTGTATTTCATAAACAAACTCCCACTTTAGGAGTCTGTTTCTGAAAAACAAAAAAATCGTTAGTTTGGTGGATAGCCATCAAAACCGATGTCAGCTGCCCACCAAACTTTTTGTACCTCGACACGAACCACCATGACTGTCGTTTCTGTCAAGGTACAGAGATCACTGCTGGGACAGCGGTTATCTCTAAATTTGGCAGATGGACCACAGGGTGGCGGACGTAATGTCCTCTTCCACCACATAGAGTACCATACCCAAAACTCTAGAAATGGCCGCTTATCTCCCTGCAGCAGGCTCAGTTTCTGCGAAAGGGAGTGGTTTTTCGATTGAGTTCACCACCTGCACAGATCCATTCTAGAATGGACATAGTATATTGTGAATTGGGTTGTGGTGGACCACTGTAAAGCTATAATTGGTATTTTGAACACAGACTTTCTGCTAATCAGATCCCCTAGTACATTATCCATCATCATGAGAGTCAATACAGCTCTCTTTCTCCAGGATCATACAGTGCAAAGGATTGCACACTTGAGGGCCCATTCTGAGTCAGAGGCAGCGGTGTTGGTGATCGGCCTGGTGGTGGTGGATAGGGGGGGAATCGGAACCATACAGCTCGTTTCCAAGTTTTAGCTGTAGTGGAACACGGGATTCTGTATCTATGTCACCAGTATCTCCCTGTCCAATTACTGTCCAAATCGGAAGAGGGCCTTGTTCACAGTGTGCAAATGCTACATGCCCGAGTTCCCTCTATGGTTTCCGCTGTTTTCAGACCTTCAGAATTGTTTTTCCTTCCTTGCTATATTTACCCGTCTAATCATTTATTTTGAAGGCCACATGCAAAGTGTTGCGTCAAAGTGTTGCCTCTGCCCAAAAAGCATGTTGTGGGGGCTGCTGAGCTGCTCAGCCACCAGCAGCTATTTGGATTGCTTGTTCTGTTTTTCCTAATTATACACACATCCCAGATCTTGGTCGGCTTACCGCCTGCAAGCACTCTGGCATACTGCATGCAGAGGCCTGCGTCCGCTTGGTCTTCTTGCGTGAGGCGCGACAGCACTGGCAGCGGCGCCAATGTGTCCCTGTGGTGACAGCTTAGAAGGTCAGACCTTGTGTAAGTGTCAAACCCTTGTACAGACTACCTCATCCTTCGTGACAGCAGCCCCAGGGACACAAAGTGTGCATGCTATTATGTGGGTACTGCATAAACAGGTTGGCTTCTATTCTTTAATTGTGAATTTAAAGTTTGAATGTTATTCATTACACATTGCAGAAGACCCCTGTTTATCCTTCAAACAAGTTTTACATTAAAATGGCGGTGCAGGCTCTAGCCCCAAATCATTGTGTCTTATTATAGTCGGATCCATCAGCCCTTCTCCATAGAGCATCACAACCAGCAAGATAGAAGTGGAGCCTGAACTGAATGCCTGTAGCCAGTGGTGTGATGTGTGACGTCCGCCTATGTATGCATTCAGTCATTGAGCTCACTCTTAAGAGAAATCCACTAGTCAGTGGGGTGAAGACGAGTTTCAAAGCCCGCACAGTACTTAACCATGGATCACCTGTAGAGGTAGAAGCGAGGCCATTCATCTTATGTAGGTGGTCCTTAGCACCTCTCATGCTTCGCCTTTTGATTGGCCCACCAGCAACGCAGATAGAGCGCTCCTCCTTGTTGCCTACTTTTCAGTTGAGAAAGATTCGGAGAGTGTGTTCTCATTACTCATTGCATCAGTGACCTCTCAGAGGGATTGACTCGCATTATAGGAGGGAAGAATAGGAACAGCTTAGATTTGCTCTGAAGTCACAAGTGCCAATGAATCTCTCTGGCATCAAAACAAACTGAAGATGCTGAAAGCTGCCCTTGTTGTGTTTGTTAGATATTTCAGGCTGCCATCCGACACACAAGCTTATTTTCTGAATGGTTGTGTTTACCATCACCTGTTTTCTTTTACCCAGTGCAACTGTTGAATGCTCCTTAAAGTCTTTCCATAAAGGGTTTGAGTGTACCCTGGGAGTCGACTGTCGAGATTAGAGTCCACAGAGAAGACTCCCAGCAAAAGCATAAACATGTTGGTGATGCAATGCATTGTAACACAGAAACAATAACCAGAGGGCTCGAAAGCAAGTCACAGGCAGACACTGCATTAAAAAAACAATGCATGCAGACAATGAAACCCCTGTTCCTCGCTGCACGTGCCGCTGAGCTCTGCGTAACCTTCATGCACTTCAGAGCACTGCTGCTCCAGCCCTTCATTTAAGAAGACACCGCTATGTTTGTAGTCCAGAGATCCATTTGTTCTCATAGTGGAAACAATACACTGCTTGCTCTAGACATCCACTACTGAAAGACCACATTCAAAAGAATTGGGCCTAAAGCAGCGGCGGTTCCTCCATGGGAGCGGAGGAGCACCCCCCACACTGCTGCAAAAAGCTGCAAAAATAAAATAGTAATAAAATGATTTTATTACCATTTTATTTTTCTGGCTTTCTGCCGAACGGAGTGGGCAGGGCAGGGCCAGTGTGTCATTGCTGCTGATTGGCAGCATTGACAAGTGGCCCCTTCAGTATGAATTGCGCATGTCGGTTTTGCTGGCTACCTTGCTACGGCCAGACATGTGCAATTCAAACTCTCCAACCCGGCTGTCTTAGACAGCCGGGTTGGAGAGCAGGCACAGGCCTTCAGTGCTCTTCGGAGAGCTGAGGAAGCCTGCTCCAGCCAATACAGACGCTTCACTCATTCAGCATGAGAGCAGTGTCTGGATTGGATAAGGAGCTGTGGGACCTCGCGCTCAAGGAGTCTGGAGCCGGGGCCGAAGAACACCGAGGACATGCTGCAGGCTAAGAAGGTAAGTGAAACTTTTTTTTTCATTTTTTAATGTAAATGTTTATTTGTATGTATTTTAATTTTATTAATGTCGACTCACCATTTTTGTGGGTCACCAACCGCCACTGGCCTAAAGCGATGACAGGGGAAAAAAGAGAATTGAGAGGGACCCTTTATTCACCAAAGGAATAGGGTTCCGTATTTAACTAAGAAGATAAATATTTCCTTTGGCAGACCATTCATCCTTTCATATTGAAGTCAAAATTGCCTCATTACCACACAACTCTCATTCAAACGCCACCTCCCTCTACAGCAGGCAAAAAAAGAGAACAAGCATTGGCATAGCCAATAGGTCTCGCCTTTGGGACCTTATAAGTGTTTAGTCAGAGCTATTGGCTTTGCCAGTGTATTTATGCTATGTTGTAGAGTAGTGTGGCTGTTGTGCAGCATGTTGCAAAGTTATAAAAAAAAAGCGTTATAAGCATTTTTGATACCTTATATATAATTAATAAGATATTATGAATAACTTAATGACCCTATCAAAAAAAATGTAACATAAAAGTGTTTTTGAAGATATACGAGTAAAAGTGATTATTGTTTTAAAGTAACTAAGGCCAAAATGCGACTTAACAAGCAAAATAAATTTCTAGACAGCGGAATACCGCAAACAGTTTCATATTAAACCAATCAGTGATGGGAATTAATAAACCTGCCATGGTTATGTTTTCCTTGAGGTTAGAGAAGCTCTGTGCCTTTTAATCAAGAAGGACCCTAGCGCATGACAACCCTGCGTCTCTGCTTAAGGTGTTAATTGGCCGAGGAGAGCCTGTAGAGTCTCCTGTGAAGCAGCGGGCTGAGGAATGTCCGCGGTTTACAACCCCTTTAATAAAAGCTGTGGGGGCAGAGTGAAGGGGAGAAGGCTTTTTTTTCTGAACTGCCTGACAACCAAAAATTGTGAGCACTTTGAAACAAAGGCAGTGTTGTTTTTTTGGGCGAAAGAAAGTAGAAACGTCCTATATTTGGTAACAAAAACCAACTTATGAAACTACTTTGAAACAAAAATAAACACAAACGCCTTTTAAATGTATAAGGGCGGGGTGGGTGGGTGGATGAATGCTTGTATTGTACTGAGGTCTCCTTCCAGTGTGCACGGTGGTGAAGGAAGGGTTATTAGTTGTAGAAACGCAAATAAATTGTTTACTTGTTTAATAAGCCACTGGGCCTCAAATGAATTGCATATTTGAAAAAAAACCGCTTGTAACGGAGCTCCCACTAACACATATTTTGCTTTTTTAAACTTAAATTTAGAGACTGGGAACTGCCCATGTTAATATTAATGTTTTAAATATTAACTGTATGCTGCCATTTGATATGAACGTTGCACAACAAAAAACATTAGTGGTGTGGGGGAAGCTGGATTTGTTGGCGCTTGGGCCCCAGCCAGAATGAAGGCCCTTATAATACTGTTTAGTGTGTAGTCTGTAAATGTTTACTTTGTACATTACCCAGAAATACAGTAGTTCCCAAATTAATTCAGATGAATAATACACAGTGGCTAAAAATATTGCACAGGGATGCGCCCTGCTTTACCGTGCGCTGCAAATACATCACAGGAGCAATGTTTCTAGTGCATGTCTTCCTGTAATGTGAAGTCCCCTCCCCCAACCCCCCACTTCTGCTAAATAAAGAAATAACTTGGCCACCACATGAGTAACTTTGCCACAACATAAAAAATGTAGCGCCCTGCTAAAAATATAGAAATACTGTTTACACATTTGTTACAAATAAGATAAACTGCTAGCTAAAGCTTATTTATTATAAATAAAGCGTGTGTGTTGGTGAAAAACATATTATAGCGGCCAGCCCCAAAAAAAGCACAGATATTTTTCCTACGTTTTTTTTTTTAAAGGTAAAAAGTGTGTGTTCCTATAATTTACACACAGCATCAAATTTAATATTATTACAGCGTGTGTAGTAATTTTAAAAGCATCTGGTTTTGGGCAAAAAAAGACAGAAGGAAAGTATGTTGAATGGAAATAATTATGCTGCTGCCACAATTAAAAAAATATTTTATTAAGGCACATTCTGCTGCTCCTTCACATGGCTCACAACATCTGCTTTTCACAACAAAGTAATACAAGCATTGGCAATGCCAATCGGTCTCGCCATTAGGATCTTATATGTATTGCCTGCCGATCACATAATCTCCCCGTGCCTGAATGTGCCCTTGTGTAACGTAACCGGAGCTTATGTAAAGTGCTCCAATACCTTCAGGTAGAGTTCGCGCTATAGAAATCTGCATAAAAAAAAATAAAACACTGTGCCAGCCTGCCTCAAGCGCTCCTCCCGAGCAGCCCTGCCTGCCGATCACATAATCTCCCCGTGCCTGAATGTGCCCTTGTGTAACGTAACCGGAGATCATGTAAAGCGCTCGAATACCTTCAGGTAGATTTTGCGCTATAGAAATCTGCATAAAAAATAAATAAAACACCGTGCCCGCCTGCCTCAAGCGCTCCTCCCGAGCAGCCCTGCCTGCCGATCACATAATCTCCCGTGCCTGAATGTGCCCTTGTGTAACGTAACCGGAGATCATGTAAAGCGCTCCAATACCTTCAGGTAGAGTTTGCGCTATAGAAATCTGCATAAAAAAAAAAAAAACCACTGTGCCAGCCTGCCTCAAGCGCTCCTCCCGAGCAGCCCTGCCTGCCGATCACATAATCTCCCCGTGCCTGAATGTGCCCTTGTGTAACGTAACCGGAGCTCATGTAAAGCGCTCAAATACCTTCAGGTAGAGTTCGCGCTATAGAAATCTGCATTAAAAAAAAAAAAACACTGTGCCAGCCTGCCTCAAGCGCTCCTCCC
This sequence comes from Calotriton arnoldi, assembly GCA_963921515.1. Lineage (NCBI taxonomy): Eukaryota > Metazoa > Chordata > Amphibia > Caudata > Salamandridae > Calotriton > Calotriton arnoldi. The sequence goes on from CAWUFW010000375.1 coordinate 3,287,801, forward strand.
GAGCAGCCCTGCCTGCCGATCACATAATCTCCCCGTGCCTGAATGTGCCCTTGTGTAACGTAACCGGAGCTCATGTAAAGCGCTCCAATACCTTCAGGTAGAGTTCGCGCTATAGAAATCTGCATACAAAAAAAATAAAACACCGTGCCAGCCTGCCTCAAGCGCTCCTCCCGAGCAGCCCTGCCTGCTGATCACATAATCTACCCGTGCCTGAATGTGCCCTTGTGTAACGTAACCGGAGGTCATGTAAAGCGCTCCAATACCTTCAGGTAGAGTTCGCGCTATAGAAATCTGCATAAAAAAAAATAAAACACCGTGCCAGCCTGCCTCAAGCGCACCTCCCGAGCAGCCCTGCCTGCCGATCACATAATCTCCCCGTGCCTGAATGTGCCCTTGTGTAACGTAACCGGAGCTCATGTAAAGCGCTCCAATACCTTCAGGTAGAGTTCGCGCTATAGAAATCTGCATAAAAAAACAAGTGGCGGCAAAAGTGAAAGCAGCTGCAGCGGGAGTGGTGCGCGCGCGCGGCTCGACCTAAAAAACGCAAGCACCATCTGTTTCCATATACTGCCAACGCGATAATTGGAGACAGATGGGGTTGAAGCTCGCGCCCGAGGACCCTAGGCCATCCAACAAACAAGGCGGGACAATCACCCACCTTGCACCAATTGCGTGCTGTGTTTTTAAAAAAGGCACATGCACATGCGGGCTCAGAAAAAAAAAGCACACGCACGAGCGTGTGTTCAGAGCTCAAAAGCCCTTACTTAATGCCTCGCAGAGCAGCGCATGTGCGCTGGCTCAGGCAAGACCTAAAAAAGTATATCCGTATGGTAGTCCTTATTTGAGAATATGAGGACCTCTTAAATAATATAGAGATTCCTTATAGAGATACTTGTCTCAATTGTAGATAAAACCAATGAAATTCAATGATTTCTTTTTACAGGGCCTTTTACTGGATGGGGTATCTTTCATTTATTCCCAATGTCATAAGATTTCCATGATTGTGGAATTATGCCACTCTCTTGTTGGGCCTCCGTCTAGAGTTAACGGCGTTTCTTCATGTCTACTCTGTTTAGATAAGCTGCAACAGAGTGGATGTGAAGAAACGCCGTTAACTCTATATGGTTATTGGTGATATGAAGGTGTTTGTCAGTGAACTCATTATTCTCCATATTTTCCATATAAAGGGATGTACACTCAGCATGCCAAGCTGAAAGAAGGGCTTGAGCCGTAGTGGTGAGATTTTATTCAAGAAGGAGTTTCTTGATCTTACAGATACATTTTAGGAGACCATAGAATGTGTTTATGACCTGTAGGGCCCAAATGAAAGAGATGGGTAAAAGTGGACACCACATCCCAACCCTTTTTTCATACAAGCTCATTTTCCCTGAACTGCCCTCTTCCGCCTTTACAATTTGTAATACCCATCGGGCTGCTGTCTCCATTACTAAAAGTAAGAGTTTCATTTTTAAAGTATTTGTAAAGTAGCTTTGTAATGCTGGCTTTATGTTAAGCACGTAATGTCAAAGTTTCCAGGATGTGGGCACACAGCCCACCTTTCAGTGTTAGAAGTATAAAATGGAAAGAAAGAAAATTGAATTTTTTCCAATGCTAACTTTGCATCTGGCCAAAACTCTGCACCCGGCCAAGAAGAATACAAGTCAGTCACTAGTTGATCAGTAACTGCACCCATCCATCATCCTAGTGCTTTATTTTACGATAGCTTTCAACTGCTCACAAATCTCTGTGCAATGGTAAGACACATACATGTTCAGACAAATGGCTGGAGAGATATTATATAATCTTTAGCATTTGTGACTGTTTCTAAATCTCATTTCTCAACCTTAGTTGTTCGCAGGGCATCCACACTCTCTTGCTGTTTCAGGGCACGGACCTTAAATTAATGTTTCTTTTTCTCATTCCTTTCTCTCCAGGGACCAAGATGGCACTGAAGTTTGTGAACAAGAACAAGACCAAGCTGAAGAACTTCCTGCGGGAGTTCAGCATCACCAACACCCTCTCTGCCAGCCCCTTCATCATCAAGGTGTTTGACGTGGTCTTCGAGACCGAGGACTGCTATGTCTTTGCACAGGAGTATGCCCCGGGTGGTGATCTGTTCGACATCATCCCTCCTCAGGTACAGCCATGCTACCCTGACCTGCTGGTGTAATTCTAGCCGCCTCAGATACCGCTATCTCTTGAGACTCTGCTACTAAGCTCCTCCCTGCCTCACCCCATTGACATATACAAGAGTATTTTCAATGAGGTCAAGGGCGCTTTTCTTCAAAACTGCACAAACTCGTGAACAAATGATAATGTTGTATCTCCCCTTGAATGACTCGCCTCATTGACTGAGGCTCAATCATTGATACTGAGATGCGTTTGATTTCTGCTTCCATTTTGGGGAGCATGTGAGGAATGTCAGTTTCATCGATGGCTTAGAACTTGTGTGGTCCATGGTTGGGCTGGCACCTTGTTGGCCATCATTTTGTACTCATTTGTTTTAAACACTGCGAAAGCCAAAACGCTCTTAAGTAATTCCAGATTTAAGAGACTAAGCTTAGGAGCTATTAAAGAACTAGGTTTTCCATGTGTTTCTGAAAGTTGGGACGGGAGCAAGTGCATCTAAGGTGTTGGGGTCGGGCGTTTCAGAGAGTAGCTGGATTGTAAAGCCTTTTCATTTCAAGGATGAGTATTTGAATGAGCGGGTTTGTTCAGATCCAGAGGAGTGGATTGTGCTCCTGATAATTGAGGGTAAGTATATCGAGAAGCAAGAATATCGTGGACAAATTTTGAAGACCAAAACACTGAAAGGAAAGCGAATAAAGAGGAAGCATAAATTTACCACTCCTAACTCCACATATACGTACCTTATATATATCATCATGGTACGTACATGCGGAGTTAGGTATGGAAAATCTAAACAAACTTACCTTTCGATATTTTGTATTCAGTATTTTGCCATCCATATCTGTATACCTTGATATGCTAGCTTCAGTACTCTGGGGGCATACTGGCGGAATGGAGCATTCGCACGGCTTTATATAGGGTTATAAGACTTTGAAACTTATTGTGACAGTTTGTTGTGCAAATAATTATGAGCCAGAGTGAGTGACTTCAGCATCGCTGCTTGTGATCAGGGCAGACAGATCTTAAAATGGAGCAACTGAAGTTTCCTTACCAGACTGGAGCTCACTCTTTCCAGAAAACAGTTGCAGTAGATGCATTGGGTGTGTTTGATGCTTGAGTTATACTCGACTAATGTGAATAAAAGATGCCTCAGATTGTGGAGACATTTGTGAGTGAGGTTTCCAGCAGAGATAATAGAATGATAAGGCCCAGTTATTTTTATTACTAGATACTACTGTTGCTTTCATATTTAATTCCTATTTAGGTTGGCACTGTGTTGTCTTGAATATTTAAAAAAGGACGAAAAAGGTCTAGGAACAGACTTCTTGTCGTTTTTTTTCTTGAATGAAGTCAGGTTAGGACAGTTCCTTAGGTCTGAGAGCAACAAGTTCTAAAGTTGAGCACCCAAGGCCTGCAAGAAGCAGGGAGGAAGATCCCTGAAAGAAGCAGGGAAGAAAATCCCTGCAAGAAGCAGGGAGGAAGATCCCTGCCTCTTGCGAATGAGCCATGGTTGTGCAAACAGGTTTGCCTTGCTTGATCCTCGGTAACGGTTGGGCTTGAAAGGTGGAAACATAGACTGTGAGAAATTGGAGCCCTGATTCATCCATGCTCTGAAGGTGCTCCAGAACAGTTGTCCAGTGTATGCAAGTACTTGAACCATTGTTATTTGAGATTTGTTGATGCTTCTATCTGGGTATGTGGCATCTGGTTTTCTGTACTTTGAGTTGCCTTGTACATGGTTCTTCCTAAATGCACAGTTCCTTGTTATGCATAGTAGTACAACTGGATAATATTTTATACCTGCATGAGCTTGTGTTCCCCTCTGTTGTATATTTGTGGTTATTTGTTCTAAATTTTGAATTAAATACGCAATTGGCGGCATTGTGAATTATATTTATGTATGCATTAGTGTGTGCTGAACATTATTTCACTGATTTTTTGTTGTATTAAAATATTCGTGTTGTACATTGTTGAATACAACCTGTTTGTACTGGAAATTGTTTTGTATATGTCATTATTCAGGACTATATTCTTAACCTCAGTATGGTGACATATAGTTGCTTGTGTTGGTGGTTGTTTGGTGTGTTCAGTGGATCTTCTTGCTGTACAAGCATTTGTGCTTTATTTATGCTCATCTGTATTTGGATTTTTTCTACAGCATAATATTGGATGAATGCTGTTGATTTTCTACATGTAATTTGATTGGATTTGCATATGCGCAAATGACATTGAGCAAAATTGGACACATTTTCTAACGTTATTTGCATAATGCTGCACTGTTGCTCGGTGCAGGATATTGTACTTAGGGAACATTCAAATCACAATGACTCATCTCTCCACCTTACCCCGTACAAATGCGGATCAGGGACTATCTGAGTTAGACGCAGCATCATCCATAGGCTCCAAGTAAGCAGCCGTGTTGATGCATACCTTGCCCCAGACAACGCTTTTGCCCAATAAACATGGCCATGCGGGATACCTTGCCAACCTGACCCAGGTGGCCAGAGGAATCTCTTTAGCCAAAGACCCAACAATCAGCTTCCAAAGAAAAGCATCTGCCCCAAGCTATGTTTCGAGTGAACATTCAGGAGCAAGGCACAAACTGAGCGCCTGCCTACTCACTAGAGAGCTAAAGATACAAATTATGTGTGGCACTCACATGCACACACACAAACACAAAACACGCTACCCATTAGCTTTGGGAATCACAGACTGCATAGGTACTGTGATGTGTGCTTATCTGGGATTAGTGACTTGCTTGTCTTTTGTTCTAACGTCTGGATATCTAATGGATTAGGGCACTGAAAAGGCTTTCTTCAAATAGCGTGTTTGTGTGTTTTGGGCGGCCCTGTGAATAAGGCAGGGTGGTTGTTATTTCTATGGATGGATATTTCTTGTGTGTGGTGGAGGTGGTTCATTTTAGCTTTGGTTGGTTAGTGTAAGTAACTTTTACTAAATGTAGTTTAGTTTACGATGATTCTTGTACCTGATAGTTTGATGCATGCAGTTGCTTTTTCCTGTTTTTGGATACGTGGTTGTTTTCTCTGTACATTGATTGATGTATTCAGTTCTACGAGATCTTGTTGCATGCAGTTACCTTCACTTGTGATTCTTTGTTATGTGTGGTTGTTATACTCAAAGGTGTTTGCACTATTTGTTGTATGTGTCTCCTTGTACTATTTGTGGTTGTATGTAACAATATTAAGATCAAGAATATAAACCACAATATCAGCTGCCAACATATCGTTAAGGTAATCATGCTACTAGAAGTATAGAATTGCTCATTTTAGAACCACGTCTATACCTTGACAGTAAGTTGGCAGTCGATATGGTGGAGCAGAAATAAGTGCAGCTCAATATTTAAACGATGATGTTATGTTAATACATCACTGTTGGTTGATTTGTGTTTTTTTTACTCTTATCAGTTTTATGGTGGTATTTGGTTGCGCCTATGTGGTAGCTGGCCCCCACGGTTGATTTTAGAAAGCAGTGTTTTTTCCTACAATTGTTTTCTGTTCTCAATGACTTCTATCAGTGACTTTTTGGTGTATGTTGGGCCACGTTATTTTCACCTGATGTTGTTTGCTGTAGTAGTTGAGCCTTGAGACCCTCGCGGGTATGTAGTGCGCTTTATAAGTGACATGATTGATTGATTGATTGATTAGTTATTTGTTCTGGTGACCGTTGTAGACACTGGGATTTGCCTATGATTTTGTGCAGCTATTTACTGTAGAACAATGTTTGCATGTGCAGTTTCTTTAACTACTTGTTAACACAGAAGTACCATCATACTAACAAGCTGTGTTTTCTCATCAATGTGCAGGTGGGTCTGTCTGAGGACATGGTGAAACGTTGCGTTCAGCAGCTGGGGTTGGCACTGGATTACATGCACAGCAAAAGCCTGGTGCATCGGGACATCAAACCAGAGAACGTACTCTTGTTTGACCGGGACTGCCGCCGGGTCAAACTGGCAGACTTTGGCATGACCCGTAAGGTGGGCTGTCGAGTGAAGCGCATCAGCGGCACCATTCCATACACAGCTCCTGAGGTTTGCCAAGCTGGCAGGGCTGAGGGCTTCACTGTGGACACCAGCATCGATGTGTGGGCATTTGGAGTGCTCATATTTTGTGTTCTTACAGGTAATTTTCCCTGGGAAGCAGCCACACCCTCGGACACCTTCTACGAAGAGTTTGTGCGTTGGCAGAAGGGGCGTTTGGTGGGTTTGCCGTCCCAATGGAGGCGCTTCACAGACAACGCGTTGCGCATGTTCCAGCGCCTCTTGGCATTGGAACCTGAAAAGCGATGCCCCATCAAAGAAGCCTTCTACTTCATGAAGTATGACCTGATGTCTGAGGTGCGGAGGCGGCCATCCTATAGATCGCGAAAACACACCGGTGACAAGATGTCTACTACGTCTCACCGCCATGAGACTCCCACCTCCTGTACTCCTACCCCGCTGAAGAGGACCATCCTTACAGAGGGCAGCGGGCTTAGGTTATCTCCCGCCACTTCAGATGTGGGCCTTCCTTCCCCAGGACCTAGCAGAACTGATGGGCGGCAGGACAAGGGTAAAGGCCAAATGGTCTTGGCTACAGCAATAGAGATTTGCGTTTAGCCTGAAAGTAGCAACAATATGGATTCTAGTAACATTCACCAAGGTTGACTGTGACTTTTCAGAGCACATAGGAAGTGATGTCACATGCAACTTGGCATCCTGTTGCGCATGTCCACGTGTGGATGTCAGTTGGGGCCAGTATGCCTGCCCACAAGCAAAAAATGAGATTTCTAAAAGCAAATTGAAGGAATGTGTAATAATAATGAAAACATTGCCGTGCTTTTAAAAATGAAATTCTTATGGAATTCAAATGAACATGTATGAATGGATTTTGGATCTGTAGATTATATTTCAGTAGCATTGTAAGGTTCCTAGACAAGAACTAAGATTTTAGGGTAACCGCATTGATTATTAATGTAGTAGGAATTTAGTGCTGGTGTAATGCACAATACTGATAAAGTTATAATGGAAGTACCACACTCGTCCCCAGAGCCAGTAGCACACGGGATCTGGCAGTGCCAGCACCCCATGGTAGGTCACCCATGTGCCTCAATCTTATCTCACTGGGATCAGCCTGTCTCAAGAAGATCTTACTCTCTTTGCCACTCCCTTCATTGTTTTGTCTTCTCAACCTCGAGGCAGCATCTCTGAGAAAAATGTATGTTTCTTTGGAGCTGTATGTCACTATATGACGGTCAACAATAGAGACCTACAAAAATATTACTTCCATTACATAGCTTATCCCTACATTGTCAAGGTAAGTAGATAAAGGAAAATATACATTTACTACTCTTAAATCTCCATCTACTTAAAATGACAATATAGTGGTAGACAATATAATGGATGCACTATTTTTGTAATGGGATACATCGCTTGTAATATAGTGTCCCCCACCATGTACGGCCAATCAGTCTTTGACCAAACCCTCAAGGATGATCCTGTCTTGAAATAATGAAGGAAATCTACCCCGCCTCACCCCTTACAATCTATTTCTGATTAAACTCTTCTTGAATGGCCCTTCCCATACTGGCCCTCGATCCAAAGGGATCTCAGCAGCCATGAAAACTGTTTTAACGCATTCATTTGGCTACATTCTGGTGATCCATATAGAGGTGACCCACCTCTTTTGGGCACTGCAGATTGGCAAAGCCTTTTCTTTGGCTACTCGAAATTTCATCTGCCCACAGAATGCAAATGAGAGAATATATGTTTGTGGGGTAGAAAAGGCTAAAGGCTTGCATCACTATTCCTCCCTCTCTCATAACCTTAAATAAGCTTTCCTAAACTGTACACCTTTTTAATTTGGCAGATATCTGTTGTGTAACCGATAAAGATTCCTTTCTCGCAGCCGAAGGAATGTAGACTAAGTTGAGTTTTTCCCCATGAGGTAGGGGTTTGTGGTGAACTGTTTTTATAGAATTTAGTTTTGGTGGTATGCTGGGACTCGTCAATCAAACGAGAAACCAAAGTTCACAAAGATTCCCTACAAAATGGAAAAGGCATTGTATTTGATACTGATACTATGAGTAGACAGGTCCATCATTTTTTAAAGGTTGTGTGGGAACTCATACAACATAACACAGTTGAGTACTGCGCATGAAGGCCTGTACAGTAGTAAGTGAGTTGTGTTGGACCAGCAACCACACATAGCCTTAGTAAATGTGGGACACAGTGTGGTATTGTTTTGTGGAGTATTGTTAGCTGCCACTGTATGACTGACTGCGAAAGCGATAAGACTCCCATTGCAACCCCTGATCGTGGGAAGACTCTCTCGTCCTAACACGACCAGATTCGGTGGCCAGGCAATAAACGACCTTCACCCATGCATACAAATGTATAGAAAACATTTGTATCAGTTTTCTGAACCCACTTTCATTGGAAGAAGAAGTCACTGACATATACATCCCAAACAATGAAACTGGCACCAATTGCCAAGAGCCTTGTTAAGTATAGGCCATCGTGCCACTGATGTCAAATTAAAATAAACTAAAGCAATTTGTAAACCAAGCTCTCTACATTTGGGAGATGCCTTCTAGTAAGTGTGTGCTGAAGCTGACAGTCTTCCCCTGAAATACAAGATAAGCAGGGCAAAAATTTATTTTAATATGTCCAGAATCTGTCAGGGAATCCAGTGGTTCATAAGAAATTTGTAGACGCAATGAGATATGCACCAAGGAAGGTCCACACAGATGCTGTTGCCAGAGAAAGGGATACCATAAATACCGATTGCCATTTTCACCAAACTCGTGCACACTTTCTCAACAAATATTTTTGTCTGTCTCTTCACTGCCCCTATTTGGGTTTTATTATAAGTTGGTCTTGAAGGGCTCGTTAAAAGATAATGGCCTTTTCTCCAACTGTAAAGTTGATTTATATCCTCTCCTCTTGAAAAATATCAATTTATTTTGTGTTTACAGGAAAGGAAAACCTCTGAACATGACAATTATTTCACACACATTATCAAAACGTATTTCCCCCCCTTAACATGGAGAGAGCTATTACAGAACTAACGTTACAAAAGTTGTTAAAGTAGGTGCTATGTTACCTCTAGTGATGTACGGCCACGTGGGTCACTGACTGTCTATCTTCGGTGTAATCATAAATCTGTCATAAAAAGCAATAGCAGTTAGCTCCATTTGTCATCCCAGACTAAAAATGGATGTTATCAATTGATTCATGAGTGTGTACATACAGAAATGGATTCCTGTTCAAGCAGTTTCACAATTTGTATTGAATTATTTGTTGTGTTCGATTGAAATTTTGGGAATGATGGAACAAATCTAGAATGATTTTTGGGGGATAGATCACCAGTGACAAATACATGTGTGGTCGATGAAAATAACCTAGAATCATTTTTGGGGGATAGATCACCTGTGACAAACAATGTGTGGTTTTGTGGTGCGTTCCCTCCGACTTGCTTTCAGTGTCCTTAGGTTTCATCATCATATCTTGACTTTATTTATCCTTTTGAGTGGGAGGTTGTTTGAGATCACATCTTGAAGTGTCTTGATCAGACAATTTACTGGAGATCGCAGGTATTCTGCTCTTTATAGACCAAACTTCTCATCTTTCTTGTTTTACAGACCTGTCAGGGTCAGTGGTAACAGGAATGGACTGGTGCCTGAATGCTTGCCACCAGCTCTTTATCTCTCCATAGAGATACTGGGATTGATCCAGGTTTGAGAGCGATAGGACAACCCCTTGACACTATCAACGAAGGCAAGGCCGAAAAATGTGTCACAGCCCGTCAATCCTTGATCAAGGCAGTGTATAATAAATAATATGGCAGGATGAGATTAGTTAAGGTCAACAATCATGCCTAAGAGGCATATTATCAAGAACGGCGTTAAAAATTATCGCCGGTTTAGCGGCAGAAAACTGCCGCTAAAGCGGCGATATTGGGCTTGATTATATGCCCTTGAGAATTCCAATAGAAGCCCATGTTCTGGTGTGAACATGGGCTTCTATTGGAGTTCTCAGAGCATATTATCAAGCCCATTATCGCCGCTTTAGCTGCAGTTTTCTGCCGCTAAACCGGCGATAATTTTAACGCCGTTCTTGATAATATGCCCCTAAGTCTTAGTTTTTTTTATAAATGTATTTATTTTGATTCCATGTAATTTATTTTTGTGTTACTGTGTATTCTCTGTGTCTGTGATGTTGTCTCATTTGTGAGTGTGTAGATGCTGATCCCTTGTAGCCACTATTTAAGAGTTAAAAACTTGAAATCAGGCATTTAGTCTCCTTTAAACAGGTAGACTTTGGCATGATGCATCTACTTTTGTCTGAACACCAGTTAAAGGCTTACCTTATGTGGTAAACCTGTGCTAGGTCTACCACATAACATTTCTTGTACTGGAGCCTAGAGATACATAATGTATGTAGTCTTAGGAAGAGAGCTCCTCGCCCATCAATACCTGTCACTTACTTTGATAGCCCATTGCAATTTAAATGCCTCAATTAAACTTAGTTGTCTTGTTCGTCCATCCCATAACCATGACAGACATAACTGGCATGTATTTTTAATGTTTACATATATCCATCTAAATTCACTGGTTAGATGTGTGATAAGCTTCAACAGCACACTTCCTTGACCCTTGGGTTGCTGTTAAATATTGAGGCACTTCAAACTGGTGAGACAAAAACGTAATTTGGAATCAAGGTTTTCTTACTTGAGAATCCATGAAGAGAGGACGCTGATATAATTTTCTGTTCATGCCCTTATTGACAGCTTGTAAATCACTCCATAGGACATGAGTAGCAAAATGTATTCAATGATTTAATTACAATTTAGTAAAACCAATATTAATCTGATTCTTACCAGGTCGTTTTATGCAAAACATCCTGCATTCAAATATTATGTTTATATGTTTGCTACTGATTTACAGAATGGTGCTCTGGTTATCAATCCTGGAACATCGAAAGATGTATCTAATCTGCCAGGATTTGAACCTGTAACTTTCAGGTTTGTTCACATCCCTCATCTGATGCTCACACTGATATGATTCTGATAGCAATAGCAGATAAAACAGCATTGAAGTCATTGACAAGACTTCTGTAAGGACCAGCAGGAACCAAAACAAGTGTCAAGAAATTAAGGAGAAATGTCTATAAGTTACAACGGCTGATACTATCCAAATCATCACACACTAATACAGTGACTCTTATATCTTTTGCTCTCCATCATTCTTTAGCAGTTTTGATATACATTTTACAAAATCTGATCGGCCTTCCCCTAAAGGTTTATGATGCCTCACACAGAGTCTAAACAAGAAATTCAATAATGTTCAAATGGATTGTGAGTAAATGCGGGTGACCGAGAGAAAATTACTGCAGAACCTAAGACCGGGCACAAATCTCTGGGACTCCAAACCTTTAGTGTTTCAAGGTACAATGAAATATGAATGAGTGAGAAGTCTTCAAAGTGGATAGTATTGAGGTTGTGTTAAAAGTATGTGATTTCAGTGATGTGTGGACAAATGACCTGAAATTGTTAAAAATACAATTGATTACTTTATCATCAAATCAAGCAAAAGCTGGCGTGAGTTGTTTTCTGCAATCCCACCTCACCCTTCCTGCTAATGCGAGGTGAGGATGAATGTGAGCATGTGAAACTCAACAAATTAATCCGGTAAGGTTGCCTCTTTGGAAGCACTATAAGCAAATATGTAATCCCAACATTTAATCGGGATATGTTAGGTCCCAGGACCATTTGTAGCACAACATTACCTCTGGGTAGATGTCCTCCTTAACGCCATTTTCCAGTGTGGATTTCTCCATCCCTAAGGCAGCCAGAGTGCTGACTATGAAAGGCTGGCCTCTGACAACATATGGTGGTTGGTTGTAGAGCATATCTGTTTCAGATACTCACTGAATTAACTTGCACTATTGTCAGTAAAGGAAGATTGTCTGTGATTGGTGTGGTTAATGCTAACATAACAGGAAGGCAGATGTTTAGTCTTGTGAGGGTCAGTTGAGTGCTCAACTTGTCAGAAGTGCCCACTGGCAGTCTAGTCTTGCATCACAATGGGAAAGGGGTATCCCAATCTGCTGCTCCAATACTGATAGAACTTTTGGGAACATGCAGAAAGATTTTCTGTATTTGAATAAGGAGATTGACCACAATGTGGTAGGTGAACTCTTGCTTTCACCTGGGTAAGAGTCGAGAGCCGAGCCTAGCTCTGCCGATCATATAGCATAAAGGGCTACATTGTTCTAAAGCGAAGGTGGCTTACAGCCACCGTGGTTAGACTGTTCTCGCTGTTCAACAATAACTGATCTAACAGTGTGTAAAAATGAGAGATCGGCTGCCAAAACAACATCACCAGCCTCCCAACATGCCCGGACATAGACAGCTAACTGTCAATAAGGTGGGTAAAAGCCAAGGGAGAACCTATCTCCTTTATATCGCCTTCTCCCTCCCCAAAGGTTCAGAAGCTAGAAGAGCTCTAAGAGCTCATGCCTGCAAGAGACAAGATTCCCCGTCACTCGAAGCAGCCAAATTCCTCATTCCTGGGTAGGAAACGGGATCAACACTAACTATCTTCGATATCACCATTCCCTGTGCAGTGGTATAGTGTTGTCCAACACCCCGACTCCACTCTCAACTTAGGTCCAGTCAGTTCCTCACTCATGGACCAAAAGCTCCACACACTGCTGCAGAACTGAATATCAGACCTTCTGAGTGGCTTGAAGATGTTGGGGAATCTGTGTTGGCCACTGCCCTCTGTTCTCTAAACAAGGACCAGACCTTGCAGTTTTAGAATTGTAGGCGTTGCACTGATGTAGACATTTTAAGCAGTGGCTTCTCCTTTGCCTTAGGCCCCTTTATGTCCTTGATCTCTTAGTGCAATAATGTAGAGCTGGAGAAGTAATAAAACTTGTTTTGCTGTTGTTTTCCAACCCTTCCTGTAAAGGAGGGTTCTTGTCACAGATGTTACCTCAGTTTTAGTTGAACTGTTGAAAAACCAAGAAATAGTAAAAAAAAAAAAATGCAAAAAATATACATAATTGAAGATTTTACTAGTTTCTTTCTTAAAAGAGTGGTTTAATGTCATAAGGATGCAGTGGTCTTTTTGTCATGTCTGTTTTAAGTATTAATAAAGAGAGTGGAAGACTACTTCAGTGACTTAATGTTTGTTATACAGTATGTTTGTTGAAATAAAATGCATGTAACAATTTTTTCTCAGAACGAGACTCCAACATAGTTTGCAAAACCAAAGAGGTTTGTCAGGATGTCATCGCCACAAATGTCCTCACCAGAGATTTCTCCAACTCAAATACAGTTTTTTTGCGTTGTTACCATCCTCTGGAATATTGTGGGTCCAGAGTAGTATGGCCTGTCCACTACAACTCTATATAAATAAACATTATTTTATAATTAGGCGGTTTTGCGTAAGTAGTGGTCCATCTACGGATATCCATCTTGGGACCTCTTGCTAGTATTTATCGAAACTCTATCTTAAAACTTTGGTTGATTTTGCCCCAGACTCAATCCTAGGACTTTTCTTTGTGTTACCCCAAAGTGTCTTCACAGAGGACTTATAAATAATATTGAGTCTCATCTGTAACTTTACTTGTCACATATGTTATTGGATGGGATTGCCTTCAAAGAGTGCCACTGAGTGCATGGGAAATCTTAATTCCCTGCATACTCTCCTTGAAGGCTTGGTATGTAACAATCACTTCCTCAGTCCTACCAGTATTCCAGGGGTGCTGGCATGGCAGAATCTTTCCGAAAGGCAAACCCACCTGAGCATGAAGGCATTTTCAGAAAAAAACATGACCACTTTGCCCCTCTTCCTCGTCACAGGATGACTCTTCACCAGAAAGTGCATTCCATTGTCTTAAATTGAGATTATAAACGCCTCACTATCCACAAGGATGGCTTAAGAAGAGAAGCCGTGACCCGGTGAATCCCGGTTTTCCCTATTTCTCAAGCAGAGGAAGGAGCTTTGTGTGCCTCTGCACCTCCCTTCACTGAGTTCTCTCCTTGTTAGTAGAGGTAAGTAAGAGATACTAATTTTGTCCCATTTATTTTTTACAGTTTAGGGGACCATGTCATGAAAGGTCTAATTGTATCTCCTGTAGGCAGTCCATACTACTTAGCAGCCTTTGGCAGGGGCATACAATAACATTTTAAAATGATGTATCTTGCATGCCGTATGGATGCTAACTGTCCAGGTTCACCACTGTTTCATCCTCCCCTCACTAACACTTCGAATATCCAGGGATTCTGATAAGTTTGCTGTGCCCTTTGGGGACTTGTAGGAGCTGCCAAGGATTCCATTAATCCATCATCTCCTTCTCCATCAGAGAGTGGAAACCTGAAAGTGCCTGTCATGTCAGTAATTGAGGGAGAACCCACAAGGGGATTTGGGGGGTGACTGGTGGAGCAGGATAGTGCTGATTAAAAAGTAGCGGGGTAAGATATTTTGGAGATAATCGCTAGTGTATGCTGTATTATTATCTTGGAAATAATCAGTAGTGTACTCTGTATTATTATCTTTGCATCTTAGGATACAAAAGTGGATTTTGGGGTACTAAACATGTAATTTTGGTAATCGTTCTGGGAAGGTAGAGGATGCTGTATTTGTAAGATGCTTTACAGCCTAAGGGAGAGGACCTCAATAAGATGATTTCTGTCCCTTGAGACCTGCTGCCTCAGCACCTCCTGGATCATAAGCAGGCACAAGTACAAAGATTGACAGTGCTGCTGGAGAAGTTGTACTGCTTCCCTTCCTGAGGGGCATTCATGCCCAGAATTCCAGGTCAGAACTCAGTGGTTCCTCTGTTAGTACTGGCGTTTCCACAACCCTGCCAAGATCCCTGTTATTCTAGCCCAAGTAGTCCTTGCTCCTATGCTGCCAGATATAGGGCAGTAATACCAGTGCCGCCTGATGGCTCAATGACTGACGAGCAGACTGAGGAGGCTTGTCAATCCTCAACAAATATTTGCCTGGAGAACCTGCCCGTAAGCATTCCACTTTGTGTTCAGATTCCAGCTGGATTCACGTTCAGACGACAAAGGGGAAGCAAAAACTAAGAGCAAGTTGAGGAAGAGGAAGGTCTTTGAAGAAGAGTATGGAGTTGAAAGTCTGCCTTTCCCTCCTCTGAGAAGAAGACTTAAAGATCATACGAAATGGGAAACCTCACTTAAGAAGACTTATGCAGCAGCTTCATTTTGCCTTTGCTTTCCAAATTCAGCTAGATCTCTTTTTAAAGACTTTTAGACTATTCTGCCTGGCCCAAAGGATGATTCAGAAAGCATATGATTGAAAGACAATATTGAGAGAAACAATGCAGTGTGCGTTGGGCCTTACTTTAGATGAAAAAGCATGTTAACCTGTTTTCAGTGTCTGCCATAGCTACCAGAAGGCCTTTCTAGCTGAAAACTCAATAGCTGATCTAGGGCTTAGCTACTGTAACTACCCTTTCTTGGACAGAAGCACAGCAGTCCATCTCTCTAGATCTTGCAGTTCCTTAAAAGTGAAAGCCGGTGGTCGAGCGACTGCCCCATTACCTATTCTTCTTTACTTCTACTTTTCAGTGTCAGTCATTCTCTGCTTGATCTTGAATGCTCCTTACTTCTCCGATCCTTTTTCATCTTTATCCTAATTTAACCCTACTGTTAGAGGAGAGATCAGTCATTCCTCTAGGTTTGAGAGAAAGACCTTGCACTTGGCTTACAGTGATATTATATGTGACCCACTAGGGACACACAACAGCCAGGCCGAAGACCCCTGTGAAGCGTCAGCCACTGGCCCAGGGTAAACAGGACCCTGTCATACAGGGTGCAATCATTCCTGTCCCATGAGGAAGTAGGGGAGTGGCTTCTTCTCAATCATTGTTTTGGTCCTAAACTCATCCACCCCATCATAGACCCGAAGGGTCTGGACCAGGTTGCTATGTCTACCTCATTCAGCAAAGAATCCATCGAGGAAATAATCCCTTTTATGAGTTTAGGAATTTCCTATTGTTGGATTGAAGAGACAGTGCATATTTTAGCATTTGTCTTTAGAAATTGCTGTGATTTTTGCTCCTGGATGGCCATTTCCACTACCCCTGGTACCAACGCCACATATTAACTCCCTAGATTTCCAGGACTATGATATGCAGATCATGATCCTCCCATCCATCAGCAGAAATGTGTAGTAGTGTCTGGTGAACTGTGCAATGATATTGAAATGCAACTTCCGGAGCCACAAATATTGGCAGTGGATATCAACTTGAAGGATGGGGAGCAACCTTGGCTTCAGCACGAGCACAGGGACTTTGGTGTAAGCAGAAGGCAAACAGTCCTCTAATTGGCAGGAACTGCTGGGCAATTTCCAAACCGCTTATATAGCCTGAGGCATTGCACTGCGGGTGGCAGGACACACAATCTTGTAGCGATGACATATGTCAGCAGTCATTGTACTCACTCCAAGCCCTGGCCAAGATGACTTGTCACCTGTTCCTATTTAGATAGAGGAAAAGCCCCCCCCCCCCATTAAAAGCTTTGTGTATCCTGGTGGTGAATAATGTGATGGCGGGCTCCCTGAGCAGGACGTTTCCTTGCTCTGTGGAATTTGCGGTGGATGTGGGCAAGTTCCCACAGGTCTGGCAGTATTTTGACTCCACAATTCTTGATCTTTACTTCAACTCCTGAACATCTGCTCCAGATTGATGGAGTCCCTAAGCCTGTGGGGTTGACTCAATATCTTTCTCCTTGCATGTGGGCCTTCTATTTTTCCCCATGACAGCAGGGGTTTCAGCTGAGTTTAGGAAGAAGACGACTGGTAGGTTTGACTGCCCCCTTTCAACTGAGAGAATAGGAGCCCTACCCCAATACACTAGAACAGGAGCACCACTGAAAGAACCCCGCCCAGTCACTATAAGTAGAGGGTAAAAATGGCAATTTCTTTGAAATACGAGTAAGAACAAACAGCACTCCCAAGTTACATCCATGGATGCTCCATGAGAGACTGGCAGTTTTGTGGGCATCACTTCTGAGGTGCCTTCAGGATGGAAATTCGGTCGGTAGTCACCTCTCCTTTTTTAATGTATTTGTTACACACTTTCAACTTTAGGCTGAGCCTTCAATCAAAATCATCGATACGCCAATTCTCAGATTAGCTTCTGTGTTTCTCTTGTTCAGGGCACATGACTGCAGCATTATCCTCAGCTCTGTTTTTTTAATGAACAAGATAGACCTATTGCCTGCCATCAGGAGATGAAGTACTAATGTCTAGATTACTTACTGTTAATCTTTATTACATCAATTTCTATTTTTCCTAGTCACAGTCGATAAACCCTTCGAAATGCTCTATTTTTTTTTAGAGTTTTATATAGCGCGAACTAGACTCGAAGATATCAGGTATCAGAGCACTTTAGATGAGCACCAGTTTCGTTACACAAGGACACATTCATTTTTGTTAGGCACAGGGAGATTAAATGATTTGCTCAGAATCACAGGATGTTGAGCGTCGTTGCCAAGATTCGAACCCTGTTCCCCAGCTTCGAGGTCGACCGCTCTAGCCGTAAGGCTACATCATCTCCCCTACATCCTCTCCCCTATGTCAAATCACTTCTTAATGCCTTATCCCTGCACCTGATAGGGAAGAGTTTAAATAAACTGTGGTCAAGTGCAACAAAAAAAAACTGATAGCCTCCCGAGGTGCCTCAAAGACTGTGACAAGGAAAAGTGGGACTCAGTTTAATGAAGATTATCGGTGGGTAATCGAGCATTGGCAGTTCTGGTGATGAATAAATTAAACATTCTGCTGAACACCATATAAATAACTCCCCAGAAGTAATCGTATTCTACCATGGGCAGGCCCAGGTCTTTGTATATTATTAAAGCATCTGATTTAGAGTTGGGTGGTGATTTAAAAACTTAAGATTTTTGTAGAAAATATGAATTCCATAGGAGACCTCACTAGTGGAACCTCCACCACCATTTTAGTCCCAGCACATTCAACAGAAATCATAAGGTTCTCATTTATCCCCCACAACTCTCCATTGGGCTGAGAAAGAAAGGGAAATGGACCCACCAGAAATATCATGATTCTTAGGGTCTTCAGGGGTCTTGTTTACTTGTGTGTTTATTGATTAACAGTGGCTGAAAGTAAAAACAGGTTGTCAGAAGAAAGGGGCAATCACAAAGCGAGTACCACGATTTCATCTCAGTTGCATGAAGTAACCTTCATACAATTCTATAAGTCTTTTGTTTCAATTCATAACAACTAGTTCTTCCAAGAGTCGAGGAGCTGCCACAATTTAGCCACAATGTCTCGTTTTCGTGGCTTCCTGCCACTCACCCCTTTAATAATGGACTCCAAAATTGTATTGAAAGAATAACCACACAATGTTGGTATCCCAAAGGACCCAAAAATAGAGCAGAAAGCTGAAATCTAACTTGATGAATTAAATGCAGAGAGTTGCACAGTAATCAAAAACTCTTCTACCACGCATGCTCTACAACGCTTTGCTAAGTTATTACTGCACAGTTCACTCTTACAGGATCTCCTGTTCCAAGCACAGATCACCCAGAAGATTGCAATTGGGCCAAGAATGACAACTTTCTTTAAAACAGGCATTGGGAAAGACCACTGCATCTTTTCGCCGTATTGTGTATTAGCTGTGTGAGGTTGGTTAGCTTATAATGTACTTGCACTGTAATCCGGGGGAGGGACATGACCTCCTCCTCCCACCCTGTTCTTCCACCCTCCCCAAATACAAAGACATCTGTAAATAGTTTAAAATCTCCGAATTGTGTCAAGGAGCTTTTTAATTGTCTTATTTAATTATATATTGATGAAGATTGCTAACGAATAAAATGATAATAAAACAAAATATGACAGTACCGTCTATTTATTTAATGTTCCAAGCAACTCATAATATCGAGCCTTAAAAATGACCCACGAGATTGAACCCTCGTAGAGAATACAGAATTTTGCAAAATTCTACAATGTTAAGCGAAATTATGTTTTTAGAGTGATGTTTGATTTGCTGGGGTCTCATTGGCTTTTTTCATGCAAGTGCACACTTTGAGTAGAAAAAAGTCTTGTGAGTCGCAGCTGAAAACTGGTTTGAGCAAACAAATGTTCTTGCTGAACATTTACTAGGCGAACAATCCTGTTTGTAAAAGATCACAGAAAATTGCTGAATAAAAAATTTGGAGAAAAATTCATGAATTTCGTATAATCCAACATTCAGAAATGACGCAAGTTTAGTTGGGGTTATTGAAATTGTGCGCTCTCCTAATCTATATAAATTATATTAAGAGGCTATTCCATGCATCCAAAGTTTCTGCCCAATATTCCTGAGGCTGTTGTCTTCCATATTATGTTAGATCACCGTTGTACATATAGGCTGATTTATATTTACAATTTGTTATTGTTTTTATTTGCTGAGCATCTCTAACAGAAATATGGTACAAATTTCACATTATATTGTAAACAGAAACATTGCATGGATGGAAATGAAAACCAGTATTTCAGCTTGGCCCTTGAGACAGTATGGAGTCAGGGGAGTGTTTGGGATATTTGCTGTGGAAGAAAAAAGGACCACAAGATGCTCTGGCGATGAGGCAATTCTTCAAATTATGGAAGTGGTCCTTGAAGGCTATTTTGAAGATGCTTAGGGTTACAGCAGCTTTTAGGCATACATGAATGGGATTCAAGTAGAAATTTGTCAGAAGAAATAAAGACACGAATGTTGAGGTGTACAGAGTGCGGAAAGAAGCAATGTGTAATTTATGAATAAAGAGGACATCCAGGGGAGCAGAGAGAAATGACCAGTGTTGGGCGGATATGAGGCAGGGTTAGATGATGGACAAATCTTAATACTCTGAGATGTGGACTTAGGACATATTGCAAGGCATCCTGCTTGATATTTGTTGAGTAAGGTGACGGTAGATAGTCTCAGAGGTTCAATAGCAGGTGGCGCATAAAGGAGCTCAAGAAATTCGACCCCCACCTTTCCTACTGCATGACCAAGCCAAGTGAAGGAAGTCTGCTTCCATTTCGCCGCAGCGAATGCATTGTGCATCCGTGAGGAACCCATACTTTTGTAGTTGGAGGGGAGAGTAACACGTGTTGCAGGTACTTAAAATAGATGATCCTTAAATTGCAGTTAGATGTTAGTCTACACATTAAAGCACAACAAAATTCCCAATCCGCTAGTGTGAGTGGGTCATCTGATGGAGTGTTCCACCTATTCAGTGCAATGGTCATGTCTATTTTTCTGTCTTTCTGGGAAGCATTGTATAATCTGGTGATGAGACTCTTGTGCCTATTGCGGGTGAGTAGTACCTGCAGCATTTCTTGTGTTGTCGGCTCATTCGAGAACTGCGGGTAAAAGGCCTTCATGGCCGCACGGAGTTGATAATACATAAAGGTCAAGAATGGGGCCTGTCTCTGTGTGTTCAAGAAGTCCTCAAGTGTTGTGAAGCTCCCTCCCAAGTATGCATTTCCCATTGTCGCCATCCCTGACTCCGCTAGTATGGACAGTGCCCTGGGTTCTTGTGTGACCGAGAGTGCTGGGTGGTAGAGCAGCGGCAGTGCTGGTGCATACAAAGGGGACTTGCCTGCCTGAGTGCTGTGTTTGCCAGGCCCTCGTGGTGCTTTGTATGGTATTTATTTCTGCAGGTGTCACATCCGTGCACGTATGGGGTGTGCACCGTCACTTTCTATTGCTGAGCGCGGCATACATTTTGGAGGGTAGTACCTGTAGTGCCCAAATTGCTCTTGCACGTAGAGGTAATAGAGGTATAGATCCGGGGCTCCAAACCCACTCTGCACATATGGACGGGTGAGCATGCTCCAGCTAATTCTAGGCTGTTTAAATGGCCAGGCGAGGGTTATCATGTAGGATCTGAGGGTTTTAAAGAAGGCCTGCATCAAATTGAGAGGGATATTGATGAACATGTATAGGAACTTCGGTAGCATGATCATTTTCATGATCGCCACCCTGTCAGTGAGCAACAAGGGTGGCCATGTCCACCAGAACACCTAGTCATCCAGTCTGAAAACTGCAGTGCCATAATTCCGCCGGCTATCTTTTTCCAGGTCCCTATGTACCCATTTACCAAAGTGTTTGATAGGGCCCGTACACCATTCTAGAGTGAAATCCAAGGTATGAGGTTCGGTGCTCAGAGTCAAGGGAAAAATGGTCGACTTGGTCCAATTGATACTCAGCCCACTATACCACTAATAGCTAACATACTCGCGGATAACCGGCACCTAATGCACAGCTGGGTTACGTACATGAGCACCATATCATCGGCATGCAGGGATATGGCCAGTGGGCGCTGGCTTAATCGCAGGGTGGCATCTGCATGCCGCTGGCGTATCACACAGGCTAAGGGTTCCAGTGCAGGGCAAATAAAATTGGTGACAGCGGGCACCCCTGTCGTATTCCCCTGTATATTTTAAGCGCGTCCGATGTGTTACCGTTTATACGCACCTGTACATCCGGGTCCGTGTACAACAAGCGGATCTATTGCTGAAATGCCTGCGACATACCCATATGGTGCAAGACCATAAACGTAAGTCCATTGTATGGAATCAAACGCCTTTGTGGCATCAAATAGAACTGCAGCCATCTGCACCGAGGGGTCCAGTTGGTGGAGTACCGCAAAGACTGTGTGCAGATTCTGCGCAGTGGAGCGGGTGGGAATGAACCCTGACTGGTCTGGCAGGACCAGCGTGGGGAGCAGTGGCTGCAGCCTAGCAGGCAGGATCTTCACCAGAATCTTGACATCTGTGTTGATGAATGACAGTGGCTGATAGGAGTTGCACCTCTTGGGCGGCTTATCGGGCTTTAGGAGTGCTATTATTGGAGCTACCCTTAAGGATAGCAGCAGTATTCGTCTTTCATAAGCCTCTGTGTACATGTCTTGGAGGTGGGTTACAAGTAGGTTTGCTTATGCTTTGTAGAACTCACTTGGGGGCCCTTCGTTCATCTCGTCCTCGGTGATGAGCTGTACTAAAAATTCCCTTTGCCCTGTCAAGAGCCATGCAAGTTCCACATTGTCTAAGTATGATGCTGTATCTGGTTCTGGTGCAGAATCACGAGCACCAATTAATTGCGTGGAGAGCTCCACAAACTGCGCCACGATAGTCGTGTGTCATGGTAGATGTCCTACAATATAGGTATGCACCCAAGTGTCCTTGATTTTGGTAGTTAAAGTACAGCCAGGGTGGCCTCCCTCTCCGTACGCCCTCGCGACCCATCGACTGGGTAAGTACCACACTTCCTGTGTGGCAGTGTTGTTATATTCTGTGATCTGCACCCTAATGTATGCTCGGATTGCAGGGTTTGAGTGTGTTTCATACTCCCGTTCTAGGTTCCTCAGAGTAGTTTCTATGGACTGTAAGTGAGAGCAGATGGACTTTAGCACACCGGCCTGCAGCTCAATACAGGCACCCCTGATAGTAATATTGAATGCTTCCCACAGCGTACTCGCCTCCTCTACAGAGCCCTTATTTTCTTCAAAATATTGCACGATAGCCGTGCGTAGTCCATCTCGAAATTCAACATCTATCAGGGCGGTGGCCTGTAGCCTCCACTGAAACTGTGTGGGCATGTGGGTGGGAATGGCAATCTCCAATAACGCCGGGGCATGATCTGATAGTGTTTTCGGCATATGTCTGGCGTCTGTTGCCCATGTGCTCACTTCCCTAGTCACCAGGCAGTAGTCAAGTCTGGACCACGTGTTAAGTACTGAAGACATGAAGGCACTTTCTGTGTCCCCTGGGTGTCGTGCTCCCATATGTCTATGAGTCCATGATCTTCCATACCCTCTCAGGTTATCCTGGCGGATTGGTAACCTTGCCAGTCTGCTGTAGCAGGCCTGTCTAGTGTTGGAAGTAAATATGTCTTAAGATCTCCACCCCAGATGATAGCAGTAGATTTTGGAACATGCAGACGACACCATATCCTAGCATAGAATTCAGAATCTTCTACATTGGAACATACAAGTTTATAAGAGTAACAGTGGTGCCACACAGACTCCCCTGCACAATAACATAGCGTCCCTGATCATCTGTTTCGGAATGTGTGATGGTGAATGGAATTCCTTTCTTAATCAACAGAAGGTCACTCCAGGTGGAGGATGAATGGGAGGAAACCATCGGACTCCCGCCCATTTCGTCCCAACAGCCTGTACTGTGTGAGATGTGTTTCTCAAAGTAGTGTGACTTGCACACAGTGTCGGTACAGATAGGCGAATACTTGCCTGTTTTTTGGGGGGTTATTAAGACCTAGCACATTCCATGTGAGGAAATTAAAGCGTCCTGTACCTTGAGTCATTGTAACTGGGAGCTCTTATGGAGTTGGACACACAGCAAAATCGGGTAGGTGCGGCGCAACAATACATGCACAATGGCTTTTGTACACTGATGGAGTTGCAAACAATAAGCATAATTCTCCCCCCCCACCCACTGCAGCATCCCAACCATGCTAAACGCATCTCTGTAGTTAACAAAGAAGAAAATCAAGCAAACAAACCAAATAATTGCAGTATACAAAGACAACTCATAGCATAATTTCGTAAAATCAGGTGGGCTGCACCCTCGTAGGGCAGCTAGAGGCTGTTGTATCCTCCAGGTGGCCAGGAACTAGACTGAACAGTCAACTGGATCGGTAGTTCATCGGGGGCAATTGGATAACATCTACTAATGAGGGCCCGGGCTCTGCGAGCCAGTTAGCAGTCAGGTAGCCTCCGAGCCGAAGAACAAGAAATGGGCCAGATGTGACGTGCAAGGCCTACTAAACTCAGTCCAAGGCTACGTCACAGCCCGACAACAGTGTATTGTGTGTTCATTACTGGGAGTACTAGGAACAAACAGCAAATATGGTTCCTCAGTGAGACGGCAGACTAACAATTGACATACCTTCAGCTAGTCTTTACTCCCACCATCAGGCATCCATGGTAGCTGACTCAGATCTCGGAGGGCTGCGCTGTGTTTGTGACACTGACTTAATGAAGTCCATGGCTGATTTCGGCGTGGTGCATATTTTCTGTGCACCACCGTGCTCGATGCACAGGCGGGCGAGGTGGAGCATGGCATATGGCACCCCTGCTGCTGGTAGCTTCTTTCTCACCTGGAAGAGTTCCCATCGAGCAGACTGTACCACCATCGTGAAGTTCGGGTAAACGCAACATAATATCCTTGATATTGTATTGTGCCTTGCTCCCGGGAAAGACAGAGGACAGTGTCCCGGTCTCAATAATTCAACAGTTTGGCCATGATTGGCCGCAGAGGAATCCCAGGAGGTGGACAATGGTTTCAGAGACTTCCAATAAGGCAGAATCCATGGAGTGCTTAGGTCTGAAGCCTGATTGGCAGACATGAAGTGAGTTGGAACTCTCAAGAAAGGAAGTAAGTTGATTTTCTCCAGAATTTTGCCCAGCACAGGAAGCAGCGAAATGAGCCTGAAGTTGGCTAGAATTGAAGGATCTGCCAGAGGCTTTTTTAGCAGAGGTTTAACCACCGCCACTTTCCAAGCTTTTGGAACTTCTGTCATGGAAAGAGAGGTGTTTAGTATCTGATTGATCATTGTATTTACAGTATCAATACCATTATGTAAGATGGCCGGTTAGCAAGGGTCTCAGGAAGAGCCCGACTTGCACGAAAGAATGGCTTGATGAGATTGAGATGATAAAATCTCCTGGAAGGAAGCTAACATAACATTGTCCGTCTTAGGGGAACAGTCGGAACACCGCGGTCTGAACCACGAGTGTTCCGACTCCATAAGCCCTACCACGCATGCCTTAACCATGCATATGCCTTAACCACGCATGTGCGTGGTTAAGGCAATGCACAGTAGGACTTGCGGACGGACGGAAGCAGGGAGAGATCTGCGGTGAGGTAAGTGGGGCTGGGGGGGTGGGTCGGGGTACTTTTGTGGGATCGGGGTTGTTTTGTGGACTGGGGGTGGGTCGGGAATATTTTGTGGGCTGGGGTGGGTTGGAAATATTTTGTGAGCTGGGGATGGGTCGGAGCAGTCTAGCTGCGGACGGATGGAAGCAGGGAGAGATCCGCTGTGAGGTAAGTCGGGTTGGGGGGTGGGTCGGGGTACTTTTGTGGGATCCGGGTTTTGTGGGCAGGAGGTTGGGTCAGGGTTGTTTTAAATGGGGCTGGGAGGTGGATTGGGGGTAGTTTTGTGGGCTGGGTGGTGGGTCGGGGCTAGTTTGGTGGGCTGGGGGGTTAGTCAGGGGTAGTTTGGTGGGCTGGGGGTTGGTCGGAGTAGTTTTGTGGGCTGGGGGCTCAGGTAGTTTTCTGGGATGGGGTGGGTCGGGGTAGTTTTCTGGGATGGGGGTTCGGGCTAGTCTTCAAGGCTGGTGGGTTGGAGGTAGTTTTCATGGCTGGGGGATTGGGGCTAGTTTTCAGGGCTGGGGGTTGGAGATAGTTTTCAGGGCTGGGGGTTCAGGGCTAGTTTTCAGCTAGGGGCTTTTGGGGCTAGTTTTCAGGGCTGGGGGTGGGGCAAATTTTCAAGGCTGGGGGGGTCAGGGGTGGTTTTCAGGGCTGGGGGGGTCGGAGTAGTTTTTAGGGCTGGGGGAGTGTTGGGGTAGTTTTTTAAATTAGGGGTTAGGGTATTAGGCCGCAGGGCAAAGGGAGGGGAATGGGTAGTCAGGGCAGTTTTTAGGGCTTAGGGGAGGGCGGGGCAGTTCTTAGGGGTGGGTCAGGGCTGGCCAGGGTCAGGTTAAGGGACAAGGTTTTAGGCATTAGGGCAGGGGGAGGGCACAGCATAGGGGTTGGAAGGGGTATTTGCACCTCAGAGCGGGAGGGGGGTGGGGGGAGTATGTGCCTTAGGGCAGTGGGGAGGGGTGTGGCGACCTTAGCCACGCATACCCCTTTACCATGCATGCCTTTACCACAAAAATTTGTGGTAAAGTAATGCGTGGTTAAGACGAGGTTGTTATTCAGACCGCGTTGTTTAGGCATGCAGGGTTAGGGATTTCGTTGTTCCGTCGTACAACCGCCGTCTTACCATGTATCTGGCTGAATTTGCGGCACAGGGTTATGAAGCCATGTTGTAAAGATAGTAACGTTTCTTCAAAGAAGGTGGAGACCTTATCACAGAGGCCTGTGGGGGGGGGGATAGCCCCTGTTATGGCTTTGGGCTGTAGAAAAGATTTAGATATTTGGAAAATCTTTTTGGGGTCAAAGTTGGCCTGCTTAATTTGGCTGGTGAAGTAGGGTTTCTTGGGCAGCCTGATCAGATTATGCTACAATATCTGGGCCAGCCTGAAACCGGTCACGTCCTTGGATTTGTAGGCCTGGCACAATTTACGCTCAAGCTGCTTACAGCGGAGCTTTCTTTTGGCTAGAGCAGGGGAATACCAGGGTGCCAATGGGTTTGCCAGGGCGGGCTAAGGGCACTAGTTTGTTAGCAGTATTCATAATCCACTGGTTGAACAGATTGAGATTGTCCAAAAGCCTTCCCATTAAGGGAGGGGAGGTCCCGGTCAGCTGGGTACTAAAATCAGGGTTTGTCATTTTACCCCATTTACGAAGGTTAGGAGGACTGTGGTCAGATTGAAATTTGGGTAGGCCACTAACATCTGTCATCAGCATGAAAGGAACCAGTCTATGATATTCCATTGTGCAGAGCTTCCTAGCCGCTAGCGCAGAGACCATCACACTTCCTACCTCGGCTGCCTGGTGTGAGAAACTTTCTAGTTTTTTTATTGACAAGATCCAGACTCTTCAGGCAAATTTTAAGACTGGCACCAATTCCATGGGAGGGAACCCATTTCCAAAAGGGCCGACATCTACCTCTCATCCATCACCATCACTGGTGGCTTTCTCATCTATTGCTCCGCCTGAGTCCCTGATGGTTCTCAAGTCCTTGAAATCGGGTTCCCCGTCCGACCCCTGCCTGGCCAGGCTGTTGGCTTCAGTCGCAGAGACAGTGAACCCGGAGGTTAACAGTCTTATCAATATGTCTCTACAGGCTGTTACAGTTCCACCAGCTTGGAAACAGGCCAAACCTTTGCCTCTTCTGAAAAAACCCTCTCTGGATCCATCTGTCCCTGCTTGCTATCGCCCCATTTCTCTCCTTCCTTCCGTGGCGAAAGTCTGCGAGAAAGTTGTTAATAAACAGCTCACCAACTATGTTGAAGGTTTTGGCCTGCTCCACCCAGCCCAATCAGGCTTCCGAGCCTCATATAGCACTGAAACGGCCCTTGTAGAAATCTCTGAAGCCATTCGGGAATGTTTGGATGCCAGTGGCAGGGCGGCTCTGATCTTGCTGGACCTCTCCGCAGCATTCGATACTGTGCCTCACTCTTTGTTGCTGGCCCGCCTCTCGGACATTGGTATCTCAGGGTCTGCCTGGAACTGCCTGAATTCGTTCCTAGAGGGCAGAACGCAGCAAGTTTGGCTCCCCACATCCTCGTCTGCTCCTCAAAGTGTGACCACAGGAGTGCCTCAGGGGTCTACTTTGAGCCCGCTCCTTTTTAATATATGTCACCCCGCTGATCCAGCTGGCGGAGGAGCTTGGTGCCAAGATCTTCGCATATGCTGACGATACCCAGCTACTCTTCACATGGAACAAAACAGATCTATCCACCTCTCGTGCCAGAACATGCCTAACGGCCGTTTTCCAATGGCTCGTCTCCACGCAGCTCAAATGCAATGAGCACAAATCAGAGATCCTTTTGTTTGGGACTTTCCCTCCACATTTCAAAGAATCGCTTTGGCCGGCAGACTATCCAATGCCTAATTCCGAAGGTCAGCCCACTAAAAACCTAGGAATTTGGTTCGACGAAAATCTTTTGTTTACTACACAGGTCAAGAAGCTAGCTGGGCAGTGCTTCGGCACTCTTAAATCACTCCGAAAATTTCTCCCCCTTCTCCCTAGGGCAGCCAAGGAAACGGTTACTCGTGCCTTAATCCTTTCGCGCATCAATTATGCGAATGCCTTGTACATTGGCCTGCCAGGTTACCTTTTGAAGAGGCTGCAGGTAGTCCAGACCGCTGCAGCAAGGACTCTTCTTAACATTCCTGTAAGACCTAGCTTAAGGCAACATCTGCGCGATCTTCACTGGCTACCCGTGGCTGAAAGAGTAAAATTTAAAGCCCTTGTTTTGGCTCATTCAGCCATGTACGGATTTGGTCCAGTCTACCTAAGGAATCGCTTCAGGTTCTACGTCCCTCCGCGACAGCAATGCAGCTTCTTGCTGTTATTCCATGCTTTTGCCTCAAGAGAATTGGTGGAAGTTCTCTGGCATACAAGGCAGCTTTGGCCTGGAATTTGCTTTCTCTGGACCTTCGCAGTATCCAGGACCCTAAGCTCTTCAGGAAAAGACTGAAGACTTTGCTTTTCATCTAATGGTCCGTTCACTTCCGCCCCACTTGGCTCGCGCCGGGACACTCTTCGAGTAGCCGTGCGCGTTATAAGTGTTAATAACATAACATATGACCATGATTGAATTACTGGTTCCTCCGAGACCAGTAGAGGAAAGTTGGTACAGATCCCATCCAAGGTATGCCCAGCTGAATGAGTAGGTGCTACCACTTGTTGAGAAAGGCCTAGGATTTTTAGAGTCTCTCTGAGGCTAATTCCATTGGAATTATCCACATCTTCGAAGTGGTAGTTAAAATCTCCTAGTAAGGTGAAATTCGCATATTGAAGCAATAAAGGTGATAGAGCCTCACCAAGAGTGTCCATAAAGTTGGAACGCGAACCAGGCGGGCGGCAGATTAAACACCCGGCAAAGGACTGAGGTGGGCTAATTTTATAACAGAAGCCTAGACTCTCGGCCCCCTTCAAGTTGCCCACCTCAAAACAGCTGAATTGAAGAGAGTTGCTAAAGATCATGGCTAAACCTCTACAACGCCTAGTTCTGGTAGCACATATATCACTCATAATAAATATAATCTTCAAACAGTATTATTCCTCTAAGACAAATATATAAGACTGTGTGTGTGTATATATATATATATCATGAGAAGTCCTGCCACTCCTTGACAAAAAGCAGGCACCGGCAACAGGAATCCAAACAAAAATGTTTATTTAGGCAGACGATGACATCGGATGGAATAACGCGTTTCGGTGGACACAGCCACCTTGCTCACATAGCGCGGCCGCCATTGTCTGACCCTTAAATGCTACTTGTTACCACATGGAAGGTAATAAACACGGAAGACATACTGTGTTAGAGCAGCTACATATGTCAAAACTAATATACATGTATTCAACAGCATACAATGTAAAAGAAATATGCCAACAATTACGCTGCTCTTGTCAGGATATGAACATAATTATAAATACAATTCTGCACTTTAAAAAATATGAAATAAAATATATATGTATATAAGACTATATTTATCTATACATATAAATTCACTAAATAAAGGTTTCAGGGACGTTATAGTAAGGAAATAGAATTTAAAAACCTTAAAAAATTCACTGAAAAAAACAAAGGTTACAGGGACGTTGTAGTTAGATTTACATTTCACTCGTACAAAATCATTGAAATTCAGCAGTTATAGTTACCTGAGCTAACTATAACTTACACCCCCATAATGCTCTGCTTATGGCCTCATGTATTACATCACTCATGACATGCTCAGTGACATCACTCATGACATCAAATGACATCACTGATAACATCATCCAGTAACTGTAAGGGTGATACTGTTTCTAATAAATGCCATCTGAGTGGTTGTGATACTATCTAAATCTCTCTGTGAGAAGCTCTCTAAGTGGCTGTATAGACGTGTGAGTGGATGTCTTAGTAGTTGTATGGGTATGTGAGTGGGTGTGTGAGTGGCTGTATGGATGTGTTAGTGGGTTTGTGAGTACCTGTTTGGGTGAGTGAGTGGCTGTGTGATTGGCTGTATTGGACAGTGAGCAGGTATGTGATTGGTTGTGTAGGTGAATCAGTGGCTGTCTGATGTGCTGCATAGGTGTGTGAGTAGGTGTGTAAGTAGCTGTATGGGTGCCTGTGTGAGTGGCTGTATGGCTAAGGCACTGGGTGTGTGAGCGGCTGTTTAGGTTACTGAGTAGTTTGAACGTGTGTATAGGTGAGTGACTGGGTGTGAGTGCCTGTATAGAAGAGTGAATGTCTATGTGAATGGGTGTAAGAGTCAGTGAGTGGGTGTGCTAGTGGTTGTATGGATGTGTGACGGGGTATGTAACTGGTTGTGTGAGTGATTGAGCAGGTGCAATACTATGGGTGAGTATGAGGGCACACAAGTGGCTGTATGGGTGTTTGAATGGGCGTGTAAGCAAGTGCATCGGTGAGTAAGTGGGTGTGTGAGTGGCTGTATGGGTAAGTGCGTAGTTGTGTGACTGGCTGTATGGCTGAGTGAGTGTGAAAGAGGTTGTATGGGAGAGTATGTGGCTGTCTCAGTGACTGTTTAGGTGACTGAGTACATGTGTTAGTATGTGTATGAGTAAGTGAGTGGGTGTGTGAGTATCTGTATGGGTGAGTGACTGGTTGTGTGAATGCCTGTATGAGTGAGTTAGTGTGTGTGTGAGTGACTGTATGGATGAGTGAGTGGGTGTGTCAGTCGTATGGGTCTGTGAATAGGTATGTGAGTGGTTGTGTAGGTGTGTGAGTGGTTGTATGGAGGTGTCCGTGGGTGTGTGAGTGGTTCTGTGGATGATATCATCAGTTATGTTATTTGAGATGTCATCAGTGATGTCACTGAGCATGTCTTGAGTGATGTAATATGTGTGGTCATAAGCAGTGCATTGCGGGGACGTGAGTTATAGTTATCTCAGGTAACTATAACTGCTGAATTTCTATGGATTTGTATGAGTGAAATGTAAGCCAAACTATAACGTCCCTGTAACCTTTGTTTATTTCAGTAAATTTTTAATTAAAGGTTTTTCTAAAAATGTTTCCATAACTGTAACCTGTAATTTTTCACAGTAGATGTGTATGCACCTGTATGGTTCTGTTAGTGTCACTGTCTGAGTGGGTCTGTAAGTGGGTGTGTGAGTGTCTTAGTGAGACTGAGGGTGGGTGTATAAACATATATATATATATTTTATTTCAGTGATATTCCCGAAGTTGTCGCGGCGTATATTCGCAAAGTCGTCGCAGCGTTGCACGGGGGCTGCACTGATGGTCACGGCGAATTCGTAAATATCGGGAGTGGAAAAAAAACTGCTCTTTGATATATTATACTCATAAAGGGTTCCTCAAACACCCCTATATTCCTCTCATGGGGCCAGGGCACATCCAACCTAACCCCTTATGCCACTTACTGCCATTTGGTTTGAGCCTTGTCCTGATGAGGTAAAATGTTGGCCGCAACTCTCTGCTCAGGTTGCGGCCAGCCAATCACGGCATTCCTGTTGGCGTGAGCATTCGTGATTAATCGCGAAATCGTCATGAAATAGCTGCGATCGTAGATATACAAATTTGTATTTCCTTAAAGTTCGCAACAACTACCGAACAGATTTACACCAAATACGTGGAAGCGTGATCTGCGTACCGAATCTACCTTTCTGCCAAATTCGGTGAAATTCTGTCCAGCAGTTCGGGCTGTAGTCATGTTTAAAGCTCCTATGGAAACTTACATGGAAAGCACAATTTTTTAGCCCCCCCCCCACAACCCTTTTTCTCGGCCCCTGCTTGACGGATTACCCCAAAACTTTCCATGCACAATAAGACCTAATTTGAGACTTTTTGGGAAAATTCCAGTAAGATTCGTCAAATGGCGCCAAAGATATAGGCAGGTCAAAAAACGCTTTTCCAATGGAAAACATGGTCCCAACTATAACTACCTACTGGCAATTGCCAGTAGGTGATATATATATATATATATATATATATATATTCACTGAAAAAACCATAGGTTTCAGTGACGTTATAGTTAGATATTAGCATTTAAAAAACTTTTGAAATTCACTGAAAAAACCATAGGTTTCAGGGACGTTATAGTTAGAAATTAGCATTTAAAAAACCTTTGAAATTCACTGAAAAAACCATAGGTTTTATGGACGTTATAGTTAGAAATTAGCATTTAAAAAACCTTAGAAATTCACTGAAAAAACCACAGGTTTCAGGGACGTTATAGTTAGTTGGACATTTTACTCGTACAAAACCAGAGAAATTCAGCCGCTATAGTTAGTTGAGCTAACTATAACTCGCGCCCCCGCAATGCACTGCTGATGACGTCACATATTACATCATTCATGACGTGGTCAGTGACATCACTGATGACATCACTGATGACATCATCCAATGACTGTGTTTCTGTAAAGTTTATATATGTTTTATATATATATATTCCAAGGTGTATTGAAGAATGAGTGGGTGTATAAGTGTCTGAATGGATGATTTAGTAGGTGTGGGATGGACTGTATAAGTGAGTGATTAAATGTGTCTTACTGAATGATTGGGTTAGTGACTAAACTGTGTGAATGTCTGTATCAGTCTGTCAGTTGGTGTGTAAGCGGCTGCAGGGGCTGGTGAGTAGCTACATGAGTGTCTATATGGGTTATTGATTGGTTGTCTGAATATCTGTATGGGTGCCTGAGTGTCTGTGTGGGTGGGTGGGGGGTGTGTGACTCTGTGCATAGATGTGTGAGTGCGTGATTCACTGGGTGTATGGGTTCAAGAGTGCATCTGTGAAGGGCTGTATGGGTGGGTGAGTATGTGCATGGGTGTGTTGGTGAGTGAATGGATGTCCCAGTGGTATATGTGTGAGTAACTACATATGTGAAAGGCAGCATATGTGAGTGTTGGAGTATATAAATGACTATATGTGAGAGTGAGTGTTTGTGAGAGTGGCTGTATGGATGAGTGTGTGCTTGTATCAGTGATTGTATAAGAGAGTAAGTATGTGTTAGTATCTGTATGAATAAGTGAGGTGGTGTGTGTATAACTGTATAGGTTAGTAAATGGGAGTGTGATTGATTCTTTGCATGACTGACTAGGTGTGTGAGTAACTATGGATGAGTGGCGGTGTGTGAGTGTCTGTATAGGTCTATGAGTGCAAATGATAATGCTGTATTGATGAGTGACTGCATGTATGAGTGACTGTATGGGTGAATGAGTGGATGTGTGTGTGTAGACCTAGGAATCAGTGAGTGGGTATGTAGTAACTGGTATTGGTGTGTCTATGGTTTCGAAAATGGTAGTCTGTATTTTAGAGTGGGTGTATCAAAGGTTATATTAGGGTGTGAGGAGGTGCATCAGATTATCACATGGATGATGTCATCAGTGATGTCATTTGAGATGTCATCAGTGATGTCACTGACCATGTCATGAATGATGTAATATGTGACGTCATCAGCAGTGCATTGCGGGGGCGCGAGTTATAGTTAGCTCAACTAACTATAAAGGCCGAATTTCTCTGGTTTTGTACAAGTGAAATGTCCAACTAACTAAAACGTCCTTGAAACCTGTGGTTTTTCAGTGAATTTCTAAGGTTTTTTAAATGCTAATTTCTAACTATAACATCCCTGAAACCTATGGTTTTCCAGTGAATGTCAAAGGTTTTTAAATGCTAATTTCTAACTATAACGTCCCTGAAACTTATGGTTTTTTCAGTGAATTTCAAAGGTTTTTAAATGCTAATTTCAAACTATGCCTACATAGGTAGGACATGTGCAGAAAGAGGAAAAAAGGCGCAGAAAGAAGCAAGAGAAATGCAGAACGAGGCAACAGAAGTCCAGAAAGAGGAAGAAAGGTGCAGAAAGAAGCAAGAGATGTGCAGAAAGAACCAACAGAGGTGTAGAAAGAGGCCTTGTTGCAAAGTCATCCTGTGCCCTGGGCACCCCCCAACTTTTTGCTGACTGGTACTGTGGTAACTGACTCTGACTGACCCTGGGCTCTGCCTAACCAGGCCCAGAGCCAGTGCTATGCTGAAAGACAATTAGAATACAGTGAAAACACCTACATACACTAGGGTACACTATGGGTTGGGGTACCCCAGTGATTGGCATGACCTCCCCTGTAAGGCCCTAGTACATAATAGTGTTACAGCAAACGGGTATGCCCAGACGTGGGTCCCGTGCTCGCCATGCCACTGGAATCAAGCTATCCTGGCTGACGAGGGGTGAAACCCGAAACCATTCCTAGGATGCTTGTTTCCAGTCCAGGGAGGACCTGGCTTGGCAGTTCGGGCTGGACTGTTCCCATGAGGCACAGGGTCAAGACTGATTTGCATATGGCTGGGTTCAAACTGGAATGGCATGGTGAGCAAAAAAACGATGGATTTAGGCCCAGATCTCTGTACTGGGGTGAATGTATGACATTGTTCTGCATTCTATCCATCAACTGTTGTTTTTGCACTAGTACATAATAGGGCAGGGGGATTAAAACTACCTCTAAGTCCCTAGCACATAATAGGGCATGGCAGTTTAGAGGCCAGCAGCCCATTTCTGCACTTGCATGTGTGCACTGCTGAGCCTGAGGTCAGTTTAAAAGTAACCCTGTGTGTGCAGAAAGAGGTAAGCGAGGTGCAGAAAGAGGCAAGAGAGGTGCAGAAAGAGGGAAGAAGGGTGCAGAAAGAGGCAAGAGGTATAGAAAGAACAAACAGATGTGCAAAAAGAGGCAAGAGGGGTGCAGAAAGAAGGAAGAGAAGTGCAGAAAGAAGCAACAGAGGTGCTGAAAGAGGCGCGAAGGGTGCAGAAAGAGCAAGAGAAATGCAGAAAGAAACAACAGAGGTACAGAAAGAGGCAAGAGAGGTGCAGAAACAGACAGGAAAGGTGCAGAAAGAGGGAAAAGGGATGCAAAAAGAGGCAAGAGAGGTGCAGAAAGAGGGAAGAGGGGTGCAGAAAGAGGCAAGAGGGGTGCAGAAAGAAGCAAGTGAGGTGCAGAAAGAGGCAACAGAGGTGCAGAAAGACGCAAGAGAAGTGCAGAAAGAGGCAAGAGAATAGCTGAAAGAAGCAACAGAGGTGTAGAAAGAAGCAAGAGAAGTGCAGAAAGAGGCAAGTGAGGTGCAGAAAGAAGCAAGAGCAGTGCAGAAAGAACCAACAGAGACGCTAAAAGAGGCAAGAGGGGTGCAGAAAGAGGTAGGAGAGGTGCACAAAGAGGCAAGAGAGGTACAGAAAGAGGCAGGAGGGGTACAGAAAGAAGGAAGAGAAGTGTAGAAAGAGGCAAGAGAATTGCTGAAAGAAGCAACAGAGGTGCAGAAAGAAGCAAGAGAAGTGCAGAAAGAGGCAAGTGAGATGCAGAAAGAAGCAATAGCAGTGCAGAAAACCAACAGAGGTGCAAAAAGAGGCAAGAGGGGTGCAGAAAAAGGTACGAGAGGTGCACAAAGAGGCAAGACAGGTACAGAAAGAGGCAGGAGGGGTACAGAAAGAAGGAAGAGAAGTGCAGAAAGAAGCAACAGAGGTGCTGAAAGAGGAGCGAAGGGTGCCGAAAGAGCAAGAGAAGTGCAGAAAGAAGCAACAGAGGCACAGAAAGAGGCAAGAGAGGTGCAGAAACAGGCAGGAAATGTGCAGAAAGAGGGAACAGGGGTGCAGAAAGAGACAAGAGAGGTGCAGAAAGAGAAAAGAGGGTTGCAGAAAGAGGCAGAAGGGGTGCAGAAAAAAGCAAGTGAGGTGCAGAAAGAGGCAACAGAGGTGCAGAAAGACGCAAGAGAGGTGCAGAAACAAGCAAGAGAAGTGCAGAAAGAGGCAAGAGAATTGCTGAAAGAAGCAACAGAGGTGTGGAAAGAAGCAAGAGAAGTGCAGAAAGAGGCAAGTGAGGTGCAGAAAGAGGCAAGAGAGGTGCAGAAAATGGCAAGAGAACAGCAGAAAGAGGCAAGAGGGATGCAAAAAATGGAAGAAGGGTGCAGAAAGATGCAAGAGAGGTGCAGAAAGAAGCAAGAGAAGTACAGAAAGAAGAAAGAGAGGTGCAGAAAGAGGGAAGACAAGTGCAGAAAGAGACAACAGGGGTGCAGAAAGAGACAGGGGTGCAGAAAGAAGCAAGAGAGGTGCAGAAAGAGGCAAAAGAAGTGCAGAAAGAAGCAACAGAGGTGCAGAAAGAGGGAAGAGGGGTGCAGAAAGAGGAGAGAGAAGTGCAGAAAGAAGCAAAAGAGGTGCACAAAGAGGTAAGAGGGGTGCAGAAAGAGGCAAGAGCAGTGCAGAAAGAACCAAGAGATGTGCAGAATGATGCAAGAGAGGTGCAGAAAGAGGCAAGAGATGTGCAGAAAAAGGGAAGAAGGGTGTAGAAAGAAGCAAGAGAAGTGCAGAAAGAGGCAAGTGAGGTGCAGAAGGAGGCAAGAGAACTGCAGAAAGAGGCAAGAGAGTTGCAGAAACAGGCAAAAGGGGTGCAAAAAGAGGGAACAGGTGTGCAGAGAGAGGCAAGAGAGGTGCAGAAAGAGGGAAGAAGGGTACAGAAAGAGGCAAGAGGGATGCAGAAATTTGCAACAGAGGTGCAAAAAGAAGCAAGAGCAGTGCAGAAAGAACCAACGGAGGTGCAGAAAGAGGCAAGAGGGGTACAGAAAGAGGCAAGAAAAGTGCAGAAAGAAGCAAAAGAGGTCAGAAAGAGGCAAGAGAACTGCAGAAAAAGGCAAGAGAGGTGCAGAAAGAGGCAGGAAAGGTGCACAAAGAGGCAAAAGGGGTAAAGGAAGAGGGGTGCAGAAAGAAGCAGGAGAAGTGCAGAAAGAAGCGACAGAGGTGCTTAAAGAGTCAAGAGGGGTGCAGAAAGAGGCAAGAGAAGTACAGAAAGAAGCAACACAGGTGCCGAAAGAGGCAAGAGAGGTGCAGAAACAGGCAAGAAAGGTACAGAAAGAGGGAACAGGGGTGCAGAAAGAGGTAAGAGGTATACAGAAATTTGCAAGACAGGTGCAGAAAGAAGCAAGAGCAGTGCAGAAAGAAGCAAGAGAAGTGCAGAAAGAAGCAAGAGAGGTGGAGAAATAGGGAAGAGGGGTACAGAAAGAGGCATGAGGGATGCAGACATTTGCAAAAGAGGTGCAGAAAGAAGCAAGAGCAGTGCAGAAAGAACCAACAGAGGTGCAAATAGAGGCCAGAGGGATGCAGAAAGAGGTAGGTTAGGTGCACAAAGAGGCAAGAGGGATACAGAAAGAGGCAGGAGGGGTGCAGAAAGAAGGAAGAGAAGTGCAGAAAGAAGCAACAGAGGTGCTGAAAGAGGCGCAAAGGGTGCAGAAAGAGGCAGGACAAGTGCAGAAAGAAGCAACAGAGGTACAGAAAGAGGCAAGAGAGGTGCAGAAACAGGCAGGAAAGGTGCAGAAAGAGGGAACACGGGTACAGAAAGAGACAAGAGAGGTACAGAAAGAAGGGAGAGGGGTGCAGAACGAGGCAAAATGGGGTGCAGAAAGAAGCAAGTGAGGTGCAGAAAGAGGCAATAGAGGTGCAGAAACAAGCAAGGGAAGTGCAGAAAAAGGCAAGAGAATTGCTGAAAGAAGTAACAGAGGTGTAGAAAGAAGCAAGAGAAGTGCAGAAAGAGGCAAGTGAGGTGCAGAAAGTGTTGTATTCCTCTTTGGGTGTCCGTATATAGGTTTTCCTGTATCATGTCCTTATATAGGCACAATTCGCCCTGCCCTTATATAGGCATAAAATCCCAGTCCTTATTTAGGCATTAAACCGTGCACGCCAAATACAGGCATGGTCCCTGACATCCGTCCACCCTAACGTCACAACGAGTTCTTGAAGAACAGACCCTTAGGCTTCGGGAGTTTCCCTAGCACAGGACTATTGATTTCTTCAAGGACTCATCTATTATGCATGAACCGTTATACCTTGGGGGTTCATTCATGACGTCTTCCGCTGTCCGATTCACGTCAATGCTAACATTCTGAGGTACCTCTCAGGTATAAATATACCTTCCCTAGCCCTTGTAAATCAGAGGAGACCTCGACTTCAGAGGAGCTCGTATCCCGGCCTGACGCACTGAGAAGACGCTGTCATCCCTGCACGCAGAGAGTCCAGCTTCCAGTGATCTGACTTCCCTTGCGGGGTGATGGAGTTCGAGTCCGGAAAGAGATTCCCACCTCTCTCATTCTTAAGGTATGGAGCTGACTAGAACCTAGAGGGACTCTTGGCATACTAGGTATACTTAGTATACTAGGCATCCTAGACATATATACTCTTAGTATACCGTAGTAAGGAATACTTCACCTACTTCTTACCTCTCCCTACACCTAGGTTAGGTTAGGCACATTGGGGTAGAACTAGCTTAGAGACGCATCGTATGAGTACTCGCATTTTTAGCTCATGTTATTTATGTAAGTAAATATATGCTAAAAGATAATGCTAGCGCAGTATTATTTATTTCTACTGCTTACGCTGTACATTATTTATCTTGCATACTGTCTTGTGATCATAACAGCACATATCTCTTACACGAGAAACAAGACTATTCAATAAATCCTTTTATTGAAACGCCCGTCTATTCTTTCTGTGTAACTTTGAGGAAAACTAAGCATGCACGATTGAGCTGAGTGAAACTGTTATCTATTGTTTCCACAACTCTGGGACACGTTCTGATTCTAAAGGGAAGCAAAGTGGTCATGTTTTGCGGCTGCCAGAAACTACTCCCTTCTTGTTGTCAAGGAGTTTCTAGTGGCCTCTGAGCTAGCTGGCACAAGTAATTAAGTTTAATATACTCGATAGGGACATATCAACCTTAGTCCTATGTCAAGCCTATAGGGTATATTATTCCAATGCGCAGAGCCTATTAGGGAAATTGGAGCTACACTACATGGCGCCCAACGGTTTGGTAAGGCGGTAATTTAACGTTAGATACTGAGTAACTCAGCCGTGCTTTTTCTCTC
This sequence comes from Calotriton arnoldi, assembly GCA_963921515.1. Lineage (NCBI taxonomy): Eukaryota > Metazoa > Chordata > Amphibia > Caudata > Salamandridae > Calotriton > Calotriton arnoldi. The sequence goes on from CAWUFW010000375.1 coordinate 3,326,669, forward strand.
AGAGACCCCTACCCATATACTCCATAAGACGTCTGGAGTGGGCAGGGTTAAGTATCCGCCACGGCTACATAGGGAAGCACCCTATATATTAGCTGTTTGGTTTGTTCAACGTTGAAGGATACAGTGTTCCAAAATATTGTGCACCTTATCTTTTGTTTCCTTGAAACTTGTTCTGCATTTTTCAAAAAACAAAAATGTCCACACGCGGGGACAATGACACCGAGAACTGTGTGGCTGCGGCTGACCCAGTCGTAACAGCTTTTAACATTACAGGTTTAAATGAAACCGAGGAGGGTGTTATAGACATCCATCCAAACTTAAGAAGAGCCATCACTCTAAAACTTATAAAACATGGCCTACCACCAAGAGGGGGTAGAGCAGTTTTCGTGATTGAGGCACACGAATCCTTTCAGGCAGAGGTATTCTATTCATGGATAGTATTCCCTGAATCAAATCCAGTAACACACGTGTTTCACTTCTACAAAGAAGATGATCCACCAGAGGAATATATTCCTTTCAAGGATATTGAAATTCCACTAACATACCAGGAGCATCAGCTCTGGTTTAAAGGCGCCCTAAAACATCACAAAAACATTACCAGGTTCGGTCCACTAGGTAGACCAGGAGCAACATGGCCGATCCTAGCCGGCTACACACCTCATCCTGAACTGGATATAATGTCAGATGAGGAATTACTTATTCAACTACAAGAGTTAATAAAAATCTACAGACAATTGGTTCAATATGTCATGCGGACTTTCACAGTCCAACCACCATTAACCATTCCAAATCAAACCCCTCACCAGGGGAATACACTAAAAATTACACCACAGACTCTATCCGCAGTCATGGGTAAAATGCCCACAAAACGTGAGCAAATTCCATTCTGGATAGCTAAAAAAATTACTCAAATAGAAGCAGTATTTCCAAATACTAGCCCTTATGAGAAACACAGAATCCTAACAATCTGTTTACCAATGGGGATCACACCACAACTGGAAGATTGCACCACTTGGGGCGCAGTCTTTGCTGCCATCTATACTAAAACACATGGTGTTCCGTCAATTGCAGTAATACCAGATGTCCTAAAACAAATTCAAAACGAATACGCGGCAGAGCCTGCTCTAAATTTAGGTATGAAATTTCAGAAAAATTTCGACCAGGTCTCAACAATAATATTATCTAATATTAAAGGGGAGGCAGCAGCAGTGGCGATCCGCCAACGATTAAGGAATTCGATGTTACAGAACATCAAACAGAACTACCCAGAATAATAGAACAATCTTATGCTGAATTAGGCAGAGATAGTTTGGGTGGAAGACCATTGAAGCCAAAACTATCTGAAAGTCCTGAGAAGGACTCTATTAAACAAACTCCTACATCTTCTAAAAAAAGTGGAAACTAATAAACAAAATTCAAACGAGAAACGTTCACAATCCCGAGGTAGGTCTCCTCAAAGGAGCCCTCTGAAAGGAGGTATAACCTCAGGAATAGGGATAATTTGAGAAAACCTGACAGGTATCAAGATACTGATACACGTTCCTCTCGTACCTTTCAGATCTCGTCACAGACATCGGAAAGAAGAGGACGGTCAGAACATAAAGAAGAACGCGTGAAATCCAAAGAAGGTAAACACGCTCCAAAAAATAAAACAAAACCTCAATTCTCCAAAAAGAAGGTAGCAGGTCTGAAGGTCAGACATGCCGAGGATACTGAGAACACAACTCAAGAACGGAGAATGGGCTCAGACAATGCTGGACAGTGCAGCAGAAGTCACAATAGCTCGCCAGAACCTGAAGGAACTTCTGGAGATAGTGGACTTGAATGAGTACATTACAGTTGAGACTGTAGACACCAGGGTTAGTACTCCACAAAGGTTATATGAGATAACACTCCGAATGGAGGGAGACATACCTAGACAGGTGAAAACACTCTTTTGGGAGAAACTTTCAAGGGGCTATGACATACTTCTAGCAGAAAAAGATTGGCCACCACAATTTGTCAGGGAGTGCCCACATGGCGAGGACATTATTATGCCTGCCTTCTCCAACCATATTCCAACACACCTAAAATATACTTATGCCAGGAAATGGGCAGTAGCCCAGGCCCCAGCTTTATATAAAAATCATGTAGGATGGGATGAGGACTCACCTCACCATAAAATACATCTGAAACATGAACCAACTGCACAAAGGCAGTACCCAATAAAGCAAGAAGCTAAAAAACAGGTCAGGGAGATCCTAGATCAACTTGAATACCAAGGGGTGATTGAAACATGCACCTCCTCAATGAACAATCCTTTGTTTCCTGTCTCCAAACCAGACCATACATATCGTCTAGTTTTGGATTACAGACACTTAAACACTTGTTCTAAAACATTTGCAGTGCAAAATGCACATAGCACAGCATTAATGAATAACATTGTGCGTAAAAAATATAAAACTACATTAGACATCTCAAATGGTTTCTTTTGTCAAAACATAGCACCTGGAAGCAGGTACTTAACAGCTTTCTCAATAATGGGGACCCAGCGTCAATTTTGTCGACTCCCACAAGGGTTCAAGAACAGCCCGGGGTTATTCTCAGTGAGGGTAACAGAGTTACTACAAATTTATGATAATGAGGCATTGTCATATGTCGATGACATCTATCTGACAGACGATGAACTAAACAGGCACTTGAACAGGGTGAATACCATTATATTGGGCTTCGCCTCTGAGGGCTATAAATTCAACTTTAAAAAATCCAGAATTGCCCATCTCAATGTCCTTTTTCTGGGATATGAGCTTTCAAGTGACGGAAAGAGCTTGGCAGCCAACTTTTTAGAAAAGTGTGCGCTGCTCCAACCTCCGAAAACGCTGAAAAACTTACAATCCATCCTGGGTTTCCTAAATTTTGGAAGAACTTACATTCTAAATTACGCAGAAAGGGTTAAACCTCTCTACGAATTAATCAAACCTGATTTTTCAATCAAAAATTGGACACAAGAACACACAGAAATCTTGCGTTCACTCCAAGCTAACATGTTAGCAACAAGTCACTTACAAACACGCGTAAGTCAACGCAATTTAGTGATCCGAATAATTTTGGGTCAATGCGGATTCACCTACTTAACATTTAATGAGGGTGAAAAAGTACCAATTGCATACAAATCACATTTGTATACACAAGCAGAAATGCGCTTCACTTCAACTGAAAAAATATTGACAGCAGTTCAAACTGCAGTAGCAAAAGAAAGAGCTCTAGCCCAAGGGAAACACATTATTGTCGTAACCCCAGTACCGGCTTTAGAGGCGGTCACAAAAGCGAGCATTCCAAATGCTAAAGCATTACATCCTAGATGGATACAATGGGTTAATTCTCTTGCTGCAACAGATGTTGAATATGTTTTTGATCCTGATCTAAAAACACAAGGTGTTCCTGCAATATGAACATGAATGTCCTCTGCCCACTGAGATTCTGCCTCTCGATCAGTATGAATTCATAATTTACACTGACGGATCCGCACAGCCCGCAACAGGGGGTAAGCAAGCTTACAGTGCAGCGTGTGCTATCGTTAAAGGTCGCATGCGAGATGGTATCTTCAGACCTATGGTCACAAAAACTCAGGGGCATATTTACGTTCCCTGGCGCATCCCTGCATATCAGCAGGGATGCGCCAGGGAAAATGCGTCACGCAAGTTTACCCTTGCGCCACGTCCGATGCGCCGCATTTACAATGCGGCGCATCGTGGCGCTAGGATAAGCAGATGCGTGACGCATCTGCCGGCGGAAGGTTGGCGCAGTGCTGAAGTCGTGTCGCAAGCACGGCGCAGCTCCAGCACTGTTCCAACCTTCCCTATCCCTAACATGGTGCGTCAATCCTTACGCCTGCTTGAAGCAGGCGTAAGGATTGGCGCACCAGCGCTCGAGAAAGTGACTGCGTGAAATCTTGTACATTTCACTACGTCACTTTTCCGAGCGTACCTGCGCCGAACGCCCCCTGCACCGGTACGCCCACATGAAACCTGACGCAGGTTTCATGTGGCGCAGAGGGCTACTACGTGGCGCATCTCCCTAGATGCGTCACGTTGCTAATATAGCGCAACGCGACGCATGGTTTGCGTCGCCGCTGCGTCACTTGCGTGACGCAACGGCGGTGCAAAAGTGGCGCAAGGGGCTTGTAAATATGCCCCTTAATCTCTAGGAGATTGGACAGCTCAGCGAGCTGAACTACAAGCATTCAAACTGGCACTTGAAAATACAGATCACAAATTCCCCACACTCATAGTGTGCGATTCCTTTTACTGTGTTCAGTCGTATAATGAATATATACAAAATTGGCTTGAAAATGGGTTCAAAGATGCAAAAGGTGGCACAATAAAGCATAAAACGCTTTGGGAACGAGTTGTTCAGTTGAAAAACGAACTACCAAAGGCTCACATGATACACACACTGAGTCATCAACGTGATGGCGTTCACGTTGCAGGGAATTCATTGGCTGACGAACCGCAAAGGGGGCTGTTCACACGGCTTCCGTAGCTGCGATCACTCGTTCAAAAACGAGAATAGACAGTGAGATAATGTTGGCTGTCAATGCTACAAGCAAAGGCAGTGGTGCAGCGTTACCAAAAAAGTTTCCACTCAAGTACTCTTATGTAATTGATGCGAACAACGTTCCTTTTGCTCGAATCCCTGGAGTGGGGGATAGGGTAATTCCAAACAAGGAACGTAGATTAGGACTAATCCTAGCAGCACATGAAGGGATAGCGTCTGCCCATGCAGGTAGTTCTGCAACAGTATCTTTGCTGAAACAAAGATATTGGTGGCCTGGCATTAGGAAACAGACCAAGAACTATATTTTAGAAAGTGACATATGCCAACAGATGAAAGTCTCCACAGTGAAACGTCCTGCGCAGACACCCCTGTTAATTTCAGACAAACCATTAGCTTGTGTTTACCTGGACCACTGCGGTCCCTTGCAAAGGGACGGTAACTATAAATATATCATGGTCGCAGTGGATTCATGCTCTAGGTTCCTATGGATATGGCCTCAGCGCTCGGCTGACGCTCGAACTGCTATAAAAGATTTGCGAGTCTTTATCGGCACATACGCAATAGGCACACTACATTCTGACCAGGGCCCTGCGTTTAGCTCTCGGGCTTACAAAGAAGCCATGGCCAGTCTGGGCGTTGCATTGCGGTACTCCTCTCCGTTTCATCCTGAGGGAAATTCTGTTGTGGAAAGGAAAAACCGGGACATAAAGCAGTCTATAACAGCTAGGGTATTAGGTTCGGGTGATGGGTGGGTCAAACATCTTTATGGGGTTCAACGCTCATTAAACAATTTGCCAAGAAGTTCTCTAGGGGGGGTCACTCCATATGAGGTCCTATTTGGGACAAGAATGTGGCTACCAGACCTCGAACACGTAGGCACAGTGGTGGAAAATAAACCCTTTGATATCAAAGATCTTTTGGCTGTTTTACAGGAACTCAATGAACTAAGATCGAAACAAAGCAACATATTCCTGCAGCCAACCACCACTGGGGAAAAACCGGCGGTCCCAGCAAGGCCTGTCTGGATTCCAAAAGTTGGGGATCTAGTCAGACAGAAGATTGCGGACAAGAAGGAATTTGGACCTTCTTACAGACAACCAGTACCTGTCCTAGCCGTTCACGGAACAAGAACAGTACTTCTGCCGCCCCTTGCTGGTAGAAAGTAGAAAAGATTTGTGTCCATCGACCTCATCAAACCACAGTATGTGGCCAATACTAAATAGTAGGCCTCGTGGACTCCGACCTAGTAGCAGACACACTCCTCTTGCTACTATCCAAGAGGTTCAGACTGAAAGACTGATAACGATCGAGAATTCAGCAGTAACAGATGAAGGACTAAGCAACAATGCAATGGAACTCATCCCTCTTGAAACTCAAGTAACAGTTCGTCCAAATACACCTGTCTACACCAATGTAACACGTGATCAACTGGTTCCAGCGATTTCAACGAATCCTGATGCAATTTCAACAATTGACAGAACTGCTTCTGGCTACTTCATTAACTTTGATACGTTTTCTGTGGATCCGAGTGAGCCTGAGACGTCGCCAGCAGTAACTTTTAAACAGCAAGTACAAGACTTTCTTCACGTTTTGAAAAAGACTTATCTGGTTTCACCATGGATAAAACTCTGGATTATTTCTGGAATATTTGTTTTTCTGCTTTGGCTAGCTTTAGTTATGACTATGAGCGTGCTTATAAATGGCAGATACATCCATGTGAACACTGAAAGAAAAGAAGTGAACTTACTTTTGAAACCTCACAAATCTTCCCATCGTGAAGCAAGAGACTTGTCAGCAGTGAACATCACAGCCGTTCCTATACAGGATGGTATAGTGTGGGACAAAACTGATTTTGATATATTCGGTCCTACGGAACAATTGAACATTCCACATTTATTTAAAATTTCACTAAGTGATCTTATTTCGTCCAGTACCTATTCTGATGATTGGGACTTAGATACTGTCAATGATATAATGTTTGATCTAGAAATGTCTGCTGCATTTTCTAATAATGAATATTTAGAGGGTTCATCAGACTATGAACAGCTGTATTGCTATAACCACTATGGTCATCATTTTTTGCATAAATCTGCAACACCTAGAAATGTGTTTATGTTTAACCAATGGGAGCATTGTCCTAAACCTCCAAAAAGTAGTTCGAAAACATTTGCTAAAAAGTTTCCATATTTTTCAGGGTACAATACATCCGATCCAGAAACATTTTACTATAAAAATGTAAAAAAAACAGGACAGAAAATTATGTTAACAAATGCAAAACAGATTTACTCTGCAGCATTTATTACCCAACTGTCTAGACATGGATTCGACTTGTGGAAAGACACAATAGACACAAAAACTGTCTGGGGTTCTAAAGATTGGCAAGTGCAGGGGTTAGAAGCTTTATTTAGAGCATGTATCATCCCTCAGCAACTAATGTTTTTGAATGACACAGTCCAACAAACGTCTTGTCTTGGGTTAGCCAAGATCAAAGATATGAATAAACCTTCTGTACCAGCACCTGCAAGTGATAACAATACACAGGCAGCGGTTACAGTTGACACAATACTACAAATCAACAGAACAAATCCTGATTGGAGAAAATGGTTGATCTGGCCCACAGACACGACCAACTGTCAGGAAAGATTCCTGAATAAAACTCAGGGCTTTACTATTCACAGGCCAGACCCAAGATACGTCCAAAGACAACATCCAGGGGTAGTAACAACATACAGTGTAGGAAAATTATGCCTCGATTGGCTGCAGAAATCTACACTTAAGAATGTGAAACAACACTTATCCTTACTTAAAGGAGACGCAGACCTTAGGGAATTCTTGCTTGGACCAAGAAAACCGAGTCAAAAACGTTTCATATATGCCGGCATCTATGCTGCTTATAATGAAGCATGGAAGGTGTCACAGATAGAGGCCGCAGAACGAATACGTGAACTTGATCGTATTAATTTAGAGAAAACTCTCACTGTGGTCGATAACGGGCTAACAACTTTGTCATCCAGAATATATTCATTGGACAACATTGTATCCTCTGCTATCGACATACTAGAACAAGATTTAGCCATGTTACAACAAGGCCAATCTCAATGACGTTCTATTGTGTTATTAAGCTGGACGCTGCAATCTTTGCGTGCGGGCTATGTGCCTTGGCGTTTTATCAACACGTCGGCTCTGTTTGCAGAATACAATCTAACTGATAAACAGATCGAACTGGCACAAAGGGGAGCAAAGTATACAGTGCTGAGCATTGAAAAACTGGAAAAGTTACCATTCACAGTGGCAGAAAAACCAGCTACAGAATGGCTTATTCATGGCAAAATCACACTACCTGTGACTACTTTTCAGTTTCAGTATTGCCTCAAACAGATGCAAGCAGGCAAATATGAAAGGTTGGGTAAGGAATACATTAAGACATCTTGGAATTTACCGTACACATATAGATGTTGGAGTGGGGATCGTGAAGTGTTTCTTAGCGGTACACACTGTAAAAGTGCACTGAGTGGTTCACTAATATGTCAGGACATTTCTTTACACGGGGCTTGTAATGGTTCTGTGGAAAATTTGTCTTGCCATCAGCAGGGTACACCAGCTGCTGTGATTAATCCAACGTTTGGACAACTTTCTAATGGGAGTTACCTCATGTTGAATGATCAGAGTTGCTGTGGCATGTTGCCAGGCATCCCATATCTAGTAACGGTCAACTCCACGGTCACTTGCTGTATGCAAGTATTGTTTGCCCCAATAGACACAGTCAGGGAGTCGCCTTTGTGGCCTTCGCTGAACGTCTCTTTTATAAGATTTGATACTTTAAGCAGAATGAAAGCCATGCTTATACAACAAACAGTGCCTTTGACCTCGGCCAAAGAAACCTATGATCTACAAGAAGTAAGGACTTCGGCTGAGATACAGACTTTAATACGTACAAACTGCCCTATACATTTCGTGGAAATGATAGGACGTATCTTTAACATGTCTGATACAAGCGGAATTGTACATGTATTTAAGACCATCTGTTCCGGTCTATTAGCACCTTTCCAGGCAATCCTCGGAATAATCCCGAACTTTGCACATTCGGTGTTTGGTGGTATACCATTAATTCTAGCACTTGTTGCCGGAATTCTATTTCTCTTCCTGCTATTACGCTATGGCCAGCCTATTCGCAGACATCACTCCGAGCGAAGTGGAGAAAGCTCTACTTGAACGAAAGTGCTGTGAGCGAATAGTACAGCTTTTGGGCATGACTCGTCTACGGGAACTTAATACCACGTGGTTCCTGTCATTCAGACCAATCTGGCAAGATTGCATCTTACCTGTTCTACGATGCCTGCTATGCGGTGAGGAATGCGTGTTAGACACCTGTCTAACATTTCCATCAGCTACGCCAACGGATATCGATACTCTGCTGGACCCGATAACGGCCCATGCTCTGTGTTGTCCCCAGAGGCTACCAATCCTGATGATGGCATTCATTGAGATCTCACAGACGCTTCCGGCTGCTGCTGAGGTACGAGATGGATCGACAGGCACACAGGTAACGACGGACGCGAACATTGCTACAGCATCCTATGCTGAAGGCGATGCTTCACATCTCTGTGCAATTGATCTACTACACGAGGTGTTCCAAATGTCACCAACATCAGTGGACGATATTTTGTCTACAGAAATAGAGGATTTCGTGTTTACACCAGACCCGTACACTGACTCTGATTCAGCCCACGGTGTACCAGAGACACAGTAAAAATTTGGCCTTCATGTTTCAAAAATTGGAACTCTTCCCAAATTGAACTTTTTACCATTTTTCAAACTACATGGCAAATAAATCTGCTTGAAGTAGAACTATTCTTATAGTACGGACTTCGCGGTACTTCCTCAGACACTTTGTCATCTTATTTGTCTAAAAATTTCATTATTTTCCATGACATGAAATGACTTTGATTTTGAACAACTTATCGATCATTTTTTTTGTCACATGTAATTATTACTGCTTATTTCATTCAGATTGCATTTTATTTTTTCTAATATATGCCTGAAATAAGAAGCAATGCTTAAAAATGTACAGTACTTCTTGCATTCTAATAGGTTTTTTAAATGCTTTTTAAATGCTTTTAAGAAATATTTTTAGCAATATGCGGTACTCCATTTTATGTTTAGCATTTTAAATGTTTAGCATTTTATTATTATCGTACACACGAAAGTGGAGTGGGTGTTGTATTCCTCTTTGGGTGTCCGTATTTAGGTTTTCCTGTATCATGTCCTTATATAGGCACAATTCGCCCTGCCCTTATATAGGCATAAAATCCCAGTCCTTATTTAGGCATTAAACCGTGCACGCCAAATACAGGCATGGTCCCTGACATCCGTCCACCCTAACGTCACAACGAGTTCTTGAAGAACAGACCCTTAGGCTTCGGGAGTTTCCCTAGCACAGGACTATTGATTTCTTCAAGGACTCATCTATTATGCATGAACCGTTATACCTTGGGGGTTCATTCATGACGTCTTCCGCTGTCCGATTCACGTCAATGCTAACATTCTGAGGTACCTCTCAGGTATAAATATACCTTCCCTAGCCCTTGTAAATCAGAGGAGACCTCGACTTCAGAGGAGCCCGTATCCCGGCCTGACGCACTGAGAAGACGCTGTCATCCCTGCACGCAGAGAGTCCAGCTTCCAGTGATCTGACTTCCCTTGCGGGGTGTTGGAGTTCGAGTCCGGAAAGAGATTCCCACCTCTCTCATTCTTAAGGTATGGAGCTGACTAGAACCTAGAGGGACTCTTGGCATACTAGGTATACTTAGTATACTAGGCATCCTAGACATATATACTCTTAGTATACCGTAGTAAGGAATACTTCACCTACTTCTTACCTCTCCCTACACCTAGGTTAGGTTAGGCACATTGAGGTAGAACTAGCTTAGAGATGCATCGTATGAGTACTCGCATTTTTAGCTCATGTTATTTATGTAAGTAAATATATGCTAAAAGATAATGCTAGCGCAGTATTATTTATTTCTACTGCTTACGCTGTACATTATTTATCTTGCATACTGTCTTGTGATCATAACAGCACATATCTCTTACACGAGAAACAAGACTGTTCAATAAATCCTTTTATTGAAACGCCTGTCTATTCTTTCTGTGTAACTTTGAGGAAAACTAAGCATGCACGATTGAGCTGAGTGAAACTGTTATCTATTGTTTCCACGACTCTGGGACACGTTCTGATTCTAAAGGGAAACAAAGTGGTCATGTTTTGCGGCTGCCAGAAACTACTCCCTTCTTGTTGTCAAGGAGTTTCTAGTGGCCTCTGAGCTAGCTGGCACAAGTAATTAAGTTTAATATACTCGATAGGGACATATCGACCTTAGTCCTATGTCAAGCCTATAGGGTATATTATTCCAATGCGCAGAGCCTATTAGGGAAATAGGAGCTACACTACAAAAGAAGCAGCAGAGGTGCAGAAAGAGGCAAGAGGGATACAGAAATTTGCAAAAGAGGTGCAGAAAGAAGCAAGATCAGTGCAGACAGAAGCAAGAGAAGTGCAGAAAGAAGCAAGAGAGGTGGAGAAATAGGGAAGAGGGGTGCAGAAAGAGGCATGAGGGATGCAGACATTTGCAAAAGAGGTGCAGAAAGAAGCAAGAGCAGTGCAGAAAGAACCAACAGAGGTGCAAAAAGAGGCAAGAGGGGTGCAGAAAGAGGTAAGAGAGGTGCACAAAGAGGCAAGAGGGATACAGAAAGAGGCAGGAGGGGTGCAGAAAGAAGGAAGAGAAGTGCAGAAAGAAGCAACAGAGGTGGTGAAAGAGGCGCAAAGGGTGCAGAAAGAGGCAGGACAAGTGCAGAAAGAAGCAACAGAGGTACAGAAAGAGGCAAGAGAGGTGCAGAAACAGGCAGGAAAGGTGCAGAAAGAGGGAATACGGGTACAGAAAGAGACAAGAGAGGTACAGAAAGAAGGGAGAGGGGTGCAGAACGAGGCAAAATGGGGTGCAGAAAGAAGCAAGTGAGGTGCAGAAAGAGGCAATAGAGGTGCAGAAACAAGCAAGGGAAGTGCAGAAAAAGGCAAGAGAATTGCTGAAAGAAGTAACAGAGGTGTAGAAAGAAGCAAGAGAAGTGCAGAAAGAGGCAAGTGAGGCGCAGAAAGTGTTGTATTCCTCTTTGGGTGTCCGTATATAGGTTTTCCTGTATCATGTCCTTATATAGGCACAATTCGCCCTGACCTTATATAGGCATAAAATCCCAGTCCTTATTTAGGCATTAAACCGTGCACGCCAAATACAGGCATGGTCCCTGACATCCGTCCACCCTAACGTCACAACGAGTTCTTGAAGAACAGACCCTTGAGGCTTAGGGAGTTTCCCTAGCACAGGACTATTGATTTCTTCAAGGACTCATCTATTATGCATGAACCGTTATACCTTGGGGTTCATTCATGACGTCTTCCGCTGTCCGATTCACGTCAATGCTAACATTCTGAGGTACCTCTCAGGTATAAATATACCTTCCCTAGCCCTTGTAAATCAGAGGAGACCTCGACTTCAGAGGAGCCCGTATCCCGGCCTGACGCACTGAGAAGACGCTGTCATCCCTGCACGCAGAGAATCCAGCTTCCAGTGATCTGACTTCCCTTGCGGGGTGTTGGAGTTCGAGTCCGGAAAGAGATTCCCACCTCTCTCATTCTTAAGATATGGAGCTGACTAGAACCTAGAGGGACTCTTGGCATACTAGGTATACTTAGTATACTAGGCATCCTAGACAAATATACTCTTAGTATACCGTAGTAAGGAATACTTCACCTACTTCTTACCTCTCCCTACACCTAGGTTAGGTTAGGCACATTGGAGTAGAACTAGCTTAGAGATGCATCGTATGAGTACTCGCATTTTTAGCTCATGTTATTTATGTAAGTAAATATATGCTAAAAGATAATGCTAGCGCAGTATTATTTATTTCTACTGCTTACGCTGTACAATATTTATCTTGCATACTGTCTTGTGATCATAACAGCACATATCTCTTACACGAGAAACAAGACTGTTCAATAAATCCTTTTATTGAAACGCCCGTCTATTCTTTCTGTGTAACTTTGAGGAAAACTAAGCATGCACGATTGAGCTGAGTGAAACTGTTATCTATTGTTTCCACGACTCTGGAACACGTTCTGATTCTAAAGGGAAACAAAGTGGTCATGTTTTGCGGCTGCCAGAAACTACTCCCTTCTTGTTGTCAAGGAGTTTCTAGTGGCCTCTGAGCTAGCTGGCACAAGTAATTAAGTTTAATATACTCGATAGGGACATATCGACCTTAGTCCTATGTCAAGCCTATAGGGTATATTATTCCAATGCGCAGAGCCTATTAGGGAAATAGGAGCTACACTACAAAAGAAGCAGCAGAGGTGCAGAAAGAGGCAAGAGAGGTGCAGAAACAGGCAGGAAATATGTAGAAAGAGGGAACAGGGGTGCAGAAAGAGGCAAGAGTGATACAGACATTTGCAAAAGAGGTGCAGAAAGAAGCAAGAGCAGTGCAGAAAGAACCAACAGAGGTGCAAAAAGAGGCAAGAGGGGTGCAGAAAGAGGTAGGAGAGGTGCACAAAGAGGCAAGAGGGATACAGAAATAGACAGGAGGGGTGCAGAAAGAAGGAAGAGAAGTGCAGAAAGAAGCAACAGAGGTGCTGAAAGAGGCGCGAAGGGTGCAGAAAGAGGCAGGACAAGTGCAGAAAGAAGCAACAGAGGTACAGAAAGAGGCAAGAGAGGTGCAGAAACAGGCAGGAAAGGTGCAGAAAGAGGGAACACGGGTACAGAAAGAGGCAAGAGAGGTGCAGAAAGAGGGGGGAGGGGTGCAGAAAGAGGCAAAATGGGGTGCAGAAAGAAGCAAGTGAGGTGCAGAAAGAGGCAACAAAGGTGCAGAAACAAGCAAGGGAAGTGGAGAAAAAGGCAAGAGAATTGCTGAAAGAAGTAACAGGTGTAGAAAGAAGCAAGAGAAGGGCAGAAAGAGGCAAGTGAGGTGCAGAAAGAAGCAACAGAGGTGCAGAAAGAAGCAAGAGAGGTGCAGAAACAGGCAGGAAATATGTAGAAAGAGGGAACAGGGGTGCAGAAAGAGGCAAGAGGGATACAGAAATTTGCAAAAGAGGTGCAGAAAGAAGCAAGAGCAGTGCAGAAAGAACCAACAGAGGTGCAGAAAGAGGCAAGAGGGGTGTAGAAAGAGGTAGGAGAGGTGCACAAAGAGGCAAGAGGGGTACAGAAAGAGGCAAGAGGGGTACAGAAAGAGGCAAGAGGGGTGCAGAAAGAAGGAAGAGAAGTGCAGAAAGAAGCAACAGAGGTGCTGAAAGAGACAAGAAGGGTGCAGAAAGAGGCAAGAGAAGTGCAGAAGGAAGCAACAGAGTTGCAGAAAGAGGCAATAGAGGTGCAGAAAGAGGCAAGAGATGCCGAAAGAAGCAAGTGAGGTGCAGAAAGAGGCAAGAGAGGTGCAGAAAGAAGAGTGAGGTTCAGAAAGAGGCAAGAGAAGAGCAGAAAGTGGCAAGTGAGGTGCAGAAAGAGGCAAGAGAGGTACAGAAAGAGACAAGATAAGTGTAGAAAGAGGCAAGAGAAGTGCAGAAAGATGCACTTGAGGTGCAGAAATAGGCAAGAGAGGTACAGAAAGAGGCTCGAGAAGTGCAGAAAGAGGCAAGAGAGGTACAGAAGGAAGAGAGTGAGGTGCAGAAAGAGGCAAGAGAGGTACAGAAAGAGGCATGGGAAGTGCAGAAACAGGCAAGAGAAATGCACAAAGAGGCAAGAGAGGAGCAGAAAGAAGCAAGAGAGGTGTAGAAAGAAGCAAGAGAAGTGCAGAAAGAGGCAAGTGAGGTGCAGAAAGAGGCAAGAGAGGTGCAGAAAGAGGCAAGAGAGGTGCAGAAAGAGGCAAGAGATCTGCAGAAAAAAAGCAACAGAGGTGCTGAAAGAGGCAAGTGAGGTACAGAAAGGGGCAAGAGAAGTGCAGAAAGAGGAAAGTGAAGTGCAGAAAGAAGACAGTGAGGTGCAGAAAGAGGAAGAGAGGTACAGAAAGAGGAAGAAAGGTGCAGAAAGAAGCAAGAGAAATGCAGAAAGAGGCACGAGAGGCACAGAAAGAAGAGAGGTTTGTGCACCATTAGAAACAATTTAACACCCACATTTAGCAATAAGTAACACGTGACCATTCCAGCTTTGCAAAGGGCCTTCCACCACGCTGTAACACGTGACGCTGCATTTTTGGGAACATTTGAGCCGTTTGAGCTAGAAACAAGGCTTTTTTTGTTCAAATCTGCAGATTAGGCAGCAGATGATGGAATATTTGGCAAATGCAGAAAATGTTTAATTATGTGAAAATTGGTGCAGCCGAACAGTCACATAATTCCAGTGGCCCTGCTCATACCTCCGACTAGGTCCAGAAGTGCTCCTCAGTGGTTCCTTTTTTTTTTTTGTGTCTCATTGAGTTTATAGTTTAGCTTCTATGGAAACGAGGAAGACTAAACTTGAGGTTACCACTCCACAACACAGACTACAATACCACATAATTACTCTCCAAAACACATAATCCCACTCCACATAATTCCTATACACTAAATACCACATACTTTCTATTCACATAATTTCACTGCACAACATACCGCATAATTCCACTTCACACAACGTACATCCACTCTACACCCAAAAACATTAGTAAAAATCTTTTACAACGCCAATAGCTCTAACTCTCGCAAATGCGAGATCTATTACATTACAAATACTTCTGTAACTGGTAGTCGCGTTTGCAGAGTGGTGCAGAAAGGGGGCTGGGCCTCCGACCAGCGCTCAGGAATTCCTCTGCGTAGGACTTACAGGAGGTACCAGGAGGGCTTCTTGGCCCCCAAAGTCCCTCAGGAGTAAAGTGGACTTCATCCCCCAACCAGTACTGTGCCAGGAGGTGCGTTTGCAGAGTGGTGGAGAAAGAGGGGGCGTGCCTCCGAAGACCTCTTAGCAATCCCACTGTGTGGGACTTAGTGGAGGTAATAGGAGAGGTAGTTGGCCCTCAAGGACAACCTTAGGGCCAACTACCCCTCCTATTACCTCCATTAAGTCCCACACAGTGGGATTGGTAAGTTGTCATAGCAGGCCATGCCCCCTTTCCCCACCACTCTGCAAACGCACTCCCCGGGGCGCTCTTGGATGGGGATTAAAGTCCCCTTTGCTGCTGGGGGTCCTTAGGGGCCAACTAGCCTACCTGATACCTCCAGTATGCCTCAGATAGTGGGATTGCTGATGGGTGGACACAGGCCATGCCCCCTTTGTCCACCACTCTGCAAATGCGCCTCCTGGCACGCTCTTGGTTGGGGGATGAAGTCCCCTTGCCTCCTGAGGGTCCCTGGGGCCAACTAGCCCACCAGGAACCTCCAGTAAGCCCCACACAGCTGGATTGCTGAGAGTGGTCCGAGGCCACGCCCCCTTTCTACACCACTCTGCAAATGCGCCTCCTGGCGCACTGCTGCTCGGAGGATGAAGTCCACTTGTGTCCTGAGGTCCTCAGGACACAAGAGGAACTCATCGCCCCACCAGCAGTGCGCCAAGAGGCGCGTTTGCAGAGTGGTGTAAAAAGGGGCATGGCCTCAGACCACCTCGCAGCAATCCCGCTGTGTGGGGCTTACTGGAGGTACCTGGTGGGCTAGTTGGCCCCCAGGGACCCTCAGGAATGAAGGGGACTTAATCCCCCAACTTAGAACGCCCCAGAGTGGTGCAGGAAGGGGCGGGGCCTCCCGCGAGATGCCGGCTTTTCTGTTTTTAAATTTTTAGAAGGGGGCTGTGTGGCCCCCTTCTTTAGATGTTTTGGGCCCTGGGGACCCCATCCCCCAGGGCCTGAGCATTTTTTTTTTTTTAAACGGGAAGGGGGCCGCGTGGCCTCCCTTTCCTGGGCCACTATTGTCCCCGGTGACCCCATCCCCCGGGGCCTAGACTCGTTTTTATTTAAAAAAAAATATATTTTTCCCGGGTGGGGGGCCGCGTGGCTCCCCTCCCCTGAGCCACTTCTGGCCCCGGGGACCCCATCTCCCGGGGCCGGCCTTCCGTTTTAATTTTTTTTTATTATAATTAAATTAAAGGGGAGGGGGGCCGAGTGGCCCCCCCTCCCGGACCACTTCTGGCCCAGGGGCCAGGAGCTAACATGCAGCTCCCCTTGCCCAAAAGCAATTCTGCTTTGCTTCTTGGAAGCGAGAGCAGGTTTCCTGCTCTTGCCTCCAAGAAGCAAAGCAGTGTTTGCTATGGCAGGGCAGGAGCCGTGCTCCCGCCTTGCCATAGCAAACGGCAATGTCCCGGGGGTGGGCACCCCGGGACATTGCAGGAGCTGGCCCTGGGGGGTGGCGGTCCCCAGGGCCATACAGGGCTCCAGGGGGGGGGCCGCGCCGCCCCCCTCCCAACATATAAATAGCCCCGGGGAGGTGGTGGTCCCCGGGGTCGGGGGTCCGCAACAGACCCCCGTATTTACATATTCAATGCCCCGGGGAGGTGGTGGTCCCCGGGGCAGTGTGGGGGGGCTTGAACCTCCCCCATACTAATTATTTGTCAAAGCCCCGAGGTGGTGGTGGTCCCCCACCCTATTTTAATAAAGCCCCGGGGAGGTGGCGGTCCCCGGGGCTTGGGGAGGCCCGCAAGGCCCCCCCGCCCTAAAATGCAAATGCCCCGGGAAGGTGGCGGTCCCCGTGGCAGCATGGGGGGGCAGGAGTCCCCCCTACGCATTTTTTTTTAAAAGCCGCGGGGAGGTGGCGGTCCCCGTGGCTGCGGGGGGCCGCGTGGCCCCGTATATAATTATCTAAGCCCCGGGGAGGTGGCGGTCCCCAGGGTTGCGGGGCCCCCACGGGCCCCTGCTAATTAATTGGGTATTGCCCCCGGGACCTGGCCCACCCAGGGGCTTATAGAAAACGAAGCGCGGGAGACCGTGCTTCATTTTTTTGGGTGTTTTTTCAGCCGGATTCGCGCACCCAGCGCGAATTCGGCCGATTTAAAAAAAAAAAAAAATGCTTTTTTTCAATACATCTCGTCCGTAAGTGGTGTTCTGTCCCTGCATCTAACCCCTGCCCGGCCGCAAATGTCTATTTACTCCCCTCCTCATGTTGTAATGGAGATGATGTTTCTTCTCCCTCTTCATTCCTCTCCCTGAAAGCAGTAAGTATTTCTGCCCATGTATTGAGGTCTTCAGCTACTTTGTCGTCCCTATGGGACATCCGAATATGAGTTTCGCCTGCTAGTGCCCATTCCATTGTGTCCTATTGCCCAGAGTGTAGTTGTCGGGCCCTGGGTGAAAGTCATCCCATGGCTATGCCATGTTTCTCTAATAACAGAACAAGGTGTATGAATTTGCATTGCATCTTCCCTCGTTTCGACTTTTTGAGGATTCCCAATAGGCAGTGTTGTGGGGTGAGTTAGAGGGTGATCCCCGTCACTCCGTGGAGACGAAGCACAACTGCCTGCCAATATGTCATCACCTCAGGACAACTTCAAGCTAAGTGAAGAAAGCCAGCACCCCCTAATCCACATCTCAGGCAGGTTGCCTTGTGACCGACATATATTCTGCTTAATTTAATCGGGGTAAGGTAGGTACGTTCTACATAGTTAAAGTGTATTCATTCGAATCTTGTGTTGCTAGATGTTCCCTTGACAAATGCACATGTTGTTCTCCAGTCAGCATCAGTAAGCTGTTCCCGCAAGGTCTGTGCTCCAAGCGGCTCTAGCTGCCAGGTCCTTCCTAGGCATGTCAGCCTTTAGGACCTTATACAGCAGTGATATTAATGTCCACCCTCTCCTGTGTTGAGCATCATTTGTAGAGTCTCATCTCGGAAGGTGCATCGGGGAACTCTGCCCAGATGTACCTTTCCTGGAAGTCCTTAATAGTTTTTCATATCATAGATATTGTCCGCCCCCTCCCCCCGACCCCCAGTCCACCAAAAACGTCCATTTGGCCTCCTGAAAGGAGATGAAATTCTCCTCGGGATATAGGTTACCCAATAGTCGGCATCCCCTCGTCTGTCATTGTACGGTAAACATGATGTTACTTTTGTCACAAAATGGCTTTAAGACCCAGACTTCCAGTTCCCATAGAATCTTCGTCTCCACTCGTTCCCACACGTGGGTACTTGGGCGCTATCCTGCACCAGGTATGGGTACTTCCCCTCAACTACGGATCCCCTCATCAATAGTGCCATAAAGGGCGTGTCAGCACACGGTTCTCGTAGCAGCCATTTTTTCCAGATGTCAGTCTCAGTGGCTCATCTTTCCGCATCTTGTAGGTGTGCTGCTAGACTATTTATATTAAGCTGATTCAGACAGCCAAATTACCAGAGATAGACCTCCAACTCCACACTTATCGTCATCAGTTAACACTAACATGTCACGGTCCGAGCCCCTTCACATGAGCCAAGTGATTTCAGCCAAAAAGGGCCTGAAATGAGCCCAATCATTAAGGTTACTTGACCTTGGCCAGGGTCTGGCTTTGGGGCCCGCAAGAAGTGGATGCTGCTCCCATTTCTCCACATAGTGGGAGCCTGTTTGGGAGACCCATATATGGTGCTTCAGGGGCTTTGTCACCCTCCAAGCAGCCCCTGTCTGGAATCCAAAATGTCACCCTCCTCCTTTGTCGGGGGATACTGGCTCCTTATGAGATGATAAGTCTGCTCTTCCCAATGGCTTCTGGGACCACCAGTTGAAAGCTCCAGATTGGTTGCTCCATACGAGGCACACACCTTTAGAGGCTCACTTGCCCTGGAGTCCTCCAGAACCAACAATGGCGGTGCTATCATTCCAAGCCATAGTCTGTCTGGCTCTACTGACTCCAGCCTCAAGTTCTTTGGATTCTCCCAAAGTGCCAGCACCTCCTCCTACTCCTCCTCCCCTCTCTAACTGCCCGTCTAATGATCCCTGACACTGACGGTGACGGAGACAATCTTCATGAGAAAGTTATCTCAAAAGCAGCCATGATGATATGATGGGATAAGTAAGACTTAAGCAGAGGAGCCTTCTCTACCTAAGACAAGGTCCTTGTACCAGTTAAAAAAAATATATATTTAGAGGGATCGGGTGGTCCCCTCAGACTGATGTTCTGAAAATGGCCCCTAAGACTAGAGGTGGGCGAGCCAACTAAGGCTAGGCTTGTGCCAGAGGCCTGGCTCCGGTTCAGTTCAAGGCCCTCTTGGGCTCTCCAGCCCAAAACGAGCCGAGTTTTACTGTGGCTTCTGCCTGCCACCCATGCTCTAACATCACGCCAAAGACATAAAAACAAATCATTAACGTTTGATGTTAAATAGAGGGAAAGAGGTAGCCATCTAGTTGGCGAATTGAATAATGTGAAACCAGAAAACCTGGGACCAATCGTGGCTTCCCGCTTAACCAAATTATTTGATACTAGGCAAATATTTTATTTTATTGAGTCTCGTTTTCCTTCGTTATCACATATGGGAGTTCAGGAGACACTGTACAAAAATAATGTGATGTATTAAGGTGAAACGCTTCTTCATGTTCAAAAGAAATATTTTTCTAATTCTAAAGAGATATTTTCACATGGTATTTGGTGTATGATTTAGATGCCAACGATTTTAAGGGCTGAGCTTGTGCATGGGCTCTTCGAGCCAAGCCAGACCCTTTGCTCTGGCTTGGCTCATCCTGTTAATTTGTTGGCTCGCCCACTTCTAACTGAGACTTGGCAAAAAGCTCACTCTTTCAAAAGGTTAATAAATTAATCTACACTAAACACAGGCCAGTGACAGAGGAGCCAATCTGTATAGCCACCAAGTTCCCATATCAGTCCTTCATTTTTGCTGAAGCTCTTAAAAGATGTAAGAGCCCCGCATCTATAACATCAGCATGGCTGGATATAGAGGCTAAAGGCTTGATTTTTTGGTGAGCAGTAACGGAACAGCCACTTTTAGTCAGGGTTGGCTCCTCCAGTATGGCGGAGGAGCGTCGCCCCACTGAAAAATAAAATGATAATAAATACTATTTTATTATCTTTTTTTTTTTTTACTTTATTGCCAGCCGAGGTTAGGGTGGGGGCGTGGCCATGCTGACGAGTGTCATGTCAGCAGTAGGGAGGAGTGGTAGGCACTTATAAGTGTGCATGTCTGTATGACCGGCCGTCTTATGACCCAGCTGTGTTGTACAGCCGAGCTGGAGAAAAGCTGCAGGCTCCCTGTGCCTGAGCGAAACCAGCCCACTCAAGCCAATCCAGGCTTTGCCCTCATACTAGGTTTAGCAAGAGAGCAGTATCTGGATTTGGTGGGGAGCCTGTGCAGTGAAGCCCATCCACTTCCGGGACGAGAGGAGCAACAAGTCGCCTGCAGCAGGTAAGTCGTTTTATTTTTAAAGCCCAAGCCTCGCCCTCCCCCCGCCCTACCACTTTACTAAAGCAGCAGGCGCTACTGCTTTTAGTGGCTGTATTATATGTCTATCTCAGGCACTCCGCTTCAATTGTGTGAATGTTATAGGTGTGAAGCGCAACACCGGTGAACACACCAGCTTTTTTGTTCCTGTTCAGCTCCACTATGTACACCATAGAAGTATCAGACAGGAAAAATTAAATTATTACTCCATGTGCAATCAGAAAACTCCCATTGCATCAGTGACATTGCTTGCTCATTAAAAAAAAAAAAACCTGAACTGGAATCCCTGGGCCTAGCTTACAAAAGTTTTGCACTGGTGCTAATGCAAAAGCAGTGCAAAGTGGTGCCATTGACTATCCACCACAAATGGTGGTTTGCGCTGGAAACGTTATCTTTCACAGCACAAAAAATGCTTTGTGTCAAGTGTTTGTTACTGGGGCAGATCAGTACAAATACCCAACAGTCCAATCTACCTAGCAAGGCAGACTGGGCTTGGCATCAAAAATTAAAGCCAATATGAGGTAGGCGCAATAAGGGGAAATCTGTTCATTTCTCTAAAAAACTTAAGCATACTATCCAGTGTAGGGTGGCAGGTTGGAAGGGTGTTGTCTTTGTTTTTGATCCTATGTGGGAAGGGTTGCCCTGCTAGATGTGATGACCACCAAGGTCCTGTTATGTTAGGGGATGCAGCACTTAGTAGTGTGTTGGGTGAGAGGTGTGAGAGACGCGCGTGCAGTTTGTGGCTGTCAGTAAGCTGGTAGCTTTGAACAGCTCTACACCTCCTTTTATTCTTATGATCAAAGTCCTCTTTGATGGTTACTGCAGGGGTTGTCCTTTTTGAGATTTTTGGTTAAAAGTTTACTGTCCTGAGCAGACAAAACTGGAAGGAGAAATTGAATGCAGGTCTGCGGTAAAATTACTCTACAGTAAATTCATTTAAGACTGGCAAGTATTTTTAGGTCTCACCTACCATACAGCGCAAGCTGTCTATTTGTGAAAGATCTATTGTGGGCTGACCACAAACTTACAGTGGGCTTAGAGCCCATCCATTACTAGCTTTATTGTCAATCTCATTTACTTGCTTCTTATTCAACTGCTTGCCTTCCCATTCTTCTTTTTGTCCGTCCCTTCGTTTTTATTGGATGGCTTGCGTTCTTCCACTGCTCAGATTTTCTGAACTACTTTTTTTTAAATTTACAGCTCTCAATTAGAGGGCTTGTGGTTTCTAGAACTATGGGGCATATTATCAAGGGCTTTATCGTCGCTTTAGCGGCACTTTTTGCCGCTAAAGCGGCAATATTTTTAACGCCTCTATTAGCAAGCTTGTCGCTAACAGGCGTTAGCGACAGCTTTCCGCGATAGCGGCCGGAGTTTAGATCGCTTGCATGTCAGCTGATAATTATCGCTAATGACATGCAAGGTAGGCGTCCCAACTAAAAGTGACAGAAAACAGTCGCTTACATACCTATCGCCTATTAGCAATACCCGCGAGGCGATAAAATACGCTGCGCTAACCCCGATTAGCGCTTGTTTTTAGAACTGATAAAAACATGACTTAGCAATGAAAGTCAATGGGAGGTGGATTGTAAGGTTAAGTCCCCAGAATTAGCGATAGGATTTTATCGCTGGATTTCTCGCGTTAAAGCTGGGTTTCGCCGCTATCGCTGGATATTTTATCGCAATGGAGATAAACCTTGCTAATAGCATGTTATTTCCGCGGTAATATCCAGCGATAGCCGGCGATAAAAAAAGGCGCGCTAAGCAAGGTTTGCGATATTTATCGCATGTTCTTGCTAATATGCCCCTATGTCTCTTGTGCTGCTTCCCTCCCCCAAACATCAACCCACCCAATACACCCTTCCTTTTGCTCTCTCCCTAGTGGGCTGTTCTCTCTCTCATGTTCTTCTCCCCTCCGCTCATCATGTTGCTCTGTCCCTCACGTGATATTCTGTCTCATCTGCTCCCTTGCCATCCCCGAGGCACAGTGTTGCACTCTCTCTAAGAATCTGATACTGTTTTGCCCCACCTCCCTCCACTGGATTTATTTTATTGTATGCCCTCGTTGCTTCCCCCAATTCGATCCTCCGTAGATCCTACACCCCTCGCAGGCATTTCTATTTATGTTTTTGCACTTTTTTGGAGGGCCTGGCAGCTGCATTTGCTGCAGGGTGCTCTGTTCCATCAAAAGCACTTTCATACACTTAGCATTTGTGTGTTTTTATTGACCTATCTAAGTGGCATCTGTCATCTTATATCGGTCAATAAAAAAGGAAAATGACAGCCGTGTGTTGAGACATGCATGTGCCTAGAGAATGCCGAGCCCAGCAGCAGCAGCTGTGTCATTGCACCTTTTTTCTTCTTTTCTGTTTTTTACCAATCCAGGGCAACACAGCATCAGCAAACAGCAAAGCCAATCGGTGAAAAAAGCATGATCAAGTGCCTTTGCCAGTGCTTGTTTGTGGACAGCTGACAGTCCTAAATGAAGCCATTTTCTTTTTTTTTAACATATTTCTTTATTGATTTTATCATTAACCAACAAACCATCAGGCACATAATACATATTACTTGTATTCGCCTCCATGACGGCATAATAATGCCCTTTCATACCTTCACCCTTCATGGGGTGTCCAAGTACAACTCTCTTCCAATTTGCATGTCAAGCCAAAATGAGAGATCCAGGAAACCCCATACTTTGTTGTCCTTGTGAGGGCAGTCTTGTACCTTCTACACTGCTCTCTCCATCACTGCACATCTGTCCATTCCACAAATCTATTCCTTCAACGATGGAGCCCCAAAACAGCCAGTGCTTGGCAATGTCTCGCTTTGCCACTAAGCAACTCAACTTGATTAGTTGAAATCGCGCCTCCTCCATTATTCCCAATAGGGCGAGTTTCGGTGACATTTCAATGGGGATGTGTAGGACCTCGGACAACTTGGGTATGATTGTGGACCAATTTTTTTGTATTACTAGGCAGGACCATGTGATGTGAATGAAATCCCCAATCACTTGCTTACATCTGAGACAGTTTGAGGATGCGATCTTCCCAATCTTCAAGAGCCATTGTGGTGTGTAGTAAACTCTGTGGGGGTGATTTACTAAGCTTTTGCGCTGTGTTTGCGTCACAAAAGTGACGCAAAACGACGCAAACTCTTTTTTTTGTAATTTACTTTCCAGCACTAAACTTGTTTAGCGCTGGAAAAACGTAAAGTAATGCAAAGCAGCGTGCATTGCGCTGCTTCACGTACACTTTGCGCCATGGGGGCGTACCAAGGGTGGTGCATTGGCGTTCCCATGCAACCACCCAGAGTTTCTCACGCTAAACCCAATTTACTAAAAACAGTAGATTGGGTTTAGCGTGAGAAAACTGCTCCCTTTTCAACTAGGCGCAAGGAAGGAGAAATGCTTTCATTTCTCCTTCCTTTTCCGACTTTGTATGCGTGCTGCACTGTGCAGCACGCATACAAAGTGGGAAAAGCTTTCCCTTGTGTGAAGCATAGTATTTTGTACAGGAAGGCTACCCTTTCTGTACAAAACTTATGCTGGACTCATGCACACACCCTAGCGCTGCGGCGCTAAGGTGGGTGCATGGCGCACAGCAGCTGTAATCAGCGCCAGCGCAAGGGAAAGGGGAGGAGATAGCCATATCTTTGAAGTTATGGGGCTCTCCTGCTCCCTCCCTGTCGCGCAACGCAGCGCAGCCTCGCGGGGGACTGCACTGCGTTGCATGACTTTTTTGTAAATCTCCCCCTGTGTGTGTATCAAAATTGGATGAGTTTTAGTTGAACTGGGAATGCGAGTTTACGGGCTGCTATATATGCCTACCTGGAGTCACTTTCATCCATAGGCCCAACTCCCGCCTTCTAGGCTAGTGTAACTTTTAATAGGGTGTGTGGGTTATTATTTACCAGACTTCTTTACACCTGAGAGATTTGTTTCCCTTTCTCCAGTGGGCCCAGGGTCAGTTTCGCCCCTAATAGTCTATACATTGCGACTTCAATGAGGTCCTTTTTGTAATCCCCATTAGAGTGCCTTACTTCAGTGCTTAATTTGTAAAAAAAAGTAAGTGCCAGGCAGGGGCGCAACGCCCATAGGGCTCAAAGGGCTTCAGCCCCCCCCCCCCTCCCTGTCGTGTGTGTCAGCCCGGGCTGAGGCAGCTTCCCGGACACACACACAGACAGTTTTTGTACTTCACAGGTCTTTAAAAGACCACTTACTTGTTAACGAGGCTTTGTTGTTTCTGTCACCCCTTCTTAGAGCCCCTGCATCTCCACTCTGCCTATTGCTGGAAGAACTACCCCCCCGAAATTTTTATTAGCTCCACCCCGCCCCCCGAAATTTGGCTCTAGTTGCGCTTCTGGTGCCAGGGCCCTCATCAGAGGACCCTGCAGTTTTCGCCACCCACTGCCTGCGCCAGCGCTGCCAATGACAGTACCTGTGTGTAAGTGTGACAATTCACATTGAGGTCCCCAAAACTATAAGAATGGCTTGGGCGGCAGGTATTAGTTGTTTTAATTGTATATAGAATTAATAAATATCTGTTCTGCTCATTTCTAAAGAACACAAACAGCGCCACCTTGTGGCAGCTGTCATAAGTGTGGGTGTTGACAATTAAGTGCTGGTGCCAAGCAACGGAAACCACCGGCTCAAATTAAGCACTGCGCTTACTTGCTTATAGAATTGAAATTTGTGGATTTCGTATTATGCTCTTAGTTGTTAAAAGGATTTTAGGAAAATAATCCCCTCTTTTTATGAAGCCTCACTCTTGATATGCCAACATGATCCCATCCCGAGAGCCCCTTCCACCGGGTTACCTCTGTAAGCAGAGTACAATGCCAGACAGGTATCTTGTTCGTCACCTATCTAAGCCATCCTAACCATCAGATCGCCTTGCTCCAACAGCCCAGTATGACCTTGGTCACCTGGAGTAAAGTGACTGGTACTGGGCTGCCATAGAGCATGTTCAACATTACTGATTTGGTAAGTTCTGGCTCTTCAACCCACATCAACGGGTCGTCGCTGTTCTCGTGTAGCCTGTCATTGAGAACCAGGTCAGGAGTTGGGGGACACGCGGGTACACGGCATCCACCCACTATTTTCACAGGGCGGACGCCGTCCACCCTGCTAAAAAGTTGGGCCCCACAGAAATATGCTGAACTTGTCCCAGTGTAATTTTGATACACCGGGACATGTTCATCAGCTCCTGCACGATGTCTGCTTTCGATTCACAGCAGCAACAGTGCAGGCAGCGAGGGGACTTTTTTTTCCACCTCCAGCTGGGCACGGATAAAGACAGAAGTTAAGGGGCCATCATGCCTCCTTTTGATGAGTATGGGACTGGAGGCGCCCTGGAACCTCGCAAATGCACCGGCGAGGAAACAAAAGCACACAGCTTGTTATCTCTTCACAGGTACTTAAGAGTTGCATGCTTTTTACTTTGTTGTATATAAGTGCATGCACTGTAAGAATGTCAGATGGGTTGGTCTAGCTCAGTATTTACACAAATAACAATTTAAATAGCACTATTTTATTTCTTTTATAGCGCTATTCATCCCAATGCAGAGTGTTAGAGCACTTTACTTAACATACACATTATCCATTCCAAATAAATCATGTAAGTGTGTAAAATAATGTACAAGATGTGTTTCACGAGACAGTCAGGGTTACAAGGTGTCGGAGTCAAATACCCTTCATAGCTCACTGTGGTCTACTAGAAGGATTACAATGTAATAACTGCAACTAACAAAATCTCTGCGTTCAAAGCAGTAATCCAGTTACCCATCTACATAAAATAAAAATCTATGATCTGCATGTTACATTATATGCTTTGCAGGAGACAACTTTAAAAAAACAAAACATATTTTATTGCATTTTCAGTTGGCATATGTTATAACATACACATATCAGAGCATCACTTCCAGTGAGGTGTGATGCTACGTGAAATGTCACGCGTCGTGACGTCATGTGCTTTGATAGCACGCGTCATGATGTCACTTGCATACTGCCTGACTTGGTCAGACCCCCACTTCTTTTTTTTAGAACTTGTGCCCTGTTGAGAACTGTCATGTGAACACATTTGTCAAATGCTACTCTGGGGGCTTTATATAACTTTGTGCCTATAGGAACGTGCCAGCTTGTTCCCGCAGTTTCACGAAGCAGCGCTAATGGATATCACAATGATAAGTCTAAAAGACATATAGCAGCCTACGAAGTGAGACCTTTTTAGACAGTGCTGCTCTGCCTGCAATTGAAATTGGAAGCGAGGTCCATTGCAATAGTTTAGCACAGGGACTTTATGGAGCAATGGGGTTAGGTTCAGCTTCCATGCTAGTTGTGGGTTCGCAATCACCTGCATTCTGAGGTATCTGTAATTATCTTACGCTAATAGCAGATGGGATGGCAGTTTTGGGGACTGTTACCCCCGCTCATTGGGTACATCCCTGATTTGTGCCAGTTCACCGCTAGGCTTGACATTACACTGAACGTATGTAGTATTCCCATCAAATGCGGCCCTGACCATTTCGGTTATCTGATAGACATTAGAAGGTTGCCCAGATATAACAGTATGCGGTCGTCCCTGCCCCCTCTCCAATCCAGACCCTTTACCAATCCATCATTCTGAATCTAGACTGCTGACGCTTTATTGATAGGGCAAATGAGAAAGGGGAGAGAGGACACCCCTGGCGTGTGCCCAACCTGATGCAGAGGGCGGGGACATCACACCCCAAAGGCAAATCTGTGCCATTGGCTTTGTGTATAGAAGCTTGACATATTTTAAGAAATCGCGCCCTAATTTGTATCGTTCCAACACCTGAAACCAGTATGGCGAGTTTAAGGTTTTGAAGGCTTTCTCAAAGATGATAAGGACAATGACCAGTAACAATGAGTGTGAACTCATTCCAAGTCTAGTTGTACTCTCCTAAGGTTGTGTCTCATCCCCATTTGGGGAAAAATCCTTTTGGTCCATGTGGACCAGAGGCGTGATTGCTTCTATTAGTTGATAGGCCTGGGCCTTAGCAGTGATCTTTGTTTCAGCATTTATAAGGGATATAGGCCGATACGATCTTCACCTATCTAATGGGCGACCAGGTTTCAGGCCAATTATGGGATTTACTGCTCTCAGATCATCAACCAACTGCCCCATATGACCTGCCTCCTCCACCACCTCTAAATGATGGGGCAGCGTGAGGAAAGACTCTTTTCCACACCTCTGACCAGAGGAAATTAGAGCCATGTGTTTTAACACTGCTCAAAATCTTCAGGGCCTCAGAAACTCCTGCAGCGTCAGGGATATGTCCAGTTTCTTCCACGCAATCAATGGAAGGTAGAGGGTTGGCAGGTCTGCCGTCATCTCTTCCCACTCTTGTCTGGTTGTTCATCGGACTCTTTGTGTCTAACTTCTGATAGCAATCTTAAATTAAGCCATTTTCATTTCATCCACAAATGGCTATTTAAATCAGGCCCCTATTACCCAATCCTAGTATGCCAGAGTTAAGATTGGGTCAGCCTGGTTCTACTCTCAGGAGGGAAAGAATATATGGTATCAGAGGCACACGATAAGGAGATGCAGAAAGGAGGTCATCAGGGCACACCACTCACCAACAGAGCTGAATTTACAAATCCATGTGTTGCTCATCACAGAGGTCTCATAGATTCATTTAGATAGAAGAAGGAAAAAAATAACACTAGAAATCAAAGATATCAATGTAATAGATCTAAAGAGACTAAAGTGTTCATGTTTCCAGACATATACCAGTGCACTCTACCTCGTGCTCTTCAGGTGGAGTGCACTACATGTCTGTCCTCTGTGCACACTTCACCCAACTGACTGAAAACCACCCCACATCAGCTCTGTCCCAGTAATCCCGGGTCATCTGTGCGATTGGAGGCTATACCCACGGCTTTTAATAAATACCAATCTTTCCTTTGTATTCTGCAGGAACCCAATGGTTAAACTCATTGTAAGTCCATTTGGTGCACTGGCAAGAGTGTTTGAGGGCCCCTGTCAGAACCATTTTCAGAGGGCCATGGGCAAGTAGGTGTTACTGGGCACAACCGTGAGAGTTGAGGCCTTTTACTCCTGATGTCCGGAGCCTGAGTCACTATGGATTCTGACTAATTGGGCCAAGTACACCTTCTGTACTTGACTCTCAGGGTATACGTGGTCCACACAGTCCAAGGATCCCTCGGGGAGAAGGTGTGGATACAGGACAATAACACGGGCTCACAACTCAAAATATGCACAGCAGCAGCAATAAATAGTTGTCCAGCCAAATACTCACTTTTATGAAAAAACAGAAGTATTTTATTTCTACTGCCTATCATACAAAGGAAAAATACAACATTCACAAACAATTACAGTCCCCCATGAGGTCGGGGCTCTAGTGTTTCTTTGCCGATTCTCTGTCCCACTCCCTCCTCACTTTAGCAATAGTGGTTATTCCCCATTCTCTATTG
The DNA here is from genome assembly GCA_963921515.1 of Calotriton arnoldi. NCBI lineage: Eukaryota > Metazoa > Chordata > Amphibia > Caudata > Salamandridae > Calotriton > Calotriton arnoldi. The sequence goes on from CAWUFW010000375.1 coordinate 3,356,014, forward strand.
GTAACATCTAGGGTATGCCTCACTAGCTGTGTGAGTTTCAAGAGTCCACTTTGACTCTAATTGCACTAACTGGCAGTAAGTTACCCCATGGCCGACAGGCCCGAAATCAGTCTTATCTGCACAGGCAGGCCTGGAATGTCTTGAGTTCCTGAGCACACCCCATCCGTGTGTGATCGAAGCAGCTGCCGCTGAATTTAGGTGATTTTGCCACATGCTTCCCAAGCGACTGCACTCAGCAGGTGCTGAGTCCCTCACTTGCGGTCACGCTCCCGAGGTGACCGGAGGTTCTCTGCAGCTCATCCTGCAGGGTAAGTGTCTAGTTCGTTTTCAGGTGGAGGTGGAGGTGGTTGCGATGATTCTGTTACAGGTCCCTCGCCTGGGTGATGGTGTGCAGGGGCTCCCATGGCATCCTCACTTCCCCAGTAGAGGGTTGCAGTACAGGTTTCAGTTCTTGATGCTCCTGTGACCCCCTCTGGCATATGGGGTCACTGTATCTAACAGTACATGGGCTCCTGCCTGATCAGCACGGTAAAGTCTTCAGCAGCGGCCCCTCCTGACATACTGGGTTACAGCCCGCTACTGCGCAAGGCTATGGCCCTTATTGCATGGCAGTCTTTTTCACAGCAGCCCCTCCTAGCATACGGGGTCACCAGCTGGGCACTACACATGGGCTCCAGCCCGAACGGCGCTGGGGCTCCGAGGGCATACGCAGGTCACCAACTCTGTCCTGCACACGGGCAACGACCCGATTGGTACAGCAGCCATTTCCTCACACCTCGCAGAGGGAGTTCACTCAACAGGGTGCCCACTGGACTCGCTTCCTCCAATGCTCTTCTCTGCGTCACAGGCACACTGGTCTTGGCAAGCAGACAGGCGCTGGTGCTCCAGGCTCCAGGGCAAATGGTCTTGAATTCCCTGGGTGATGTCCTCTCACCAAGCAGGGAGACTAGCAGGCCCTGGCCCCCAGTCCTGGTCACAGGCAGAAGTCTTACAGAGCTTCACCTCCTCACACAGCCCGACAGGCTGTTTGGCAGATGACAATTTTTAGGGTCTCAAACTCTCCTTCTTATGGGGTGATTTAGGGTCTGAGTCTTTTGAAGTTTTTATGTTGGGGGTCTGCTTCTTTTGAAGTCTCCACTTCTCTGCTCTCTCTTCTGCTTGAAAGCAGGAGCGACTCCAAGGCTGATAGTTCCACAACACAGGCCATGGGAGTGACTAGAGGTCACACCTGGATGTCAGCCACAAGGATAGGTTCAGCAAAAAGTTAGCCCAGGGCCCCAGCCCTACTATTTATGATTCCATTATCAGCCCCAACCCCATCCTGGGATGTACCCAGGTGCCTTCCTTGTGACCTCTAACTGCATCACAGAACAGCTGTTAAAGTGTACAAGGGAAGCCTGGCTTTCTGCTCTCCAGTGTGTGCCCCACCCAGTTCACAGGAATGCAGCAATACACAAATCTGTCTGAGAGGATCTCTCTACCTCCTCTCCATATTTCACCATGCAGGCCTGGGTCTCCCATAATGGAAACCAGGGCCCTTCATGTTTTGTACCATCCACAGGCACACATACTCTGAGTGCATGTATACAGCCACACACACTGCACAGTACTGTATCCTCCATGTACTCTACCGCTCCTAGGCACACATACATACAACACATACATACACCATGCATGCACTGCACATTACTACATCCTTCATGTAGTGTACAACTCGTAGGTACACTTACATCCAGCACATGCATTCACCATGCACACACTGCACAGCACTGCATTATCCCTGCACACATAAACCCAGCGCAGATGCACCATTTCTGAGCTGTGCAGCAGTTCACAACAAACCGATGTAGGCCAAGGCTGAGTTGAGCAGACAGCAGCAGAATTTTAAAAATGAGTAAGCCTTTAGGCCTCACTCTAGTGACAGTGACACAGGTTAGCAAGCATTTGCAATGCAATAGGTCTCGCATTTGCGAGAGTTTGAGCCATTGGCATTGTAAAAGACAATGCCTTTTATTTATATGTTTTGACAATCTGCAAGCGGTGCGTAGAACATGCACTTTGTACTTATAGCCCTTGCTTACGAGAAGCAAGGCACCTTGCTTCTCGTAAGCAAGGACTATAATAAGTACAAAGTGCATGTTTATGCACCCCTTGCAGGTTTTCAAAACACATAAATAAAAGGCATAGTCATTTACAAGACCTATTTGAGTCATTGATAAATATGCCAAGTCGTCTGCATGTACCAAGTTATTTACTCTTACTTCGGCAGTTTCGGAGAGGAGCCATTTTCGTGACCAAAGAAATCAGCAAAGTCTGCTATATATACTGAGAATAAAAGAGAGCCTAAATACAACTTTGCTCAAACTATTAACAGTACTAATTTTAGGGGCGAGTCACTTTCCACTAGATAATTTTATTTGTACCCAAATGTTTATATGAAATTCTATCATGAAAGGGAATAAGTGATTGTAACTTACACCATTGTAACTTAAATCCCTGACTGTAACTTAAACCATAAGAGGTTCTTGTCTAATAACTAACACGACGCAGCAAGCTAGAACTATGACTGGGAATACCGGTGCCATCTTGAGGGTGATAGAGCCGTTCCTATCGCAGCCTTCTCCGAATACCACCACCTTCCAGATGAGTCGACACTAATTTACTGTTTGCCTCGATCGTTTGTGCAAAGCTGCAAATTCATCATCGCTTTCCCTTTTTGTAAACCATTTACCAAGACTACAGGTGAATTTTTTCCCCCATTCCTCCTCTTGTCTCATCCCCACCTTACTCTTACCAAAGCGTCAAATGCCAAATCTGATCAGGGATAATCATCATAAGTGCCCTTCACCAGGGCTGGCTTTAGTGCTCGTGGCGCCCGGTGCGACAACCACTTTTGGCGCCCCTATACCCCATGACCGCCTCCTTGGACTCTCTCACTACCACCGGGCAAAAGTACCCCTCATCTCTCCAATCATAAGATATTGCTAAACACAGCGCCCCCCCCCCGGAGGTCAGCGCCCCTCCACATGTCAGCGCCCAGTGTGGCCGCACCAGTCGCACTGCCCTAAAACCGGCCCTGCCCTTCACAATAGTCTTAATGTAGTCTAGCCCCTTCACTGCATTACACCTCTGGTGCTTAACCAACAGGAGGGGCCCGCTGCTGGTGCAATGACAAGGAAGGAGACAGGTGGGATAGAGCTAAACAGCTGTGTCCCCAACCACCTCATTTGCCACACTCCCTGCCCTTTCATGGGAATAAATTCAAGACTCAGCCCATTTAAATATCCGACCTGTATTAATTAGACAGCATATGTAGCCACCACTTTATATCTCAGCTCTCCCCAACACCTCACCTCATAACCTTTATGCTCCACCTCCTTCACATTTGTACTAGTAGCCCACCTTGCATAACATGTGGAAGTGTTGCTGTATTTAACGTGGAAAATAAAAAGATTACGCTTGGATTCCCTATCCAATTAGTATGCAACACAGAGTACAGAATTTCCAAGGTTCCAACCTCCTACATAAGTATTAATAGCTACAGTCATGTTCTCGGTGTGTACATTGCTTAGAAGAGTTTCCACGAATCTGAGGCCAAAAGAGAAAACAAACAGAATACCATGTATGGTGGGAAAATGGTCAAATCGCACATTTGTAGGATAAGCAATAAATAGGTCCCAGGATGTTCATAACAAATGGGAATGGGCTGGATATTCTAGGAAAGGAAATTGCATGTGTAAAGAGCGTTCTTTATCACACACAGAACAAGAGCTGGTCAAAGGTGTGACTGACTGGGCATTTAGTCCACCCCAAAATACAGTCAAACACACACATCACAATGAATGGTTTGAGTAACACCAGGCACAGAAAACAAAAGTTACCGAAAGCCTCAAACTAACGGATAAATCTCACTGTTTTCCCCACATTCATCTAGAGGACAAAGATCATATGATTTCCAGACTCCAAAGCATCAAAGTCCCCATCTGGGGAGCATCTGGTGGCTGCACAGCTTTCAGTGTCACGAGAGCTCATAAAAGCAGATAGGCCACTGTACGGTTAAAAAAAAAAACCCACAGGCCCAGCCCACTACCACTACCATTGGAAGCAGTGCTGAGCTGGGGAATAATCACTATGGGGTAACCTGCGTGCGGGCACTGCTGACATATGGAGGACACAGGGCCTCGCCCTTAACCAGGCAACGGGGCTCTTTCAGCCACCCTAAAGCCCATGGCCTGGCACGAAACCGATAACAATGCACGCTGCCTGGAGGGGAGGTTTATTTTATTTATTTATTTATTTATTTATTTAATGCAATTTTATATAGCGCGGACTTTACCCAAAGGTGTCAGAGCGCTTCACAATAGAACCAAGTACGTTACATGAGGAAATTTACATACTTACACGTTACAGATACAAACGAGATAGATGAAAAAGTAAAATAAAACAATAGGTGGCAGTCACACAAAAATCAAAAACACATTAGGATTAGGATCGTACAGGCATAGATTACATATTTACAACATTATAAGAACTTCCTTGAGGGACATGAAAAGGGATGTATTAATTCTGGAAGTGTCTTTGGAAGAGAAAAGATTTGAGGTCAGTTTTGAAAGTCCGGGTGGAGGTGGTGGTACGGAGTAGTGGAGGAAGCGAGTTCCAGATTCTAACCGCATTGCCTGAGAAGGATTGAGCCATCGATCTTTCCCTTTTGAAGGTGGGTGGCTCAAGCAGTAAATTTTCCGCATTACGTGAAGGTCTAGAGCCTCCAGAGATTTTAAGTTTATTTGACAGGTATCGAGGGGAGGAAGTGTGCAAGGCTTTATGGGTGATACAGGCAGTCTTGTAGATTGACCTTGCTTCGATGGGAAGCCATCGAAGAGAAAACAGTATGGGTGTGATGTGGTCACTTCTTTTGGCCCCAAAGACAAAACGAGCCGCTGAATGGAGTACGGATTTGAGAGGGGAAAGGTGGGATTTGGGGAGGCCAGCAAGCAGAGAATTGCAATAGTCCAATCTAGAGAGAACCAGAGATTGACCAAGGTTTTTAGGTCTTGCTCCGGAAAGAAATGTCGAATCCTCAGAGAAGGCGCAGTTGGTAACGTGCATTCTTTGCAATGGAATTGATGTGGGAGGTAGATTGAGCCTTTTGTCAAGTATGACACCAAGGGATTTAGCGCTGTCGATAACGATAGGTTTGTTGTTCAGTAAATTCAGCTTATCCATCCAAGATTGAACAGGAGGAGGAGAGAGTGAGGTAGAGAGGAGGAGGAATTCAGTTTTGGAAGGATTCAGAATGAGTTGATGAGCTAACATCCAGTTTTGAATAGAGTTGAGAGTAGTGTTGAGGATTGAGATGTCGTGTGCGGAAGACACCTTCAGGTAGATTTGGGTGTCATCAGCATAGAGGTAGTAAAGTATCCAAGATTTACTTAGGAGATTTCCCAATGGTTCCAAATAAACATTGAACAAAGTGGGTGCGAGTATAGATCCTTGAGGGACGCATTGACCTATCGCAATTGAATACGAAAGGCTGTTCGCTATTTTAATCACTTGAGATCTGTCCGAGAGGATTGAAGCAAACCATTTAAGCACTGTGCCTTCCAAGCCCATTCTCTGTTTTAAAGTGTTTAGGAGAGTGTTGTGATTAACAGTGTCAAAGGCTGCAGAAAGGTCTAGAAGAATCAGAAGACAAGACTCCCCCGAGTCAAGTACACACAGGGCATCGTCAATCACTTGCAGCAGGGCTGTTTCAGTGCTGTAGTCTTGCATGAAACCAGATTGGAATTCGTCAAGAAGATTGTTATCATTAATATGTAGGGAAAGTTGTTTCGCTACACATCTTTCTGTGATTTTCACAAGAAAAGGGAGGTTGTTGATGGGGCGGAGGTGCCGCTCGCTGCAACTAAACACCACTACAAAGAAAACATTAAAGCAGGAACTTCACTGCTCTTTCACGTAGACACCCAAACTGTAATCATAACACATTACTGGCCCCTATATTAACCTTAACCCAACTGTAACTCTACCCTAAGGATTACTATGAGCATCCGCCCTTGTCCACGGCCCCAACTGATACGCCTAACCCATGTGATCTGACTCTGATAAAGGCCCCAGTCTGTCGCGCCTACCTTAAAATCTTTTTGTTATTAAAGCTGCCTTTCTTTTTCAAACTCAGACAACGGCCTTATGGGGTGAAACCAAATGCTGCTCTCGGGTGCTGTGGACCTGTAATGTGTATATTAATGGGATGGTTTGACTGGATGGAACGGAATGGGAAATTCCTACATGAGAGCTGGGAGGCTGTGGACGGCAGTCCCATTGGGAATACATTCCTTGGGTTAAGCCATCCGCTCTTCTGAGGCCTCACTGGCTGCACTCCAATGAGTAGCTGCCCAGATCCTGCTTCTATGGCCAGTGCACGATGCAGGTTCGACTCATCACAATTCTGGCCAGACAGAAGGTGGAGATAGAAGTGACTATCCGCCTCAAGCACACATCATGTGTTGTGCCTACACCTCTCCGGCTCACAGCTACAGCATCGCTGCACGGTAGTAAACACAGAAAAGGGACAAACAGGTCGGCAGAAGAGGCGAGAATCTGAAGTCGCTTCTCAAACATGTCAACCATCTTTAAGTGTACAGACTTTCTTTTAATTTAAAGTCTCTTGGGAACATAAACTATGAAAAATGAATATTTGGAAACATTACATACGTGCAGGATCTTACATGGCAATATGCAATGGCAATATACAAATTAAAGAAACACCGAGGTAAATAACAGCTACAAAAAATTCAATAAGCAACTTATTATATCACAGAGGCGCAGCCGCTGTGATTTCATGTAAATTAAAAAAAACACGTCCGTCCCGCGAGTGGTGCGTGTGGCCCAATTGTGAATTAGCGCAGCCGCTATAGTTAAAGTGGACCGCGCTGTAATTAAAATAAATACATTATTAAATTCATGTGGCATGCTACGATGTCATGGGTGGAATAGGGGAACATCATTAAAAACCAGCTGAAGCAGGGCATGTCGTGCCAGCAGTAAGAGAAACTAATTAAAGAAAATAGTGCTTACAGACTAAATAACATGTACCGTGTAACAACCAAAGTAAAAGGGCCAGTCCTCAAGGGAGGTTACAAATGAAGACAAGGCGGTACTAAGGAGGGACTAACAAGCCTATTTACGAATCAGAAGCCAGCATTTACGAAGGACAATGACACAAGCCAATGAAACATATGGGCGGAGAGTGGGTGGGGCTTCAAGTGCATACTCCAATACTGCATGCCTCGCAGCAGCGCATGAGCTGCCCAGGCATGACCTAAAAAGGACCTGTTCACTCCTACTGATCACTACACTGAATGCTGCCACGACCGCGCTCGTGCTGCTTAACTCTTGGTAAAGGCAGTAACTTTCCACCACTGGGAGGTTAGTGCTTTGGGCACCCCTTCCTGTCCAACAAGACTGCAATTTGTCAGACAAGTCTATGTCATGGTGCACATGCATGATCCGTGTTTGCCTATGACAACAAAAATCAGCATTAGGGTTTCAGACATTAGTACAGTTAGGGCACTCAGGGTAAGTGTGCACGCCCATTATCATGCAGAGGATTTTTCCGTCCCAGCAACCCCTCTAGTCAGTATTTGCTCTTTAAAGCCCCTCTCTTCTCATGTATACAACTATTCACATTTGGGTTTTCAGTTAGTATTAACAGTACCTGACGGATGAGTGTGAAGCTGAGATTGGCTCAAGCATTCTAGAAAACTGGAAGGAGTAAGTCCGTGAGAGAGTTAATATGGCTTTCTGCCCTACAACCTATTCTACTATCTGGAATGCTTTCTCCTTATATATTATTTCTCTTTTGGCAAATTACCTTCTGTACCTAAACCCTTCCCTCCAGGATGGATGCAAGTGCTATCTTCATTCCTACACTCTTTTACTTTTTGGTGTCCTGGCCCTACACTTCTCATGTCACAGGCCTAATGCTGAATGGGGCGGGGGAGAAGGGGCAGCATGGTAGGGATTTGCAGATTTTTGAAACTTTAGATGAGCAGGCTCAATGTCTGAACTTGATAGTACTGGTACATTTTAATTTCCATTGCACGGGCTGTTTATAGGTTCATTGAACTGACCATGAGTTAAGGGCGTACGATCCGTGATGGTCACTGAGCTTCGTGTATAGCACACACCACCCTATAAAGATCACTAGGGTCCAAGAAGCATACTAAGACTTTGGGGGCCTGGCTGCCTAACCACCAGTGTTGCCTGCCACTGAAGTGGCATTTTCCCCCAAGTGGCTCCCACCTGCATGACAGGAACAGCTTCGAGAGAAGGGCGGTCATGGCAGCATGTCCACTAGGCCATGTCAGACTGTCATCACTTTTGCTCTCCCTGGAGATGAAGCCACAAAGTGGACTAAATTTACAAGACTAAAGTCTACAATGACCTAAAAACCTAACATGTTTCAGGACCCTAATTCCTAATTAGTCAGGTGTGATTAACATGTATAATAAGACTCAACAGTAGTTCAGCTGAGTAAATATGCTGACTAAAGTGCTCTATCGTGTTTTTTTTAATGTGTATAATGTGTGCTCTTCAATAAAGGGAGGGTTGTAGGCAGGAAGAAATCACACGCCGCCTGTGATTATTCTGATGTAAATTTTTAATAAAAATGATTTGTGTCCAGTTTCAACAATCATATTCGAGTGCTAGGCGGGGTCAAATTGCTCCTTAATACCATGGAATGATTTCTGTCACTTCCTGTGACGGCAGGAGGAGGGTAGTTCAGGGAGCACACAGAGCTCCGCCTACTGCTCTAGGGTACGCAATTGAGCGACCATTATGGCCTACACGATTGGGGCCATTAGGCCCATCCATTATGTTTACCTAGAAGGTATACTATACTAATAATCACAGTTTTTTTAGGGTTATGGTATTACACACACACACACACACATGAATTTACCATCCCTACATGAGTAGATAAGGATCCCTTGGTCCTGATGAAACGCACACTAACTAGGGCCCGAGATGTCCATCATAACCTGCTCGTGCCTCGACTTTCTAGTTTTAAACCATAGCATAGGAACCCAGCGAATAAAGAACCTTTGGGATCCCTATAGTTAGTTTTATTTCACACACCCTCCACTTCTACTCTGACTTCTTGTTACCACTTGCCCCACTGCTCCACTCTACTCACATCGACAAAAAGAGAAGACCTCCGGCAAAGATCCCCCCTGCGGGTCCCTTTGGGCATTGCAGCGCCGGCCCAACGAGGAGCTGCTCGATGATGAAGCATGACACCCCTTGGGGTGTTTGAGGGACCTTACTCCTAGAGAAGCCACCCCCATCCTTCTATACCCACCTAAAGCTTCCTCACACCCTCCCTCCTGCCCCGCTCTTGCTCCATAGTAACCGCACACCCTTTGTACCTTCAATCCGACTTAGGGGCCCGTATACTGAACCTGCCTGAAAGCCCGGATCCCTATATTTTCTGTCATGATTTCTGTCACCTCCACCCCTTTCCACCCAGGTGCATGGTAGCTGCAGTCCAAGATGTTTTAGAGTAGCTGCTTGAAGCAGGTATTCAATTGGAGCTACCCTGCTGAAAAACAGTGGGAAGAGGACAGAGGGCTGCCCAGGCTGTCCTCCCGCTGTGCATTGTCCATAACATACATCATACCTCACGTACACACTAACTATTTGTTTCGACAGTAACCTGGGTAGGTAACTAATCATTGGTCATCCAGCTCACCAACTCCCATGGATCACCTTTACAAGACACACATCACACACAGTGCATGCCTGTGTACTAATATGTACACATTCACCATATTGATTCCAGAATAGTTTGCCTTTTGTCCCACAATTGAATTCCCCAAAAGTAACTACAGTTACAGTTTGTGTTTAAGAGGAAGAAACACAGGGGCATATTTCCAAGGGGTTATTGCCAACAGAACGTCACTTTTAGCGACGTTATGGTGGCGATATCCCCTTCTCCTTATTTACAAAGCGACGTTAAGCCACTTAACATGGCAGCGGCATTTAGCCACTTAACGTGACTTAACGCCGCCTTGTAAACAAGGACCCTTTTCACGCTTCACTTAGCGTGAAATGGGTGTTGCAGTGGGTGTTCTGCCGCAATACCCATTGCTTTTTGACACTGCCCCATATTTACAAGGCTGAGGCAGCGCCAAAAACTAAGACCAGGGAATACCTGGTCTTAGACTGGTGATACGAGGAGAAATGGTGATACGAGGAGAAATTATTAATTTCTCCTCGTTTTTTCCTCTTTCCTCTTTCTTGCCTTCTACAGCACACACAGGACGAGCAAATCGCCTTTCAAGATTGTTTATGTGCAGAAAGGTGTCCCTTCCTGCACATAAACAATCGCCCCTGCAGCGCAGGCACCCTTGCAACATGGCACAAGGGTCATTCCTTTCTCAGTTTCGAGGGTCAAAATTCCAAAAGCATTCCATTTAAAGCAAAAGAGAACTTCTGTGATATGAGTATTGCAAAGTAGTACAAACTATTGTAATACAAAGATTCATTTTCAAAAACGTTGCCATCTGAGCAACTTGAGGAATGTATTGAGGCACCTTGGTGATTACCATTCCTGATGCCATCAATCAGGAGCTTCACCAAAATACCATCTTCTGATATTCCAATTGCCTGCTCCAGACCTAGACCATAGCCTAGATGGCAAAGAGTCTTTGAAGTTAATGCTGGCTAGTGTTTTGCTCTGCGTCCATGCCACCAAGCACTCCCCTGTGCATGACTACTTGCCCCAGAGAGGTCTGAAACCCTATCTATCAGATGGCGCCTGTGTGTAGTGCACAACATGTTTACTGGTCAGATTTTGCTTCCTCTATCTGCACACCCTTTGTAATTCTTCCGAAAAGGTAACTTTCACATGCTTTGTGTAGGAAATACTAGTTTTAAGAAAGACATAGATATGCATACTGTATATCTTTAACGAGACTCAGCAGGCAGCATCTTCAAAGCAAAACAGTATGTCACAAATCATGGCTTCATGAAAAACAGTTGGTATATAGCTGCAACATGACAACATTCTGCCTTCTTTCTTGTTGAGAAGGAACTGTTAAGATGTGCTCACACGGCAATCTGGATCCAACATGAGCAATGGGAACTTCCACAGTTTACCAATCCTGCAGCCAACATCGCACTGCTTCAGTGTATACGGTATACCCAAGGAAAGGGAATAGGGCATTAGAGAGAAACAGAGACACTGGATATTGTCAAACTGCCTGATTGCACAATTGAGCTCAATCTGTACTGTAGGAATGTTGACATCTAAAAACAAGAGAAGACTTTTAGTCTGGCTTTAGTGTGATCTTGGAAGTCTAACTTCTGATATTATATCTGATATAACTGTTGCACTCTATATGTCATACTCTACGAAAATGAAATTGAATATTTCTTTTGAGCTGTAATGCAATTAAAGTTGATTTGGTAACTGTGAATAAAACACTGAGTTACTATATATTGATTTTTAAACCGAACTATCTTCAATGTTAAACAAATTCTTTTCTCAGGTTCTGATTGCATTCAAAATAGAAGGATGATTATTGTAAAATGAAAAGCATTCATTAATATCTTTCTTTCTTTCAAGATCTTTATTTCGGCAGTAAGACACAGCCATAAAAGCACAATACAGCTAGACAAAACCTCCTTAAAACAAAATAAAAATCACAGTTGAACATTGATTTGCTGTGCCTGCAACTGCACTTGTTAATATTTCAGATGACATGATTTTTACCTACTGCAAAGGCCTGGTGTGTTTTGTCTCTCGTCAGGGTGAATTGGCGACTCCACTTCAAAGGCAAGAGCAGTGCGATGACCTCAGTTCCGGTGATTGGGACTTGGTCAAGAAGCATGTGAGGAAGTTGTGACTGGATCCTAGATGTCCCCTACCAAGCAATCCTGGTCACGAACACTGCTGTTAAATGTGGAGCCCTACCAAACTAGATATATGCCTCACACACTCAGTGAGTGAGACAAGCTGGAGAAGAAGTGGTGACAGCTACTACTGATGGGCCAAGGCCGAAGTCAGAGCAACCAGAGAGCTCAGAGGGAGAAGACAAGGAGTGCACTCAAGTGTCTCAAAGTCAACCTGAGACAGGTGCAGGGCCTGTGGTGAATGAGCCATGAGTAACCACAGAGACCCCAACTGAAGGAGCAGTAAGCAAAGGTTCTGAGCTTGGAGAAGGTACAAGTGATGTGACCAGAGTGGGGGCCAAGAAATAAAAGGTGGCCAACGAGAGGAAAGAGATGGACAGTTTCTATGACTGAAGAACGCATTCCAGACATTATAAATGATGAGACAGATACCAGTGAGCAAAGTGACAGGGACTGTCAAGAGCCAGTGGTCAGGATATCAGAGAGAATTCTCGTGCCTAGTCAGAGGTACTCAGCTCCTGAATGGACATACTTTGCTGAAAGTGAAACTGACTTGAGAATGCAAGAGACTGATAACTGAAAGTCTGTTTTTGAGAAACCTCCATAATCAAAGCTGCCACATTTCGACTTTGACTGAATCTTGTTGTTGGTTGAACTGAAGCCAACTAACACTTTTGGATGACTGAACTTTCAAACTGAATTTTATGAGGACCTTTAGGGCCAAGGCTCCTGTAGAAGATTAGGGATATCATTTTAGAAGACCATTGACGTAGGTTTAGGGATTGATTTTGAAGCAAATGAATTTGATACTCATTGTGAACAAGACATTTGTAGACTGCGTATCAGTGTAATTTTTGAGTTTACATTTTTCTTTCCTGGTTCATTAGAAAGTATGTTGACTAGTCCATAGAACCAGTGTAGAGCAATAGTGGGTCACAGTATCACTTATGTCTCTGATATTAATGATATGATTGTTAATAAGCTGGAGGTCCCCTTCAGAATTAGTTGCCACCACCCCATCTCATGTAATATAGCAAGCTATCGTAGAGCCAGATTTGAATGATGAAGAAGAGCACAAATGTCATTTCGTTTCTGCACTGCAAAATGTGTGAGGGAAAGTTTTCAAATAACGTTTTCTTTAAGCCGTTGCATGTCATTCCCAGGAATATAGATGCTTACAACGCATGCGATTATATTGCATGCCATTACAACGCGGTCGTTACAACGACCGCGTTGTTAGTACGCAATACCATTACATCGCAAGTCATTACAACGACTTGCTGTAGGGGGCGCGCTGGACTTAGGAATAGAATTATTTACTATTCCTACTCTAGTTTGCGCAACAGCAGGGAAGGTGTTCGATTTTAAATCCAATACCAGTGCGCCCCCTTCAGCAAGTTGTTGTAATGACTTGCGATGTAATGGTATTGCGTACTAACAACGCAGTTGTTGTATTGGCATGCATTGTGGAGACAGCATTGTAAATGCTGTTTCCCCATTCCCAGCTGATAGATGCCATAGGGTGCTATGTGTGCACCCATCAACCCACATCAATTGCTGGTGGTATGAGCTATCATCATATTCCACTAACATACACTCTAACGTGTAGCAGTCTTACTAGTTTGTTTATAGACAAGATAGCCTAGGCTATCACATTTCAAATGTTGACAAGCCCATACACAAGGTACCTATGTTAAGAGATTTGATTCCATATGCTTCAGTTGCACGTGTAAATGAATGTAGATACTTTCGGGGTTGCGCGACTACCCTGTCTTATTACTGTGAGATAGGGAAGTCTCGCAATACAGAAAGTATACCTGTCAGATAAACAGGGATGAAAAGGACTTTATGGAAGAGTTGGAGGAAAGATGGGAACAGGTTACTAAGAGTTCAAAGAATAGCAAGCTACTAGTTGGGAGAAAGAAGAACAGGAGCTAAAGGATGCAGGAGTGCATCCTAAACTGAGTCTAGCTATGCTAAAGGAATTAAAGTTATGTTTTATCAGAGCGAAACCATGGGTTAGGAATCCACAAGTGGTAGGATGGAGTAAGTGTGCACAGGGAGCAGAAGTTAAAAAATAACTATGGGGCTTATTAGGATGGCGGGCGGACATTTCTCCGCCCGCCACCCTAGCGGTGCTGGGACCGTCCGCCAGCGGTGCGGCGGTCCCGCACCACTAATTAGGATGCGACCGTCACCCTGGCGGTCGCATTGTCATCTTCAACATTGCGGCGGACGGTGCTGTAGGCAGCACCCGCCGTAATGTTAAAGAGGCACGTCGCGCATTGACATGCCCAACGTGGCAGGCACCGCCGCGGTGCCTGCCACCTTGGGCATGGCAATGTAGGGGTACCATAGGTACCCCCAAGTGCAGCCCCCCACCCCCCCACTCCGCCCACCCCCCGGGGCCCGCAACGGCCTCGATGCTAAACACCGGATGCTCTTTCCATGGCGGCATCGCCGCCATGAAAAGGCCGGTGTTTGCCTGCATCCTAATCTGGTGGACGGTGCCTGCTAGGCACCGCCACCATTTTGGGCTCCCTGGTCCATCTGCCAGGTAATCGGGACGATTGCTGGCGGCGGATGGTCTTTGCGTCCGCTGTGGACGCATTCCTGTTCCCACCGCCATCCTAATCTGGCGGTGGGACGAATTGAGTTTGATGGCGGGCGGATTGCCACCGCCGGGCCGGCGGTGGCGATCCGCCCGCCATCCTAATAGGCCCCTAAATTCTGTCTGGAAGAGAACCTGCTGAACCTGGAGTGCATTATATATGTGATGAGAAACTGAGGCGGTGAATACTCCTTTGTGAGATATCGTGAAAGTCACAATGAGAGAAGAATTTTGCATTTAATTATCAGTGAGAAGGAGGCCGGCACCAAGTACAGAGAGAACACTGGATTTTGATTGGCTCCTACTCGGTGGGAACCTAAAGGATGTTTCATTTGGATGGAACTTATGTTGTAGCTGTGTGAAGCTTGGAAGTTAGAGAGAACACTTGCCCCTCTCCTCCTTTGCAGGCGGACATCCTTTCCCTTCTCTTGAGACCAATGGTCCTTATGCTCATAGAAATACTCTCAAAAGCAAGCACATTGCTCCTCACTTTAATTGGAATCTTCATCTGGTTCTTCTTTCGATTCTGTATCTGCTGACGCCTGCTGCTTCTGAATTTGCTTGACCTGCCCGCAACCTTAGCATAGTATTAGGGAGTTTATTTTATGGAAACAAGCGCTTTGTCTTAATTTCCATATGTTGCCTTTAATCTCCATATGTTGCCTTTAATCATGCAATAGCCGCATTACTAACTGAACTACTTGAATTATATCCA
Organism: Calotriton arnoldi; assembly: GCA_963921515.1. Classification (NCBI taxonomy): domain Eukaryota; kingdom Metazoa; phylum Chordata; class Amphibia; order Caudata; family Salamandridae; genus Calotriton; species Calotriton arnoldi. The sequence goes on from CAWUFW010000375.1 coordinate 3,371,256, forward strand.
TGTATGCTGCATTGAGGTAAATTTCGATTTTTGCCTAATCGATTTGAATTGAGATTGTGACTTTACTAATCTTTAAGAAACCTTTATGGTCTGCAATATACTCCTCTCTGTTGTTCCTGGGGGGAAAAATCTGCTTCTCTATCAATGTAATGTTAATTCATTTTTTATGTCAGCTTCAATTCGAGATAAAGGTGCATCCTTGACGACATAGCGGAGTTCCGAGTTTCTGCCAAATTAGCACAGTGCAAATACCATCCTTAGCTAATCCGCTGTTACCCCCACAACACTCTGTGGATACGTTGGTACTGCCCCTGACGCTCCTTGGTTCACCATAAGGAGAGATAAATCGGAAAACAAGCCCTTGCAGGATATTATGGGGTGCTCCAGCAATGAAGAAGTGAATACTAGAGCAGCAGGCTTCTCCCACTGCTCTTTGTCTGTGTGGCTTCATCCTGCCTGTTTATTCTGTTTTGTTTTTATTTTGGAGGGCTGACATGGTTCCACCTGGAGCACCCACAGGCCTGTACATTATTAGGGGCTGCAGCAGGAGTCCCAAGGCCCCCGCGACCCCAGCCAGATTCCCGGATGCCTCCTGTGTCAGGCGCGGGTGCCAGCAGCACTTTTCGCTTCTCCCGCTGGATGGCAGCAGCATTTGTTTCCTGCTCATGCCTGAGGCGGGACAGATCTTGGTTCCCTGGTTTTCGGTGACACAGGGATGGAGTTCTGGGCCCCTTTCCATCTGGCACAGCCCTAGGGGGATGGGGTCCTTGGACCAAGAAAGTGTCTGGAGAGTAGGCCTCATGCATGCCCACCTGGCAATTTAGTAAAGAGTGTTGTGTTGTCCCCTGAGGGTTTGGCCCTCTCCAGGCAAATTTAACAAGCATTGGCATAGCCAATAGGTCTCGCCTTTGGGACCTTATCTGTTTAGCCATGCATCATATTATCCATCAAATTACATTAGCTATTAAAGACATCAAAGTTTGTGGTAAATCATCTAAGATGTGAATTATGCGGTGTGGATTTGTGTACTGTTGAACTGCGTGGCATAGAATTGGGTGGCGTCTTGAATTATGTGGAGTTTGATTATGTGGAATGTAATTATGTGGTATGAGTTGGGCTAAATTATATGCAGTGGCTTTGCGGGGAATTATGTGGAGTGGTCAGGGACGGGAAACTACATGGCACACAAACAATGATGTGTGGGAATCAGGTTTCACCAATATTTATCATTTGTGTATTTACCGTATCAAGTGCCTTGATTTGTTTTGATCGTATTAAAATCCATGTTTCCATCTTACTTCAGATTTACAAAAAAGGGCTTTATTTATGCTTACCCACCTGCGCATATATTTTGAATAATGTTTCAAGTTTATTTACAGGAATTTAAATGTTGTTGTGTTTGAAAAAAAATCTATAGCCTTTCCTTTCACATCCCCCAACCCAGCAAGATTGTCACATAGTTCACTTTACCAAATGCTCTCACTCTGCAGTTAAAGAAAAGTTACCACCAAAACACCAACCTCCATGTCAGAAGAATAAACCAGCAATCTGACAGAAGGCATAACCACTAACCTCCATGTTAAAGAATAGGGAGCAAATTGGCAGAAGACACAACCCGATATTTGACCTTCGCCTTTTAACGTATGGCAGATGCGACGAGATGAAAAAGTCATCTTTATTGCTCATTCCCCTTCTGAACTTGGTTATTTTGGGGTGCTGCAGTACCGTCCACAGTCCCACTTCCAGCGCCTATGTATCCTCTATTTTCAGTGGCAATTTACGCACATGCATTATTTATGTCCTGTGTGCATAGGAGCAAGTACCAGGTTACAGGAGACTGGAAGAGCAATTTTAAAAGTGCTGCAGAGGCCAGTAAGGGATACTCATTGGCAGACACAGGTAAAAAGGCCTGTGTCGCTACTTCAGCCCAGGAAGCTGAAGACAGTTATGCTCTGTATAGAGAGTGCACATGTTTTGTCCCTCCAGACCACAGAGCCCGCCGGCACAGGGCCACAGTCCGTGTCACAGAAAAGGCATGCAGTGCACTTGCATGATCGCGTGTGTGCGGAGGGGTTAAAAAACCTACAGAACTTGCTATGAACGTGAGGCAGGTGCACTTGCACTGCAGAGACATGAAGGGGGCTTTTTTCCATTCCAAAACGTCTCTGCACAAACATGTAAGTAGTGGCGTTAAAGTGGGCCCCGGTGAAACCTTAATTTAGTCCTGGCTTTTAGCCAAATTCTTTTGGATTCTGGGACTTGTAGTTTCTAATTTCTTTCAAGATTCTAAGTATGGGCTTTGAAACTTTGAAAGTCAAGGCTGTTTGAAGAGATGACATAGGTGTCATGGTACTAATAAATAATTTGATACACAAAACCATATTGTGTCCCTGTTTAGACACGATTACTAAAAGGAATGGCGTCCCGCCCTAAACCGTGGGAGATTTAGAGATGATAATGGGAAAGATTATCGGAGCGAAGAAGATTGTAAGATGCGACAAGTTCTGAAGCACATATTGTTTTCGCACACACACGCTCTTGTGCACAAATTGTAACACATTTGCATGCCATCCCAACTTGTCGCTCACATACAGTGTGAACTTGATCCAGAGAGAACCTTCCCAGCATTTAAGTCCACTGCCAGACGTTTTGTAATGTAACTCCTACAGTCTGTATCAAGCCACGTTTACATAACAGAAATTCAAGATTATGTTTTATTCTCAGAAGAAAATAGTATTTGACACTACAGAAATCACTGTGTTGCTTTTAGCCTAGAAAAGGAGTGACATTGCGTATCTGGTTACTTAATAGTAATATCTTGGCGTAACCGTTTACTTAGTAAACAAGACCTTACTTATGCTAAGGGACAAGGCCTAGGCCTTTACGCACACACTAGATTAGTGTGAGGCTGGGGCTAAAATGATAAAGCACTGGCAAAGCCAGTAGGTCTGGCATATCACTTACAGTGACTGGATGTTTCACTCATTCATTCATCTGTATACAGAATTCACACTCAACATCCATGCAGTCAGTCAATCATCTTTGGCTGACATATGATTAAAAGTGCCCGACTGCATCCATCCGCCGTACCAAAGAGCATGAATGTTGACTTTGTGAAAAGAGGCTCATTCTGCAATCTCTTTGGAGCTATTGATACGCTCCACAATGCAGTCAACCATTCGTTGTCCCGAGTACAAATATACCAGACATTGGAGTCTCCATTCAACAAAGAAAGCTCTGCATTGCCCAGACATGGATCGAAATCTGCAGCACTGAACAAACAAATGAGCAGTTCTTCAAGCATGCTTTACAGAAACAAATAATACACTTTGTGCTTGTAGACTTAGCAGCACAAGTCCAGTGACAGAAGAACAAGCCGGACGGCTGTCTGCAGCACAGTGAGCCTCATGCGAATGCTATTAAAAAAATACAACAGAGCGCCAAAACAGCATGTTACAGTGATGAAAGTGTATAGGCCACATAATTCAGTATTAGAGTGAGCATCATGTGCAGCTCAGTCGACGAGCCACTGAACAGCAATTAAAAATGCCCAAGTCCCCAATTTGCAAACAACATGTACATTTACAGGCAGTCTTCCATTGGGAGGAAGCTGTGGGCCACTGAGGGTGTCGCAATTCAGCAAAATCCCCCACAGCAGACTAACATGAAGCGAGGACGGGCGCCACGGGGTAAAGGCACCGGAACAGAGATGGAAAAAGGCTCTCCAAGAGCGAGGCGCAAATCGTGGCCAGCTGGGGAAGGGGAGGCCTGAGGGAAAATGTAGGGGGGGGGGGCCTAAGAGCCCTTACAAGAGAAGCTAGTGAGGGACAAAAAAACAGAAGCAGTAAATCAAACGCTGTGTCATGAAAACACCTGCGCCGGCTCAGGCGGCTGCTGCACAGTGTTAGAGTGAGCAAAAGAAAAGGTTCAATTAAACAGACTTAAATTACAGCAGTACAATGCATTATTAGTTTAGACATACTGGGCAATCAGCTCCCTCAGTCACGCGCTTGCTTTCCTGGGACCTGCGTTCGTTCACCCCAGCACACACTTGCACCCACAGTATTGTCGTCTTCCTGCACCGACCGATCACAGTCCGCTGCTGTTACCCTTAAAGTTACTTTAGGGACGCGGACGGGCATGTTCGGAAACTGGAGCCTGCGCAAGGAGAGGGATGCAGGGAGTGGTGAAAGGAAAGAAGCAGGCTCTACCGCGTACAGCTTAGCGGCCATGGTGGGAAAGAGGCTACCAAGAGATCTGTCAAAGAGCTGTGTCACAGAAAAGAATGCTGCTAATGAGCTAACCGGAAGATCGACATGAATGAGCAGAGTGGAGAAGGAGAAGAAACCGACACGGACTGGTTGGTGGGGAGGGGTTAAGAAACAGACATGCATTAGTGTGTGCGAATTAAAAGTACATTGCGCACTTGCGCCACAACAAACTTAAGAGCAGTGCTCGATTACACTGAAGCGCTCGGTGGCAATGAAAAAAAAAACAAGCGCGCGCGCCTCGTGCTGAAAGTAAAAAAAAAAAACAAGTTTGACTAGGAGAGGAGGAGGCAGCAGGGGGAGGGGAGAAAGGAGGGGGCCTGTTTCCCTTGCGGGAGCGAGCAGGAACCATCTGTTAATTACAAACAGATGGTTTCAAAGCTCGCTCCCGCAAGGGAATCGCCAAACGTGCACGCGTTGCCATTCAAAGCAATGCAATGCGTGCACGTTTTTGCCTGAAAAACGGAATCGATTTCTAAAGGTCTCCTCCTACGCAGCGCATGCGCGCTGCATAGGCGAGACCTAAAAAGGAGTCGCAGCGGAGCCCAATGGCTCCGTTCTGCAAAAGAGGTCAAAGATTAGGATCATTAAAATACCATACATTGGGGCCTGATGGGGCGATTTTGAAGATCATAGACGAATTTTCCTCCTGCTGGCGAGCTATAGCCACCTGGAGCAGGCCTCATGGTCTCAAAAATGGAACACTCTGCAGGGAGATGGTTTAATGGGCTCTCTGTGCCAGCTTTCTCTTTTGCCTGGCTCCTTGTGCTCCTCTCCTCCTGTGGTGGCACAGGATTCCAGATTTCCCCCTAACTGGTCCTCAGGAGGTGTAAGGTGGCAAGAGCCACTACCCCTAGCGAGACCCATCAAGCATTTGGGTCAGCTGCAGACAGCAGGGCCGGACTGGGAACCAAAACCGGCCCAAACAAAGTGCTCGGCCGGCCCCCAAGGGGTTGGGGGGGACGGCCGAGCTGTTTGCGAGGGCCGGTTTTCGGTCTATTTTGTTACAGGGCCGATATTGCAGCTATGCTGCAAAAACGGCCCTGTAACAAAAACGGCCCCCTAGGGGCCCAAAACCGCCCCCCACCCTGGCGGCCCACCGGGGAAACGCCCGGTGCCCGCTATGGCCAGTCCGGCCTTGGCAGACAGGGTCTTTAGTCCATCTGGGCATCAGGTGGTTTATACTTCCAGCTGTCCATGGTGTTGTCACCATTGCTTCAGAGGTCCAGTGTCTTGCTCTACTTCATGTTCTGGGGATGACACTTCTATGCCCAGTGCCAGCCTGTGGGTTTTGGACTCCCCTTTGTCTAACCCAAAAACCGGTTCTGGTCAGTTTCTCCCTTTCCTTTGGGTTTGGCTCTAGCCTGACCAGTGACGCAAAAGACCGGTGTCAGTTCTCTTTGTGTGTGCTAGGGAAAGTCCCTTTGAAGTGTAATCAGGGCTGGTGGTTAAAACTCCTCCCCAGCCATCCTGCCAGTAAAACTCACTCCCCTCTACACCCAGGACGTTTTGTTCACTGTCTGGCTCCAATACACATTTCCCAATGGGTGCGCTATCACAAGCCTATGCAGATGGCTACTCACAGAAAAGCCCCCAGAAACTTTGGGAAGGGAAACGCCAACTTTCTAAAAGTGAGATTTCAAAAATATTATTTAAAAATCTTACTTTATCATTAAAGAGGATTTTAAATTACAGTTCAAATGAGTGGAAGAAGTATTTTCTCTAGCTGCTACCAATCTAAATTTAGCATTTAATAAATATAACAATATAGCCTAATGTTTCCTAAAGGCAGCAGCCTAGCTTCCTACAATGAAAATCGTTTTGGGGATAGTTCACTGTAAGGACATGTTCAATTTTAATTTCTACCTGTCCTACTTGTAAATATCATGCCCCCTGTCTTTCTGGGCAATAAGGCTACATATAGGTGGCATTAGTATTTAAAAGGAAGCTTTAGTCCCGTCAAAAGGGGTATTTTGACAGGTCGAAATTGCAGTTTTATACTGCCACAGGCAGGTTACCTGTATACATCTACAAGGCTGCACACAACTGTAGTCTCTCATGTGCAGTCTGCACCATGGCACACATGAGTGTGCCCATGTGTTCACAAGTAACCAGCCTAGTGCCCCTTATCCTAGCCGCATCACAGTGACCTCATCTTATGTGGCAGACATTGGCGGTAAACATGCACAGTCCGATTACCAAGCAGCTACTGGAATTGAGACCCAGGTAGTGAGACTCACCCACAATAAAGGTCCCAAAACTGGGTGATCCATAGAAAAAAATCCTGGCTTACTAAATGGGTGGAACCCATTTGCAACAATAACCATTACATTAACTCTGTCCCTCACCATAGCATTGACCCTAACACCTGTCCTACCCTAACCGCTAACTTTGATCCAATCTCTGTGGCCCTCATCCTGCTACTTACCTGCTGTCCGAATATTTTCTCCTGATTTTCTTTTTCAATGAAATTGCTTTTCAATGAAATGTCACTATGAAATATATTTTCTGTGAAATTCGGTTGTTATGACAGGTTATTGTCTGTATCCACTTATGAACACATATTTAGCGTGCTGACAGCCCATGGTTTATAAATGAACATAACAGTGGAACTCTTCCTTGAACTTTTGATTTTCATATTCATGGTCAGTTAATTTATCCTCTTCTTTAAAATGAAAAACATGCATCAAAATAATAAAGTAAATTTCCAAATGAAGGGAAAGGACGAACTATTCCGTTGTCTCAATTCTTGTTTTTCTGTTTGACTCAAGCCAGATCATATAATTCTGCCTACGATCCTTGCAATATGTATACTTTGTATGCCTTTATCCTAAAATGCCTTTCTTCTGAAATACCGGTATAAGCATGATGTACCCAGAATGCTGCATCAAAGGTACTCCCTGTACTGTACTCAATTATAAAAAGGTTAAACTAGTGTTTTGCAGTGATATAGTTAAACAGCAAGGGTAGTACTTTTAAACAGCAGCTCATTTCCAAAAAACAAAGAAAAGCAAAATCTGTACATGAGGACACGTGCAGGTCCAATATAAAAGAACATTTTCAAGGGGTAAGTGTGATTTACATATGGATAAAATAATTCGTAATATATGTCTTTGTAAACTCTGCATGATTTACAAAAACTACCTTATGACTGTGTAAATTGCACAATCGTACAAGTGGGTGGCAAAGGTTTCCCCAAGACTGACTTTGTCACTTCACAATCGCAATGGTATCCTATTACTGCAACTCAAGGAAAGGAAGGGCTCACAGCGCATTTCACTGGGGGTGAGTGCCCCCCTTTTAAGGTAGGATATACATAGGAAGGAGACACTGGTAAAGCATTAGCCAAGGTGATCTCTGGTTCTCCTTCGGTCACCTGATGGCCAAGAGGCAAGGGGATCCATTCTCTGTTGACTACAGCAGGTCGGACTGCAAGGAGGGAATGAAGTGAATGCCCCCCTTTCACATATAGGTTTCAGATCCCTGAAAGGGTCCCTCATTTGGGAATCTGGCATTAATAGTTAAGTCAGATTGCCCTGAAAGCTAATCAGAGCTTGTTACCTTGAGAGGGAAATTGAAGGATCACAAATTTCGAATATGGTCAAAAACTAATTTCCTCACCCTTGGCCACTCAAAAGGATTCTTCAATTTCTGACCTTCCCACCCTTCAGGGATCTCAGGCAATGTTGGATCCGGTCCTTTGAAGAGTCAGTTTTGGTAGCAACATTTGTCTGTAGCCTCTTAGCATCAGCGCTGCCATCACCACCGGCTCTCAATGCCCCTTCCTGTGTCCTGGATGAAGAAAGCCGCTGCAACCATGAGTCCCCTGTGGACCGGGCAGCGCATTGGCTGCCAATTAGTGACCTCATCAAATTCAAAGTACTTTCTATGGTTCAGCAGACATTCAACTAGTCTTCTCCTGCTTTTGTTACAAAATGCTTTTATCCATGTTTCCCACTAAGCGTTGTTTGATGCCTGTCTCGTTATAACCTGCTTATCCCCAAATTGGGGGTGGCGCGTTCTCAGTGCTGGCATGTCAGCTACGGAACAATTCTCTTCACAACATCAAATGTATGGTACCACGCTAATTTTGGATTTGCAGTGCCTGGAGTCCGGTGGCCTGCGTGTTGCTGGTGGTGATAGTTGTGCTTCAGAACCTAATGCCATAACAGGAGGTACCAAGGGCTGCACAGAGCTTCTAAAGTTTGATGAGCGTGAAGCTGAGGGCTTAAAGCAGTATTTTTGGCAATCGGATGAAAATGAGAGGCCCCCCCCACGTCTAGGGGCGGGGGGCCTTTAGTGGCATTTTGGGCGAGAGGCGGCGAGAGAGAGGCTGGGCCAGTGCACATGTGGTCAAGGGGAGTGGGAGGGGTCAACAGGAAATACGAGGAGGTAGGACAAGCTCTTAGTGCGTCACCTAGGTGCGCAGGCTACCCCCCCAGGGAAAGGGATAAGAGCACTGAACACGAGGGAGAAGCCCTCTTTGTCCTCTTGCCTCGGGCGCCGCGGGTCGCAGCTAGAAGCAAGTTGAAAGTTGCGACGGGCACCGGGGTGAGGGGGCCTCACAGCGTAGCAAAACGGGCAAGGTTGGTATTTAGGGCCGTTTGTCGTCGCTTTAGTAATGTATTTTGATAATGAGGAATTGAGTGGGGGGCCGGGCGGGGGCCTTGAGACGCGGCGGGACGGTGGTTTTTAAAAAAAAGCACGAAGTGCGCGCGGGTTTTGAAGGCCTTACCCGGCGTAGCTCACCGGGTAGGAGCAGGCGGTATTTCTTTATTGATCGTGGGGTTCAAGGCCAGGGTCTGACCTGCTTCAATAAATTTTGGGAATTAGTTATAAAATAAGGAGGGTCCGTTAAAGGTTCCCTGGTAGAGCGTGACGATTTCCTGGCATTGTGTCGGCTGCGGCGATTAAGGAGTCGGCGCGTTTAGGCAGCGCGTTGTGGGGATAATGTTATAGAGGGCTACAGTCGGTCTTTAAACTTCTTGGCACACTGCTCCGCTCAGAGCAATTTTCAATTATTTCTCCAGCGAGAAGGCGCTTTGATCTCCAGTAACCGTTTATAGCATTTGGCTGGACATAGCGATTATTTCTGACTATTTTAAAGCAGATGCGTTTACATAACTTAACAGTCCCGACTGAGTGACACCCGCTTTGCATATTTCATTTTGGGAAATACCTCACCAATCAGTCGCCTAGGCTAAATTGGGTTTTTATGACATAAAACATCGCTTATGATGTTCAGGCGGAAAGGAAGGACCGGACGGCATCGGGGGAGGAGGCGCTTTGTCTGGCAACAAGCGCGGGATTGTCGAGGCAGTATGGCCTGCAGGGCGGGACGCCGGGCCAGAGAGTGTGTAAAGCGCTCGGGAGTGCGGTTTGTCAGGGATGTGGTAGCGGCGCGAGGCGCGCGCTTTTGCATTCGAAGGGAGTCGGGGAAAGAAGGCGAATATGTAAGGCGCGACGCGCCTGCTGGGGGTTTTTAAGTAACAATGGGGGAGTGAGGCAATATCAAGGCAAGAATGTGGGGAGCGCGGGGGCGGCCAGCAGGGCTGCGAGTATTCCTGCGGTGCGGTTTGGGACCTTGGATGCGTAAGTTGCTGCTGCAAATCCTATGTACCCCGGGGCGGGGTTTGTGGGCTTTCCCGTTACCGGTGTGAACGTCGTGCACGCTCGAGTTTGTTTTGGAAGGCTTGCCTGCTTCAATATTTTGGAATGCTTTCTTCATAGTTCGCTGGTGGCGGACGGGTTTTTGGGAGTATTCCCGGTCCAGTCCACGTCCGTTGGTAAGAGTGGTGAGGTTCGGGGGTACAAAGCCACTGTGTAATTTGTATGAAAAGTGTGGGGAGGCATGAAAAAAAAACCACAAAAAAAAAAACTCTCAGTAATGTCTACCCTGTTAGAGCGCTGCGAAGTATGTCAGGTTATATTAGAATCTGCCAAACGATTGGGTTTTCCGGACGCCCATCCAGCTTCATAAAACTGGTATGTGGAGACTGACGGAATGAGTCCTGAGTTTGTAACTGCTGGTGAAAAGGAAAGAAGAGCCAGCATAGTGAGAATAGGGAGCAGGGCATCAGGGATTTCAAAGAAGGACCGGTATGGGGAATCTGACGGAAGGAGGAAGGTCCCGCCCTCGGACGAGTGTTACTCAGGCTTAAATACAGCCCATGGCTTGTTATGCATGCCCGATTCAGTTGGCACACATCGAGGTGCCTGTCTTCAGCTGATTTAGAGAATGATTAAAAAATTGTCAGAAGTTGACAACAAGCGAGAAGGTCTGGCCTTCGGGTCGCGGCTGGGCTACAGCAAAGAGCTCCTGGTTTACAAAGTAAGAATGATAATGCAAGTAATATGGTTGTCAATGTTGAAAAGCAAAGCTTTTACTGGGCTGCTTTATAAATTGTGCTGTCATGGGTTTTTCTATACATTTTTCAGTTACGATGAGGTGACTAGTGAGCACGACGTTGGTCTGCTCACTTAGACTAGCCGCTTTACGAAAGAACAGGGCTTCTGGGCGTGGTCAAAGTAGGCTCTCGGGCTGGCAGGATGACACGTGATGGGGTGGTGGGGGAGAGATTTCGCAGATCTCCCCTGCGTCTGAGAGGGATGGGACATTACTATGTGGAGAGCATGTGGTTTAATGGCCAGAGCTGCAGTTTTTGCAACAGGTGCCACCGGTGGTAAACAAGTTTAAAGGTGGCCGGTTTGTTTGCAGTCCAAAGATGGTGGCAGGCGATTTCACATTTAATGAACAGTCTGTGCGAATGAGTTACTGCGGCCTCGTGGTTAAGGTCTCTGACTCATACTCCAAAGCTTATGCGTTCAAATCCTGTCGTTTTGAGTTCACATTTTTCGGTATTACTTCAAAAGGGGTTACTGGTGGCATTTTTTATGAACAAGTAAAATTCCGAAAGAATTGTGTAGCGGGCTAGGGTTTTGGGGAGGCATAGTTATGCACACATCTGCATGTTCGGTAGTGCAATAATTGTAAGTGGCTTCAGATTGCCGATGCCCTATAAGATCTGCTGCACTTCTCAGTTGTCTCAATGATTTGGTTGGGAGGTCATTCTGTGATAGCGAGATACTTTATCACTGCCACCGGTGGTAAACGAGTGGAAAGGTTGCCTGTTTTGTGGCAGTCGTAATAGGGTGGCAGACAATGGCACAATGAAGCAACAGTCTGTTCAAATGAGTCACGGTGGCCTCGTGGTTAAGGTCTCGGACTCTTACTCCAAAGTTATGTGTTCAAATCCTGTCGTTTTTGAGGTCACATTTTCAATATTATGTCAAAAGGGATTGCTGGTTACATTTATATGAACAAAAGGAAAAATTCCCAAAGGATGGTGTAGCAGGCTGAGGTTTGGGGATGCATAGTTATGCACACATCTGCATGCTCAATAGTGCAATAATTGTAAGGGGCGTCAGATTGCGGATGCCCTATAGAATCTGCTGCACTCCTCAGTTGTCTCAATGAATTGGTTTTGAGGTCATTCTGTGATAGCATGATAGTTTAGCACTGCCCTTTGGAAACGGAGTTGGGGGTGCTGTTAATATTTGTCAAGAATGTGTTTGCATGTTAAGCGGACATCTTTAGTGGAGTTGTTCTCACATAACATGTGTAGCGGTTAAGTGCATGTTCACCCGTGGGTATCTTGGCGCTGAATAGCAGCTGTTTGTTGTTCCCCCAACTCAAGGGTACTCATTTTGTCGACCTCGGATGGATGAAAGGCTGAGTGGACCCGCCGGGATTGTATTGGTTCACTGAGCCGCCAGACCCGGCTTAATGATTGCTGGTGTGTATTGCGGCGCAATTGACACCCAGGTTGGAGAGGTTTATGTTCTACGGGGCTACGATGGTTCACCTTCACCGAGGCGAACCACCTTTGGCCTGGTAATTATGCGAAATACACTGTGTTTCTGGGCAGTTCACTTAATCTTCCCGCCTGGTGGGCGAAATATTCGAGGCAAAGAACAGGGTCGGGCACAAACAGCAGAAGTGCATTTCCATGTTGCACGTGTCAGTCTTTGCTAGTGGAGTAGCGTGGTAATCCGGGTTACTCCATAGTTAATTGGATGCAGCGTATAGGAAGACGTAGGGCATTTGTGAAAGGGGCACTGTTCTGGTACTTTGTGCGCCAAGAAATAGGTTGGACTGTTTTTGCCTTTTAGGTTTTGAACATGGATGAGTATTCATTCACTGGCTTCTTCACCAAGTCAGCAAAAAAAAAACCCCCAAAAAACACACAAAAAAACGACGCGCATTCAGAGTTTGATTTTCATTCGCAATTGAGCGTGGGAAGCTAAACAGCAAGTAACATGTCCCTTGTTTGCCAGGAGGGAGCTGAAAGGTTCAGTCAGATGTTATTTTGCTCGGCAATAACTGTTTAGATATGTATACATACGCGTGTAACGGTTTTCAAACCGTTGTTTTCTTTCCCAATGCCAATTGGGGCACTTACATTAAATGGCGGGTCAGTCAGCAGGTTACTTCCAAAAAACAGTTGGGCACTTACATTAAATAGCTGACAGGCCAGCAGATTACTCCCAAGATCAGTTGGGGCAGTTGCATTAGATGGCTGACAGGCCAGCAGGTTAGATTTAGGGCCACTGGCAGTTCTGAAAACAAATAACTTAATAGCTGCTATGCAGGAGGCGCAATTGTTGCAGGGGTTAAGGCATTCCAAACATGCAGGGGATGTCTTCAAAGGTGTGATTTAAGCACGGGTGTGGGTGATGCAGAGGGTGCTTACATAGCTCACGCTTGGGGATGAGCAGCTTCAGAGTGTACGGGAACTACAGCTTTCTTGCCGGGAGCTGCTCATGGGTTTATACAAATGTACTTTCTAATATATATTTATAAGTGCACCTTCAAAGGGGTAGATCACCAAACACTTACTGCTTGTTTTCTATTTTCTCCATATGCTGGTGGGAGGCGCACTGCGCTGACATGGCGGTAACATGATCTCCGGATGGCAACTGGCAGAACCTTCAGGATAGCCAACATTCAGTACCAGCACACAAGGGTGGAGGAGTTCGTGTTCGGTGTGGTAGTACTTTAACAGTTGCTATGTGTCATGTAATGGGATAGGCCATAGTGCGGCTTACCATCCTACGGGAGCAACAGTACAGAGGGTAGCGCTTACCATTGAGGGCATAAGGAATGTTGCAAGGTAATCACTCGGGGCATAGCCGCATGTATGTAGAATTTGATGAATACGTGGCAAAAGCGGGAGCTTCCCCCTGGGCGCTAACACATTAACGGTTCTGTGCTGGCTATACTGTATGGGGAATCCGCCTTGGGGCCCGGGGAGCGGAGCATGCTCAGTTAGCCTGGTTTGGTGTTGGGAATTACCATGGATAGAGCAGATACCAGTACTACTTGCCCTTCATTTGCAATTTCTATCTGGTTTAAGCAGTGCAGCCTATACTGCAGCGGTAATGGTTCAGCTTTGCTGATTTCATGGCACATGTGGGCGCGTGATGTGGCATACGCAAGGTACTCTGTCCTGCTGGCCTGTTGCAGTTTATTCGGCACCAATTTCAAGCAAAGGTCAGGTATTGGTACAGTGGGCGGAAAGCGCCATACAGGGGGCCGATATGGTCTGGATCAATTTCACACATGTTACCTGGTTGCATAATTTGCTAGGGTGGTTGTGATGCCACTGCTTAGTTTAATGGGCGAAAAGGTCGCCTATTAGCAACAGGGGGCAGTTTGGGAGCTGGTGCCTCAACCAAGGTATATAAAACATATGCCTTCCATATTGTAGATGGCACTTGCTTGGGAGGCATTGTTATCTCAGTACATCGCGTCGCAGCAGGATTACACTCTCCATAAATGAGCCAACAATAACAGTTTGGGGAGAGTACCAACATGGTTATTTGCAGGAGTCTCCTGTGATCAGGAATGCAGGGTTGGAATCATTCATCCACACTATATTGGGGGCCTTAGCACCAGATCTGGAAGGTGAAGCAGCTATTGGGGGGAGGGCGAGAGCGCCAGTTGGCTCCTCGCCCTGTGGTGGGGTCCCGGGCAAGAAAAATCGCGGGGACTCCTTTTTGGCGGGGACTGGCTCATCCTGGAACAGGGAGGGCAGTCAATGGGGCGCCGGGCTGGCGGGAGAGGGGGCCGTCCTGCTGGTGGTCCTGGACTCTCCGGCCCTACCCGAGATGCCGGTGCTTGGAAGAAGCAATTTGGTGAAAGCTGGTGCGCAAGGAAAGGCGCAAAGCAGTACCAAGTGGCCGCGTCTAGGGGGTAGACGACGGGGAGTTACCAGGAATGGAATGGAAGGAATGGAGATGGGTTGTGGCCTGCTGGTACAACCCGCATCAAAGGTGGCTCTGGAGATCCTGAATTGTAAATACAATTGTAACCTGTGGGGCAAACGAATACTGCACAACCCACTGTTTATCAATGTGTGTTGGATTGGTTTAATAAAGTTGGTCTAATGTTGACAATGCATCAACAAATAAAGAGGGCGTTATCTGAGAATTAATAAAGACTATGCAGTGAAGACCAGTCACTTTGTATGGTGCCTTTTTGTGGTGGGCAAAAGGGGGGCAAAGTATGGTGGGACGAATCGCACGTTATATGCCTACTATGAGAGGCCCCCCCTGCGTCTAGGGGCGGGGGGCCTTTAGTGGCATTTTGGGCGAGAGGCGGCGAGAGAGAGGCTGGTCCAGTGCACATGTGGTCAAGGGGAGTGGGAGGGGTCAACAGGAGATACGAGGAGGTAGGACAAGCTCTTAGTGCATCACCTAGGTGCGCAGGCTACCCCCCCAGGGAAAGGGATAAGAGCACTGAACACGAGGGAGAAGCCCTCTTTGTCCTCTTGCCTCGGGCGCCGCGGGTCGCAGCTAGAAGCAAGTTGCCCACCCACCCACCCATCCCTGTTGTTAAAGGTAGAATTGGCGGGGTCCCGGGCAAGAAAAATGGCGGGGACTCCTTTTTGGCGGGGACTGGCTCATCCTGGAACAGGGAGGGCAGTCAATGGGGCTCCGGGCTGGCGGGAGAGGGGGCCGTCCTGCTGGTGGTCCTGGACTCTCCGGCCCTACCCGAGATGCCGGTGCTTGGAAGAAGCAATTTGGTGAAAGCTGGTGCGCAAGGAAAGGCGCAAAGCAGTATCAAGTGGCCGCATCTAGGGGGTAGACGACGGGTAGTTACCTGGAATGGAATGGAAGGAATGGAGATGGGTTATGGCCTGCTGGTACAACCCGCATCAAAGGTGGCTCTGGAGATCCTGAATTGTAAATACAATTGTAACCTGTGGGGCAAACGAATACTGCACAACCCACTGTTTATCAATGTGTGTTGGATTGGTTTAATAAAGTTGGTCTAATGTTGACAATGCATCAACAAATAAAGAGGGCGTTATCTGAGAATTAATAAAGACTACGCAGTGAAGACCAGTCACTTTGTATGGTGCCTTTTTGTGGTGGGCAAAAGGGGGGCAAAGTATGGTGGGACGAATCGCACGTTATATGCCTACTAAGAACTTTTAAAGGAACTAAATGTTGGTGTCAACTTCCAACCATGTGAGCATAAGCATTTTAAGTGTATTGCTAGCTGCAACACTTCAAACAGAAGGGGTTGTTGATAGGAACTTTAAAAACTTGAGAAGAGACCTGGAGAATCTAACCAAAGAGAGAGAGAGAGAAAGATACAGAGTAAGAGAAAAGAAGAGAAACAGCTGGAGAGAGGGCAAGAGAGAGGGAGATAAAGAGAGGACAGGTTCGAGAGACAGAATAAGAGATGGAGAGAGATAGACCACAGGAGAGAGAGGAGATAAGCAAAGAGCGGGTGCATGAGCGAGAGAAGGAGACAGACAGGGAGATGGAAAGACAGAAAGTTAGAGCGAATGTGTGAGAGAAAAAATGACAGAATGGCAGAGCGAGAAAGAGAGACAGTAGGAAGAGAGGAGAGAGAGAGAGAGAAGGATAGCCTGAGGAAGGAATAGCTACAGAGAGCAAGAAAGGGAGAGGAAAAGAACGACAGATAGGAGGTATAAATAGATAGGGAGATGGGTGCTCAGAAAAGGGGAGGGCGAAACACACTGTGGCAGAGAGAAAGAGAGAAGGAGCAACTGACTGAGACAGATTGGGAGTGAGAGCAAAGCAGACAGCGAGTGGGGGAGAGAAAAGAGAGAATGAGAGGGACAGATGCAACTACAGACAGACGGAGAAACAGAGAGAAAGTGAGAGAATGAGTGAAGAGAGAGGGAAACAGAGAGATGGCAGCAAGTGAGGTGTTACACATCTTGGAACTTTTTCTGTAGCATCGTTTCAAAGAATTTCCTCGCATACTTTAAACTCTTTAAAGAATTTCCTTGTATCCTTGGAACTCTTAGTCCTCTTCCACTGCTATCTTTAGAGGCCTCCAGTTGGTGATTAGCTAGGGCGAGTTAGATTTATTTGTTTGGATTGTGAAACTACTATTGGATTAGTGAACTGCCCCTTGCACCCGCATACTGTAACGCTGCTTCATCTATGTTGTGCTGTAACAGCTGTCTCTTGGGCCCTCACAGAGTTATTAACAAATCTTTTGTTTCTGTTTGGTGCCTCAAGTTGTGCAGCTTTAACAACTGTGTCTATGACACATATCACAACAACAGCCTTTAGTCAAGCAAGATAAAGGTACTGTGCCATTGATAGGTTGAAAGTTCACCATAATGCACCAGTTGCTAGAGTGGGTCTTGGGTATTTTTCAGTTTCTGCAGAATATTACTATTCATGTGAAATCTATGTAAAATAAAAACACTGAAACAATTAATGTCAGAGCACAGAATGACAGTAGTCTTTTGTTCTGTTTAATACAGAGGAGCCATTATTGGTGAGAGATCTCAGAACTCTCAGAGAACCTCCTTTTGATGAGACAAGCTGTGTGACTACAACCTAACTATGGTGGATATTCTCAAGAACGTGTGTTAACTATCGCCAAATTCGCGTAACGCAACTTCTCACATCGCAGTCCATCGCGGGAAAATAACCCTGTGTTAATGCAGTATTCCCAACCCCGCTGCACCATGCGATAGTCTCCGATAACGCGACAAATGCCCGCGTTAAAATCAACGCGACGCCGAAAAAATGCGAAACACTAACGCGAAAAAAGTTGCGACGTCCCAAATCGCGAAATAAAAATCAGCGATAACCAGCGACAGGCCTGCGATTCCCACGCGACATGTGGGAAAATGCACTATAAAATCAGAGAAAAAAAAAGATAAAAAAATGTAACTGCGTAGCACCATGGACAGAGGACAACGCGAACTCCACAAGCCCCACAGACGACCAGCCAGGAACCCCGGGGCCGGGGAAGGGCAAGGAGAAGAGGAAGAGGAAGACGGGGTTCAGTCCGCAGGAAAACCTGATCATCTTCACGGAGGTGACAGAACACTACCAACAACTGTTCGTCACCTCCACTGTGTCATCGGCAACACAAACGGAAATATGGCAGTACATCGTGAACAACGTGAATGCAGTCGAAGTGTCAAGGAGGACAATGGAAGAGGTCAAGAGGCGCTGGAATTATGTGAAGGGCAAAACCAAGAAGAAACTCGATGCCAACATGAAAGCAGCAACGCAGATTGGAGGTGGGGGACCAGCGGCACTCCAGGAGCTGGATGACATGGAGAAAATGGTGGCCACAGTCATCAGTCGGGATACGGTGCCAGGAGTTGGGGATCGGGACACTGCTCAACATGACCTGACACAACATCAACAGGGTGAGTACCGACCAGGGACTGGGGGGACGGGGGGAGATGGGCACAATGGCACACATGCACAATTAAGTAGAGCACACTGCACACCCACAATGACTCTGGAACATGTCCCTGACCCCCGTGCCACACTGCAGCACACATACAGAAACTCAGGGAATGTGTGTTGTAATGAATTTATTTGCACATGCTGTGCCTGTGGTCATTTTGTACTGTCTCATGATTGCTAAGGACTGTCACAATGTGACGTCCTCATGTGAAGAAATTGTCAATGATGTTGTTCCTACGGGCTATTCCTGCGGCAGCTGCAGTGGGATGTGGTCCACCTGCCTCATCTTCCTCATCATCGTCCGGTGCATCTGGCACTCGTAACCACGGGGCATTGGTGCGTACACATATGTTGTGCAACTCACAACATGCAACGATCATCTTGCACACGATGTCTGGGCTGTACAGGAGCCTTCCACCTGTGATGTCCAGGCACCTGAAACGTGACTTCAACACGCCCCTGGTGCGTGTGTGGGCCCAATTGTACTGCCTCTGGGCCTGTGTGTTCGGGGCTCGGAGGGGTGTCATCATCCAAGGGCAGAGTACATATCCTTGATCACCTCTGACAGTGCAGAGAGACATGAGTCAATAGTTGGTTCTGCATGATGTGTTGGCAGGCTCACTAGTTCATTGGCGTGTGATATGTGTGTAATAGTGATTCCTGTTTGACATGTACTGTATGTAGCAAATGAGCGCCATCAATGTGTATTACGTAGCCTCATTGCTGCTCCTCCCTCCCCCTGAGCCTATTTACTTGTGTGCGCTGCGCGGTTGCATCACTTGCACTCCTACGGCACACCATTGTCATGCCTGTCTTCGCATGTCCACAAGCCTGACAACGACACTGTGATGCTGTGCGTTGATGTGTTGATGTGTGTAGGCCTATGGTAAGGATAGGGCGGACACAGATGTGGAGTTCATGGCTGGCTGAACTCGCGATGCGGTCGAGGTAAGACCTTTGGCTTATGCTGCGGCAATAGCGATACACAAACAACAGTTGGCATGTATGATCCCGGACCCCGAGCGGGCTTGCGCTCATTCATTTATCCCTTCGTCCGAGCCCGCACTCCGGGGGCATGTTACATTGCAACTTTGTCCATTGCGGGACGGGTGGCGCAGACACCACAACAAAGACACACACATTAGGTACTACATTGGCAAGCCCAACACTTAACCACGCCCAGAGCCCCGGGGTGATTATCCACACCCCAACACTGGACTGCCGTACGCCAGCCCACTCCGGCAACGCCTACAGGGGGTACAACACAGCTACATGTCCCAGGTCTTCCCCACTGCCTGAGGTGACATGGTTGCGTCCGCTGTACACAGCATAATGCAATGTGGTAGGGCCCGGGGCCCTCATGCATACACAATGACCACACGGACACACTTCGATAGTTTGTGGAGCTCGCTACGGGCACGTGCGCCCGGCCCCTTTTATTGCCAGGGTCACATGTCCAGTGATGCCTGTGCTGGATGGGTGTGGGGTGAGTGTGAGCCAGCCCTCAAGGAGTGGTTGGTGCTGGCAACAACTACAACAGTGATCAGACAATCAGAAGTTCACAGTTCAAACAGCAAGGGTCCATGACTGGAGCTGCACGGAGTTAGTGGCCCCGGATGCACAGCGGGCGGGACATGGAACACCGCCACGGGACGGTGACTACCGGTGCACTAGGTAGGGCCACAAGAGCTGAGCGGGTCCTCGTCGATGTCCAAGGTGAATGTCGCAGAGGGTTTTGGGGGACAGTGGAAGGTGTTCTTCCAGGGCATGATACAGAGGGCAGTACCAAGCAGACACAGGCAATATGGAGGAGATGAATGCTACAGACTCATTTTTGACACCAAGTCAGTATCAGCTACATGATGATGAAGACAACCCCCAGGCCATAGACTCAGACGCCACCAAAGTTCAACCAGAGAGTGTCCATGAATTTCGGGGCACGGAGTCAGTGACACCAGAGCTGAAACGGGATGCAGTCTGCGATGAGGCCTGTACAATGGTATAAACTCTGCCATAAATAAATCAAGGCTCAGTTCCAAATGTGTAACCTACTTGACCGTAGTGTAGGCCGGAGGCAGCGGTCAGCAGGGGCCCCCAGCCACGTGTCCTTGTCTTGCGATGCACAGAGTTAGTGGCACCAGGGCAGTTGTTGGTAGTGTTCGGTCACCTCCGTAACGAGGATCCTTTTTTCATCCGGACTGAATCGCGTCTTCCTTTTACTCCTCTCCTGCCGTGCATTGATATGGACTCTGCCATTGTAATATCAAGACTCAGTTCCAAATGTGTGACCTACTTGACCGCAGTGTAGACCGGAGGCAGCGGTCAGCGCGGGCCAACCACTTTTCAGGCAGCTCCTCCTGGTACTCTCACACATGACGTTGGAATGCCATGTGGCGATGATTTGTGGTTGACGGAGGTAGAGGCACCAGAGCTGAGCGTGTGTGCAGCCTGCGAAGATGCCGTGTCCTGCCTGGTCCGGACTGGCTTGGTGTGAGGCCTGCTGGACCGCAGTGTAGGCAGTACACAGGTGACCCCGCGGTGCTGGACCGCAGTGTAGGCCGAAGGCAGTAGTCAGCAAGGGCCCACAGACACGTGTGGTTGGAATGCTATGCACAGAGTTGGTGGCACCACATCGAAGGGAGTACGGTGATTTAAAATCTGCCATAAACATATGTACTCTGCCATTGTATAATCAAGACTCAGTTCCAAATGTGTGACCTACTGGACCGCAGTGTAGGCCGGAGGCAGCGGTGGAGTACGTCAACGAAAAAGGAGAACTGGGGGCCTGTGTTGCGGGATCCCTGATGGTCTAAGGAGGCTGCCAAGGTTGCGGACCTCTGGCTTGGAGCTTGCACCGGCACGTGGTGGGCCCTCTTTGACACACGCCGGTGTCGGCAGGTGAGCAGTGAGGCCTGGGTGTGCTGGGGCGGGCAAGGCGGGTCTTTGGACCAGCGGCCTGGGGTGCAGCAGGCGCACAAGATCGCAGGCACCGCCGCTCACGGCGTCGGCCTCGTGGCGGGGTGAGACACGTTGGCCATTCCGGAAGAGAACCACGCCCAGAGTAACGGGCTTTTTATTCACACCCCTAACGCTGGCCTGGCGTACGCCGGGCCAGCCCACTCTGCTCACGCTTACGGGGGGGACGTAACAAGCAACATTTCCGCGATCTTCCCCACTGGCTGCGGCAACATGGTTGCGTCCACTGTCCAGTACACTCCAGACACCAGCAGTGTCTGTCGACATGGAAATGTCTGTGGTCTGCATACTCAAGTCTGTCCAGCACATCCACGCCACACTTGGCATTGTGTACATTCACATTCATGGGTCACTTGCCTCCTTCGCACATGCCTGGTTCCCACCTCTCCCCACATTCTGCTATTGTGTGGCTGAGGTGCCATGCCGTTGTTGGCTTGTGTACATGGCTAGCCCAGCTTACCACAGTGAGTTGTGTTGTCTTGTCTGGAATGTGGGAATGTTGGTTGTCATGTTGTATGTGATTTTGTGGCGTGTGCATTCCCAGAGTTGTATGTTGGTGGAGTTGAGGTGTGTGGTGTGTTCAGTTGTTACTTACCGACGAGCAGTGCATTTCCATAGGTGCCATCCTGAAAGCGCTGGTTGATGATGGACTGTCGGAAGATGAAGGAATCATGCACACTGCCTGGGTAGTTGGCGACGACATTGGTGAAGAGTCCCCGGTGGTCCACTATTGCCTACACATTGATGGAATGCGTGTGTTTCCTGTTGCGGTAATTGTGTGCAGTGGCAGCAGGGGGCACAAGAAGTACATGTGTGCAGTCGATTGCCCCCAAGACGTGCGGGAAGCCAGCTATGGCGTAGAAGCCTTGCTTGGTCTCCAGCTGTTCCTGCGCAGTGTGTGGGAAGTAAAGTTGCTGGGGTACCAAGCTGATGATGGCATCCAAGACAGGTGTGAGGAACTTTGACAGGGCTGGCTGTGAGACTCCTCCGACTCTGGCAGTTGTTGGTTGGAAGGTCCCAGAGGCCAACAGGTGCAGCACGGCCAGCAGCTTTGTCTGCGGAGGGATGTTGGTTCTCCGCTGTGTTGGTACCGTCAGCCTGTGTGCAATGAGGGTCAGGAAGCGGAGGATGGTTGTCCTTTTGAGCCTGTAGTGGACAATGACTTCCTCTGGCGTTAAGTCTCCGATGCTGGTGCGTTTTCGGACGGTCCATTGTCTTTGTCTGCGCTGCCTCTGTGGTAGTCCGGGGGGAGGGGTCCTGGGGGGGGGGTGGCGGGCCTGGGTGTGGTGGCGGTGGGTGTTGTGGCCCTCTTGGGGCTCCGAGCTGCATGATCAGTAGCTCTATGGCATCTGTTGTTCTTCAGGTATGGCTCTGGGCTGGGCTCCCTTTCATGGTGCAGGTTGTCATCCGACTTAACACCAGGTAAGAGCAGGTGTTAAATCCCTGCTGCTAACGCTCCTTATCGCATGTTTTGAGTCTTATCGCCCATCTGGCTGGTCGTTGGGAATGTTGCAAAGTGGTGTTTTCACGGCTTTTTGCACGGGAACGCCTACTCTGCATATCATTAGCGTTAGTTGCCGGTATAATTTCTGGCGATGTTTTTTGTGGCTGCTATCGCAGGAATACTGGTGATATGGGCTGTTAGCACCAGCTTGTGAATGGTGCGATAAATTTATCACCACTTTGGCTGCGATAAAGTGCCGCTAAATCGGCAATGAGTCCTTGAGAATATGCCCCTATGTTTCTTGGGTGCCTTCTCTCATACCCCTATACTCCTCGCTCTCTCTTCTCCATCTCTCGACAGTTAAGGAGACTGGTGGGTTCCATGTCATTCCTGCAGCAACAATCGGATCGACAGGTTATTGGTAACTTGACTCTAACATACAGAAACTGCTATTCCAGACAATTATGAGCAAATACGGCAACTGAAGGACAGAGGGCATATGGTAGGCCTGAGTTTACAACATCTGTCCATAACATTTGACATCCAGGCCATGGTCTGCTGTGTTAAAGTTT
Source organism: Calotriton arnoldi (assembly GCA_963921515.1). Taxonomy (NCBI): domain Eukaryota; kingdom Metazoa; phylum Chordata; class Amphibia; order Caudata; family Salamandridae; genus Calotriton; species Calotriton arnoldi. The sequence continues at coordinate 3,394,277 of CAWUFW010000375.1, forward strand.
AAACCAAAAACTTGGAGTCTCAGGTAAAGCATTAAAATAGATTTGATCCTTTCTGACAGCTGACTAGGTGTGTCTAGTTGGGAATTTTCCCTCATGCCCTTAATCGATCTGCTGCAACGCTTCCAAAGGATTTACTTCCTCTCCTGTTATTTAATATCTATATAACTTCTTAGACAAGACCTCCTGCAGTCTATAGTTTACATTTTCAAAATTGACAGTAAACAGTTGAAATATTTAACCATAAAATAATAGGCGGACTCACACTTGGGATATTATGAAATCAAGACACATGATTGAGCTATAAAACAATGAGAGGTTTGAAAGAAAGATAGAAGTAAGGTTAGAACTACACCAGAGTGAGAGACTGAAAGACAGATTTAAGTTTCTCATAGAGCAGAGGTCTTTAAACTAAGAGGACGTGCCACCCTGGGGATCCGTGGCGGCGCTCCCAGGTGGGCGCAATTGTCTCAGTAAGGACTTCTAAATTACGATAGTCTGGAAGATCGACTCTTCATTTTTTGCATTTCTAGGCCGTCTTCATTTACATGAAGCAGTTGAAGTGCATGAAAATCATGATAACTGTGATCCTGAGCCCTGCAGTGGTAGGGGCAAGCACAGCTAAAAACAACAACATATTCTACAAATATTTTGTTGTTTTTTCACCTTCGCAGCCATTGCATATAAAATAATGCACACACCTAAAATGAGAACTAAATGCAAATTAAACTAATTGGTGGGAAATGCACTCTTTTACATAATGAAACTTCAGTTGGTTATTGCGATCACTGCAGATGCCTGTTTGTGAGACCAGAGAGTCACAGAATTGAAACCTGGTTGGCGCAGTGTGGAATAGTGACTTGAGTATTTATAGTACCATGGGGTACCAGCATGTAAGAAGCACTGTGAATATGTGACTTGTTATTGTAAATTGTATTACACACAGTATAAGATAAGCTGCCAGACAAGGATTTAGTGTATATGATAAAACAAATGCTTTCAAAGAATACATATTAGTAATAGCTAACCAAACTGTACCTTTAAAAAAAGTATGGTAACTGGTTTTGTAAAATGTAATACACATGGGCACCTTGGTTCCCATACACCTGGTCAACTTCAACCTTTGTTTATATGTAGTTGTCCTTTCATATGATTTGAGAAGATGGCAGGAAAGAGGCCAAATGGGTCATATTTAGAGCCCTGATTGTCCGGCCCCCTGATGCCTCGGAGTAATGGCCCAAGAAAAAGCGAAAAAGAGTGAAATCCATGGAGAGAGTTGAGAAGATGACCCAGAGAAGGGGCGCTAAGTGCGGGTCTAATTTTTTAGTTTACAAATGGATGGAGACATCTTCCCAACCTCCTCAGGAAGATGCCCTAAAGAAGGAGTTGAGAAATGCAGGCTCATATGTTTTTAAACACCATTAGTACCATTAGTTCAGCTGGTGTATTGGCACGGGGCACTGGTGTGTGCACCCCAATTATGAATGTGTTGCTATCACAAAGGGGGTTGGGGAGTCCTTTCTTTGTCCGCATTGGGGTCTAAATCATCCTTGCTGTGCAGGAAACAGGTCCCAAGCAACAGGGGGTGAGATGTTGGCATTTTTCCCCTTTTTAACACAAAGGGGTGGACAGTCTGCTTTGAGCCTGCCTCAGGCCTAGGAGTGATGGCCCAGTGAGTGGGCAGAGGAGAAGGTATCATTGATGCTGCAGGTGCAGTGACACTGGGGCCCAAAGGTGTGAGGGCACAACTAAACTCCTATTATGGTGTTGCACTATCATTCCTTGCTAGAATTAGGCCTCAGTGCACCCTGCTGTGCCAGTGTGTTTTGGGCATCACACCAATGGCCCAAGAGAGGGGAAAACTGAAGCAGAGGAGACATCTTAGCTTGGGCTTGAGAAGGATGGCTAAAGGAGGATAGGAGCGGTTTAAAAAGGGGCAGAGGAGAATGTCCACTCCGCAAGGCAGGAGGTCTCATTTGTGAGGCAGGTGCAGTGACACTGGGGCCCAGGAGTATGAAGGGCCCACTACATCCCATTTATGACTATCTTACTTTTCAACAGAGGCATGAGGGAGAGCATTAGGGCTGAGGGCAACCTTGCTGCAAAGAGGCGGACAACACGTCAGAGCTCATTTTTTCTGAAAGCGACAGAGAGTCTGTTTCAAGAATTGAATGATGGCCAGGCTTGGTGGAGAAGGGGTGAAAGAGGTCTACAGAAGCTACTCAGGGCCACAGCAATTATTAGTGCAGGTGGTGCAGTTGCATTGTGGCCCAGGAGAGTGAGCGGCTCACAATGGAAGACCCTATTTAATAGGAGTTGTGGTTTTGTCTATTTCAGCTTTTTATGTATTTGCTTTTTTATATGTTTCACATTTAGTGTAGATTATGAGCTACTGAAGCGATCTCATAAGCCCCACCTCCTGCACTCAGGCCTTCCCACTCCCGTTCCCCTAAGTCTGTCCATAAAGTTTTGGAGGTAGTAAAAGTGTTGGACTTTGGATGGTTCGTATTTATTACTCACAATCCAATGTAGCTATAGTGCAGAAAGTGTTGGACTTTGGAGGGGGTCAGATTTACTATTCCCACTTCAACCTGAGCAACAGTAGAGCATGTGCTGGACTTTGGAGGGGACACATTTACTATTCCCAGTCCAACATAAGCAACAGTAGGGACAGTGATAGATTTTGGAGGGATTAGATTTACTATTCCCACTTCAAAATATGAAACATTGGGGAAAGTGTAGGGCCATGGATTTTCAGTTTTACTATTCTCACTCCAATCTGAGCAACAGAAGTGAAAGTGCTGGACTTTGGATGGTTCACTGTGTTATTCACACTCCGACATAACAACAATACAGAAAGTGTTGGACTTTGGAGGGGGTCAGATTTACTAAAACAGTAGCGAAAGTTTTGGACTTTGGGGGGATCAGATTTTCTATTTCCACTCTAAAATAATCAATAGTAGGGACAAGTGTTGGACTTTTGACTGATTAGAGCTACTATCCCCACCCCAGAGTAAGCAACTATAGGGAAAATGTTAAACTTTAGAAAGCTCAGATTTAATTTTCCTTGTCCAAAATGAATACGAAATAAATAACATATATATATATATATCACCAAAACACTTTCTCTTGTTATAGAAAAAGAAGCCACGGACACCCAAGAATGCTTGTATCTGTTTATTCCATAACAGATGGTCTCCTACCGACGCGTTTCACTCTTACGGCCGTAAGGGTGAAACGCGTCGTAGCGAGACCATCTGTTATGGAATAAACAGATACAAGCATTCTTGGGTGTCCGTGGCTTCTTTTCTATAACAAGAGAAAGTGTTTTGGTGTTATTAGGGATTCCGGATCCCGCGACGGACCGCCGCTCAGCTAAGCTCCATACTACCGGAGGTTCGTGCTAATATATATATATATATATATATAAAATAAATAAACATAAAATATATTTCCATAAACATATGAAAACTATTTGTAACATTATATAATTTATATAAATTATTAAACACTAAATAATTATTGTATTAATATATTAAATACAGAAAAAATATATTAATATGGTTATATCAATTATATATTTAAAAATAGATTTAAAGTACTTCTCACCGTATTATCGTAAAGTTCCAACAAACCCAAAAAACAAATTAAATTATTAGCTGAAAAAATAATAAACATTATTTCTAAATAATAATAACACAAAATTAATTATTATACAAAACTCATTAAACATAATGTAATTAAAATAATAACCAAATTATTAAAAACTATTAAATAATTCACACAATCAATTATCTAATTAACCAATTAACAAATAATAAAATAACATATTTTTAAAATGGTCTATTAAAATACTAAAAGGTACTTAAATAATTGTCAAATTAACTAACTATAACTTCTAAAAAAGTATAATCAAGTAAAATTTAAATATTTAAAAAACTTCCCACTGTATTTCCTCAGAAACTCAAACAATTGCCATAAAATAAAGAAAAAAACAAATCAAAACAACACACTAAAAATAATTAAACATACTTAACATTAAAATAACAACTCAAAAACGTATAAAACTCACCTAAATAATGATGATCCTCCCCCGCTTCTTATATATTATTAAAAAAAAAACCTTCCACTTCACACGAAGCTAGTTTAAGGAGATAGATAGCATGGCCACTAGGTTTCTGTGGGGAGGGGCGAGACCATGTATAGCCCTCGCTCGATGTCGGATCCCGCCCTTCGATGGAGGTATGGGCATGACGATCTTTACCTATATTATTTAGCCACTTGGCTGCTCGTCCTTCATGACTGATTCACCGGGGGTTGGTCTGACCCAGCCTACAAAACCGAACTAAGAGACATGGAATTCTCCCGAATCCAAGCGATGCTTTATGACTGTCCAGTACCTAGAGCGCTGCCGGCAGTGACTCAGGCGGTCCTACTAGCCTGGTGCTTGGCCCTGCGACATACACGATGGGACAACAAATTGAGTCAACAGACGCCTCTCTGGCAGGGTGTGTGGCTGGGGGAAGTGGCAGCACTAGAGGGACCACATCGGTATATCACAACTGGGCGGGAGACCACATTAGGACATTCCAAGACCTACAGGGGCGCTATGCCCTCCACGCTTCGCAATTTTACAAATACCTGCAGCTGCGACATGCCCTCAGCGCCCACATATCAACAGGCACCATGCTCCCCGAGTTTAGTCCACTTGAGGCACAAGTCATGATGGGGAACCTGGGGAAGGGGGAGTATCGCGGATATACCGCACCCTTACCAATAACGGTCCTACAACGCTTGACCCGCTCAGGCGCCGGTGGGAGGGATGGCTGGGCCCCCTGGAGGAAGAAGGCTAGGGGATGCCCTTATGGCCCCCAAGACCATCACCACTTCAGCCAGACTCTGCCTAATTCAATTATATTATCTTCATACCGCCTATCTCACCCCGGAGCGCCTCTATAGGACAGACTTGTGTACTTCACCGGAATGTACGCGCTGCGGACAGCAGCCGGCGGACTTTTACCACATGGTCTGGTCCTGTCCCCAACTTACAACGTACTGGGATAAAATAGAATCCAAACTCACACACCTACTGGGCTGGCAGGTGCCCCATAACCCCCTACACCTCATCCTGGGAGTCATGGACAGCTTAGATGGGTCCTGAGCAGATAAACTATTCCTGGGGACAGCCACCATGGTGGCCAAAGGCGACATCGCTGCGACATGGACACAACCTGACCCCCCAAGAGTAACTAAATGGCGCAAAGGGGTGGACTGGTACGCCGCCCAGAAGAAACCCTTGTTTGAGGCCAGGAGATCCCCAACCAAGCACAAAAGGATATGTGGCAATTGGGATGATGGGGTCTTTACGTCTGTCCATTCTCCTTGAAGGTATTGTTTATGCACGTGGATCGGGATCGATATGCATGTATGCGCACAACCACTGCTGGCATACTCTGATATGCCAATGGCTAATGATCAAATGTGCTGTATTGTTATTATTTTTGTTTCTCAAAAACCCAATAAAGTTGACTATCAAAAGAAGAAATTCACCTAAATAAACAAAAACAATATTATGTACAACAGTAATTAAAACAAACGGTATAAAAGTCTTTAAAAAACTATATTCTATATTCTTACCTTCAATATTTTTGACATCACAATATGTTATACATATTTGTGTTTTACAATACTTTTGTAACAATATTTCGGCACTATATGTGTTTTTACACTAAATGAGAAAGTTGGAAGGAACGATGGAAAGATAAAGAGAGAGGTAGAGACAAGGAGAAGACATAGGGGCTTATTTACAAGCCCTTGCGCCGCAGGTGCGTCACTTTTTGTGACTCACCAGTGGCGCATTTCCTGCCCTATATTTACAAGGCAAGGAAAAGCACCCCTGCGTGGCTTTTCCTGGCCTTGTAAATACAGCCCCTTTACACGCAGCACTTTGCATGAAAGGGGCGTTCCATGGGTGTTGCTGTAGGTGTTCCCACGCAACACCCATGGAACCTGACACATTTCCAGATTTACGAGAAGTCCTAAACCTTGAAATGCGTCTGAATGCTACGCCTCCCCAGGAGAGACGTAGGGAGGCGCAACTAGGAGAAATGTATTCATTTCTCCTCGTTTTTTCCTCTTTCTATGCGTGCTGCATTCTGCAGCACACATAGAAAGAGGAAATCACCTCTTGTGATTGCTTATGTGCAGGAAGGTGTCCCTTCTTGCACGTAAGCAATCATTGAAAAAAATGCCGTTTTGTAACTTCTATGTGTGCTAATGCAGCACACATAGAAGCTGACAAATGCCATTTCAGATGGTTTATGTGCAGGAAGGGTCACCTTCCTGCACATAAACAATCATCCCCGTGACGCAGGCATCCTTGCACCATGGTGCAAGGGTGCCTGTGTCTGTGCATGGCAGCTAATTGTGTGCCAGCGCAGGGAAAAGCACAGGGATGTGACATATTATTGTAAATATGTTGCATCCCTGTGCTTTGAAAGTGCTGCAGCGTGGTGCAGCCAAAGGACTTGCGGTGCCGCACTGTGGCACTTTCTTGTAAATGAGGCTCATAGAGAGGGGGGAGTCAAAGATGGAGTAGAGAGAGAGAGAGAGAGGAGGAGACATTGTAAGAGAGTTAAAGATACACAGAGCTAGAGATACAGAAAGAGAAGGTGAGGAGCGAGTTAGAATGAGAGATAACTATGGACAGACAGAGGCTTCGAACAAACTTCCCCTGCACCTTAGGACCGCCTCATCGCTGTGGGATTTCAGGAAAGGAATCAAGACCTGGCTGTTCAAATGAATGGATCACCACAGGTAGAGGGAGAGAGGGCGAGGGAAAGGAAGAGATTATATCTAAGAGAAAGAGTTAGAGACATGCACACAGAGCCACATATAGAGCTAGAGATACAAAGAAAAAGAAGAAGCAAGGGAGAGAAAGAAAGAGAGTTAAGGAGAGAAGACAGAAAGCTAAAGACTCACCAAGTGAAAGAGAAAAAGAGAAAGAGAAAGAGACAAAAGAGCAAGATAGAACAAGAAAGCAATAGAGGGTAATCCTCTGATTGTTGACATGTCACTTGGATCTATATACATATGTCCAAATTAATATTGATGACTCCAGGAATAGACAGAAACAAAGAGCACACATTATCTTTTTGGAGACAGTGAGATCTGTCCAGAGTGAAACTGAGTTATAATGTTCAGACACATGATGAGTGGGTTTGTTTTGGCTGCTGTACATTACTGTTTGGCTTCTGCATTAAGAAGATGGGGTTTTTCATAGAAGAAGAGAAAAAGGCTGGGCCTCATGTGAGTAGAGAACACCTTTTTCTCTTCTTCTCTACACGTTGTCGTGAGCCACATAAATACCGGTGTTTACCCCCCCATCCTGACAGTCCTTCGCTCCTGTTTCAGGTGTCCCACATCGGTAGGTCCTGATGAGACCCCTCATCTGCCCTTGGGGTCGAAACGCTGTCGACACGCAAACTAAACGAACCACTTCCCAGCCTTTATTAATGTGCTAAAAGGCTGTTGATACTTTGTATATGTGTAATTGTGGTTGCTATAAACTGAAAACCTATTGTATTTCACACACTGTCACTTTGCCACTCCCTTCCTTGTTTAGGTTTCAGCCACTTGGGACGCCGAGCACACTGCTTTTGTAACTATTTTCTAATATGTCAAAGTAAATCTCAGAAACTTCATCCGTGTGTTGTCATGCTTCTTGCTCTGACATTCCACTCCCACAAGGTACATGCCATTGAGCCTGTCTAGTAATATAATTTTTCTACTTAGTCCACGGGAACCACTGTTCCTTGTTACATACTTTGAATTTGTGGTAGCATAGTAGAATGTCCCTGCACTGGATAAACAGATGCAGACTCATACTCATATTGTTGTATAAGGACATATTTGTGGTCTGTTTGTATTCGTCGTTTGCCTTTTCTGGGCTGCCCTAAAGACAGTTTTAGCTGTCTCTCCAGCCTCATGTAATCAAAAAAGATGCATAAATAACAAATACACATATACAGACAAAGAATGGCATTGGGCCTGCCCTTTTCATCCATTGGTCTGTTCTACTGTCATTCACATTTTGCTTCCACCCATCCACCACAGCATACAGCATGGGGTAATAAGTCAGCCCGCTTCAGCTTTTGGGTCTCTTCCATGTGAACAATGGCATTTTTGCCTGATTATATATGCACATTCACTTAAAAAAAGAGTCCACTTAAGTGCCAGGCCTGGAGGCCAATACTTTGTGTTGCCAATGGTCAGGTTACAGTAAGAATAATGGGGTACATGCATCAAAATCAAAATTTGCGATTCCCAAATAGCGATTATTACTGAATCGCAATTTGGTAATCGCTAAACTCAATCACTAATTTTTTGCGAATCTGTATTATTCGCAATCGCTATTAGCGATTTCATATTAGCGAGTTGCATTTTTAGCGAATATGCTATTAGAGATTCACTAATAGCGATTCCGTAAATCTGATGCAGGATGATGAGGTCACAGCAGGAACTAAGCCATCCCATGCTGTTAAATGTGTACTAAGAGGGAGGCGGAGGAGGCAGACTGCAGGAGAACAGCACTAGGAAGCTTTTTTGGGACCCCAAGACCTGGGCAATAATCCAGCATGGCTTCAGAAACACCACAGAAGGAGAGGAAAAGAAAGCTGAAGTTCAGTGAAAAGGAGCTGGAAATCCTCATAGAGGAAGTTGTGAAGAGACATGAGAAACTTTTTGGCAAACAGTCACTGCATGTCCCTGAGTCCGAAAAAAGAAAATTATGGCTGGGAATCCAATCAAAAATCAGCGCAGTGGGGGGCACCCAGCGGTCGGTTCCGGATCTGCGCAAGCGGTGGTATGACCAAGGGCCAAGGAAAGGGTTGCTGCAAGACTAGCTGATGCTAAAAAAACTGGAGGAGGACCATCCACAGAAACTGCACCCACAGCCTTAGAGGACCTGGTGGAGTCGACCCTTCAGCCTGAGGCTGTTGTTGGAGTGACGTCGATCGATTCCTCTGCACCGCCCAGTACTTCCCAAGGTAAGATGCATGCAAATGACAATACAATGCTAGATTAACTAAACAAAATCCATAAGTCAGATCCGGGTTAGTGTAGCAAATAGTACTCCAGACCATATTTTACTTGTAACACACAAATGCATTATGGGAATAGCAGTCAGCAAATCCAATTGGAAAGGCAAGTGGGAAGCAAACCAGCATAGGTGCAATCAATTGTGACAAGCAAGTTTAATTTCTACACACAGTATGTTAAGTAATTACTAAATATGATAATACTAAGTGCAAGATTTTTTTTTTTTTACGGAGTTTTATATAGCGCGAACTTGACCCAAAGGTATCGGGTATCAGAGCGCTTTACATAGCACCAGTTGCGTTACATGAGGACACATTCATTTTTGTTAGGCACGGGGAGATTAAGTGATTTACCCAGAATCACAGGATGTTCAGCGTCATTGCCGAGACTCGAACCCGGTTCCCCAGATTCGAGGTACACCGCCCTAGCCGTTAGACCAACTCCTCTCCCCGAAGATGAAATACATTTCCTTTTTTGAAAACTTAAATTGCACTGTTTCACATCACAGATGCACCTGCGCAGGAGTCAGATGACAGTGAAGGTCATGCACCCCTGGAAAGTGAGCCACAGTCATCAGAAGACATCGCAGTGTCACCTTCACCCACAACACCTACACCCACAAGACGCATGATCACAATCCCACCATTGCCTGCATTCGAAATGGAAGAGGATAGCCAACCTGACCCTCCAACAGCACAGTCTGGGCAGACACCCACATCAAGACCACGTGTCCTAGGTCGAAATAGAAATATCCGCATCAGGAGGCGCAGGGCAGGTGCACAATTGAGAGCTGTTGAAGGTGACAGTTCAACGTCCTTTGCTGGGCTGGAGAACGCAATGTTGAGGGTACAGCGCCTGCAATGCAAACACATGCGTTCAATGCAGGCACACCTTTCATCTCTTGCAAGGAACATGGGAGAGATGAGTGACAGCATTAAACAGCTCACAACAGCTGTGCAGGAAAGTCAGAGGGATACCACACAACACTTTGGTGACATGACACAGGCACTCAAGGAGTTATACAAAGTGATGCACGAAGACCAGGTGACCCACCGCAAAAAACATCAATTCCTTGGCCGCATGGATGGCTACACCAGGGCCATCAACCACCTGCGCTCCACAACAGCACTGTCCCGACATGCAGTAGGCTTGCAGGTTGAACTGACACATTGCTGTGGTGATGTGGCCAGGGGACTGATACAGGTCACCAATGCTGTGGAGCAAATGTAAACTACTACAGTTGCTGCCAGTAGTGTCACGGGTGGAGGGGATAATGAGGATGACCCCAGCCTCAGTAGCAACATGGCTACAGTGACCGAATGCAGGAGGCGCAGCACAAGGAATACTCCTGCATCAGAGTGCTCAGACAGGGATGTGCTAGAGCACCCTGTACGGGCAATGGGAGTGCATGGCCACCTTAAATAGTGTGGACATGAGCACAGGACTTCATTTGGTGAGGTAACGATGATCCGAATTTGTCTGGGCTGATGTACAGGTGCCATGGCAAAGTCATCCTGTTGCATTCAGACTTACATTGTGCACATTTTCTGCTTGGTATGTGTGCATTTACACAACCTGAGCTAATTATTTTTTGAATAAATCAAAATGGCAATGGAACCATGTAGTGTCTTGTTTCATCATTACCCTCCTTAAAATAATGCTGTGTTATTTCTGCATGTCTCTATCTCCCCTCAGCTGCGCTCAGCCCGCATGCTGCTAGTGGTGGTTGTTCTGGCTGGTTGTCTTCCTCAGGCTTACTGTCAGACAGTTCAAGGGGTATGCCTCTCGAAGTCGCAATGTTGTGCAACATGGCACAAGTGGCCACAATTTTGCAGCGGGTATCTTGTCGATACTGCAATGCACTGCCAGTCATGTGGAGGCAGCGGAACCTTCTTTTCAGTAGGCAAAAGGTGCGCTCTATGGCATTGCGGGTGGTGATGTGCGCTGCATTGTAATGCTGCTCACTTGGGGTACTTGGGTTGAGGTATGGCGTCAGGATGTAAGAGCGCACAGCGTATGCGCTGTCACCTACAGGGTTGAAATCAACAGATTACTCACTGCTATGTGTCACCATGTGCCCAGAGTATGCAAGACATTGTAACATATGTTTACCAAGCAGGTATCCTTCGCCGAATTCTCGCCCAAGGAGATGAGTGTGTATGCCACTGTGTCTGAATATGTATGAGTCATGTGTACTGCCAGGGAATCTAGCCACTATGTCAGTTATGATGTGTTTGAAATTGCAAATGACTTGTATATTCAGTGAATGGTCTGATTTTCTGTTCCTGTAAATGTACTCATTCACTGAGGGGGACAAATGGCTATATGCGTCCCATCAATGCAAACAATTACGTGTGGAAATTGGGCTACCTGATAGAAATTTATTTTTGTTTGCTGCAATTCCTGTGGTGTTGATGGAAAGCTGATGTGGTGGTGTATCCTGGTCAACATGGCGTCAAGGAATGAATTGAAAAAGTGCGATAGGGCACATTGTGATACACCTCCGGCTGCAGCTATTACACCCTGGAAGCTACCTGACGCTAGGAAGTGCAGTGAACATAGGACCTGCACATGAGTGGGGATGGCATGTGTCCTGCGAGTCTGATGCTGCAGTAGGGGATCTAATTCAGCTATCAGGTCATAGATCATGTCTGAATTTAACCTATACTTGTCATATGTCTCTTCCTCTGTCTGCCCCAACAAAGTAACGCGCACTCTAAATATGCGCTCCTGTATCCTCCTTCTTCTCTGTGCTGCTGTTTGTAGCCTCATCCTCCTCGCCATGACGTAGAGCGCTGACATTGTGAAACATTCTGAGGCCTTCTGGGCCTGTTTATATCATTTGCCAATGGTTCCCACCTGATTTGAGTGATTTCACCTGGTTACCACCTGAATGGATTTTATGGTATTTTTGCAAGTGCTAATGTGTGATTCCCTATTTATTCACAATCTGCGAATTTACATGCATTGCTTTGCGAGGCAGAAATAGCGAATCGCTAATAAGGATTTGCTATTTTGGGAATCGCAAAATAGGTATTCGCTGAAATTGCGAAAACATTATTTTGCGACTTTTGATGGTGAATTGCTTAGGGCTATTTTGCGATCGCAAACGGCCTTTTTTTGCGATTCGCACTGTTTGCGATCACAAAATAGCTTGATGCATGTGCCCCAATATTTCCTGTGATGTGTATTAAAAGTAAAAGCGTTTCTATACCAGTTGTAAGTAGGCCTGCCTTTTAGGAAGCATGCTGTTCTATTAAAATTCCATGCAATGTTTATTACTTTTCCAATTTAAACTTTTCATTGCAAGCACAAGGCTCTCTGGTTTAAGTGGCGGTATGTTTAATATTGTTTTCTTCTTTCATGTTTGTGGATTATGGCTCCAATAAAAAATGCAGCTATTGCGTAAGCTTGCTAAGGCAGACTTATTGGTTCTGCCAATGCTTGTTTCCTTTTCATTTTGTTTAATCACAATGATTCATGTACTTGATTTTCTTGAATGGAGCTGAGAAGTCAACATTATTCACGCTTGGGCACATGCCTGCTGGTGGCAGTGTGATGAGGTGACACATCCTGCACAAATGAATGCCATGCAGCCTACACTCACTTGGAGCACTTGCTGTAGCGTGTAGATGTTTATCACTACACCAGGTTCTGTATGCATGATGAAAGGCCTGGCAGGCAAGTGCTAAGAAAGACTCTGTGATAGATTTATTGCTTATGCTTAGCAGAGATGACCAACGAAGGCCAACAAGGGCTGAAAGTACGCCAGAATGTCACAATAGGTAAAATAGAAATTCATTTAGACTCATTGTATTTAAAATTATTCAAGTTGGATATACTCAGTCAAGGATCTGCCCTCTTGGATCTATGCTGGACATCTGATATATGTAAGTTGATGACTAGATATGTCTGGTGATCATGATCCGGTGCTAATATCTCTGTGCCTGTGTATATAAATGCTTGTGGTCGGGCCGCATAACCGCATAACCTTTACCTAATCCATTTGTAGCCTAATTTCAGAAATCCTGGATCCATGCCAGACTTTCAGAATATCCACATGATCTGCTTACATACTTTGACTTTAAATTAAATTTATTTCCATAATCAGTTGTTTTGCTCCCATTCTGACTGTAAGTTGTTTGTGCTTTCACAGTCCTAAATGTGTAAACCTATACCAGGACCTCCTCAAAGGCAAGATCGGCTATTGCGCCGGCAAGTCAGAGTCATTCTCCCTTTCTTGATAGATGGCAGGGTATGGTACACAGTCGTCCCTGTGAGCGACTCAATAGCTTGGTATAGAAGTACTTTCAAAAGATCTCAGCCTTCCTATATTGATAAAAAATGGGATTACAAACCTCAATGGTCGGAATGCAGAACAAATCAAAACATTCACCCCCAGTCAAGAGATCTGGGTTAAATCCATCATTCTTTTGCTCCCCATGCCACCCTAGTTTAGACCTGGCCATATGCAAATCAGTCTTGACCCTGTGCCTCATGGGAACAGTCCAGCCGAACTGCCAAGCCAGGTCCTCCCTGCATCCAAGCATCCTAGGACCGGTTTCGGGGTTTCACCCCTCATCAGCCAGGATAGCTTGAATCCAGTGGCACCGAAACCGGTCCTAGGATGCTTGTTTCCAGTCCAGGGAGGACCTGGCCTGGCAGTTTGGGCTGGACTGTTCCCATGAGACACAGGGTCAAGACTGATTTGCATATGGCTTGGTTCAAACTGGAATGGCATGGTGAGCAAAAAAACAATGGATTTAGGCCCAGATCTCTGTACTGGGGTGAATGTATGACATTGTTCTGCATTCTGTCCATCAATTGTTCTTTTTGCATTGGTCTCGTAGTGGCATCCATATTCTCATAAAGAAGGTAGAACATAACCAGGACCACTGGAATTATGTGATTTTTGGAATGCAGTGTTTTCCCGCATAATTATGGATTTGTCGCATTTGCCACATGATCCATTTTCTGTTGCACAATGTGCAGATTTTCACAAAAAAATTTGTTTATTGCTCCAAAGAATCAAAAGTTACTAAAAACACGATGACATGTGGCAGCACAGTGGAAAGCCCATTGTAACAGTTGATTGGTCCCCTTTCTGTTGCTTAGTGTGTATTCGGGTGTTAAATTGCTACTAATGAGGTGAAACCTTTGCCCAGGCACTGTAAACCTGTGTAACATTCACAAAAGTAATACTATCGCAAAACGTGCTGCATTACGCCATATGATTTGACTTTTCTTGCTCATAAAATGGTGCCGCATAATTTGGTCATCCCCAGCCACATTTTTCAGCGTCCCTGAACATAATCTCTCCCTCTGGTTTCAGGTGCTGATTAGCAATAGCTCGCACTATAGTTTTCTCTCTTATTTCAGTGTAGAGCTGTCCGCTCAGAATAAAATGGGATACATCTTCTTGGAGGCCACATCGGCAAATATCTGTTGGGATAAAGTTTCCTTTCCTCAACAATCCTGCAATCGGAGGGATTCACTTCTTGCCATAGCGAGCCACAAGATTTCCAGAGGATTTGTTAGCTTCATCAAATGAGACTGGGCGAACTATGAACCGTTAAATATGTGTGTTAGGTCCAGGGCATAGTCCTAGTGAGAACATGCAGTTTCCTGTCTTGGAATATGGAATTGGCCATATCATAGATTGGGGTCTAGATTCAATTATGTAGATGCTTTCTAATATTAAGTGGACCAGATAAATCCAAAGCTGCCCATAGTCCTGCGCTGCACCTCTTAATAAAATTTGATTCTACGATACAAACTGTAACCTGCCTGGTTTCCCTTAATACAGGGATCTGGATGCTGGCACTTGTATAAATGTATGAGCTAAAGAAATGGGGGGGAGAATCCTTGCTATGTGCTTGTTCAAACTGGAATCAAACCATCCCGTGGAGCAGTGGAGACTGCCCCCTACCAGGCCGCAAAAAACCTTGTTGGCATGGCCATGGAATAGGTTCCAGTGCCCAAATAAAAACTGTCCTTAGTGCAGCTTGGCCAACACCCCATTGCTGGACCAACAATTACTGTATTTGACACACAGCTGACTGACCACAGGCTCATTGGGCATCTTTTTAAAGATTGCACCCCTTCTTCCTGGTTGTCTTATTTAGACTGGAACTAGGCCCCCATGTCCTCGGATATTTTGCTGAGTGAGGAAGGGTGCTTTTGTTTACTCTGAGCATCTGCTGGCCCTCCATAATTGTAGGTTTCTGAAGGACCCCACTCGCCACTCAAACAACCCAGTAGAAAAATGTTGCCCTAGAAAGTCTCTGCTTCCACTTCCCTTCTCTTGCTCAGAGTTCTTCTTGCACCTGTCGATTTGAGAAGTCCATGGAACATCACCAATCAATCTCCAGCTGCCTGTGTCTACCTTACCTCCAGTCTAGCTGCCTATGCCATGAAATTCCAGTCTGCTGGTGCCCGTTCCGATGACCTCTGAGCCAGGTTCCCAATCTGAGTCATTTTTTATCATTCAGTAAATGTCCTGCCACCTTACTTAGGGAAGCTTCAATACATCTGCCTGCACTTATTGCGAGTACTTGGTCTGAGAGGACTGGCTTTTTCTTTGCAAGTCAGTGTGTTGTGCTGACAACCTCACAAACTAAGTTGGTGCTCACCCAGCAGCAGAAACATAAACCAGATTGACCACCTGTTAATAAGCAGTACCAGGAGACGCTCACTGCAAGCTGTCAGAGAGAGGAAGGAAGTGGAAGGTGGCAGTGATCACCATCTAGTGACTGCTCCTGTGATACTGAAGCTCAGAAAAACAGAACACAAAACATCAGGACAATAGCACTTCTATGTAGCAAAATTACAAGACTGAGAAGTCATTTGTCTTACAAATCAAAAACAGGCTCCAACTCCTGGCAGATACGGAAGATCAGTCTGAGCCAGCTGCGGATGCAGTCAACAAGAAATGGGAAGATGTCTCGTCAATATTTGTGAATTGCAGTGAAGCATGCCTGGGGACCAGGACAAGAAAGAGGAAAGAATGAATAAGACAAGACACATGGCAAGTTATTGAAGACAGGAGGGTAGCAAAAAAGAAAATCATGCAGGCCAAATCTAAAAAGCTGCAGGAGATGTACAAGCAACACTACATAGAAGCAAACAAAGCAGTCAAAAGAATGACAAAAGCAGGCAAGCTGGCATAAATGGATAATCTGCCAGCCAAGCAGAGGAAGCAGCCAGTAGAGGAGAACAGGGAAGGTCTTCAAGATCACAAAGATAGTTATTGGTAAGTCTTGTGCAACATCCAACAGCTCTCTCATGAAGAATCAAGGCAGACTACTCACAACAGAGTAAGAGCAGGAAGTACGCTGGACCTCGCACTTTACAGAAGTCTTGAACAGACCAGCAGCAACAAGTGTAGCGGACATTCAAGAAGCAGAGACAGACTTTTATGTGAACCCCGCCAGACCACAGAAGGAAGAAATCGTCAATACCATCTGATCTCTCAAGAACGGAAAAGCTCCTGGCCAAGACAATCTGAATGCAGAAATCTTCAAGGCAGACACTGAAACATCAGCCAAAATCTTCCAACCACTGTTTACATCAATTTGAGAGGGAAAGAAAGTACCAGATGACTAGAACCAAGGTATCATCATCAAGATTCCAAAGAAGGCAGCATTAACCAACTGTAACAACTGGTGTGGAATCATCGTTCTGTCAATCTCGAGTAAAATTCTGACAAAAATCATTATACAGCACATTTCTGATGCTGTGGACAAGCATTTAAGAATTGTACAGGCTAGATTCTGCAATGGCAGATGGCGTGCTGACCACATCCTCACTCTACGCAACACCATAGAGCAGTGCATGGAATGGCAGATACAACTATACATCAACTTCATTGATTTGAGAAAGCCTTGGGCAGTATCCACCTTGACAGCCTTTGACGTATACTAAGAGCCTATGGCATACCACAGCAGTTGATTCTCCTCATAATTTTACCTGCAAGGTGGGAGATAGCAAGCATAGCTTTGAAGTCAAGAATGGTGTGAGACAGTGATGCATGATGCCAGCATTGTTCTTCAGCCTGGTCATCGACTGGGTGATGCAACACACAGCTGAAGACCACGCCAGAGGCATCAGAGGGACCTTATTCTCCACAATAGAGAAACTTGATTATGCAGATGACCGAGCCTTGCTTTCTCACGCACACCAGCATATGCAGGAAACTACATTTCACCTCAATATCTATGCACAGCAAGTGGGCCACAAGGTCAACAATTGAAATCAGAAGTCATGCCCCTCAATTTCCCAAACCCTTTACCAACCAGGGTAAATGGAGGGGACCTAGCAGTGACTGAAGAGTTCACCTACCTAGGCAGTACTATCAGACATGATGAAGGGGCAGACAGTGACATCATGAGCAGGCTGAACAAGGCCAGGAGTGCCTTCAGGATGCTGAACAATGCATGGATGCCGTCTAAGTACAGCAACAACACCAAGCTGAGGCTTTACCAGAGCTGTGTTATGTCCACACTCCTATATGAATCGGAATGCTGGCAGATGATGAAACGTGACATCACCAAACTGTCAGCCTTCCACACCAGTAACCTGAGAAGAATCATGCCCATTTTCTGGCTGCGAACCATCTTCAACCATGAACTGTTCACCAGATTCAAGCAAGAGAGCATGGACACCTTCATTATGCGAAAGAGATGGCAATGGATAGGACACACAATCAGAAAAGAGCATGACTCCATCACACGAACAACTCTCAACCAGACCCCAGAAGCAAATAGAAGAGGGGCAGGCCAAAAACCCCTGGAGGCAAACCTTGTAGACAGAAACGAAGACCCTGAACCACAGCTGGAGCACTGCTTGGAAACTTGTCCAAGACAGACAGAAGCAGAGGTTCTTCATTGCTGGCCTACATTTCCAGTTGGTATAAAAGCCAGTAAGTAAGTAAGTGTTGATGACCGCTGTACACTTCCTGCCTGGGGGTATCTGGGCTCATGTGGTCTGACTATTAATAGACTTGTAGCTCATCCTCACTAACTGGAACCAAAGAGTGCGCCATTTTTTTCCACCTTTGAAAATAAACCTCTTTCTTACCTTTGTACTCTAATGTTCAGGAGTGCCAAGGTTTGCAGAGATCAACACCATAAGGAGGAAGGAAATCGTGAGGCTTTGAAAACTGGAAGCCCCTTTGCAGGGTTTGAGTTCTGCCCTTCCAATGACCAGGTCAGGCCCAAACCCTTGTGACCATGATATGCCAAATGGCCTGCTGGAGCTCAGTGCTTGGTCCAGTTGATGGCTTATTTTTAGACTTAGCCATTTTCAGTCTTCTGGCCCTTCTTGCATAAAAGGCTCTATTGTAGTGTCTGACTGCATCCTTGAATTGCAGTTGGTTGGGAAGGATGCCTTCATCCCACTAAAGATGCTATTGTGTTAACACCTACATAGACTGATTTTTCTTCAGACATTGATAATATTATTTTAATCCCTTTTGGGATCTATTAACATTCAGTGGACACCCCTTGCTGTCTTGCTTTTTGTAGATTTGAGGACCTTTTTATATTTTACTCAAGGTTAAATATGATCATTATTTGAAACTGTACCAGCCTTAGGCCCATCATAAGTGATGGTGGGGGGCAGGGACAGAGGGGTCATTATTCCCCAGTCCTCATGCTTGTTCACGACCTCACGCTAGTACTGTATCATTAATTTATACATTCAGTCTCTTACAATAGAATTTATGAGTGTTAAGTTACTTCTAGTAATTTTTCACCTGTTGGTGTAGATGTTCACCGTCGGGGTGGAGATCTCCCTATGGGAAAGTTTAGGAAAATGTAATAACGTTTATTATTAAAATATCTATCTATCTATCTATCTATCTATCTATCTATCTATCCATCCATCCATCCATCCATCCATCCATCTATCTATTTATCTAGCCTCCACGGAAAGGACCGGCTCTCGCGGGGTACAAGAAGTTCTTTATTTGAAGAACCAAACACAACAGACATGTTTCATCTGTGCGCCTTTGTCAATGTCGGTATGCTCAATGAGAGGCGCGTCATTATAAAAGAAATACACAAAATTTGATTGGATAGTCCTTCCAAACAATCAATGACAGACTAGTTAGATATCTCGTTCACGATTCACGGTTATCATGACGTCCATCTTAGCACTATAATACATCCGTAGTGCTGAAATATTTTGGCATTAGGTAAATCAAATTTCATTCCGCTACGTGTTATTAAGTGCTCATTTCTATACATTACAATTAATTCTCTGTCTGATATAGCCAGAATGGAGATGGGTATCTGCTTCGCCCCAGCTATGCAAATTTATTTGTGGGCTGATAGGAGAAGCAGGTAGCCTGATCCGAGGATAATGACCTCTGGTTGGAATGGGTTATAATGTGGGTCACTAGTCTGTCATTGATTGTTTGGACTGACTAGCCGATCAAATTGTGTTCATTAGTTTTATAATGACACGCCCCCTCACTGAACACGCTAACATTGCCAAAGGTGCACAGCCAAAACGCATCTGTTGTATTTGTTTTTTAAATAAAGAACTTCTTGTACCCCGCGAGTGGCGGACCTTTCCTTGAAGGCTGTAATCATAATGATGTGAGTTCACCCGCACGAGACTGAAGCCCCTTCCCATATACATATATATATATATATATATATAGATATATATATATATATATATATATGTGTGTGTGTATAACTATATATACTATAGGGGCATGGCCAGCACTATGGCCGGGTAGCTGCGTTTACCGCGAGCTTCGCTGGCCCCGGACGAAATCCTGTCACTATCCTGTTCCTCCTCGCAGATAGAAACACACCGTTGGGGAGCGGAAGGCGTGGACGTGCGCTGGGCGGCCCTGTGTCAACCTGGTTTAGGCAGGAGGCTGCTTTAGGAGACTTTATCGGCGCGCAGACCGGCGCGTAGTCTCTGACAAAATGGCGGCTGGGCGCAGTGTGAGACCTGGAGCGCCGAAATGGCTGAGCTCTCCCTGAACAGGCTGCGGTGCACTGCGACCAGAGTGCATTGTGGCACCGTGGCTCGGATCCGTGGCGCGCCCGCTCCGACTTGGGTGCGAGGAGCTCCGTGACCGGTGAGGAGCTGAGGGAGCACCGGTGCTTTAACGGCGGAGCGGACCCTGTTTGCCGAGTGCCGGTGGGACCGGGCGGCCCCCTACAGCAGCTGTAGAGGTGCCGCTTGCGGTGAGAGAATTTGCATAAGCACTGTGAGCGGCGGCAAAGAGGGTGAGTCGGAGGAGCCGGGACCGGCTCCCTCTCCTGTGTCGGAGTGCGGCCAGAGTGGGCGGGAGCAGACGGGGTGCTGGCAAAGAGACCCTGGGCATGTGGCTTCCCCGCTGAAAGTGGAGGCCTGAAGACTGCACGGCGCGAGTGGGCTGGAGGTGCCCCCAAGGGATGGACTTTGCCCCTTCGCTGTGCTTTGCCTCAGTGCTGCGCTGGAGGGCCTTCGCTATTGTCCCGCCCATCACCACCTGCCACTACCATGCTGCCTTGGCTGTGGGGGCACTAGAGGGCCGATTTGCCATACTGCAGGGTCGCGTGGTGTGAGACAGTGCAGCACTGGTGACGATTGTGCTATATGCCCGGGTGCACTGCCTCATTCTTGGTAGTTATGGCATGGAGGTCCTGCTGGACTTCTAGAGCGTAACGAGGGGGCCAACCAGGTGTGGAGACGGAGACCCTCAGGCACCATGTAACACTACATTAACGGCGGAGAGGAGCTCCATGACCGACCCTGTGTGGCGTTGAAGGGGTTGCAGTGTGTGGAAAAACCCTCCGTCCAGGCGAGTGCGGTCACAACAAGATACCTAGCCGGTATTACAGAATCGGTGCCCCTGGTGGGGAGCTGCGTGTACTGTCTCCCTGTCGGCTTGTCTACCACGACAACGAGTATACCCTGTCACGACTGACGGTGACTCGGCCCCGGAAATCATCGCGTTTCGAGGACCCTGTGGTGGTGGTGAGCACGGGGCTGAACGTAGGGGCATGATGGCGAAAGATAAGGATCCCAAGGCTTCCAAGCAGGGGAAATTGGATAAATTCGCTAAGGTGCTGTCGACCCCCGCTGGGGCAGAGGGTGGCACGGCATCCCGCCCAGATACCGACGCGATACTGCAGGCGATCCATGCGTCTCGTGAGAGTCTGGAAGGGAAAATTGCGGAGGTCCGGACGGAGGTTTCCTTTTTGCGCCAGACCTGCGAAAGGTTTCCGAACGGGTTACAGAGGTGGAGCAACGAGTGGCGGACCTGGAAGACACCTCGCGATCCACAAGTAAGGAGGTAGCGGGACTTCTGACAACTGTAAAAGACGTGGCCTGGCGTGTGGATGATGCTGAAAATCGGGCCCGAAGAAACAACCTGCGTTTCGTAGGTTTTCCAGAAAATGCGGAGCGCTCGGACCCGGGCCACTTCCTCCTAACATTTCTTAAAGATGCCCTCCCAGAGACACAATTTTCCTCTTGCTTTGTTATAGAAAGAGCTCACAGAATGCCGGGAACACGGCCGCAGACAGGGGCTCCCCAAGACCGTTAATTGCCCGGTTCTTGAACTTCCAGGATAGGGATCTCATACTCCGGGAGCTGCGCAGGAAGGGCGAGATTAAATACGAAAACACCAGGGTGATGGTATTTCCGGACTACTCACGTGATGTCCAGAAGCTGCGACGCACCTTTGACCCGGTAAAGGTGAAACTCCGTGCCCTTGGCATCCAATACATGCTGTTGTTCCCAGCCAAACTCAAAGTAATCTTCCAAGGGACTACACAGTTCTTCCAGACGCCGGAGGAGGCATGGTCCTGGGTGGAAGAAAGACCCCGATTGCGCCGAGACCCGACGGTCCCGGCGGCCCTGTCTGTAGACCAGCGACCGAGCTCTAGTTGGGAACGGCCTAAGGAAAGGCGGCGGCGACGAGTGTTGAAACGTCGGACTTCCGGAGGAGCTACGCCGGCACGATCCCTGAGACCGAGGGAGAGGAAAATCACAATGTCGGACACAGACGAAGACACTGCTCTGGACTGTGAGTCCCGCGCGTCCCAGAAAGCGACGACAAATGAGGAGTCGGACCAATCGGAGAGGCAAGACTCCATGAACATAGACAGTGAACATCCCCTCCTGGAACAGATTCAACAGCTGGAGGCGACTGGTCAGGGCCCCCCAGTGGTGGATGACTGGGCACCGCAGCCACAATGCGAGGGCGAGGAGGAATGAAGATTCGGGGCCAGACGCCCACCTAACCACACTGCACGACTCCTGAGGCTTGGTGAACTTTTGGGACTCTAGCCAAGATACAGGGAAGTATACAGTGGGTTGTAGTCATTGTAGTGGGTTTGCCTTTACTGTGGAAAAGGGAGATATACAGTAGAGTGTCATTTTTGTAGTGTGCGATAGTTGAGTGGGTGGGGAAAGGGGGGCGGGTTACAGACCTCTGAGTGGCTTACCTACACCAGTGTTGTCCAGTTGACGAGCTTGGGGGTGGTGGGGGTACCAGCAGAGTGTGGGGAGGGTGATATGATGGACTCTGTTAATTGTTTTGAATTACGTGTTCAGAGGGGGTGGGGGGAGGTTCGTTCAGTTTTGAATTTTTGCATGAATACTGACATTGATGTGGACTGGCGATACACTGGTAGTGGTATCAACATTGTGCTGAAAAGACACGATTTCGGTACTGTGGGGCACCTAGGGAAAATATGGGACGCCTTGCTTCTCTTTTCACAATGGCAACGGGTGGTTACAGCGTACTGACGTAGAACGTCAATGGGCTGGGGAACAAGATTAAACGAGGGCTGGTCTCCAATTACCTTAAGAGGCTCAAACCAGATGTAATATTTCTGCAAGAGACGCACCTTGTGGGCCCACACTGTTCCTTTCTGGGTAGGGGGCTTTACACAGCCCTGGCACACGCGGGCTTCACCAGAGGTTTGAGAGGAGTGGCGATTCTGGTCCGAAAGTTATCCCCCTTCCGTGTTACCCGACGGTGGGAGGACCCGGATGGCACATATGTAGCAGTCCAGGGCTCCTGGAATCACAACACTTGGGTTCTCATTAGTGTCTATGCTCCCCCACGCCTTCAGCAACGTACGTTGGATAAACTGGTGGACATCCTATTGCAGTCTGGCCCAGCTACACACATTATTGGGGGCGACTTTAACGATGTAAGTGACCCCACTATGGATCGCACATTGACCCGAACTGGGTCGCAAGAGGTCACGGCCCTGGCGCGGTTTCAGGAGGCCCTGGGACTCACGGACCTTTGGAGGCGTCATCATCCCTCAGTACGCGCATACTCATATTTTTCTGGGGCCCATAGGGTGTTTTCACGGTTGGACTACCTCTTCGCCCCAGCTGGAGAGGTTGCACACATAGAAGAGGTGGACTATCGGGCTAGGGGCATTTCAGACCACTCACCATTACACATGAGGGTGGGTACATGCAGGGGAGGTCAGGGTACTTCGTGGCGACTAAATGCTTGGGCACTGAAAGATGAAGCGGTGGCCAAAGAACTAGAGGTGGAAACTGAGCTTTATTTTCGAGAAAACGTTGGCTCGGTACAGTCAGCCGTTACTCTGTGGGAGGCCTTCAAGGCAGTGTTGCGAGATCGGGCCCAAAATATTATTGCCCACAAGAGGAAGCGGGAAACCCAAGAGATTTTAGAACTGGAGCGCAGGCTAGTGGACCTTGAAAATAGTTGCCCATCCTCACCAACTGAACATATCCTCCGCCAAATTGATGTTTCTAGAAGAGAATATCAGGCACTGGTTACTGGGGAGGCACGGGCACACCAGTTAGCGGTTCAGCATAGATTATATGAGACGGGAGACAGAGCAGGTAAACTGTTGGCTTGGCTGGGTAGGAAGGAACAGGAGTCAAGATGGGTTACCTCTATTAGGGAGCACGACCGGACCCTCACCACACCCCAAGACATTGCAGGGGCTTTTGCCCGGTACAACTCGGCACTTTACGCACCACAGACACTGGTAAGTGAAGCCAGTATAGCCCAATACCTTGAACAGATTGAACTCCCGAGTCTTACGCAAATCGACAGGGAAAGATTAGAGGATGATATTACCCTGGCGGAGGTCGTCGAGGCCATTGGCCGCCTGAAAGCCGGGAAAACTGCAGGCCCGAATGGGCTCCCAGGGGAATTTTTCAAGGCACACAGTGCCCTACTGGCTCCATACTTACTCAACATGTTTCAGGCCTCGAAAGAGGATGGAAGGCTCCCACCGGATCTCAGATTGGCAACGGTGGTGGTGATACCCAAGGTGGGGAAGCCCCCAGAAGAGTGTGGGTCCTACCGTCCCATATCATTGTTAAATATAGAAACCAAAATATTGGCTACTATCCTTGCGACGCGTCTCCTGACCGTCATCACATACCTGATACATGGTGACCAAACCGGTTTTATGCCGAGACGAGCCACACGATATAATCTGCGAAGAGTGGCTAATTGGATGGACGTTGTCCGCGATCGAGAGGAGGCCCACCTGCTCCTGTCACTGGACGCTGAAAAGGCGTTTGACACCGGCCATTGGCCTTTTCTGAGATGTGCATTAGAGAGGTTTGGCTTTGGCCCGGAGTTTAGGGAGTGGGTGGCGCTACTGTACACGCCCGAGAGGCTAGAGTTCGGGTGAATGGCGCCTTCTCAGGCACCTGGCAGATCCAGAGAGGGACTAGACAGGGATGCCCCCTTTCCCCCTTACTGTTTGCCCTTATACTTGAACCCCTGGCCTGGGTCATCAGAGCCGTCCCGGGGCTGGGAGGGTTTGTTGATGAAGCCGGTCTCCTACACGAGGAACGCATATCAATGTACGCAGATGATATTTTACTCTATGTGACAAACCCGGCAGAGACACTCCCTCACATGCTACAGATATTCGAGGAATATGGGTGCCAGGCTAGGTATAGGATCAATTGGAGCAAATCCACTCTGTACCCAGTGGGAGGTGTGGTGATGCCTCAGGCCTACCCCAGCTGCTTGAGATGGTCAACGGAAGGCTTTACGTATCTGGGTCTATATATAACCACAGATGTGGTAGCGGGCTTTGCGCGCAACCTCCGGCGGGTTATCTCCAACTTCCAGGAGGATGTCAAGCGGTGGAGAAGGCTCCCGCTGACAATTATGGCCAGGGCCGCCATGTATAAAATGATCACACTTCCCCAATTGCTCTGTATCCTGCAAAACTCCTACACCAAAATACCGGAAACCGTGTTTAAAACCATAGACCACGAATTGCGTATACTCCTGTGGGATGGGGCCCATCCCCGTATTGCACTACAAACACTCCAGAGGAACCCCTACAACAGGGGTTTGGCCCTACCAGACATTAGGGCGTATTATAGACCTTCCCATCTTATCGTAATTAATGAATGGACTCATGCATCTGGGGACCACCCGACATATAGGCTGGAGAGATTGCAATTTAGGAAACACACGCACTTGCATTATCTCTATGGGGGCAGAGGAGGTGGGCGCTTGCTGCAAGCAACCCAGAGAACGATAGAGGCGTGGAAAGGCGCTGAGCGACAGATGCAATGGGACCACAAACCAACGAGAGAGACACCCCTATGGGAGGGGAATAGATTGACGGAGATTAGAAAATTGCGAGGGTTTAGGCAATGGGACTTAATTGGTATTTCTAGAGTGGGGGATGTCTTAGAAAAAGGGGTGTTGGCATCCTTTCGCTCACTCCAGGTCCGGTATCAGCTTCACAACACCCAGGCTTACGCATACCTCCGTCTGAAAGATGCATGGAGGGCGAAGGGTTAGATGGGGCGGCATTACCAGAATATGCCCCGTTAGAGGGGCGACTCCTTCAGGAGGCGATCCCAGCTAAAGCTATCTCGTATACCTATAAAACGCTACTTAATAACATGCCGGATAACCTGGGCCCCCTCCGAGCCAAATGGGAAAAGACCACTGGGGTATTGGATGATCTCGACTGGGAGGCGGCACTCATGCATCCACGGGAGGTGGCCATTAAGTTAAGGTTGCGACTCATCCAATATAAAATATTACACCGAGTCTATTTTGATAGGGCAAGACTGCATAAAATAGGGCGAGCTCCGAGTCCCGAGTGTCTTCGTTGTCACATTGATCGTGAAACATACATACACACTCTCTGGGAATGTACCAAAGTCCAAACGTACTGGGAAAAGATTGTGGCAGAGCTGAATAATATTCTAGAAGTCCAACTAGAATTGGAACCGAAGTTTCTCCTTTTGGGGATCCCTACCGAAGTGGACATCCCGAGGCGCAAGCTTGTCCTCGCCAACTTAGGGTTGGTCGTGGCCAGACGAGACATAGCCAAGTACTGGGGGCCCCGCGACTTCCCACCCTGAATGAATGGAGGGCGAGTCTTGATTTATACATGGTGGCGGAGCAAGTGACCTACAAGGCTAGGGGTTGCCCACGGAATTTTCGTAAAATATGGGCACCATGGATAAACTATTATGATTTAGACATTGGAGGAGAGGCAGGGGATGGGGACCTACTACTGGATGGACCGGGGAGGGAGCCTTGAATGTTGTGATGTCCCAGGACCCACGTGCGATGTAACTAAGACTCTGTATATCAGCTGTGCCCAGGCCACCCGAACTTGGCCACTGCCTGGCTGGAAGAGGACAATGTACCCTATTGTGTGCCTTGCCATGTTGATATGGATGGATATCTATTGTGCATTGTGTATTCATGCTTGGTTTGAGGTTTTGTATTAAAAGCAAAATAAAAATATTTTCAAAAAAAACAAAACTATATATACTATAAATATATATATATATATATATTCACAAAGGAATCCTCCCCATGGAAAGGACAAATGGAGCGCACTCACGGACAGATTTCACAGCGTTTTAATTACCAAAGTTCAATATCACGGGTAGTTCAACACAGCAAATAAAACCAACGCGTTTCGGTCTCCATGAGACCTTGGTCACGGTTGAGTTACAAGTCTTTACCCGACATACTTATTTTTGAAAACAAGTCACATGACTTCCTGTTGCAACAAAAAATGAAAAGAAAAAAGCCGCTTGGCATTCTGGTACATGTAGTTTAGATTAAACTTACAGCGTACATAAATGATGATTTCGCTTGATTTGTTTTGTTTGTAAGGTTCAAATAGAATTACAATAGCAATACCTAGGGCTATTTTCAAATAACACACTATTTATCTGTGCATCATTAAAAGGCTTTCACAACCAATTGGCCACTATACGGCCATATTATAGGTGTACTCCCCCTCCGGTGGGGTTTTGTATCCATTTTGCCCTGGTGTGTTTATCATGGTTACGGTATTTCTATATTCCCGCCAGTGGGAGGAGAACTACTATTTCCGTCACTCTACAAACAATTTACCAATGTTGCCAATATGTGAAAATTGTGAAATTAAGATAAAACCAAAAAGAAACAAATAGTGACTTTAAAATTTGGTGTACAACCAAAATATGGGAAGCAAAAAAGATGGATTCTTAAGTTTATAAGTGTACATAAAGTTCTTTGTCCTTGGAGACCGAAACGCGTTGGTTTTATTTGCTGTGTTGAACTACCCGTGATATTGAACTTTGGTAATTAAAACGCTGTGAAATCTCTCCGTGAGTGCGCTTCAATTGTCCATTTCATGGGGAGGATTCCTTTGTGAATACAAATTACGGCATGGCTCTGCCGTGGAGTTCTGCACCGCACTAAGGAAGCGCCACTATTATCAGCGAAAGCGAGCCCGCAATGAAATATATATATATATATATATATATATATATATATATATATATATATATATATTCACTGAAAAAACCATAGGTTTTAGGGACAGTTATAATTACTTGGACATTGCACTCGTACAAAACCCGTGAAATTCCCCCGTTATAGTTAGTTCAGCTAACTATAACTCGCGCCCCATAATGCACTGCTGATGACGTCACATATTACATCACTCATGACATGGTCAGTGACATCACTGATGACATCACTGATGACATCTCAAATGACATCACTGATGACATCATCCAGTGACTGTGTGTTTCTGTAAAGTTTAAATATTTTTAAAATATATAGGAAAAGACGTATTGAAGAATGAGTGGGTGTGTAAGTGTCTGTATGGATGATTTAGTAGGTGCGTGACTGACTCTATAAGTGAGTGATTTAACGTATCTTACTGAATGCAGGGGTTAGTGACTAAACTGGGTGAATGTCTGTATCCGTCTGTCTGTTGCTGTGTAAGTGGCTGCATGTGTTTGTGAATAGCTAAATGAGTGTCTATATGAGTTATTGAATGCTTGTCTGAGTATCTGTATGGGTGCCTGAGTGTTTGTGTGGGAGGGGTGTGTGCAACTCTGTGCATAGATGTGTGAGTGGGTGATTCACTGGGTGGATGGTTTCAAGAGTGCATCTGTGATAGACTGTATGGGTGGGTAAGTGTGTGTAAGAGTGTGTTAGTGAGTGAATGTATGTCCCAGTGGTACATGTGTGAGTAACTACATATGTGAAAGGCAGTATATATGTGTGTTGGAGTATATAAATAGCTATAAGCAAGAGTGAGTGATTGTGATAGTGGCTGTATGGATGATTGTGTGCTTGTATCAGTGATTGTATAAGAGCGTAACAATGTGCTACTATTTGTATGAGTAAGTGAGCTGGTGGGTGTATAACTGTATAGGTGAGTAAATGGCAGTGTGTTTAATTATTTGCATGACTGACTAGGTGTGTGAGTATCTCTATGGATGAGTGGCGTTGTTTGAGTGTCTATATAGGAGTAAGAGTGCATATGATAGTCCTGTACTGAGTGACCGTAAGTATGAGTGACTGTACGGGTGAGTGAGTGGATGTGTGTGTGTAGACCTAAGAATCAGTGAGTGGGTATGTAGTTATTGGTGTTGGAGTGTCTATGGTTTTGCGAATGGCAGTCTGTAATTTAGAGTGGGTGTATCAAAGGTTATATTAGGGTGTGAGGAGGTGCATCAGATTATCACGTGGATGATGTCATCAGTGATGTCATTTGAGATGTCATCAGTGATGTCATCAGTGATGTCACTGACCATGTCATGAGTGATGTAATATGTGACGTCATCAGCAGTGCATTGCGGGGCGCGAGTTATAGTTAGCTGAACTAACTATAACGGGGGAATTTCACGGGTTTTGTACGAGTGCAATGTCCAAGTAACTATAACTGTCCCTAAAACCTATGGTTTTTTCAGTGAATTTCAAAGGTTTTTTAAATGCTAATTTGTAACTATAACGTGTCTGAAACCTATGGTTTTTTCAGTGAATTTCAAAGGTTTTTTAAATGCTAATTTGTAACTATAACGTGTCTGAAACCTATGGTTTTTTCAGTGAATTTCAAAGGTTTTTTAAATGCTAATTTCTAACTATAACGTGCCTGAAACCTACGTTTTTTTCAGTGAATTTCAAAGGTTTTGTAAATGACAATTTTTAAATGTATTAATTGTTATATTAATTTTTTTCATACTGATTTACATTTTTAGAAACAATTTTTTTTTACATATTTTATTTTTTAAATTACATTGTAATTACATTATACATTACATTACAAAAATACTTTCTCAGAATGAATTACTTTAGTTTAAATACTTTGCAGATAGGCAATAGACTTTTAAGTACAGTAGTTACAGTTGTTGCAATGGGCAACACATTTTCAAACACAATGCAACATTCAGCTCAATGTGAATTTCTAGTTAAATGCAATTAGTTACTTTATGGATTACTTTTGTAACCACAGGACTGGATCCTAGATTCAGTCCTGGTACATCTCCTGTAAACAGTTGAGTAAAAGCGTTTTGGTTACAGTCGTGATTTTTAAGGAATATTATTGTATTTTAAAAGTTGACACTTAGAAACTTTTTCTCATAGAATCACCAATGTTATCCTATGGAAGGAAATTCACTTAGCAGGTAAAAACTGTTATCGTTACTTTTTCTTACTCAGTGTTGGATCCTGGATCCAGCACTGGTGCATCTCCTGTAAACAGTTGAAAGAATGCGTTTAAGTCATACAGGCGATTTTTAAGGAATATTTGTAGTTTGTGAAAATCAACACTTTGAAACTTTTTGCTGAAAACCAGTCAATCTTAGCCTATGAAGGAAATTCAAGTTACCGGTAAGTACGGTTAAAATTACTTTTGAGGATCAGTACTGGGCTGAAAGATGCAGCACTGAGGTCTCTCCTGATAACAGGTGAGTAAATCGGAATTCGTATTTCGGCTGATTTTAGAGGAATATTTTAAAGTTTCAAAACTCCACACTTTGAAGAATTTCCAAGTGAAACCAGTCAATGTTAGCCTATGGAAGGAAATTCAAGTTACTGGTAAGTACGGTTAAAATTACTTTTCAGGACCAGTACTGGGCTGAAAGATACAGCACTGAGGTCTCTCCTGATAACAGGTGAGTAAATCGGAATTCGTATTTCGGCTGATTTTAGAGGAATATTTTAAAGTTCCAAAACTCCACACTTAGAAGAATTTCCAAGTGAAACCAGTCAATGTTAGCCTATGAAGGAAATTCAAGTTACCGGTAAGTACGGTTAAAATTACTTTTCAGGACCAGTACTGGGCTGAAAGATGCAGCACTGAGGTCTCTCCTGATAACAGGTGAGTAAATCGGAATTCATATTTCGGCTGATTTTAGAGGAATATTTTAAAGTTCCAAAACTCCACACTTTGAAGAATGTCCAAGTGAAACCAGTCAATGTTAGCCTATGGAAGGAAATTCAAGTTACTGGTAAGTATGGTTAGAATTACTTTTCAGGACCAGTACTGGGCTGAAAGATACAGCACTGAGGTCTCTCCTGATAACAGGTGAGTAAATCGGAATTCGTATTTCGGCTGATTTTAGAGGAATATTTGCACAATGGTGAAGGGAGGGGCGGGGCCTGAGGTGACATCTGTGCAAACGCGCCCCGTTGCGCGTTTTAAGTTGGGGGATTAAGTCCCCTTGAATCCTGAGGGTCCCTAGGGGCCAACTAGCCCACCAGGAACCTCCAATATGCGCCAGGGGCTGCGTTGCAGGGACGTGTAGAGAGGCCACACCCCTTTTACACCTCTCTGCAACGCAGCTCTGTGGCGCTTTCTGGATGTACCTGTTGGGCTAGTTGGCCCCAGGGACCCTCAGGATTGAAGGGATTTAATTCCCCATCTTAAAACGCGCCACGGGGCCTGTTTGCACACATGTCACCTGAAGCCCCGCCCCTCCCTTCACCACTGTGCAAACGCGCCCGTGGCGCGTTTTAAGTTGGGGGATTAAGTCCCCTTGAATCCTGAGGGTCCCCGGAGTCCAACTAGCCCACCATATACCTCCAAAAAGCGCCACAGAGCTGCGTTGCAGAGAGGTGTAAAAGGGGTGTGGCCTCTCTACACGTCTCTGCAACGCAGCCCCTGGCGCATATTGGAGGTTCCTGGTGGGCTAGTTGGCCCCAGGGACCCCCAGTATTCAAGGGGTCGTTCCCCCTCTGCAAACGCGCCAGGGGCGCGTTTGCAGAGTGGTGAAGGAAGGGGCGGGGCCTGCGGGCCCGATCGTTTTTTTTTTTTTTTGTCCCTTGAAGGGGAGCTGTGTGGCCCCCTTCCTTTTCTCTTTTTGGGCCCTGGGGACCCCATCCCCCAGGGCCTTACCCCTTTTTAAATTACAAAAAAAAAAAAAAAACGGGAAGGGGGCCGCGTGGCCCCCTTCCCTGGGCCTGTATTGGCCCCGGGGACCCCATCCCCGGGGCATGGCCTCTATATTTATTATTTTGAGGGGGCAGCGTGGCCCCCTCCTCTGGCCATTTTAAGGCCCCGGGGACCCCATCCCCGGGGCCGGCCTTTCCATTTTTTTTTAAACATTTTTTTTTAATTTTTTGGAGAGGGGGCCGCGTGGCCCCCTCCCGGGCCACTACTTGCCCGGGGACCCCATCCCCCGGGGCTGGCCCTCTCCGTTGGGGACTGTGGGGGGTCCCCAATCCCCCACAGTCCCGCCGGCTCCCCACGTCCCTTGGGAGCCGGCATTGCTGTTCCACATGGGGAGCAGCT
Organism: Calotriton arnoldi; assembly: GCA_963921515.1. Taxonomy (NCBI): domain Eukaryota; kingdom Metazoa; phylum Chordata; class Amphibia; order Caudata; family Salamandridae; genus Calotriton; species Calotriton arnoldi. The sequence goes on from CAWUFW010000375.1 coordinate 3,426,400, forward strand.
GACATGCTGCTCCCCATGTGGAAAAGCAATCGCTTTGGATATTGGAAGAGAGAGCAGGTTTCCCTGCTCTCTCTTCCAATATCCAAAGCAGTTTGCTATGGCAGGACGGGAGCCGCGAGGCTCCCGTCCTGCCATAGCAAACTACAGTGTCCCAGGGGTAGGCACCCCGGGACACTGCAGGAGCCGGCCCTGGGGGGTGGTGGTCCCCAGGGCCATCAAGGGCTCCAGGAGGGGGCCGCGCGGCCCCCTCCCATTCTTTACACAGCCCCGGGAGGTGGTGGTCCCGGGGCTCTGAGGGTCCGTAACGGACCCCCATATTAAAATGTTTAGTGCCCCGGGAGGTGGCGGTCCCGGGGCGTGTGGGGGGCTGGAGCCCCCCACACTGGTTTTATTATTAATTAAAAAAAAGCCCGGGGAGGTGGTGGTCCCCGGGGCTGCGGGAGGGCTCAGAGCCCTCCCGACACCATTTTTAAAAAAGCCCCGGGGGTGGCGGTCCCCGGGGCTTAGGGGCCCTCTGAGGCCCCCACACATTAAATTATCCCCCCACCATGCCCCCGGGACTTGGGCCACCCGGGGCCAATGCTATCGAAGCGCGGGAGACCGCGCTTCGATTTTTTTCAGCAGGATTCGTGCACCCTCAGCGCATCTTGCCGATTTTTTTTAAATGCTTTTTTGCCCAGGGGGTCCTTGTGGGACCCCTGAGCAGGCCTAGGGGGTTAGGGTGTTTCTACCCTGCCCCCTTTGTGCGTTTGCGCACTTGTTTCTTTTTTTTTCTCGGCGGGATACGCGCACCCTAAGCGCATCCCGCCGATTTAAAAAAAAAAATCTTTTTCTGCCCAGGGGGTCCTTGTGGGACCCCCTGAGCAGACCTAGGGGGTCAGGGTGTTTCTATCCTGCCCCCTTTTTGCGCTTTGCGCACTTGTTTCTATCCCTCGGTTCTACCAAGGGACAAAATGGCTGCCAACACTTCTTGATTTGGAGTGTTGACAGCCAATTAGCATGCAGCTCGTGATCGGGAGGGTACGCGGATCCGACGCGCCCATAGATATATATGTGATTTTAATTGTGAATTTCTCAGGAACTACTGAACGGATTTACACCATTTTAGCAAAAGGCACCAGTCTGAACCAAGGGCTACCTCTTTGCCAAATTTGGGGTAATTCCGTTCAGCAGTTCGAGCTGTAGCTGCGACTAAAGGTTCCTATGGAAAAATGAATGGGGAAAACGCGTTTTGGGACCCCCTTTTTCTCGGCCCCGCTTGACGTATCACCCCGAGACTTTCAGGGTAGGAGCGGACCGGAGCGCCCCAACAAGTTGGAAGCTTTCGCGAAGATTCGTCAACCGGCGCCAACGTTATTGCAAATAGAATGTCGCGGATTTCCTATGGATAATAGGTTGTAACTATAACTATCTACTGGCGACCGCCAGTAGATAATATATATATATATATATATAGTTATATACACACATACACACACACATATATATATATATATATATACATATATATATATCCACTGCAAAAACAAAGGTTAAGGTAACGTTATAGCTAGGTGGAAATTTCAGAGACTAAGTACCGTTTTTAAACAAATAAAAACCAATGACATACACAAGTTACAGTCATAGGTGTCTCAAGTAACTATAACTCCTGCCCTGTTGTTACTATAACTCGAGCCCCCACCATGCACAGTCTTGTCATCAATGATGTCCTTTCAAATAGTGCAGTGATGTTATCAATGATGTCATAGAATATGTCATGAGTGATGTAATATGTGGAGAAATTAGCAGTGCCTGGCTTTGGCCGTGCATGGCAGGGGGTTGGGTGCAAGGCCTGGCCCTGGGCAACCCCCGGCAGGTAGCTATCCCCATGCCATGCACAACTTTTGGCTGTGTGCGGTAGGGGGTTGGCTGCAGGGCCTGTCCTGTGGCCAGGCCTTGCGGCCTACCCCCTCAGGCAGGGAACCCCACACCACAGCCACATTATGCATGGCCTTCGGCCAGGCCCTGCGTCCACCCCTCCGGGCAACCAAACCCATGACAGTGATGGCCTTTGGCAGTGTGCAGCATAGAGTTGGCAGGAGGACCTTGCCAGGCTCTATATCCAACCAATAGGCACAACCACTCCTTCTCAAGACATTTTGGGCCCTGGGGACCCCATCCCCTGAGGTCTTTTTAGGTCTCGGCCTGCACCAGCGCTTGCGGTGGTCTGGCCGAGAGTTTTAGTAAGTGGGTTTTGGAAGTGCAAACACTGGCTTTCGGCTGGCAACCAGCTTGAGTTCACGATGGCGTGCACGCGCAGCTGGCATCTGGGTTTCCTATCTCTTCCTCATTTCCTCGTCATGGCTCATTAACTCTCTGGACTCTGATGTTTCAATCGCAGCAACAGCTCACATTACCAACTGAGGGCCCTGGACTACAGTCACATGAAAAACAACAGCGATTAGCATTGAAATGCAAGCTTTTTTTGTCTAGTTAGAAATATTGCTTCAGTGGGTTGATTTCACCTTATATCGCTATTTGTTTTATATTGGGAGTCACAGCCTAATTACCAGTATTTTTGTCTCTCACTGTTTTTAAAAAAATATTTATTCGCGAAAAGCACAAAGCTATATTTAAGGTTACTTTTTCCGCGTCACTTCTTCACTCTATTTAAACTCCACCCCCCACTCTTATTGTCTCTCTCCTTCTCTCTCTCTCTCCCCTCTCTAATTCTCTCTCTACTTAATTAACTCTCCCCTCTCTATCTTTTTTAGCCTTTCATTCTCTCTCACCCCTTTATCTGTTTCTCTTTCAAACTCCTTCATTCACTCTCTCTCCCCTTCTTTCTCTCTCTCTATCCCGCTCCACTCTTTATTCTATGTACACCCTTTCTCTCTCTTTCTCTCTCACCACCCTCTCTAATTGGGCATTATATCTTCACTCTATCTCTCACTCGGCAACACCACAGCATCACTCAGCGCAACAACAGCATCAATCAGAGCCAGCACAGCATCAATCAGAGCCAGCACAGCATCACTCAGCACCAACACAACATCTCTCAATGCCATCACAGCATCACTCAACGCCATCACAGCATCACTCAGTGCAACCACAGCATCACTCAGTGCAACCACAGCATCACTCAGTGCAACCACAGCATCACTAAGCACAACCACAGCATTACTCAGTGCAACCACAGCATCACTCAGCACAACCACAGCATTACTCAGTGCAACCACAGCATCACTCAGCACCAACACAACATCTCTCAACGCCATCACAGCATCACTCAACGCCATCACAGCATCACTCAACGCCATCACAGCATCACTCAACGCCACCACAGCATCACTCAGTGCAACCACAGCATCACTCAGTGCAACCACAGCATCACTCAGTGCAACCACAGCATCACTCAGCACAACCACAGCATTACTCAGCACAACCACAGCATCACTTAGCGCCACAACAGCATCACTCAGCGCCACCACAACATCACTCCGCGCCACCACAGCATCACTCAGCACCACCATAGCTTTATTCAGCGACACCACATCATCACTCAGGGCCAACACTGCATCACTCAGCACCACCACAGGATGACTCAGCACCACCACAGCATCGCTCAGCGCCACCACAGCATCGCTCAGCGCCACCACAGAATCGCTCAGCGCCACCACAGCATCACTCAGCGCCACCACAGCATCACTCAGCGCCACCACAGCATCACTCAGCGCCACCACAGCATCACTCAGCGCCACCACAGCATCACTCAGCGCCACCACAGCATCGCTCAGCGCCACCACAGCATCGCTCAGCGCCACCACAGCATCACTCAGCGCCACCACAGCATCGCTCAGCGCAGCCACAGCATCGCTCAGCGTCGCCACAGCATCGCTCAGCGCCACCACAGCATCGCTCAGCACTGCCACAGCATCGCTCAGCACCGCCACTGCATCGCTCACCGCCACCACAGCATCACTCAGCGCCCCCACAGCATCACTCAGCGCAGCCACAGCATCACTCAGCGCCGCCACAGCATCACTCAGCGCCGACACAGCATCACTCAGCGCCAAGACAATATCACTCAGCACCACCACAGCATCACTCAGCGCCAAGACAATATCACTCAGCACCACCACAGCATCACTCAGCACCACAGCAGTATCACTCAGCAACACCTGAGTATCATTCAGCATCACCTCAGCATCGTCTCCGCAACAGTCACCACCACCACCACTACCACCTCAGCATCACTCAGCACCACCTCAGCCTGCTTTCGGAATCTGGCATCTGTTGATTCTCCCCTAGCGTCTGGCCGCTGCTAGTGTTATAATACAGGTACTAGTTCCCAACCTTCACCCTCCGATTGTTTATGCCCCCCAAAAAAAAGCTTTAACAAACAACCATTGCAATAGGCAGAAACAAGTTGCCAGCATTGCAAGAACAAAAGAAAACTGAGGAAATGTTTTATTGTAAATACTTTTTTAATATGGTTGTTCAGTTTTACATAATGCCTTCTTGGTCATATATAAAGTAACAAAAATGCTTCTGACACTTTTTATTATAACTTTTCAGCATGCCGCACAGCAGCCACACTTCTCTACAGCACAGCTTGAAGACATTGGCAAAGTCAATAGCTCTGGCTAAACACTTATAAGGCCCCAAAGGCGAGACCTATTGGCTATGCCAATGCTTGTTTTATAAAAGGAAGGGGGCTTTGTATGAGGGCCTTTATTTAAATTAAGGGTAAGGGGGTGCACAGCCCCCTGCCCTGAGCCAATAGTTGGTCTGTGACCCCATCCCCCAGGGCCAAAACATATATGTTAAGGGGAGGGGGTAGCACAGCCCCCAAGCCTTAATAGGCCCTGGGGGACCCCATCCACTGGGGCCGAATTCCTTTGAAAAGGGGAGGGGGCCGTACAGACCCATCTCTGAGCACTAATAGGGCCCTGGTACCCCCATCCCCCGGGGCCGCAGTTAACTGTAAGGGGAGGGGGACATGCGGCCCACCTCCCTGAGTCTTAATAGGCCCTGGAGACACCATCCCCCAGGCTGAATTCCTTTCAAAAGGGGAATGGGGCTGCATACATGTTGGTGACAGACCAGAACTGATGTATTTTGCCATAGAACAAATACCATGTAACAGCAGGGGTGGGGGCAGAAAACTAATGCTTAGAAGGAAGGAGTCAAAATATATAATTAATCTTGAAACGAAGAGTCCTGCAGGTATGAACACAGGAAAAACTAAAGTTACACCTTGGGGAGGATTAGTTGTTAATGAGTTGAATATTGTTGTCTATTGTAGGTTGTGAGTTTTTTCCATATTTAGTTAAATTGTTCATATGGTTTTTTTTCAGGAGGCAAGGAAGGGATCTCGACATGCTGAGGGGGATCTTTCAACTGGGAATCTCCTACCTCTTTCTTCTGGCGTGCTCGTGGATGTTTGCCTAGCAAGTCACAGATAAGATAGTTCATGTGGTTTTGTTTATTTGCATTTCACTTCCAGTGGCTTTCTGTACATCCACTCTGTCTTGATTTCTCTTCTGGTCCAGGGCTGTGCTATGTTTGTGGTTCCTGTTCAGACTGCATGAAGCTCTCACTATGTGGTTTGTACCACCATTATCCTTAAGGGGGCTAAAATTGGCGTCATGATTGCCATCCACTTATATCCATTTTATCGAGCCCTGAACGCACAGTGGACAGCACAAATTTGCCCTTTTAGTCTTTATTCTGACTGACATGGATGGAAATTTTGCATTTAGGATTGTTTCAGTATTCACAAGTCCTGTTCAAAGACAGAGGTCAAATGTCAGGCTATGTCTTCAGACAAATTGCTTCCTATTCTGTTAACATGGAGATTGGTGTTAACTTTTCAATCTCTAACTGCAAAGTTAGAGCATTTTGTAAGGTGAACTATCTGACAATCATGCTGGGGTATTTAGAGTGAAAGGAAAGGCTGAAGAATGCCAGTTTTTTTCCAACACCCACAAAAATGTCAATGCCTGTAAATAAACTGTACAAATATTTCAAAATATATCTGCAGTTAGGAAAGCACAAATGTAATTCTGTAATTTTTGTACTTCTGAAGTGTGATGAAAACAGAGATTTTAGTAGGATCAAAACGAATCAAGGCACCTAGTGATGTGCAAATTATAAATATTTGTTGAAACCCAATTTTCACGCATTATTGTTTGTGTGCTATAGCTTTGTCAGTAAAATATCATATAAGTGCAAATTTTGTGGCCATTTCAATGGAAAATGTGCTGTCTGTTATAGTAATAGATTTGTGATAGTATGCTCCAAAAGGCACCACCGGCTACATAATACACCCTTACCACTCTCCTGCTGAATGAATGTGGCTCATTTACTACACACAATCCATTGTACTTCAGTGATGTAACATTGATGGCAGCACTCCTTGCTCCAGCACCAGGGAAAGAAAGAAAGAAAGAAAGAAAGAAAGAAAGAAAGAAAGAAAGAAAGTAAGAAAGAAAAAAAGAAAGAAAGAAAGAAAGAAAGAGAGGTGCGCGTGTGTGTGTCCATTCAAATGAAGGCGCTCACTCGGGAGTGTTCCAGCAGAAACCAAATTTACTGTAGTACAAACTCTGACGTTTTTCGGCTTACCGGCCTTGTTTAAATGTTGACCTAATTGAACTAGGCAACATTAATTGCTATGTAGGTGTTATTTCAATTCCCTGCCTTCATTGATTTATAGACGTGTCATTCAATGCTGGTGGTTGGCCATCTGTGGCATGTGACAAGCTGATTGGTTTGGTTGAAGTACATTTACACCTGTTTTGACTCTTTTCATGCTGTAGTAACTTCAGAGGTGTATTTTGTCGATATCAGTGGTCTTACTCTTTAGTGGGTATGTGGTATGCATTAGCACACCCCTTCCAGACCCTTCCTTACATTTCTCTTAACCTTACACATTTTTGAGTCCACATTTTCCCACCACTTGCATTTGTCTCCCCCACATTTACTATAAAGTAGTATAGTTACATGTGCAGGGATTTATGTCACTGTGGTGGAGACTGATGTAAAGAAAAGATAGAAGAGGTAGATGCTGAGGTCCCTGGATATAGATTTGTGAACTGCATTTTGTGTTATGTTAGTAGTACTTGTACTACTTTATGTACCAAAAAATGCAATTTGTGAATCAAGCTTTTTGTGTTACCCTGTGTCTCTCATCGACCTAACCACCTCCTGAGACCACTTGTTTTGAGTTTGACATGCCATTAAAAGTAAGCTAGGAAAGTTAAAAGCCTTATTCTGCAACTGGCAACAAGCAAATAGTGACTTCTGAAGAACTACAATAGTGGTCGCAAGGAGTTAGAAGACTTCTTGCTACTGATGGAGAAACTTTTGATAATATGAATGGGATAATTGAATAGCAGTTATTACTTAAGGAAACGTGATGGTCATTGTACAGCAGATTGAGGTTTTCGGTCCTGAAATGAATAGGGTGTTTAGTGTTTAGCAAGCTAGAGTTGAGTTGGCAGTGGACTGTGTAGATATTTAGGGCCTCATTCACAACTTTTTGGCGCAGGGCAACGCCGCAAGGCTTCTTGCTGTGCTGCCCTGGATCATAAGGAAAGGGCAGGAATGTGCTGTATTAATGAAATACGGCCAATTCCTGTCCTTTCTGCCTGCGCTGGCTCACAAATTGCTGCCTAACGCCAATGCAGGCACCCATGCACCAAAGTGCAAGGGTGTCTGCATTGTTGGCAAAATTGTTTTTGTGCAGGAAGGGACACCTTCTTGCACAAAAACAATCAATGGAGGTGTTTTCCTCTTTCAATGTGTGCTGCAGAATGCAGCACACATAGAAAGAGTAAAAAACGAGGAGAAATAAAGTTATTACTCCTCGTTGCGCCTCCACTGGGGAGGCACACAGTTTGGACGCATTCCCAGGTTTACAGATCCTTGTAAATCTGGGAATGTGTCAAAACCCATGCATGTTGCGTGGGAAAACCCACTGCTAAGCCCATGAAACGCCTCCTTGACTTGGAGTAAGGCAACGCAGCTGTGGTCAGGGTGAAATAACAATTAAACCTACTTACTACAGTGTTTGGTTTATTGTCTATACAGCCAGGTGCTGCTTGCTACAGAGGAATAAGTGTCACTAGTACCGTCTCCAACTCTTATTTAATTTGCTTTTAGCGCGTCATGAGCATAAGTAAACTGGGCACTAGGTTAGTGCCCTTCCGTTTCTGGTGTTTTGCAGCAGTTTTAAGATATTCTTAGAGTTTCTCGTTGCTCAAATGGGTGTAATTCCTGATATTTATGTGTTTCCCTCATCTTCATTGCTTTGTTTTGCTCGCGAGAAAGTGTCACTCATATTCGTTGAAATGTCACTCATAATTACACTGAAATTATGAAAATGTCACACATAGCAATCTGAAACCTTGGCAGCTATGCAGCTTGCCTTACTCCATATTTTTGAGGCCATGCAAAGCCACTCAGGGTGGCTTTGCGTCACCTTATATATATGATTGAGAGGCCAGTTCCACCATAGCATCATAAAAAGTGATGCTCTGACGGCGCAGGCCTCTTGTAAATGAGGCCCTGGGTATGGAATTCTAATGCTTTGGAAGAATTTGGTGAGGGTCGCGGACGAAGAGGAATAACACAGAGAGAACTGGATCGATTCAGGACGGGGTGCAGCAGCTGTGTTTCGCATCACTGCTCTCTCTGTTTCTAAAACGCCCTCTTTCCGCTGCCGGCAGGTTTGCACGCACATCCATCAGCAAAATGACGCAGAAAATAAATCCCCGGTCAGTATATCTCTCCTCCCTCAACCTGATCTCTAAAAAATAATTGCTTTTTTAAGTGGCCACGTTTTACTAGGTCCCTGAAGGGCCACTTCCCCCTTTCAACTCATGAATATTCTGCGCCTGTGCTGAGGTGAGGCGGTGCTGGCCCCTGTGCACTGGCGCAGGAGCCGTGCGTCATGCGCACTTGACGTAGGCCGACGCGCTTTCCAGGAACTGGCGCGCTGTGAGCTGCTTGCAGATGTCTACTGCAATGACCCTGACTTTCAGGAATCAAAGACACTGCTGTCCACCGTGGTATGTCTCCATTGATGTCATTTAGGGGTTGCCAGGGGTTACAGTTGTAACCCCTAGCTTGCCCCTTGCGACCCCTGGCACTGCATTTGCAACCCCTGGACTCAGAGGTGGCAAAATCAGTACTAGAAACACAGGGGCCTCTCGTCCTTATGGACATCGGTTGGGGCTCCAATCTCCTTGTTTTTTGTCATTTTTTTATTACACTAATAGCGAATAACAGTATATTATTCACTATCAGTGTAATAAAAAATTGAGTACTATTAGCTAGAATATAAACCTCCCTGGCAGCTGAGATAAGTAAAACATGCTTTTAAATGTCTGTTGTGTGTATGCTTGCAGGAGAGTGTGTGTTTGTGTGAGAGACAATGTGTGAATCTGTGATTGTGTGTTAATGTGTAAGCATGCATGGGGTGTGATGTCCCTTCCGCTACCCCTGGCCTTTTGCTGAATTGACCTTCATGTATGTCTCTTCAGCCTATCCATATATTCTCCTGTTACAGATCCATGAATGGCATTCTCTCTTCCAGCCTATCTCTCTTCCTCCTCAGGACTGAACCTGCCATAATGCCACTCTGGTATTTTACGGATGGGCTGCAGGCTCGGTGGCTGCTTTTGGAGCTGGATGAACTGCTATGACTCCACTATGCTGCAATGGTCACATTCAGAATGCATACCTGGCAAGTTTCCAGTTTGCTTATGTGTGACATTTTCATGATTTCAGTGCTCTTCTTATGAGTGACATTCAACTGCCAAATATGTGACATTTGGAGTGACACTTTTGCACGTGTAAAACCAAGCAATGAGGCACACAAAAGATGTAAGTAGCAGAAATTACACACTTTTATGCAATGAGAAACTGTAGAAAGATCTTAAAACTGTTGCAAAATTCCTGAAATTGAAGGTTAGTAAGACGAAAGTTGCATAGCCACAGTGCTTTAATTGTAGGTTGGCACCTTTAGCACTATGAGTGCACTAGTCAGTTTTCCTCATGGAACCAATGAGGACTCGATTCTGTTTCTCTCTGGTTATAACACACACACATTCTAGAGCACGTGTGCACACACACGCACACACACACACACTTTGCAGTGATTGCATTAGCCAATTGAAATTTCATAAGGTAAACGTAAAAGAAAAAAAGAATGCATTTTCTGATCAAATGAACTTACCTGATTCATGATCATTATTTTTTTATATGGTTACCTGAAGATGAAAGACCAAAAACGTTGTAGAATATTTTGTCATTTAAGCCGTGTGATGTCTTTGACCGTTCAAACACACTATAACAGACATGATCATCGCCCTCATGATTGTACAGCACTGGACTAAACTAAACTTCATATATCCTAATTTGGATACTGACTGCTGGAGCGTCACTGTTGTAGGTATATATCTCTGTTCAGAGTGAGCTCTACCTCGGGCTTAACATTCTGCTCAGAGAGTTCTCTATGTTCTGTGTTCTCTTTTGTAGCTCTGTGTTCTTTCATGGAGTGTTATTCCATGAATGTGTTGTGCATCTTTTGTTATGGCGTGAGCCTCCTCACACGCGCAATGTGTTATATATATTTTGCTTATATTTGAATGTGGATGTCATGGCCCGTGTTGCCCTTGGTGTTGGTCAGCGCAGTTACTGCTGAGCGGCTGATGTGGAGGGTGCGCTGACTGTGGTCTCCATTGATATTACTACTTGTTACTGCAATAAACATACAGTGGAAAACCTACCTGGATTTCGTGTGGAATTCCTCTTGCAACATTTGGCGACAAGTTATTTTGCTGATAATCAGGTGTTTCCACATTTTGAAGCCTGCAGGAGCGACGCTTATTTGTCTTCTTTCCAAAACCTTCATCACAGACTTGGTGTCGGGAGGTGTTACGCACCTCGTTTGGAGTGCCGTGAGTGTTTACCTCTGCCCACGTTGTATAGTGTATTTTCTCCTCTATATTTTATTTGCCGCCTATGCTTGCACTTACATGCACTGTACTTTATGCTTGATTAACCGCATGCACATGAATACATATTCATTCATTGGTTTCTAGACGGCTCCTGACGTCTATACGTTGGACGCCGGCCATATTTATTTGGGATTTCTCCTTTCTTCTCAATTGTGAAACTACTTTTGGCTGGCGAGTTCTGTGGAAATTATGTGCATTTGACTGTTAAGCCTTTGTTACAAGTGTGTTAGCCTATGTTTATACATGTTTATACATGTTATCACTTTGAATCATATTTTCATCATCACTTGGATTCATATATGCACAGATTATTGCAACACAGCTTTAAGTGGCTTACTGATATTGAATTGCAAGTTTTGCTGATGTTTAATTAGAACTCTAGCTACAGTGCCTGCAACAAAGTTTGCGCAAATTGCCCCATTCCTGCAGAACCCTGGGAAGCCAGCAATCAAATGGTGCATGCGGCACAGATTTTTTTGCAAATATTCTGATTGTTGTCGGGGCTGATGAGTCTGATCCAAACTGCAAAGCTGCTATTCTTTTTAGTCACTTGGGCCATAAGGGCCAACAGATTTTTGATAATTTATCCAAAACTGTGGTACCTTCTGGTGAGTCTGGGGATTGGGATGAATTCTTTGAAACTGTTACCAGACTCAAGAAGAAATTTGCGGAAGAACCAAGGGCCATATGTAGGTAAATCTGAAATACTGATTCCTTAATAGCGAATTTTACCGAATCGCTATTAAGAACTCGGTATTTCTGATGTAGGTAATAATTCGGTAAATATTACCGAATCGGTAATATTCGGTAAAAGTCTACCGAATCGGTAACAATCGGTAATATTTTACTGAATCGGTAATAATCCCTTACAAAACTACGAATCGGAATGAATCTGCAAATTATTTACCGATTCGTTAATACCGATTCGGTAATTAGCGAATCGGTAATTCAAAAAACGGTAATTTGAGAATCAGCCAATCCTGTGCTACCTCATTACCCCACAACCAGGAAGTGGCCACACCCATGCACCTGCACTGAACCTGAAGCTGTTTGAGAGGCAGGGAGCACAGCAAACAAGCCAGGAGCAACCATCCAAAGAATCTGCTGCCAAGACAGAGCAAATATGGACAACCAGGAGAGGGAGAAGGATGCAGCTGAGAGAAAGAGGAAGCATAAATTTAGTGAGGGGGAGCTGGAGGTCCTAATTGAGGATGTCACAAAGGACCATGACAAACTGTTTGGGAAACAGTCACTGCACGTGCCTGAATCCCAGAAAAGGCAGATTTGGAGAGAATCAATGCCATTGGAGTCACCCAGCGCTCCATTGACGACCTAAAGAAGCGCTGGTATGACCTGAGGAAGCGTGCCAAGGAGAGGCTGGCAGACAGGAAGCATCAAGCCACCCTCACAGGTGGAGGGAGAAATACAGCACCTGCACCAACTGCCCTGGATCTGCTGGTCGAGTCCACCCTCCAGCCGGAGAGTGTGAGTGGGATTGGGGATGCAGACAGCTCAGCCAGAGCTGGCAACAGACAAGGTAAGATGCATGCACTGCATGCTGTGCCCCCCACTCCCCAACCCCAATCCCCAATGAGGCATTGTGAATCCCACTCCAGTACATGTTTTACTGAAAACCAGCAATGCATTATGGGAGATGTAGTCAGAAGTAACACATGTCAGAACCCTCAGTCCACTGAACCCAAAGGGAAGTGACACACATCAGCAATTAGCAAGCAGAGGACAGTCAGTTTGATTAGCAAGCATGAGATTTATTATCACGCAAATGCTGCCAGATAAGTGAGCAAATGTACATTCTGTCTTCACAGGCGAGCCAAGGTGCAGGGCTGTAGAGGGGAGCAGACGAAAGGCACCCAGCACAGAGAGGACACAAGAGGAGGAGGTCCTGACGCCTGCAGGGCCCACCACCCCACCACCACCACCACCATCACCATCACCACCATCACCAGCATCACCAGCGCCACCATCAACGCCACCACAAAGATCCGGGAGGAATGCAGTGGCCAGCCTCCAGCAAATGGAGTTGTCCGAGGAGGACAGCATAGGGGGCCAACAGTCCACGGAGGCTGAGGATGGCAACGGTGCTGGCTCACAGTCCCCCACAGAGCGCGCCCACACACGTGCCAGACGCCGCAGGGCAAGGGCAGCCAGTCCAGCATCACAGGGCGAGGATGAGAGTGTGTTCGCCGGTCTTGAGGGGAACATGTTCAAGGTGCAGTGCCTGCAAGGCAAAGCCATTAGGTCAGTTCAGCGACAGATGGTTCAGATGAATGGGCACATGCTGCGCATAGAGAAGGGCATCTGTTCCATGAACAATACTGTGGCTGAGGGCATGAGGGACATGTCCGAGGCAGTGAGGCTGCTGTGCAGCAAATTAGATGAGGACCGTCTGGCAAGGCGCAGGGAGAGGCAGAAAATGGACAACTACACCAAGGCGGTGAACCGCCTCTCCACTGCCGCTTCTCTGCAGGCGCTCGGTGGCCATGCAGGAGGAGATGGCCCACTGCAGCCGTGATGTGGCAAGGGGGCTGGTCACAGTGACCAGTGCACTAGAAGTGCTACAGACCACCCAGGTAGCCACCACAGGTGATGGGGGGGATAGCGAAGAGGCTACCAGCCGCAGTAGCATCACTCCACCTATCACTGAGTCCAGGAGGCGCAGCGAACGGCACAGCACTGCCACAGGACAGACTGGCAGTGAGGAGAGTGTGCCCAAGGGACGCAGCAGTGCAGCGCGTGGGCGCAGGTAGTAACGCCAGCCATGACATGGTTTACCTAAATGGGTGGTGTAACCCATTTTTGTTTGGGAAACTGCATTTGAATAAGGCCTGGCATGTGACGCCCTTTATGTTGTGGTGGTGTGCTATGCTAATTAAACACCGTCACTCACTTACAATAACTGGCTGTGTCTCCTTACTTACTCAGAAATAGTTGCGTGTTATCTCTGCCCGTCTGTGTCTCCTATCTGGTGCTGCTGCCACACCTGCTGCGCTGTGCTCTGGCTGTGGACAGTCCTCATCCTTGTCCTCAGAGTCTGTTAGTTCCACTGCTGTTCCTTTCTTCGTGGCAAGGTTGTGCAGCATGGCACAAGTTGCTATTATTTTGCAGCAGATGATGGGGCGGTACTGACGTGCACCTCCACTTTTGTGGAGGCAGCGGAACCTGCTTTTTAGTAGTCCGAAGGTGCGCTCCACAACGTTGCGCGTGCTTTTATGTGCCACATTGTATCTTCTCTCACTTGGTGTGGATGGGTTGAGGAATAGCGTCAGGATAAATGCCCGCACGGCATATGCGCTGTCACCTAAGTGAGAAAGGAAATGCCATTAATATGAGTCACCCACACAATCATCCAAGGTATACATCAGGGTGTGTCACATTGATTTACCTAGCAGGTATCCTTCTCCGAATTCACCCCCAGCCAGACGTGTGTAGATCCCACTGTTCCGGAATATGTAGGAGTCATGGGTACTCCCTGGGAATCTGGCCACAATGTCAGTGATGATGTGGTCCGCATCGCATATCACCTGCACGTTGATGGAATGCGTAGATTTGCGGTTGCGGTATATATACTCTGTTGCTGCAGGTGGGTAGATTGGTATGTGTGTCCCATCAATGCACCCTATTACATGTGGGAACTGTGCCTTTTGGTAAAAATCCTGCTTTGTCTTGTGCAGTTCCGCCTGTGTGCTGGGGAAGCGTATGTAGTGATGCATTCTTTGCATCATGGCATCCAAGAAAGAGTTGAAGAAACGGGACAGGCAACTCTGTGACACACCACCTGCCACAGCTATCACCCCCTGGTAACTTCCTGATGCAAGTAGGTGCAGGCTACAGAGCACCTGAACATGTGTTGGTATTGCGTGGGCCCTTGGTGTCTGATGCTCCAGGAGTGGGTGCAGGTCCCGTATCAGGTCTAGGATGGTTTGGGGGTGTAGCCTGTACCTCTCATGGATTTCAGCCTCAGTCAGTTGGAAGAGTGTAATGCGCAGTCTATACACGCGCTCCTCCCGTCTCCAGATCCTCAGTCCTGCTGCTTACAAACGTAGCCGCCTTGCAATTACGTAGAGGGTCGCCATTGTGTTCACTCTGTTGCATTTTGGGGCTGTTTATATGCAGTGCACCTGATTACCACCTGCTTTGAATCAGTCGTAATTAGCGACTCCTAAATACCGAATTTCCGGAAATTCGGTATTACCGATTTTTGGTACATCGTATTTGCTAATTTTTAAGGATTTCTTATTTACCGATTCGGTATTTAGGGGTTTCGGTGTCTGCTAATCGCTAATTAAGGAATCGGTAACTGGTTTCCCTTATTTTTACCGATTCCTTATTTGCGTGGGCGTTCGGTGTTTCCTACATTGCACATGGCTAAATACCGGTCGGTAACGCTGAAATTCTGAGAATTTCGGCGTTACCGACGGTATTTAGCCACTTACATCTGGCCCCTAGTGGATTACTTGAAAGGTTACATTTCTTTAAAAAGAAAAACAATCGTCTGGTGAATCTGTAGAATAATTTATCTCAGCATTACAATTGTTAGCTGCAACCTGCAATTTTGGTGCTTCCCTTGACACTTATTTATGGGACCAGTTTGTTTACAGCTGTTTTTCTAAGAAAATACAGGAGAGAGTCTGTAGCTGCAGGGATCCTTTATTAAGTGAAGTCCTGGTTTTGGCAAAGAATATTGAACGCTCTATTGTGTCTACTCGCATGATGACTCAGGAGAGTGCCATACCTTCTTCCACCTTTGTGAATGCTGTGGAAACTCCAGAACATGTTGATGCAGTTTGCTTGAAGGACAAGAGTTCTAAGCCTGTGTCTCGTAATTCTAACCATTTTTGTTTCAGGTGTGGGTCCAAGTCACATTTAAGTAATTTTGCCCAATGTCCTGCTGTTGGTAAGCGTTGCACAAAGTACAAGAAACTTTGATGGGTAAGAATTCAATGAAGGTGCACAGCATTGATGTGTCTGATAATGACAGTGTGTTGGATTTCTCAAATCTTGTGTTAAGCCTGGAAGCGGATTCTGTGGTGGTTGGTAAAGTTAAGGATCCTATTTCTCAGGAAACTTTGGGTATTGCCCTTACCCTACATACGATATGTGACTCTGGGACTCCCATTACCATCATTTCTGATACCTTATTGAACTCGCATTGGACTGCAAGTGTGAGTTTGATATGGGCAGATGTTCACCCCAAGGAATATGGTGAACATGATATTGACATGGTGGATTTCTTTGAAGAATATGTCACATCTTTAGGTAGAGAAACCTTCACTAAGGTTTACGTAGCAGTCAAAGTAAGGCCTATTGTACGGTGGCAAGACCTGGCCAAACTAGGCCGTATGCTGGGTCCAGGTGCAGACCCACCAGTAAGAATTTCCAACGTGCCTATTTATCTTGTTCAATCGAGTGATAACAACACGATTGATGAGATTGTCGAAGCTTTCCCTAATGACAAATTTGGGTGCATTAAAAACTATGTGCATTCTATCAAGCTAAAAAAGAATGCAATGCCGGGCACGCACAAGGTCCGACCTGTGCTGTTGAGTGTGAGACCTGAGTTGAAGAGTCTCCTTGAGAAAATGGTTATCGATGGCATAATTAGGAATGCAGATTCCTCTCAATGGGTCTGTCCAATAGTTATTGTCCGCAAAAAGGATGGTGACATCAGATTATGTGCTGACTTGCGCAGTTTGGACAAAAACATTGTGGTGGATTTCCACCCACTTCCTAAAGTACAAGACTTACTGGCCAACATTAGTGATTCAAAGTTCTTTTTTTTGTTGGACCTCAAGTCAGCTTATCATCAGATTCCTTTGTGTGATAGCTCGCAAGAACTCACCACCTTTGTTACTCCATTTGCGGTGTATACATTTTCCAGGTTACCCTTTGGGTTGGGATCTGCGGTCAGCGTATTTCAGCGATTGATGGACACCATCTTGGAGGTTGTTGTTGGCGTGCACGCCTTCCAAGATGATGTTCTCATTTTTGCAAAGACGCTGGTTGAGTACAACCATATTTTGTCCACGCTATTTGCGAGGTTTAAGGACCATGGCATCATACTCTGTGCTGACAAGTTCAAATTTCTTACACAACAGTTTGATTATTTTGGGCATTCCATTGGTCCTGCTGGTTTTCTCCAAGGTGTTCCCTTCATAAAAGCCACTGATGAAGCCCAGCCACGAAGGGACAAAGACGCTCTCTGTTCCTTCTTGGGGTTAAGTGAGTGCTACTCATGTTTTGGAAAGGAATATGCATATATTGTTCAGCCTTTGAGAAATCTACTTAGAAAGGGTGTCAAGTATATTGAGTCAGATGAGGTTCAAGAAGCTTTCTAAATGGTAAAAAAAACTTGTGATCTCTGCCTCTGCGTTATCTCTATTTGTGGATGGCATATGATGTGTTATTACAGTTGACGCCAGTCAAGTTGGCCCGGGGGCCATGTTTTCCCAGTTCATCCAGGACAGGGAATACACCATTGCTTTTTCCTCACACTCACTCAGTACTGCTGAGTCACATTAGAGTACAGTTGAGTGGAATGCGTTGGCATGTTCCTGGGAAGTTGAGAGATCTATATCTTTCATTTGGGTTACACATTTTGATATGTATACGTATCACAAACCATTGTTGCATTTACTCAATGGAAATGGGTCTGGGAAGGCTTCAGCACACCTTGTCAGGTTGCTGTCCAAATTACAGGAATTCAATTTCACTTTAAAGTACATTCTTGGTGGAAAGAATGTATGGGCAGACTGCTTGCCCAAGTTGCCTGTAGATGATGGCTGCTTGGACCGTGCCCGTGAGAAGGAGTGTGCAGTTGCGCTGGCTGATAACTTTCTGAATAATTCAGGCCCAATAACACACCAAGTCTCGTTAGAAGCTGACAGTCGGGTTCCTCTTCTGCAAACTGTTTGCACCTATATGAAGAATGGGTGGCCTAGAGAGAGGAATGTTGAAGCCTCTCTTAAACCGTATGTACAAGTGTCTGAGGACCTTCCTCTGGTAGAAGATGTATTAATGCTTGCTGATGTTTGTGTTCCACCAATGTCACTCAGAAACACTCTCATCAAGGAGGCCAATAAAGGTCATTTGGGTATTAGCAGCACCAGTAAGGCAATTAAACAATTTTACTGGTGGCCAGGTATGGAGTCTCAGGTTGCGGAGTTCGTTGGTGAATGTACTGCATGCTTGGTTTCAGACAAGCACTGGAAGGTGCATGAATCTCCGCTTCACAAAGTGCCAAGAAGCATGGTACAGGGTTGCTTCAGATTTGTTAAGAGCCCTTTGAGTTATTACCAAACTGATGGTCCTTGTAGACTATTTTTCCAAGTGGGTGTATTTTGACTTCACAGCAATTCACAACACTGATTCTATCATTACATTTTTGCAAAGAGTTTTTGCCATTAAAGGGGCATCCATTGATATAGTGACTGACAGTGGGACTCATTTTACGTCCAGTCGTATAGAGAACTTTGTTGCTGATTTTCAAATTTCTCACATTAAAGTGGCCCTGCATTCTCCTTCCTCACATGGCCTTGTGGAGTCATGAACAAATTTCTGAAAGAAAGTGCGCAGACAGCTTTGACAATGGGGTATAAGGTGGAGTCTTTTCTAAAAAAAAAAGGTTCAGTCCTATTTAGTGACACTTCATAGCACTACACATGTGTGCCCTTTCATTTTATTATGCAAGTGGTTTCCCAGGTATCCAATGTGTCCTAATTGGACCAGGGAGTTGAGTAAAACAAAACCTGTCAATTTGGATGCTGCGTCTGATAGAGTGAAAACTAGTCAAACTCACAAAAAATAACTTTTTGATAAGAAACATAATGTCAATAACATAGAGTTGAACAATGGTGATTGGGTTTTGGTCAGGGTTCCCACAAGGGTGAATAAAGGTGAATCTAAATTTTTAACACCTGTAAGAGAAAAGAAAGTTTCAAAATGATCTGTTCAGTATTACGAAGGTTGGTGGAGCAGGAGAGATGTAGTCAAAATGACATCCGATTAAGCTAAAAAAATCCAATCTGTTAGGGGCTGCGATGAAGCATCCTTCAATGATTTTTTGGGGGTGAAGTCTGAAGTGCATTCTGGCAATGTATCTGATACCACAGTCTCTGTACCCTGTGATCCTGGCTTTGTCTATACGCCTTGTGGCCCTGTCAACACCTATGATGATGCTGGGCCTAGTGTAGATTTACAGGTGGGTCAAAGGGTTTGTGCCCACTCTCACAGACTTTCACGCAATCTGGGTATGCCTGCAAAATTCAAGGATTACTATGTTCCATGAAAATGTTTAATTGATTTAATTGATGTGAATTTGGTTTAGGATTTGTGTACACTTTGCTATAATTTTTATCTTCCTTTTTTAAAAAGGGGAAGGTGTTGTAAGTATGTATCTCGGTGCAGAGTGAGCGCTCCCTCAGGAGTAGGATTCTGCTCAGAGAGTTCTCTTTGCTCTGAGGGGCATATTTACAAGCCCCTATCATCACAGGAACGTCACTTTTTTTGACGTTCCTGTAGCGATACATGCTTTGCCTTATTTACCAGGCAGTGTTAAACCACTTAACGTGGCTTAACACTGCCTTGTAAATAAGTTACCCTTTCGCGCTATACTTAGCGTGAAGGGGGTAGGCAATGGGTGTTGCAGTGGGTGTTCTGCCGCAACACCCATTGATTTTGATGCTGCCCCCTATTTACAAGGGCGTAAATAGGAGACAGCACCAAAATTAAGACAAAAAATAACCTGGTCTCAACATGGCGAAGCGAGGAGAAATGCTTTATTTCTTCTCGTTTTTGCTGTTTCTATGTGTGTTGCATTGTGCAGCACACATAAAATTAGCAAAACGCCATGCATGATTGTTTATGTGCAGGAAGGTATCCCTTCCTGCACATAAACAATCATTTTAAAAATGACGAGTTGCAACTTCTAAGTGTGCTGCACAAAGCAGCACATATAGAAGTTAAAAAACACCATTTCAGATTTTTTTATGTGCAGGAAGGGACACCTACCTGCAAATAAACAATCATTCCCACAATTCAGGCACCCTTGCACTAGGCTGACTGTGGGCTCCGTTTATATTACTATATTACTAATTGTTGCTGTAATTAACTTACAGTGGAAAACCTACCTGGATTTCGTGTGGGATTCCTCTTGCAACAGCCACACTCTTCATGTTTTAATGTTAAATAAACCGCCTTTTCCCCTCTGCTATCAAAGTGATTTAAACACCTCCATTAATAAACATTTCAAAACTTTGCAGAGGTAAGATGCTTTAATATCTGAGTTCCCGGTTGACCACTGCTGGTGCAGGGCTCGCATGTACTTGACAAGTGACTTTTGTGCTAACGGGCCCTCCCCAGCCCCCCCATCCCCGAACACGTGTAGACCAGCAGTTGTTTTCTAAAGTGTACCTGGGCAGCAGGGGTGCCAGGGCGAAAGGACTTTGAAAATATTCTGCCTGGTTGCCAGAACGCGACCTCCTCTGCATTTCAAAGAAGCACAGACGTTGCGCATGGATGAGAAGCGGCAACGGGTGTGGATAGGAAAAACAAAGCTGCTGCCCACCAACTCAGGGGCCAATCACTGCATGGCATTGGACACAGTGGGATGCCGTCTTGCCTGAAAACTACAACAGGCAAGGCACCACCCACGGATCTATGTGTTAGGCATAATTGCTGGAGCGAGAGGCCAGGCTCGGCCTCCCGGTTGTGGATATTATTAGGTCCCACATGTATATTTAGACAGCAGGCACAGGCAGCATACAGTGGTGCATTCATTGGAAGTGCGCTCACTGCTTAAATAAATGCAGCTCCATGTTGTCGAGCTCCTCGCAGGGTGTGGTCTCTTAATGCGTGCTAACCCCTGATGCGTGGTACTTGGCAGGGCTGCATTCAAGTTGTGGTCTCCTGTCATCTGGGGAACATATATCCCATGGATAATTTTGGTTTCCAGATTGGTCCTATTCTTCCTTCCTTGGGCTCTTTCTCCCCTCCTCGCCCTCAAGTTCTCTCCGTGCCCATTCCATTCAACAAACCGAGAAACCACTGCACAAAGAAAACATTCATGTCAGAGAACTCAGCTAAACATGCATTTAAAAGAGAAAACGGTGCTTAATTTAAAAAAAGGTAAGTGTAGGGGCTCAATGTTTTTCTTAGGCGCTTGCTGCTGGTGTCAATATCTCTAGGTTACCTAATCTTGGTTCCACCTCATACTTCTTTTTTCCATCTTCTACACTTCCTGTCTCTTTAGAACATTGTTGCTCATTCTTTTTCATCCCAGGTTTCCCTCCCTCCCTCTACCTCCCTTTTTCTGCCTTTCCCTCTCCTGCTCCTGGTCAAAGTCTGATGATGAAAAGTAAGTCCAGGTCTCAAAAAGGGGAGTTACCTCTGGGGAACTGAGAGAAGGTCCAAAAAAGTGTGTTCTCCCACACAATCATATGAAGGACAAAAGGTACTTTTGCCCATTGTCTAGAAAGTGTATTTACTAGTTCTGTGCTTGCTAGATTTGAGATTCACCGAACAACCAAAAATGAGTATCAGCGCCCAACACATGAAAACACAGACCCAAATTAAGATCCTACCACTCAGCCCCCTACACCACTCAGCCCCCTACAGGGTGGCTATGTAAATAACATTACTTTATCATCACCATTCTACACATCACCAGAACAACATGCACCCTTCAACAAAACCCAACTTTTGAGTTATCTAGAAATCCATTAGCTGGGGCAAGTCATCAAGAACACAAACCCAACCCAGTGCCCTTCTGATGCAACCTTTGAAAGTGAAAAAAAACTCCTCAATATCCTCAGATCAACTGTCAGTGACAAGGTAAATATCTGAGTTCTCTGGCACCTTCATACTTGAAACAAGCATTGGCAAAGGCAATAGGCCTCACCTATGCAAAAGCTATTGGCTTTGCCATTGTGTTTTAGACATGTTGTACACCAGTGTGGCTGCTGATCAGCATGGGTAAAAGTTAGTGGCACAGAGGAGAGTTTCGTAGCGTGTCGTAGATTGAAATGGCGAAGAGTGGAGTAGAGTGTTGTAGAGTGGAGTGGCAGAGAGTGTCTTGTATTGGAGTTGCATAGTGTGGAGTCTCATAGAGTGGCATAGAGTAGAGTGGACTGGTGTAGAGCGAATGAGCATAGAGTGGGGTAGAGCATACTGGTGTAGAGTGCAGTTGCATTGAGTGCTGTGGCATTGAATTCAGTGGCATACAATGCATTGTTGTAGAATGCAGTGGCATAGATTAGAGTGGTGCATAGTAGATTGCAGTGGTGCAGAGTGGAGTGGCGCAGAGTGGAGAGGCAGAGGGTAGAGTGGCGCGGAGTAGAGTGGCGCAGAGTGGAGTGGCATACAGTTGAGTGATGCAGAAGGCAGTAAGCAGAGTAGAGTTGAGTGTCATAGAGTGCAGTGATGTAGAGTGCAGATTAGATTCGATTGGCTTAGAGTGCAGTGGCGTAAAGTGGTGCAGAGTAGAGTATCATAGAGTGGTGCAGAGTAGAATATAGTGCTGTAGAGTGCAGTGGCTTAGAGTGGAATAGCGTAGAGTGGAGCAGTGCAGACTAGAGTGGCAGAGAGTTCAGTGGCAGAGAGTGCAGTGTTGCAGAGTAGAGTGTTAGGGTGAAATGCTGTAGAGTGGCATATATCAATCAATCAATCAAGTGACTTGTAAAGCACAACTACTAACCCGTAAGGGTCTCAAGGCGCGGGGGAGGGGTTAAGGAGGGGCTGCTGATTCGTCGAAGGCACTGTGGTTCAGTTGAAGAGCCAGGTCTTCAGGTCCTTCCTGAATTGAGGCAGTGACGGTGATAGCCTTAGGTGGAGAGGCAGGGTATTCCAGGCCTTTGCTGCGAGGTAGGAAAAGTATCTTCCTCCAGCCGTGGTCTTGTGGATACGTGGGAAGGTGGCCAAGGCCATATTGGTGAAGCGGAGGTCTCTGGTGGGTGTGTAGGAGAGGTGGTGGTTGAGGTCCTGCGTCGTGTAGGGCTTCGTAGGTGTGTGAGGAGCTTGAAGGTGATTCTTTTGTTGACTGGGAGCCAGTGGAGGTCTCTCTGGTGGCTGATGATGTGGCTGCGGCGGCGGATATTGAGGATGAGTCTGGCGGCGGAGGCGTCATGAATGTTCTGCAGTTTCTTGAGGAGTTTCTAGGTGATGCCGCCGTAGAAGGTATTGCCGTAGTCGAGTCTACTGCTGATGAGTGCATGGGTGACCATCTTTCAAGACCTTTCGGAGCAGGCGTAGCATGTGTAAGGAGGATGATGAGACGGCATTGATCTGGCAGTTCATGGTGAGCAAGGAGTCCAGGATGATGCCAAGGTTTCTTCCGGGTCTGTGGGTGTGGGGGTGGATCCAAGATCTGCGGGTAACCAGAAGTCATCCCAGGTGGAAGGGATGGAGCCCAGGATGAGGACTTCAGTCTTCTCTGAGTTGAGCTTGAGGCAGCTGTCCTTCATCCAGGTAGCGAAAGCCTTCATCCTGTCGTGGAAGTTGTTCTTGGCAACTGTGGGTTCGTTGGTGAGGGAGAGGATCAGCTGGGTGTCTCCGGCATATGAGACGACGTTGAGTCTGTTGTTCCTGACCATGGCTGTGAGCGGGGCCATGCATTTGTTGTCGAGAGTGGGGCTCAGGTCGGAGCCCTGAGGCACTCCGCAGCTGATCTCTGTGGGTTCAGAGTGAAACGGATGTAGTCTGACTCTCTGTGTTCAGCCGGTGAGGAAAGAGCGGATCCATTCCAGGGTTTTGTCGTGGATGCCCGCATCGCGGATTCTTGTGCATAGGGTGCGGATGGGAAACATTGTTGAAGGCGGCCGAGAGGTCCAGGAGGATGAGGGCTGCAGTTTTGCTTCAATTTAGATGGGTGCGTCAGTCGTCTGTGGTGGCGAGGAGGGCAGTCTTGGTGCTGTGGTTGCTTCGGAAACTGGATTGGGAGAGGTCCGAGATGTGGTTCGTTTTGATGAACTCGAAAGCTGGGCATTGATAGCCTTCTCGATGACCTTGGCTGGGAAGGGGAGCAGAGAGATTTGTCTGAAGTTCTTAAGGTCCATTGGGTCGGCAGAGGGTTTCTTCATCAAGGGGTTGGTCTCTGCGTGTTTCCAGTCTTCCAGGAAGATTGGAGCAATTGATGGTGCGGCAGAGTTCGGGGGCGATGGAGGTGCCGGCTCTGTTGAAGATGTGGTGAAAGCAGGGGTCCAAGGGTGCTCCGGAGTTGATGTCCTTCATGATCTTCAAGGTGTCATCAGCAGTGAGGAGGGTCCAGCTGAGCAGGGTCTGCTGGGGTCCGGTGTCATTGGGTGCGGTGGTTGCGGGTGGGGTGAGAGGCTGTTGAAGCTGTTGTAGGTCTCCTTAATCTTGCGGTGGAAGAAAGTGCTGAGGTTGTTGCAGAGGTTTTGGGAGGGAGGGATGTCTGCTGTCTCTGTGCTGGGTTTGGCGAATTCTTTGACCACGGCGAAACGTTATTTGCTATTGAGTGCATTGGCGTTGATCCTTTCTTATTGCGCCGCTTTCATAGAGAGCAGTGGCGTAGAGTACAGTGATGCAGAGTAGAGTGTAGTGGCATAGAGTGCATTTGTGCAGAGTGCATTGGCGTAGAGTAAAGTGGTTAAGAGTAGAGTGGCTTAGAGTACAGTGGCATAAAGTGGAGTGGCGCAGAGTTGAATAGAGTGGCGTGGAGTGCAATGGAGGCAAGTAGATTGTTTCAGAGTAGAGTGAAGTGGCATAGAGTGGAGTAGTGCAGGGTAGAGTGCAGTTGCATAGAGTGGCATAGAGCGTAATGGCGTAGAGTAAAGTGGTGTAAAGTGCAGTGGCATTGAGTGCAGTGGTGCAGAGTAGAATAGAGTGGCCTGCCGGCAGAGAGTAGAATAGAGTGGAATACAGTGGATGGGCGTAGAGGGCAGGGGCAAAGAGTTGAGTGTTACAGAGTAAAGTGCATTGGCGTTCAGTATATTGGCATAGAGTGGAGTGAGGCGGAGTGGAGTAGAGTGGCATGGAGTGCAGTGGCATAGAGTTGATTGTTTCAGAGTAGAGTGAAGTGGCATAGAGTGGAGTGGTGCAGGGTAGAGTGCAGTTGCATAGAGTGGCATAGAGTGTAATGGTGTAGATTAAAGTGGTGTAGGGTGCAGTGGCATAGAGTGCAGTTGTGCACAGAAGATATGAGTGACGTATAGTGGATTGGCATAGAGTACAGTGGCGTAAAGTGTAGTGTTGCTGAGTGACGTAAAGTACAGTGGCATAGAGTGGAGTTATGCAGAGTAGATTGGTGTGGCCTAGACTGGAGTGGTGTAAGTGCAATAGTGAAGAGTGCAGTGGTGTAGAGTAGAATGGGAAAGAGTGCATTGGCAAAGAGTAGAATGGTACAGTGTAGAGTAGAGAGGCATAGCATGAAGTGGCATAGAGTGGAGTGGAGTGGTGCGGAGTGCAGTGGCGTGAAGTGGTGTCAAGTAGAGTGGTGCAGAGTAGAGTGCAGTGGTATGGAGTGGTACAGGGTAGAGTGGAGTGGCATAGAGCGAAGTATGCATGTAGCGCATTGCCATTACAGACAACTCATTTTCAATTGAAATGACCATTACATTTGAACAGACATACAGTTTAACTAATGAAACTATACACTGCACAAACAAAAATGTGTGGAAATGTCATCACCTAGTGTAATACTTTGTTCTGATTATATTAAAGTAGTTGTTTCCAACACATTTCAGAAATAACAAAAGTATGTTTCATTTGTGTCCCTAATTCTGATATATTCTGAAATACTTACACAGTTTATTTAAATGGTGTTGTGTGCTAGAAAAAAACTTCTTTGCGAGCCCCAGTATCTAGCAAGATTGTCACATAAATCCTTTCACTTTGAAATCAGAGAAAGAAAAGTAAACAAGCACCCTCATAAGAAGGCGCCTGACATTTGACCTCAGTTTTTGAATGCACATCAAATGTGAAAAGATTTGAACAAGATTTAAATGCCTGTTTACAGAAAGGGAATACATAGAAGAATACAGTAAACTAAGTTTAGGCAACAGGAGGGACAAACTGAACCTGGAGAGCCTAAAGTAAATAAAGCCAGCAAATAGAAAGCCAGAAAATGTGAGTTACAAACCACAAAGCCAGTGGTAATCAGTGGGCAGAATGCATCCCTAGGTCAACTTTGTGAAAGTCCACAAGATGTCTTTAGCAAACCTACGACCTAAAAAGCAGTCAATTCCACATATGACCTGACATATAATTAGGCCTAGGCAGGAAACAGGTATCAATATCTCTTGAAATCTGGCCGCTATTCAGTCACCCAGCCCTATTGGAACAAGCAGCCTCCTACAACACTAGCAGTCACATTTCGTAGGAGCTGTTCACCATAGCAGCTGAGAGCAGAAAAGCTGTTCCAGTATTCTTCAACTTGTCAACAGCAATCAACACAATAGGGAATCGAATTTTACTCTGCAGTTTTCAACGGGTGACAGGCACCACTGAAGAAGTTATCAATTGGCTGTAGTCCTTCCTAACAAACATGCACATGGAAAAACTTAAACTCCTCAAAATCGATCAATATATTGTAAGCATCACAATTTTCAGGGTACTTCTCATTTTTGGTCGAGCCTGAGCAGTGCATGAGCTGCTCTGCGAGGTATGCTGTATTTTAGTATGGACTTGAAGCTCTTTCTTCTCTCCGCCCATATTTTTCATTGGCTTGTGTCATTGTCCTTTGTAAATGCTGCCTTCTGATTCGTTATTAGGCTTGTTAGTCCCTCCTTAGTACAGTCTTCATTTGTAACCTCCCATCAGGACTGGCCCTTTTACTTCTGTTGTTACACGGTATGTCTCTTTTAGTCTATAAGCACTATTTTCTTTAATCATTTTCTCGTACTGCAGGCACAACATGCTTTCCTGCAACATTCAGCGCGCCATGCACGCTTTCACTTTCCAAGCAGCCTGGGACAATGGCGGCCGCTTCTTTGAAATGAAATAGGTCTCGCATTTACAAGAGTTTGGGCTATTGGCATTGTAAATGACAATGCCTTTTATTTATAAAATAAATAAAAATGATAAATAAAAAGCATTGGCATTTACAGTGCCAATAGCTTAAACTCTTGCAAATGCGAGACCTATTGCATTGCAAATGCTTGTTATATGAAGCCTCTTGTAACCCTCTAGAAAACATCAAGGTGCATTGCCACACTACGCAAAGGCTACACAATTTTAATTCGCAATCAATTCAAACAAAACCTACACCCATACACCATGAATGGACAGTGCAACACAACCTGAAAATGTGTAGACAGAAAACGGTATGGCTTGCTCAGCAAACTATTACGCTAAAAGAAAATCACAAGACACTCCAACATATAGTTATCCTTGCGGCCTCCCTCTCTGTCACATGGAGGAAGGTAAAAACACTGGCGTTCTGATTTTGAAGAGGTGTTTATTGGAGAATCTGTCATAAAGTCCGCTTTCTCACCATCTTACCCTCATTAGCATATTCACTATATTTAGAGTTAGTCGAAAGGGCAGTGTCCCAAGGACAGAATCCTCAGTGACTCTCAGTTGCGGCTCGCATGACTCGCGGGTGGGGGGGGCATGTGGGGGGGATGCACGGGGGTTCGCGCTGGGGGGGTGTTAAAAAAAATTAAAACAATTTCAAAAACTTACCTTACCGGGTCCCGCGCCGCCTCCGCTCCTGGCCCGGTCCCACGCCGCCTCCGCTCCTGGAACAGGAAGCTTTCATCCTCCCTCCCCTCCCCTAAGCCAATCACAATGCTGCAATGGCAGCGTTGTGATTGGTGCGGACAGCACCCAGCTGGGCGCCTGTAGGGAGGCAATTTTCTCTATGTAGGCTGCATGCAGCCTACATAGAGAAAATGTAGAGTGAGCATGACTGGTTTGGTCGGCCCCAGAGGGCTGACCAAACAGTCAGGGCCCACAGCAGTGGGCAAGCCACTCCTCCCCCGTCCGCCCCCAACCAGGCATACCCTCCCGCCCGCCCCCAACCAGGCATACCCTGCTTTCTGCTTTCTCGCAGCGCGAGAAGCAGAAACATAAAATGGTATGTAAAATACCATTTTATGTTTCTGCTTCTCGCACTGCGAGAAAGCAGGGGGGCGACGCTCCTCCGTCCTAATGGAGGAGCCGCCCCTGGGGACTTTGCCATCTGCTCCATCAGTGTTAGAGGAAACTTCCAGAAATTGTGCTGGCTGGTCTGCCTGGTCTAGCGAGGATGGCTGCCACCATGGCTAGCATAGTTAGTTCCACAAAAGACTGTACAGAAAGGGTGACATTTTCACAAAACGGGTGACTCAGGTGCAGCTAGCACACTGAGAAGCAGGCCACCATGTTAGAAAGCCTTGATATGGGAGCACTCACTAAGTACTCCAACCTGGAGGCACATTTCCAGTGTCTAGGTTTGGGGAAAATTCTGCCATCCACATGGCAACTGATACATTTTACGCCAGAACCCAGCTTCCCCCTCCACTAAAGTGGCTACTTCCAAGGAATTTAAACCCATGTCAGTGAAGAAGCCTCTGCTGCCATAGAAAAGAATACAACGTGTGGCAGATGTACCTGACTGCCTAAAATTGAACACAGGTTACAATGGTGGACGTAGTTTTTGCTGTTCAAACTCTAAATCAGGACCTTGATGTTCCATTCAACTCAAAAGAAAAAGTGAAGAAACAAACCACATAAATATGAGGTAAGAACACTTGAGGCAGCTGTGCTAAAACTCCAAAACCGCCGACCACTTCTGATCCTGGCCAAGCCCACCCTTCTCAGCTTTAGATGACAGCCCTGATCACTGAAGGCTAAAAACATAGCAGTGGCTTCACCAGAAACAGGCAAAAGCATAGAAAGCTTTGAGTCCAAGTGCCACATACACTGCACATACATAGGCACCATGATCTTTCATTCTCCTAAATACCACTCGGCTTCACCATCTCCCCTTCACTAAAGGTGAGCAAGCCAGCAAATTCTTGCCACAAAGAGCGAAAGCATGAACCGGCCCATTGAAATAGTTTGTGTTTCAATCTCATAGCAAATGTCGTGAACACATTTGATAAAGACTTTTTAAAATGTTTTTAAATGTTATTGAACATTTTTTTTGTTTCAGGTTGGTGCATTAGATTATATTACTGTATTGCATGGCATTTCTTAAAAGTTAAGGGCCTCATTTATGAAAACCGTTGCATCGCTGCAACAAAACAGGGATGCAACAGTTTTCACTGCGCCCTCCTTGCAACTCGGTGGGTGTGCCGTATTTACTGTACGGCACTCCATGTCGCAAGGAGTTACAGATATGACCGTATTACTGACGTATCAGTAGGCGCAAAAGTAACGCATTGCTGGAGTGTGTCTGAAAACAGACGCAACTCCAGCAACGTGTCCTTTCACATGGGGCAAGCCACATATGAAAGGGCCTGCATCAGTCTTACGCCTGCTGTGAGGGAGGCGTAAGGTTTTGACGCAGTGTCGTCCTAGAAGTGGCACAGTGAAATCTGATAGATTTCACTGCACCACTTCTACAAGGCTTTGATGCGGGGGAACGCCCACCCTGCATACATTATACCTGCCGCAGGTATAATGTGGCGTAGGGGTTTACAAAGTAATGCATCTGCCTAAATGCGTCACCTTGTAAATATGGCGCAAAGTGGCGCATTGTTTGCGCTGCCGCTGTGTCACGAAAAGTGACGCAACGGTGGTGCAAGTGCCGCAAGGGGGTCATAAATAAGCCCCTCGGTTTCTAAAAATGAACTTAGAAACAGTCAACAAACCTCACACCTGTCCTTAAAACGATTCCATTAGAGAAGCAAGAGACCAGTCAGTTTGTCATGTTCAGTGCATGTATCAACTTTTGTTATCATGTATGGCGAAATATCACCTTGAGAACAATGGAATATTTGGAGGTCCAGTAAAGACACTAAAGTGACTCACTGCTAATAATGGCTGGTTTAAGCCTTCTGCTCCAACATTCCTATTTCCAATGATTCTGTTTCTCCCTAATTTATAAAATTCTATCCTCAGTGGGTGGAATGTTCTAATAGCATTATAGACTGTGCCTCTAGCCTATAACTTGGGTTCAGGGCCTTTAACAACCAGTCTAGTCCTCGGCAGCGGGCTATAACGCTGTATTAAAACATAAACGAGTGATGTTTTTATGTACTTCATATGCTGAACTGAATTACTTCAAGGTATTTTCAGATTTAACAGTCAAGAAAAATAAGACATAGTAGTAGTGAGGTACAGTGATTGGCCCAAGAGCAAATAATTTGTTCAAGCAGAGAAGCCGACATTTAAACTCAAATTTACTGGTTAAGTACTATGCAAGTACACTGCCATTATATGGCAATGGGGGAACAAGTTACGAGGGCATTCATTAACGTATGTGGAAAAATTACGCAGCAAAAAAATAACTAAGAGACAAGACAGTTTGTCTAGTGCACAGTGTATATATAGCCACTATTGTATCAGGTACAGAGAAACCTTATTGTCCAGTAAAACTTAAGTGAGTGAGATTTTTATGTGGAGCATATCCTAAACTGAATAACTTCAAGGTGCTCACAATATAACGAGCAGGAAAATTTAATAACAGTGAATTAGAGTGTTTGGCCCAGGAATGCACAATTTGGTCGAGCAAAGAAGCCGGGATTTGAACTTAGGTTTACTGGATTTATGCGGCAATGAAGCAATGAGGGACCAAATTATGTGTCAAGGCTCATTACATTATCAGGCAAGAAAAGGCAAATGATGCTATGTAATGTAGCACGTTCTGAAGCAATAATATTTCCCTATTTTTGTCATTTTAACACACAATAGCACTGTGTGGGCAAAAGTTACACCGGATTAGTATCAGTTTAAAACCTCAATACTGCAATCAGCAATTAAATGGTGACGAGTTAACCTTTGCAAAGGGATGCCCAATGCAGGGCACTACATGGTGTTTTTTTATTAAGTTTCAATCAATTTGAGGTATAAACAACATTTTTTTTAAATCTAGAGTTTATGCTGCAGATGGTGAATTATATTGTGAGTGTGGTAAATTCCTAATTATGTGGAAATGCGGCCACAGCATTGCATAATTCCAATGGCCCTGGCAATTTGCAGTTCTACCGCTGGATGGATATCTCATGCTTCTGTTAAGTACCAAAGGGCAAGGGGTTGTGTTTAATTCATTCATTATCTAAATTAGCATAATGTGTTCATAAATCAAATTTGAAAATAATCTGACACAACATCTTTATAGAAAAGGGTATAGAGGTAAGTATAAGGGAGGGCAGGACACTAACTTTATGTTAATGTTGCTGGCTTCCCAAGACTTACCAAACAGAAAAATTTCAGGTTAGGTTAAACACCTCAATGCAGGCAATTACACAGATTAGCAAAATAAAGTGATGGTAGAGATCCAACAGAGGTAACTTTCAGATGGTAGGCCTCCAGTGGGACATTTGAATGTCTGCAGATAGACTTTGAAGTGTTTAATCTGCAGGCAAAACCTCAAGCTAAATATATTTGTTCTGAATTTATGTAAATGCTGAGCACTTTTGCTTTGCAGGTTTAAATTAGGGTTACTTAAGTTATTTACATAAATTGTTCTTCTTTCCATGTCACTGTATAATGCTTATATGCACACACAGTTAGACACTATTGCACTGTGTTCCATTTACTTTAGTGTACATTGCAATGCTCAGGGAGGTTCCTACACGCTGTAACATGGTTGGCAGTTAGAGCGAGCCTGAGTGGTATTGACTTGCTCCAATACGGGTTCCTCTTACTATGAATAAAGACGTTTTTTTCTGACTGGCACTTGGCACTGAAGGGAACTACTTTGTGTGTGGGTGGATGTGTCCTTGTGAAATGGAAGAATGCCGACACTCACAGTGAAGTTAGCTAATGGCTGAAATGGGCTGTCCCATGATATAAGGTGTAGTGGGTGGAAGAAAAACGTGAATGACAAAATAACAGACCAATGAATGAAGAGGACTGGATGCTGCTAAAAGTAAGTATATAAGTCAACAAGGGTATCCTGGAAGGAGCCAGAAACAGACCAAAGACCAAAAAATCCCAGAGAACCCCAACCAGGGACCAGCAGGTGCTAAAGGATAGCATCATCAACCTAACTCCTTATACATTGACTGAGACCCAAAAAACAAGTACTCAATAGGGGTTTAGGTTTTGTACCTACACCAAGAAATGATCCCTTCAAACTAAAAATATAAATGGCTGAATTTTTTTTAAAGATCTGGTTGCAGGTCTTTTTCTCTACTCGAGAGGTAATACGCAATGACAGAGATATGGAAACTAATACCGGTCTCCATACAATATCCTCCTTTACACCTACTATCCAACAGTTACCTCCGGAGGTGGCCGACTTTGAAAAGACAATCAATGTAGGTCTAGACTTCTTACGACAAGTCAAGCAGGATACCTTTCAAAAATTCAGCAAGGCAGAGGAAGAGGCCTTAAGGGAACTAAGAGAGGATACCACGGTGAAGATAAAACCAGCGGATAAAGGGGGCGGCATAGTTATACTGCCAAAAGACATGTACCATACCGAATGCCTGAGCTTACTAGGGAATATTCTACATTATACAAAATTGAGTAGAGACCCCAACCCAGACATTATGGATGAGATCTCCTTTCTGATTAAAGGAGTCCTAAACAACAGATGGGTGACTGAGAAGGATGCATCTTTCCTCATTGAAAAAGAACCCAAGACACCTTACTTTTATATTTTGCCTAAAGTGCACAAGAACATTAACCCCCCTCTAGGGAGCCTGATCGTGTCGGGGATAGGCTCGGCCCTGGAACCACTGTCACAATTCTGTGATTCCTTTCTGAAATCTCTGGTGTTAGACCTGGCACCATTGGCGTGGGTCTCCCTTCCATTTTTCGCTGTTGTCTCCTCTGTTTTACTGGTGTTAGATGCTCTGGGCGCTGTGCCACTGCCATTCAGTGTCACAGCGCGAATGCTCCCTGTGTAAATATGTCTATGTGAATTGGTATATCCCTGATTGGCTTATTTGGTTTACCTGTTAGTCCCTAGTAGTGTGGCCTATGTGTGCCCAGGGCTGGTAAACCAAATGCTGCTGGTGGGCCTGCAGCACTGATGTGTGCCACCCACAGAAGCAGCTTGTAAAGTGTGTCTCAGACCTGCCACTGCAGTGTCTGTGTGCAGTCCAGAACTGCCATCTTGGCTGTGAAGTGCACTCACTTCCCAGCCCCTGAACCTTCCCTTAGCATCCTGTAAGTCACCCCTATGGTAGGGTGCCTTGTATGTGTAAGGCAGGACATGCCTTGGGGTGTGTAGCATGTCCTGGTAGTGAATTATGCACCATTTCGTTTTTCACTACTGTAAGGCTACCTGTTCCTCATAGGCTAGAATGGGCAGTTTGACTATTACATGCTATAGTCCTAACTGACCCCAGGAACATGGTAGAAAAACGAATTTAGTATGCCTGAGCTCAGAATATTAAAATACACCTTTTAGTGAAGTTTATTTTTATATTCTGTGTTTGAAAATACCACTTTTAGAAAGTAGGTATTTTCTTGCCTAAGCCTTCCAGTGTGCTCTGCCGTTATGTGTATTGGCTGTCTGGTTTTAGAGGGGCAGGACAGGCTGAGTCAGACCTGGGTGGAATAGAGAGATCTGCATTTAGAGTGTGGGGAGGGGTGGCTCTTTGATCTGAATAGGGCTGTGCCTGGCAAGGTGAATGCTGGCTCCACCTCCCACTGTGTGTCTGCTAGCAGACCCCCTCTTTCTGAAAGGAAGGATGCAGCCTGGTAAACAAAGTGCTCCAGGCCTGAGCAGAACTGGTTCTGGCTAGGTTCAGGGACTGGTAGCTTCAAGGATCAAAGGTTTTTGGGGTATAAATATCTGTGCTCAAACCCCCTAATTTTGTATTGCTTTTGGATCTGGAGAGGAAACTCTGTCCATGCCACTGGAGGAATCTGCAGGAAGTGACTGTCCCTGTGCTGTGTGTTGTTTCTTGCACTGGCCTGCAGCAGTGACCACTGGACCTTGAAGAAGAGGAAAAGGAACTCTTGAGAGAACTTTTATTTTTGTACAGCAATCACCCAAGGGCTAGGAAAAGAGCTAGCCTCCTGCTGGAGTCTCAGGCACATCAGACTCCACCACCGACCTCCTGCTTCCTCCCTGCGAGGACTGCTATCTGCTGAGGAGGCTCCTGTGAGTTCCAGGGCCTCTAGTCTGCATCAGAGAAAAGAGGGTAAGAAATCGACGCTAACGCATCTTTGCGGGCCGCTGCAGTCGAGAGCGCTGGGAAAATCATCGCGCTACTGCCGCCGAGGGCCCGCAACCCGAAACCATCGCTGACGCCCCTTTGCGAGCCGCTGCAGCCGAGACGCGCTGGAAAGATCATCGCGCTGCTGTCGCCGCGCACTCGCAACCCTGAAAGAAATCATCGCTTCGAGACAGCGCAGTGCGGACGCCGTGCGTTCGCCACTTTGATCGCATCGTACCGAATTTCGTCGCTCCTCGCGGAGCGTCTTGTCTTCGCATCGCAACACGATCGCACAGCGCAACAGGATCACCGCATCGACTTCTCCCACGCGGCAAGAAAGTCATCGCATCGGCGGTCCAGCGTGCAGAAGTTTGTCGCATCGTCTCCGCACGCATCCCGCAGATCGGCGCATCATCCTCCCTTGCGGCAAGGATTTCAACGCATCGCCGGCCTCGCGTGCCGAGAATCATCGCTACAGCTTATTTGCGACACTTTGTTGGTTTTGCTACTAAACCCAGGTACTTTGTGAAAGAAAGGGTCGCAGAGACCACTGCTTTGAACTTGAACCTTATTTTTGCAACCTTTGAACTATTTTTGACAGCCCTTCAACAGCTATCCTATTTTTGACAGTATTGTGGCTTTTACAGTTATTGGTCTTGTGATAAATCTGCCTTTATATAAAGATACTTATTTTTTATAATAACTACTTGTGTGGTGTCCCTTTGTAGTGTTCCTCATTGTGTTACTGTGTATGATCATAAATGCTTCACACCCTGCCTCTGAGATAAGCCTACCTGCTCGTGCTACGTTACCACAGGGTTGAGCAGGGGTATTAAAGAGGGTAGCCCTCTCACTCTGACTTAGGAAGAAGGGTCCCTACTTGGACAGTGGCCAGCCATTGCCAACTAGAGACCCCCATTTCTAACATTGGTGGTCAGCGGTGAGGATCTGGACTTGCATTTATGATCGCATACAGTAATTATAGTGTACACTACTAGTGAGTGCAGACCATAACGTACCGCATACATTTTTTTGGGAGAATTTTTTTTGCTCCTATATTGTGATTGATATTGCCGGTGATTTTTCACCCGCGCACATTTTCTGAGAGTTTTTGGGATCCTATATTGTGATTGATATTACCGGTGATTTTTCACCCGCGCCCATTTATTGAAAGTTTTTTGATCCCCTATTGTGATTGATATTGCTGGTGATTTTTCACCCACGCACATTTCTGAGAGTTTTTTGGATCCTATATTGTGATTGATATTGCCGGTGATTTTTCACCCGCGCCCATTTATTGAAAGTTTTTGATCCCCTATTGTGATTGATATTGCTGGTGATTTTTCACCCACGCACATTTCTGAGAGTTTTTAGGATCCTATATTGTGATTGATATCGCCGGTGATTTTTCACCCGCCTACATTTTTTGAGAAGTTTTCTTCTGTCCTTTATTGATATTGCCAGTTATTTCTACAATGGGCAAGCCCAGATCCAATGCCTCAGAAGATCTCTCCTGGGAAGAAGAGAAAATAGAAACCTACAATGCCAAGCAGCTCAAATATTTTTGCAAGCAATTCACAGTCCCTATCACAGGTCTCACTAGGAGGGAGGAGTATTACAAGGCGCTGAAGGCCTGGCTAGAAGCCAGGGATGCCCCTAAGGATCTAGGAGAGCTTGTGGAGGGAGGAGAGCAGCAGGGCGATGTAGTAGACTTAGTAGGAGACCCAGCCCTTTC
Source organism: Calotriton arnoldi (assembly GCA_963921515.1). Classification (NCBI taxonomy): domain Eukaryota; kingdom Metazoa; phylum Chordata; class Amphibia; order Caudata; family Salamandridae; genus Calotriton; species Calotriton arnoldi. The sequence continues at coordinate 3,462,378 of CAWUFW010000375.1, forward strand.
CAACCCGGGCTCTAGTGTGTCCACTAAGGGTCTGTCCCCAGAAGAGCTGGAGGACAGGGAGAGAGATAGGCGGCATAATATGGAGATGGCTAAGCTTAAAATGGATGGTCACCGGGACCTAGAGAACAAGAAGTTAGAAATTGAGATTATGAGGATGAAGCTTGAGCATGAGAGAGTATTGAGGGAGTTGGAGATTAAAGCTAAGAGCATGGAAATCTCCCCTCTGGTGGCAGCGTACCTGTAGTGCACCCTGAGAGTAGGGTGTATATACCCAAGGAGGTTATTAAAGATTTCCACAAAAGTGAAGATATTGGGCAATGGTTTGCCGCTTATGAAGTAGCCATGGTGTCCCACCGGGTCCCTGAGAAGGATTGGGGAGCGGGGTTGTGGGGACGCTTTGTGAGTGAGGGGAGGGATACCTTGTTGGACCTGCCCCCAGAAAGTAGGATGGTTTATGCCCACATGAAGGAAGCGTTGGTGACCCGCTATGGTTTGACCCCTGAGATGTATAGACAGAGGTTTAGGGTCTGTAAGAAGCTAGAGGGTACCACGTGGGTTGAATATGTGTCCTTTTTTTGCAGAGCCATGGAACGCTGGGTAAGAGGTAGCAAAGTAGAAACTTTTGCACAGTTTTATGATTTGATTGCATGGGAGCATTTATCTAGTAATTGTTTTCCTGAGCTACGCCAGCACCTAATTGATTGCAAGCTGACTAACCCTAGAAAGCTTGCTGAGGAGGCGGACCGCTGGGTGAGCACCCGGGTCCGCAAGGGTCCAGTGGGAGACGTCGCCAAAGGTGGGCAGGGTCCCCAGCAGAGGAGTGGGGGGACAAGGGTCAACAGAGGGAGTTCCACCGAGGGCCCCAAAGTAATCCCCCAGGGAACCAAGCAGTGGTGTCCCAGCCCCCCAAGAAAGGAGGACCGGGCCCCCAACAGGTAGGCCTGTTCCCAGGGGGCCCCCACGTGTTACAACTGTGGTCAAGTGGGCCACAGATATTTTGATCCCCAGTGCCCCCAAAGGGGGCCAGTGCACCCCCCGTGCACCACCCCGCCAGATTGCTAGTGTAGCCCTGGGAGAGGAGGAGATGGGTGCCCAAGAGGGGTGGGATCCCGTAGAATTGACCCTTGTCTCATTAGGGGACTTTGAGATGGTCCCCAAGCCTGCACTGCCTGCTAACACTAAAAAATACAGGCAGTGGGTGACCATCAATGGCCATAGGGTGGAGGCTCTAAGAGACACAGGGGCCAGTGTAACTGCTGTCAGCTCCCGGTTGGTGTCCAAAGAGCAGGTTGTCCCCCATGCATTCTACCCAGTAGTGTCCGCCGACAACTCAGAGAGCCAATGTGAGGTGGCTCAGGTTCCCTTTGAGTGGGGGGGTCTCAGGAACTCTTCAGGTAGCTGTGAGGCCCGCCATGCCTGTAGACTGTCTGCTGGGCAATGATTTAGAGGACTCCCCGTGGGCTACGGTGGAGAGGAAGGCTCACTTAGAGATGTTGGGTCTGCCTGAGTGGGCGTGTGCTACCACTCGGTCCATGGCAGCCAAGGAGGGTGTTGAAAAGGATCTGGAGCCTGAGAGTAGGGCCCAGATCCCTGCCTTAGAGAGAAGGGGCAGGGGGCGCGGGAAGCCGGCCCCCTTGGTTCCCACGGCCCAGGAAGGAGCAGACCCTGAGGGGGATGCCCTGGAGCCTACCGGGGAGCAGATCACCGAACTGGGGACCTGCCTGAGCTGACCCATTGGCAGCAGGAAGGGGGACCCACCAGGGAGGAATTTTGTGAGCAGCAGAGAGTTTGCCCCTCTCTTGAGGGTATGCGGCGACAGGCTGCAGCCCAGGCAGAAGGTGACATGTCTGGTTCACATCTGATTTATTGGGAGAACAGTCTCCTGTATAGTGAGCCTAAGGTTGCTGAGCCAGGGTCAGCCCGTGTGCTGGTGGTACCCGAGGTGCTTCAGAACCTTCCTACTGGGGTTGGCTCATGACATTCCATTGGCAGGACATCTGGGGCAGACCAAGACCTTTGAGAGGCTGGCTGCCCACTTTTATTGGCCCCAGATGCACAAGAGTTCAGACTCTCATTGCAGGACCTGTGAGACTTGCCAGGCAAGTGGGAAGAGTGGGGGAAGATCAAGGCCCCACTCCAGCCCTTTCCAGTTGTGAGTACCCCATTCGAGCGAGTGGGCATTGACATTGTGGGGCCTCTGGACCCCAAGACAGCCATGGGCAACAGGTTCATCCTGGTCTTGGTGGACCATGCCACCCGGTACCCTGAAGCCATCCCGCTCAGGACAGTGACGGCCCCCGTGGTGGGACGTGCACTGATGGGGATTTTCTCCCGTGTGGGATTCCCCAGAGAGGTGGTGTCTGACAGGGGGACCAACTTCATCTCCCAGTACATGAAGTCTCTGTGGAAGGAGTGTGGGGTAACGTATAAGTTCACCACTCCTTACCACCCCAAGGTAATGGTCTGGTTGAAAGGTTCAACCGGACCTTGAAGGGCATGATCATGGGCCTAGAAGAGCCCCTGAGGCGTAAGTGGGACGTCCTCTTGCCATGCCTGTTGTTTGCCTACCGGGAGGTGCCACAGAAGTCCTTAGGGTTCAGTCCCTTTGAACTCCTCTATGGCCACCCGGTTAGAGGACCTCTGAGTCTGGTCAAGGAAGGCTGGGAGCAATCTCCCAGGAAACCTCCCCAAGATGTATTTAGCTACATGTTGGCCTTCAGGAACCAGACTCGGCGTTTCAGAAAAATTGCTGAGGCAAATCTGGAAGCCAGCCAAGAAGAAATGAAACGTTGGCACGACCAGAATGCCACTCTGGTCGAATTTCAACCTGGTCAGAAGGTTTGGGTACTGGCCCCAGTGGAGCCTTGTGCGCTCCAAGATAAGTGGACCGGTCCCTTTGAGGTGGTGGAGCGCAAAAGTCCAGTTACCTACTTGGTGGACTTTCAGTCTCCCAGGAACCCCTTGCGGGTCCTGCATGTGAACCGCCTAAAGCCCCACTTTGAGAGGTCTGAAGTGGGCATGCTTCTTGCCACAGATGATGGGGTTGAGGAGGAGAGTGAGCCTCTCCCTGACCTCCTGTGTGCAGAAGAGAAGGATGGGTCAGTGGAGGGTGTGATCCTCTCCACCACACTGACCCCTGAGCAGCAGAGAGATTGTCACCACCTGTTGGGGCAATTTTCTGATTTGTTCTCCCTGGTACCTGGTGTCACTGATTGGTGCGTCCATGAGGTGGATACCGGGGACAGTTCTCCTGTCAAGCACAAGGCTTACAGGGTAACTGACAGGGTCAGGGCTTGCATTAAGGAGGAGGTCTCCAAAATGTTCGCCCTAGGGGTGGTTGAGTCCTCTAGCAGCCCCTGGTCCAGCCCCGTGGTCTTGGTACCAAAAGCTGCGACGCCTGGTGCCACTCCTGAACTTAGGTTCTGTGTGGACTACCGAGGTCTCAATTCGGTCACCAAGACCGACGCGCACCCCATCCCCAGAGCTGATGAGCTCATAGACCGGTTAGGGGCTGCCCGGTACCTCAGCACGTTTGATCTGACGTCTGGGTACTGGCAGATCGCCTTAACGGAGGGGGCAAAGGAGAGGTCAGCATTCTCCACACCAGATGGGCACTACCAGTTCCGTGTGATGCCCTTTGGGATGAAGAATGCCCCTGCCACCTTCCAGAGATTGGTCAACCAGGTGTTGGTTGGGCTGGAGGCTTTCAGTGCCGCCTACCTGGATGACATTGCAGTGTTTAGTTCCTCCTGGGAGGACCACTTGCGCCACCTCTGGGAAGTGTTGATGGCGCTGCGCAGAGCAGGCCTCACAATCAAGGCCAGTAAGTGCCAGATTGGGCAGGGTTCTGTGGTGTACTTGGGACACCAGGTGGGGAGCGGCCAGGTGGCGCCCCTGCAGCCCAAGATTGAAACCATCCTGACTTGGGAGCCCCCAAGGACCCAGACCCAGGTGAGGGCCTTCTTAGGACTCACGGGTTATTACAGGAGGTTTGTCAAGGGGTATGGCAACATTGTTGCACCCTTGACTGAGCTGACTTCCAAGAAGCGGCCAAAGATTGTGAACTGGACTGACACCTGTCAGAAAGCCTTTGATGCCCTCAAAACTGCTATGTGTACAGCACCCGTACTCCAGGCGCCCAATTTTGCTAAGGAATTTGTTGTCCAGACAGACGCTTCAGAGCATGGGGTGGGGGCCGTTCTGTCACAGATAAATGAGGAGGGACTAGACCAACCTGTAGCCTTCATCAGTAGGAGGTTACTTCCACGGGAACAGAGGTGGAGTGCAATTGAGCGTGAGGCATTTGCTGTGGTCTGGGCACTGAAGAAGCTGAGACCATACCTGTTTGGGACTCACTTCCGGGTTCAGACAGACCACAGGCCCCTCAGATGGCTGATGCAGATGAGGGGTGAGAATCCCAAGTTGTTGAGGTGGTCCATTTCCCTACAGGGTATGGACTTCACGGTGGAACACCGCCCTGGTACAGAACACGCCAATGCTGATGGTCTGTCCAGATTTTTCCGCCTTAGCGATGAGAACTTCCAAGGGGATGGGTAGTTCTCCCCACATTTCAGCTGGAGGGGACGTGTGTTAGACCTGGCACCATTGGCGTGGGTCTCCCTTCCATTTTTCGCTGTTGTCTCCTCTGTTTTACTGGTGTTAGATGCTCTGGGCGCTGTGCCACTGCCATTCAGTGTCACAGCGCGAATGCTCCCTGTATAAATATGTCTATGTGAATTGGTATATCCCTGATTGGCTTATTTGGTTTACCTGTTAGTCCCTAGTAGTGTGGCCTATGTGTGCCCAGGGCTGGTAAACCAAATGCTGCTGGTGGGCCTGCAGCACTGATGTGTGCCACCCACAGAAGCAGCTTGTAAAGTGTGTCTCAGACCTGCCACTGCAGTGTCTGTGTGCAGTCCAGAACTGCCATCTTGGCTGTGAAGTGCACTCACTTCCCAGCCCCTGAACCTTCCCTTAGCATCCTGTAAGTCACCCCTATGGTAGGGTGCCTTGTATGTGTAAGGCAGGACATGCCTTGGGGTGTGTAGCATGTCCTGGTAGTGAATTATGCACCATTTCGTTTTTCACTACTGTAAGGCTACCTGTTCCTCATAGGCTAGAATGGGCAGTTTGACTATTACATGCTATAGTCCTAACTGACCCCAGGAACATGGTAGAAAAACGAATTTAGTATGCCTGAGCTCAGAATATTAAAATACACCTTTTAGTGAAGTTTATTTTTATATTCTGTGTTTGAAAATACCACTTTTAGAAAGTAGGTATTTTCTTGCCTAAGCCTTCCAGTGTGCTCTGCCGTTATGTGTATTGGCTGTCTGGTTTTAGAGGGGCAGGACAGGCTGAGTCAGACCTGGGTGGAATAGAGAGATCTGCATTTAGAGTGTGGGGAGGGGTGGCTCTTTGATCTGAATAGGGCTGTGCCTGGCAAGGTGAATGCTGGCTCCACCTCCCACTGTGTGTCTGCTAGCAGACCCCCTCTTTCTGAAAGGAAGGATGCAGCCTGGTAAACAAAGTGCTCCAGGCCTGAGCAGAACTGGTTCTGGCTAGGTTCAGGGACTGGTAGCTTCAAGGATCAAAGGTTTTTGGGGTATAAATATCTGTGCTCAAACCCCCTACTTTTGTATTGCTTTTGGATCTGGAGAGGAAACTCTGTCCGTGCCACTGGAGGAATCTGCAGGAAGTGACTGTCCCTGTGCTGTGTGTTGTTTCTTGCACTGGCCTGCAGCAGTGACCACTGGACCTTGAAGAAGAGGAAAAGGAACTCTTGAGAGAACTTTTATTTTTGTACAGCAATCACCCAAGGGCTAGGAAAAGAGCTAGCCTCCTGCTGGAGTCTCAGGCACATCAGACTCCACCACCGACCTCCTGCTTCCTCCCTGCGAGGACTGCTATCTGCTGAGGAGGCTCCTGTGAGTTCCAGGGCCTCTAGTCTGCATCAGAGAAAAGAGGGTAAGAAATCGACGCTAACGCATCTTTGCGGGCCGCTGCAGTCGAGAGCGCTGGGAAAATCATCGCGCTACTGCCGCCGAGGGCCCGCAACCCGAAACCATCGCTGACGCCCCTTTGCGAGCCGCTGCAGCCGAGACGCGCTGGAAAGATCATCGCGCTGCTGTCGCCGCGCACTCGCAACCCTGAAAGAAATCATCGCTTCGAGACATCGCAGTGCGGACGCCGTGCGTTCGCCACTTTGATCGCATCGTACCGAATTTCGTCGCTCCTCGCGGAGCGTCTTGTCTTCGCATCGCAACACGATCGCACAGCGCAACAGGATCACCGCATCGACTTCTCCCACGCGGCAAGAAAGTCATCGCATCGGCGGTCCAGCGTGCAGAAGTTTGTCGCATCGTCTCCGCACGCATCCCGCAGATCGGCGCATCATCCTCCCTTGCGGCAAGGATTTCAACGCATCGCCGGCCTCGCGTGCCGAGAATCATCGCTACAGCTTATTTGCGACACTTTGTTGGTTTTGCTACTAAACCCAGGTACTTTGTGAAAGAAAGGGTCGCAGAGACCACTGCTTTGAACTTGAACCTTATTTTTGCAACCTTTGAACTATTTTTGACAGCCCTTCAACAGCTATCCTATTTTTGACAGTATTGTGGCTTTTACAGTTATTGGTCTTGTGATAAATCTGCCTTTATATAAAGATACTTATTTTTTATAATAACTACTTGTGTGGTGTCCCTTTGTAGTGTTCCTCATTGTGTTACTGTGTATGATCATAAATGCTTCACACCCTGCCTCTGAGATAAGCCTACCTGCTCGTGCTACGTTACCACAGGGTTGAGCAGGGGTATTAAAGAGGGTAGCCCTCTCACTCTGACTTAGGAAGAAGGGTCCCTACTTGGACAGTGGCCAGCCATTGCCAACTAGAGACCCCCATTTCTAACATCTGGCAACCAAGATGCCCTCCTATGTGAAAGATGCTAAAGACATACTGAACAAACTTAAAGACATGATTTGAATCAGGCAGGAACATCTACTGACCCTAGATGTGGAATTATTGTACACAAATATTCCTCAAGGATCCACACTAGAGGTTATAGAGAGTCTACTGAACCCTAGACAGGCAAATAAAATGACACCTGCCACGTTTATCCTTGACTCTGCAAATATGGTCCTTACTGGGAAAGTTTTTTAATATGAAGGGGATTTCTTCTTACAAACACATGGAACTTCCATGGGGAGCACCTGTGCCCCCATTTTGGCATGTTTGTAGGTACATAACTTTGAAACCCAGTATATCTACTGTGCTGAGAACCCATATTTTAGGCAGACAAAATTGTGGTAAGGATATATCAACAATATCCTGGTGATCTGGAGAGGCACCAGAGAGAAAGCAAGTGAATTTAATGAATGGGTCAACAGTTTGGACCCTTTTTGAGATTCACAATGAGCCTGAGTGAGGTGGAAATACCGTTTTTGGATCTAAGAATATACCATGACAGGGGGATCCTGAAAACAGTCTTCTACGCTTTGAGAGTTTCCACCCCCGAGCACTGGGAGACGGCTTACCAAAAGGACAGGTTTTAAGACTCAGACGGAACTGTTCAGAGATTGGAGGGTACAGAGAACACGCAGAAAAATTTAGCAATAAACTGAGAGAGAAAAATAACCCAGAGAGAACCATCACAAGGGCTAGGATATGAGCCATGAACAATGATAGAGATGCCCTGCTGGGCAGCTACAAAAAACCATGGGAACCAAGACCCATATGTGTAACGACATTTACTTCAATCTCAAATTCAGTCACGAAACTGGTCAAGAAACATTGAGGCATCCGAAATTCTGGCAATTTGAAAACTGCATTCCTCATGTTCTCCTTTAAAAGGAGCCAGAACGTATGAGATGCACTAGTGCACTCACGCCCCAAAAATGAGTGGCGAAGACCAAATGACACTATGGAACACCCCTCCCATGTGGGCCATCAACCCTGCGGTGGTTGCAGTGTATGCCAGTTTACGAAGAAATGTAAATCAATAGATCTGGGACTTGACACCCCATGGGTGTTAAAACATCTCGCAAACTGTAATTCCAGTCATGTCATATATGTCTTCAAATGTCTTTGTGAGTTGTTATATAGTGGCATGACCACCAGGAAGATACGTGCTCGCATAACAGAACACGGGAGCACAATAAGGTGTAAGAGAGATAACAGAAAACTAACAAGACACTTTATTGAACACCAACATAATGCTGATGACATTGAATGGTATGTGATCAAAAATTTGGAACGCAGACATGAGTAAGGCACTTTTGATGTATGAACAACGCTGGGTGTTCTGCTTGCATACTGACACCATAGGACTGAATGATGATATCCCATGGGGGCCCTGGGTAATTAGACTAAGCACATGCTCTACCCTTTGGGCACACAGTGCCATCCACACCCCCAACTAGTCTACAGACCTCATAACAAATCGTGACACCTTTGGCCCTCTCCAGGGACTAAGAGTATATCCCTGTGGCCTCATTTCCTTCTGGCTGTATTACCAATGAATACAACCATTCTTTAAATAGTGAGGCCTTTTCCCCAACCAAATGGGCTCTCTTGAAAGGGTGGGAACTCAGGAAGCGCCACGCTTACCATGGGTAACTACAGCTCCCATGATACCTTGCAGGCAAAAGACGCCGTGATTGGACGCCTCTCGACTTCCTGCTGAGTACATGGAAAAAACTACACTTCCCATGGTGCCTGGCTCTGTGGGAATTCACGATTGGATGCCGCCACATTGTGTGGCTCTTGCATCACACGCAGTCCCGGAGCAAAGAACAACATGTCTGATGCGGGATTCCGAATCACGTAGTCCTAAGTCCTATTATGGGCAAGGTAGGAAGACCGCGTCATTATGTCCCGGTGTACACAATTTCATTGTTGCATCACCCAGTCCCAGGTGAGACGCGTAAAGACAATGAGTCTATGAATGGGGGGGATAAGGCTGATTGGCTACTATAAGCAGCCGGGTCCCTTAAAAAATGAGAAGCAGAGGTACCGCCTGATAGTACCAGACGGCTGCTCCTTTGGGCATGGTAGGATTGTTGCAAGCGCTCTACCTTGATGGAGTAAGTGGCATAAAGTTAATGCAGTGTAACAACTATGCAGTACCTATGATGGGTGGAAGACACTGCGACTATTTGTGAGAAATTGAGGAGGTCCTGAAAGTGTATTAAGCGCGCACTTTGGGATATCATACTTATTTCCTCCTTAATTTTTTCTTTCTCCTTCTTCCTTTGTTAAAATTAACTTAACACACTTATCAGAGGGTGACTGTAGGAGGCGCCCACCCAGAACATACCATGAGGCAAAATGCCCCCTGGCACTAGGTAAACAGGTGGATATTTATCATCACGGGTATTACATATGGTACTCCTTCCAACACATGAGTTTTTATCACCTGTGCATGCGTGCAGTGAGTGAGTGTGCTTTATGTCACATGCGCCACGGTTGGTTTTAATGTTTTTTTCATTTGCAAAAAAATGTCAATATAGATATTACTGTAACACACTGCAATATAAGTGGATACAGTTGTGTGTACCGAGGAAGTAGGTATACCCTTTGTCTCTACCACTACTGCTATGGGTTTATCTTTCTTTCTCTGATCAGGTACTAGGTCCTGGTGATTGCTTGAAGAGTGGTAGGGCCTCTCTATATTTATCCGTGTACCCCTCTCTAGAAATAATAAACTCTAGTGATACATAAATAGGCCCTGATGAATGCAAGAGATCTCTTTTAGCCTCTATTAGAAGGGCACAGCAACTCAGAGCTACGTAAGGGTCATAGTAACCACGAACATCCTCTGAGACTACCTTACGGTATTTTTATCTAAGCCTAGTGTACCACCGGAATAAAGGATACTTAGTGGTATACCCTAAAGTTTTTTTAGCCACCAACTGGATCCAAGTATTTTATCCAGAGAAAATAATTAATTTCTAAGAACTCCCTCAGGCCAGCCCCCTGAGGTTGAGTATGCCCTCGTAGTACTATCTCACCAGGGTGGTACGAGGTGGCCTATGATGAAGCATGTCACATTACGTGAGAGAGCCCACCTCGTCAATTCTTGGAATTGCCTTTTTTCCTATAGGGATACTAGCAGTAGGTAGGTAGGAGAACATAACTAATGCTAGGGAGGCAAGTCCCTATGCACTTCAAGAGGTCATCTTGCCATTTTCATGTTTTGAGTGTTTACCGAGGCAGGCCTGGGCCTATGTTATAGCCTCTTTTTCTCCCTCTTGTGTCTAAATTGAAATAAGCTGACCCATGTTATACAGTATAAAATAGACAGGGGGTAGTGGTGGCACAGACAGTCGCACATCAGAAGAACAAAGAAGTGTAAAGGCAGGCAGCGTGTTGGCAAATTCTAAGTATGAAAAAGAATTAGTTTAGGTGCCAATCAGGGTAACAGAAACACCCCACTACCTTAGGTGTTCTCCGAAAAGATTGCCGTGCTAAACTTTAGGCAGACAGATGTACCCCAGCACTCAACAATATTACTACAACATTGATTTTTTCAAAATTGAAACACAAGATCTATGTATTCTATCGATCGCTCAAATCACAGGATATGACAATATTTGGATTTGTACTGGGGTTCTCTCAAATGTAATAATCAGTGTGACATTTAGTCAATACATACTAAACATATATTCATACAAGAAAAATATTTTTTCAAAAACATTTCATGTGTATACAGTTATTTTTTCAAGGTCCAGTTCTTGTTGCTGGAAGAACAGAATAGCACGGTGAAATAGAGACATGACAGCCGACACGTGTTTCGTTACATTCGTAACTTCTTCAAGGCTTAGCTACGTAAGGGAGGCGATCCTCAAATGTTCATAGAGAATCCACCAATGTCGTGTCGTCTTTATAACGAAAAAGAGTAGCCAAGAAATAAGTCCTTATATGTGCTGTTTGAAATCTGTTGATGTCTTTCAAACGTCGTGGAAGAGCCATAGGGAGAAACTATTTCGGCAGTTCATGTGGTCTAGACTTCTCAAGCATTGAAGTGCTAGTCAGAGAGTGCGTAGGATATGGGCATGAACTCATCACAATTCATGAGTCGATTCTCCAAATAGGTAGTCCTCCATTACTAATCTGTGCCAGGTTGTCATCAAAATATGTTGTATGCCTGTAAGTTGTGTGATTAAAAAAGTAGAGGTACACGCAATGTGGAACTGAAGGGCAGTGATACGTCCTTTTATAAGTTTATTGTCTGTCAACTTGGTGCTGAAGTATGCCCCCGTAACTATTCAGTTGAGTCCGCTGTCTCGTGGCATACTGGTCCAAGTAAGGACTTACTTGGACTTACTTGTACCATGTTATACAGTGTAGCTGGCGGAAGAAAAATGTGAATGACAAAATAACAGACCAATAAATGAAGAAGACTGGATGCCACTAAAAATAAGTATATAATTCAGCAAAAATCAGAAGGTCTTCGCTAACACCAGACCTAATAATGTCTTAGCTGTGATTCACCTTGATACTCCTTCTCTTTTTTCCAGAGTCTAGTTTTGTCAAGGCAAGAAAATATTTCCACAATGGAAGTTATCTTAGCCCATCCCTAGGGTTTCAGGGGCTGAAGTGCTAGTAGTTAACAGGTTAGATCATTTTTACCACCAATCTCTGGCTCTTGAACATCTTTCTTGTCCTGTAGCTGAACAGGCATTGCATATATACTTTGTATAGCTGGTCTCTTCAAACCTGCTCATTCAAGTGCCTTTTGTTCCAGTTTTCATTGTAATGCTGGCCACTGCACATGAAATTCTCATGCCCTCTTCAGGACCAAATACTGATGCGGGGTCTGGTGGCTCAGAGGGCTAATGCGTCCACTGCAGGGGCCTGTGTTCGACCTCATGGTAACAGGTTCAAATCCCAGTGGGTCCACTCCGCATTTCATCCATCTGAGGTTGATAAAATGAGTACCGTTCGCTAACAATAAACATCTGTTATTCAGTGCCAAGATGTCTCTGGGTGAACGTGTGCTTTACAAATACACATGTTATGTTATCTCAGTGTTGGCAATGGGATTAATTAAACTTTGGCGCACATAAAGTAGTAGTCCAGGTTGTGGCTAGACTCAACCTAAATAGTCACTGCACGCACTGCAAACCCACTCAGGGCGTTGATATGTAAAATGCACTGGCAACGTGTTCACCACAGTCGCTGATGTCTACTTCTCTGTCACTCACCTCCCTGTCTTTCAAAGGGACAAATGGGCCAACACATGAAGCAGTGATCATTAAGCCCCTTTCATTGCACGCTTGCAGGCAGCATGGGTCCACTGTGCCTCTATCCCCTGCAAAGAATGCTGGGAAGAAGATGTGTTGGGGTTTCTACAGTAGCTTAAAAATTGCTCTCTCAAAACTGCTGCAGGGCTCTTGACTCATTTTTGTGTCTCTGCAAGATATTGACAATAGACCTACTATATCCAAAATAGGCTTAAAGTGGCCTTTGGATCTGCCCTGTACTCAAGGTTCAATCGTCTTTCTTGTTTGTCTCAAATCCCTGCTCCTGGCTTGATGGTTTCCTCCCTACTCTTGTGTTTGCTTTTTAAGAGAACATATCAAGACTTCCTACCTTGCATATGTGCCAATGGCGGCCATCTTGGAATTATTTTTCTCAAAGGAAAAGAAAGGTTGTTATAAGGATGGTGCTGTGCATGCCCGCGCAAGTGTGGGGACAAGGGGCAGTAATCTTGCAATGCTTTTTATTGTAGTTTCAGGATCAAAGGTGAGGCCTATTGGCTTTGCTCTCTTTCCTATACTTTAAAATCACCTTATCTTTCTCTCTTCCTCACGCTTTGTCACTCGTCATCCCATTTTCCTCAATCTGTCTTCTTCACCTCCTCTTGTGTTTGTTCTTACTTATTCCTTCCGTTCCTATTGCTGTCATCCCTCTCCCCCATTCTCTTGCTTCCCCATCTCTTTCTCACCATGTCTCAGGCTCTTTCTTCATTCCTCCTCTTAGTCTTTATCTTTCTCATCCTTCCTCCCATTTCTTCGTTCCTCGCACCTTCTCTCATCTCTTCCTCAGTCCTCCCCATTGCTATTTTTGTTACCCTCCTCTTTTTTTGGCTTATTTATTCACTGTCCTCCTCTTTCTCATCTCATTTCGTTCTTATATCTCTTCAAACCCTTTTCTCTGTCTTTCCCCCATCATGTATTTTTTTTTTTTAACCACATCTTCCTGGTTCTTTCTCTGCCTAACCGCCAATCCCATTCTCAAATCCCTTCTTTCCTTTCCACTCTTCTCACCCCTTCTTTCTCTCGCTCTCTTTCATTCCCATTCCATTTTCTCTTCCTCACCCTTTCATTTGTTCTCTGAATTTTAAATCCCTTTCTCCTTGTTTCACCCTTCCTTCCTTTCTCTGACTTCCTACCTCGCCCTGTTCTTTAGGTTTCCCCTGCACAGCACTTGCGCTGTGCTTGAGAAATCTATTGTTTTTATTATAAACTTAAAAGGGATGTACATCCCGCCTCCTCTCTTTCCTAGTTTCTCATTGGTTCCCTTACGTGCCACTTACCTTTTCTCCATTTCTATTGGCTGTAGCATATTTTCCTGCATTTACCAATGGTTGTTCACCATCTGCTTCTCTTATCAGTTTCCCGCAGCCAAAATACTGTTAACATCCCCTTTGGTGGAACAATATTTTCATAAAGTGTTGCCTTTTACTCTTGCAGCAGATTTATATAACAATTTATGACCCAGAGAGATTAAGTGATTTGTATAGAATCACAGGTTGGTCGGCACCTGCCAAGACTCCAACTGAATCCCCAGCTGGAGTCAACAGCTCTGGGGGCTACGCCACAGCCTCCCCCCCCCCCTCTCCCCCCTGTTATGTCAGGGAGCTCTTTCCTTATCCCAGACTGACGATAATTGATGAAAACAACTCTTAATTCACTACATAGGTGAAATGGATGCATTACCAATGCTTGTTTAATCTTGTCTTTCATTCTCCAGTTTCCCCTTCTCCTTGTCCCCCTGGCCCCCACTCCCCTGTCTTATTTTCCTCTCTCTCGCTCATCCCTGCCTGGCACTGTATACCATGTGTTGCGGCTACAGTTACACGGTAATCCTCGGACGGATTTATTGAAAGGGCTTCTAGCAGACGCTATTGTGGGCTTCCGGTATCACTGGAGGGAGGGACGGATAAACGGAGGGCCTCGTGTTTTTTTGGCTGCGGAAGAGATTCCATTGGCTGGGCAAAAAGCACGTTTTTTCGCAGCCACTATAGAAACAGGAGCCAGGAAAAACGACCAGACGCGAAAGCGGTCCAGGTGCCTGCTGACAAGGAGGGGGTCTGCGGGAGGGGGGTGTCAGTGTTTAAAAGCACAATTTGGCGGATGAAAGCTGAGACTGAAGGATGGAGTGTAAGTAAGGAGGGACAGAAAGGTACGAGAGAGGCCGATGGGACTAGAGGAGTGAAGGGAGAGATGTGACAGGGAACATTAATTGGCGGGAGCGGCTGCGGCGAAAGAGGCGCGCCAGGTGAGACAGGTTTAGTAGTCACCCCAGGGCCTTCCCTAGACAATACAGATACCCGTGGACCCGCATCGCTGCGGGGGGGGGAGGGAGGGAGGGCGAGGCGGAGGTGGGGGAGGCGCACTGCGCACAGGGCTGGGGCAAAAATAGGGGAAGCCGGGCAGGGGCAGCCTGTGCGGTGACACGCCCCCTTCACCCAACAGCACAAGGTCTCTGTCACCAGAAGCACCTCAGTTATTTACGGAAATATCAGTTAGTGACGCCAGGGTGAGAGATTCTATTTTCCGGCCTGCATCGTGCCCCAAGACCCGAGGGAGATGGGTGAAGGCAGAGGCGATGCTGGTTTGTCACAATAATTCCAAACATGCGCCTGAGGGTGTGCAAAAAATAAAGCATAATAATTATAAAATAAAGGGCCAGATGTATCAAGCTAAATTGCAATCGCAAACGCTGAAATTCGCAGAATTTCAGCGTTTGCGATCTGAATTAGCTGTGTGCAATGTAGGAAAGAAAAACCTACTTGCAAAATAAGGAATCGCAAAATTTGCGATTCCCTATTTTGATGCCTGCATTTAGAGACTCGCAATTTGCGAGTCCCTAAATGCTATGCTAGTAGCCATCGCAAATTGGAATATTGCTGTAGGGAATCGCAAATTACCATCAACTTCTAGTTGGTGGTAATTTGCGATTTCCTCGAAAAAAGCACTTTTTGCTTTTTTCAAAGTGCCATGTGGCGTATGTGCGCCACATGTGCACACATGCACATTTCAGGGGTGCAACAGGGTGTCCTTTTGGAACCCTTGCACCCTTGAAATTGCATGCACAATTTGCGAGTACCTATTGGGTACTCGCAAATTGCGCATGCAATTCCCATTCATTCCTATGGGCCTCTTGGCCCATAGAAATGAATGGGAAGGGATTCCTTAATTGCGAAACGCTATTTGCGATTCGCAATTAAGGAATATGTAGGAATCGCAATTATTATTGCGATTTCTACCTACATAGCATTTTGCAAGTCCTTAATAGCGATTCGCTAAAAATCGCTATTAGGGACTCGCAAACTGCTACAATGATACATCTGCCCCAAAGTCTCTGGAAAACTGCACTTACAATGTACCCTATCACTGCTGTGTATAATGCTACCCTCTGAGCGTCCATCTCCTTTCACCCACCAAGCAACTCTATTCTAGATAGAGGCCTGCCTTTTGTAAATCAGTACTGACCCTGGTTAGCATGGCTATAATTCATACAAAGCAGCCAGGGAAGGCGCTCTCCAGAAGGAAACACAAGCAAACCCAGACCAGCTCCAGCCTATTTCATCAGTTGGGTGCAACTTCAGCCCAGTGGCATAGTCACCCCGGTGCCACATCTGGGCGTCGCACTTAGGCATCAACTGCAACAAACAGTCCATTGTTTTCCACCATGCTCCTCATGGTAACAGTCAATTCCAAAATGCGAGACATTGCTCACAGGACCTATCTCTGACACTGATACTTAGGGTACATTCCAATGCATCATTTTCCACCCACTATGCCACTCCTGACAGAGGCCTATCTTATGCCGATCAGTACTGAGCCTGCTTAGCATGAGCATTCCATCCTGACCCTGCTTAGCATGAGCATTCCATCCTGACCTTCCAGGCATGGCCCTCTCCAAAGGGGAAAACAAGCAACCCCAGACCAATTTTGACCTATTTGGGCCTCGTTAGAAGAGTGCAGCTTGAGTCTTATGGCACAGTGAGCATTAGACCCCCATATGGGCATACCTGTCAACCTAAGTCCAACAACCACAACACACAAAAAGGTGATGGTCGGAATGCTTGACTTAGCTCCCAGCTACTGGCGAAAGCTCAGGATGCATTCCTGCACATCTTTTTTCACCCACTATAATACTCTAGCAGAGGTTTGCTTTATGCAAATCAGTACTGATCCTGTTCCTCACAGGAACAGTCCATCATGAACTGCCAGGACTGGCTCGCTCAAGAAAGGAAACCAAGCAACCCAGACCGGTCTTGGCCTATTCTCCCATTTTCAAGGCTCTTCTGTACGAGTATCACTAAACTGTGTCCCCAATATAAAATACTGCAACAGAAATGGTGATTCACCGTACCTAAGAGCATTGGGCCTGATTTACCAAGGGTCTTTACTAAGGTTTATGACTGTCTTAATCAAGGAAACACTTGACTGACTTAAAGCTGTCTTTTGATTGTCATAATTAGGAAAAGAGCAGCTTTAATGTTCTCTTTTGCCAGGGAAGTTGTGTCTTTATTAAATAAGTCCCACTGTTGCTGTTCCCTCTGGCATCTTTTCTGGCCTGAACAGCTCTGAAAGCAGCCCCATATCTACCAGCCTAGCAGGTGTTTTCCCTATGGAAATGGTTAGCCCTGCACATTTACTTGCCAACTCTCACCTAAAGCGTGTAAACAATTGTAGGAAGGTAGGATCTTTCTGCATGGTTACCCCCACTTTTTGCCTGGTGCTATGCTGTTTCTGACTAGTCTGACTGGATCCTGCTAATCAGGACCCCAGTCTCTGTGCTTTCTCCACTAAATTGGTATGGTAAGTACCTAGGTACATCCCAGATTGGACACTGGTGTACCCTTATCAATCCCTAGTATATGGTACTGAGGTACCCAGGGCATAGGTACACTAGGGGTCCCACATGGGCTGAAGCATGCATTATGCCACCCATGGGGGACCACTCAAACTGTAACTACCGGCCTGCCATTGCAGCCTGTGTAAGCTAGTGCTAGCACCACTTACGGAAGATATAGGTTTCCCTATATCTAAGGTCACTGCACTTAAAACCTATAAGTCACCTCTAAAGCAGGCCTTTCAATCCTGAAGGCAGGGTGCTCGGTTCTAAATGTGAGGGTGCCCCTGCATGAGCAGGACACCCCTACAGCCTTCAGAGTCCATTTTCCCGGGCTGTAAGTGCATCAGCCATTACGATACATAGAGTGGCCATGCATCATTATGCGATGACCATCTCTAAACTGGCTGTAACGTGGCTGTAACGAACCCTGTCATGTTTGGTATCAAAAACGTTGGAATCATACCCCCACACCATAAACTGTGTGGGAGGTATGATTCCATGCACTGTAAAGCTCCTCCGGGAGGCCCTCAGTGCTCCCGGTACCAGTCTTCTAGACCCGGATAGCACAACATGGGTGCTGCCGACCAGAGACATGGTTCTGTCGTCCTGCTGCTGAGCCAAGCTCGAGCAGGGGAAGGCAGAACAATAGATATCCTGTCACATGGAGGTGTGACCACCTCCCAGACAGGGTTTACTGTATTGGGGCGGTGTGGGAGCGCTTGCCAGTGCCACTCAGTCTGCTTGAAGGGCACATTTGGTGCCCTCCTTGCATAGTCCAGTTCAAACCAGCTCAGGGAGCCGTTGGCTCCCGCTCTGGGCGCAACTGGGCAAAGGACATGGGAGTATCCTCCCCACTGTCCGACCCCTCCCCTGGGAGGAACCCTGAATCGTCCAACCCTTTCCTTAGGGTGCTTAAGGGCTTACCTGAGGGTGGGTCACTAGATTCGTTGTGGGACAAGATTCATTTCAAGACACCACTTCTTCTTCGACCGTCTGGGCACTCTGGACTTCGCTGGACTTCACTCTGGGCATCAAGGCTGTAACTGGGAAGACTCCTGCTGCTCCTGATCTCGTCACCCTGCTCCTCTGCTGCGAAGTCCGTGCCTGTGCTCCATACAGGAACCTTCCAAGGCCTGTGGGCATCCAAGACACCTGAAGGAATCTCCCTTGAAGTGAAGAAGTCACTTCCCTGCATCTGCAGGCACCGTAACTAAGCTGACCGGTCTGCTGATCCTGGGCTCCCACAGCCTTCGAAAGGCTCAGCAACACAAGTGGTGGTTCTCCACATCCCTCGAGGCCTGCCCTGTTCTCTCACCAAGTTTGAGGCCAGTATCCCTTGTCGGAGCTGCAGGAACCTAACCTCTGTGCACCGTGTCGATTTGCTGTTGCAAAGGCTTGTTGGCTTAGTTCCTCCAAGATCTTCGGGCTCCAAGTAGCCCCAATCTCCAGCATCTCCTGTGACCAAGATCTTCGTCCTTACTGCATCCCTTGCACCGTGGGCCTGCATCTTTGGTGAGCTGCTCGATGTCCTCTTGCGACTCCAGTGCCTCCGGCCTGTGGGTCCTCCTGAGGGTCTCCTTTGATTTCTGTGGGCTCCCCTGATTGCTTGGGGCCTGCCCTGACTCCCCTGCTTGTGGTGTGTCACCTGGACCTTGCTGGCCCCGACACTGTACCTTCTTCACTTTCCACGTTGGTTGCAGTTGCAAAGGCTTGTTGGTGCTTCCGACCGACACCGACCCCTCAACTCTCGACATCTGACGTGGTAAAGCTTGAGCACGACTCCTGGTCTTCCACAGTGTGGCCTGGTCCGCACAGCTGCAGTTTCAAGGTTACTTTCAGCTCTCCTGCAACACTTGACTTCCGTGGGCATTCGTCTTCCGGGCCTCCTGGTCACTTCCAAGTGGCATAGACTCTGTCCCCTCTGTTTGCAGGTGCTTCTCATCCTGAATCCACTTTTGGGTTCCACTGGACACTATCACCTTCTCCAGCAGTGGCATCTTTCTGAAGTCCTCCATTGAGTTCGACAGCGGTTTCCGACGCCACTTCACACCTATGCATCCAGGTTCCCTGGTGTAGGTATCCTGGTTCCTAGGGTATCCACGGGTATCCACGGGTGGGGTGGCTCTCCAACCTTTTGTCTTCCACGGGGTTTCATCAGGGTCCACTGGGAAGGGTCCTTCTTCTTTAAAACTGCAACCACGTCTTACCCACTGACTTGTATTGAGCCAACGGTCGTGTTCCCACTCTGCACACGGCCTCCGTGGGGTTCCTGGTTACTTACCTTAGGTGGTTCCTTGGGTCCCCAGCACTTCTACGTCTTCTGGGTATAGTCTTGGCTTGAGACATGGTTCGCATACCACTATTTTAGTATATGGTTTGGTCTCCCCCCTGGCGACCACTGTGTATTTGTGCTACTTGCCTGTTTCTATTGCAAAGTATTGTGTGCATTGTGTATATCTCCGGCTAGGAGATATCTGTATGTGCTAGTGAGTGTCTTATAATAAATACATATTTTTATAAATACACTGTGCGGTTCTTTTTCACTAAATCTATACTAATAAGATTATGTTCTGGTAAAACAAGCTGCTTTACACTCCTTCTGGGCTAAGCCTGAAGGCTGTTCTCCACAGCTACCACTTAGAGAGCTTTCTAAGGTGGTGTAAGACCACTAAAATCACCATAAGGGTTGTCTGGATTAGTGGAGGGTGCCCACTTACATAAGTATGCACCATATACTAAGCCAGCTTCTCACAACAATGGATACAATCACCTGTCTAGATGCTTGTTGAGTAGAGGTGGGTGAGCCACTAAAAGCTGTTGCCAGGTTCGAGCCTGAAGCCTGGCTCTGACTCAGCTCAAGGCCCTGTTGGAACCTCGAGCCCATAACGGTGCCGCGCTTTCATGTGGCTTCTGCATGTCAGCCTCCTTCTACCCAGAATGTGGCTTTTTTGTGCCAGAGCTGCTAAATTTGGAACTGGAGAACTAGGTTCTTGTATCGGCCTCGGCTCAACATCCTGTGATTCTGGGCAAATAATAAATATCCCCAGTGCCTATAAACAATGAATATGACCTTGTGTAATGCAACTGGTGCTGATGTAAAGCGCCTCAGTACATTAGATTTGAGTTTGTGCTATATAAAAACTGCAGAAAAATGCACAAAGAGGTAAAAACAAAGTCTTAACATAAGGAAAGACAAATATATACTCATTTACTGACTGATTTGTACAGAGTGAATCCAGAACACCTGGATAAATTGTGGACTTCCCCACTTAAATTGTGTGCTCTTATGCAAATGTTTTATTCCACCAAAACTCATTTTTTGTTCATTATCACGTATGAAAGCACTTTCAAATATGTGAGTTCAGAATACCAGTTGTAAAAAACAATTGTGTTTGATTTAATAGACTATAGTGTTGCTCTATAAAAATATGGGCCACATAAAGTGTTAACATGACATCTGTCTTGCCTCTTAATTCACTATTGGTCTATTTTTAAAAACTATCACTTGTAAGTGATTCTCAGTGCAGTGCTTAAATTTGATGAATTATGTCAAAGCTTCCATGTTAAAGAAATACACTTTTTTTAATTTTGAAGAGACTTTATCTTATTTTACGAGATTTCAGGGCACGGCTCGTGTATGGGCTGTAAGAGTTGAGCCAGATCCTTGGCTAGGCTCTCCCTGTTAATTTGTTAGCTCACCCACCTCTACTGTTGAGGACACTAGTGATCAGATTTTCACTGGCTTGGAAAGGTATTGGTGACCCACCCAAATAGGCGATTTCATTACTTGAGATAAGGCAGTAGTGCTAAGGCACCACCAGTTGGTGGCACTAAATTACAGTAAACATGCCTTATTTAGTGTAGTGTATGTGTAGTGCAATAGGCAAATTGCTATTATACCTTGAACACTTAAATCTAGACACTGTTCCTGCACCCAAAAAAGAGACCAGGAAGTAACATGGAAGTGGTGGGGCCAGGTGGGGGGGGATTTCGACGGACGATGACAAGGGAAAATTAGATAAATATTTAATTTTCCCTAGTCATCGTCCGTCGAAATCCCCCCACCCGGCCCCACCGCCCTACTGCTCTTCCCTACACAGGCCGCAGCTGTTTGCAGCTACCCAGAAAGATGCAAGTGTCATCAAATGCCAATAAGCAGAACTTGTCTTTCTTTGCGTAAAATGCATGGCACCTTTTATTCTTGTGGTAGAAATCAAAATTCCAATGGACCAGTGGCTAATGGGTTCTACCTGATCCAAGTGTGGCACGCGGGTTTTTGGGCATGTGACTATGTTTCTAGTGAGAAAAAAAACACAATGCTAATTTTACTGTTTAAATAAAAATATGCCAAAGTCATAAAAACAATCCCCTTTGGGTAACTACAACCGCACTACATTCATACGCAAAGAAGAATTTTTTATCACCAAAACATGTGTTGGATATGAATACCTATTTCATACAGAATTCTTAAGCTAATGTAGATGAGGAAATAGATATTGGAATGTATACACTGTAACATTATCGTGTTTAGAAATAGTAAAGAGAAAGGGACGAGTTACCTCCTTTTTGCTCGATAATTGAGAAGCCAGAGAAAATGAGGTTCCCGTATTTATCGATACGATCAGTACTGCTTTATCAAAGACATTTTTCATTCAACTCTGGTAAAGCTGATATAATATATTGCTGTGGTGGAATATTGATATATTCACTGCATTTATCTGTCCAGGTTTATTTTAAGCAGGGTGTTTAGAGAATAGATGTAGGGATTTATATACGCGATACTCGTACTTTGACCATTAAAAGACGGCGGGTAAGAATAGGAGCCGTTCCACGTGACATATGAGATCACAGCTGGGATTCATTTATGACGCGGTCAAGTACGAGACTACGTAGGGAAATGGCTGGGCTTTTAAACGCGCCCGCGGTGTCGGTATTTCTATTCTGATTCACGGAGGCGTATACCCCGTGCTTTTATGGCTGGACAAAGGTAAGAACTCGGGGTTGGGGAGGGACACTGTTTGGTTGTCGTCCCGATGCAGGTAGTTGGTACGAGAGAGGGGTATTTGCGGTTTTTACTGCGGCCAGCTCTGTGCTTACAAGATGGGCTCAATAGTAATGGATGCCCGGGGTTTGTACTAAGAGGAAGTGGGGTCTTAGTCTCCCCGTAGGTGTTATGTCACTGTTTAAATAACGGTTTGGTTAGACACGGTTGATCTATTTGAGGAGACCGGGCACTATTTGACTGGAAGCCCTATTTAAAAATTGGATGGGCTATGGCTATTGTATTCTTAGCAAGGAGTTGTAAGAATCGGGATCAAAGGGCTAATTAACACCGTTGTGTATCCCTGTCTCTTGTGTTTAGATAAAAACGAAGGACCGTTATTTGAATTGCCAGAGAATATCTCTGCTGGAGAAAGGAGCAGTGAGCAATATTGCCCTATAGGATTCAGTGGAGATTTTAAGGTAACTGTTGGTCTTTTAGAGGGATGGTTTGATATAATGCTAGTAATGACCAGCATCTTTTTTTAATAAAAGAGAGTAAAGGATGTTCTTTTTACTCTTTATACACAGAGATTGGACCCTTAATATAGCTTAAAATTGGGAACAACTAAGGATCGCTATTTGAATTACTAGTGAAGAACAAGACTGAAGGAAGGAGCTGGGAGAAATAATGCCCTTTACTGCCCAGTGAAGGCCTGAAGGTAATCGAAGGTCATTGAAAGAGGAGATTATGTATAGGACGAATAGGGACTAGCATCCCTGTACTATAGAAAAAGAGTAAGGGCTATTCTCTTCCTTTGATACACAGGAATTGGATCCTCATAATATACCCTAATCCCTGGGGCCCCACCCGTGAGGTTGCTGAAGGTAACCCGCTTTTTGATCTTTATTTTGTGTGGGTGTTTAATACAAGGACGTTTATAGAAGTTTACGCCATGGACGATACTAGCATATTGTGCTGTGTGATTTCAGATTCCATGGTACAGGGAGGTAGAGAAGAATATCCCCTGCCTTAAACAATTATATAATTCCAGTGTGGACCAGAAATCTCTTTGAAAGATTCTTAAGGTACTTCCACCATGATACCATAAGTGTTTACTAGGTATTTAGAATGTGAGTGGGTGTGAGAATGATTGGTATTTCTGCTGTATGTTCAGCTTGTTTATCACCAGGGCAATAATAGTGTGTATAGCCCTGCAAGCAGTGGGTTAATTGTTATTTTAATTGTGATATTTTCTGTTTTTTAATATAGTACAGACCAGGATTTGAACTTGGGGAGATATTGTTTTGTGCTGATGAAGGTGGCGGTCGAATTATAGTACCCACCGAAACGCGTCGACGCTCTGATGTTAAAGGCCACTCTAGATCCATGAGGACAATTGTTACACTGAACAAAGGATAAGAGTAACAGTTATCTCTGTGTAATAAGTGATCTATGTCAGATTGGTGTGGTGCTTTCATGACTAGAAATAACGTTCTTGCTTGTTCTCCCATTGAATATTATTAGGTCTTTGCTTAATAAATGTTTTTAAGAATTGTTTTTATGAACTGTAGCGGCTCGTTAAGGGTTTGCTTGATTTTCTGCCCTGTTTTTAGAAATTGCTGAATTAATTCTGCTGTATAACATTTATATGTTTTTTAATGTATGAATAATAAATATGTAATGTTCAACGAACCCATTGTTTATTTGCTTTGAGAATTGCGGGCTACATACTGTTTATGTTTTGGTGATAAAAAATTCTTCTTTGCGTATGAATGTAGTGCGGTTGTAGTTACCCAAAGGGGATTGTTTTTATGACTTTGGTCTATTTGGTGCCCTACTCCTTTAAAAATAAGCTTGTTGGTCCCCTCTCTCTTTCTTGAGATAAATAAAAATATAACCTGCAACCAGCATCTGTGCAATTAGAATAGACTTTGATGTCCACCAGGGCCTTTCCGTAGTTCTCCAAAAATCCATAAGTCAGCATGCAACTGTAGTAACTGGTACAGCTGATCAACTGGGATTTTTTGCAAGGCCTGGTTACAAAAAGTAATTTAATTGGAGAAAGAGTGAGGTTTCACCGAGGACGTTCTGTGTAAAAGCAAAACACAAATGGCGCATAATGAACATCTCATTGCATTGTGTATGCACAGGATGTTCGCCTTCCCTTCAATAGCAGTACATCAAATAATTATATAAAAATTCCTCCAGAGTGTTCAGATTTCCTGCTGTGGAATACAGGTACCCCAACTAGTCTTGAACTGCAGAGGAGTTCCAAGCAGTTTCTGTGCGTCATGTGCCAAATTCACAGCACAATGGCGTGCTGCAAAACGTCAAAGTAGATGCGGGAGAGCAGCGTGTACTGAATCAGCAGGTCCTGGAGAGAAGTGAGAGCTGTGCTGCCTCTCAGAGAAGCCCCTTTCCGTTATAGCAAGAGCCACTGGAACTATGCGATTTTGCACCTCAGGCGTTTCCAGATAGTTAAGGATTTGCCGCAATAGCCACATAATTCATTATTTGCGGCATAATTCCAGTGAACCAGGTGAAAGTTGCATGACAAAATCACCGCTACCTACTCAGGTGAAAAAAGGGGTAAGGGAAGGGGTTAAGGGAGTGGAGTAAGACACCGCCACGCATGCACCTCGAAGGAACATGGTGCTGGCTGCCACAAGATGATCCTTGAGTGGGCATATAATGGTAGTAATAGCTTGCAACGGAAGCATTTTGATTGGCTGCACAGTTCCTAATGCCATACTCCAGGTGGTAGAAGGTGTTACTTAATAATGAACTCAGTGCTATTGATGAGATGTCATGAGTGATGTCATAAATGATTCCATAGAACATGTCATGAGTGATGTCATAAGCAGTGCATAACGGGGGCACCAGTGAATTTCTGTTTTTTTTTTTAGTTCAAAACGTTAATGTTGTCACTGAGAAATTCACCTAATTATAACGTTACTTTAACCTTTGTTTTTTCAGTGAATTTCTAAGGTTTTTTAAAAACAAAGATCTTTTTATCACACCTAAGTATAATGTTACTCTAACCCTTTGGGTTTTTCAGTGAATTTCTTTTTTTTATTTTACTAAATGTATGTGTATGAAAGAATAACTGAATAATATATCCTGTGTCTGAGGATTTGCTTTTGTATTGTACCTTAACAGGAAAGAATGCAAACTTTGCCAAATGTTTCTAAAAATATTATGTTTGAGTATAAAACAGAGTAATACAACAATATTTGTGTTGAGATTGTCTATTTCTTCAGTTCTTCTAACTGTCATACTGAGACATTTTCTTAGCAAGTTCATTAATACTGTAATAGCATACTTTTCATAGCCTTTGTATGTGTTTTTATATCAAAGTCATTATTATAATTCAGAAAGAGAATAATCACTGTGTGGAAATATTGTATAGTATTAAGCTTCATTATATAAATCTATTTTTTAAGTGTTTAATTACTCACTATAGTTCCTCATTTTGGTTTAATTTACTGTTTAGAGTTCTTTTTCATGTGTTCAGTTATTATTTAATATTATTATGTAAAAAGAGAGTCATTAAAATATGGTTGTATTATTCATTTATGAATTTTTTTTTTTAAAAGGTGGTGACTCTCGCAAGACACTCGCGGGAGTCAAACACAGAATCCCCTGCGCGGACTTCAAGGGGAATGTACTTCCTGGTCAACTCTCATGACCCTCTTGAGAGATCATACATTTGGGATTAAGTTAAGAACAGTGTTTTCCTGTAATTCTGAAGAAAGTAAAAGATTACAGATATTGATTATATTAGTAAAATTGATTATGATTTGTTCCATTGAAAATATGAAGCAATAATATTTTGACGATCTTGCGAGACTCTCTCAGGAGTCTAACACACAATCCCCTGCATGGACTCCAAGTGGGCTGTACTTCCTGTTCGGCTCTCGCGACCTACCCGTGAGATCATTCATTTGGAATTAGGTTATTAACAGTCTTTTCTTGTAATTCTGAACAAATTAAGACATTAGAAATGTTGATTAGCTTGGAAAAATTTATTATAAATTGTTCCATGAAATATATAAAGCAGTAATATTTTTACGAGCTTGCAAGAGGTCCGGGAGAGGAACCACACTGTAAGGAAGGCTTGTGAATTGTTCATAATGGTGTTTTTATTTAGAAAAAGAAGATTCCATCCTTTTTGCTTTATTTCTCTTTTGGATTTTGGTGAGGGTAGACAAATCTAGTTGCTCTCCTTTCCTGTTTCCCTACCAACACAAAGATGTCTTCATTAGATTCTGATGAGCAGCCACAGGTAGCTGCACTAGCTCAGCCACCTCAGTGACCCAAGGGATCCTTGGTGTGGAAGTTCTTTGAAATTCGGCCAGGACACAAGAAAGTTTTAGTAAAGTTCGTCATCTGTAAACTTTGCAAGAAGGAGTTGAGTCGGGGTAGCAGAAATAAACAGTATGGTATGATTACCACAGGCATGTGGAGGCACCTCTGATGTATGCATCCGCAAATGCCTCCTCGGTCAGAGTTGGCTCGTGCTGTGAAGCTAGACAACTCTTCAGGGGCTTCCACATCATTTGCTCCAGGAGTTACTGTGCTGTGCAGGCAGTAAGTGCAGTAGCAGACAATAACCCTGCTTACCTGTTTAAAGCACTATTTTGGTGCTTGTGTAAGCAGATCATTTGGTCATCACGGACAAGCAGGTCTTTCCAGGAGAAACTTGTCCAAGATCACAAATGCCCTCCTAGGCAGTAGGTTTTTTTTTTAAACAGTTTTTTCCCAAAGTTTTCTCCTTTTTGTTTTCAAGGAGATGTTGTGGGTGTTTGTTTCACACCTCAAGTTGTATGTTTTTGTCCTACCCTATTAAAAGACTTTTAAAATATAAAATAATATTAAAAATGATAAAAACACAAAAACAAATTTTTACTGGCTGAAAACTGTTATCAAAAACAGCTCTTTTCTGAGCTACTCTATAGTTTCATGATCTATGTTGTTTGCACTGTTTACCTTTCTTTTCCTTCTCAAAATCTCTCACGAGAGTCAGAAAAGCCCGCCATAATCAGCGGCTCTCAAGAGCCTGCAAAAGCTTTAAATGACTTTTGCAAGACGCTTGCAGGATCGTAGCACAATTTGAAAATCACCCAACAGAAAAGCTCCTCCCGTTTAACAAGCAACTGTGCACCATACAAACAGCAGTTGGTCACAACCTAATTTACTTTTCTAATTGCCAAAAATCTACTAATTACATTTATATTTTGCCACCCTCCCATTTTTTCTCTCCTCATATAACTCTATCTTGCTTGTGGGGCTTACTCATTCTGCTGAGCACTCCTCTCGTGACTGAGATCCCCATACTGCACCATGGTTCGCCTCTGTATTTTGTTACACTGCTTCATCCAATGGACTAGAGAATATGCCATTAATTGTGGTATTTGCAAAAACAACACGAGATGGATGGAATGCTGAACATTGTCAAACACTCACCCCAGTACAGAGATCTGGGCCTAAATCCATTGTTTTTTATTTGCCACGCCATTCCACTTTGGACCCAGTCATATGCAAATCAGTCTGGACCCTGCAAACTGGGGTGGCATGGTGAGCAAAAAAAGCGATGGATTTAACCCAGATCTGTGACAGGGGGTGAGTGTTTGCATTGTTCAGCATTCCGTCCATCATCTGTTCTTTTTGCTTTTGTTGTCCTAAGTGGGAAAGGTTATGCCCAGATGCAGGTCCCGTACTCACTGTGCCACTGGATTCAAGCTGGCCTGGCTGATGATAGGTAATACTCCGAAACCGGTCCCAGGATGCTTGTTTCCGATCCAGGGAGGACCTCACCTGTCAATTCGGGGTGGACTATTCTCATGAGGAGCAGGGTCAAGACTGATTTGCATATGGCTGGGTCCAAACTGGGGTGGCGTGGTGAGCAAAAGAACGATGGATTAAAGCCAGATCTTTGTGACTGGGGGTGAATGTTTGCATTGTTCAGCATTCAATCCATCATCTGTTCTTTTTGCTTTTGTTGCCCTTAAGTTGGAAAGGGTATGCCCAGACGTGGGTCCCCTGCTTACTATGCCCCTGGATTCAAGCTAGCCTGGCTGATGAGGGGGTGATACCCCGAAACCGGTCCCACGATGCTTGTTTCTGGTCCAGGGAGAATCTGGCCTGGCAGTTCGGGCTGGACTGCTCCCTTGAAGAGCAGGGTCAAGACTGATTTGCATATGGCTAAGTCCAAACTGGGGTGGCGTGGTGAGCAAAAATTATGGATTAAACCCAGATCTGTGACTGGGGGTGAATGTTTGCATTGTTCTGCATTCCGTCCATCATCTGTTCTTTTTGCTTTTGTTGCTCTAAATGGGAAGGGTATGCCCAGACATGGGCCCAGTGCTCACTGTGCAACTGAATTCAAGCTAGCCTGGCTGATGAGGGGTGATACTGCGAAACCGGTACCAGGATGCTTGTTTCCGGTCCACGGTGGACCTGGCCTGGGGGTTCGGGCTGGGCTATTCCGATGAGGAGCAGAGTCAAGACTGATTTACATATGGGTGGCTCCAAAAAGGAGTGGGGTGGTGAGCAAAAAAAAATATAGATTAAACTCAGATCTTTGACTGGGGGTGAATGTTTGCATTGTTCAGCATTTCGTCCATCATCTGTTCTTTTTGTATTAATTGTGGTATTGACAAAAATCTTGGAATTCCAAACTTGGACGTCACTTAGACTGGTCATAGAGGTATAAAGTGGCATCAATTGTTACCAATAGTTGGGAGCATTTTGGATTGTGAGCACCCAGATGTGATGATTGTGCCTAGGTCATTGCAACCACAGTGCACTATCACAGAGGTTGCGCTTGAAATCCAAATGAAGGAGACCTTTTCACAATTTATGTCTCTGTTTCCTCACACTGCCTTTGTACAGTCTAATATATGTCAAAGGCAAAATGGCAGTAGTCCAAATACTTTTGTCCATAAGTTTGACAAGTCCCAGAAGCATGTTAATAAAACAATTCCTACATTCCTACGTGACCATGGCATGGGCCCTATATATCATAACAACATCCAGTTTGGTATGTAGGTGAGGTGGAGTGCACTTCACTGCAGAAGGAAACAGGATCTTCCTTAATAACATCAAGAAATGCATCCAGTTCTATGTGTAACTGAACATTACACACTAAACACAAACGCTCTTGTCAGAGCCACCCTATTGCAACATTATGTGATTCTTTCATGTTATAACTCCCTTTTTTGGTGGAGGAAACTGACACCCGAAAGACTCTCATGAGAGTGGGAGCACCCAAACGCCTGCCTCCACCCGTGCATTTGTCCGACTCTCATGAGCATCTCCCGAGCTCAAACACTTTGCATATATCTCGTGCATAACAGTCCTGTATTCTTGGGTGTGGGTAATAGAGTGTGCAAACACAAGTCTCTCTGCTGAGACCTCTCCCTTTAGATAGATTTTCTCTAACCCTCCTTACTTTTTTACGACCCCGCAAGAGTCTCACAAGATTGTAACAGTTTATGGGGGATAGAACTTATACTCTCTTTGATTACAGTACTTATACTTTATATTTCCCACTACTAGGGTAGGGGAGAAAGTGGACTCTCCACTTAAAGCTTTCCAGAGTATAACAGGAGTGTATCATAGGGTGTAAGGAGACACTGGCCTCTCCGCTGATTCCTCTTCTCAGGGTGACCCGTATGCATAGTAGTGTGTGGGAGGGACTGGCCTCTCTCCTGAGTCTCAGATGATGAATGACCATAATAGGGTGTGTGAAAAGACTGGCCTGTCGACTGAGACCCCTCTATTGTATGATGGATGTGTGTAGTAGGGAGTGGGGAAGGATTGGCCTCTCCTCTGAGTCCTGTCTGTCAGATGACAAATATCGATAGTAGGATGTGGAGAGGGGCTAGCCTCTCTTTTGAAACCTCTCTGCCCCAGATGACAAGTGTGCATAGTAAGGTGTTGGCCTCTCCGCTGAGACCTTTCTCTCAGAAGAAGGCTGTGTGTGATAGGGTGAGAAGAGTGACTATCCTCTCCTCTCAGACCTCTCTGGTCTGATAGGTGTGCATAGTAGGGTGTGTGGAGGGACTGGCATCTCCGCTGAGACCTCTCAGTTAGATTACAAATATGCATAGTAGGATGTAGAAAGGTACTAGCCTCTTCTTTTAGAGTTCTCTGTCGGATGACAAGTGTCCATACTAGGGTGTGGAAGACACTGGGCTTTCCGCTGAGACCTTTCTCTGTAATGATGGCTGTGCATAGTAGGGTGAGAAGAAAGACTAGCCTCTCTTCTGCTGAGACCTTTCTCTGGGCTGACATGTGTGCATAGTAGGGTATGTGAAGCTCTCTGGCGACAGCCCTCTCTGGGATGATGGGTGTGGTTGTAGAGTGCGTGGAGAGATTAGACTCTCCTCTGACACCTCAGTCTAAGATGACAGGTGAGCATAGTACCATTTACTGGACTGGCCTCTCCACTGAGACCCTACTCTTGAATGACTGATAAGTAAAGTGCAGTGTGGGGACTCACTGGCCTCTACACTGACATCTGTGCTCATACCTGTTCCCAAAGTAATGGGTATGCATAGTAGGGTATGGGGATGTACTTGCCTCTCTGCTGACACCCGTCCTGGATGATGGGTATGCGTAGTAGGGTGTGTGGAGGAACTGGACCCTATGCTAAGACCTCACTCTTGGATGATGAGTGTGCATAGTAGGATGTGAGGAGGGGTTTACCTGTGTGCTCACACCTCTCCCCAGGGTGACAGATGTACAACTAGGGTGTGGGGAGGAAATGGCCTCCATGCTGAGAAGTCTGCCTTGGATGACATGCATAGAGACTAGACTATGGAGAGACACTGCTCTGTCAGCTCAGACCACTCCCTAGAGTAACACAAGTGTGTAGTAGGCTAGGATAGAAACTGCTCTCTCTCTGCTCCTACCACTCTTCATGGTGATGAATGTACATAGTAGGATATAGAAATGCAGTATCCTCTCTGCTGCGAACTCTTTCTTGGTTGATTGGCATGGATAGCTGAACGTGGGGGACACACTAATTTCTCCCTCAGACCTCCCCCTATGAGAACATGCAGGCATATTAGGGTGTGCACAGAAATAGACTTCTCTGCTGAAACTTTTCTCCAGAGCCACAAGCATATATAGTAACGTGCAAAAGAACTGCCCTCTCCACTATCTCATCTCCACCAGCTGATAACAGTGCATAGCAGAGTACGAGGATGCACAGGCCTCAGTGCCAAACTTCTCTCTTGTATGAGAGCTCTCTATACTACAGTGTTGATAAGGACTGATCACCCTACTCAGACCTCACTCTTGCATGACAAGTCAGCATAGTAGAGTATTCAAATAACTTGCTTCTTCATTACCAAGTCTCGCTGGCATAAAACATGTGCATAGTATCGTATAGATGCATATAAATATGCAGGAACACTTCTGCAATCCTTGATAATGGAACTGACAGTTTTAGTCATCATTGCAATACTATAATAATATTGAAATCTATAATAACTATTAGGCAAAGTAATTACTAGTGACTTAAAACTTTTTTTATTACAACATAATTTAACAACATTACAAAACTACATCAGCTATTTCAAACTATTTCAACAACTGTAAAACAAACAAAACACGCAACTTCACTGATTTATAATGTCTTCATCAGATTATGATGAGCAGCCTGGTGTAGATTCTCATGCGTACAGTTTTTAAGAGGAGTTCACAAAGGCTAGCTCGGGCAGAGTTGGCTTGTGCTGCTGAACAGCAGAGCTCTTCATGTTCTTCCATAACTTTTCAACCTGGATACACTGTGCATGCTCAAGTACTTGCTGCTGAACAAGACAATAATCCTGCTTGTTTTAACAAGGCTCTTTTTTGCTGCTTCCGTAAGCAGATAACAATTTCCTCAGAGACAAGTAGACCTACACAGCACAAGCGTATGAAAGATCACAACACAAGCTTGTGCAACATCACAAATATCCCCCTATGCAATACAAACATTATCACTTCTCCAATTAATAGTTTTTTTCCTCTGTTGGACTTGGCCCTTTTTGCAGGGTCATCCCAGAACTCTTTGCCTTCCTCCTGTATTTTTTCAGACCTGTCGTTGGTGGTTTTATGACTCTGGGCACTTTATCACTGCTGATCAGTGCTAAAGTACATGTGCTCTCTATGGTAAACTTGGTAAGATTGGTCTACACCTATTTGGCATATTTAATTTACCTGTCAGTCCCTTGTACAGTGGTATCTCATATACCAAGGGCCAGTAAATTAAATGCTACTGGTGGGCTTGCAGCGAGGCTTGCGCCACCCATCAAAGTAGCCTTTTAAACCTGTCTCAGGCCTCTGACAATGCAGGGCCTGCGCACACAGTTTACTGCTGCTGTGACGTGGCCCATAAAGTGGTTGCCACGTCTGTGACTCCCCTTTTACTACATATCAGTCACCCCTAAGGTAGGCCCTAGCTAGCCCTATGGGCAGGGTGCGGTAGAGGTAAAAGGAAGGACATGTGCCTTAACTGTGTGGCGTGTCCTGGTAGTGACAAACAGCCTATTTGGTTTCTCACTGCTGTGAGGCTGCCCTCTCATAGGGATGCATTGGGGATTTTCTGATATGTGCTTCAGTGGTATTTCCTGACATGAGAGGAGTAGCGTGATCAAGTTTGGTATGTTTGGAATTGTGGTGATAAATGCTGCGTATTGGTGTTCGCGGATTTATTATCACTATTTTAGAAATGCCACTTTTAGAAGTAGGCATTTCTGTGTGCTATGTGTCTTTGTGCCTGCCTGTTGTGTATTGACTGTCTGTCCTTGGAGTGACAGGGGCTGGGGAGGTGCAGTGGCTTCAGAGTCTGGATGAGTCAGCGCTAGGCTGAATAGGCCTGGACTGCATTTGGAGTGGTGGGAGGAGTAGCACCTGCACCTAAATAGGGCTGTGCCTGCCTTCCACAATGATGGCTCCACCCCACTGTGGTGTGTCTGGGGACAGGGTTTACACTTACAATGGGGAGTGTTGTGCACTGTAAGGAAATGTAAGGAGATGTTTAAGTGCCCTCCAGAACTGGTTTGGACTGGGCTCAGAGCCCTGGGCCAGGGGAGAACAAAGGCATATGCCCTATAAGTACTGGGACTGTGACCCCATGTTTTAGAGCTTGCTTGGGGATGAGACACTGCGTGGGACCAGGAGGAACCACCATGGAACTGGACTACAGAAAATGCTGACCGGTTACCTTCTGGGAATAGGGGAAGGACTACCACTCTGCCTAAAAGGCTCCTTGTGCTGGCCTCCCTGGGGACACTTTGCTGGCGTGCCCCTGTGGTCCCCCTTGGCTTTGTGTCATGCCTTATCTGATATGGGGAGAGCTGTATTCTCCCAGCTGAAGAACAGGCCTAGCGTCTGGAAGATTGTGCCTGTTGGCAACTTCCAGGGCTTTTTCACTTTTTAGAGGTCCCCAATGTGTTGGAGCAAACAGGATTATCCGGGGCCTTAATTGCGATAGGCCCTGTGTGCTCGCGATACCACTGGTAGCCTGTTCACCGGCGTTGGGCCGAGTTCTGGGCTGAGCTTCCCCCGGCTGTGATTTGCGCTCTGGAAAGGGGGGAAAGCGAGAATAGCAGCTGCCCATGGAATGAGGGCAGTAGCATGACTATTGTTGCCTAAAACAGAAGTATGGCCCCGCCCACCTCCTTGCAGCTCGAGGCCCCGGTCTAGGCAGCCCAAGAAAGACTCGCGGGTTCGGCCGTGAGGGAGCGTCGCCGTTTGTTGCCCGGCAACTTGTGCGGCCAGCAGGAGTCTGATGTCACATGCCATGCACTGTAGTGAAGGACGGGCCCCCCTCCCTCCAGTACTAGAGCGTAGGGCTGCCCGCAGTGGCCGAAGAAGTAGTGGAAGGGTTTCACCCTGCTGTGGGGCAGGCCCGGAGGTCTTTGGCAGAGAGGGGCCACATCACAGCCGAAAGCGGAGGAGCGGGTAAGTGGCGTATAGAGCCAGCGCGCTCAGGCCCCGAGTCGAGTGGCTGCACGAGACCCAGGAGGGGTCTCGCCACTGGCTGTGACCGCGCTGACTGTAGCAGCAGCCCCTTAGTGTGTCGTGGGCTGCGCTCCTGCAATCCCACCCAGGATGCGGGGAGGGCCGGATCAAGCCTCCCTGTCGACTTAGCCCTATCTTGGGGACAACACAGGAAGAATCCTCGACAGAGGCCCCGCTTCGTGAACTACAGGGCTTCCCAGCAGTACAGTATTCCCAAGAGTAGGCGCGCCGCGCCTTGTGCAGGACATGGCCAAGAAAGTACAGGATAGGCCCCATGATGGTGTTATGCCCAATGTTTTCCAAGGTTGTCAGGACTGGTGTGGCCTACAAATATGCGCTAGTGCGCAAATTGTGTTCATAGCAATTGCCTAGTGGCAAGGTAATTGTGGACTACTGGGAATGTGGTCTATGGGTGTTATGTGCATTTGTATGATTTATGCCCTGAGGTTGTGATATATGCTGGTTTCTGGCATAGTCTGCTCAGCACATGATTTATGTATTCCCTAATCGGCGTGAGTTTTAGACCCTGACGTGTGCAACCAACCAGTAGTTACTTGATCACACTATCTAACTGATTTTATGCCTATTGCCTAGTGGCAACATGATGTGATGATCTATGTGTTCCATGTACATTTTGGACAAGTGCCTAGTGGCACAGGGACTTGTGTGATGGTGATTTTCTAGTGTGTGCACATTACTAGTATTTACTCTAGTGCACTACTGCTGATGTTAATGCATAATTTGTTATGCTGAGTGGGATCCTACCAGTAGTTACTGGTCGCCCTAACCGTGATATTCTATGACAGTGGCCCGATTGGCCTAGTGATTTATGTAATCCCTATAAAGTCATGACATGTGCCTGGTGGCACAGTATATTTATGTGATTGTGTTCTAATGTGTTTTCATGTATAATACAAAGACTATTTTTATATAACCTTGTGTGGAGTCTCTTTTGTGGTGTGCCTAGTGTGTCGCTGCTGTGTGAGTGTGTTGGAAAACGCTTTACACATTGCCTCTGTCATCCCTGACTGCTCTGACAAGCTACCAAGGGGGTGAGCAGGGGTTATCTTTAGTGTGTAACTCCCTAGCCCTGACTAGAGTGGTGGTTTCTGCCTGGCTTAGGCGCATGCCCTGGCCAACCAGAAATCCAATTTCTAACATCCTCACTTTCCACAGAGTTATTATTTCCTGTTTTTTCAAAAGTGAAAAAGACTTCTTTTTCTCCTCCATATATTTTCTCACATGGTAGTTTTCCTGTTCACAACTTCTGTTTTCCATTTCCCCCTACAAAAAGAAAAAAACAAATATTTGAAAGTTACATAGTAGTCAAAAAATGACAAGTCATTCTTCACTATATTATTTAAACATTCCTACATCTTTCACCCACAATCCCATATTTATATCTAGTGTACCACTGACTTGTTATTCCTTTCTCCTGAAAAATACCACACCATCACCCAGTGCACTTTTTTCACAAATAAATTAGAACATGCCATCAAACCTGATTTCATAAAAGTTTATAAAGTAACACATTCCTCTTACACCTTTGCTAACATTGAGCACTATGTTTCACTTAAAAAATAGCAATATCACCACTCAAACATTTCACAGGGCTAATGTATATGTACAGTGAGGTTCATAAAAACACATTCTTTCTTTTGTAGTTTGAGAAACACTGCTTTCTTTACTTACAAGTACATACAGTTTGAACTCTTCATTTTTTAACACAATCTGCAATACTTGCTGATATCTCTCTACATTCTAATGTCTATCTCTCAAAAACTATATTGAGAAATCTACACCTCTACAAACAGCGTTTCATTCAGTAAACTTTGGGTATAATAACTTTTCCAACATTAGTGCACTTATTGACACTTCTTAACAAACGCTATAAAGTATACTATTAAATACCTGTACTTGAAGCTCTTTCTTAAATGCAACTGAAGTCACCAGTCTCTTTCAGTTCCAAATTAAGTCACATCTGCTGAGGACAACTCAAAGAGACGTCCTTCTCCTCCAAAGATCCAAGGACAATCTGAGCTCTCTCTGGCTCTGCAGCCAATCACATCACAGCATTTCTTCAACAATGTAATAAGAATGTTATCTATTGGCTCACTGTTGGGCTTGACCCTTTTTGCAGGGTTATCTCCAAACTTTTTGCTTCTTCCTCCTATTTTTTCCTGACCTGCGGTTGTTGGCTATAGGACTCTGGGCACTTTACCACTGCTAATCACTGCTAAAGTGCATATGCTCTCTGTGTAAATTGTTGTTACAATTGGTTCTCCATGATTGGCATATTTGATTTACTGGTAAGTCCCTAGTAAAGAGCACTGAAGGGTGCCAGGGCCTGTAAATCAAATGCTACTAGTGGGCCTGCAGCACCGATTGTGCCACCGACATGAGTAGCTCTGAAAAGGTAACTCAGACCTGCCACTGCAGTGTCTGTGGGCAGTTGTTAACTGCCATGTCGACCTGGCAAGAGCATCCACTTGCCAGGCCCTAACATTCCCTTTTCTTACATGTTAGTCACCCCTAAGGTAGGCCCATGGTATCCCTGTGGGCAGGGTGCAGTGTATGTGAAAGGTAGGACATGCCCTGATGTGTGTGGCATGTCCTGATAGTGAAATACTACCAATTTCGTTTTTCAGTATTGTAAGGCTATCTGTTCCCATAGGATAGAATGGGGAATTTGCTTATAACATCTTATAAGCATAACTGCCCCTGGGAACCAGATAGGAAAATAAAGTTTAGTATGCCTGAACTCAGAATGTTAAAATGCATCTTTTAGTGGGGGTGATATTTACATTCTGTGTTTGAAAATACCACTTTTAGAAAGTAGGTATTATCTTGCTTAGACATCAAGTGTGCCTCTGCTAGGATGGGTATTGACTGTCTGGCTTTGGAGTGACAGGGGCTGGGGATGTGCAGTGGCTCCAGAGAGTCTGGATGAGTCAGCGCTAGGCTGAATAGGCCTGGTCTGCATTTGGAGTGATGGGAGGAGTAGTACCTGCACCTAAATAGGGCTGTGCCTGCCTTCCACAATGATGGCTCCACGCCCCTGTGGTGTGTCAAGGGCTCACACTGACAATGGAGGTTGTTGTGCACTTGCAAAGTGCCCCCCAGAACTTGTTTGGACTGGGCTCAGAGCCCTGGACCAGGAGAGAACAAAGAGATTTACTGTATAAAAAGAGGGGCCCAGACCCCAGACTTTTAGATCATCCCTGGAATTCAAGAGGACCCTTTGCCAGGGAGAAGAGCTGGAGAGACTGAGGAGAAGTACTGCCCCTTTGCTGTGTGCTGTTTGGGGTTGGCCTGCAGTTGCTGTTTCTGCCAAGGGAAGGAGAAGGACTTTGCCGTGTGCTGTGTCCCGTGCTTGAAGGAGATCTCCAAGGGCCTGTGTGTGCTGGCCTCCTGTTCTGAAGTCTCGGACACAAAGACTTCACCCCAGCTCCCCTGAACTCTGCTGCTGTGAGTACTCACCTGCCAGGAGGTGCCTGCGCCAGTATTGGACCTCTGGAGGTTGTTGCTGCTGTTTGGAAGCTGGAAGAGAGAAGGAACTTGAAGAACTACAAAAATGATGCATCGCTCTTCTTGTGGCTGTTTTTCTGACACATGTCCACGGCACGAGAAGAATTTCCACACATCGCCGTGCCGCTACGAAAACTGCCACAGCGCCTCTCGCCGCTGCAAGAATCGATGCATCAAGGGGTCGCGGCTGAAGAAAACTGACGCAGCGCCACTCGCTACATCGATTACCGACGTATCCCGGATTTCCACACTTTGCACCTGTGCAACAAGTTTTCCCAACGCATCACCTGCGGTCCGGAACCGTCACGAAGAATCGACGCATCACTTCCCCCTACAGACCGGATTCGGCGCATCACTTCTCTTGCGTGCAGCAGAACTGTCGCATCGCCTCCCCAAGGTCTCAGGAACTGACGCATCTCTTTGTTTTCGACGCTTCTTCACTCTGCGGCTGTTTGGCCTTGTGAATTTTGACGCAACTACAGGTACTTTGTGTAAAAGTCACGCATCCATAGTTTTCTATGTTACAAGCTCTTGAAACCTTTTGAAAGTCATATTTTTAACTGTATATGTTGGATTTTTGTCACTTTGGTCTTGCTAAGTTTAGATAAAGATATTTTATTTTTATAAATGGGGGGGTGTCCATTTGTGGTGTTTTCACTATGTTACTGTGAGTGTTGGTACAAATACTTTGCACATTGCCTTTGGGATAAGCCTGTCTGCTTGTGCCAAGCTACCAAGGGTGTGAGCAGGGGTTATCTAATGTGTGTATCCCCCTTACCCTGACTAGAAGCAAGGGTCCCTATTTGGACAAAGTTGCCTACCTCTGCCAACTAGAGACCCCCATTTCTAACATTCACCTTGGCCCTTTTTTCTACTTCTCCCCATACAATCTCGCAAGACTCTTGCGGGATTGTAAAACATTTTGTGACAGACCCAGTAATTTTCCATGAGGGTCTTGAGAGACGCTCGCAGAATTGAACCAGCCTCACACAGCAAGCTTCACTCCCTGAAGCTTGCACACTACTCTCATGGGATTGCAACACAATTTGAGGGAAATGGTAGTATATGGAAGGGACTAGTCTCAATACTGAGAACCCTCTCTTGGATAATGGGTGTCAACACTAGGTTGTACGAAGAGTAAGTTAGCAACTGCTCTCCTCTTTCAGACCTCTCTCAAATGCTGAATGTGCGTAATAGGATGTGAGGAGTAACAGGCCTCTCATTTCAGTCCTCTCTCTCAGATGACAAATGTGTGTAGGAGATAGTGGGGAGAGACTGGCCTCTCCTATCAGACTTCTCTCTCAGATGACAGATGTGCACAGCAGTGATTGGGGAGGGTCTCGCCTCCCTTTCACACATCTCTCTCAAATCAAGTGTGTGCATAGTAGGGTATGTGGATGGACTGGCCTCTCCTTCAAGACCTCTCTCTCAGAACACTGGTGTGCATAGTAGAGTGTTGGGAGGGACTGCCCTCTCCTTACAGATCTCTCTCTCAGATGAAAGGTGTGCATAGTAGGGTATGTGGAGGGGCTGGCCTCCCTGCTGAGACCTCTCTCTGTAATGATAGGCGTACATAGTTGGGTGTGGGGAGGGACTGGGCTCTCCTTTCAGATCTCTCTCTCAGATGACAGATGCAAAAAGTAGGGTATTGGGAGGGACTGCCTTCTCCTTTCAGACCTTTATCTCAGATGACAGGTGGAGGTAGAGTGTGGGAAGGGACTGGCCGCTCTGGTGAGACCTGTCTCTGTAATGATGGATGTGCATACTAGGGTGTGGAGAGGGACTGCCCTCTCCTTTCAGAGCTGTCTCTCATATGATGGGTGTGCATAGCATGGTGTGTGAATGGCTGGCCTCTCTGTTGAGACCTCTCTCTGTAATGATGATTGTGCGTAGTAGAGTTTGGGGAAGGACGGGGCTCTCCTTTCAGACTTCTAACTCAGATGATGAGCGTGCATACTAGGGTGTGTGGATCAGCCTTAACTCTACTCACAACTCTTCCCAAACCAATGCGCATAAAAAGTAGACTCTGATAAACATAATCTCCAGTAAGAATCCTTCCTACAGTAACAAGTATGCATAGCAGAGTGTATTCAAACATCCTCTGCTCCTTCCTACTTTTCACAATCCTGCGAGAGTCTCTTGAGATCGTAACATTTTGTTTTTAAACAGGATAAACCTTCTACTCACCACAGCACGTATCTGTTACACACTTCTTCTCAAACACAAGGAACACAATATGCATTCCTACTAGTAGAGTGTATTGATAACACATCTACTCCTTTTCACTATTCACCATCCCGCAAGAGTTCTGCAAGATTATAAAAATTATTTAAAACAATATACATTTATTTTCTTCACAATAGTTATCACTTAGATACCGCCTCTCTAAATCTGGGGGAGCAGCATGCCTTTCTGCTGCCCCCTTATATAGCTTTTTTTGCTTCATTTCAAGAACACTTTCAGTTTTTTACAGTAAACAGTAATGGTGGCCATTTCATTTCTAAAATTCCAACCGCCAGCCAATCAGAGCGCTCACTCACATGGGACTCGCAAGAGCCTTCCTCTCCTGTGAGAGTGTGAAGGCTCATGGGAAAAACGGGCCTCCCAACCAATCAGAGGCTTCCATTTTTAAATTTGAACTCTCGTGGGGTGCCCACTAGACTCTCACGAACCCAACTGCCAAAATATACAATTATATTTGACCCCCAATGTCTCAAAAACTACTGAATGGATTTAGACCAAATCACAAAAAGTGCAATCTGTAGACCAAGATCTAGCTTCCTGATGGATTTGGTGCAATTCGGTTCAGCAGTTTTTGCTGTAGCTTTGTTTGGACCTGGCCCTTTTTGCAGGTTTATCCCCATACCTTTTGCCTCCAATTTTTCTGACCCTGTTTTTGTTGGCTTTAGGACTCTGGGCACTTTACCACTGCTAATCAGTGCTAAAGTGCATATGCTCTCTGTGTAAATTGTGATTCTGATTGGTTATTCATGATTGGTATTTTGGTTTACTGGTAAGTCCCTAGTAAAGTGCACTGTGTGTGCCCAGGGTCTGCAAATCAAATGCTACTAGTGGGCATGCAGCACTGGTTGTGCCACCCACATGAGTAGGCCTGCAAACTTGTCTCAGGCCTGCCATTGCAGTGTCTGTGAGTTTAATTTTAAACTGCCATGTCGACCTGGCAAGTGCACTCACTTGCCAGGCCTAAACCTTCCCTTTTACTACATGTAAGTTATCCCTAAGGTAGGCGCAAGGTACCCCCATGGGCAGGGTGCAGTGTATGTGAAAGGTATGACATGTACTGGTGTGTTGGACATGTTCTGATGGTGAAATACTATTTATTTTTCCCGATTGAAAGGCTATCTCTCCCATAGGTTATCATTGGAGCTGCCTTGTAACATCCTACAAGTGTAACTTTTGATTGGGAAGAGATGGAGATTTGGAGTTTTGCTCCCTGAGCTCAGAATTTAAAAATACATCTTTCAGTAAAGGTGATTTTTAAATTGTGTGTTTGAAAATGCCACTTTTAGAAAGTGAGCATTTTCTTGCTTAACCATCCTGTGCCTCTGCCTGCCTGTGGAATCAACGTCTGGTTTGTAGCTGACGGGGGCTGGTTTGTGCAGTCACTTAAGATAGTCACACAAAGGGAGATGAGGTGTGTCCTGCATATCCTAATGAGTCTTCCTGGGCTATAGTGGTGGGAGGAGTTATCACTAACACCTGAATAGGCAGTGCCTGCCTTTCACAATGCTGTCTCCACCTCCTGTAGTGTGCGTGACCAGGGCAGGAGAGAACTGGTTCTGGTGAGCAAGTGAGACTTTCTTTGAGGTGTGCTGACTTCAAAAGAAAGAAGTAATATAAGTAGTGCGGCTCTGACCCCAGGATTTTAGGACACTTCTGGACTTAAGAGTACCCTGTCAAAAAGAAGAGCTGAAGAGCTGTCAGGAGGAGTACTGCCCCTTTGCTGTGTGTTGCTTTGCTGGGTTGATCTGCAGTTGCTGCTTCTGTCTGTGGGCAGTAGAAAGGAATGGACTTTTATTTTGCTTGGTATCCTGGTTAAAGAAGATTCTCCAAGGACATGAAGTAGAGCTTGCCTCTTGTTAAGAGCAGTAGAAAAAGGAAAAATAAAATGATAATAACTTTATCCTCATTTTATTTTTCGTAGCTATAGGGTTAGGTTAGGGCTGGGCTGGTGTCACAGGGAGAAGGAGTGGTTTGTGCACAATAAGCGCGCATGACAGTTTGGTCTTCTTGGGCCGGCCAAACAGTCAGTCACACTTTGCATGTTCTCCACCAGCTGTATTGCACAGCCTGGGTGGAGAACATGCACAGGCTCCCACTCCCTGTCTGAACGCTGAACCATGGTGCTCAGACCAATCACGATGCTGCTGTCATAGCGACAGCAGCACCGTGGTTAGCTTAGGGGAGCCTGTGTGCTCCCTGCTTGCGGACTCTGAGTCAGGAAGACAAGCGGAGAGTCGACTGGGGAGAGACAGTGGAAGAGGTAAGTGGTTTTAAAAAAATATTTTGTTGTTTTCAACCCCCCGCCCTGCCCCGCCACCCCGTTCCCTACCAGCCACCACTGCACCTGCAACTGGTTAATTAGCACCTGGACTCCTCTTCAGAACTCGTGATTGCCAAGTGGTGCCAATTCCAGTTCCTAGGCCTTTCGAATCTTGTGGTTGGTGCTCCAACCCAAGAAAAACAATACTGCCGCCATCAGGGATGCTGCCAGTGACGCCGCAACCTGCACCGAAGCCGTGGGCACCACTCTTGAATTGCACAACATACCGCACTGCTGCTC
Organism: Calotriton arnoldi; assembly: GCA_963921515.1. Lineage (NCBI taxonomy): Eukaryota > Metazoa > Chordata > Amphibia > Caudata > Salamandridae > Calotriton > Calotriton arnoldi. The sequence continues at coordinate 3,504,804 of CAWUFW010000375.1, forward strand.
CAACCTCTAAGATGCCAGCACTCGCACCGATGCCTGTTACCGCCTGCGCCTACATATCATCATCGTGGAGCCGATAACCGGCATGGGAGACTTCTCGAACTCATCGACACCGCATTGCTGAACGGAACCAACGCCTCCCTGCCTGTCGCCTCCTCACCTCCCCTGCACAGCCCAGACTCTGCGCCTTGCCTCCCCTGTGGCAGTAAGAAACAGGCCCCACCTTGGCCCATCAATGCCTAACCTCCGTGACGCCGTGCACTGTCTTTTGACTTCGTTTTCCAGGGTACTCTTACTTGGGGTCCTTTTGATCCCATGGCCGGCCCACGCACCTTGCGGTCGGCACAGTACTTTGAATTTGTACCTGTCACAACGTCCTAATAGCCCCAGTTGGAGCTATTTGTTTCTACAAGCTTTATTTTTGCAATAATCGTTCTAAAAGTGATACCTTGATATATGTTTGTTGGATTTTTATCGTTTTGGTCTTATTTGGTTTAGATAAAGATACTCTATTTTTCTAAACTGGTGTGGTGCCCATTTGTAGTGTTTTCACTGTGTTACTGTGTGTTTTGGTACACATGCTTTAAACGTTTCCTCTGATATAAGCCTGCCTGCTCATGCCAAGCTAACAAGGGGGTGAGCAGGGGTTATCTAGGTGCGTAACTCCCTTATCCTGACTAGAAGGAAGGGTCTCTACTTGGACAGGGTGCAAACCACTGCCAACTAGAGACTCCCATTTCTAACATTGGTGGTCAGCGGTGAGGATTTGGACTTGTGTTTGTACTTGATATACAGTGATCAGTGTACACTACGAATGAGTGCAGACCATTACGCAACCACATTCTGTTTTTCCCTTTTATGTTCTCTGGTGTCCTCCTGGATTTGTTGTTTGAAACTCTGGTTAGTTGTTGCACATGTGAAGACTTGACAGAATGGAAATCAACTTCTGGCACCTGTACATCTCTACAATGAGGGAGCTAAACATTTTCTGCAAGGAAAAGGGCTGGCTGTGAAAAGGAGATCCACAAGGCGGGATCTTGAGGCAGCCCTGTTTTGTTTTGAGGAAACACGCTGGATAGCAGCAATACCAGATGACTCTGAGGAGAAGTCTGAGGGGAGGATCCCCAGCCAGAGTACCAAGAGGGCAGTGACCCTCAGAGGGTAACATGGAAGGAAAAACTAATTCTCGAGGAGCAGAGAAAGATTCTCGTTTGTGATGGATACTGAGAGAGCTGGACTGGGAGCTCAGAAGGGCTGAGGCCAAGAGAGCCTGAGCCCAGGAAAGGGAAATATGTGTAGCTCATGAACTGAGCTTGGGAGAGCTGGAGTTGAAAGCCATAAGGGCTGAGTCCAGCTCAGATGGTGGCAGCAAAAGTGTTATGTCCGGTACTGCAGAAGAAGTGCCCATGCCCAGAGACTTGGTGCCTGACTTGAAGGAGGGGGTTGACATACACCTGGGGGTTCAGCTTTATGAGGTAGCGTCAGTGGTGCGCAGGGTCCCTGAGGTGGATTGGGGAACTGGCACAGGGAGTCATGTTCCTAGTGGTGGAAGGGACACTCTACTGGCTCTAGAAGGGAGTGGCAGGGAGAGGTGTTCCCCCATGGTAGAATCCCTGGAAGTGAAGTATGAAGGCATCCCAGAATAGTGTGGGTTGAGTTTCAGAGACAGTCTGATACTGTCCCACAAGTCTCAGGAGGGTGATGTGGGGTACTTTTACAAGGCAATGGATGGTGAGGTGAAGGGTAGTGTGGTTAACACATGTGTGGGGTTGGGTGATCTGATTGTTGGAGAGCATATGTTCAGTCACTATTTTCCAGAACTATGCCAACACCCAGTGGAGTGAGAGTTCTCTGACCCTAGGGAGCTTGCATTGGAGGCAGAGCTTTTGGTGGATTCCAAAGGGTCTGAGAAGGCTTTTGGGAGTGATCCTGAAGGGGGTGGCGCAGGTTTTCCCCAACCAGTGGAGGTAGGGGAGGGTTGTAGTAGCCGAGATAGGTCCGAGTGTAGTGGGATGGGTGAAGGGTCCCATGTCCGGTCTCAGAGGAAAGGGGGTGGGGGTTGGCTGAGTCCCAGGGTACCCGAAACCCAGTCCCAGAGCCTGGTTGGTTCCATGAGTGAGAACCAGGAGGGGGCCTAGTCTGTACCGGGAAGCCATCCCCTGAGGGGGATCCCATAGTGTCAGGCGACTGTTACAAGCGTCCCACCAGTTCTGGTGTCTGGCAGCACCGCTCCAGGTGGGAAGAAGCAGAAGTCCAGAGAAAGGGGTGAGGGAGGAGACAGTCCCCAGTGGGAAGACCAGTGGGTCAGGGGTTCCCAGCTCTGAGGTCAGAGCACCCCAGGACTGGCCCTGGTGAGGCCACGTCTGGCCTGGTAAGTCTTAATGCACTTTCAGATGGACAGGAGGCTAGAGACCTGTGCCAGGCAGACTCTCACACTACACATGAGACATGTGTTTCCCTGGTTACTTCCCAGGAGGTCCTGGCTAGCCAGGCACAGGTCCAGCCTAAGGGTACAGACCCTAGGTTGGAGAGCCAGGTTTAGGGTGTCCTCCCAGGCCTGGAAGGGTGGAGGGGGGCAACTGCTAGCAGTGTCCCTACTGTGTTGCCTTCTGGGGGCACCACTCCGGGTGGGAGGGTGCAGAGCCCCAGGAGCGGGGCCAGGGGGAGGGAAGCCTCGCCCCTGACCACTGTCCAGCCCAGGGGGAAAGACACTGAGCAGAGAGACCAGTTGCAGTGTAGCACCCCTGAACTGGTGGGAGAATTGTGCAGGACGCCTGTCACAGGTGCCCTGGCAGTTCTGGGGCCTGGGGGTACCTCTCCACAGTAGAGGGTATAGGACCCCAGAGAGGAGGACAGGGTGTGGGACAGCCCACCCACAATCTCCTGTTCAGCCTCAGGATACAGCCCCTGGACTGGTGTGGGGGAGAGTGAACAAAGGGTGCCAAGCACCTGGGCCTACTGTCCCCCACTCTCAGAAACCACAAAAGCTAGAGAGCCCTGAAAGGCATGAGGCCTGGCTCTCATCACTGACAGCTGTCAGTGGCCAATGTGGCTTACTGTCCTGATGGACAGAATTGCCCCTGAGGGGGACAGGAGTCACACCCTGGGGGTAGAATGGGCCTCACCACTGTGTTTGCCATGGTGGTACTGTCAGGCCACTGAGCTACATCTGTGAGCAAGGTAAAGTTAGGTGCTTCACAGATGGTACCAACATGTGGGGATAAAGGTTCCCCATGGGTTAGCTTAGTGGGCACTGAGAGCATGGACAGAGGGATCCAACTGGATTCAGGAAGGTGTTGAACTGGAACATGCCCCTGCTGTTGCGGGCCAGGGTCCATGTTCTGTCACCCCAATCAGGGCAGTCCATCAAGGTATTAATTGTTCTCCCCTGGCTTTAGGCTGGTGGGGGTTGTGTTGGAACTGGTCCCTTTTGCAGGTTTATCCCCAACCCTTTTGCCTTTTGCCTCCTATTTTCTGACCGTGTTTTTGTTGGCTTTAGGACTCTGGGCACTTTACCACTGCTAATCAGTGCTAAAGTGCATATACTCTCTGTGTAAATTGTGATTCTGATTGGTTATCCATGATTGCCATATTTGATTTATTGGTAAGTCCCTGGTAAAGTGCACTGTGTGTGCCTAGGGCCTATAAATCAAATGCTACTAGTGGGCCTGCAGCACTGGTTGTGCTACTCACACGAGTAGCCCTGTAAACTTGTCTCTGGCCTTCCACTGCAGTGTCTGTGAGAACAGTTTTAAACTGCCATGCCTAAACTTTCCTTTTTACCACATGTAAGTCACCCCTTACAAGGGGGAAAGAAGCATTATCAAAGCGCGGTTAAATCTACCGCGAGGTTCTCTAAAACAAATGCACGGACCCGCTTCAGAGTCGGGTGTGATTAATTACCCGCGCAATGGTTCGTGTTGCAAAGATCTAGCTATTACTGCGTGCTGGTGTCGGTTTCTTAAAAGAGGAAACCATATCACTTGCCTGATTTCTGAATCTCATGCCGGTTCGAACAAAATAAGTAGATTTAACAGTGCTTTGATACTGCTTCTTTCCCCCTTGGCGAGGGAACGGACACCAGTGTGTCAAACTGTTGCGAGCTTAAAGAATCGTACCCGATTTCCAAACGGGTCCGTTTTCACATTCATTTGCTTTCAGGAACGCCGTAGCAATCTCATCCGCGCTGCACTGGCATTCAAACTCTTTTAAACAATTCTTTCTTGCGCGCCAGCAGAAACATGCGCGTGTTACTGACAAAATCTGTATCTCTTGCTGTAGGACTTGGCCTTTTTGGCTAAAGTTCCCTAAACTTTTTGCTTTCCCCCTAGACCGTTTTCCTGACATAGAGTTGCCAATTTAGATGCTTTGGGTACTTTGCCACTGCTGATCAGTGTCAAAGTACAGTGTTCCCTGTGTAAAGTGTAACAGTAATTGGTTGGCCATGATTGGTATGTTTGCCTTACTAGTAAAGTCCCTAGTGATGTGCACTGTGTGTGCCAGGGCTAGTAATGCAAAGGTGCGCGGAGAAGGGAACTCAGGCCTGCAGTGTAGGGCCTGCGCGCAGTTTGCTAAGTTAGCATGTTGTCCTGACAAGTGCAACCACTTGTCAGGCCTTACTTTCCCTTTGCGTACACAGTGGGCACCCCTGTGGTAGGTCCCGGGTAACCCCTGGGCAGGGTGCAGTGTAAGTAAAAGGCAGGACATATACTGAGGTGTGTGTTATGTCCTGACAGTGAAAAACACTCCATTTCGTTTTTCACTGGTGAAAGGCCATCCTGCCCATAGGACAGAATGGGGGAGGCTGGGTATTGTGTTGGTTAGCCTAGTTTCCCATAAGTTTAAAATGGAGAGGTGAAGTTTAGTATGTATGAACTCACAGTGTCTTAACACATCTTTCTATGAAAGTGGTTTTGTCACTGTGTGTTCAGAAACCACTCTTTTAGAAAGTGGCTGAGTTTTGTGCTTTAAGCATTTCTGTGTGTCTCTGCTGAATGTGGATTGACTGTCTGGATCTGAGAGGCGAGAGGAGCTGGGGGAGGTCTTGACCCAGGGAGGGGTTGAGATGGCACCAGGCTGACCTGCATCTGGAGAGTAGGCGGAGGAGAAGCCCCGGGAGGTGAAGAGGCCTGGGTTGCGGCTATAAAACAATTGACCCATCTCCGGCTGAGTGATTAAGGATCCAGACCCCCAGTATCAAAGGGAGAAAGGTGACACTGGGAGGGAGACACCCAGAACTGATTTAGGCAGCGGTCAGGGACCCCTGAGCACAACGAACTTCAAAGACATTTAGGGGTATAACTATGAGAGCTGAGACCCCTGAACGTTGGAATAGAAATGGATTGAGACTGAAAAGGCTTGGACCCATTTCGTGGTCAAGAGGAACCTCTGCTAAGGAAGGAACAACTGAAGAGACTGCTGGGAAGGACCGACCCTTGCTTCATGATCTGAGGCTGGTCTGCAGTTTGCTGTTTTAACCAAGGAAGAGGCTGTTGGGACTGTGCTTTGTGCGCTGGGTCCCCCTGCTTGAAGAAGACTGTGCTTTGTGCTGTGTCTTGTTACCCCAAGGGCCCGAGGTGAGCTGGCTCCCTGTTTGGAAACACAGGAACATAAAAGTTTCCGGAGAAGTTTCAAGCGACGCGGTGGGCGCGTGTTGTGGCAGCTTGAGACCCTCGGAAGGTGTGCCCTGTGATCTTGGACACACGGAGGAGAAGTGCGACTCGGACGCGCTGGGCGCGTGTCGTGGTGAACAGGAGGCGTTGGTGAAGAGTGCCTGGTCAACGTGTGCACCGAAGGTGAAGTGAGTCTCGGACGCGCTGGGTGCGTGTAGTGGTGCACCGCAGGCGTTGGTGAAGAGCGCCTGGTCAACGTGTGCATCGAAGGTGAAGTGAGTCTCGGACGCGCTGGGTGCGTGTCGTGGTGCACCGCAGGTGTTGATGAAGAGCGCCTGGTAAACATGTGCATCGGAGTTGGAGTAAGTCTCAGTGAAGCAGTGTGCGTGCTTTGGTGCAACCCGGGACTGTGGATGTGATCGGCTGATCATCGTGTGCACTGGAAGAAAGTGAGTCTCTGCAGCGCAGTGTGCGTGTCTTGGTGCCAACTGAGACCGCAGGAAGGAGTGCCTGGTGAACGTGCACTCGGAGTCGACATGAAGTCCCATCAGCGTTGTGTGTGTGGCTTCGTGCCAGAGGTTTCCCGGAGGGTGCTGTGTTGAACGTGCACCCGGAGTAACGTAATCTCAGAGGCGTGGGGTACGTGTGCCCTGCGGCCGCCTGAGACCTTCCTAACAGTCGCGGCCCGGACCGGCAGCCCTGGAGGAGCTGAGCTGCCAGGCCGAGCCGCTGAGGCCCATTGAGAAAGTTCTGCACGGAAGGCCCAGTTCACTGAAGGAGGAGAAGAGAGTGGGGTCGCGCCCCCAGGTAACGTGGATCACTGCCTGGGCGGGGTGCGGGCTCGGAGGGACACTCTCTTGGCCTCTAAGTCCTTCTGGCAATGTGAGCCTTTGCTTCGGCTCAGATTGGGGCCCGTACTGACCAAAGGAGTGGCAGTACTGGGGCCGGAGTGAGAAGCTGTACTTTATGTCATCGTTGATACGTGTGGGGGGCAACTGTTATCGAAGAGGCTGACTGTCGTAATACACATTGCCAATATTGCTGCTAACGAACTGCCGGACTGCCTTATGACGCCTGACATTATTTCTGCATAACGAAGTACACGATTCTAGCGCTGCGCATTGCATTATTTCTCCATTGCAAAGTACAGGATTGTAGCGGCCCGCATTGCATTATTTCTTCATTGCAAAGTACATGATTGTAGCTACGCATTGCATTATTCCTTAATTGCAAAGTACATGATTGTAGCGGTGCACATTGCATTATTTCTTCATTGCAAAGTACGTGATTGGGGTGTGACGCATTGCATTATTCCTTCATTGCGCAGTACATGATTGTAGCGGTACGCATTGCATTATTTCTCCCATTGCAAGGTACTAGGGTGTTTCGTTACGCACTGTAGGGCCTGCACGCAGTTTGCTAAGTTAGCATGTTGTCCTGACAAGTGCAACCACTTGTCAGGCCTTACTTTCCCTTTTGCGTACACAGTGGGCACCCCTGTGGTAGGTCCCGGGTAGCCCCTGGGCAGGGTGCAGTGTAAGTAAAAGGCAGGACATATACTGAGGTGTGTGTTATGTCCTGACAGTGAAAAACACTCCATTTCGTTTTTCACTGGTGAAAGGCCATCCTGCCCATAGGACAGAATAGGGGAGGCTGGGTATTATGTTTGTTAGCCTAGTTTCCCATAAGTTTAAAATGGAGAGGTGAAGTTTAGTATGTATGAACTCACAGTGTCATAACACATCTTTCTATGAAAGTGGTTTTGTCACTGTGTGTTCAGAAACCACTCTTTTAGAAAGTGGCTGAGTTTTGTGCTTTAAGCATTTCTGTGTGTCTCTGCTGAATGTGGATTGACTGTCTGGATCTGAGAGGGGAGAGGAGCTGGGGGAGGTCTTGACCCAGGGAGGGGTTGAGATGGCACCAGGCTGACCTGCATCTGGAGAGTAGGCGGAGGAGATGCCCCGGGAGGTGAAGAGGCCTGGGTTGCGGCTATAAAACAATTGACCCATCTCCGGCTGAGTGATTAAGGATCCAGACCCCCAGTATCAAAGGGAGAAAGGTGACACTGGGAGGGGGATACCCAGAACTGATTTAGGCAGGGGTCAGGGACCCCTGAGCACAACGAACTTCAAAGACATTTAGGGGTATAACTATGAGAGCTGAGACCCTGAACGTTGGAATAGAAATGGATTGAGACTGAAAAGGCTTGGACCCATTTCGTGGTCAAGAGGAACCTCTGCTAAGGAAGGAACAACTGAAGAGACTGCTGAGAAGGACCGATCCTTTCTTCGTGATCTGGGGCTGGTCTGCAGTTTGCTGTTTTAACCAAGGAAGAGGCTGTTGGGACTGTGCTTTGTGCGCTGGGTCCCCCTGCTTGAAGAAGACTGTGCTTTGTGTTGTGTCTTGTTACCCCAAGGGCCCGAGGTGAGCTGGCTCCCTGTTTGGAAACACAGGAACATAAAAGTTTCCAGAGAAGTTTCAAGCGACGCGGTGGGCGCGTGTTGTGGCAGCTTGAGACCCTCGGAAGGTGTGCCCTGTGATCTTGGACACACGGAGGAGAAGTGAGACTCGGACGCGCTGGGTACGTGTCGTGGTGCACCGCAGGTGTTGATGAAGAGCGCCTGGTAAACATGTGCATCGAAGGTGAAGTGAGTCTCGGACGCGCTGGGGGCGTGTCGTGGTGCACCACAGGCATTGGTGAAGAGCGCCTGGTCAGCGTGTGCATCGGAGGTGACGTGAGACTCGGACGCGCAGGGTGCGTGTCGTGGTGCACAGGAGGCGTTGGTGAGGAGCGCCTGGTCAAGGTGTGCATCGGAAGTGGAGTGAGTCTCGGACGCGCAGGATGCGTGTCGGGGTGCACCGGAGGCGCTGGTGAAGAGCGCCTGGTCATCGAGTGCACCGGAGGAGAAGTGAGGCTCGGACACGGTGAGTGTGTCGGGGTGCGGCCGAAGGCGTTGGTGAAGAGCGCCTGGATATCGGGGCACCGGAGTTGGAGTAAGTCTCAGTGAAGCAGTGTGCGTGCTTTGGTGCAACCTGGGACTGTGGAGGTGATTGGCTGATCATCGTGTGTACCGGAAGAAAGTGAGTCTCTGCAGCGTGGTGTGCGTGTCTTGGTGCCAACTGAGACCGCAGGAAGGAGTGCCTGGTGAACGTGCACTCGGAGTCGACATGAAGTCCCATCAGCGTTGTGTGTGTGTCTTCGTGCCAGAGGAGACCCGGAGGGTGCTGTGGTGAACGTGCACCCGGAGTAACGTAATCTCAGAGGCGTGGGGTACGTGTGCCCTGTGGCCGCCTGAGACCTTCCTAACAGTCACAGCCCGGACCGGCCGCCCCGGAGGAGCTGAGCTGCCAGGCCGAGCCGCTGAGGCCCATTGAGAAAGTTCTGCATGGAATGCCCAGTTCACTGAAGGAGAAGAAGAGAGTGGGGTCACGCCCCCAGGTAACATGGATCACTGCCTGCGCGGGGTGCGGGCTCGGAGGAATACTCTCTCGGCCTCTCAGTCCTTCTGGCAATGTGAGCCTTTGCTTCGGCTCAGATTGGGGCTCGTACTGACCAAAGGTGTGGCAGTACTGGGGCCAGAGTGAGAAGCTGTACTTTATGTCATCGTTGATACGTGTGGGGGGCAACTGTTATCGAAGAGGCTGACTGTCGTAATACACATTGCCAATATTGCTGCTAACGAACTGCCGGACTGCCTAATGACGCCTGACATTATTTCTGCATAACGAAGTACACGATTCTAGCGCTGCGCATTGCATTATTTCTCCATTGCAAAGTACATCATTGTAGCTATGCATTGCATTATTCCTTAATTGCAAAGTACATGATTGTAGCAGTGCGCATTGCATTATTTCTTCATTGCAAAGTACGTGATTGGGGTGTGACGCATTGCATTATTCCTTCATTGCGCAGTACATGATTGTAGCGGTACGCATTGCATTATTTCTCCCATTGCAAGGTACCGGGGTGTTTCAATACGCATTGTATTATTTCTCCTTTGCCCAGCACAGGATTGTATCGTTACGCTGCGCACTATTGTTTGTCCATTGCAACGTGTGTGATTCTAGCATTGGGAGCAGCATAGCATTTTGAAAGCGGTGGTTGGGATTTGAACCTACCAACCAGCCGGAACGAATATTACCCTTTATTATATGTTGGCTTTTGTATCGTGTGGTCTGATCGTATATCTTTTTATATAAAGTTTATACTCGTTTTATCAAACTCGTGTGGAGTCCATTTGTGGTGTCACCAGTGGGTTGCTGTGAGTGTTGTTGCACATACTGTACACTCGTGCCTTGGAGATAGGCCTGGCTGCTTGTGCCAAGCTACTAAAGGGGTGAGCAGGGCTATCTCAAATGGTGTCCTTACTTGGCCTAAAGTTGAGTGAGGAGTCCCGGGTCTAGCATTTGGTGACAGTGGTGCGGGACTGGGATTCCGGCTTCCAACATTTGGCGGCAGAGCGGTGGGATACGATCCTAACGTAATTGAAACGCGTGTGTGCAAAACCACTCACAGTAATTGGTGTACATCATAAATTGATCGCAGACCACGACGCAACAACATATTGTTTTGAATTGTTGGTTCTATTGTTGAGTAACCTTTAAACCACACATCATGTCTCAGGAGGGGAGCCAGATAGCCGGTGAGGCTGCGGCTGCAGAATTAGAGTTTAACATTGAGGCATTGTTTACCTACAAGGTTGATCAGTTGAGAAAATTCTGCAGAGCTTTGGGATGTCCCATGAAGGGTAGCGTCAAGAAGGAGGAGCTGCAAGTGGCCTTGAGGGCCTGGTGGGAAGCCAAAGAGGCTCAGGAGACGGGTGATGTTGGGGTAGATGAGGATGACCCAGGGAATGGATTTGGTCCACAGGATTTGCCAGTGGAGGAACCAGCCGCAGGGGCTGGTAGTAGCCATTCAGGTAGGAGTTTTTCACCAGAGGAGTTGGAGGAAAACCAAAGGGTCAGACTGTATGAGTTGGAGGTGTTAAAACTTAAAACTCAAGCAGAGGAGAGCAGGAACGCTCTCGCGTTGGAAGAGAAACTGATTCTCTTCGCTCATGAGTTAAGCATGAGGGAACTGGACATTAAGGGTAAACAAGCAGAGTCCAGTTCGAATGGTGGCAGCGCACAGCCAGTACCAAGTGTGGATAAGTACAAGTGTGCACTGGAAGATTGGGTAGTGGTTAGCATGGTAAATGATTTGTAGGGGTTGTCCAATTTGGCCCCAGGGGAGCCTAGGCTCAGAAATTATTTTCCAGGATTGCGCCACCCCGGGTTAAGGTGTGGACTCCTTGATTCCCAGGAGCCTGCACGAGAACCGGACCCCTGGTCATGGGTCCAGGGGCCTGAAAAGGCCCCAGAGAGGGAAGAAGGGCCAAGTGGCGCACGGAGATCCCAGAGTAGTGAGGAGGGGTTGCTGGCTAGCCTCTTGTCTCAAAAGAGGGGGAGGAAGAGTGAGCAGCACCCCCAGGGATCAGCAGCACCACCCAGGAAACTGGGGGGGGCCGCAGGAGAGCCCCTGGGTGGAGGCCTAGTGCCTACTTGCCAGAGGTGTGAGGAAGGACACCTAGCGTCGGGAGGGCGTGGGGAGTCTGTAGCCAGAGCTCCTGCCGTCCTGAAGTTTGTGGGTGCCATTCCTAAGTGGCAGGCCCAGAAAAATAAATGGAGGATAAAAGAGGGTTGTGTTCCCCAGTGGGAACACCCGTGGGACAGTGTCCACCCAGTGGGGCTGGGTCCCCTAGAAGTGAACAGGGTAAACCCACTTTTAACCTGGAGGGCAGGATGACTGGAGGTAGTATCCTGACCGATGGGCCTTCCCAGGGTACCACTCCAGGGTGGGGTTGGCATGGGTACAGCACCCCTGGAGGGGTCCCCCTGGCTGGGGGGATCCATGGAACAGCATTGTTGGCTCAGGGAGTAGTGATCAAGAAGACCCCCTGGGGCCAAGAAGGCGTGGAACAGGAGGGTGTCCCTGTGGTAGAGGGCCTGCGTCCTGGTTCTATCGCCCGAAGCCGGGAAGTCCATCAAGGTAATGATTGGTCTACCCTGGCTTTTGGCTGGGAGGGGGTTGTGTAGGACTTGGCCTGTTTGCCTAAAGTTCCCTAAACTTTTTGCTTTCCCCCTAGACCGTTTTCCTGACATAGAGTTGCCAATTTAGATGCTTTGGGTACTTTGCCACTGCTGATCAGTGTCAAAGTACAAGTGTTCCCTGTGTAAAGTGTAATGGTAATTGGTTGGCCATGATTGGTATGTTTGCCTTACTAGTAAAGTCCCTAGTGATGTGCACTGTGTGTGCCAGGACTAGTAATGCAAAGGTGCGCGGAGAAGGGAACTCCGGCCTGCAGTGTAGGGCCTGCGCGCAGTTTGCTAAGTTAGCATGTTGTCCTGATAAGTGCAACCACTTGTCAGGCCTTACTTTCCCTTTTGCGTACACAGTGGGCACCCCTGTGGTAGGTCCCGGGTAACCCCTGGGCAGGGTGCAGTGTAAGTAAAAGGCAGGACATATACTGAGGTGTGTGTTATGTCCTGACAGTGAAAAACACTCCATTTCGTTTTTCACTGGTGAAAGGCCATCCTGCCCATAGGACAGAATGGGGGAGGCTGGGTATTGTGTTGGTTAGCCTAGTTTCCCATAAGTTTAAAATGGAGAGGTGAAGTTTAGTATGTATGAACTCACAGTGTCATAACACATCTTTCTATGAAAGAGGTTTTGTCACTGTGTGTTCAGAAACCACTCTTTTAGAAAGTGGCTGAGTTTTGTGCTTTAAGCATTTCTGTGTGTCTCTGCTGAATGTGGATTGACTGTCTGGATCTGAAAGGGGAGAGGAGCTGGGGGAGGTCTTGACCCAGGGAGGGGTTGAGATGGCACCAGGCTGACCTGCATCTGGAGAGTAGGCGGAGGAGAAGCCCCGGGAGGTGAAGAGGCCTGGGTTGCGGCTATAAAACAATTGACCCATCTCCGGCTGAGTGATTAAGGATCCAGATCCCCAGTATCAAAGGGAGAAAGGTGACACTGGGAGGGAGACACCCAGAACTGATTTAGGCAGGGGTCAGGGACCCCTGAGCACAACGAACTTCAAAGACATTTAGGGGTATAACTATGAGAGCTGAGACCCCTGAACGTTGGAATAGAAATGGATTGAGACTGAAAAGGCTTGGACCCATTTCGTGGTCAAGAGGAACCTCTGCTAAGGAAGGAACAACTGAAGAGACTGCTGGTAAGGACCGACCTTTGCTTCGTGATCTGGGGCTGGTCTGCAGTTTGCTGTTTTAACCAAGGAAGAGGCTGTTGGGACTGTGCTTTGTGCGCTGGGTCCCCTTGCTTGAAGAAGACTGTGCTTTGTGCTGTGTCTTGTTACCCCAAGGGCCCGAGGTGAGCTGGCTCCCTGTTTGGAAACACAGGAACATAAAAGTTTCCGGAGAAGTTTCAAGCGACGCAGTGGGTGCGTGTTGTGGCAGCTTGAGACCCTCGGAAGGTGTGCCCTGTGATCTTGACACACGGAGGAGAAGTGAGACTCGGACGCGCTGGGTGCGTGTCGTGGTGCACAGGAGGCATTGGTGAAGAGCGCCTGGTCAACGTGTGCACCGAAGGTGAAGTGAGTCTCTGACGCGCTGGGTGCGTGTCGTGGTGCACCACAGGTGTTGGTGAAGAGCGCCTGGTCAACGTGTGCATCGAAGGTGAAGTGAGTCTCGGACGCGCTGGGTGCATGTCATGGTGCACCGCAGGCGTTGGTGAAGAGCGCCTGGTCAGCGTGTGCATCGGAGGTGACGTGAGACTCGGACGCGCAAGGTGCGTGTCATGGTGCACCACAGGCGCTGGTGAAGAGCGCCTGGTCAGCGGGTACATCGGAGGTGAAGGGAGTCTCGGACGCGCAGGGTGCGTGTCGTGGTGCACAGGAGGCGTTGGTGAGGAGCGCCTGGTCAAGGTGTGCATCGGAAGTGGAGTGAGTCTCGGACGTGCAGGGTGCGTGTCGGGGTGCACCGGAGGCGCTGGTGAAGAGCGCCTGGTCATCGAGTGCACCGGAGGAAAAGTGATGCTCAGACACGGTGAGCGTGTCGGGGTGCAGCCAAAGGCGTTGGTGAAGAGCGCCTGGATATCGGGGCACCGGAGTTGGAGTAAGTCTCAGTGAAGCAGTGTGCGTGCTTTGGTGCAACCTGGGACTGTGGAGGTGATCGGCTGATCATCGTGTGCACCGGAAGAAAGTGAGTCTCTGTAGCGCGGTGTGCGTGTCTTGGTGCCAACTGAGACCGCAGGAAGGAGTGCCTGGTGAACGTGCACTCGGAGTCGACGTGAAGTCCCATCAGCGTTGTGTGTGTGACTTCGTGCCATAGGAAACCCGGAGGGTGCTGTGTGGAACGTGCACCCGGAGTAACGTAATCTCAGAGGCGTGGGGTACATGTGCCCTGCGGCCGCCTGAGACCTTCCTAACAGTCGTGGCCCGGACCGGCAGCCCCGGAGGAGCTGAGCTGCCAGGCCGAGCCGCTGAGGCCCATTGAGAAAGTTCTGCACGGAAGGCCTAGTTCATTGAAGGAGGAGAGGAGAGTGGGGTCGCGCCCCCCAGGTAACTTGGATCACTGCCTGGGCGGGGTGCGGGCTCGGAGGGACACTCTCTCGGCCTCTCAGTCCTTCTGGCAACGTGAGCCTTTGCTTCAGCTCAGATTGGGGCCCGTACTGACCAAAGGAGTGGCAGTACTGGGGCCGGACTGAGAAGCTGTACTTTATGTCATCGTTGATACGTGTGGGGGGCAACTGTTATCGAAGAGGCTGACTGTCGTAATACACATTGCCAATATTGCTGCTAACGAACTGCCGGACTGTCTTATGACGCCTGACATTATTTCTGCATAACGAAGTACACGATTGTAGCGCTACGCATTGCATTATTTCTCCATTGCAAAGTACAGGATTGTAGCGGCCTGCATTGCATTATTTCTTCATTGCAAAGTACATGATTGTAGCTACGCATTGCATTATTCCTTAATTGCAAAGTACATGATTGTAGCGGTGCGCATTGCATTATTTCTTCATTGCAAAGTACGTGATTGGGGTGTGACGAATTGCATTATTCCTTCATTCGGCAGTACATGATTGTAGCGGGACGCATTGCATTATTTCTCCCATTGCAAGGTACCGGTGTGTATCGTTACGCATTGTATTATTTCTCCTTTGCCCAGCACAGGATTGTATCGTTACGCAGCGCACTATTGTTTGTCCATTGCAACGTGTGTGATTCTAGCATTGCGACCAGAATAGCATTTTGAAAGCGGTGGTTGGGATTTGAACCTACCAACCAGCCGGAACGAATATTACCCTTTATTATATGTTGGCTTTTGTATCGTGTGGTCTGATCGTATATCTTTTTATATAAAGTTTATACTCGTTTTATCAAACTCGTGTGGAGTCTATTTGGGGTGTCACCAGTTGGTTGCTGTGAGTGTGGTTGCACATACTGTACACTCGTGCCTTGGAGATAGGCCTGGCTGCTCATGCCAAGCTACTAAGGGGGTGAGCAGGGCTATCTCAAACGGTGTCCTTACTTGGCCTAACGTTGAGTGAGGAGTCCCGGGTCTCGCATTTGGTGACAGTGGTGCGGGACTGGGACTCCGGCTTCCAACACTTGCACATTGAGCAATCACGCCGCATTTCAAGATTACCTCACCGCAATTTGAGATAGACCCCATTTTTAAACATAGCTGGCAGTTTTTCGTCCGTAATGCATTGCAAGAACACAATTTTAATAACAGGCATCTCAATACTTTACAGATTCCGACACAGAAAAACAAAGGATTCGGCCACAACTAAATCAGTACCGCCAAATGATCCAGGCAAGTTCACTAGTTACCCCTTGCAAAACACTTATGCTTTACATTCTATATAATGAATATAAACAAACAATATTTACAATTTCTCTTGGCAGGATACAACTACGCCCTTTATTCCAAACCTAACTCACTAAAGAGGATTACAGCCTAAATGAGGTACATTTAGAATACATTTAGGCTCAGCAGTGGATAATATATAATTTGATTGTCAGGTGTCAGTAACACACACCCCGTTTTTTTCGTTCCCTTTGAACAGACACCACCATGTCCAGGTCCTGATGAAAACCCCATAATGGTTGCGGGGTTGGAAACGCGTTGACTGCGGCATCTGGGACAAGATACCTCCAGAGTGCTCAGGGAGAAAGCCCATAATTAATTGCTCTCCTTTTGATAACACTAAGAATCATAGGTCCCAGAGCTGTACACACAGGCAGGAGATATTACACACTCAGTGTTTGTATATTTTGTCCATTCTACGCCTAAGTGTGATTGTTATTTTTCAGTCAAGGACTGGTGTTCTACGTCGTGTATTCAAATTTGTATAATTTATGTATTTGTGTACCACTTGTTGATGTTCAATGTATATTTGTGAAATGTTTATGTCAACAAATTGTTTGAATTTTACGTTGTCCTTTATGATGACATGATGAAAATGCATTCAATATTTTTCAAAAAAAAGTTAAAAGAAAAGTGGAATAAATCACACGAGCTTGTGGATTTAAGACATTGGCTCGTTATTTGAGTAATTGCTCGGTGGATTAAAGCAACTAGATACTTTCTTGCATACAAAGCTTTTAGAAAGTGAGCATTTTCTTGGTTAACCATCCTGCGCCTCTACCTGCCCGTGGAGTCAATGTCTGGTTTGTAGCTGACAGGGGCTGGTTTGTGCATTCACTCTAGACAGTCACACAAAGGGAGCTGAGGTGTGTCCTGCATATCCTGATGAGTCTTCCTGGGCTAGAGAGGTGGGAGGAGTTGTCACCAACACCTGATTAGGCTGTGGCTGCCTTTCACAATGCTGTCTCCACCTACTGTAGTTTGCTTGGCCAGGGTAGGACAGAACTGGTTGTGGTGAGCAAGAGAGACTTTCTTTGAAGTGTGCTGACTTCAAAGGAATAAAGTAGTATATGTAGTGGGGCTCTGACCCCAGGATTTTAGAACACCTCTGGACTTAAGAGGACCCTTCCAAGGAGAAGAGCTGTCAGGAGGAGTACTGCCCCTTTGATGTGTGTTTCTTTGCTGGGTTGGCCGGCACTTGCTACTTCTGTCTGTGGGCAGTGGAAAGGACTGGACTTGCTTTGCTTGGTATCCTGCTTAAAGAAGATTCTCCAAGAGCTTGAAGTAGAGCTTGCCTCCTGTTAAGAAGTCTCAGGGACACAAAGCCTTCACCTGCAACTTGCTAAACAGCACCTGGACTCATCTGCTGGACTCCTGACTGCCAAGTGGTACCAATTCCAGTTCCTGGGCCCTTGGAATCATGTTGCTAGTGCTGCAACCCAAGAAAAACAACATTGACGCTGCCAGTGACGCCGCCAGTGATGCCTCCAATGATGCTGCGACCTGCACCATAGCCATGGGCACCGCTCGTGAAGTGCACATTGCACTGCCCCGACCTGCACCGCAGCACTGACCTCTCCAACACCAGCGCTCACACTGACGCCTGTCACCGCCATACCTGCATCTCGTCATCACGGAGCCGATAACCGACATGGGTGACTTCCCGAACTCATCGGCACAGCACCACTGAATGGAACCGAAGTCTCCCAGCCCACGCCGCCTCATCTCCCCTTCACAGCCCGGACTCGAAGCCTCACCTCCTCTCGGACTCGACGCCTCACCTCCCCTGTGGCAATAAGGAACCGGCCTCACCTTGGCCTATCAACGCCTCACCTCTGTGACGCTGTGCACCATCTTTTGACTTAGTTTTCCAAGGTACTGTTACTTAGGGGTCTGTGTGACTCAGTGACTGTCCCGTGCACCTCTGGGTCGGCGCCGTACTTTGGATTTGTACCTGTCATGACGTCATAATAGCCCCAGTTGGAGCTTTTTGTTTCTACAAGCTATATTTTTGCAATAATCGTTCTAAAAGTGATATCTTGATACATGTATGTTGGATTTTGTAGTTTTGGTCTTGTTTGGTTTATATAAAGATACTCTTTTTCTAAACTGGTGTGGTGTCCATTTGTAGTGCTTTAACTATGTTACTATGTGCTTGGGTACAAATGCTTTACACATTGCCTCTGAGATAAGCCTGCCTGCTCGTGTCAAGCTACCAAGGGTATGAGCAAGGGTTATCTAGGTGTGTAACTCTCTTATCCTGACTAGAAGGAAGGGTCCCTACTTGGACAGGGTGCAAACCACTGCCAACTAGAGACCCCCATTTCTAATATTGCCTTGTCTAAAGAAGTCTATGGAAAATGAATGGAGATTTTGCGTTTTGGGACCCCCCTTTTTTCTCAGCCCCCACTGGACGGATCACCCTAACACTGTCCTAGAAGTAGCTGCTGTGGATGAACTTTTTTTTTTGGGAAAGGTTCGTGAAGATTCGTCATACATGGCCAAAGTTATTAGCGAACCAAAAAACGCTCCATCTATGTAAAAGCTAACCTAACTATAACTACCTAGTCGCGACCGCCAATATGTAATATATATATGGCCCAGTAGAAGGCTTTTTGCCGAAATGCGTCGGCCTGATATTATCAGCACGGAGCACTTTTTTGTGGAAGAAATGGAAAAATAAAAAATCGTGGACTATACCAGATTGGTGCAGTCTCCTATTTTAAGTCAGAGGTGAATGGAAGTGGGTGAAGGAAGACGGGAACTGAATTCATATATATATATATATATATATATATATATATATATATATATATATATATATATATATATATATATATATATATATATAAAATTGTAGTAATGTTACAAGGTAACGCCAGACTTAATAGTGAGAGTAACAAGTCCACATATGCGCGTGTATTGTGTGTGAACATTTTTCATTTTAGCTGGACCATGTTCAGTAGTGTAGCACAGGTACCATGGGCCCTGGTGCAAGCAAATAAAATGGCCGCTTTAACTGTCGGTGGGGTAGTAAATACAACAATTATCAGGGTTCAAAGGGCCCCTCAGAGCTCTGGGCCTGGTGCCTCTGCACCTGTTGTGCACCAATGGTAGCTTCCCCCATGACTGTGCTTAAAGTCTCAAACTGTCTTTCAGTATAGAGGGCACCTCCATCGATGGCCCGTCCCAGACTTCTGCCCAGTGCCTAATTCGAGCCGGTGGTTTCCGATGCTCGGCACCGGCACTTAATCATCAACACCGGCGCTTTTCGTGAGCACCAGTTAAGGACACATTCATTAACGGGAAGACTAACTGATTTGCCACGAATCACAGGATGTTGAGCTGACACCGCGACTAGAACCTGGTTCCCCACCTCTGAAGTCAGCAGCTCTGGCCATTAAGCCACATCCTCTCCCCACTTTCATGGTTAGTGGTTGGTTCTGCTGTAGGCGGCGCTAACAGGATAAATGGTTTGGTGCAAGCTGCCTCCTGACGAGAGCCCCGGCAGTTATTGTTTTACAAATTAACCACTGCTTCTGCCACGCCTCTGCCTGGGTACCCTGCACTCTAACATGCTTGGAAAACAAATTCATATGCTGAGCACACGCCCCTCCCCCAGCACCTACATTAATAATACTGATCTGTTCTTGTGAAGCACCAGCTGCCGCCGAGCAGGCTCAAGAGAGCGGCTTTCCAGAGAAATGATAACCCGGCGCACATCCGCTGCTGAAAACACGAACTACGGGGTCTCGTGAACACAGAATCCCCGAATGCGAAAATGACAGTTCTCATACCGTGCAAGGACCAGCCAACTATGTCGAGTGGTTGGCTCGCTGAGAGGCAGGACTGCACGTAATCAAAAGATCTTGCAATTTATGAGGCTGAAAAACATGTTTAACATAATAACATTACCAAAATCTAAGCCGGGCACTGGTAAAGGCCTATTATTTCCACCACTGTGTTCAAGTGGTGCAATTACGGCTTAGATTGTCCCCGTAAGAACAGATGTCCGGTAATAAATTGAGCTGTTGTTAGAAAATAAAAGTGTTTGAGGCACAGACGCGCCAGAGGTGACTTCTTTTATGTAATTGGACCTTTTCTCGAATGTTAATTCAGCTTGCACTACTGTTTGCCCTGCTGTCTGTTTTGTGTTTGCAGTTGTAGTTAAGGTAGGGGGTTTTAGGCACACAAAAGCAAAGAAAGGAAGCTGCCCACTATGTCATCCTGGGGATGTGTTTTGCCCAGCAGGGGACAGGCGCCCTGAGCTGCACAAAAAGAAACAGAAAGGGTAGTTCAGCCAGGAGAGTTTGAACAGGGTACAGCATCACGGTGATAGAAGCCGAGGAGGGTATGACCCAACCCCACCAGCATAGATGATATTCATATAGAGAGATAGACCAGCTGTGGCTAAGTATAAAAATTGACATCTAAAAGGGAAGACAAAACAAACAAGAAAGAAAAGGCATATATGCAGTGTTCTCCCCAGCCCGAGTACATGTAAATGATTACGCCACACACAGAGCTCAGTATTATATGTTTTTATTTTTCAGAGTGTATCCGTTAACTGCCCGTACTATGTCATGAATTTTCTTAATCACAACAAATTACTTACGTCACTATTCTATGGAGTCCATCAGGGACCATAGGGTTCCTGCTATCTCTAACACACATGACACTACATCTCCTCCCTTGTTAAATAACAATTTCAAAAATACATATATACATCATACCTCTTCAATGAGTCCTCGAGGTGCTCAAATCAATCTTCCAGATCTCGTTGCGTGCATAGGAGAGGCATCCGCAGTAGGCACAAGTGACACAAACACAGGTGCTGTCTTTGGACTCTCCTGACTCCCAGATGGAAGGGTCTCACTCTGAACATCTGGAGTCAACAAACCTCGAGGCAGGTGTTTGAAATAAGAAGAATCTCTTGTGATGGACTAACCAGAATGATGAGCAGTGACATGTATCCTTTGCTAGTCACAACCTTCAGTGGGTCAGCATCAAAAGGAACATCAGACTTGTGTTTCCGTTTCTGCCTGACAATGACTCTTTTGAACACAGTACTCCGAGCACAGCTGCGTCTATCAGCATGGGTCTTCATTTTGCGTATGTGAGATGAATCAATAGTGCGAAGTTTATCAATGTCAATAGATCTGTCAGTGGTCCATTGTGGCAATGCGGTTTCCATGACTCTCCCAAATATTAAGGTGGCGGGCTTTCACCTGTGTTAGAATGGGGAGTTGACCTGTAGGCACAAAGGGTAGAGTGAAGACCTGATTTGAGTTCAAGTCTTTTTAGCGCAGCCCGCTGAACGGTTTTGAGGGTGCTCATAAATCGCTCAATGACACCATTCGCTTGAGGCCCAAGAACTGTGCTTTTCTGATGTCTGATATTTAGGTGAGTGAGGAAATCTTTAAATTCTCGACTATTGAAAGGCGGGCCATTGTCAGATTTAAAAAACGAAGGAACACCTCATGTTGCAAAGATACTTTCTAATCTCTCAATGACTTTGTCGTGAGTGGTTGATGACAGATCTTCCACGAGGAGAAAACAGAAGTATTCATCAACAATTACTAGTAGATGGAGGTTAGAATGGGGGTTTTTGTGTTTAGTCAGGAAAATGGCGCTCAGGCTATTGCGTGTGCTAACAGTGGACCTTTGGTAGTGCGGTGCTGACAGGTCAGGGGAATAACCCGATAACCCCTGGGGAATCTGTGAATCGCAGGATCCACAATTTTTTTAAATAAGCGTAGTCCTGGGCACACACGGTGAGGGTATTAGTAATATAATATGCAGTATTGATGCGTTATTCAAATGCAGTGGTCAACACCAGTATTTATCCAAAAAGGTATTTTTTATTTCAACAACAACTGTGTTGAATATAGTAAACCAGCCGACACGTGTTTCGTCACTGGGAAAGGTCCCGTGACTCATCAGGGCCGAGGACCGGATAAATAAACATCAACCCGGTGGGGGTTTAAGCAGAAAACGAGAGTATCAAGAAGGTGGCGCAGAAGAGGCGCTGCGCTGGCATCAGAGATGCAACGAGGAGGGAAACTGCGGGTGGTGCTCTCCCTAAGCTGAAGTACGTGAAAGCGCTGGGGCGGGTATGCCACGGCAATCGAGAAAGGCAGGTAACAGGAGGAGGCTGTCCAGTGTCCGACTGAGTAAAGGAAGCACCAAGCCAGGCAGGCGAGGTACGGAGGCCAGGCCCGGGTGCGGGAAATTGAAGTAGTATCAGGAGGTGTATATGGCAGGGTATAGCAGACGCCTGTCTGGGGTCCGGATCGGAGAGCTGCGAGGACACGGCCTCCGTACCTCGCCTGCCTGGCTTGGTGCTTCCTTTACTCAGTCAGACACTGGACAGCCTCCTCCTGTTACCTGCCTTTCTCGATTGCCATGGCATACCCGCCCCAGCGCTTTCACGTACTTCAGCTTAGGGAGAGCACCACCCGCGGTTTCCCTCCTCGTTGCATCTCTGATGCCAGCGCAGCGCCTCTTCTGCGCCACCTTCTTGATACTCTCGTTTTCTGCTTAAACCCCCACCGGTTTGATGTTTATTTATCCGGTCCTCGGACCTGATGAGTCACGGGACCTTTCCCAGTGACGAAACACGTGTCGGCTGGTTTACTATATTCAACACAGTTGTTGAAATAAAAAATACCTTTTTGGATAAATACTGGTGTTGACCACTGCATTTGAATAACGCATCAATACTGCATATTATATTACTAATACCCTCACCGCGTGTGCCCAGGACTACGCTTAATTACTAGTAGATGCTATCCATTGTCAAGGGGTCCAAAGAAATCAATTGCAATCTTCTCCCATGCATGATTTGGAAGATCAGGCATGTTTAATGGATGCAGGGTTGTTTTGGATGACAAGCAGTTGTACAAATGGCATGCCCTTAGTTCCTTTTCAACTATTTCATCAAGACGAGGGAACCTCACTCGGTCCCGTAGGGCTCATTTAATAGAAAATCCAGTTTAATGACTTGTTGTCTCAGGCTCTCAGGTATAACGATTCTCGACCCTTGTAATATAATGCCTTCTGTGGTAAAAAAAGTTCTTCCTGTACATTTTAGAATTTCTGGTATTCAAGGTGATCATGAAGAGGTTGAGGATGTTTTCTCCAAGATTGGTGTGCAATAATGTATTTGAGTATTAGCAAATCTCTGTCAGTGCTTGTGGAAGCAATAATTTGCTCCACTGATATAGCAGCAGGGCTACTGGATTTTACGATGAAGTTAACGTAAGCATCAGCCGCTTTAGAAGTGGTGCCATGACAGAAGTAGTCAGCAGGGCTTTAATCTTTTCCTGGATGATGCACATTTGTATAATCATACTCCTGCAGGCACAACCCCCACAAGAGAGGGTATATTGGCTTTAGCATTGCCGAAAATGGTGAGTAATGCTTGGTGGTCGGTGACAACCGGGAAGTGCTTTCCATACAGGAACACATGAAAATGCTCACAAGCCCACACTACAGCGAGGCTTTCTTTTTTAGGTTGTAAATAAGCACATTCCGTCTGTGACAAACTCTGGCTAGCATAAGCCACAATGTGTCTTGGTGCATTAGGATGTCCATTGTGCAGAGCAAGTATGGCCCTAACCCTACTGGTCTGGCATCAACAACAATATCTGTAGTTTCGGATCAAAGTATGCAATTTAAGAGGCATTCTCAATCGCATGTTTGATTTTCTTGAAGTTTTCTTCACATTCACATGACCATTGAAATGGAGCATTTCATTAAGTTTCTTAATGGGGCACTTACAGTGGCTGACAAAGTCATGTATGCACTTTTAACAGTAGCTTACCATACCAAGGAAGGATCGCAGCATAGTTACATCTTCTGGGGAAGAAGTGGATGACAAAGGTTGTACTTTGTTTGGATCTGGAGTCATTCCCTTTTCAGAAAAGATATAACCAAAGAACTTGAGTTTTGTTTTATGAAACTCACACTTTGCGCCATTTAAAGTGAGACCTGCATCAGCAAGTATACAACACACTTGTTTAAGAGCTTTACCATGCTCCTTTTGTGTGGCCCCCAAAACTAATATGTCATCACTGTGATTGAAAGCAATTGTGACTGGCTGTGTTATTCGACAAATCACAACCTGAAAAGAGTTCTGCAGCTGACAACACTCCAAAACGTAGCCTTTTATATCTAAATTAACCAACATGAGTCAAAAGGTAGTAATGTACCTGCCATTTTCTTCTAATTCGAGTTGGTGATACCCTTTGTTCAAATCAAGGCGGGAAAAGACTTTGGCTCCATTCAGCTGCGTAATCATGTCAGCAATATGCGGACCTGGATGTCATTCTCTTTCAATCACCTTGTTAGCTTGGCGCATATCAACACAGATGCACACGGCTCCTCCACTATCCTTCTTAAGCACTACCACTATGGGTGACAGCTGGGGCGTCGGACCAGTGGATCACTCAATGATGTCATGCTTTAATAGTGTCTCAAGTTCATTCTACACAATTTGACGATTGTTGTCCTCATTTACGTGAAGTTGCACTTTTCATTGTATTAAGTCTTCCTAGTTCATGAAACAAGGATGGAAACTGATTCACTATCTCATGATAGGCATTGACGTTGTAGTTTACAGAAATCATTCCCATGTCAGCAGCAGTGCTGAAACTGAGTAAACATGCCCTTGTTGAAGTGCCTTGCAAGACATGAATTGGTGCTTGTCCTTCCATCTTTTTGTGCTTTATTGTTGCTAGAAATTAACCTAGACTTTGCAATGGCGTCAAAGCAGCCCACGTATACACTTTGGTTTTTGATGGGGTTAAACAGGGCACTGGAGACAGCTTATTGTACTTTTCCACTGGCATAATGTTTATCGATGCGCCACTGTCTATGATCAAAGGTATGGAGCATCCATTCACCTTCAGTGTGTTTGTGCGACAGTGTCCAAATGAATTTCGCACTTTCACTTGTCGATCTCACTTCGACAGCCATTCTTCCTTGCAAGAAGTTAATCCTACATGTGCACATTGGACAGTGGTCGACACTGACACCGCACACCCATCTTACTCACTGTCACCTGACAATGACGGTGATTAACTTTCAAATGAGGAATTTTATGACAATCAACGTCATTCAGTTTCTACTTGCCTCAACTGATGTTGCCGCTTGGCCTTGTGGGTGTGGTTGGAACGTCTCTGGAACTTTCTGGCATCCATTTTGTTTTCTCGATGTGACGCACTTGATCTTTCCTTCGCTTTGCAAACCATTACAAAATGGTTCTCTTTCCCTCAGCCTTTGGATATCTGTCCAATGGCAGGACATTTACCTCCATGCAGAAAGGAAAATCCACATTGAAAACACAACTTCCTTTTCTTCGGAAATATTACTTAGAGCTGATTCATTTTGGCCGTTCCGGCCTCCATGTTAGCGGCTTGTCTGTCAGCTTTATCTTCTGCTCTAGCTGTCATGAGTTCTAGCTCCAAGCTAAGTGTCTATTTCAGCATTCATCAGCTGAAGGAATCGGAGAGACAACATCTATTACTTAGAGAGGCATGGCCTCTTCATCGTTGAAGTCCCTGAACTTGCAATGCTTGATGAGCAAATTAAGTCTTCCTACAAACTCATCTAGCGGTTCACCATTCTCTCTGCCTTTCTTGACTGAAAATGTACCTTTCATAGTCGACATTTGGAATTGGATTGAACTTGATGTCTAATGCCTCTTTGATTTGACGGTGCGTCACTTCATCACTGTGTGGCATTTTCCTTATCACTTCTTTTACTCCTTCATCCGCCAAATTCTTTAGATATTTAATTATCTTTTTGTCATTTGCTTCTTCCAACGCATCAATGAAATCATCGAAAGATTCGATCCAGGCAGTCCATCTGTCACCAATATTCTGCTTTTTGGTGGTATCGAAGGAGAGGCAGTGGTTTTAGGAATGCAGCAGCATCATAACCTGTCCAACTTTCTGCTGTTCAGAGTGGAGCCCGCTCCGGTAGCGTATGCTGCCCACTTGGACCGGCACCTTCATTAAGCACTAGCCGTGTACTAACATTTGGGTCATCGGGACCGCTCTCTGGTTGTGAGGCGCTGTCTTCTTCTTTGGTGGTGAGTAGTGGCTTTGTTTCTTGCTCAGGATCTTCCCCACTCTCATCTCTTTGCATTGTACTTGGTTTCTACCGCCTCTTGCGTTTCTTTGCATCAGAAATGTTTCTGCTTTTAGAGCTTCCTTGCACTTGGCTGTCACTGCCTTTAGCGCTTCTCTGTACCTTGTTGCACTGCCTTTAGCGTTGTCATTGTGTATGAATGACAGCTCTGTGTTAGGCTGTGGCGCAGTATCTCTTGTCTCGATTTTACCAGCAAATTTCTAGCTGACGACAAACAAAATTTCTGTAAGGCCTTTTTCTTTCTTCACAAGCCTGGCTTTGGCTGGAGAGGCGCTCCAAACCTCGATTTTTCACTTTGACTGAGACACATGTGGCACACTCGAGCAGTTTGCTGGACCATGGCAAACTCACCGGGAGAGCTCTCTCGGTTCTTCGGGTTGTAGGGGTTTACGTAATCCCCTATAACGTCACCAGTTGTAGCGTCCTCCCCAGCCCGGGTACATGTAAATGATCACACCACACACGGAGCTTGATATTACACATCATTATTCTTCAGAGTGTAACCTTTAACTGCCTGTACAACATCATGAATTTTCTTAACCACACCCAACCATTTCTTTCACTATTCTGCAGAGTCCATCAGGGACCAGAGAGGTCCCACTACCTCTAACACACACAACACTTACAATATAGAACATTCCAAACGGAGAAAGCCTGCATAAAAAAAAAACAGGATGTAATGGCTTCACTTGTGGGGAGACAAAGGATATTACAACAGTTCAGTAAATAAGATATAAACCCTGTACAGGGTCCCAAGCACCTTCTTCCCTCTCCAGGAGCATACTCTCTTTCTGAATGTGCCAACTGTCAGAGGGAAGGTCCTTGAAGGAATATAGAGTGTCTCTGAGATAGGTGTCGTTGAAAAAGCTGGATTAGAGGTAGGTTGCATAGGTTGAGGCCACTACTTTTGGATTACTTGAAAAACCTTACACAGTTCTAGTGCAAGGATTTTCAAAGGCTCAATCATAATGATACTTTGTAAATAGAAAAATCTTGCTCGCCTACCTCTGCTGTGCGTTAGACTATGTGTTACATCCCTGCACCCTGTTGTGCCCCCTTGCCATGATTTGGGCTGGAATGTTCCCATTGGGAGCAGGGTCAAGACTGATTTGCATATGGCTGGGTTCAAACTGGAATGGCATGGGGAGCAAAAAAACAATGGATTTAGGCCCAGATCTCTGAACTGGGGTGAATGTATGACATTGTTCTGCATTCTGTTCATCAATTGTTCTTTTTGCATGATTTGGAAGGCAGCTTACTATAGCAACAATAATGTACACCCGCTCCTGAGCATGGAAACATAGTTTATGTTATTAGTATTTGTATAGAGCAAGTTTGCCATAGATATCAACTCTTGGCAATGTGCATTACAACCCAGCTCAGAGCTACCTGAATTGTGTGGTGCTCCTCAGTTCTGATCAGCTAGGATTTGTGCATCAGTTGAGAGGTAAACTATAATTGGTGCTCTGTGGTTTCTGGACACCCTTGTCTGATTTCAGGTGGTAGGTGTTTCATGAGCCGTGAACCGTGTATGTGTGTGTGTGTGTGTGTGTTATTTGTGTATGTGTGAGAGAGTCTGCTAACTGTGCCACAGGTGTTGGACCTGTGTGTGATCTTTGTGGTTATGTGGTGTGCGTATTGTTCTGGTTGGCAAAGTTTAAGGGACATGATTATGGGTCTGTTTAATTGCAGTACCTAATTTTCCATTTTTATATTGTCAGAAAGTAGTACATTAAAGTGTTGAGATAACACATCCCTTTATAATAAAGAAATCTAACACTGTGAAATTATATTTTCTAATTAGCATAACTGTATCCTCCTTCAGCCACATTTTTCTTCTCATGCTAACACATGTCCAAAGGAAGTTACGTTTTGAACCTATCTTTCACTATTTGGCCCCTGAGACGAAAAAGTGGTTATTGGCTTGATCAGCTGAAATGTTTACACTCTTGATACAAACCAAAGATTGTCATCTTCTTTTCTCATTATCTCGGGCTTCAGACATCCGCATGCTCCATCTCTTTAACTTTATCATGTGTTTCACACTAAGAATCATTTTTTTGCAAAACCTCTGGCCATTTGAACCAGCGTTCAAAAGCCATAACTTTTTCTTTATATTAATAAAACCTTCCACGCTTCAATTGGTGTGCGAGAAAATTTCTTTACCACACATAGCGTGTTTGGCTGGGAAACGCCTACCTTGACTGGATGCAGGGGCGGCTCCTCCGTTAGAGCAGAGGAGCATCGCCCCACTTAAAAATCCCCCCAAAGATGAAAAAGAAAATGGTAATTAATTACCATATTATTTTTCATCCCCCGTCCCGAGCGTTAGGATGGGGGCGGGGCCGCTGCTGAGTGACATAAACATGTCACTCAGCAGGGAGGAGGGTGGGCCGGTATGGCACTGTTTAAGGTGCCCATGTCTTTTTGGCTGTTGTAGGGTAAGGGCAGGGGTACCCTGCGGCAGTGAGAGGAATGAATCCAGTTCTTTCGGCCAGCGACCTTCACGGCAGTGCGTGTAGAAAGGAGCACCTGCTCCGGCCCCCTCCACCGGGGCTCCAGGCTCCTCTCCTGCTGGAAATTCTTGATGAGCACCCAGTCACCAGGCCGAATATCGTGTCCAAGCCCCTCAGGTACTGCAGGGAGGGTGTCCCTTATCTGTTGGTGAATAGAACGCAAACTTTCAGTCAACTGATAGAGGTAATAGGTCAATAAAGGATACTCAATCACAGAAAATCTACGAGGCCGCGGGACGCCCCAGACATTTGCAGGGCGCCCGAACACGACCTCGTAGGGTGACAATCCTGTTCTAGAATGTGCTGGTGCTCTTGTTGACAAAAGGGCTAATGGTAAAGCATCTGGCCACTGCAACCCTGTGGTCTCCTGTATCTTTGCCAACTTCGGTTTGAGAGTACCATTGTACTTCTCAACCAAACCTGCTGACTGCGGGTGGTTTGCAGCATGAAACTTCTGTTTTATGTGCAAACCATCACATACCAGCTGTATAACCTTGGCATTTAAGTGGCTTCCGTTACACTCCAGATCAAACGAGGCAAACCGAAGCGAGGAAAGAACTCCTTAAGGAGTACCTTTGCCATCGCAAGGGCTGTATTTTCTTTAGTGGGGTAAGCCTCAACCCATTTACTGAATGCACAGACAACCACCAACACGTACTTCAAGTTATTGACCCTTTCTAATTCAATATAATCAAGCTGGAGGACCTCAAATGGGAATGCAGGCGGTGCAAAATTACCGGGTGGTGTAGGGGTACCCTTCCAGGGTTGTGCATCATGCATACCATGCAGTGCTTCACTAAATGGGCAGCAGTCTTGGAAATCTTATCATTCTGCCATACAGGATCTAACAACTTGCAAATACCCTTAGCACTAATATGAGCTGGGCCATGAGCCATCGTGACTACAGGAAGAACATATGCATCTGGCAACATCCATCTCTGCTTCCCTGACTTGTCAATCCAACATCCCTCATCATTCAGGTTTTCTGTACTTTCTTGCCACACTGCTAGTTCCTCTACCGTGGCCAGCTTCACGCTGTCCAGTGTATCCTCAAACATGGAGAACTCGGGCACCCACCTAGCTGGACCTACTACAAACATT
Source organism: Calotriton arnoldi (assembly GCA_963921515.1). Lineage (NCBI taxonomy): Eukaryota > Metazoa > Chordata > Amphibia > Caudata > Salamandridae > Calotriton > Calotriton arnoldi. The sequence continues at coordinate 3,534,064 of CAWUFW010000375.1, forward strand.
CTTTTCATTTTAGTGCAGGCTGTTTCCTTAGCTGTCTGATCTGCAAAAGCGTTCCCCTCACCCACCTTGTCAGTAACCTTCTTGTGAGCGCTGCACTTCACAATTGCCAATTGTTTAGGGAGTGTCAAGGCGGACAGAAGCCTATATATGAGAGGACCATGCTGAATGCGTGTCCCATGTGAAGTAAGGAACCCTCTTTCTGCCAATTATGGGCGACCCCGAAGGCGTACTGGCTGTCAGTATACATATTAACAATCAGTCCCTTGCTCAATTCACAAGCTCGAATAAGGGCGACTAGCTCTGCAGCTTTGGTCGACTGATAGGGAACTCGTGATGTCTCGACTACCGTGTGCAGTGTGGTGATTGCATATGCTGCAGTGGTAGTGCCATCTGGCAATTTGAAACAAGAGCCATCGACATATAGTTCCCCTTGGGGGTCAGATAAGGGAACATCAGTCAGGTCTACCCATCCCTTAGTCTCCTCCTCCGTCCGAAAAATGCAATCATGTATGTCAATCTCCTCATTTTCAGAAGGCACGGGTAGTAACGTGGCTGGATTCAGAGTGGCACAGCGTTTGATCGTAATATGCTTTTGGAAGAGCGTTAGCTCATAGCCGGTCAGACGTGCACTGGTGAGGTGCTGCGTCCTTGCGTTATTCAAAAGTGTATCCACGGCATGGGGTACCATGACTGTGAGGTCGGTATCAAGTACGAGTCCTGCTGATTGTCGTAGTGAGACAGCCACAGCCGTTACCGCTCTTAGACAGCTCGGGAGGGCTCGCGCAACAGGGTCAAGCGCAGCAGAGAAATAAGCACACGGCCGTTGCTTATCTCCAAATTTTTGGGATAGAACAGAAAGCGCACAACCAACCGTCTCGTGTACGTACAGCACGAACGGCTTGGTATAGTTAGGAGTACCAAGCACCGGGCCGAGCAAAGCGCAACCTTTAATTGCTCAAAAGACTGCTGACATTCAGGCGTCCAAGGCAGGGGTTCATGCACATCTTTAGTGGTTAGTGCAAGCAGAGGTTTTGTTAATAGAGAATAGTTTGGGATCCATTCGCGACAATAACAATTAATGCCAATAAAAGCGCGCACATCTTTCTTGGTTCGCGGAAGAGGCATTTTCACAATGTTACTGATGCACTCAGGGGTCAATCTCCTACCCTCCTTCGACAGTAGGTGACCTAAATAGGTGACCTACTGTCGACAATACTGGAATTTGGCTAGGGATACTTTATGACCATGGTCAGCTAGATGGAGCAACAATTTAACCGTACTATATCTACAACCTTGTTCTGTGTCTGAGGCGATAAGCAGGTCGTCAACATATTGGAGTAATACATTACCTGTGGGGAGCGACAAGGAATCCAGCTGACTTTTCAATGCCTGACTTTAGATACTCAGATTCTCTGTATAGCCGTGAGGAGCGCTGCAGATTCTAAAACCTCTACTAGCTAGGGTGAACCCGAACAAATACCAGCTGTCAGGATGAATGGGGATGCTGAAAAAGGCATTTTTCAAGTTAATGACCGAGAAGAATTTAGCAGAAGAAGGAACCATCGTCAAGAGAGTCATAATGTCAGGGACCACTGGAAACTGGGGAATCACTATTTTGTTAACTTCACACAAATCAATCACAAAGCGATAAATGTCTTCATGGTACTCAGAGGGACCAGAAGGCGTCCTTTTAAGAATGGGAAGAATAGGGCTATTACAAACATTAGCAGTCGTCTCCTCAACCACTCCTTTCTCAATCAAATCCTGCACAATCTTTATCAAAGCTCGCTCACCTGCCTGCGGTATCTTATACTGAGGAATACGGGGGTAAAATATCACCTTCCTTGACACGAATGGAAACAGGCGATATCTGCAACAAACCCACATCTGTGTCGCCCGTTGCCCACAACGTGGGTGGCACATCTTTAAACTCAGCAGGGAGAGGCGCATCTTTCGACAGACACTGCGTATCGCACACAACATTCGGACCCATTGTCATATAGACACCCTCCGGGGAGCAATATATCGTGGCATGCAATTTCTTCAATAGATCCAGACCCATCAAATTCTCTCCACAATTAGACGTCAACAGAAACAGCAAATCCTCCTTAAAAGGATCAATAGTCAATGCAAGAGGTTTGGAAATGGGGCTCACAACCGGTACATCAGAAAATCCTACCGAAACATTATTATGGCCAGACAGAGCCGCCACAGGGACCAAGGAACGAGAAATCGAACTATTCGTCGCACCTGTATCCACCAAAAACTCCTTAGTCGAACCATGCACATCCGCACTAACGTACAGACCTTTTTGGTCTACAGGTATCAAAACTGGTCCCTCACCCTGTCCCCGGCTGTCCTAGCTGTAAGACATCCCAGTCACCTCATCCGTATCATAGTCATCATTGTAGTACTGTTTGCCCCGAGGGTTGTCAAAGTAGTTCTGATCGGAACATGGCGGACGCGACTCCGTAGAGCTCCGCAGTTCACTCCCTCTATGGGCCTTAATCCGCCAAGATCCTTGACCCTGTGCCTGAATTGGTGGGGTCCCTGGTTGCGGTGCCTGTCGGGACCCGGCAGTTGAGTTTTGCCGACTGCGGCGGGTCCGGTCCGCGCTGAGAGGCTTCCCGGCCGGCGGCCGCCGTGCCCGGGGTGGAAGACGGGACACTCGAGGCCGCGGCTGCAGAGGGCCTTGTAATTGGAGAGGCGGCTGCCAATCCTGCCTCCATCGGAGACTGAAGCGGAGTGGTGTCGTCGTGGTGGTGCGGCCCGCGGGACGATCAGCGGGAGACGAGGAGCCGGGAGATCCCACGGCGACGACATAGCAGGCGCCCCTCCCCCATTGCCTGCATCGCTGCCTGGTGCGACCTGACGCGGATCCTACGGCCCCGGGACGGGGCGCGGGTGAGTCCTGCCGTCGGGAGTCCGCGGGAGTGCGGCGGACCTCCGGCTTGGTGGCCCACCCTCTGGAAGATCTGGGATTACTTGCTTGGGTGCAGATGCGACGGTGCGGCACCACCGGGGATCCCATCATTGACACTGCGGGGTGCCCAGTCTCCACTGGACTCAGGTGAAGGGTGCCAGGGAACCGGCGAATTTATTTTTACGGCCTTAATCTGAGGAGTGGCCCCGGCTCATGTAACTACCCGGTCCTGGAGCCTTGGTGTGGAGCTGGGCTGTGACATTGGGGGTCTCCGTCCCTATCTGGAAACTGCCCCATAGTGCATGGCTGCTCCTGTGAGGGGCCCCCCGCATAGAAGGCGCGGCTGCTAGTGAGCCCCTACAAGATTGTCTACTGTGGGGGTGCTCTGAGCTGCAACGCCGCCCTGCGTTGGAGTCTGGCTTGGGCTGCCCCCTTGTCTGTGTCTGCTGCCTCTTGCAGTTGCCTACTGCATCGCCGGCCAGGCTGTTCCTGGTAGCCATGGGCAAGGATAAACAGGGCGCGGCGGCCCCCAAGCAGCATACTATGGATCGCTTTACCACCTCTGCCAACCCTCCCGGGGAGGAGTCCGCGGAAGGGTTATCTTCAGATGCGACGAAGCTGTTGGAAGCGATCACTCAATCGCGGACAGCCCTAAAGGCCCAGATCGGGGTCGTGGGCGCGGCGGTGTCTTTCCTTCGCCAAGATTTGCGGAAGGCGGTCGACCGCATCACGGAAGCAGAGACCAGGGTCTCCACTGTCGAGGACTCTGTCGTGGGACTACAGCGCAAAGTGGACAAATTGACCAAGCAATCGCAGGAGCTGGCGGCGCGGGTCGAGGATGCGGAGGGGCGGGCCCGCCGCCATAATCTGCGCCTGGTGGGCTTTCCGGAGGGCTGCGAGGGGGCCTCCATGGACAAGTTCATATCAGATTGGCTAAAGTCACTGTTGCCCCAGGAAGACATGTCCTCCTGTTTCGTGGTTGAGAGGGCCCACCGTGCACTGGTTAAGAAACCGCCACCGGGGGAACGCCCGAGGCCAGTGATAGCCCGAATCCTTAATTACGCGGATCGAGACGCCGTACTTCGATATGCCAGGCTCCATAAAGATAAAATGGTCTTCGACTCGCGCCCCATCATGGTTTTCCCTGATTACACCAAGTTGGTGCAGCAACAGCGTCAATCTTTTGCGGCTGCCAAGAGAAGGCTACGTGAACTTGATCTATCCTATGCCTTGCTGTTTCCGGCCCGGATGAAGGTGATGTTCAATGCAAAAACATTTTTCTTTGAAACCCCGGAGGAAGTCTTCGCGTGGACGGACGAGAGACAGATTCTTAAACCTCACACACCGCCTCCGGTGGACTCTGATTCCTCCCAGGGCTCGCATCGGAGTGGTCGGCAGGGCGGGGGTGCGACATCTCGGCGGCATCGATCCCGCTCCAATTGGCGTGCCCCGGAACCGACGGGCTCTGGAGACTGAACTGTATTGGGTTACTTTCCCTTGTTTTCCCTATATTCCCTTCGGGGGGCGGGTTTGCCTGGGGGCGGTGGCCGCTCACTAATATGAATGGGTCATAGAGATGGGGTCTTCTACAGGCCCTGGAGGGATCTGAACATGGCTCGCCCTGGACGTTTTGGGTGATGTTGGGTAAGTTGGGGGATCCATTGGAGGGACCGCTTGGGTCATCCTGTTGGGGGCCTGGGGTGGGTTTCTACCGCGACAGATACTCCGTGTTGCAGGAAGTATGGGGGTTGGGGGCAGGGGGGAAGAGGGCCAGTTTCTTAGGGGGGTTTCTTTATTGAATGTTTCCGCACCATGCACTAATCACATTGCTTCGCCTTGCACGCCTCAGTTGCAGTTATCTTGTTGGACACCTAGGGATGGCTCACACGACTGGTGACACACCTCCGGGGAGCTTAACGTTCTTGCCTGGAATGTGCGAGGCTTGCTAAGTAAAGTTAAACGAGGGGCAGTGCTCCACCAGGCAAAGCGGTATGCAGCAGATGTCCTACTGCTCCAGGAAACTCATCTCCTGGGCACGAAGGCCCCATGTCTCGCCCGTTACGGTTACTCCACAGTATATCATTCTGGCTTCACGCGGGGGGCACGGGGTACAGCCATACTCATTCACCGTAGGGTGCCCCTTCAGATCACATGACATTGGCTGGATCCAGGGGGTCGATACACTGTGGTCTCGGGTACCTTGGCCGGCGAACACATCACACTGGGTAGCGTATACGCCCCTCCGCCTCTCGGTCAGACGTTTATTGATAAAATAACGCAGCTTTGGGGGGATCTCCCGGGTGGCCTTGTGGTGTTGGGGGGCGATTGGAATGATACTATGGGCCCATTAGATAGGTGGCGAGCCCGACAGCCTGCTACACCCCCCACTACATCCAAATTGAATGTACTTGCACATACACTGGGTTGGGGGGACACGTGGCGTGCCTTACACCCGGCGGACGCAGGATTCTCATACGCGTCATCGGTTCATCCCACTCTCTTCCTTCCACATAGCTATATGCACAGGGTGGCACATGCATCCATTCTGCCCCGTGGCTTGTCGGACCACTCGCCGATCCAACTTAAATTGCGACTGCTAACTTACAGGGCCCCCTATCGGTGGCGCATGTCCCCCTGGCTGCTCCGTGATGAGGCATACAGGGAGATGCTTAGTCAAGCAATCACTGACTACTTCAGATACAATGCCGGCACTTGCCAGTCCCCAGTTATATTATGGGAAGCGTTTAAGCCCACACTTCGGGTGCAGATATAAGCTATCGCACCGGGGAAAAGCGTCGCCGCCTGGCCCAGGTACATGACCTGGAGAATAGGCAGGAAGAACTTCAATCCCTAGTGGTGGGAGGCTCAGACCCCGTGGCCCGCCGGAATCTGCTGCACGTGCAACAAATGCTCCATCAAACCCACATAGACTACGCCAAAGATGCTTGGCTGGCCACCCAGCATAGAATTTACCAGTGGGGCGATAAGTCTAGCCAAATGCTTCATAGACTCTGCCAGGCTAGGGTGGCCCCGACACAGGTACCCCTTCTGCGGTCCCCCGCGGGGGTTGGCTGTACATCCCCTGAGGCGGTGGTACAGGCCTTCGCTGATTTTTACGCGGCGTTGTACGACAAACGGGAGGTCATCTCCGAATCCCTCATAGATGCCTTCTTAGTGGATATCCCTCCCCGCCGCCTATCGGATGAGCGGCGTGATGCCCTGGAGGAGCCAATTTCAATGGAGGAACTGCGGTCGGCCCTCTCCAACATCCACCCTGGCCGCGCGCCGGGCCCGAACGGGTTCCCATGTGACTTCCTGAGGCCTCATCTGGAGACTCTGGGACCGCATTTGCTCGAGGTGATTCATGACGCCTCGGAGCAGCAAATTCTCCCTTCGGACTGGAGACACGCGGAGGTTGTGGTATTTCTCAAACCGGGACGCCCACCGGACGACCCGGGGTCCTACCGCCCCATCTCATGAATAAATTTTGAGCCCAAACTGCTGGGAAAGATCCTGGCGGATCACCTCCGTACCTGTATAGAGGAGCTGGTACATCCGGACCAGTCGGGCTTCATGCCACAACGCTCTACCAGACATAATATCAGACGAGCTCACAACGCGGTGGCGGAGGCTCACCGTCTGGGACGTCCCGCGGCAGTCCTGTTGGCTGATATTGACAAGGCGTTCGATTCATTAAGCTGGACGTACCTCTTTAAGTTGTTGGAAGCGGTTAACTTGGGCCCCCAATTCCGGGCCTACGCGAAATTGCTTTATACAGACCTCACCGCATCGGTCCGAGTAGCTGGCCGATGCTCAGCTCCCTTCCCCATTCGAAGGGGCACTCGACAGGGTTGTCCGCTCTCCCCACTGCTGTTCGCACTGGCCATTGAGCCCCTGGCGGCGTGGGTCCGTCTGGACTCTAGCCTGCGGGGTTTGGATTGGTCTCCGGAATGCTCGGATAGGATAGCGCTTTACGCTGATGACGCCCTGTTTTTTATGTCGGATCCGTGGGTCTCTGGGCCCCGGGTGCTGCAGATTCTGAGGGTCTTCGGGGAGACCTCTGGCCTCTGCGCTAACCCATCCAAATCCATATTATTTCCGATCTGCGGAGACCAGCGGTCCCAAATTTGGGCCTCCCAGTTGGTGATTGCGGAGTCAGGCTTCCGATACCTTGGGGTGGTTCTTACACGGTGCCAAACTGAAGCATGGTCACGGAATATTGCGCCGCTACTGACTACAGTCCGAGATGAGACGACGGTATGGTCCCAACTCCCTCTTTCGTTATTTGGTAGATCGGCAATTTTTAAAATGGTGTCTCTGCCTCGCCTGCTCTATAGGCTGCAGAATTACCCCTTTCCAATCCCCCCGTCCTGGTTCCGTCAAATTAATGCATTACTCAATAGATTCCTCTGGGGGGGAGGAGTGGTTCGGGTGGCGCTTGCGACCTGTATCCAATCCACTTATTGCGGTGGGATAGCGGCGCCGGATGTACAGGCGTATTACCAGGCATCGCATCTCCTGGTGATAAATGACTGGTGGTACTGCTCACAATCGGACCCAGCCTACGCTGTGGAACGACTCTTCATGGCCGAAACCCCATTACTCCACTTTCTGTATAGCTCCTCGTCTCTGACGGAACTCCCCCCGGCATGTAGGATGGCCATTCAGATATGGAAGCGAGCGGTCCGACGGATGGGCTGGTGGGGCAAACTCACCGGTGCTACGCCTCTCTGGCGTGGCACATATCTTCGGCCAGTCGCAGCTCTGGCGGGCTTCCGTAGGTGGGATGACATCGGGATTTCTGTGTTGGGGGATGTGATACGGGGGTCCACACTCAAATCCTTTCAGCAGCTCCAAGCTGACTTCGGCCTCCATAAAACGCAATTCCACAGATATTTGCAACTCCGACACGCTATATCCCCTTTGATACGGGGCCTCACGGGTCTCCCGGAGTTCCACCCGTTGGAAGGCCGGTTGCTCATGGGGGACCTGGGTGCCCACAAGATTCGTCAAATCTATCAAACACTGATTACACATTCCACAACCACTATACACCGGACCCGGGCGGCGTGGGAAGCAGATGTGCCCACACTGACAGATGATGACTGGGCGGAGGCACTGGCTAGCCCCCGGTACTCTGCGGTCTCCACCCGATACCGATTGATCCAGTTCAAATATCTCCATAGGATTTATTTTACACGTCTGCGCCTTTGCAAGATGGGGGCCATTCAGTCACCTATGTGTCTCCGATGTGATTCGGAGGAGGGGTCGTTCCTCCACACTGTGTGGACCTGTGCGGCACTGCAACATTTCTGGTCGGGCATAAGGTCCTGCTTGGGGCAAGTGCTGGCTTGGCGCATTCCTGCAGACCCTCGATTGATATTCCTGCACAGCACCGAGGACATTGGGGGGAACAGATATAAAAGGCATTTATTGTTCCTAGGGCTTGCACTAGCTAAGCGCGACATTGCTCAACATTGGAAGGCGACACTCCCACCCAGTATAGGTCCCTGGATGAAAGCAATGGATAGGTGCATGTCCGCTGAAGTGGCAGTATTTCAGGCTCGGGGATGTCCGCACAAACATAAAAAGATTTGGGCCAGATGGGCCACGTACCGTGGCATAGACTTGTCACTCCTGGAGTCAGAGGCTCCCCGAAATCCAATTGATAGACTGGTTGTGAGCAGCTCACCGATATAGGTTAATGGGGTCGTGTAGAGGTCAAGAAGCAAGATTACACTACGTTTGTATAATGTGTATAAGTGATGTATGGTGCGTGGTTGGGGGGCGGGGGTGGGGTTGTGGGTTTGCAGTTCTGCAGACGCCATAGGGATGTTATATGGTGCCTTGCTAGTGTATTCTGTATTTATACATGCCTCGAAGCTCGCTGGGCTTGCCCATTGGGTACCTTGAAAATCAATAAAGTTTGTTGTTAAAAAAAGTAGTTCTGATCAATACGACCCTGCTCTGTCTCAGCTGTCTGGGCCCTGTCCTGGCCACCATCTCCACGACCCCTTCCACGAGAACCTCGTCCTCTTGGGACCGCCACCTTTTGCAAAAGCACCGAGCACTCGCGCCAGTGTCCCTCCTCCTTACAATATGCACACTGATTCGGCCCTACCGGCGTAGTATTCCTGCTAGTACGAGGAAGCTGCCGGGCCGGACCACCACGTCCTCTACCATTTCCTCGAGAAGCCTGCTGCAGCAACACCTTCGTCTTCAAATCCTTATGCTTTTTCTCCGTTTTGTGCTAATCCTCATTTTCCCTGTGGTCGTAATACTGCGCCATGTTCAAGATAACAGAAGGAGAAGAGGTGGACCAGGTGCTCTCGGAAGCCTGCAAACGAGTCGCAATCTCGGGGAGTAAATTTGAAACAAATCTACTAACAAACAAACGCATACCACCTTCAACCGACAAGTCCTGTCCACTAAAATCCAGAAACACACTTTCAAACCGAGTGAAAAAATCAGACACGCTCTCATCTTTCTTCTGACGACAGGCCAATAGCTTGTCCCAGTCAATCTTTCGGGGTGGGATAAGGGAATGCATATAAGTGATAATACGGCCAGACAGAGCAAGTTTCTCTGCCTTAGGCTTCTCACCAGGCTTCCTTTCCTGGTCCCATACCTTAATTTGATACCAGGAACCACCTAATTTGGCAACGTGATCCTGGGTATGTACCTGCATCCAAATAGCAACGCGCACCAACAAACCAAAGAACATTTCAATATCCGCAAGCGTCATCACCGTTGACGAAGCGGCTTCAGTCAATTCTTTATAATATGGAGTAGGATTTTTCCTAGGGTCAGGTAGCTGACTTTTAAGGGACAAGACTTCACTCCTCTTCCATGGAGTATAAACCCACTGTTCCTGGAAATGGGCCGCTGCCCCTGGTCTAGTAACAACATCATGCTGATCCCGTAGCTCTAGAATTTCTGGATGATATATGGGATGCACTTCCCTCATCGGGTACTGGGACACCGGGATGGGGCTCTTCTCCAATAGCCTTCCCCGATAAGCAACCAATGTTGCGACATTACCAAAGACATGAGCAGGCTCCATATCAGTAACATACACATGATCCCTAATATCGTATATAATCTGCGGTGCTGCACTCTTGAAATGCTGCTCCCAAAGACCAATCAGAGTAGCCGACATGTGCTTAAGGGCATGTTGCTGTACGAAAGGCTCATAATCTTTCATCACACTCCACACATCTTCCACACTGTAAATGGTGTTACGAACCCACTGTGCTGCCTGATTAGCCACCACCTGTTTCTCTGCATCTCCCACATCAGATCGTACCAATTTCCGCCCGATGCGCTCTTTAAATTTCGTCCACTCTCTATCCTCAGGGCTGCGCATCGGTGTCTCACTATTCAGTAATGTCGGGGAATGGAGGAACACAGTGGGGTAACAACAGAGGGAGCAGGCACTAACGTCATTGTCTGTTGTGTCGTGGGTGTAAGGGCTGGAGAAAGAGACGCCGAAGCAATAGGGATTGCAGGAGTACTAACAGTCACAGTTGCCACAGACGGCGAAGACAAAGAAAGAACAGGAGGTGCCGTGGCCAAGGCAGTCTGATCAACAGTAACAGCAGCAGAAACAGCAGAGACAGAAAAAACGGGTAGCTGGGCCTGTTGGGGAAGGGCGGGGTATATCCTCTGCGGGGCATACAGAGGTGGGGGTCGAGCATCTAGCAGTTCCTCATTCAAAAGCATCATTTTCTTCTCGGGCGACATATGATTTATCAGTATTCAATCAAAACCTCCTATCTGCACATTCAATCCCTATCTCCTGCATCTCTCTATCATGCGCTACAGCTTTCTGAGTCAATTTTTGTGTCCTTCCCTTCTGGGCCTCTTTCTGTGCTTTCATTCGCCTCTGTTTTAAAAAAAAATAATATTTTTATTAGGTTTTAACAGGTGAGATACATTGGAGCATAAAAATGTCCTGTACTTAAATGACATGCATAGATAGACTGAGATGGTGTAGGCAATTGATTTTACATTGGTGGTTATCTTCTTGCTTATCTGCCACTAAACATCATTACGGTCCCGGTATTACATATGTATTGAGGCCATCTACGTTGATCGTATGTGACCTGTAGTGTGCCTGTAGGCCTGTATCCTGGCTTAGGAGCTACGTCTTCCCATGGTGCTTGTGGGAGTCGTAATATTCTGCCCGCGTGTTTAGGCTACACTCCCTGTCCAGTAATGACTTTATCAAAGCTGCTGACTTGTATCCTTAACTTGGAACCTGGGTGTTAAACTGGGGTATTGATTCGGGGTAGCGGGGGGGGGGGGTGTGTGTGCAGACGGGGAAGGGAGAGCAGGTCCGTTATGCAGGTGTACGTGGTGTCATGGTGGCTGGTGACTAGAGGTGCGGGGGGGCCGTGATTACTTCCCTTGTGTAGTTTTGGAGTTGTGCTCAGGGGCGAACACTGCTATAGGGAGTCTCCAGTATGTGCGCGTTCCGACTCGTTGTGTCCGTCATCGGGTCCTGTTGGCGTTGCGGGTGCTGTCTGGGTAAGGGGTGCCTCAGTTGGTTCTGCTCGTGTGGTTTTCTGGCTAAACTGGTGTAATAGTTGTGCCCAGTCCATGGATATGTGGTGTTTGCGTGTTCCCTTCACTTCCTCATCTCGTATCACTTCCTCCTCTGCTGCGCCCCACTTCCTAACTGCTCACACCCAGGCCTCCACTGTGGGTCCCTCCAGGGCTCGCCAGCGCATGGCTATTCCTCGTTTTGCAAGGAGTAGTGAAAGGGATGTGAATCGAACCTGTACTATATCAGTTTTCCGTCTCCTGAATACTCCTAGTGCGCACGCCTCCCATGTATGGACCCCTGGAGTGTTCATGGTCGTGCGGAGTGCCTCATGGATGTAATTCCAGTACTGTTGTAGTGTAGGGCACCCCCAGAACATATGTTTGAAGTCCGCTGCAGGGGCCTGACATCTGGGGCAAAGGAACTGTGTATCTGGATAGAAGCGCTGTAGACGCTCTGGGGTTAGGTACGCCCTGTGTAAGATGTTAAATTGTATGTTCTTAAAGCGTGCGTTTCTAGAGACCTTTTTGGGGTATTCTATAGCCTGCGCCCACTCCTTGTCGTGTAACGGTCGACCCACATCCTCCTCCCACGTTTGTCGCAGCGAGGCTAGTGGTTTGAGTAGTAATTCCCGAATGGCTTTATACAGCCATGTGATGAGGTGTCTGCCCGCCCCCATATGTAGTATGGTATATATTACTGGATGCATCGGTGGCTCTCCTTCGTCCGGGTCCCAATACAAGCGGCTGCTGGCTATCATTCGTCTATGTTGTAGGAATTGCCCCGGGGGGAGATCATATTCCTCCATAAGCTGATCATAGGATCGCAATTGCCCGTCCTCAAAGAGGGACTCCAACTCCGTCAGTGAGCTGTCGGTCCATACTCGTAGGGTTTGGGCTGCGTAATATTGTTCCCCGTTGGGGAACCCTACCAACGGGAGCAATGGGGAGTACGGGGGCCTCCCCCTGGACATGCGATGTATGCGCAACATACAGGTGCGAGCTATCGTCACATGCAGCGGGTAGGTGCGCTGGGGCTTAGTGCCGGGCAAGAGCATGCGCCGGATTGCCGGTAGGGGTATATGCTCTGTGTCAGAAGTTGTCTCGCCCATGTGGCGTTCTGCGGTCCAGTGCGAGAGCTATTATAACTGTGCCGCTAAGAAGTATGCCTCAAAGGCTGGAGCCCCCAGTCCCCCCTGATCCATTGGCAGGAGTAGCTTAGATAGGGCCACTCAGTGCCGGCCCGCTCCCCAACTGAGAGAGGTGAGCAGGGTGTCCAATTCTCGGAAAAAGAATCGAGGAGGAATGACTGGGAGGTTGGCGAAGTGATATAGTAGCCTTGGGACGCTGATCATTTTGGCTAAAGCCACGCGCCTGATGGGGGCCAGGGGCAGCGTCTTCCAGAAGCTCACTGCCGTCCTAATTCCTGCTAGCGCCTTACGGTGGTTCCCTTCATAAATGTCGCTTGGGGAATGGTACAGACCTACTCCGAGGTACCTGGGCGCCTCACTGCTCCAGGCGATTCTCTGGTCTCCTATCGAAATGTCGAGGGGGGCCAGGTGTGGAATAAGTGGGTAGATCGTGGATTTGTCCCAGTTCACTCTGAGGCCTGAGACTTCTGCGAATTCCTGTAGCACTGTCCATATTGGGGTTAAGTCAGAGGTAATGTTGCGCACATACAGTAGCAGGTCGTCCGCGTATAATGATATGCTGTGGACTGTGCCCGCTATCGGGATACCCCAGGCCTCCCCCTCTCGCCGCAGCCGCATCGCCAATGGTTCGATTGCCAAAGCAAACAATAACGGGGAGAGGGGGCATACCTGTCGTGTACCCCTCTCCACCCGGAGCGGGGCGGAGATATACTTGCCCATTCGTACCCTCGACGTGAGGTTCGTGTAGAGAAGTCTTGTGTACCCAGTTTGGTCGGGCCCAGATCACTCCGTTGGAGAACGGCAAACAGATAGGGCCAGAGGAGGGTGTCGAAGGCTTTCTCTAGATCGAGAATTAGGCACGCCGCTCTAGGGAACTGGGGACCTGCTCTGTCCTGCACGTGGAATAACCTGCGCAAATTCTGGGACGTATTGCGCCCTGGCACGAACCCACATTGATCTGGGTGGATCAGTGGGGGAAGGATTTGGGAGCACCGGTCCGCTAGGATTTTCCCCATGATTTTACAGTCTTCATTTAGTAGCGTTATCGGCCTGTACGAGGCCGTGAGTCGTGGGTCACGATCCGGTTTCGGGAACATCACCAGGACAGACTCTCTGAGTGAGCCCGGCAGCTCACCACGTTCCAGTGCGTCCTCATACATATCCACTATCCAGGGCACCAGTTGACTGGAGAATGTGCAATAGTATTCTAATGGGAACCCGTCCATGCCTGGGGCTTTGTTGCGCGCCAGGGTGCAGATTGCGTGGGAGACGTCTACGGACACAATCTTTTCGTCTAGGGCGTCCCTGTCTTCTGCTGGGATACGTGGTATATCTAAGGGGCTTAGGAATTGTTCTATCAGCTGCGGGCAGCCTGGTGCCGGGCGTCGATAGATCCCTGAGTAGAAGTCATAAAAGATTTGTAAAATTTCTACCTGCGAGTGTCGGGGAGTCCCTGTCTGGCCTATTAATTCCGTGATTGGTTTTAACTCTGTATCATGGCGAGCCAACCATGCCAGGAGTGTCCCTGCTCTATCGCCTTCCCTATGAGCTCTGGCCGCATGTGCCCTGAAATTGTATTTGCGTAGATCCCGCAGTTTCTCTGCGTAGGCTGTCTTGGCCATTGCAACTTGTGCTGGGGTGGCCGCGTTCGCGTCTGCGTCCTTAGTTAGCGTCACCAATGTAGTCTCCGCTCGTAGGAGCACAGTTTCTAGCATTTTCCGGACCCCTGCTATCTGTTGTATACACTGCCCCCTAGCTACTACTTTAAAAGCATCCCATTCCAGCAATCTGGATGCTGCTGTATGGGCGTTTGTTGTGAAGTAGTCTCTGAATGCTATTCTCCTGGTCGTGTCGAAACACTTGATCTGTTAGGCACTCTCGTGGTAGTTTCCATGTTGGCACTGGGTGATGGGGGGGTCTCCATCTGAGGGTTATTACGTGGGCGTCATGATCCGACAGGACCCGGCCCAAATAGTCTGAGTATTGGGTTTTAGGAAGCAGTGAGGTAGAACAGAGGAACCTATCAAGTCTCACCCATAAGTCATGGGGAATCAAGTGGAAGGAGTATAGTCTAGTGTCCGGGTTCCGGGTCCGCCACACATCCGCCAGCACCCATTGTGTCACCCAAGTCTGAATCCGTTCCGTTTGCTTACGTGCCGGGGAGTGTATAGGGGGGGGGTGGGACCTATCGAGGTGAAGGTCTAGTGTGCAATTGTAGTCGCCCCCTAGGAGCCATGGTGTTGATGTGTATTGGGCTAGTACCCCGTTGAGGTATCCCCAGAGTTTGTCCTGGTCAACATTGGGAGCATATATACTTCCTAGGAGTATCGGCTGACCTTCTAAGAGCCCTTCCAGTAGCGTGTATCGGCCTTCCTTGTCTATCGTGTGTTTAAGTTCTAGGAAGGGAGTCCCTGGTCATAGCCAGATCAGGGTGCCCCGGGCAAAGGTCGAGTAAGTCGTGGCATAGATAGCTCCCCGCCATTTCCTGCGCAACCGGTCTGCCTCTAACGCTGTTAAATGTGTTTCCTACAGTACGGCTATTTGCGCTTGTTGCCTCTTGATATATGAGTAAATGGCGTATCTTTTGCGCGCTGTGTGCATGCCTCTAACATTGATCGTTATGATCGTAATATCCGTGTTAGGGATCCTGGCAGGCATTCGTCGTTGTTCGTGGGTTTGGTGTTTTCCCTACTACGGTCAAGTCCCTGCCTGATGACCCCCCGCGTTTTCGCCAGCCGTTCGTGTTCGGTGGACCTGCCCGTCTGCACACTGTTCGTTGGGATATCTCAGTGGATCTGTTATGGGAGGGGGTATAACTGTAAAATCGGGAGAACTCCCAACGAATGGGACCTATCGCTCGGGCGATACATCCAAACTAAAGAGTGTGTTTCATGCTTTAGTACGGTAACTGAGGGGTCGTGGCCTCTCTCTTTCACTAGCGGTGGTTTGCGTGGCCCTTCGCAGCATGAGGATATAAGGGTGATGCCGGTCGGATCCCTCTGCCCACCGTGTGTTGCTTCTGTTAAGCGGATATGGTGCTCTCTTAGCGTTCCCCTATGCAATCCCCACAGTACATATTGTCTTGCTAATGTTAGGCATCTAGACTCTTGGACGATGCTGGATGCTCTGAGGAGTCTGGATGTGGCCCGGTGTCCTTAGCTATATGAGCGTGTCCGCCGTCTGTGGGGTCACTATTGGTGGAGTGATCGAACCATCTCGGGAGGTGTTTGTGTCGATGACTTCTTCCTCTGGTGTAAAGAGGTGGGGGCCTTTTTCTTCATCGGAGCTCTCTGCTGTCGGGCCAATCTGTGCCGCCGCCTGTATTGCTTTCCTGCGTTCTGCTATTATTTGCTCCAGATCCGGGGAGCTTCGGGTACTGGTCTCGGGTCGCGAACTCCACTGTTTTAGAGTGATTTTCTTCCTTGGACGTTGCTGACTTCTAGGTTCCCGATGGCCTTGTTGCGTGCCACTGGCTTCGGTTCCTTGTAGATGCTGTTGTGCCCAATCATGTGCATCCTTGGGGTCCGAGAAAAAGTGTGTGTGGCCGTCGTGCATAATTTTCAGGCGCGCTGGGAACAGGAGGGCGTACTGAACATGTTTTTGGCGCAGTAGGCGCTTGATCTCCAGGAAAGATGTGCGTTGTCTTTGGACCGCCTTGGAGTAATCGGGAAACAGCATGACCTGCTTATCTTCGACTCGGAGCGGCCCCTGCTGTCTGGCCGCCCGGAGTATTGCATCTCTGTTTCGATGATGAAGCAGTTTCAGCAGGAACGGCCTGGGCGGAGATCCTGGGGGCGGCCTGCGCGCCGGGACGCGATGCGCCCTCTCTACCGAGAAGAAGGGGGTCAGGTCAGTCGCTGGTGTGAATGTTTTGAACCACGTTTCAACGAATCCTATGGGGTCTAGTCCTTCCGCTCCCTCCGGTATGTTCAGAATCCTTATGTTACTGGGGTGTGAGCGCCCCTCCAGATCATCCGCTTTATCTTCTAGGAGTTTCACTCGTGTTTGAAGGTCACTGAGAGTGGCTTGTTGCGACTTCACTTGGGGTTCAATGGTGTGTATTGTTTTCTCCCCCTGTTTCACTTTGTCTGCCAACCTGCGATGGTCGTCTCGGAAGAGGTTCAGGTCTGTGGCCAACGCCCCGAATCTGTCCTCCATAGTGACTCTAGAATGTTCTATGGCCGCCAGTACCTTGTCTAATTTGTCCGACATTGTCGCTGTTTGCGTTAGTTCTTCTGCTGTTCGGGCGGCATTGGTTTCTGGGGAGGGTCGCCTGGTGGGGACCGGCGTTGGTCCGGCGGCAGCATTGCGCTGGCGTCCCATATTTGAAGTTAATTTAGGGGAATTTTCCGTCCGGCAGTAGGATTTGAGCGTTTTGCGGGCAGCAGCGGGTAGCCCTTCGTGTGTCCCGCTCTGGGCCTCACTCCGGTCTGCGCGTTCCACTGGGCCGCAGTTGGGTTGTGTTCACCGCCGTACCCGTGCCTCCTGTTCCAGCGCAGATTTTCCCTTGAGCAGGACACGGTCCTTTCATCTCCCAGGCCTGCATTTACTGAACTGTGACCGGCCAATTTAATTAATTCCCCGGCACAGCACATTGCCATTTAGCGGCGAAGGGGTTTAAGCAATTGCTCCCAGCAAACCAAGTTTGTTTTCCCCCCTACCGGGCCCCACCAAAACGCGCATTAGTTCGCAGGCTATCCCGGTCACCTTAAGAAGCACAGCGCTACGCAGACGCCTTTACCAAGGATATTAATTACATTCTTTCTTCAGCTTAATTCAAGTTGCTCACACTTTTTGTCCTGAAGATGAACTCGAATAATTGAGTTCGAAACGTCGTCGACCCCTACAACATGAACTCCTTATACTCTGTAAAAATCTTTAAAGGAGCTTCTATTTCTGTTGTCAATGCGATGTCATTATTTTAAGTTCACCCTCACTTCTCACGTCACGCTTATTGTCACTTACTGTGTGAGCACCTGAATACCTTCATTGTGTAATAAACACTTGTCATACATTGACCTATATGTCCCTCGTTATATTTCCTACTGCTCTCTTTTATGAATTAAGTTCCTATTCCTTTACTTACCTCAGTGCCCTCTACAGGGTTACTTCCCCTTGGACCCTTTATGCCACTCTAGAACCATTGTTCCTTTAAACTACTCCTGTTTCAGTCACCCTGTCCGCCCCCTCAGTGGCGGAGTCCCGCAGAATGGTAGGGAAAGGACTCACTCGCTTTCCTGTAGCCCTGCCCGACGTTGTGCTGTGAATGCCTGTCCTCTGGCTGTCTCGTCGCGTGCCTCGAGGCCTAGCGCCGTGCAGACGGGGGCTCCTGGCGATGCATGGAGTGGGATGAGTTGAAGATAGGTAGTAGTCCAGGCCGTGCGCGGTCTCAGAGCAGGCTGGCCATGCTTTTCGGTTGGGTACTCTGGTAGAGGGGGCGTCTCGTGATGCGCCGGTATACCCCCCTAGACTGTAGCGCCGGTTCGCTGGGCCTCGCTCTCCCTTGTAGTACTCACGGGGCTGGGCACGGTGGCGGGTGGGCTGTGTTTGCCTGTAGTCCTCCTAGGGTGTGTCGACGTGCATTCACCCCGTCCAGTCTCCCCGCCGCGCGTCCCGAGGTCTGGCGCCGTGCGGACAGGGGGTTTCGGCATCACGCAAGGGCCTGCAAGGCGCGTTGGGTGGTCGTGAGCTGGGCAGGCCACGCACCCGGAGCGCACCAGCTGGGTCCCTTGGTGGTGTTGCTGGGCTGCGGGGGCGCCGCGCTGTGCTGCGGGGATTGTCCTCTAGGGCGTCCCGTCAAGCCTCGCCCCGCCGGGCTGCGGTCTCTCCTGAGGTCGCTGCGGGGGTGGGACGGGGTATCAGGAGTAGGCCTCTCTGCAGGATCCTTTGACAGGAGGGGTGTCCCACAGCGCGCCAATCTTTCCCCCTAGGCTTTAGTGCCGGTTCCCTGGGATCGCTGGGCCCCGCTCTCCTTCTCAGTGTCCACGGGGGCTGAGTAAGGCGCCGGGTGGGTCGTGTGCACCTGTTGTCCTCTGCAGGAGGGGCGACGTGTGTACCCTTCCTCTCGCCCTCCCATCATGCGCCTCGAGGCCTGGCGCCGCACAGACGGGGGGCTTTAGGTGCTGCACAGGGGGTGGAAGTGACAGCGGGTGATCGCTAGCCGGACAGGGGTGCCCTCCAGACCGTCCCGCCGAGTCGCGTCCCCTAGGCCGCACGCTCATCCGTGGTCAGCACAGGGGGTGAGTTAGGGCGTCGGGCGCAGGCCGCCCATCAGGATACTCCGGTAAAGGAGGTGTCTCGCAGTATGACGGTTGTTTACCCCCCTCGTAGACCGGGATTACAGAGCGGCGCCTCCGGGGATGAGTGAGGTGATGGGTGGGTAGCGTGTCCCGACTGTCCTCCTCCAAAGTGCCAACATGGGTACCTCCCCTTCAGTCCCCCCGCCGCGCACCTCGAGGCCCGGTGCCGTGCGGGTGGGGGGCTTTGGTGCCGTGCGAGGGCCGGAGGGAGTGGTGTGTGATCGTTGGGCGGGGCCAGCAGCGCACCCTATGCTGGCGAGTCAGGCCTCCTAGCGGCGCCACGGGACTTTGAGGATGCCGCGCTGTGCTTCGGCGGTCTTCACGAGTCCGTCTCGTCGGGTCGCGCCCTGCCGGGCCGCGCTCTCACCTGTGGTCCCCGTCGGGGTGGGTCGTGGCGTCGGGTAATATGCTTTCTTCCGTCAGCGGTTGTGGTGCCTGGTTTACACCGCTGCCCAGGCTCTTCAGGCTCGCGGTCTCTGGGGGGGGGTCTTCAGCGCCGGCCCTGCACGGCCATGATGGATGCAGGCCCCGCGTCACCGGGCTCGATCTCGCCCGGAATAGCCGGCTCCAATTCGGCGATTTTGGGCTTATCGTGGCATTTTCTCGTGCTAGCACCTCTGGTCACTGATGGGGTGGGTCGCCGGGGGTCCGCCGGCACCTATAAGTTACCGTTGATCGGGCCGCTGCTCGGAGCCTCAAGCAGACACGTCCGCCATCTTAGCCTTCTTGGCCATGCCCCCCTTTCATTCGACTCTGTTTAGCCTCTTTTTCCCATGTTCTGAAGGAATCAAACATCGACTGCCTACTCCTTTTCGCGAACAACTTTTCCTGTAAAAAACTAATCTTTTGTTCATCAAAAGTGCCTGTCAAAGGCCACTGCAACTCGGCATTGTCCCTCGTATATTTGTGCCATAGTGTACTAAACATAATAGGGCCAATGCCATGTTTTACATACATTTCAAAATTCGGGGTGCCTTCCGGAGGTGCAGGCTGACTTTCTTCCAGTCGAGCATCAGCAGAACAACAACGACAACAGGAAACCCAAAATTTGCTACACCCGGGCATTTTCAAAAATATACCAAATTTGTTATGTTGCCCGGCAAAGTGTTCTCGGACACTTTGTGCCAAAAGCGGTCCTCAAAAACCGCACCAAATCCAAGGGCGGTCCTCCAACCGCACCAAATCCAAAGGCGGCCCTCAAACCGCACCAAATCCAAAGGCGGTCCTCAAACCACACCAAATCTAAACCAAAATGGTATCATATTCATAAAGAACCAAAACAAACTCACCTGGTGCACACAGGTCAAACGAATTTAGTCTCCACTGCCGACTCTTCGGACCAAACGGTCAGATCCAAGGGTTTCGCTGTTCAGGACCGCAGCCGGAATGACCACTGGGCGAAGCACCGACCGGTCAGACAGACGGGGCAGCTGCAAGTTCAAGACTCTCTCGTGCAGGGATCTCCGGTCCGCCCATCCGACCCGTCGATGGCCCCGACCTCCTCACCCGTCCGCGGGCGACGATGGGTCACCCGATGAGGTCCCTGTTCGGAAGGAAGTGACCCGATTAGGGCCACCCGGGTCACTCGCGACCACCTCTCAGCCTTCCATACAAATGAAGAGTTGGTTAGACAGTAGAGAATACAAACCAAGTAAGCTTTATTCAGTATACACTCGAGTGGAGTCTGGTCTGACCAGCCTCCTTGGATTGCTGCAGAGGGACTGACCTCAGCAAGCATGGTGATACAATAAGTACAATTCAGAACCAGTAAAGACCCGCCCTGACTGGAAATTTCCAGTTGGTAGCTAGTGAACAGAGAAGATACAGAAGGATGAGTTTCAGTCCTGAGACCGGGCATATGCTATCTCAGCGTCAAGGTCACTCCTGCCTGCACCCGCCACTCTAAGGGTGGGGGCAGGCCTTTCTAGTGGGAAAGGTATGCCCAGACAAAGACAGTGTATTCATTAGTACAGCGAAGCTCAACCTTGGAGAAATGAAAACTATTGCAGCTGCTTTCAGCAGGGGCAGAGCATGAGAGAGACAGAAGTTAATTTCGATCATGACTCAAAATGGCGGCTGGAAATAAAATGGTGCCGCGAATGCTAACTTAAGACATACAATGCACGGATAACTCAGCTACAACATTTTTATTCTAACAAGCCACACATGTGCACTTTAAACCTCTCAACCCAACTGTCTTAAGACAGCTGGGTTGAGAGACAGTGCAGGCCTCCAGGGCACTGTGGAGTGCCGAGTGAGGCTGCTCCCACCAATTATGGTGCTGCTCACTTGCTGCATGTGAACAGCACCAGGGTTGGGCAAGGGAGTTCCAGCATCCGCTTCCAGTTCCGAGTCGAGAAGAGGTCCGAAGCGAAGACGTTGCATCAGGTAAGTTTTATTTATTGTTTTTATTATATTTTCCCCCATGCCCGTGCCCCCGGCATCCTCTCCCGGGAGATGCCAGCCGCCACTGACCGGATGTGGTGACCTCATACGCCAAAGTTAACATGAAGGATTCTCCATGGAAAGCGTGGGTGGAGAACGACCAGCACTCAATTTGCCTATCAATTAAACTTTGGAAGCGCGTTTTCAAATTCATGAAATGCAAGTTTAATTGTGTTAATTGACTATGTAAAAGTATTTTGTGTGTGAAACACAAATGCTGTCTTCTGGGCAGGTGATGATGTCATAAACTAGTTTGGATAGGTACGGGGGAATCCCGGGATTTAGGAGTTAGGTGTGTGCATGAAATGTAGAGTACAAGAGCTGGAGGCATGTAGAGAAGTTCAGGAAGACAAGGGTTGCCTAGGACGCCTAGTACAGACCCTAGTGGATGAATGTGTGGATTATAGGGATGTATTGCGAGTTCCAAAAGGCTGTGACCAGGGGTCTCCAAACACCAGGGGGTCAGTGTACAAGTCTGAACACCAGTTCTTACCTCCCTCCATGAGACAGGCCTGGAAGAGGTGTAATGACCACCCTTTCTCTTTGTACCCTTCGATCCCACCTTCTGGATTGAATTAACTGAAGCACAAGTTAGGCAGATGCTTAAACGCGCACCTGCTTGTGAATGAGAATACAGTAGGGAAACTGGTGGCAGACAAATCAGAACTGGGGAATGCACCAACAAAAGGAACTCACGCCTATGCCATGTACCCCCAGTATGACAAGACCATGTGCAGGTATATTGAAGACTAAATTAAGTTTACTAGCAGCGAAGACAAAACGTATTTGCCAGAAGAAGGTACCTTTGACATTGAGAGCTTGACTAAACTTAAGAAACGATTGAAAGATCCTAAGTATAAATCTACTCCCGAACAATGAACACCTTTCCTAAATTGGTATGAAGAAGCCTAGAAGTGAAAATAAGATGTTCAGATCTCCACAGTCATTGCTAATCTGCTAAAGCAAGGAGTTTTTGAGCCTATTGGAAGCTTTTGTAATACTCCTATTTTGCCAACCAAAAAGCCTGGTAAAGAAAACTATTGTTTCATGCAGGATTTACATGCCCTAAAGGCTGTTGTACTGATGAATTTTCCTCTAGTGCAAAACCCTGCTTTAATTCTGACACGCATACTATAAACTGCTGTGTAGTTCACTTTTGTAGATTTATGTTCTGCTTTCTTCTTCATTCCCATACACCACAATAGCCAATTTCTTTTTGCTCCCTCATTTTTCGGAGGCCAACTTTCGTGGTCTCAGTTGCCTTAAGGGTATGCAGAGTTATTTTCTATGGGCCCGATTCACAGAACTAACTTAAGACAAAATCCTAAACTTACTACCATTTTGGTATTCACAGAAGGAACGTACTCATTTTGGTATTCACAGAAGGCACTTACTTACTCATTTTGAGTAACTTACTCATTTTGAGTAACTTACTCATTTTGTGTAACTTTCTCATTTTGGTATTCACAGAAGGCACTTACTCATCAATGAGTAAGTGCCTTCTGTGAATACCAAAATGAGTAACTTACTCATTTTGAGTAACTTACTCATTTTGTGTAACTTACTCATTTTGGTATTCACAGAAGGCACTTACTCATCAATGAGTAAGTGCCTTCTGTGAATACCAAAATGAGTAAGTTACACAAAATGAGTAAGTTACTCAAAATGAGTAAATTACTCAAAATGAGTAAGTAAGTGCCTTCTGTGAATACCAAAATGAGTAAGTTACACAAAATGAGTAAGTTACTCAAAATGAGTAAGTAAGTGCCTTCTGTGAATACCAAAATGAGTAAGTGCCTTCTGTGAATACCAAAATGGTAGTAAGTTTAGGATTTTGTCTTAAGTTAGTTCTGTGAATCGGACCCTATTTTCTCACAGGCACTTAAGAAAGATCTAGACAACCTCAGCTTCCTGGGTGGGTCTACACTAGTTCAATATGTTGATGATTTATTGGTTGCTTCTAGCTCATTAGACAAATTGCAAGGTTGATTCTCTCTGTATGTGCTGACTAAATTGACTAAAAAGGGACAATTTTATTTTACCAGTGTTGAATATTTAGATCAATGCATCAAAATGGAGGAGTGCCACCTGTCTGCTTATTGAATATCAGCTATCCATAAGCTTCCCAGGCCAGTTAACCTCTCCCAGTTCTAAAGAACATTGACTATGTCAGAATTGAAAACCTACCCAGTGCTTATTTTGAGCAGTGGTACTCATTTTGGGTCCCGGCACTTATTTTTCCTCATTTGTCATTTCCCGAGAGCAAGAGAGGAAAAACAAACAAAGGGAAAAAAGGAGAAAAAAAAGATGGAAAATTGTCACAAAGGGAGGAAGCAGGAACTTGCAGGAGAGAGATAAATGGGCCTGGAGTATCTGGGACCGTATTACACAAAGTGCCCCGGGGCACAACAGCCGTTTGCACCCGCTTTGCGCGCCCCTAGGGTATTTTGGTATTACAGAAGGGGCCACAGTCCCTTGAACGGTCCCTTCTGTAATACCAATAGCGCTGGCACACATAAAGCACCAGCGCTATCTTCAGGGGGCGTTCCCTCATTTGCATGGGGGCATGCCCATGCAAATGAGGGAATCCCTTTTCCTCTGCACCCACACTGCATTGCAGATGCAGGCGCAGAGGCAAAGAAGCTCTCAGGAGGGTGTGCCCCTGAGAGAAGCCCTCTGGAGGCGAGTGCAGGCGGGTGCAGTCAATCACTGCACCCACCTGCAAGGTGATCCCTAATCCCCCTTTAAAGTGCAGACGGATTGGGGCCGCACTGTGAAAACACGGAGCAGCTTCACAGCAGCCGCTCCATTTTTCACATGAATGCACTGCAACAGTGCAGCGCAAGTTCGTGTCTGCCCTGAGGACAGCGCATTCATCCTAATACGGTGCATTTTCCTTCATTGCGCTGGGCGCACCTTATAAATGGTGCGCCCAGCGCAATGAAGGAAAATGCGCTGCATGTATAATCTCGCCCCTGGTAGGCAATTCAAGTGGCATGAGGTGGATTCCAGAATATGCAACTTTGGTATTTGGTGCTCTGGCATGTACTATTGCCAACCGTAGGCTTCTGAGCAGAGCTTCAGGCACTGACACTCATTCTTTGACAAATTAAGCACTCAGCCTACCCATGTGGCCAAGCTAATGCTATCACTGTATCTTAGAACCTGCCCCAAGATTTCATCCAGAGGTTCAGAACTCTCCTCAGATCGAAAGAGACAAAAGACCCACCTTGGATCCTGTATATTCACTGTCTCAATACCTTCTGTTCCCAGGTGAAAGCTGCTCTGCCTACCATCCTGACTGAAGCTTGCCATAATGTACAGCTCAGGGACTATGTCCATGTAAACATCCATCCATCCATATACCAGATCCAGCTCAACACAGTAAAGTGCTGTGGACTCCCTGCCTAGAAACACTCCTTCCTTTTCTACCTGAAGCTGCAGAGCACCTGGAATCAAAGGTGCTTCTCCAGGAGTTGCACTACACTGATCTCATCAGAAAGCAGCCAGTACTGCTGCCCACAGGTATAGCCTGCGACTTCCATAGTATGAAGCCTCTCTGCTACCTCATCCCTCATTTGGTATGGCCAGCCCTCTTTGCTGCAAGCCTGTTTGGCTGGCTCACTGTGTGGCTGTGTCTGAATGGGGCCAGTGTGAAGAAATCAACCATAATGAGCCTACTGCCACCTCTAGACATGCTTTCCCTCTACAAAAACAATACTTTCATGCAGATTCTGGGGTGATATAAATAGGACTTAAACCTTCAATCAAACAGACTATCTACCCATCTATCTATGGATTCCAATGGAACCATGTTCATGATCCCAATTTTGCTTGATTGGAATGAACAATGTGAAACAATTAAATGTGCATGGGTACTTCATATCTGAATGATGCCATCGTATTACTTGCCCATCACTTTATGATCAAGCAACATCTTTTCCTTATCAACACATCATTCATCCTGCTGTTGAGCTCTCAAATGCTGCTTGCAAATTAGTCTGCAAAGTCAGAAACAGAAGTGTCTTCACATGACACAGTGAACGTATTTTGACCATACTGAATCAATTCCTGTTCCTGTTTTTACTGAAGTAAATCTGACACAACTGTTCTTTTGGACCCCTGCTGAAACGTATCGGGGGTCAGTAAAAGACCTGGAACCTAACATCTGTGGGAACAGAGCATATGTGTAGGTACTCATGGACAGGTCTGGAACATTTGATCCCATCTACATTATGACATCTTTCCACACATCGTCTGGTCACATTTAAGTGACAGCTCAGAGACATTTCAGAGACCAACTGTTTCTTAGCCATTCTGATCCCAAGCTACAGTCTGGGATAAAATACATCAACTTCTCAAAGTATTAGAGAAAGTAGCAATTGCTTTATAGGTTGATCTCGTATCAGTTTGTAGCTCAACGGACTGTGATTTTCTGGAATAAAATGGGTCTCAGTTTTGTGCTGGCTAGTAAAGGTGGAGTTGGTGCTATTATAGGTAAAGAATGTTGTACATTTATTCCAGATGTCTCTGTGAGAATAAATAAATGAACAAATTGATCATATTCATGAAAGTGCTAAAGGATTAAATACTGTAGACAGTGGCTTTGTATTTGATGGCTTTGGTCCTGGTTAAAGAGAGTTTTTGGAGTTGGGGGAATTAAGATTTAGGAGACTTTATCATCTTTGTTGCAATCATATTATCCTATATCTTTGAGCAGGTATATATTGCCAGGTTAACCATCCTAACCAGTGGTAAGGGTACCACACTTTTTGAATATGTTGAATAAGCATGATCTTGATTTTAAGTCTGATTATGGGTCTTTGGATTGTTATGAATTTCATGTGGATGAGGAAGTGAAATATTTGACTATATATTGAAATGTCTTAAAAGTTGTGTCCCATGAATAACATGTTCCCCATTGTATAACCGTTTATGAAAAGCTATAAATGATGTGTTATGTTATAGCGCAAAACTCACCTAGAAGGGTATCCTGGCGCTGAAAAACAAATGTGTGTCTTGCTTTGCATACTGAACATGCTCCAACTCAGCTTTCATGAGGAAACTGCTACAATTATTACCACTATTCCTAAACTCAGTATCTAGGGCACATTTAAAAAATGTATAGATTTCCTCTCTACCTATTTTGCACTCATTAGATGTTACCACATGAATTGATGAATGGTTGGCACACAATGACAAATCATTATAAGCTGCAGCTCAGTTGCTGAATCTGGGTATTGCATGTTTTTGGACAAACAACAAACACTATATACTCACGGGTGTAGCTTGGTCAGTAAGATAGGGGGGGTGTAAGTTTCACATTTCCCAACAATCATGCTGGCGTATCTTGTTAAAATGTGTATGAGAGGCAGCACACGAGGGCGGCTTAAAAGGCAGTGGAAAGAGAGAGGAGTACGAATTGTTAGGGGTACTTAAAACACAATAGTTTTCAAACTAACCAAGTTTTAAGGCAGAGAAAAGAGATAGTGTGTGTTTTTGTCAGTGTGGACATATAAAAATCCAGAGTGAAATCAGACAGACACCTCACCATAAAAAACTGAAAGCACCTGCACCCAACTATTTGCTACAGAATACATTTTTTAGGGGTGTGTAACACCCCAAACACCCCCCCTGAAGATACGTCCATGCATATACTTGATCAACCAAATGAGTCTGACAGATGTAATGCTATGATATGTTTTTTAAAGTCTCCGTGAGGGCAAAAACTTACAGATGAAAATGTCCCCTATTTCTACTTTTTTCCTGCTCATTTTTCATATTTGTATATTTGTTTTATTTGAACCATTCGTTTAAAATATGGTTTTCTTTGGGAAGACCATAAGCGATCTGCATATATGATGCCTAGCTGAATTCAGAATTTTGTCACATTTTCAGAAATGTATGTGTTAGAAATTGGGTTTCTGGTTGGCTAGGGTATATACCTAAACCAGGCAGAACCCACCACTCCAGTCACGGTAAGGGAGTTACACACCCAAGATAATCCCTGCTCACTCCCTTGGTAGCTTGGCAGAGCAGTCAGACTTATCCAAGAGGCACTGTGTAAAGCATTTGCGCAACACACACACACAACAGTGACACAGCAAATACACCATAAAAGGGACTCCAGACAGTAGTATACAAAAATATCTCATATATTGTATATAACCAATAGACCACAATCACATAAACCATAAATTACTTTGCCAACTAGGCAATTTTCATAACATCACAGGTAGTGCAATAAAGTACATACTTATAGGTTGCACACATCATGAAAACACCATTACTGGGCATATAAATGCAATCCTGAAATAATGCAGTGTAAAAATCTAGCCAACATACACTAGCACATAAGGGCAAGAAAAGCAGCAGTTATGAAATGGGAACACATGAAATATTCTGCATACCAGGCGAGTCCAAAACAGTATACATTAGCCATCAGGGCATGATATGCGATATACGTCACCAAATATCACTAGCTGGTCATAGGTTGCACAAAATCACCCTGAGAGCGTAGGAGACAGTGTGCTTGCCCTCCTAATACATGCTATGTGGTAATTCAAGGATTCCCTACATGGTACTGGAGCCTCCGTGCTCCATTTAGTGACATTACGGTAATTTGTTGCAGTGAAGAAAACAGCACCGAGGGCCTCCGTTGAGTCTTCACCAGTTCAAGACACAAGATCTAGTGCCCCAAAACACATAGGCACCCTCCGACACTTCTAAACGGGAGAAGGGAGGAATACCAATTACAGGGCCAATGCAGGGAGACCTCACCCAGTTCTTCCCCCGTGTTTAAGGAATCGATGCCACTGCCCGTGAACGCATGGTGCGGCGACCAGTGTCAGGTCATGCAGACCCCCGGGTGTGTCTTCTGCACTCAGGCGAGCTGGGGAAAGCCAGCGTGCCGCGTTAATCTTGCTCCGGGGAGTGTGGCAGTCGTGTCGGCCTGTTCTGATCCCTAATTGCTACGGCAACCCGCCGGAGCTGCAGCGAGGCTTCCCTGATGGCAGGGCCCCACTGAGGGATTCTCGATGGGCAGCTCTGGGATCCTTCGGCCGGGAGTTGGTGCCCCTGGACGGTGCTACTCCTCACCAGGCTGCTTGTTGCGGTCTCCCTGTCTGGGGGAGGCCACGCTGGGGAACAACACCAGCGCCTCTTATCAAAGAAAGCGGAATTGGCACTGACTGCAGCGCACTCAGGCCTCAACCAGCGCTTGCCACGCACTGAGCCCTGAGAGTCAGGCACACGTAGCAGCACTTCACCACGCGCTGGTTCAAGCGCTACCTTAGCTTTAGGGACATCAATACAGCACTCCACCTGCGCTATAAGGGATATAAACACAAAGAAAGGCACTCACCACCTGCTTCTTAGGGCCAAAACGAATCCCCAAATGGAGCGCTTTCCTTTTACAGTAAAAGGATGAAGAACAGTCTAGTCCTTCTCCTGCCCTAGACAGGAGCAGCAACTGCAGGCCAACCTCACACAGCAGGCGCAGCACTCCTCACACAGCTCTTCAGCTGTCCTAGGTAGGTTTACCTTGGGATCCAGCAAGGAACTGGTAAAGTCTTTTATCTGCCTGAGACTTCCAACAGGAGGCAAGCACACAAAAGCCCTTGGAAACCTTCTCAAGCAGGATACCACAGCAGGGCAAAAAGAGTCAGTCCTTTTCCTCTGCCACAGACAGAAGCAGCAACTGCAGGCCAACCCACCCCTCACACAGAAATGGTGACGCTCCTCACACAGCTCTTCTTCTTGACAGGGTCCTCTTGTTTACAGAAGTAATCTAAAGTTCTGGGGTTTTAGGTCTCATACTTATACCCCATTTTCTCATTGTACTCTTTGTTTCGGAGTCTCTGAGATCAGTACAAACCAGTTCTGTCCTCCCAGGTCCAGCTTGACTACAGGGGGTGGAGATAGCATTGTGCAAATGAGACACAGCCTATTCAGGTGCTAGTGAAAACTCCTCCCACCACTCTAAATGCAGACCAGGTCTAATCAGCCAAGCGATGAGTCACTCAGGCAAGGCAGGACACACCTCAACCCCCCTTGTGACTGTCTAGAGTGATCGCACATCCCCAGCTCCTGTCACTCCAAAACCAGACGGTGAATACATAAACAGGCAGAGGCACACAGAATGGTAAAGCAAACAAATACCCACATTCTAAAAGTAACGTACCAAGGGGTTGGGCCCCCACTCAGCTAGATTGGGACACTAATAATTCTAAACACAAACAGGATCTAGCTGTAAATTTTAACTCACTTCTTTTAGGAATCAAGGACGAGAAAAATAATTCATCTTGGCCCGTGAATTTAATCACATATCTTTCATTATCATTTCAACACATATGTTACATTTTCAACATGTCATGAAAAGGGACCACTTAAACATTTTCCAGATACATGATTGGCCCCATAGCCCTAGACAAGGCTGCTCGGAACTGAACCGTGACACAAATTAAAAGATCATTATGCATGAAATACCAAACGTGAATGTGCTTTAAAGAAATATATTAATGCATTAAAGAATGCCAATCAATACAGTTTGAAATTGAACAGAGGTAACCATCGCTGTCATTCATTCTCTCTAATGTGAACCTCTATTTACTAATGTCTTTTGGGGGTTCCAAAGCTGATTGGTTATAGTGGGATCTGTGAAAGTTCATTGAGATTGCCCACTGGCCAGATGATGCAAATTAAAGGCACGTTGATGCGTTTCGAACCTTTTGTGGTTTTTGGGGTTCTCCTCAGAACCCTGACTGGCTGGGATCTGGTATCTCCTGAACTTGCATGCTGTTGTGAAATTCATTCCATTGCCCTTCAGGCGCACAGCTTCAAGGTTCATTTGACTGCTACTCAGCATTTCTTTGCAGTTCGTTATGAAAGTGCGTGGCAGCAATCCTGGCTCTCACCAGAGTACAGGCTGAGCACTTTCTAAAAGGGGCATTTTGAAACACACAATTTAAAAACTACCTTTACTAAAAGGTGTGTTATTAAATTCTGAATTCAGAGAGCCTAAACTCCATTTCTCTATCTTGTCCCAATGGAAAGTTATGCACACTCAGGGCACTTTACTAGGGACTTACTAGTAAATCAAATATGCCAATCATGTATAACCAATCATAATCACAATTTACACTAGGAGCATATGCACTTTAGCACTGACCAGCAGTGGTAAGGTGCCCAGAGTCCTAATGCCAACAAAAACAGAGTCAGAAAAATAGGAGGCAAAAGGCAAAAAGTTTGGGGATAAACCTGCAAAAAGGGCCAGGTCTAACAGTATGGCTTTCGGGTTTCACATCTGTTTCCACCAAAACTGCAAGTCGGTAGAAACCCCCAAAATGCTGCTTAGAAAATTGCAGAAACTGTGGTAAAAAATTATTTTTTACCACTATGCCTGTTCCTGAAAACTGGATGATTTTAGCATAGCAAACCTTTTGTTGAAGCCATTTCGGGAAAAAAAATACATTTTCTCGCATGGCACTTTTTTTCACTCCCCTCCTCCCAAAAACACAAAACTGTGCTATTTCTGTTGACTTTCTGGATCCCTTCGACGGAAATCCAGAAACCCAGATATCTTTAGAATCCCCATGTGGGGAAAAAAGGAAGCACATTTGGCTTGGATACCTTTGGCTAAATAAGTTATGAGGGCTTAATTGCAAACTGCCCCAAACATCCAAAAGAAAAACTCAGCACTCGTTTTGGAAGGAAGAGGGACTTGGAAGGTGAGGAGGCCTCAGCATTTAAGGGGTAAAACACAAAAGAAATTCATGAGGTATTGAGGTTAGGTAAAGAAATAGTCCTGAGTAAAACTGGCTCTAAGATCAAGCATCGAGAGTAGACAGTAAGCGAGCCAAGAAACAGAGAATAAGGAATGGAGAGTATTAAAGAATAAAGATGAGGAAAATCTGTAGTAATAACAGAAACGTGTGTGTTAGAAGGGTAGCAGAGTAAGTGGTAATAAAGCAAGAGAAACAGAATGAGAAGAGAGAAACTGAATAAAAGGAGGAAGGGGAGTAAAAGAGACGCAAGAAGTTACATGTTTAGACAAAGATTAAAGTGTTCCTTTTTAAGTTTTTGGTGAAATTGGAAAAAGTCTTCCTGATGTCTCAGGCCTTAAGAAACAGAGCTCTAGGGGGAGAGGGCTACCCAAGAGAACAACGAGTTGCAGCCTTGTAAGAATTTCATGTTTTTTGAGTCTTAAATCGTCGTTGCTTATTAGATTTTTATTATCTCCTATAATGTTTAATTATAATCACAGGCATTCAGGCTGTTGGCAACAGAGGGTGATATGGTTGCCTTTTTTACTCAGGGCGGGAGAATGGGAAACTGGATATCAGTAACACCATCTCTGGATCTCAGAAGATTTTTCCAACACCCAGCGTTATTTCTGTTGCCTACCAGGGTTCAGTGAGAGGTCCTGCAACATTGACGTGTGATTTCACTCCCTTATTTAAACCCTAGGAATCTCCTGCCCAGAGACTAAACACAAAGACACAACGGAATGAAGACTTCCCACTATGCCCATCCACCTTTTGTGAACAAAACAACAGGACACACACACCCACCCTGCCAACTTGATGGGAGTCACCCCTGAAAGGAAAAAAGAATAGGACATGGCAAAAGGCTCTGCGTGCAGTATTAACGAAACCTCTGTCTCCAGACAAACAACACCACCTACTATCCTGATAGGGATTACACCTCAAAGGAACCAAGAATAGGACATGGTAAAAGGCAATCCCAGCACGTCTGAGACAGCTGTTTCCAGTCCTTTCACACTATAGAGGTTGGCTCAACACAATAGCGCCAGGAACGCCAACAATATATATCACTCACCTGGAAGGTTACGTCAGACCTACATTTTGTACATCATCTCCACAGTGGATATCCCAAAAGTGGGCTTTTCTTCGTACATTTGTGCTCGTGCAACTGTATTTGGGTGAAAAGCCTCCATTTCTGCTGTCTAGTTCTTTTTTTTCTCTGTCAATTAAGCAAGATGGTAATGCTATAAATTGTGCTGTACATGTTTCACTTCTGGCGGCTTCTCTGGCTGTCTTTGCGATGTGTGTGAGGGAAGCTTGCAATGCTGCTGCTCTCGGTTTGTGGATTCTGTGTATAGGCGGGAGAGGATATACTGCTGCCATTTGTGCTATAACTACTGTGTGTACGCAATGAGACGTTCCCCAGCTGAAGAAGTGCTGTGCTGCGGGAAAACAGTATTGCTTCTGACAAATGCTACTGGCACCACCTATGTTTATCTATAGCTCTTCATTCGTGAGGGTGGCTTGCGTTGTCAATGCATTTCCATACGTGTTCAAAGTGTGCTGCGAATGAGCTTTTCCTAACAGTCAAAATCATCTATCATTGGCGTTTCAGTGAATCAGCCAGTGCCCTTTAGTGTTGTACTCGGCCCAGACAGTGTGAGAAATTATTTCACTGAAGTTGCCTGTGCTCTACATGTAATATGCATGTGATGAAAATCTGAAATTCTGTTGTCTGCGTGGTAACTCTTTTCTACATATGATGGGGACTTGGACTGCTATGGCCGGTATGGTGCCTGTTGTCTATGAGGAGGGAAGGTTACACTGCTGCTGGATGTGTGCATGGGAAGGAAGCTTGACACTTTTTGCCTTTGAGTGGGAAGTGGACGGGATCCCGAGTCGCAGGCCAAACCTGCCAAATGCAGGCGGGCCTCACAGCTACTTTTGGGCCTGCAAAGCTGCAAGGTCCAGGGGTGAAGGGGCCCCTCCACGGGGTTTAGCAGCCGTGGTCCAGTACTGCGAAGCACAGGGGAGGTGGGCCTCTTCCCCTATTCATTGCTGCGCTACACATGCCTTCGCGGCCCAGGAGAGAGGCATCCCTTCCCTGTGCCTCGCAATTGTGCACCAGGGCCGGCGCTAGGCATGGGCAGCGTGGGCAGCTGCCCAGGGCCCCGCGCCTGCTCGCAGCCATGGGGCCTCGCACCTTTAAAGACTCCAGAGTTTTGAGGCCAAGGGGGCCCCCTAAGAGTATACATTTTTAGGTATCGCCTAGCGACGCAGCGCATGCGCTGCTCGCCTTGGCGAGATATATTGTTGGCGGTTGTTGGCGGAAGGGGGACAGGACATGTGCACGCGTGTGGAAGACAGGACATGTGCACGCGTTCGTCTAACGGCTTAGCAGAAGACACAGCAGATGTGCGCATACGGGTGACAGGAGATGTGCACGCGTACGGCTCTGCTCGGTTGCTCCCTCTCTCCTTCCATGTCTGCGCGCACGCAGGACAAAACATATGCACGCGCTCTGCCTCTGCTTGCGTTGTTAAACTCCTGGTCGCTCGCTCCCTTTCTGTCTTTATTAAGTCCCTAGTGTTCTATTCTATGCCGCATGGTATTTACTTTCGCTTTTCTTCACTTTTTCCGCCTCAACACACAATAGTGCCGTACTCTGTTCTGCCACCTTTCCTCATGTTCTTGCCTCGCTGTGCCTGTCCCTCTGCCCCACACTCTGTCCTGCCACCTATCCTCATGTTCTTGCCTCGCCGTGCCTTTCCCTCTGCCCCGCACTCTGTCCTGCCACCTATCCTCATGTTCTTGCATTGCCGTGCCTGTCCCTCTGCCCGCACTCTGTCCTGCCACCTATCCTCATGTTCTTGCCTCGCCGTGCCTGTCCCTCTGCCCCGCACTCTGTCCTGCCACCTATCCTCATGTTCTTGCCTCGGCGTGCCTTTCCCTCTGTCCCGCACTCTATCCTGCCACCTATCCTCATGTTCATGCCTCGCCGTGCCTGTCCCTCTGCCCCGCACTCTGTCCTGCCACCTATCCTCATGTTCTTGCCTCGCCGTGCCTTTCCCTCTGCCCCGCACTCTGTCCTGCCACCTATCCTCATGTTCTTGCCTCGCCGTGCCTTTCTCTCTGCCCCGCACTCTGTCCTGCCACCTATCCTCATGTTCTTGCCTCGCCGTGCCTTTCCCTCTGCCCCGCACTCTGTCCTGCCACCTATCCTCATGTTCTTGCCTCGCCGTGCCTTTCCCTCTGCCCCGCACTCTGTCCTGCCACCTATCCTCATGTTCTTGCCTCGCCGTGCCTTTACCTCTGCCCCGCACTCTGTCCTGCCACCTATCCTCATGTTCTTGCCTCGCCGTGCCTTTCACTCTGCCCCGCACTCTGTCCTGCCACCTATCCTCATGTTCTTGCCTCGCCGTGCCTTTCACTCTGCCCCGCACTCTGTCCTGCCACCTATCTCATGTTCTTGCCTCGCCGTGCCTTTCCCTCTGCCCCGCACTCTGTTCTGCCACCTATCCTCATGTTCTTGCCTCGCCGTGCCTTTTACTCTGCCCCGCACTCTGTCCTGCCACCTATCCTCATGTTCACACTGATCTCTCTCCTTCCGTGTCTGCGCGCACGCAGGACAAAACATGTGCACGTGCTCTGCCTCTGCTTGCGTTGTTAAACTCCTGGTCGCTCGCTCCCTTTCTGTCTTTATTAAGTCCCTCGTGTTCTATTCTATGCCGCATTGGTATTTACTTTCGCTTTTCTTCACTTTTGCCGCCTCAACACACAATAGTGCCGTACTATGTTCTGCCCCTTTCCTCATGTTCTTGCCTCGCCGTGCCTGTCCCTCTGCCCCGCACTCTGTCCTGCCACCTATCCTCATGTTCTTGCCTCGCCGTGCCTTTCCCTCTGCCCCGCACTCTGTCCTGCCACCTATCCTCATGTTCTTGCATTGCCGTGCCTGTCCCTCTGCCCGCACTCTGTCCTGCCACCTATCCTCATGTTCTTGCCTCGCCGTGCCTTTCCCTCTGCCCCGCACTCTATCCTGCCACCTATCCTCATCTTCATGCCTCGCCGTGCCTGTCCCTCTGCCCCGCACTCTGTCCTGCCACCTATCCTCATGTTCTTGCCTCGCCGTGCCTTTCCCTCTGCCCCGCACTCTGTCCTGCCACCTATCCTCATGTTCTTGCCTCGCCGTGCCTTTCTCTCTGCCCCGCACTCTGTCCTGCCACCTATCCTCATGTTCTTGCCTCGCCGTGCCTTTCCCTCTGCCCCGCACTCTGTCCTGCCACCTATCCTCATGTTCTTGCCTCGCCGTGCCTTTCCCTCTGCCCCGCACTCTGTCCTGCCACCTATCCTCATGTTCTTGCCTCGCCGTGCCTTTCCCTCTGCCCCGCACTCTGTCCTGCCACCTATCCTCATGTTCTTGCCTCGCCGTGCCTTTCACTCTGCCCCGCACTCTGTCCTGCCACCTATCCTCATGTTCTTGCCTCGCCGTGCCTTTCACTCTGCCCCGCACTCTGTCCTGCCACCTATCCTCATGTTCTTGCCTCACCGTGCCTTTCCCTCTGCCCCGCTCTCTGTTCTGCCACCTATCCTCATGTTCTTGCCTCGCCGTGCCTTTTACTCTGCCCCGCACTCTGTCCTGCCACCTATCCTCATGTTCACACTGATCTCTCTCCTTCCGTGTCTGCGCGCACGCAGGACAAAACATGTGCACGTGCTCTGCCTCTGCTTGCGTTGTTAAACTCCTGGTCGCTCGCTCCCTTTCTGTCTTTATTAAGTCCCTCGTGTTCTATTCTATGCCGCATTGGTATTTACTTTCGCTTTTCTTCACTTTTGCCGCCTCAACACACAATAGTGCCGTACTATGTTCTGCCCCTTTCCTCATGTTCTTGCCTCGCCGTGCCTGTCCCTCTGCCCCGCACTCTGTCCTGCCACCTATCCTCATGTTCTTGCCTCGCCGTGCCTTTCCCTCTGCCCCGCACTCTGTCCTGCCACCTATCCTCATGTTCTTGCATTGCCGTGCCTGTCCCTCTGCCCGCACTCTGTCCTGCCACCTATCCTCATGTTCTTGCCTCGCCGTGCCTTTCCCTCTGCCCCGCACTCTATCCTGCCACCTATCCTCATGTTCATGCCTCGCCGTGCCTGTCCCTCTGCCCCGCACTCTGTCCTGCCACCTATCCTCATGTTCTTGCCTCGCCGTGCCTTTCCCTCTGCCCCGCACTCTGTCCTGCCACCTATCCTCATGTTCTTGCCTCGCCGTGCCTTTCCCTCTGCCCCGCACTCTGTCCTGCCACCTATCCTCATGTTCTTGCCTCGCCGTGCCTTTCCCTCTGCCCCGCACTCTGTCCTGCCACCTATCCTCATGTTCTTGCCTCGCCGTGCCTTTCCCTCTGCCCCGCACTCTGTCCTGCCACCTATCCTCATGTTCTTGCCTCGCCGTGCCTTTCACTCTGCCCCGCACTCTGTCCTGCCACCTATCCTCATGTTCTTGCCTCACCGTGCCTTTCCCTCTGCCCCGCACTCTGTTCTGCCACCTATCCTCATGTTCTTGCCTCGCCGTGCCTTTTACTCTGCCCCGCACTCTGTCCTGCCACCTATCCTCATGTTCACACTGATCTCTCTCCTTCCGTGTCTGCGCGCACGCAGGACAAAACATGTGCACGTGCTCTGCCTCTGCTTGCGTTGTTAAACTCCTGGTCGCTCGCTCCCTTTCTGTCTTTATTAAGTCCCTCGTGTTCTATTCTATGCCGCATTGGTATTTACTTTCGCTTTTCTTCACTTTTGCCGCCTCAACACACAATAGTGCCGTACTATGTTCTGCCCCTTTCCTCATGTTCTTGCCTCGCCGTGCCTGTCCCTCTGCCCCGCACTCTGTCCTGCCACCTATCCTCATGTTCTTGCCTCGCCGTGCCTGTCCCTCTGCCCCGCACTCTGTCCTGCCACCTATCCTCATGTTCTTGCCTCGCCGTGCCTGTCCCTCTGTCCCGCACTCTATCCTGCCACCTATCCTCATGTTCATGCCTCGCCGTGCCTGTCCCTCTGCCCCGCACTCTGTCCTGCCACCTATCCTCATGTTCTTGCCTCGCCGTGCCTGTCCCTTTGCCCCGCACTCTGTCCTGCCACCTATCCTCATGTTCTTGCCTCGCCGTGGCTTTCCCTCTGCCCCACACTCTGTTCTGCCACCTATCCTCATGTTCTTGCCTCGCCGTGCCTTTCCCTCTGCCCCGCACTCTGTCCTGCCACCTATCCTCATGTTCACACTGATCTCTCTCCTTCCGTGTCTGCGCGCACGCAGGACAAAACATATGCACGCGCTCTGCCTCTACTTGTGTTGTTAAACTCCTGGTCACTCGCTCCCTTTCTGTCTTTATTAAGTCCCTCATGTTCTATTCTATGCCGCATGGTATTTACTTTCGCTTTTCTTCACTTTTGCCGCCTGAACACACAATAGTGCCGTACTCTGTTCTGCCACCTTTCCTCATGTTCTTGCCTCACTGTGCCTGTCCCTCTGCCCTGCACTCTGTCCTGCCACCTATCCTCATGTTCTTGCCTCGCCGTGCCTTTCCCTCTGCCCCGCACTCTGCCCTGCCACCTATCCTCATGTTCTTGCCTCGCCGTGCCTTTCCCTCTGCCCCGCACTCTGTTCTGCCACCTTTCCTCATGTTCTTGCCTCCTCGTGCCTGTCCCTCTGCCCCGCACTCTGTCCTGCCACCTATCCTCATGTTCTTGCCTCGCCGTGCCTGTCCCTCTGCCCGCACTCTGTCCTGCCACCTATCCTCATGTTCTTGCATCGCCGTGCCTGTCCCTCTGCCCCGCACTCTGTCCTGCCACCTATCCTCATGTTCTTGCCTCGCCGTGCCTGTCCCTCTGCCCCGCACTCTGTCCTGCCACCTATCCTCATGTTCTTGCCTCGCCGTGCCTGTCCCTCTGCCCCGCACTCTGTTCTGCCACCTATCCTCATGTTCTTGCCTCGCTGTGCCTGTCCCTCTGCCCCGCACTCTGTCCTGCCACCTATCCTCATGTTCTTGCCTCGCCGTGCCTGTCCCTCTGCCCTGCAATCTATTCTGCCACCTATCCTCATGTTCTTGCCTCGCCGTGCCTGTCCCTCTGCCCCGCACTCTGTCCTGCCACCTATCTTCATGTTCTTGCCTCGCCATGCCTGTCCCTCTGCCCCGCACTCTGTCCTGCCACCTATCCTCATGTTCTTGCCTCGCCGTGCCTTTCCCTCTGCCCCACACTCTGTCCTGCCACCTATCCTCATGTTCTTGCCTCGCCGTGGCTTTCACTCTGCCCCGCACTTTGTCCTGCCACCTATCCTCATGTTCTTACCTCACTGTGCCTTTCCCTCTGCCCCACACTCTGCCTCACCGTGCCTTTCCCTCTGCCCCATACTCTGTTCTGCCACCTATCCTCATGTTCTTGCCTCGCCGTGCCTGTCCTTCTGCCCTGCAATCTATTCTGCCACCTATCCTCATGTTCTTGCCTCGCCGTGCCTGTCCCTCTGCCCCGCACTCTGTCCTGCCACCTATCCTCCAGTGCTTAATTTGTAAACAAATAAGTGCCGGGGCCTTCGTGATGAGGCCACCGCAGTTTGCACCACACATTTCCCCTGCCAGCGCTGCCAATAACAGAACTTACACAACTACTAACCCTCACACTGCTACAAGTGTGAGAATTCAGGCTGTTTATATGCTACGTAAAAGGTCTAATAAACCAATATTAAACACCAACAATTGTACTGCATATGTTCATGTCCAAATACCTCATGCCTACAACACACAAAAACATATACTACATTATATACTGCTATACACAAACACATATACTTTAACAAACTCAGCAACTACTCATTGCAGTACTCAACACTACAAATTAAAGCGAGTTACTACTATTACCGTTCACAAACTACAACACGAATAGTCAAACCACATACATACAACACACATAAATACCAGTACTTACACATACTATATACACACTAACTGAAAACAACACCAATAAACAACACAAAATTACAAATCCAATAACTCTAGCTCAACCTACTGCGAGACCTGTTGCATTGCAAATGCTTGTTTTCTTTTTTTATCACTCTCCCCTGCTGGCCCGTCTCTGTGGGCCTAATGGCTGCATCTGCATGTTGATGACGGCAATCAGACAGTTAATTAAAGTGCCCTTGTGTGTGAAGGGTGCCCTGCCCCAGTATGAAGAAAAGGCAGAATATACTACAGGGCCCAGAGCAAAAGATAGAATGGCGGCGCATCACAATGGAAACTGCTCACCCAGGACAAGTGGAAAGGGAGCAGAGAGGCGAATAAAAGGGGCAAGACAAACGGAATAAAGTGGGGGGAGCAGATAGGTGTGAGTACGGCAGCCAGACAAGAGGTGCACATAGAGGGGCAGAATCCGCATGTAAAAGTGGATGGAGCAGGGCTTAAGTGTGCTGGGTCACTCAAGTCTTAGACCCGGTAGTAAATTAAAATGGACATTGAAAAGGGGCCCTATATTCATGTCCTTAACTTTGCCTGCAAAAACATTGATCCAGTGTCTGCACAATGAATGAAAGTTCTAAAAAGCAGGTGATGAGATGGGCCCGCTCTCCATTTTTACACTCCCCCTCAGAGTGAAAAAACAAATCTTAACTATGCAGCAGTACCACCCTTAATTCCCTTTAATGTAACTTCAATGAGACTCGTTATATTCTTTCAGAGTCTCATCATGTCAGAACTGGAGCATTTTCAATATTATATACAAGGAAGCTGTAGATGTTGCTTATTCATCTTATGCAACTAATAACCACTGGTAAAGCCAATAGTCCTGGCTTGTTGTAGGTGTAATGTTACTTGTTGTATTATTTATCTGGAGGCAATGAATGAAGCAGCAAAATACCAGTCGGGCGGCACGCTATGCTATGCACAGATTTATATAGCTTACATATTTTTAGCCACGCCCTTAATTACATCAACCATGCCCCTTTGAAAGACCCCCCCAGTTTTTTCATCCCACTTAAAGCCCTGCTGTCAGGTCAGTATGTAGGCTGTTTTTTTGGCTAGTTGTTGACCTGCTTTATCGTCAGGTGAGCCGGTTTTTATGGTTGATTTTTATGATATTAAAGCAAGCATTGCCTGCAGCAAACTCAAATCAGTGCAGTCTTCCATACCTTACAAAAACTTATACCGCATGTCTTTACAAGTTGAAAACTGCCCTAGTTTGCAAACATGGGACACTTTTCTAGCTAACTAACTCACTAATGGGGGCCCCTTTTATTTTGGTACAGGCCCTATTTTCTGTCCCAGTCTGATGCTGCATGTTAGGCAAGGCCACTGGAATTATGCGATTGTGTGGTGGCTGCGATTTCTACATAATTATGCATTTGCCACATTATCCATCATCTGCTGCATAATCTACAGATTTTAACAACAAAATTGCTTGCTATCTCAAACGGTTCAAAAGTTACTAAAAATGCAGCGACACGTCTTGCCGCATGTGGGAAGTCCCTTTGAAAAGCTGGAATAGTCAACTTTCTGTTCCCACTGCTAAATTTGGGTGTTAAATTGGTACTAATGGGCTTGGCAGTTCGGGCTGGACTGTTCCCATGAGGCACAGGGTCAAGATTGATTTGCATATAGCTGGGTCTGACCTGAGGTGGCGAAGTGAGCTAAAGAATGATGATGGATTCAACCCAGATCTGTGACTGGGGATGAGTGTCTGAAAAGTTTCAGCGCTCCGTCCATCATCTCCTTGTGTTTGCTTTGTTCGCCCTAAGTTGGCAGGGTATGACCAGAAGTGGGTCCCTTGCTCACTTTGCCACTGGATTCAAGCTAGCCTGGCTGATGAGGGCTGTTAGCCCGTAACCGGTCCCAGGATGCTTGTTTCCGGTTCAGGGAAGACCTGGCTTGGCAGTTCGGGCTGGACTGTTCCCATGAGGCACAGGGTCAAGACTGATTTGCATATAGCTGGGTCTGAACTGAGGTGTCGAAGTGAGCTAAAGAATGATGATGGATTCAACCCAGATCTGTGACTGGGGGTGAGTGTCTGAAAAGTTTCAGCGCTCCGTCCATCATCTACTTATGTTTACTAATGGGGTGCAACCAATGCCCAAACATTGTTACCAAGTTTAACAAGCATTGGAAATGCAATAGGTCTCGCATTTTTTTAAGTTAGACCTATTGGCATTGTAAATGGCAATGTCCGTTACCTACTAAGGGAGGATGGAGGGAGCAGTTTGTGTCGGAGTGCCAAAATGCTCTGTTGGAGAGTGACTGGCCAAAAGTAAACCAAACAAGCAGCGACTTTTAAAATTATGTGTTTAGCCAGAACTTTTGGCTATGTTGTAGAGCATTGTGGCTGCTGTGCATTATGTTGAAAAGTTATAATAAAAAGTGTTAAGCATTCTTGTTACCTTTATATAAACGAAGACGACATTATATACAACTGAAAAACCTGATTAAAAAAGATTTTAACATAAAAAATGTCTTCTAGTTTTTTTGTACTTGCACTGCTGGCAACTTCTTCCTGCCTGTTCTCATGCTTGTTTGTTATAAAAAAATTGTTATGGGGGAGCGTGACATAAATAACTGGAGAGTGGAGGTTGGAAAACAGTATTTTAATTAGAACACGAGCAGCGGACGGACACTAGGGGAGAATCAACAGATGCCAGATTCCAAGGCCAGATTGACGTGATGCTTAGGTGGTGCGCTGATGCAAAATGGTGGTGGTGAATGATGTTTGGTGCTCAGGTGGTGACACTATATGGTGTGGATTGGAGGTACGTTGTGGATTGTGGAGTTGAAATATGTTGTTTGGTGTGTAATTATGCGGTGTGTATTGGAAATGTGTGGAGTTGAATTGTGTGGCCTGGAACTGTGGTGTTGAGTGAAATTATGCTTAGTGAAATTGTGTCATGGTGTGGAGTGCATTTATGTTGATTGGTGGTATGTGGTATAGAGTGCATTTATGTGGTGTGTATTTATGTTGCATTGAGTACAGTGCAATTATGTGGCATGTAATGATGTGGCACTGAGTGGTATTATGTGGAGTGTATTTATGTTGCATTGAGTAGAGAGTAATTATGTGGCGTGTAATTATGTGGTACTGAGTGGTATGTGGAGTGTATTTATGTTGCATTTAGTAGAGTGTAATTATGTGGCGTGAAACTATGTCGCACTGAGTGGTATTTTGTGGAGTGTATTTATGTTGCATTGAGTAGAGTGGAATTATGTGGCGTCTAATTATGTGCCACAGTGGTATTATGTGGAGTGTATTTATGTTGCATTGAATAGAGTGTAATTATGTGACGTGTAATTATGTGGTACTGAGTGGTATTATATGGAGTGTATTTATGTTGTATTGAGTAGAGTGTAATTATGTGACGTGTAATTATGTGGTACTGAGTGGTATTATGTTGAGTCTATTTATGTTGCATTGAGTAGAGTGTAATTATGTGGCACTGAGTGGTATTATATGGAGTGTATTTATGTTGTATTGAGTAGAGTGTTATTATGTGGCGTGTAATTATGTGGCACTGAGTGGTAATATGTGGAGTGTATTTATGTTGCATTGAGTAGAGTGTAATTATGTGGCTTGTAACTATGTCACACAATGCAATAGGTCTCGCATTTACGAGAAATTGAGCTATTGGCATTGTAAATGACAATGCCTTTTATTTAGGTGTTGTTTTTAAAACAGATAAATAAAAGGCATTGTCATTTACAATGCCAATAGCTTAAACTGTCACAAATGCGAGACCTATTGCATTGCAAATACGTTCATGCTTTAAAAATAAAAAAAAGCGTCAAGCGAGAGCTATTTGAGAAAATAGTGCTCATAGGCTGTAATTAAAGTCTACCGAGTAACAACACAGGTAACAGGGGGTGTCGCCGTGGGAGGTTACAAAATGAGACAAGGCTGTGGTAAGTAGGGACTACTAAGCCTATTGACCAATGAACAGCCACAGTTTACAGTGGACAACGACATAAGCCAATGAAAAATATGGGCAGAGCTTCAAGTCCGTACTTGAATACAGCATGCCTCGCAGAGCAACGCATGTGCTGCCCAGGCTCAGCCTAAAAAGCACTGACAAAGCCAATAGTTCCAGCTAATATTTTAGCCCTATCAAAAATATTTTTAAAAAGTCTGTCATAGTGAAAACAAGAACAAATAAGATATCTTTCAGTATACAATACACCTATGAGATAAATCATTTAATTCACTGAGTTTTCATCGTAATTTTTAGATACAAGTCAGACATGTAATGCAACACAAGCACTCCATAGGAGGTGGAATAATACACCGAAAGTCGATTGGAAGAGATGAGAGAGTAATACTCCTGTAGGGCAGAGCTCACTCGATGTATATGCTAAAGAATTGATAACAGTAGGTAATCCAGAAACTTGCTCTGTGAAGGCAGACCTAAACAGACATTGGCAAAGCCAACATGTTGTGTATTGGTTACCAGCTTTTTTAATGCTTGTTTTGCCATGGTTTCTTGTAAAATGTTATAGTTTGGGAAGCTGCTGATCCATAGTCAACCCAGAAAAAAAACAGTAATAGCAATCTTATTATTTGGTCTCAAAAACACACATTGCCTTAGTAGTAGTGTCTGGCACTGAATGGCACTACTGTGTGTGTGGATGTGCTGAAGTGGGCTGACCCATTACCCCATTCTGCGTGCTGTAGTGGGTGGAAGAAAAACGTAAACGTCACTAGAACAGAGCACTGGATGACAGCCCATATAAATATGTACATCATACATATAATCTCAGTAAAATCAAAAGTTTTTGGCGAATGCCAGACCTTAAAAAGGGTGTTAATCGACCGTGGTCAAACTACAGCAGTTAGAGAGAAGGCTTAGTCCTCCTACCTTAATTCACAGTTTACTCCCCGGGCGAAGTACAAGGAGGTGGCGATGGTTGGGGCCATGTACCAGTGGCCCTATCAGCACATACTTTGGGCCCTGCCCTAGGGCTCCCAACCCACCGAAAGCCCTACCTCCTAGATAAAACAGGCAAAACACAAAACAGGCAGCAGCAGTGCAAGCTCTTCTCACGCAA
This sequence comes from Calotriton arnoldi, assembly GCA_963921515.1. NCBI lineage: Eukaryota > Metazoa > Chordata > Amphibia > Caudata > Salamandridae > Calotriton > Calotriton arnoldi. Next base: position 3,578,236 of record CAWUFW010000375.1, read on the forward strand.
AGAATAAAGATGCCATGGGTATTACATGTAAACCCCCTTCCTCACACAGATACTGCCGAAGCTGCAGAATTGTGAGCACAGTTCACAGGCACATCCACCCCTGTGCAAAAAGCAGAAGGCTGTTTGATTTACAGACCTTAGATCGAAACCTTGCAAGATTCCACCTTGAGAGCTACAGGGTAATCGCAGATCCCAAAAGTGAGCGATTACCTCACAGCCTCATCTTTCACAAGAGGTGTGAATTTGCTTCAGTGACACCAGCTATCGTGTGAGCAGCTCCACAATGGTAGCTGCATTGGAAGAAACTCCAAGACCCTGAACATCCCCCCAGCCCGCAGGCCTTCCAATGGTTCGAGTGGGTGGAAGATTGGGGGAGAGGTGCTGCAAGGGAGACCAGAGCTGCACTGGTGATTGGAGATGCAGTCTGGAGGGACTGTCCTGTTGGGGTGGGAGAGAGCAGGGGAGATTTGAACAAAGGGAAGTGAAGTTAAGTATGGTTAGAAAAGGACAGGAGCGGGCAGGCGAGGCAGATTTGATGGTTACCCAGAATGGGTGGAGTTGGCATCTATGGTGGACAGGAGAATCACCAGGGAGGAAGGGGGGCAGATCACCAGGCTTAGTTCTCTTGCACGGCCTGAGGAAAATCACTATCCTGAGGAAGGAAAGGAATCACGGTTTCAACACAGGGCAAAATTAGCTTTAAAAACAACACGAAACATGTGAAAGGCATTAAACCAATGCATCTCTACTTATTCTTCGTGTTTTAAGAAAACTCATTTACGAGATGAAATTGTTTAGCTCTAATGCTGTCCTTTAAACATCACTACAAATATACAGTCAACAGCCACAAGACCTCACTTCACCTGCGTCGGAGTTAAAAAAAAAAACAAAAAAAACATAAGTACATTAACGCAGATGGAGTCTGAAGCAAAGGGTGGGATTCTGGCCGAAACAGAACCGCCAAACTTTTAGTATTAAAAATATTTTACTGGTCAAGCACAACACATGAAAGAAAAAGCATGGAATCGAAACCTGTGGAGCCGAACGCGGGAATCGAAACCTGTGGTGCGCACCACAGAGGAGCGGGGGGGGAGGGAGCGCGGCAGCGGCATCGAGACGAACACGCGCTGCTGCGCGTGCTGGCCACCGACGGGAATGGGAGGAGCAAAGGCGGGACATGCGCCCGCCTTTGCCCAATCGCGTGCCGTTTTTACAAAAAAAATACACGCTACAGCCAATGTGGGCTTCGGAAAGCAAAACCACACGCACGAGCGTGTGGGTAGCTTTCTGAAGCCCTTTCTAGAGGTCTCGCGCTGCGCGAGCAGTGCGGCGCACTGCAACGCTAAGCGCGAGACCTAAAAATGGCAAAAAAATAAAGTCAATCAATCAGGGAATTGTAAGCGCGCTACTCACCCGGGAGGGTCTCAAGGCGCTGAGGGGGGGGGGTCCGCAGATCTGTTTAGCCGAAGAGCCAGGTCTTGAGGGTCTTCCTGAAGGTGTTCAGGGAGGGGGCGCATCTGATGTCTGCTGGTAACTCGTTCCAGGTCTTGGCTGCAATGTGAGAGAAGGATCTTCCGCCTGCTCTGGCTCTGTGGATGCATGGGGTTTCGGCCAGTGCGAGGTTGGAAAATCGGAGGTTTCTTTTGGGTACGTGGAAGTTGATTCTGTCGTTGAGGTATTTGGGTCCGTTGTTGTGTAGGCATTTGTAGGCGTGAGTGAGGATTTTGAAAGTGACTCTTTTCTCCACGGGGAGCCAGTGGAGACTTCATAAGTGTTGGCTGATGTGTTCGTGTCGGGGGATGCTGAGGACGAGTCTGGCGGCGGTGTTCTGTATTGTCTGGAGTTTGCGGAGTAGGGACTTGTTGATGCTGGCGTAGAGTGTGTTTCCATAGTCCAGTCTGCTGGTGATGAGTGCGTGGGTGACTGTCTTCCTTGACTCAGGGGGGATCCACTTGAAGGTCTTGCAGAGGATGTGGAGGGTGTTGAAGCAGCTGGAGGTGACGGCGTTGACCTGTCGGTTCATGGTGAGTGATGAGTCGAGTATGATGCCGAGGTTCTTGGCGTGGTCTGAGGGGGTAGGTGGGCTTCCGAGGGCGGTCGACCACCAGGTGCTGTCCCATGCATAAGGGGTGGTACCGAGGATGAGGACTTCTGTCTTCTCGGCGTTGAGCTTCAGGCAGCTGTTGGTCATCTAGACTGCAACGTCTTGCATTCCTTTCTGGAAGTTGAGTTTGGCAGTGGTGGGGTCTTTGGTGAGGGAGAGGATGAGCTGGGTGTCGTCGGCGTAGGATACGATGTTGAGGCCGTGTTGTCGGACGATGTCTGCGAGGGAGGCCATGTAGATGTTGAAGAGGGTGGGGCTCAGTGATGAACCCTGTGGGACTCCGCAGGTGATTTTCATGGGGTCAGAGAGGAAGGGTGGGAGTCTGATCCTTTGGCTTCTTCCGGTGAGGAATGATCGGATCCAGTCCAGGGCTGTTTCTTGTATGCCTGCGTCGAGTAGTCTGGCGACTAGTGTGCGGTGGGAGACAGTGTCGAAGGCCGCTGATAGGTCGAGTAGGATGAGGGCTGCGGAGTGGCCTTGGTCCAGGAGGGTGCGGATGTCGTCTGTGGCGGCGAGTAGGGCAGTCTCTGTCCTGTGGTTGCTTCGGAATCCGGATTGGGACGGGTCGAGGACGGCGTTCTCTTCAATGAATCGTGTCAGTTTCCTGTTAACTGTTTTCTCTGCAACTTTGGCTGCGAAGGGGAAGAGCGAGATGGGCCGATAGTTCTTGAGGTCGGTGGGGTCAGCTGTGGGCTTCTTGAGCAGGGGTCTGACTTCTGCGCAATTCCAGTCATCTGGGAATGTGCCTGTTTTGAAGGTGGTGTTGATGGTGCATTGTAGTTCGGGTGCGATGGCGGCCACGGCTCTGTGGTAGATGTGAGGGGGGCAGGGGTCGGTGGGGGCCCCTGAGTGGATGCTTTTCATGGTCGAGGCGGTGTCTTCGGCCGTGATCGGTGTCCAGTTGGAGATGGTGGGCTGGCTGGTGTTTCTGGGGGGCGGGGGGGGGCCGTCTGTGGGGCCTGGTGGATGGTCGATGAAGTTGTCGTAGAGGTTTTTGATCTTGAGGTGGAAATAGGTTCCAAGCTTGTCGCAGAGGTCTTGGGATGGGGTGATGTCTGTGGCTTCGCTGCGTGGGTTGGTGAATTCTTGAATGACACTGAAAAGATCCTTGGAGTTGGCCAGGATTTCGTTGTGGATGAAGTTCCTCTTGGTGGCTCTGATCTGGTTGTGGTAGTCCGTCATGGCGTCCTTATAGGTGGTGTGGTTTTCGGTTGTCTTGGTGTTTCTCCAGTTCTTCTCCAGGCGTCTGCAGGTGCGTCTGGCTTCTTGGAGAGCGGTGGAGAACCAGGCGGCTTTCCTGGGGCGTTGTCTGTCGGGGTTGCGTAGCGGGGCGAGCTCGTCTGCGCAGTTGGAGATCCAGGTGTGGAGTTCTCTGGCTGCGTCGTTTGCGTCAGGTGCCCAGGTGTGGTTGTCTCGGGTGAGAGTGGAGTTAAGTTGCTCGTCGGTAACCTTGCTCCAGTTCCTTCGAGTTGGGCGTGGGGCTGGTTTGGGTGCCTTGGGTTTGTTGATGGTGAAGTGTACGCAGTGGTGGTCGGTCCATTGCGGCTGCGTTGTGTGGCTGAATTGGACGCTGTTTCCTGCCGCGAAGATGGGGTCGAGGGTGTGTCCTGCTCTGTGGGTCGGTGTGTTGATGAGTTGTTTAAGTCCGATGCTGGCGAGGTTGTCACGAAGGATAGTGGAGTTGGGGTCGCTGGGGTTGTCGAGGTGGAAGTTCAGGTCTCCAATGAGTATGTAGTTTGTTGAGGCGATGGCGTGGGGTGTGAAGAAGTCGGTGATGGTGGTGGCGAAGGGTGTTCGGGGGCCGGGGGGTCTGTAGATGAGGGTTCCTCGGAGTGTGGCTTTGGGGGTGGTCTGGATCTGGAAGTGCAGGTGTTCGGCAGAGGGGAACGTTTCGCTGGAGGTGGTGAGGCGGAGGGTGCTCTTGTGGGCGATGGCGAGGCCCCCTCCTCGGTGGTTGGGGCGGTCTTTCCTCTGGATCTTGTATCCGTCTGGGATGGCGGTGCTGATGTCGGGGGCGGAGGATGCGTTGGTCCAGGTCTCTGTGAAGAAGGCGATGTAGGGCGAGAGCGAGTCGAGTAGGTTCCAGATTTCCATGGCGTGTTTGTGTACGGAGCGTACGTTGATGAGGATGCATTTTAGGGTGTCGCTGGTGCTGGCGTCGGCGGTGTTGGAGGCCGGGGTGGCGGTGAGGGTCTGGCAGCAGTGGAGGCAGGAGAACTAGTAATACTATAATAATAATAATAATAAATAGTAATACTATTTCAAAATGTGGCACATTATGCCGCATAATTTGCCTTTTCTTGTCGCATAATTTACTCACCCTGCCACATAATTTAGCCCTCTCCTGCTGCATAATTCCAGTGGTCCTGATGTTAGGGTAATCCATGGCAGTGATTTTGTTCCTGTTTATATTTCACATGCTTTACTTAATCTTGCATTCCCCAAGAGTGCTAGCTATTTCCAGCAAGTGTGTTTCTATATTTCATTTCACAGCATATTACTCTTGGATGATGCACCCTTTGTACTGAGTCGCCTCCAGGTGTTTATAACAGGCTACAGTTGAGCACTTTGGAGTTGAGGCTGCAGGCAGTACAAATTTCACACTGTGCCTGTCTGTGGGTCAAAAAGGTGTTCAGATTGCATGATCATTCAAAATATGGCCTCTCTGCAGAGCACAAAGAGCAATGGTCCTGCATTCCAGTTGTGATTCTATGCAAATGTGTGTGAAGGAGCTACTTATTGGTCAAAACAACAAGGTGAAAGTAAAATAATTTATTGTTGTTACTCATTTAGCTTAAACAGCTAACAACCATTGACAAAACCAATACTCCCTGCTGTTTTTAGGTGTATGTCAGTTGTTGTGTTATATTTCTGGTTTCTTGCTGATATCTTGATACCCAAACATGATTTCCGTCAGTGGCAATCAGGTCTCTGCCGCAGAATATGTTTGTACGTGCATGCTAGCATTTGATATCTGAATGAAGACAAATTCATTAAAACCTTATAGTGACAAATCAAGGGTTCTCATTTTTAAAGGATCTCATACCATATGGTGTTCTCTTTGGTGCCTGGTGGAAGTAAGTCAATCGCCCACATTGGCAGAGTCAGCAAAGAAATCTTGAATTCCTTTTCCAGCATCTTCTCTTGTTTTCAGAATATAATAACCATTTTTCATCCACTTGCCTTTACTACATCCATAAGCAACAGAAAATCATTCCTTTTCTGCCCTCTCACTACCAAGAGGCTCTTGTACAGTCAATTATCTTCTCACTAAATTAAGCAAATGCCCTTTTTCTTGGGCTTCCTGCCTTCTTGCATTCAGTACCCTTCAAATCATTCAGAACCGTGCTAGGCTCCTCATCTGAGATGGCTGCATCGCTATGACATTTCTTCTCACCTTTATGCTGTCTGCTGGGTTTTTGGTCCGAAACCCTCTATCTGCAAGGCACTATCCATTTTCTCGTTGTGCACTGCATTAAAAAGGATCTATCTTTCTACAGCACTCATTAGGTTCAGTCCAGAACCCCATACTCTGTGCCAACCAAACTCCTGTGCCATCCTAAAATTTAGATGGCCCTGATTGGAGGCAGATCCTTCTCCTTTCTAGTTGTGCAGGTCTAGAACTATCTCCCTCTTGAGCTATGGTGTAGCTCCAGTCTTTTGGAAAAACACTCAAAACTGTCTTTTCTCCACATTAGTAAAGTCTGCACCTCTCTTTTGAACATCTCTTAGTGCCAGAATCAGAATGACCGGTTAGCAAATCATTTTCATTCATCCCATTCAATAGAACAATAACCAAGTTTAATTAATTTAAACTACATTTAAACTTCATTTAATCTACTTAATAGCGATTTAATATCTATGTACGTATTTTATTAGGATTATTAATGCTATTTTAACCATGGTACTGATATCCAAACTAGGTAAGTAGCTTCTTGCAAAGCAGCTTCATCAATGTCATGTAAATAATGGCCAATTGATATTACTTCCTATGATGTCACTTCCTGTGAGGTTATATCTTATGCAAATTATAGGGGCCTCGCATGTTCCTATTCTGCCCGGGGCCCCACATATCCTAGGACCGGCCCTGTTGTGCACCATAGTTGCGAGGCCTAAGACGGGGGAACACTTTTGCGAGGTCCCATGTTGGTGTGCTGAGCACGAGGCACTGGCCAGCTGCCCATGCTAACCATGCCTAGCACCGGCCCTGCTTGGGCAGATTCGGACCATTTTATGCTGTCCCTACTTTGTGAATCCGAGCGAAGCTTGCAGTGCCGTTGTCTACAACAGATCTGCTCGTTATTCTGTGAGCCTGTGTGAAGGGAGACTGGTCTGCTCCTTGTCCTTTGTGAGCAGGAAACGTACACTACTGGGTCCTGCAGTGACCCAAGAAAGCTATAAAAGCTAATGCCCATGCTTCTACATTTTCTGTGAGTCAGAGAAATGTCACTGTGGCAACACATGCCTTTTCTCTTCTGTGTGTGAGGGATGTTTGCACTCCTGTTACAGTGCTTATTCTGTGTGGGGATGTTTGCAGTGTTCCTGCTCATCCTGTTCGAGTTATGTGTGTGTGAGGATGGTCTGCAGCGTAGCTGTCCCTGCTCTACCTGTTCCATGTGAGGGAATAATAACAAATATTCAGCATGGGAGAGGTCTCGGTCTATGCTGTGCCTGTTTTGTGCATGTGAGGGAAGCTTGAAGCGCCATTGTTGGCAGTGCACATGCTCTTTATGTGAGGGAAGATTGGTCGTCTCCTGGTTCTGTGGATACAGCAAACTTGAACTACTTGACCCTGGATTGAACATAGCCGGTCTCCCAAGAAAGGTATAAGGGTAGTATCCATGATACATACCTGTTCTGTAAGTGAAGGGAGTTGGACTGCGGGCCCACATGCTTTGCCTGTTCTTCCAGTGATGGGCGTTTCCAATACTGTTGCTCACGATTCACCAGGTCTGTGTGAATTAAGTCTGCCCTGCCTCTTTTCTTGTGGTGACTATTTCAGTGAGGGTATTCCACACTCCAGGTATGAAGCGGGGTGCTAGTTAGGTGTGCATAGAGGAAACCTGAAGGGCAGCTCATGCTGTGACTATCTGTTTGTGATGGAACTTTGCAATGCGGTAACCTTCTGTTTCCATTCTATGATTCAAGCTAGGAAGTCTTTGACAGTGGTGATTGGCTGCGCTATATCGCCATTCTTTCTCTCACCACTCTTCATGCATCTCTTTAGCACCCAGTCTCGCTACCGCTTGCACTACTAATGAATTCAGCAGCTCTCGCTCGTCTGCGGTTTATCTCCGCGCGGCAACGCAGGGCACGCGTATTTGAATGGCTGCCGCTGATGAGGAGGTGCTGAGCGCGTAGCCCCTGACATCGTCGGTGCACGCGCTTCCTTCTCGCAGCTGTTTGTTTGTGGGCTGATGACGTCTTTGGTGCAGGTGCCGCTCATCTCGTCGCGCGCGTCGGCCCCCTCCGTAAAAGTGGCCTGCTGGCAGCCCAGCGCGCGAGGCGCTCAGGCGTGACTGCCTGGAGCGCGTGATGAGCAGCGTCTCCGTGTGCACCTTTGTTCAAGTCACTGACCCGCAGCGGCTCAGAGCAATGCACCCGACGGAATGGGGCCCAAAATGGAAAAACACAGGGGCTTAGATGTCATTAGAGCAGTGTCACCAACATAGCTGCCAAGTTTCCAGTTGCGTTATCTGTGAACATTTCCATTTCTGCAGTTTGCTTAGTGCAACATTTCAATACATTATGTGTGACGCTTTGAGGGACACTTAATAATGTGTTGAATAAAGCAGTTGTGTCTGAGTTGTAAAGTTGATTTGCATCGACTGCAGTGGGTTAACAACGGCTATGAAATAAACTGCAGTCGTAAGAATTTTCCAGAACTGCAGCGTTCTGGGTTTATACGAGTGAGAGACTCCGAAATTGGAAAGTCAGCAAAGAATACTCCCGTTCGGGTCCAGATGTCAAGAGTTAACAAGCACTTGCAATGCAATAGGTCTTGCATTAGTGAAAATGTAAGCTAATGGCGTTGCAAATGCTAATCTTTTTTTTCGTTTAAAATTATGCCAGTAGCATAGTAAGAAAAGAGATTCAACTAATGAAGGAAAGGGTGCAGTACCATAGTCTGTTACTACTGGTGTCTGATAATTTTGTTTTTAGGCTTTTGTAGCGTTTGCGGTATGCTGCGCTTTAACTTTATATGTTTAAATTTAAAGTGTGCTGTTCCGTCAATGCTAGAAAAAGTCAATAATTAGAAATTAAAGGCGGGCAGCCGCCATGTTGAAAGATAATCCCGACAATGATGTAAAGCCAGCGGCCCGCGTTTGTTGTGTATTTATTTACTTTTTTAGCATTGACAGCATGGCGCGCTTTAACTTTAAACATTTATAGTTAAAGTGCAGCATACTGAAAAGGCTACAAAAGCCTAGCAACAAATGTTCGCAAATGATGTGAAGCTAAAGCGTGGCGTTCGGCAACAGCTGGAAACGTAAATACATTTTTTTAAAAAGGCGGCAGGCAGCTGCTTTCTTTTGCTATTTATTTTTGTAGCAATTGCGGCACACCGCGCTGCTATTAAAGTAAATATGGTTGTGTCGGGGAAATGCGGGGCGCCGTGCCATTGTTTAAATTTATTGAATCATGAGGCTAAGTGGTGCTGTTGCGGGAGAGCGTGTCCTGCCTGCAACAGCAGGCAGAAGAAAGTCATTTAAGAAAATAGTGCTCACAGACTGTAATTAAAATATCCAGAGTAACAACACATGTAACAGGGGCAGTCCTCACAGGAGGTTATAACAGGAGAAAAGGAGGTACTAAGGAGGGACTACTAAGCCTAATGACGAATCAAAAGCCACCATTTACAAAGGACAGTAACAGGAGCCAATTGAAAAGATGGGCGTAAAATGGGCAGGGCTTAAAATCCATACCTGAATATAGCATGTCTCGAAGAGACAGCACAAGTGCTGCTTAGGCAAGACCTAAAAAGGAGGCAAAAATCCTGGATATGGATTTTAACTGTCTGTATTTTGACTCCTCGACCCCAGTGACCCTCGCTTTGCCTCCGCACAGAGCAGACTTGGGTTTGAATAAAGCAGAGTCCCAGCTCATCCTTGGTAATAATACACTGGCCTTGTCCGGGAATTGAGATTGTTCTCAGAGACTCTGAGAGGAGCTCTAAAGTGCGTGACATAACATTTATGTGCAGTAATACGGGGACAAGCTTGGAAATGCGTTACTCTAATGCTCAATGAGTGATACTTAGCCATCTGCACCAACGCCCAGGGGTGTGATGGGTCACTCAGGGCAAAAGTCCTAAAAAAAGAAGTGGGGGGGAACTAACCAAGTTAGGCAGTCTGCAAACGACATTACAGCGTGTGACATCACGGAGTGTAACACTGCACATGGCATCACAGGAAGCAGCATTACAACCCATGACCTCACAGGAAGTGACATCACAAGTAGTTGCGTGAGATCTTAAGACATCACACATGTTTAGCAAGTCTATCATGAGTACATTTGAGCGCATTACAATATTTAACAAATGAGATTTTGCATCAGAGTTATGCTAATAAGGTGACACAACCCCAACAAAATCTGGGTCTCAAACTATACATTTATTTTTTTAAATGCTGCCACAAAGAAATTGTCAACAAAGAGAAATGTGGCAGTACATCGGTTCTACTTAATTGGTTGCAAAGTCTGCAATTTAAAATATCTTATGGGGTTAAGGCACCTGCTACATAGATCTTTGTGTGCTCAGTAAATCCCTGGAAATAATAATAATGGTGAGATTACTATGGAGGTTAATGCCCGTGCTGGAGAGACCTGTGTTTTATCTAGTCCCAGTTTTGAATCAAAGTATCATAGAGGGTTAATATGTCTCTTGAAAAGCACATCATGTGGCACGCAGATGACAGATTTTAGTTTTATGTACATGGGTAAGTGGGTTACTGCTTTTAACACAAGGATCCTTTTGTTACTTGCAGTTCATAAATTATAATCCTAAAATAGCACAGTGAGCTATGGAGTAAGTGACTCCTACACCTTGTAACCCTCACTGTCTTTTATAACACATTCTGTACTTTGAATTACACACATATGATTTATTGTCAATGTATAATGTGTACGTGTGATATATGGTGCTTAGACACCCTGGATTGAGATGAGAAGCACTATAAAAGAAATAATACAAAATGGCAGTATTTAAATAGTTATGTGTGTAAATACTGGGACAAACCAACGCGTGTAACATTCTTGCAGTGCTTGCATATATTTTATATACAGGGACTGAACAAAGTCAATGGCATGCCTCTCTTAAGTACCTGTGAAGTGATAAGCTGTGTGCCTTTGATTTTCCTTCCATTGCATTTAGGTGAGAGTCTCCAGATGACCCCCAATCAGGATACTGAACAAAAGAGGCCTGATGGCCTCTTATCTTCGCCCTTTGTTTTGGGCATATTTTAGTGGGGCCCAACTTCTTGGCAGATTTGACGGCATATACCTTGTGAAAAGAGAGGGTAGGCGCCGTCTACCTGCATGTACCCTTGACTTGTGCCCTGGGTCCACTGTGATTACATGATAGTTGTTTATTACTTCTCAACCAATGGTAAAAGGTGGGAGGAGTTCCATTTTTCTTGCTTGCATTAGAAACCCTGCACTCATTTTGACTCCACTGGTGAAACAAGCATTGGCAAAGCCAATAAATCTTGCCTATAAAGGGCTATTGGCTTTGCCAATGTGTTTTTGCCATGGATGCTATTCAGCGTGGCTAAATGTTTGTGCCGAAGAGGAGAGAGGCGTGGATTAGCATAGAGTGGCATAAGGTGGCATAGAGTGTCGTAGAGTGGAGTGTCTTAGGGTGGAGTGGTGGAGAGTGGCCTAGAGCGCAGTGGCGAGTGCATTGGCATAGAGTGCAGTGGTGCAGAGTAAAGTAGAGTGGCATAGAGAGTAGTGACATAGAGTACAGCGGCATAGAGTGCAGTGGCGTAGAGTGCAGTGGTGCAGAGTAGAGTGCAGTGGTGTAGAGGTGTACAGTAGAGTGACATTGAGTGCAGTGTCGTAGAGTGCAGTGGTGTAGAGTGCAGTGGGGTAGACTTGAGTGTAGTGGTGTAGAGTAGTGCAGAGCAGAGTGCAGTGCTGCGGAGTACAGTGGCGTAGAGTGATGCAGAGTGTAGTGGCATAGAGAGCATTGGTGTAGAGTGCAGTAGAGTGGCGAAGAGTAAAGTGGTGCAGAGTAGAGTGCAGTGGTAGAGAGTAGAGTGGCATGGAGTTCAATGACAGAGAATTTAGTGTTGCAGAGTAGAGTGTCATAGAGCACAGTGGAGTAAAGTAGAGTGGCGTAGAGTGCAATTGCAAAGTATAGAGTGCTGCGGAGTAGAGTAGAGTAGCATAGAGTATAGTGATGCAGAGTAAAATAGAGTGGCGTAGAGTGCAGTGACAGAGTGCAATGGTGTAAAGTAGAGTGGCATAAAGTGCAGTGGCGTAGAGTAGAGTGTTGCAGAGTAGAGTATGGTGGCACAGAGTGCAGTGGTGCAGAGTAGGTTAGCATAGAGTGCAGTGGCATAGAGTGCAATGGTTTTGAGTATAGTGGTGTACAGTGCAGTAGCATAAGTAGAGTGGTGATGGAGTAGAGTGGTGTACAGTGTAGTGTGTAGAGTTGTGCAGAGTAGAGTGGAGCCGCACAGAGTGGAGTTGAGTGCAGTAGCATAGATTGGATTGTTTCAGAGTTGAGTAAAGTGGCCTGTAGTGGAGTGGTGCAGGGTAGGGTGGAGTGGTGCAGGGTAGAATAGAGTGGCATAGAGTGGACTGGCGTAGAGTGCAGTGACGCAGAGTGGAGTAATACAGAGTAGAGTGCATTGCATAGAGTGCATTGGCATAGAGTGTATTGGACTAGAGTGCAGTGGCATGCAGTGCAGTGTTGCAGAGTAGTGTGGTGTGGAGTAGTGCAGAGGACAGCAGATTAGATTGGAGTGGTGTAGAATGGAGTGGTACATAGTAGAGTGGAGTGGCCTAGAATGGAGTAGCATGCAGTGCAGTGTCGAAGAGTATAGTGGTGCAAAGTGGCATAGAATGCATTGGCATAAAGTAGAGTGGTGCACAGTAGAGTAGAGAGGCGTAGAGCGAAGTGGCATTCAGTTCTGTGGTGTAGAGTGGATTGGTACAGATTAGAGTGCAGTGGCATAGAGTGGAGTGATGCAGAGTAGAGTGGAATGGCATAAAGTGGCGTATGCATGGTGTGGTAGCACACTGCCATTACTGGCAATACATTTTCAATTGAAATGACCATTACATTTTCACAGGCATAACGTTTACTGCTAAAAGTATACAGCACACAAACGATAATGTGTGGAAATGTCATCACCTAGTCTATTGATTTGTTTTGATCTTCTTAAAATATTTGTTTCCACCACACTTCAGAATTACAAAACAATGTGCTTTACTTGCGCTTTCCTAATTCTGATATATTCTGAACTGTCTGCACAGTTCATTACATACATTTAAACTTTGTTGTCTTCTAGAAAAAAGCCTTTCACAGCAAGATTGTCACATAAATCCGCTCACTTTGAAGTCAGAGAAAGAAAAGTAAACATCAAGCTCCCTCGGAAGACAGAACCTGACATTTGACCTCTGTATTTGAATGCAAAGCAAATGTAAGATAAGAACGAGATTTAAAGGCCTGTTTACAGAAAGGGAGCCCTCGGAAGGATACAGTAAATAAGGAATGCTTTTTGCAAGGAACACTCTTTGCATGGAACAAATTCAAGTTGGACAGTCTAAAACAGATAGAGCAAGCAAATAGAAAGCATGGAAATGTGAGGTACAAATCAAAGCCGATGGTAAGCAATGTGCGGAATGCATTCCCAGGAAAAATGTATTTAGCAAACCAGACAGATGTGCTGTCTGGTAGGCTTCGACCTAAAAACAGAGCGCCTCATTTACAACAAAGTGATGCAGTGCGGCGCCACAAGCCATTTTGCTGCATCATTTTAAAAGCACAGGGATGCGTCGTATTTACAACAATAAGACACATCCCTGTGTTTTTTCCTGATCTGGCGCACAATTGGCTGTCATGTGCCTGCGCTGACACCCTGCGCCATAGTGCAAGGGTGTCTGCGTTGTAGGGGTGATTGTTTTTGTGCAGGAAGGGACACCTTCCTGCATAAAAACAATCATTGATGGTGTTTTCCTCTTTCTATGCATGCTGCAGAATGCAGCACGCATAGAAAAAGAAAAAAACAAGGAGAAATAAAAGTTTTTCTCCTCGTTGCGCCTCCTTTCGCCTCTCCTGGGGAGGCGTAGGATTCTGACTCATTCCTAGGTTTACGAAATGAAAATCTGGGATTGCGACAGAATCCATGGGTGTTGCATGGGAACACCCACAGCAACACCCATGTCACGCCCCTTTCACGCAAAGTGATGCATGAAAAGGGGCCGTATTTACAAGGCCACAAAAAGTCACGCAGGGTGGCTTTTGCGTGGCCTTGCAAATATGGGCCAGCACACTGCGCCGCCGGTGTTTTAAAAAAACATGACGCACCGGCGGTGCAAGCGGCTTGTAAATAAGCCCCTGAATATTCCAAATGAAGCTCTAACACATGGGCAGGACTAGTTATATACAGTGTTTAATTAGCTAAAAAAAGAAAACTGCCAGTGTTCATTTCCAAGGCTCCGTAGTCTCCATTCCATCACACGCATGTTTCTTCTCTACCCAACAATTCCTTTCTTTTTACCCCACTCTTGCAGGATCTTTTTCATCCTCACTTTCTCACTGTGTTTTCATATCTGTAACTCTCTCCTTCCGTTTTCTGGCTTGCTCTGGGTCTAATTATGATTCTTGAAAAAATATTTCACTGTCCCCAGAAATAAGGGCAGATGTACACCAACTGCAACCACAGGCACAAGTTAAGCATTGTGTGGTAAATGAAGGCAGCGGACGCCACAGGTAAGCTTGAATACTTTATTTGAGTTGGAGACAAGATGAGAGCGGATTCCTCTAAGCTGGTCAGGGAAACAACTGACTTAGAAGAGAACGCTCAGCTTTGAACAAAGACAAGGAATGCATTAACAAGTACATTCTTGAAATACTAGACTGCTATGCATGTACTACACATCTTCCCCCTTCCCAATAACCCAAAGAAAAGAAAAGGAGAGAAGAAGGAAACAAAAAAAACAGATGGAAAGGAGAGAAGAAAAAAAAAAAAAAAAGTGAAACACTTCAATACACGAAATCCTTGAGATAAGCAGGCGGTCTACGACTTCTTACAGCTCTTGAACCACAGGAACCCTCAGAGCCCTGCAAAGAACTATTGGTTTGAGGAGAACACAGCCCCCTTAAAAGCCCACGCAGGAAGGAATTTTCCGACATTAACCACGGAGAGAAGGAGGCTTGTTTCCCAGATCACGAAATACACCGGACTGGCATTAAATCGACTCCAACCGACGGGTGGAAGTCTAATATAGCTTCTTCTGAGGCTCCAAACCGGCTGGTGGAGTTCCTTGGGAATTAAGTTTCTACCCATACCTGACTAAGAATTCATTCATTAACAGGCCACCCAGGAATCTACTTTTGGGTTACCGTTCCTCCCCTTTCCTGCCTTGAGGAAGACCCGCCTAGATGCACTTCCACTTTTTGCGCGATATACAGGGTCGAAACGTCGGCGTATTGTATATGTCCACGCAACGCTGATGATCACAGTCCCATTCGTTATTGGATCATTTAAGCATATGTGTTAATAACAAGGACATTTATGAAATCTTTTCCCTTCCCCTCCCCATTTTTTGCACATTTGTTTTTGTATATAGTAGATTGTATTTATCACCATTCACCACATGTCACTATTGCACTACAGTCACATATTGCAATTGAAATTATAAATTGCGACAGACTTTATTATTTGATTTTCTTCTAATATAATTTTGATTCAAAAATCTTTGGTGTGTGTTATATCTGTATTTATTTCATTATTGAATTGAGTTACAAGTAAGTTGTTACTATTTGTTCTAATTAAGTGATACCCCGACAGAACCATTTTTCTTTAGTACCCTTAAAAGCCCAGACACAGGCACCAAAGAGTCACCACCACCAATAGTGGCTCCCGAAAGGACAGGACTAGTAACAACCTCTGGTTCTTAGGCTAGGACATAACCACTGCTGGGACGACTTTCCTCTCTGTGATTCTCACCACACCTTTGGTAAAGAGCTACCTGTCAAAAATTCCACCTCTCACAATTTTCCAAAATAACACAGTGATTAAAAACCTTACTGACTGTGTAGGGTCCCTTGAACTTGGAAAGACCTCTACCAATTCTTTCACTCCTCACCTTAACTAAGTCACCCACCTTGATGCGACTGGGGGTAACCGAACTTTTCTTAGACTCCAATGAAACTCCACCCAAAGCCACCAACTCCCTCATCCATGCAGGAACCAACTTGGAGCCAGGGCTCTCCCCTCATCAACTCAAACGGAGATTTCTCCCCTCGCCTTGTTTGGTGGTCCAGTAGGCCCATAACATTTCATCCACCATTTTACACACAACAGATCCGTTGGCAGAAGCCATCTGGATGATACCTTTCACAACTTTGTTGGCCCTCTCGCAGGGGCGAGCCCTTGCGGGTTGTACAATGAAGTGCGGTGATGGACAATACCACAATCCTTCAAGAAGGCCTGCATCTCCATTGAGACCAATTGTGTGCTATTATCTGTGATAAGAACTGATGGGATACCCTCATCTCTAAATAAATCTCCTAAAAACTTGATGGTACTCTCAGTAGTGACATCTCTCACAAATTTGACAGTCAACCACTTCAAAAATACATCCACAACAACAATGCCAAACCTGTCCCTTTCATTCAATTCTCCCATCGGGCCAATAAAATCCAGACAAATGCTGTGCCAAGCCACACCAGGATTCTCAATGTGTCCAGTACCTGGCTTACTGCCCACCTTCAACCTTTTTTCGCTTTCTTTGCACACCGGGCAACTTTCCACCCAACTGACCACCTGTCCATCCAAACCAGGCCACCAAAAATGAGTTTTTAAGCAACGTTGGGTCAATGTTTGACCTAGATGTCCCTCATGGGCTAGAGCCAATAACCTCCTCCTAAGGCCAAAAGGGGGAACAAACGACTCACCCCTCATCAAAACACCTTCTCCACACACTGACAACTCATCCAAAATTTTGATGTAAGGACGAACGGAAACAGAGACACAACTCTCTCGCCTGGAACCCACATTCAACATATTAACAACAACACGTAGGGTGTCATCAACTTCCATCTCTCGCATCCAATCATCAGCATTAAATGCACCTTCACCCACACAAACCACATCTTCCACTAAGGCTACAGCAATGTCTTCCTCCTCATCAATTAACGCAGGACCTTCAACCACTTCCAATCAACAGACATCCTAGACAAACAGTCTGCTTGGACATTCCTCCAACCATGAATGTATTCTACCACGTACTGAAATTCTTGGAGTTTGGATGTCAATTTCACCAGTCTTGCAGAGCCTTTACCAGTACCTCCAGGAGATAAGATCTTAATCAAAGGTTTATGGTCAGTGCGAAGTAAAAACTTAGTACCCCACAAATAGGTACGGAAATACTCAACTCCCCAAGATGCCGCAAGGGCCTCCCTCTCAATGACCGAGTAGTTTTGTTCAGCCTGGGTCAATGTCCTAGACGCAAAGGCTATGGTTCCTTCAGACCCTGCATTACGCTGTGACAACATGGCGCCTAAACCTGTAGCGCTGGCATCCACAGTGAGGATAGACTTACGGTTCACATCAAAGGGAGTTAAAATATTGGCTTCACAGATCTCTTTATTTATGTTGTCAAAACATTCCTGATGTTGTACGCCCCACACGAAATTCACTCCCTTCTTTAGTAAACCCCTCAAACAAGCAGTTTTGTCGAAATTGTTTTTACAAACTTAGCATAATATTCAATTAAGCCCATAAATGACCTTAATTGATCTTTGTCCAAGGGAGGAGGCGCCAGATCAATGGCACTGCATAGCCTTTTTTTTAGGTCTGACTCCACAAGCGCTTATAGTGTACCCTAGATATTCAATTTGCTCAACCAAGAATTTGCATTTCTCTTTACGAAGAGTTAGACCCACATTAGACAATCTTTCCAAAACCAGTTTCAAAATTACATTGTGCTCCTCCACAGATTTACCAAAAATTAAGATGTCATCTTGGAAATACATTGTATTGTTGATCCCTTTAAAAATGTCAGTAACCATGCGCTGGAAGACACTAGCAGCCGATGTCAAACCAAAAGGCAACCGCGTGAACTGATAAGTTCCTTCAGGGTTAATGAATGCCGTGAGGTGTTTAGAGTTATTATACAGTTTAATCTGATGAAAGGCACTCTTAAGATCGAGTTTCGAAAAGAATCCAGCATCTTTTAGAGTGGCCGCCAATTCACTAATATTAGGTAGGGGAAAGGTGTCTGCCACCACACACTGATTCAAAGATCTAAAATCCACGCAAAATCTCAATTTCCTATTGGCCTTCTTCGTGATGACCACAGGAGAATCCCAGGGAGAAGCCTCCACAGGTTCAATCACTCCCGCATCAAGCATTTCCTTGAGAGATTTTTGACATCCTCCCTCACCACTATGGGAACCCTCCTGACTTTATGCTGTTCAGGTACTGCATTTTTCCTTAACAGAATATGATGCACATAACCTTTGAGCTGATCTAGCTCTTCTCTAAATACAGCTTCTGCCCCCTTCAAAATGCTCTCAACACCTTCATCGTCTATCACCATAACTTGGTTGGGTGCTCTGGGATTCACTATGATTCTTAAATCATATTGGTGCACCCACCCTAGGATGGGCGGACCTTGCTCAGCCACATACACTTTACCTCGGATTTCCCTGCCAGAAAACGTGATGTCAGCATCAAAGTACCCCAATATATCGATGGATTCGCCTTGGTAACCACCTGGGTAAATGTCTTTGGGCAATAACCATTTGCTATGCCACAGTTCCTCAAACAAGCTCTTAGGAATTATGGTATATTTAGATCCGGTGTCCACCATCAAACATATTTCGCATCCATCTACTGTAAACATAGCTTTGGGCCTATTCTTTCTTCTGTCATCATCATTCTGCACCTCCTCATCACCAACAACTAGAATTTTGTCAACCTGTGTACCATCCCCATCTTCCACTCCCTGCACATAGGCTATTTTAGGGCGAGGTCTACTCTTACAAACCCTAGCATAATGACCCACTCGTCCACATTTCAAACACTCTTGTTTGGCTGCAAAGCAAAATTTTGAATCGGAGGAGTGAGTAACACTCCCACACCTATTGCACGTTTTAAAGCTGGAACCTTTTGTGGTGATGGGTTTCTTGTAGAACTTCCCCTTGCTCTTAATCACAGCTACTACACTCATGTCGTCTTCACTGCGGTCATTGTCGCGATCTGAAACTTCAGAAATGTCATGGCTTTGTTTTTTTTTCTCCAGTTCTCTCATGCAACCTTCGGATTGTTCTACAACCTTAGCCAAATCGATGGCTGTTTTCAAGGAGGGATTTTTCGCTGCCCAAAGTCTTTCCTGTATTTTTTTATTGTTGCATTGAACAATTAACTGATCCCTTATAAGCTCGTCTGTCATCAGACCGAATTTACATTTGATGGACAATTCTCTTAGCCTCGCTATGAACTCGTCTATCGATTCTCCTTGTTTCTGGTGTTGGGTATAGAATTTATACCTATTCATAACCAGGTTCTCCTCCTTTGCATATCTGGCTTCTAATCTGCAAATAGCTTCTTTATATTTATCAGGCATGGGTTGTCCATTGGCCTGTAAGGCTTGAGGTAGGTAACGAAAAACGCGTTACCCTTCTTTCCCTAAAGTGCTGAGCAACAGTGCTTTTTTTCTTTTTGCAGAAAATTCTTGACCATCAAGTGCATCAAAATAATTTTCAAACGTGAGAATCCAATCTTCCCATAGTATACTGGGAGAACCTGCTTGTGCTAGAAAATTTGGTGGCAACACGACAGAGATTTGCGCAGAAGCCATAATAAGATAATACGCAAAACTGATGAGCAACTGACAATCCGGTTAATGATGTATAAATAACAATGAAGATATGGCAAGAAAGTACCTTTGTGACGATCATAAACAGGTGTGTATATCACTGAAGAAACTGCTGCCACGATGTGATATACAGCAGGTGTGTATATCACCGAAGAAATTGCTGAGATGCCCTCGGTAACGCAGTACGGACGGAGATCGTCTCCATATCAACGTTGCTAGGTTACGCGGAGATTGCATCAAAATCCAAGATGGCTGACTACGTGGGAGCGTCAGCGTGTGCCGTGCTGACGTTGTGAGGCATTGCTAGGTTGCACAGATCAGGTCGACTACGTGGGAACGTCAGCGTGACGCTCTGAGCTCACCGCTTTTGTTGCCAGGAAACAGCTTGCGTTGCCTGGACCGGAGGAGAAGCTGACATCACCGCTTTGTTGCCAGGAAACAGCTTCCGTTGATTGGACTGGAGGGGAAGCTGACGTCACTTGCTCAAATCGCTTGCCTTCCGCTCGGCATCTGAGACATCGGTATCCTCCCACGAAACTTCCGCAGACGACGAAAACAAAGGGATACACTTGCCCACGACATCTCTGCTGTCGGCTCTCATGTGAGGTCTGCCTTCAAACAGATGATGAGTTTCCACACTCGGATCCCTGCATAGTGACTGGAGCAGGATTGTGCACATGTGGTTCGCTGAAGTTCGTCGCCAAATTGTGGTAAATGAAGGCAGCGGACGCCACAGGTAAGCTTGAATACTTTATTTGAGTCGGAGACAAGATGAGAGTGGACTCCACTAAGCTGGTCAGGGAAACAACTGACTTAGAAGAGAACGCTCAACTTTGAACAAAGACATGGAATGCATTAGCAAGTACATTCTTGAAACACTAGACTGCTATGCATGTACTACACATTGCAGAGTGGAGACCCTCAATACCAAAGTAATTTTCCCTTAAAAATCAATCAGGGGGTTTGTACAGTGCAACTACTCACCCGAAAGGGTCTCAAGGCGCTGGGGGGTGGGCGCGCAGCTCCTGGGTGATCACGGTGATTCTCCGAAGAGCCAAGTCTTGAGGTCCTTCAAGAACTTGGAGAGTGTAGGTGTCTGTCGGAGGCGGAGAGGGAGGGTGTTCCATGCCTTGGCCGCGAGGAGGGAGAAGGAGCGTCCTCCTGTTGTGGACTTCTTGATGCATGGTACCATCGCAAAAGAGAGCTGGGCTGAGTGGAGGGCTCTCTAGGGTGCGTGCAGGAAGAGATGGCGGTTCATGTAGGTGGGTCCGGTGTTGTGAAGGGCCTTGTGGGTGTGGGCGAGAAGCTTGAAGGGGATTCTCTTCTCTACGGGGAGCCAGTGTAGTGACCGTAGGTGCTGGCTGATGTGGCAGTGGTGCGGTAGGGTGAGGACTAATCTGGCGGCAGCGTTTTGGACGTACTGGAGTTTGCAGGTGAGGTTCTTGTTGATCCCCTTACAGTGCATTCGTCCTAATGAACTCACTTGTACTGAGTAGACTGGGCTATTGCAACAAACTGTCAGTGGGGCTCCCAAAACACTCTTTCACTCTTATTGACATAGCATTGAGCTTGCTGCACATGTACTCTGATCCAGGGCCACTGAAATTATGTGGCAATGGAGGACCAAATTATGCGGTAGGGTTGAATAACTTATAAGGCAAGAAAAGGCAAATTATGTGTCCTATAGCAACTCATTTTTTAATAGTATTACTTCATTATTTTTACATTTTGACAAGTTACCAATGTCTTACACCTCGTTAGTACCAGTTTAACACCAAAACATAGCAATAGGCAACTGAAAGGTGACCAGTCAACCTTTTTGAAGGGCCTTCCACGGTACAGCAACACACGTTGCTGCATATGTAATAACCTTTGTGCTAGAAACAAATTTTTATTGCTAATGTGACAAATTCACCGCACAAAATGCAGCAGCCACGGAATCTCATCATTCCAGTGGCCCTGTCTAAAACCTCCCACGTCACCAGCTCAGTCCTCCTCACTGCCGTCAAGTGGGTTTGTTGCCTGTCAGTCACATGACCCTCTTAAACTTAATCACTTCCAGGGTATATCCCCATCCTGTCTCCTATATGTGCCCAAACCCCCTGCGCACTGTGCCGTTTTGGTTCACACCACCTGCTGGGATTACTTACTGGAATGCTATTCCAGTAAAAATCATTGCCATGCAATCCCTACAAGCCCTCAAGACCACCAGAAAGTCCTACTTCCTTAACCTTGAACCTCACTAACCCTCACAATGGGAACATATACATCATTTGTCCTCTCCTCCCTACCACAGCTGGATATGTTTAGTAGCTATTGTGCATTGTTTGTCTCATTTTGGTTGCTTATCCTCTACAGCCCTCACCTGCTACGGGTTTGTAACCACATAAAACGGCAAGTGGGGCCCTCTGTATCAGTAACTGGTTGCTATGTAAAGTATGCCCATTCTGGCTTGCATCTTGAGCCCGGAGTAACATATATGAAAACACTGCTGGGGTCAAAAAACAAAACAAAATCTATGAGATAATAAATCTAGGAGCACATTTACTATAAAGTGGCGAACCGTGTCGTTAAGCCAAGAAGGCTAACGACACGCTATGTCACTTTAGAAACTCAGTTCTGCACCATATTTACTAGAATATGGGCAGCCCTGCGTTTCCCCCCTGCGTTGGCGCTAACATTAGCTGCCTAGCGCCAACACAGGCACCCTTGCACCATAGTGCAAGGGTGCCTACGTTGAGCGGAAGATAGTTATGTGCAGGAAGGTCAACCCTTCCTGCACATAAACAACCTTTAAATGCTGTTTTGTAACTTCTATGTGTGCTGCTTAATGCAGCACACATAGAAGTTGCAAAAGGGCATTTTTCTAAAATGATTATTTATGTGCAGGAAGGGGGACCTTCTTGCACATAAACAATCATAGGCAATTTGCTGTTTCTATGTGTGCTGCACAACGCAGCACACATGGAAACAGCAAAAACTAGGAGAAATAAAGCATTTCTCCTCATTTCGCCTGTTTAAGACCACGTTTTCCCTGGTCTTAATTTTGGTGCTGCCTCCTATTTACTCCACCCTTGTAAATAGGGGGCAACGTCAAAATCAATGGGTGATGCGGTGGAACGCCCACCGCAACACCCATTGCCCTCCCCTTTCACTCTACATACAGCGTGAAAGGGTGCCTTATTTACAAGGCAGCGTTAAGCCACGTTAAGTGGCTTAACGTTGCCTTGTAAATATGGTGAGGCCCCTATCGCCATCCCAACATTACTGAAAGTGACGTTGTGGTGGTGATAGGGGCTTGTAAATATGCCCCCTAATGTCTGTTGATTCAGTGTACATTTGAGATGTAAAATAGTCCCTCATGCATTCCAATGCAAGCACTCATTAGGAGGGGCAAAGATATACCAAACAGCCAATAGCATGAGGTGAGAGAGAATTTTATTTCTCTGGGTGAAGTCCAAGCCCAGACTACATTTAAGGAATTGGTAACAATAGGTCTACTCAGACAGCTGCGCTGTCAAGCTGAGACCTAATAGAAAGCATGAGAATGGCCTTTCTCGCACCGTAAGGAAAGTTGCTGTCAGCAGGGCCGGACTGGGAACCTATAGCAACCCTGGAAATCTTTTCTCAGAGCAGCCCCTGGGGGTGGGGATGGGGGAGAGTGGAAGGGGGGACAAGTAGGGTGACCAACCGTCCGTAAATTTCACGGACAGTCCGTAATTTCGGCCTTCTGTCCGTTGTCCGTGAAGGTTTCTTTAACGGACGCCATTTGTCCGTAATTTTAACAGCTGTTGGGTGACAGCCAATCATGTGCCTTTCTAATGCCAACCGTTTGCTGTGGAGAGCAAACAAAGCGATTTAGGATTGGCTTGAAAGCCATCAGCCAATCCTAGAGCTCGCTGGTACACTGCAGGAGTGCTCTCATTGGCCCTGAGGACGTTTTGAGCCTTTCCTTTTTTTTTTAAAACATTTTTCGGGACCCTAACTTGACCCCTGACCTCTAGATTCAGTAAAACGCGTTCTAAAGGGCAGGCCTCAAGGGGCCATTGGCTGGATTGGAGGCTGGGGAACTGTTAATGTCAGAATCCGAGCCTAATGCATTTTTGGAGGTTTCCTGCAGTTCTGGCTATTCTTCAGGAGATCCTCCTCGCACGACGCATTAAATAGATTAAATGACAGATAAAATATGGTCTCTGTGCGGTGGTGTAACACGAGAGCACTGGGCCCCAGTGCAAGCAATGATAATGTCACCCCCAGCCCTGCCAAGTACCACCCGGCCTTTCCGAGACACAGTTGTGAATATTGTAAGTATTTAAACTTGTGACCTGCCAGTTATACATAGTTCAGAGGGATGAGGGTTAAAAGAAATCTTCAGCCAGAGCATTAATCCACTGAGCTGTTGTATAGCCACGCAAGTTTAAGTGTTTATTTCATGCCGTGCAATATGTGTGCACGACATGCAATATAGCGAAACACCTACAGGAGGTTATTTCGGGGATTTTTGTAGGTGCAATGACATTTAGCAATGGTATATTTAAGTGTTATTATGATAGATTTTCTGTAATACTTTTCTGATACGGGGCCCTTGTTAGTATTCTGAACTGGGAAGAATAAAAGACCATATGCCTCTTACCATATGCAGATGCATGTATAAGCCACGTTAACCCACTGCACTACCTTTCTGACATTGGAAGCGGGGACCTGGCTATTAAACTGACTCGGAGTCAGCTCTGCAAGCCATTCAGAGGCTCTGGTGTATTGTGCTATATTTCTTCCTGCGCAGACAAATCGATTTTAGGGAGACTATAGCTGCACTTGCATCTTGAAAACGTATTTTGAGCACTGGTAAAAAAGATGAGTTTGAGCTCATTTACAAACATTATTCACTTTTTGTTAGATGTGTGCACTTTGGGAAGAATTTTCGTGGCTCCTGCTCACAGAGCTTTCAGCTGCCTTGGTATTCAAGTCGGGCCGGTGGCTCAGAGGACTAAGGTGCCCTCTAGATGAACCTTTGGTCATAGATTCCTCTCACAGCAGTGCGCAGCCTTTTATCTTCATGAGGTTGATCAAAACGCAGCAATGGATGCACACAGAGAATCTGCTATCAGTGCCGAAGGTTCACTTGAACATCTGTGCTGTGCAATAACATGATGTTGTGGCTTGTTACTGTACAAATAGATACAATAACAATTTTTTTTATTGAGGACTGTATCCTGTTACCGAATGAGAAGGGCCTTGAGGTGGGTGAAAGACGGAAGGGAATGGTTTTGGGAGGTGGGTAGTCAAAACAAACTCCATCCCAGGTGCAACTTGGAATTTCCTTTTTCCCTCTTCCTGTCCTGATTTTGGGCCTGTAGATATTTGCTTTGGAAGCACTCTATCAAAACAAATCTATCCAATCTTGAATTTTGAGTGCACCCAATGGACAGCGGCAAACTCTACTGGAGGGGCAAACTACTGGGAAAGGTATGAGCACGATAAAACAGCCCAAGGGGTTCTTGCGCTAGCTGCAGATGTGTGTTCAGGGTATGTGTTCAGAGTGACCAGCGTGTCTGCTGTAAAGGTCTGTGTATTTTTTGGGAGAGGTAATCTATTTGTAGACTGCAAATTATAGTTTCAAGCACTGAATCTCAGGGGATTTGTGTGCCTCTGCTTTAATGTGTATACATCTTGCAGGGAACAAAGGGGTGTGAGCCTTGGTGAAAGAGCACAGACACTAAGTGAGCCTGCTGGAAAAACCTATGTGTAAACTACAAGTTACAGGTTTGATTCCTTGCTATTAGCAGAGTGGCTTCATGTGCTATCCGTGAAGATCTGTGTATTCATCCCTCAGGACAAGAGTTTGAACCTGAGAAAGATAGGGTGGTTGGGGTGCCTGTTGTAATCATCTGTGTACAGAGAAAGGGGGTCCGCTCTGACTGCTTCTGTAGCAAATGCAGCTTCTGTCCCCAATGCAGCTGGCGCTGGTGCTTTGCTGCAGTTTAAAGATCTTAGAGTTTCTGGTTGCTCAAATGGGTGTATTTCTGATATTTATATGTTTCTCTCATCTGCTTGATTTTGCTTGTAGAAAGTGTCACTCATAGTCCTTGAATGTCACTCATAATTACACAAAAATTCTGAAAATGTCACACACAAGCAATCTGAAACCTTGGCAGCTATGCACCCCGCTGTCTGTTTGTACAGTAAAAGGCAACAGTAATTGGTGTGCAATGGACCCGGTGTCGATGCTCCTTCTCCACCGTTGATAGCTACTGCCCTGTATCATTGTCATCTTAATGATTTTCGGGGCCCTGTGCATGACATGTTTAGGGGCCCCTGTTCGGAACATTTGTGAATTTTATTAACCATTTTCTGAAAACTGAAGCTTACATAATGCACAAAAATATTAAACTATGTTAAAGTTTTAGAAACTGAATCATGCAGAAACAGCTGATATATGTCTTCCCTTGAGGCCCAACAAGCCTTAAAACTACACAGGAGAGGGGGGTACGTTGAGATAAATAGACATAAATAATATAGAAATAGATCATCTTCCTAGGGGAGGGAGGGTGCTTTATAGCTTGGGGTCCTTGGAAGTTGCACACTTTGCCCTTGCCTTAAAACGTCTCTGCTCTGTATTTGTTTGCATATGGCAAACTTATTTTAAACAATGAGGTGTAGCTTTCGTGTAACTGTGTACCACAAAAACAGGACAAAAACGTTATAGGTGGTTGCTGCAAAGGCTCTGGAAGAACTGTCGAACTCTAAACTATGTGCGTTAGTGGCGCCCAGGGCGACAATCTTTGTTGGTGCCCCTTCCATGACCTTCTTTATGTATTCCCTGACTACCACCCACCATGGTGCCCCTCATCTCTCCTTAGCCCCTCTCTCACATGTATTTAATGTATAGCTCATATAGCTACTCATGTATATACACTGTACAACGAATGGCCAACAGAAGGTCGAGCCGCGCTTAGGCTCCAGGGCTTGGGATCACTTTTTAGTATATTTCCCTGCTTTAGCAGATCTTCGGAAGCACGACTATGGCGGTTGCGTTGCTACTACCCCACCGCATACATAGAGAAGTCTGCTGTACTTTGCCCCAGGACTCCTTATGGCTCTCCACCTCGACTTTCACCGGTCAAGAACGAGGTAAGCACCTGAGGTGGACCTCGGCGTGTACTGAAGGCGGCCAGCAGCCTGTGCCTGGTTGCAACTTTAGGAGTCCCTCAGTCCATTGTGACCGATTAAGGGGTCGTGTTTATTGCCCGCAAGTTACTGAACTCAACCTGCCTGCTCAATTTCTGCGTTCATCGATATCCGGTGAAGAAGCTCGCCATTTTAGATTGAGGGTGAGGGGTATGTCCGTCCCATGGCCTATCCTAGAACTTGCCTTAGGAACTACAACAAGGGTGAAATTCTTGATGGGCCTCTTCTGTATGCAACTCTGCAGATAAAGACTCAGCTCATAATTAATATGAAAAGGTGGGCGACTGAGTGAGTGAAGGGATGGATGGATGGCTGGATGGATGGATTAGTGAAAGGGTGAATGCATGAATGAAAGGGTGAATGGATGGATAATGAGCGAAAGGATGGATGAGTGAAAGGGTGGATGATGGGTGAGTGAATGGGTGGATAGATGAGTGAAAGGATGGATGAGTGATAGGGTCAATGGATGGATTCATGAGTGGATGAGTAGAAGGATGGGTGGATGGATGGAAGGAAGGATGGCTAAGTGAAAGGGTCAATGGAGAGAGAAAGGGAGGATGGATGGATGACTGAAAAGGTGAATGGGTGGGAGGATGAGTGACTGGGTGGATGGATGAATGAGTGAGAGGATGGCTGGATGGGTGAAAGGGTAAATGGCTGGATGGATGAGTGGATGGATGGGTGGAAGACTGGATGGATGAGTGTACGGATGGATAGGGTGAAAGGGTGGATGGATGAGTGAAAGTGTGGATGGAGGGATGGATGGATGGATGGAAGGAAGGATACATGATGGATAGGTTTGCAAATGGATGAATATGTTTGGATATAGATGGGATTACTTATATACTATAGTGCGACCTCCTCTGATGTCTGTAAAACGTACCTTTTGTCCCGAAGTTTTGTCCTGAATTTTGACCTCCTGTCCTGAATTTTTGTCCTGAATTTTGACCCTTTGTCCTGAATTTTTACACTCACCATCCTGAATTTGCACCCATGCCAGTTGGTCACCCTAGGGACAAGTATGAAGCACTACTGCTTTTGTTACTGGAGGCCGATATTACAGCACTGCTGCAAAACCAGCCCCCAGTAACAAAACCGGCCCCCACGGCTGAGAAACCGCCCCCACCCTTCCAGCCTCCCGGGGAAACGCCCGATGGTCTCTCCTGCCAGTCCAGCCCTAGCTCTCAGAACCAACTAACCCACAGACATCATGAGATGGCAAATTCGAATGCCATAAGTGTCTCTAACAGCGTTTGAAAGCAAGGCGATATATCTAAGATCATAAGAGGCACAGGGCCTGATAGAGTTGGTACATAATAAAAAGTCCTCCACTTTCTTCGGGAAGTGTACATTCGCGGCTTGCACAGGTAAGAGCGGTGGGGCGAGGTGGGGGGTGGTGAAAGTCGACAGATGACGGGATAAGTTATATTAAATAGATAAATAAAACCACTTACTTTGCGCTCACCGCATCGCTGTGTCGGCGATGCGGCGAGTGCAAAGTAAGTGGTTTTATTTATTTAATATTACTTATCCCGTCAGATTCCACCTCCCCCTCCACACCCCGCCTCCGCCCCTCCGCCGCCGCCGCCCCCCCCGTCTCACCGCTCTTACCTGTGCGAGCCGCCACTGGAAGTGCAAAACCTGTAGGAAAATGCCCCAGTGAAATTTCCACCTCATAGTGTCCCCATGATGAAGAAATGTATAACTGTGGACTCTTCTGCGGAGGAAGCACTTCCTATGGAAGGCCCATAATTTGCAGCGGCATCCAACTGAAAATCTGTGAAAGCTGACATATTACAAGACGGTGCAAGCGGTGACAAGCCATCTCGTATGCCAGAAAAGACAACGTTATTAACTCGCAGCCGGGAGTGTGATGACATTTTTGTATAATAAGAACAATCACTCCTACATGCTCTTGCCTTATAACCAGCGAGGGATGGCATTTCTTTTACAATGAGAGACATCACTCAAGCCTCTTAACATATAGCCAGCGCGAGGATAGCTCAGAGGCATCGATCTCAATACTGCTACTTCTGGAGCACAGAACTCTCCAGATGTTAACACTTCGGGAACAGGAGGAGGTGGCAGGCAGGTCTGCCTCCTCAGCATCTCTTTGCCCACAGCATCACTGTGGCTCTCTCCGGAGGCTGCCACCAGGCGTCATCACTGTCAGCTCTGCAGTCAGGGCCTGACTGGGAACCAAAAGTAGTCCTGACAAAAATGTTCAAACCACCCGCACTCCTTTCTCATCTCTCTCTCTCTCTTTTCACCCATCCATTCTCTCTCTCTCTCTTTCTTGCTCTCTTTTCACCCATCAATCCTGTCTCTCTCTCTCTCTTTCTTTCTCGCTCTCTTTTCACCCATCCCTCATTCTCTCTGTCTCTTTCTCTCTCTCTCTTTCTTTCTCGCTCTCTTTTCACCCATCCATCCTGTCTCTCTCTCTCTCTTTCTTTCTCGCTCTCTTTTCACCCATCCATCCTGTCTCCCTCTCTCTTGCTCTCTTTTCACCCATCCATCCGTCCATTCTTTCTCTCTCTCTCTTTCTTGCTCTTTTCTCACCCGTCTATCCTGTCTCTCTCTCTCTCTCTCTCTTTTCACCCACCCATCCATTCTCTCTCTCTCTCTTTTCCAATCTCTTTTCACTCATCCATCCTCTCTCTCTCTCTCTCTCTGTCTTTCTCTCGCTCTCTCTCTTCTCCCTCTCTGATCTCTCTCTTTCTTTCTTGCTCTCTTTTCACCCATCCATCCTGTCTCTCTCTCTCTCTCTCTCTTTCTCGCTCTCTTTTCACCCATCCCTCATTCTCTCTGTCTCTCTCTCTCTTTCTCTCTCTCTCTTGCTCTCTTTTCACCCATCCATCCTGTCTCTCTCTCTCTTTCTTTCTCGCTCTTTTCACCCATCCATTCTTTCTCTCTCTCGCTTTCTTTTCACCCATCCATCCTGTCTCTCTCTCTCGCTCTCTCTTTCTTTCTTGCTCTCTTTTTCACCCATCCATACTCTCTCTCTCTTTCTCGCTCTCTTTTCACCCGTCCATCCATTCTCTCTCTCTTGCTCTCTTTTTGTCCATCCATCCTGTCTCTCTCTCTCTCTCTCTTTTCCAATCTCTTTTCACCCATCCAGCCTCTCTCTCTCTTTCTTTCTCGCTCTTTTCACCCATCCATCCTGTCTCTCTCTCTTTCTTTCTAGCTCTCTTTTCACCCATCCATCCTGTCTCTCTCTCTCTTTCTTTCTCGCTCGCTCTCTTTTCACCCATCCATCCTGTCTCTCTCTCTCCGTCTTTCTCTAGCTCTCTCTCTTCTCCCTCTCTGATCTCTCTCTTTCTTTCTTGCTCTCTTCACCCATCCATCCTGTCTCTCTCTCTCTCTCTTTCTCGCTCTCTTTTCACCCATCCATCCATCCATCCTCTCTCGCTTTCTTTTCACCCATCCATCCTGTCTCTCTTTCTTTCTTTCTCACTCTCTTTTCACCCATCCATCCTGTCTCTCTCTCTCTCTCTTTCTTTCTCTCTCTCTTTCTTTCTCGTTCTCTTTTCACCCATCCATCCATTCTCTCTCTCACTCTCTTTTCCAATCTCTTTTCACCCATCCTCTCTCTCTCTCTCTCTCTCTCTGTCTTTCTCGCTCTCTCTCTTCTCTCTCTCTATCTCTCTCTCTCTCTTTCTCGCTCTCTTTTCACCCATGCCTCATTCTCTCTGTCTCTCTCTCTGTCTCTTTCTCTCTCTCTCTCTCTCTCTCTCTTGCTCTCTTTTCACCCATCCATCCTGTCTCTCTCTCTCTCTCTCTTTCTTTCTCGCTCTCTTTTCACCCATCCATCCATCCATCCATCCTCTCTCGCTTTCTTTTCACCCATCCATCCTGTCTCTCTCTCTTTCTTTCTCGCTCTCTTTTCACCCATCCATCCTGTCTCTCTCTCTCTTTCTTTCTCTCTCTCTCTCTTTCTTTCTCGTTCTCTTTTCACCCATCCATCCATTCTTTCTCTCACTCTCTTTTCCAATCTCTTTTCACCCATCCATCCTCTCTCTCTCTCTCTGTCTTTCTCTCGCTCTCTCTCTTCTCCCTCTCTGATCTCTCTCTTTTTTCACCCATGCCTCATTCTCTCTGTCTCTCTCTCTGTCTCTTTCTCTCTCTCTCTCTCTTTCTTGCTCTCTTTTCACCCATCCTTCCTGTCTCTCTCTCTCTCTCTCTTTCTTTCTCGCTCTTTTCACCCATACATCCATCCATTCTCTCTCTCTCTCTCTCGCTTTCTTTTCACCCATCCATCCTCTCTCACTCTCTCTCGCTCTCTCTTTCTTTATCGCTCTCTTTTCACCCATCCATCCTGTCTCTCTCTTTCTCTCTCTCTCTCTTTCTCGCTCTCTTTTCACCCGTCCATCCATTCTCTCTCGCTCTCTTTCTTGCTCTCTTTTTGTCCATCATCCTGTCTCTTTCTCTCTCTCTCTCTCTTTTCCAATCTTTTTTCACCCATCCAGCCTCTCTCTCTCTCTCTTTCTTTCTCGCTCTCTTTTCACCCATCCATCCTGTCTCTCTCTCTTTCTTTCTCACTCTCTTTTCACCCATCTATCCTGTCTCTCTCGCTCTCTTTCTTTCTCGCTCTCTTTTCACCCATCCATTCTCTCTCTCTCGCTTTCTTTTCACCCATCCATCCTGTCTCTCTTTCTTTCTCGCTCTCTTTTCACCCATCCATCCTGTCTTTCTCTCTCGCTCTCTCTCTCTGTCTTTCTCTCGCTCTCTCTCTTCTCCCTCTCTGATCTCTCTCTTTCTTTCTTGCTCTCTTTTCACCCATCCATCCTGTCTCTCTCTCTCTCTTTCTTTCTCGCTCTCTTTTCACCCATCCATCCTGTCTCTCTCTCTCTCTTTTTGTCCATCCATCCTGTCTCTCTCTCTCTTTCTTTGTCGCTCTCTTTTCACCCATCCATCCTCTCTCTCTCTTTCTTTCTCACTCTCTTTTCACCCATCCATCCTGTCTCTCTCTCTCTCTCTTTTTTGTCCATCCATCCTGTCTCTCTCTCTCTCTCTTTCTTTCTCGCTCTCTTTTCACCCATCCATCCTGTCTCTCTCTCTTTCTTTCTCGCTCTCTTTTCACCCATCCATCCATCCATTCTCTCTCTCTCTCTCTCTCTCTCCCCCTTCCTTTTCACCCATCCATCCTGTCTCTCTCTCTCTTTCTTTCTCGCTCTCCTTTCACCCATCCATCCATCCATTCTCCCTCTCTCACTCTCTTTTCACCGATCCATCCTGTCTCTCTCTCGCTTTCTTTTTTGCTCTCTTTTCACCCATCCATCCTGTCTCTGATCTCTCTCTTTCTTTCTCGCTCTCTTTTCACCCATCCATCCTGTCTCTCTCTCTTTCTTTCTTGCTCTCTTTTCATCTGTCCATCCATTCTCTCTCTCTCTTTCTTGCTCTCTTTTTGTCCATCCATCCTGTCTCTCTCTCTTTCTCGATTTATTTTTACCCATCCATCCATCCATCCTATCTCTCTCTCTCGCTCTGTCTTTCTCTCGCTCTCTCTCTCTTCTCCCTCTCTGATCTCTCTCTGTCTTCTGAAGCCCTCTCTGGGCCTGCTGCAACTAACCCCAGGGGGCTGGAGAAAGTGACAGAGGCGCCAGCAGTGGCTTTGGGCCTTTAAATACCACAATACGGAGTCTCCAAGCCCACCCCGACCCTCTGGGAAATGCCCGATGGAATAAGTGGGCCGTCCAGCTCTATTGCTGTGCCTTCAAGCATAGTTAGTGTCGGTCTGTAGCACATTAGGAGCCTTCTTTCAAAATATCACACGTATGCATCCACTTTTGCAGTAATATTTTTGGATTAGTTGAATTGCACTAGTGGAATTGCAGTTTTTTTCACCAACATATCCGGACTACATACATGGCATCAGTGCAGTCCAATTTTCAGTAACATTTTTAAATTACTTAGAGGACACGAGTGCAGCTCAACTTTTGCACCATTTCTGGATTACGAAAATGGAATGGCACTTATTTTAATTTTAAACCATTTCTGAACTGGATGGAAGGAACTTAAACCACTGCAATATTATTTTTATGGTTGAACTGCAGAACCACCATTTTGCATTAGTCTGTCATTCAAATGACAGTGGAAAATTACACTGACAACAGTGTGCAATCTATATATTCTGAGCCAGAAAACAGTAGTTTCCTGTGAACGATTCTGTCTTCTCTCGTACCAAACAGCAAGACACGTTAACTAGGGACATTCCAAATCTGTGGTGCAGAATTTAGGAAAACACAGATTTCTTAATTCTCTGCATTTTTGTAAATTTCATAGGTTCCCTCAGATTATGAAAATGTCCTGCAGGTACCTCTGTCTGAATTTCACTGTTGAGCCACAGCCTGCAAAGGTGTCAGATGCCCAGGGCCTGTGGGGGAGGGCTACACTTGTCTACCCAATATCCTAACCATTCTCAAGCCTACCTATTCTCCAATCAATACGTTTATTTTCTTCTATCTCTGTTTTTAATTTTTATATTGTATTGTATGGCAGCCTTGTGCTTCTTTTTTTAGAATTGTTTCTAGATTTTTATTCTTACATTGTTCTAATCTAGTTTTGTGCTGTGTACTTTTTAAGATCCTTGTGATGGAAATAAAGCTGTACATGATTTTCTTCCACCATGTTTTTTCACCCCACCAACCATTGGCATGAATAAACATACCACCTCTTCCCACCCCTGCCAGCAATCGCATCTAATTCCTTTTGAATCCACCCCAAACAAACTGGGCTAAAGCAAAGATGGGTTTCTTCTGCTAACACAAGACTAAAACCACTAACCAAAAACCACTAAAGAAACCACTAATCTTCAGTTCCGGAGTAGCATACTACTCGCCGTCAAGCACTTCAGTGCCTCGTCATGGGTATTATGCGCTGTATAAATGAAGTTACAATGTAATGCAACTATGGCTACATGCTAGCAACGCTGCTGGCACACACTCGGGTAGGACTTATTGAAATGGCAACTCAGGCGAGTTGCAGGTTCGAATGAGCAGTGGCACCTTCATAGTGGAAAAAACCCTAAACATTTCAAGTAACTTACTTTCTGAACATTCTGGATTGTTGAGAGCAGTTTGCTGATTTTTTTTTGGGACACTGAATTAGCAATATCTTTCCATATATTTCTTATATTTTTCAAAGCAGGTTTTGGATTTTGCCCTAGATTATTATTATTTTTTTTTTTTACATTTACACAGCTTTCACAGATTAATCACAGGATTTGAAATGCCCCCACTGGTTGTCCTTGAAGAACCAAGAAACCTTTTGTTGTCTTAAAGGAGTAGCAAATCTGTAGTATTGTCTTACTTAACATTATAATAGTTTTGATAAGAATTTTTAATACCAAATTAGAAGCGTAGGGTTGTTCCCAAGAAAATTCTAGAAACAGCATTGAACAAACGACCTGCACGTCACAAGGTCCCCACAGAATTCATTGTGGAACTTCTGGAGATTGCTATGACCAGAAATTACTTCTACTTCCAGGGCCAACACTATTTACAGACGAAGGGCGTGGCGATGGGGGCAAGCTTTGCCCCCAATCTAGCAATCATTTACATGGATGAATATGAACAAAAGTATGTCTTGAATGAGCACAACCCGTATAAGGAATGTATAGAATTGTGGCGACGCTACATAGATGATGTGCTCATTATATGGAAAGATAGCGAGGAACAACTCAGGTCCTTCCACACCTGGCTCAATACATGTTCCAATGACATCCAATTCACACTTGAATTTAGCAGGTCGTCCATTAATTTTTGAGACATTACTATCAAAGCAGAATTTGACACACTGTATACCAGCCTTTTTAGAAAGAGCAGCGAACGAAACACATTATTACGCTACTCAAGTCACCACCCTCGCAATCTCAGGGATAACCTACCCTTCGGGCAATTCCTGAGGTTGCGACGGAATTGCTCGAGGAAGGAGGACTACTTCGAGGAATCCACAGGCCTAATGTCCAGATTGATTGAGAGAGGATATCCCATCAGACTCCTTAAAAAGCACGCAAACGTGCGTGGCATAATCACAGAGAATTCCTCCTCGCACCCAGACAAAAGAACAATGTAAATGAGGAACGCATAGTATGTGCCACTACCTTTTCCACCAAGAGTAATGCCGTAAAAAAGATCATTAATCAGCATTGGCATCTGATTTCAGATGAACTAGGGAACATGCCACCGCCTTTACACGCCTTCAAAAAAGGCAAGAACGTGAGGGATTATGTCGTGAAATCACTGTTACCCACTCTATGTACCCCTCGCCAAACAACACTATTGGGGGATCCCCCCCATAAAAGGTCACCGTAAATGTGGCCAATGTAAAGCCTGCCCCTTGACACAAGAAGTTAAACAATTCACCCATAACGATCAAACACACACACTGCAGGATCACAGCAACTGCAACACCGCTGGAGTTGTCTATGCGATTACTTGCCCCTGCGGTTTTATGTACATAGGTCAGACCACCCAAAAAGTTAAATGCCGCATTTTACAACACTGCAGCCGCATACAATGCCAAGTACAGGGCGCACCTTTAGTTGACCACTGCACTACTTTTGGACATACACCAGACAGTCTAAAATGGTGGGTAATAGAGAAGGTCAAACCCAACCCCAGAGGAGGAGATTTCACGAATATACTGAGTACACGTGAATGTAGGTGGATACATCTATTTGACACCATAGCACGGGGCCTTAACGAGTACGAGGAAATCAGCAGACAAGTGGCAGTACTGAATAATGGGTAAAAAATCCCACTTGACAATTCACTAGATAACAATACAGGTTCTGCCGCATTGCACCTTCAGAAGAAGGTGTCCCCCAGACCCATCACCAAATGTGTGCATTGATGTATACGTTGTGTCACTATAAATTAAATTTCACTGTTGACTGTTTCCATTCCAGTACACTAACAATGCTGGAATTTTGTCCAATATGTTTTTTGTATATATCACAAATATCCATTGTATGTTATTTTTCAATTGGTTATTCTTCAATTGGTTGATAGGGAATATCTGACTGATAATTGCGCCATGAGCACTCAAGCGCCAATTTTGGTTCTGTTGTTATATGTTTATTCATGTCACTTTTATCATTAGCGCACACCGCATGTATCTAGTGCTAACGACCATAGTAGAGTCAATCGCCTTTCCTCCCCATAAGGGGTCTCTACTCGATACCGGTGTCGATGCAATTAACAACTGGATCTATGCCACTGTATATAATTTCATCCATTGTCATTAATATCGATGTCGATGCTATCAGCAATTCATGCCACTGTATATATATTCACCTGTATGTCAATTTTCAATTGATTAATATGGAGTATCTGTCTGACAATGCGCCTTGAGCGCTTAAGCGCCAATTGTGGTTTTATTCATGTCACTTTATCATTATCGCACACCTCATGTATCTAGTGCTAATGACCATAGTAGAGCCAACCGCCTCCCCCAATAGGGGGTCTCTACCCACTCCGGTCTCGATGCAATAAGCAACTGGTTTTTTGCCACTGTAAATATTTTCATCCACTGTTATTAATATCAATGTCAATGCGGTCAGCATTTCATACAATTGTATATATGTATATAATTATTGTCTTCTGTGCGCACCAAGATTATACTAGCAATTGTGCCCCTTGTAGTCACTATAACCTTGCCCATATGTAAATATCCCTTCACACAACGACCGGAGGTAGTCTGTCTTCCATTACGAGCGCACGCGCTACCAGCGTGGTTCTCACGCTAGCGGGACCTTTAAATAACGTCCTCGCGGCAGCCTTGTCAGCTTCCTGCAACTCATGCGGACCGCGGACGCCGTTTTGTGCAAATCCTAAGGTAACTAATCCCTGGATGCTTGCCACACCTCTCACGCTAGTAAGTTGTTATCCCCCCACAGTAGGTGACATTCCTAACCCCCGATTTTCCGTTAATATCCTCCGCAGCTTCAGCATTTACTGCCTTGAAAACGAGCAAGTGCGCTACCATTCATTAACGGGTAAGTGCACCGCCTTCCCTATCGTATATGGATTTTGCCCTTCCACATATGAGCTGACAACTATTAATTAGCGCCTTTGATTGCAGATGAGTACTCCTACCGTGTTTAACTAGACGGTGAGGATCCCCCGCGCCCCGCAAGACCCTGCGGGTAAGCAACTATCTCATAAGGCCAAACCTCAATCAGCATCATTGTGCACAACCCTGATCCCCCGCCCCCCCTTTTTTATCCCGTAGGTGTGCAACACGGACATCACACCTACTCAGGTTGCCCCACACAGTCCTGAGGAAGACCCGCAGGCCGAGGCCCCAAATCGCCCTCTGAGCCCCAAGTTGGGTCGAAACGTCGACGCCCACATAATCAGCCTGGATCACAAGTCCCAAATCTAACGTGCCACACAAGGATACATTTGTGTATTTGAAATTGAATGTAAAGGAACCTTTATTGTCTAAATGTGGCCAGGCTACCGAAGACTGAGATTTGTCTATCAGTCCAGCATATAAATGTTTTTAAGTTTTCCCCTATCACACTACCTGAAATTATTTTTCACCGCTTCTACACTAGAGCACTCTCTCTTTCTGCACGTTCCATTGGAGCAACCTTCCCCCTTCCTTTCCCCTTGTTTAGTTCAGTAAGTAATCTACTGTTCATCTTATGATTTGGAATAAATTCTTGGTAAAATATCCTTTGGTTGTTGCACTTCAGTCTAATTATTGTATTAATTACTGCGAGCTAACTTTGTGCATGCTCAAGAAATTGTTTTCTAACAATAAGTGTAGATTTGATACATATCATTTAAAAAGAAAAGGTCTAGGACCATTGTCTTTTGTACCACATTGAACCCAGGTCCACGACCACCATTGGGTAACCCCATTTTTGTAATGGCTGCCCAAGAAAATTGTAGCAGGCCTGGTATGAAGTGCTCCAATTGTCCAGTACAATGTACAGTAACTCTGCTGAGAAGTGCCAGTACTTAGCAATAACACTTTTTAGAAGCAGATGTAATGTAGATGAGAATTATCAGCCTTAGAACCTAGCAGCTCCAGGCATCATCGCTTGCATATATTGTGTAATCCCGGGCAAATCTCTTCAAAGCTATGTGCACCAATCCCCTATCCGCCTCACTGAAAGTATAGAGTAAATATTCCAAAGAGGCATTACTGTCTAATTAAAAGTATAATTGTCCTGCTGACTATAGCGTCCTCCCAAGCCTGGGTACTCGCTAATGACTACGCCACGCACGGAGCTTAGAATAACACATCTTTATTAGCCTGCATGTAACCGCAAACTCAACATTCTAAACCTGCATCCACTTCACTATGCTCTAACGCTTACGTCACAGTTCAACGGAGTCCTTCAGGAGCCAAAAGGGTTTCGTCATTGCTAACTCACACAACACTACATCTCCCCCTCTGTTAAAGAATTTTTTTACAGATATATACAATCATAGCTCTTCAATGAGTCTTCATGGTACTCTGATCACACGTCCCGACCGTGTCTTCGGAAACTGGGGACAGGCAGTCGAAGCGTCCATGATCTGCATTAGTGATGTAGGAACAACAGCAGTTAGGGTGTCTTCAATGGTTCTTTCAGACCCAGTCTCTACATTGACATCAATGCCTGGCGAACAACGAGTGGTCTTTTGCTGGTCACAACATGAAATGGCTCAGTATCAAAGGGAGCATCAGATTTTCATTTTCTAGACTGATGAACAAGCACTCGATCACCTCTAGTAAAAGTAACGTCTTTTGCATGCCGATGCTTGTCTGCATGGGCCTTCATTTTCTTTTTACAATCCAAGTTTCTTATATGGGTTTCTTTCTCAGTACTCAATCTTCTGTTGGTCCATTGAGGTAAATTGGTTGTCATGGCTCTCCTGAACATCAACGTTGCAGGGCTTTCACCTATGGTTGAGTGAGGGTTCGAACGGTAAGCCCGAAGAGTAGAATTCAAGACAGTTTTAAGGTCGAGCTTTTCCAAAACAGCACGCTGAGAGCACTCATGAAACGTTTGACAAAGCCATTGGCCTGTGGCCAAAGAGGTGTGCTCTTCTGTGTAGCTCCAGAAACCAATATGTCATCACAATAACTAAAAGCATTCATAACAGGTAGTATAATAAGTTGAATGACGTCTTGAAACAGCTCTGCAGCTGATGACACACTAAAACGTAGTCTTTTGTATCAGAACAGACCTATATGTGATGAAAAGTTTGGAATATACATGCTGTTCTCCTCGAGTTCCAACTGGTGATATCCTTTATTCAAATCAAGGCGAGAGAAGAGCTTCACGCACTTCAATTGTGTTATCATGTTGCGATGTGTGGACCTGGATGTCGTTCTCGTTTGAGTGCCTTGTTAGCTTGACGCAGATGAATGCAGATGCATACAGCTCCTTCACTGTCCTTTTTGGGCACTACCACTAAAGGAGAAAACCAGGCCGGTGGACCAGTGGAATTTTCAATGATATCATGTTTGAGTAATGATTCAAGTTCTTTTTCAACAGCCTCCTGTAAATTAAATGGAGTTTGTCTGTGTCTTTGAGCAACAGGATGAACATCCTCAATAATGTCCAATTGTACTTTCATAGTTGTGAGTTTTCCTAACCAATGAAACGACAAAGGGAGCTGACTTACTATTTCATGATGAGCATTCATGTTATAGTTCATTGATATCAGTCCCATATCAGCAGCTGTGCTGAAACTAAGAAACAGGCACTTGACACTGTACCTTGAAGTACATGAATGGGTGCTTGTACTTTTGTTTCTTGTGTTTCATCGTTGCTTCAAATGAGATTTGACATTTTAATGGCTACAATGCAGCCCATGTATACAGTTTAGTTTTCAATGGCGTAAGTCGTGGCAATTGAGATAGTTAATTATATTTCTCCTCAGATATTATGTTTTTCGACGAACCACTGTCGATAATAAAACGTATTATGCAATCGTTTACTTTTAGTGTAATCTTTGGCCAATGTTTGAATGATTTTGGTGCTTTTTCATGTCGACTTTTCTTTGACTTGCATTTTTCTTCACAAGTGGCCACTCCAACATAAGCCCATTTTTTTGAGGTAAACATCGACATTGCACAACCATCATCTTCACTTTCACTTGATGTTGATACTGAAGAAGTTTGTGACGATGATTTACATGATAAATGACTTTGTTTGGTGTCAAGTTGCTTGGCTTTTTGGGTTGCGTCAAAAGTCGCTTCTGAAGCGTTCGGGTGGCCATTTTGTCTTCACACCGTGATGCTCTTACATTTTCCTTCATCTTGCAAACCATTACAAAATGATTCTCCTTCCCACAGCCTTTACAAACGTGGCCAATGGCGGGACTTTTACCTTTGTGTGGAAACAAAAATCCACACCTGAAGCACAACTTCTTTTTCTGTGGAGACATCACTCGTATAGCTTCCTCATCATTAAACTCATTGAACTTGCAATGTTTGATGAGCATAACCATTCTGTCAACAAATTCATCAATGGTTTCACCAACATTCTGTTGTTCTTGATTGAAAATGTACATTTTGTAATCTACATTCGGCATTGGATTGAATTTGAGATTCAAGGCTTCTTTGATTTGACGGTATGTAATTCCATCAACTCGCAGCATTTTATTTATAACTTCTTTTACACCTTCACCAGCTAGATTCTAAGGTATTTGATAATCTTCTTGTTATCTGTTTCTTCTAGCACATTGATGAACATAAAATGTCTCTATCCAAGCAGTCCATTTTCAATGCCAGCTTTTTGGTGGCATTGAATGGTGGTGGTTTCAGGAAGGTGGTGGCATTATAACCATTGATGGAACTTACTGATGTAGAAAGTAGTGTTCTTTCCGACGCTGCTTGGGGATCTTGTTTATGCAAACCATCTCTGAGGCCTTGCGACGTGCTGGCCTCTGGATCATCTTTGATAATTACAGGAAACGTGGCCTCTTTCTTAGTCTACATAGGGAAAACAACCTTTCACTATTCCGCTCTTGGCTTTCTGATCTTCAAAGACCTATGGAGTTGTTCTGAACTCCACTCGGCAGCTGTGGTGGTGTGCCACTTCGTGTATGGATGGCTCCGTAAACACAACCCCGGTCACTTCTTCTGGGGCCACTTCCCCCAATGCTGCAATATGATGACTCTCTTTACTCAGTTCTGGTAAGCTGATGATCTTTTCTTGTATAGGAATCACTGTGTTTTTAGGCGTCTCTTTGTACTGTCTGACACCTGGTTGATCTCTGCCTCACAACGCTTCTGATCGCAGTGTTATCACTTCGTATGATGTATGGCTTTAGGTTGCGTAGTAGTGAGGTACCTTTCTTTACAGACTTAGCAGCAGGTTCTTGGCCAAAGATGTGTAGACTTCTCAGTGAGGCTTCCATTATCTTCAAATGCTTTACCCTGGCTGGATTTGCGCTTTGACTCCACATACGCCAAGCGTCGATTCTACACTTCGATGGAGGTACACGTGGCAAGCACGAGCAGTTCACTGGACCACAGCAAACTCTCTGGGAGAACACTGTCAATCTTCAGGTTACTTATCCCCTATCTCGTTGCCAGTTGTAGCGCCCTCCCCAGCCTGGGTACCTGCTAATAACTACGCCACACACAGAGGTTAGTATAACACGTCTTTATTTGTCTGAGTGTAACCTCAAACTCAACATTCTAAATCTGAATTCGCTTCACTAGGCTTTAACGCTTACGTCACAGTTGTACAGAGTCAATCAGGAGCCAAAAGTAAAAGCTGTAAAGCAAACCTGCTGAAAAATGTTGGTGCTGACTCATGAAAAAAATAAAGCAAACCTGCTGTGGACTACCTGTACCAGTCCACTTAATGATTCACAGCTAATAAGTGCTAACACTGAATCTTTAAATTAGGCTGCCTCCTTAGAAAAAAGATCAGTGGCAACTTGTGACCTTTAAAAGTGGTGGGGCATAATCCTTAGCCCGAATTCCAAAGAGCTTTTTCTTGAAGGGTTCTCTCACACTTCCTTGCACTAAGTTTACTGTCTCACTCTGACTCACTCAGTCTTACTTGGTCTCACTAATTCACCCAGCCTCACACATTCTACTCTGGTCCACTCTGTCTCACTCAGTCCCACTCATTCTCACTCATTCTGAATTACTGAGTTTTACTGTGAGTCAGTCTCACTCACAGTAACACTAGGTTATACTGACTGTCATTCTCCCTCACTCGCTCACATTCATTCTCACACATACCGGTCCTTTCTGTCACTCATTCTCACTCACTCTGACTCATTCCTTCACTGACTCTTTCTCCCTTTAACTCACACACATAGTCACACAGACATGCTCACAGTGCTGGAATGGCGCAGGCACCTTCATGCACCTGTGTCAGCAATCAAACAATGTCACTAGCTGGCTCAGTTTGTTGCTGGACCCAAAGCGGGCCTGCATTTTATTTTTATTGTACCAAGAGTGAATAATTATTTACTTTTGATACAATAAAAATGGACCACAAAACAAGGTGGGTGTAGTGTAGCTGTGGAGCCCATAAAGGACAGTCGCCACTGGTCCAGGGACATCTATCCATCAAACCAATCCATCCACTCAATCATCCATCTTTTCACTTATCCATCCCCCTTTTATCCATCCATTCAATCATCCATCCACCCTTTTGCTTCATCTATCCATCCTTTCACTCCATACCTCCATCATCCTCCCTTTAGTTCATCCATCTAGCCACCCTTCCACTCAGCAACCCATCCATCCATCCATCCTTTGTCCCATCCATCCATTCATGCATCCCTCCGTTTACCCTTTCAGTCAGCCATCCATCCTTTCACTCATTCATCTATCTAGCCATCTATTCAGCCATCCATCAATTTACTCTTTCACTCATCCATCCATCCTTTCATCCAGACATCCATCCACCCTGCCTTTCACTCATCCATTCATTGTTTTACTCATCCATCTTTACATACATCCTTTCACTCATCCATTCTTTCGCTCATCCATCCATACTTTCACTCCATCCATCCATCCACTCATCCATCCATTTATCCATCCACTCATCCATCCATCCTTTCACTCATTCTACCACCCATCCATCCACCCTCCCTTTCACTCATACACCCTACCTGCCTTTCACTCTTCCATTCTTACATCCATTATTTCACTCATTCATCCATGCATCTATCCTTTCACCATTTCCTCCATCCACCCATTCTTCCTTTCACTCACTCACCCTCCCAAGTTAATTCTGAGCCTTTGTCTGCTCAGCTCCAGACAGAAGAGGCCCATCAAAAACCCCACCCCACTGTAGCTGCTAAAGCGGGGTGTTGTTGAAGACACCCCTGAAGCAAGCAGAAGCTTAACTGCACACTTACCTCTTAGCCCACAAGTGCAATTGTCTTACGCAGCTGTTTACTTCACTCTCTTGGGCCTCTATGGTGGAATAAGGAGCACTTTGTTGTGCTCAGCTCCATAACGTGTTTTTTTCAAAGTGAAACCAAATGCAGTACTAAACATGTGTTACTGACAGGAGAGCAGCGCCCTGCACCCGTCCTATAGCCTGCCCCTCTGTGATGACCAACAAATTGTTGCCACCCGCTCCCTTCTTGTCTCATCTCCCTGCCCCACCCCCAGCCACTGAAATGGATGGAGTTTTGTAACTCCTCCCAGGGCCACAGTTTATTCGCCCCAAAAGCAACCAGATCACTTGCTTTCTATTTCAGCACTCCCTCTCCTGTGATGTCACTGCTGTAGCTTGTGCCTGCAGGTCGAAGAAAACCTTGCCTGGCTGGCACTTGCGCAGTAGGACTAGAGTTCACTCAAGAGTTTCAGCACACTGGCTCAGAGTAGTGATTTATTTTCAGCTGCTCTGTGTTTATTTCCCTAGTCTTGCCTCTCCCCAGAGGGTGGCAGGACAATGCCCCTTTTGCCTATGAACACCAGTCACCCCTGAAAAAGATTATTTTAGTGGCTAAATTATTGGCACTGGAACCAAAAGTAATGTCCTGCACTGGGCCATGCAAAATACATTCACAGCGTCCCTTCACAATGCAAACTGGATCATCAGGCTTACAGACACAATACAACAGTGGCTGTATTGAGTTCACAACTTGCAAAGGTAGTGTGACAGCAACAGTCCTACCTACCCCAGCTGCACGGACATTTTTTAAATTTTTTATATTTTGGTTTTATTGAACATTATAATGTAGTACATACAGTGCATAGGGATATGCCATATTGTGCAATTACAAAAACATCGTCAGTGCATCGTTCCACATAAAGCATATATAGTAACTTTTACAAATAATGCATACAACTATCAAGCGTGCATCTTTACACGACTGGAGTAGACTGTGTGCCACTCAGATACCAATTATGCAATCTATTGTTAACCTTACTTATAAGCATTTGTGGGCTATTTTTAATCTTTCCCTACATCAGTTCCTTCATCACATGCTCCCTCCGCCTCCCCTGTTTCCTTTCCCACCAAGTACTGCTGAAACAGCACCCAAAAGTTCTTCGGTCGGTTCCGTGGTGGGAGCAGCTCGCTGTAGAGCTCCGACTGCGTATTGCAATATATCATGTCTTTGGGCCAATCAGAGACAGTTGGAACTGGTCCCCGTGCCCACTTGATGGCAACTCTCCGTTTAGCTAGCAGTAATCCTATATCAATCAATCTTCGAACACCCTTGGGCAACTTCCCTGTATATCCCAGAGCTGCACGGACATTTCCCTCCAAAACACGGAAAGGTCAATATA
Source organism: Calotriton arnoldi (assembly GCA_963921515.1). NCBI lineage: Eukaryota > Metazoa > Chordata > Amphibia > Caudata > Salamandridae > Calotriton > Calotriton arnoldi. The sequence continues at coordinate 3,622,307 of CAWUFW010000375.1, forward strand.
AAAAGCGAGAGTTCTTTGCTTTTTAATGTTTTTCCTCAAATGACGGATTATCCGAATTGCAGCTTTTGCAGTAATATATAAGGAGCTAGTCCCCCTAAAGTCTTGTCTTCATGAGGTCACAATACTTGCCATTCCTATGAAAAGAAGATCTGAAACCACATATTTTTGGAACTAATCATGCCACCATAGGGGGTACGGCTAGCATGACTCCCTTTCTCTGCCAGCAGCAGCAGGTGTTTGTAGTCATGCTGAGGTGTGCTCCACCAACAGCCAAACTCCTGCAGTTGCCGCTGCCACAGTGCATGGGGTCAGTGCCAAGCTCTCCACCATGGCAGGCGTCTCTAATGTCCTGGGAGCTATTGATCGCACACATGTGCAACTCATTCCAGCAAAGTCCACAACAAAAACAAGCCTTGGCAAAGCCAATAGGTCTCGCTTCTGCAAGAGCTATTTGTTGAGTTTATTTTAACTGTGTTGTACAGCACTGTGGTTGTACAGTATGTTCAAAGTTTTATTCTAAATTGCTATGAAACATCTATTCTTTTGTTATTTATTAATGATTGAGGGATGGTATGAGCTTTGAATTAAAATGTGAAATGGAAGGGAAGTAGCAACAAGAACAACAGCTGTTTTTAGAAAGTATTATGATACAGTGAACACTGTACTTTATATGAGGGGTTGGGGTGCTTTAAGTAGAGAATAGAATGGGTAGTGACTGTTTAATTCTAATTAATTAAATCATTTAATTTAAATTGATGGAAATGATTGTGATTATGGTGCAAATTAATTAACCTGCGCATGTAAAAAAAGATGAATGAAATTTCCCCAGTAACACTGCAAGTGAAGAGCGGTGGGAAGCACATTTTTTATCTCTAAGGAAACGGAATGCCACAGAGTGTGTGTATAACAGGCAAGCAGTTCCCCAAATGTGAATAAATGGGTGCACGAGCTAAGAATGAATGCTATTTGTTTTTAAAAGCACAGCCAAATTGTGTCCTTGAAGCTCATTTTTTGGCACAGCAAAGTTGAAAATAAAATGTAGGTTGTGGGTGAAGTGCCTTCACAAATATTGTTTAACGGTGTCTAACTTAGAAAATGAAAGGTAGCATTGTTTGAGGTGGAATAAAAGTAAATGTAAAGCTGAATGTAAATGTTGCAGTATTGGCCACTTTTTGGACACCCATCAGCTAAAATAAGTGAAGGATAACATTTTGCCATGTACCGTGCACATATCCTGTGTGTTTGCAGTCATAACTATTGTGTAAAGCTGTCTAACAAAAGAATTGAAAGGCAGCATTGTTCAAGGGGAATGAAACTCAGGTTGCGGTTGAGGTGCAGTCGCAAATATTGTTTAAAGCTGTCTAACAACATAAAAGGCAGCACTGTCCGAGGTGGAATCAAGGTAAATTTAAGGCTGAATGTCAATGTTGCCCTCTTGGCTACTTTTTGGACACCCATAAGCTTAAGTAAGTGAAGGGTAACATTTTCCCGTGTACCTTGCACACTTTCTGTGTTTTTGCAGTCACAACTATTGTTTAAAGCTGTCTAATAAAACAACTGAAAGGCAGCATTGTTCGAGGGGAGTAAAACCTAGGTTGTGGTTGAGGTGCAGTTGCAACTGTTGTTTAAAGCTGTCCAACAAAAGAATTGAAAGGCAGCCTTGTTAGAGGTGCAATAAAAGTAAATAAACAAGCCCTCACATGCAAGGTCTGTTTCATTCAAGATAAGAAAATGTGCTTCCCATACTGCTTTCACTTGCAATGTTAAGGGGAGGGGGTGGATTATTCCGTTTTTTTCATGTCCACATCAACTAATTATCACCACAATCTCAAGACATTGTGGCACCGCTGGGACTTGAATGGGGTTCCCAAGCTTGAAATGCACATAAGGAAACACCTAGCAGTGTGGGTCTTGTTATCTGCAGATCAGTGGCCTTTGAAGTTGGGGAACCCGTAAGAGTCTAGAGAGTGCTGGAGGCACATTTTCTTATCTCAAAAGAAACGGATTGCGATAGAGTGTATGTATACAGGCAAGCAGTTTCCCCGAATGGGATAACGTGTGCTTTAGCTAAGAATAAACATACACTCACACGCAAGGTCCCCTCCCAGTCACGTTAAACACATAAACTCAGGCAAATGAAAATTGTTTTAAAAAAAAACAAACACAGTAAGGATGTGGCCGAGATGCAGGTGCAAACAGTGATGAAATCTAAATAAACAAGCGGACATAGACAACGGGAGGGTGGGAGGGAGCAGACCAGAGAGCCAGCTACAAAAGATGCACTTTGTAGAGTGGCTCAACAAAAAGAAAAAAATGGGTCCCAGAAGTACCAGCAGTGTAAGGTCACAAGTACTTGGGCCATGCTCTAGGGGAGGGTCACAAGCAAGAAGAGGGAAGTGCCGACCTCAGAGCTGACCTGCAGGAAGCAAGCAATCAAGAATGGCTTTGAAGCCCACCAATTATATAAGTAATAGGAGGGCTCTAAGCCCACTAACAGTAAACAAAATGTCTTGAAGAGACAGCGCATGTGCTGTCTACGCAGACCTAATATTGAAGTGCAGAATCAACAAGTATGAAACCTAGCTAGCAGAGTTCATATGAAAAATGCCTGTGGTTGTGTCCCCAGATCAACGTATGAAAGATCGCGATAGTCTATGTAAAAAAAACATACAGTACTGTCACAAGTTGGCTGCCATTTGTGGAGTCATGTAATACTATCATAACCATCAACAAAAGTATCAATCCTAGCAGGGGTTTCTGCATCACTACATTAACACATTAGTGCTGATCCCATTTAGTGGTGTAACACAAATTCATACCCCCACCGCAAAATGTGAAGAGGGCCCCTGAGTCTCCCATATCTCACAGATATTCATTGCCTTGGGCTGCATGTGGGCCCTTGAAGGGTTTACCCCTCCCCGAGCGCCACAGGGGCTGCAGAGGCCTGAGTTACACCCCTGATCCCATTATACCAACATAAAACACCTCAGGAAGCAAAATACAGTGTTGTACTCATGAGGAACATATGGAGCATAGATTTGGACTATTGAAGGGACATTTTGATATGTGCATAAAGTAGTGCGCAGACTCGGAAGAGTTGTCATAAGCCAGACACAATTTGTAGTACGATACTTTACTGCTGCATGATGCGCAGCGCAGCAATCCTTTGCTGGGTGACCATACCAACATACCACATCCTTCCCATTCACAAGATGGAGGAAGATTCCACACCCTTGATCGTGTGCTCTGCTAGTGCCTCAGTAAAACATGTATTGCTTTATGGCAGTGCACTGCAACATAGACATGCGCACTGCACTGTCGGCACACTCCCAAATTATCCCTATTTAAATACGTTTGTGGTTGAATTAAATTGAAGTGTCGAGAGTGTTAGCCACAAAAAACACCACCTGTCACCTAAGGATGTGGTTTACACAGTAGAACTACGACCAATGCAATTATGTGTACATCGTTTAACAACAGCGTGTACACATTTAACTCATTTTGTACACAGTTAACAATACAACGGAGCGAGTACGCTAATTTGTATTTAACGTGATGTGTCATATAAGAAAAGAGCTAGAATTATTAATGCAACTGTAATGAGACAAGACTAAACTGCTTTGCAATGTATTTTATGTATTGATTAGACAAACATTTTAAACAAACATTCGGCCACAGATTTTGAATTTCTTGTGTGTATAAATATCTAGAGAGCTGACACGTGTTTCGCTCCTTCATATGTGCTGTGCTTCAGCTGACATATGACTGTCTTTGCTCACTGCATGACCCTCTGATGTGCATCGATGTAACACAGCACAGGTGAAGTGTGCGCATCTGAGCATTATTTTAGGGCCCCAGAAGCAGCTGTTTTGAATGGTTGGAGCAGCTGGTGAGCATTATTCTCTGTAAATAACCTTTACATTGGATGAGTGTACACCTGCAGTCACTAGAACCACCTTGGTGAGTCACAACAGTATTACCTGTTCCCTTCTCTAGAGGGGTGGTTAATACCCAGTTTTTATTTCTCTTTGGGGATACTTTTGCTTCTTCTGTAATCCCTGCTGGGTTAAATGTACTGAACAGCTGCTATTTCAGAGCAGCACATTAGAAACACAAGACAGGGTGCTTAACTCTTAAGATTACCATATATAGTATTGGTACTTCTCAAAACTTGAAAAAATGTTTAGTATTATGTCATATTATAATCACTGGTAATGACTATGCTCTACTATATTCCATCCCTACTGCCTCGCCGTAGTCAGTGATGCTTTATGTAGGTGTTACTTTGTCCCTGTGTAGTTTTCTTTATTGGTGTCGGTGCTTAATTTGTAAAAAAATAAGTGCCAGGGCCCCTTGTCAGGAGGTCACTGCAGCTTGCACCACCCATTGCCCCTGCCAGTGCTGCCAATGACAGTACCAAACCAGCTATTAACCATCACACTCCTACAAGTGTGATAATTCAGACTATTCCAGGCCCCAAAGCTATAAGATTAGCATGGGCGGCAGGAAATGGTCATTTTCAACGTATATTGAATTAGTAAACAACTGCTGTTGTACTCACTCTAAATCAGACAAACAGCCCACCATGTGGCTGCCAATTAAGTGCTGGTGCCGAACACTGGAAACCACCGGCTCAAATTAAGCACTGCTTGGCATACTTGTATTTTTAGATATTATCGGAAAACTCATGCAATGTACGTCTCCTCTGTATTACCTTTGTTTTATCCTTTCTTTGGATTTTGTTAGTTTTTTGCAAAACTCAATAAAACTCTTTGAAATTAAAAAAAACAAAAGAGAAACAAGACAGCGAAGCATTTCAGAACGGAACAGACGAATGCACTAAGTATGAAATTGCAAAAAAATGCTATGTGAATCACTAACCAGGTCGAACTAGCCTAAGGGGCAATCACCAAGTGTCAGCAGGGCTGGTCTGACAGTCAATGTGTGGCCCAATTTTTGGGCTGTTTTGGTCCTGTGTTATGTTCTAGGGGGTGGTTTTTACTGTTGAATTCCTTGATATTATCACAAAAATTGCATTCAGCAAGCACAAATGCCCATACCTTGCAAGATACCTGCACAGGATGTCTTTCCAAGTTCAAAACTGTCCCGATATGCAAATGTTGGTTACTTGTTTTAGGTAGCTGGTTCACTAAAGGTGTCACTTTTATTTTGGTGCCCAGTGCCTATAGTGTGCCGTTGTTTGCAAGTGGTGGGCACCGGCTTTCATTTTTGCAGACATGGACTTATTTTTCATCATCATGAGTAAGAGAAAGAAAGGTAGAGAAGTGACAAAGAAGAAGGGTGACAAAGATAGGAAAACAATGACAACAGAAGAAAGGAGAGATGAAACACTACCTGCAACAGTGAGATAAAGAGGCAGAAGTGTAGGATGGGAAAGAAAGAGGCATGAGGTGGAATCAAGAATATGCAGTCTTGACATGCAATTACATAGCATTGGGCCAAAGGGGGGCGCAGCACAGACCACAAAAAGCTCTGTATGTGTGAAAAAGGCCGCTTTATTGAAGACAGGTGCACCTTACAACAAAACATTTCCCTTGGCCTTTGCCGTACAAAACTAAACCTCGCTAAATATTTTTCTTCCTACCTTTCCTCCCAGCCCCACCCCTAAAGTGTCCCCCTTTCCCCTTACTTGCAACATGCTTTCCATATGCAGGCGGAACACCCGTTTCGGGCAGCCTCAGATTTAGATCCAGCCCGCACTCTCCTGACAGTGTTTACTCCTATTCCTCTGCCAGATACTTTGGCCATTCTTAAATCTCTTAAATCAGGTTCTCCAGCCGATCCCTGCCTAGCCAGGCAGCTGGCAGCAGTGACGGAGGTAGTTAATCCTGAAGTAAACAATATCATTAATCTGTCGCTTCAAACCGGCACGGTTCCAACAGAATGGAAACAGGCTAAACTCCTCCCCCTGCTAAAAACCTTCATTAAACCCCCGCCACTCTGGCTAGCTATCGACCGATCTCACTCCTCCTGGCTGTGGCGAAGGTGTGTGAGAAGGCAGCCTACAAACAGCTCTCGGCGTTTGTTGAGACTTCTGGTGCCCTCCACCTAGCCCAGTCGGGCTTCAGGGCCTCATATAGTACTGAGACGGCCCTGGTTGAGATGGAGGAGGCTATTAGAGAGTGCCTTGATTCCGGCGGCAGAGCGGCCCTGGTTTTATTGGACCTCTCTGCCGCGTTCGACACGGTACCGCATCGCCAACTCCTAGCCCGCTTGTCCAATATCGGAATCTCTGGCTTGGTGTGGGATTGGATCGAATCCTTCCTGGCAAATAGAACACAGCAAGTGTGGCTGCCTCCATTCTCTTCCACACCGAGAAGCCTGACTACGGGCGTCCCTCAGGGCTCAACCCTGAGCCCCCTCCTTTTTAACGTTTATGTGACACCGCTAATCTATCTGGCGGAAGGGCTGGGTGCTAAAATCATAGCATATGCTGATGATACCCAGCTTCTCTTCACGTGGAAGAAAAATGATTTATCCCCTGATTTAGCTAAAAACTGTCTGGATGAAGTTTTTAAATGGTTAGCGCTGGCCCAACTCAAATGCAATGAGGAGAAGTCTGAGGTACTCCTCTATGGGCCCTTCCCGCTGCATTTTAGGGATGACCTTTGGCCCGAGGGTTACCCCATGCCTAAGTCAATGGGAAGCCCAGTAAAACATTTGGGGGTCTGGTTCAGTGAGGACCTCAGATTCCTACCGCAGATCAATAAATTGGCCGGAGTGTGCTTCGGCACACTGAAACTCCTCAAGAAATTTTTGCCACTACTGCCTAAAGCTGCAAAAGAAATGGTGACCCGCGCTCTCATTCTCTCGCGGTTAGACTACGCCAATGCCCTCTACATTGGTCTTCCTGACTACCAGCTAAAAAAGCTACAGACCATCCAGAATGCGGCCGCTAGAACGCTACTGGGTATTCCGGGTAGGTCCAGCACTAAGCAACTGCTTCGGGATTTGCATTGGCTTCCGGTTGACCAGCGTGTTCTGTTTAAGGCTCTTACCATTGCTCATGGTGCCCTTTACAAATCAGGGCCCATGTATCTCAGGAGACGCTTTGATTTCTATGTACCACCCAGACACCTTCGCTCCACGGGGCAATGCCTTGCTGTTATTCCTCGTTACCGCCTCGTTAGAACGGGAGGTAGCTCCCTCTCTGTCAGGGCGGCTAAGGCTTGGAATAGCCTGCCCTTCGAGCTTAGGAACATCCATGACCTTAGGCTGTTTAAAAGGCAGTTAAAAACCTTGCTTTTTAATTAATTTTCCAGCCGTGGTCTACGCCTCCCTGTGTCCTTTGAATTGGCTTTCGCGCCGGGACACTTCCGAGTATCCGTGCGCGCTATAAATGGCGGATAACATAACATAACAGTTTATAACCCCCCAACTCAGACATTCCATGCTGTCACATTAACCTTGTGACCTCTTCTTACTTCCTAAGATAACTATCTAACTAAACATTTCCTATGCTACCTTCCCCTTCCTGCCTGCTCCCGGAGTAACTTTTCCAAACCTAAACTTAACTTATAAACAATATAAACCACTAGTTACCAAGAAAAACGCCATCACCTGCTTCAAGCGACACCCAATGTACAAAATTCCCCCTAGCACACCTGTGTCCAATGAAAACAGCCTCCTGAAAACAAAAATTGAGGGAAACCCCCCCCCGATAAAAAGGGAGGGAGGACGGGAGACAAACTTTCCCACCCACGCACCCAGCTGCCCTGATGCCTGATGCCGTGTCACCTTACTAAAATGGTGACACAGCATCCTAAAATGGCCGGTTTTATCCTTCCCAGCCCAAGTGTAGCCCAACGAGCCCAATTGGGCTCTGGGCTGCACCAACGGCCCAAAAAACCCCGGGGGGGGGCAAGCCTCCCGGTGGTCGGCCGCCCCCCCAAAGCCCTATTGGGCCAAAGGGGGGCACAGCACAGACCACAAAAAGCTCTATATGTGTGAAAAAGGCCACTTTATTGAAGACAGGTGCACTTTACAACAAAACATTTCCCTTGGCCTTTGCCGTACAAAACTAAACCTCGCTAAATAGTTTTCTTCCTACCTTTCCTCCCACCCCCACCCCTAAAGTTTCCCCCTTTCCCCTTCCTTGCAACAGTTTAGAACCCCCCAACTCGGACATTCCATACTGTCACATTAACCTTGTAACCTCTTCTTACTTCCTAAGATAACTATCTAACTAAACATTTCCTATGCTACCTTCCCCTTCCTGCCTGCTCCCGGAGTAACTTTTCCAAACCTAAACTTAACCTATAAACAATATAAACCACTAGTTACCAAGAAAACGCCACTCAAAAAGTCCCTGCCTCTCAAACTTTTTGACCTCTCAACTAGGGCCTAGGACTTCTTCGGATACCTTCTAATATCCAATGCCCTCTCCAGTACCTCCTTAATCTGAATGATGTACCACTCCAAACCAAAACGTGACAAGTGCACCCCATCCTGTCTGAAAAAATAAATTGCCGCGTATCTAAGTTCAGGATGTTCCACTCTCCCTATGCCCTCCTTGTCGCAAAACAGTCTCATGTCCCTGTTGATTTCCTCCTGGCCTTATCTATCGCTGCCGGCCTCTCTGCCCCCCTCCAATGCCTTCTCGGGATGAACTCTGACCAGATGACATAACATCCAGACCATTGCTGCTTTATTTCCAACAAGTCCCGCTTCATCTGCTTCAATAAGGCCAGGCCCTTACACAGAACCAAATCGTTCTCACCCAAGTGGATGATCAAAACATCTGGACAACTGCCACCTCTAACTAGCTTATTTAACAATGGAAACAACTCATGCCATCTCATGCCCCCTTTCCCATGCCAAAAACACTTAAACAACGCTGTGTCAAGACCGAGATTCAAACCTTTCCCTTTATCCCCCTCGTGACGCTTGGCCCACTTAACGAAGGAGTGGCCAACAATCCAAATGGACAACTCAGCGGACGCTGGCCCAGCCACTGCACCTGAAAAGACACATATGTGAGAAAAAAAAACACTGGAAACACACTTAAGCCTCTCCCCCCCCCAAATGCTGTAACTGAATGTATCTTTTAAGGCAATCCGACTTCCATCCTTCCAAGCGCATGATCCTGTCCCTCCCCCACCCTGCCTGGCCGCCTCTGTTGTTGCCCCTATGCGAAAAGAATGGGTACCAAATTCGCTCGGCGCTTCTCCTAAGCACAATAGTGCTCGTCGCATTACCCACAGCAGCTGTGCCGCTGTCACTTGGAGGCCCGATCCCCTGTAGAAAACCGCCCCAGAACCCGGCAGCCGCCACCGACTTAAAGCCCTTTCCCAAAGAACTGGGCACAACTCCTTGTCATCTGTGGCACACCTCCCACCTCCCAGCTCCTCTCCGGTCTGTCTTGGATTGTGTGATCTTCAATGCCACCCGCTCCTCCCTCAGTTCAACTTCGCCCCACTGTACCCCCCGTACGCCCTTCCTACCCAAAAGTTCTGACACCCGAAAGGCCCCAAAGTACATCCAAGACATTAAAGTGGCAAACAAAACCGCCTCTTCCCTGTTCCTGCATATCCGGGGCACTGCCTGCAGCAAACCGAACAAGAAAACCTTAGACACCGGCCTCCTCACCTGAGGCCGAACGCCCCTTTCTCTCACCCAACCTTCCAGCATGCGGCTGCCCAGCTCCCCGCCCGAAGGAGCGTAGCCCCACCACAATTTCCCCTTAAAAGCGATACCTGACAATTTGCCTGCTATAGTAACCTTCGACAAACCTCTGTCAATGAGTGACAAAATAAACTGGACCACCTCCTCCTCCCTCGCCCATTGTTCTGCCCCTCCCCGAGCCCCCCCTCCAGAAATTCTCTCCATGCCTGAGTATAAGCTTTCTGCGCCGATGGTGCCAGGGACCCTACCACCCGGTCAAGCCTTCTTTGTCGCATACCGACCACATCCCCGCTGGAACCGGCGTCTTGCCTTCGACCGCCTCCATGACTAGCCCATGGAACCTCTCCCACTGTGAACGAGACAAAGCGTCCGCTATGTCATTGTCCACGCCTGGCACATGTCTGGCTTGAAACAAAATGTCATGTTTCAGACCGCTAAGGACAAACACCCTCATCAACTTAAGTACCTGCGCATCCCTTGCTGATTGTCTGTTTACCACCTGAACGACTGACATGTTATCCACTTTGAAAATCACTTTCTTGTGTGTCAAATCCTGCGCCCAAACTGTCACAGCCACCATCAGCGGGAAAAGCTCCAGAAAGGCGATGCTTCTCCCCCATTCTTCCATTGCTGAGGCCACTCTTCTGCGCACCACCTCCCGTCCCAGTAAAGCCCAAACCCATGAGCCCCCGCCGCATCGGAGTATATGGTGACCTCCCACTCCCACTCCTTTGGTGTCGCCATGGGGATGCCATTAAAATCCTCCAAGAAATTTCTCCACATGCGGAGATCTGCCTTCGTCCCTGCGGACAGACGCATGTGATGGTGTGGCAATGTCAAATCCGCCAGAGACCTCCCCAACCTCCTGCAAAAAGTCCGTCCTGCCCTGACTACCCTACATGCGAAGTTCAGCTGCCCTAGCAGTACTTGCACCTCCCTGACCGTCACCTTTTTCTTTGCCAGAATGTCATCAATCAAAATCAACATGGGCAGCTTTTTATCATACGGCAGGCGTGCCTCCATCGCCTCCGAATCCAGTTCAATGCCATAGAAATGACAACACCGTGCTTGGACCTTGTGTCTTCTCTGGTGCCAGGGGCACACCCAAATGGCCCATGAGCTCTTGAAAACTTGTCAGCTGTAGCTGACAGTCCGTTGAACCAGGCTGGCCCACCAGGAAGAAGTCATCAAGGTAGTGTGTCACCGTCTCTTTGCCCGTGTGCCAAGTGAAAACCCATTGCAGAAATGAACTGAAACGCTCAAATAATGCACAGGATATCGAGCATCCCATTGGCAGAGCCTTGTACACAAAGAAGAGCCCCCCAAACTGTATACCGAGCAGCTGGTAATCGTCAGGGTGTATAGGCATTAAGCGAAAAGCTGACTTAATGTCACATTTCGCCATCAAGGCTCCCTTCCCGACTGTCGCTACTAACTCCCTGGCTACGTCCACTGATGAATAAGACACGGATGTCAGGTCGTCCGCTATAAAGTCGTTCACTGACGACCCCTCCGGCCAAGAGAGGTGTTGTATCAGCCTGAACTGCCCTGGCTCCTTCTTTGGCACTCTCCCTATGGGGGAAATAATCAATTCCTTGATGGGAGAGACTGAAAACGGTCCCGCCATGCGCCCTTCCGCTACTTCTTTGAACAGTTTGTCCCTCACTACCCCCCTGTGCGGTTTATCTGATTTCAAATTTTCGGCCCACCTGGCGGTCCGAGGGCCCTCCTAGCCAATTCGAAAACCTTCCCTGAAACCCACTCTCAATAAATCTGCGTCCTCCGTGTGGGGATAGGCCGCCAAAAAACGCTCTAAGCATGTCTGTCTAATGGGTGTATGAGCCTTTTCCCATCTTCCCCTGCGCTCGTCGGCCACCCCTATTCCCGGAGTTCTGGTGAACCCCGTGGTTAAAATGCTGTCCCTGTCCGCTGAAGCCCAGCCCATAGCATTGCACCAATGGGTGCTTGCCTGAGCACTTCGACCATTCGTGTCTGAACTTGCAATACTCCCTGGAGCATGTACCCTTGTTAAAATCCCAACATGCCCCTTGCACATTTCCTGTGCCTTTAGCTGCATATCCCCCCCGCCGGGTGGGGCGGCCCTGAAAGGGGCAGTAAACAAGTGGCAGGCCGCTGGCCGTATAAGTCGTTTTCCCAAACTTCACAGCCCCCATTGTCTGTTGATAGAGATCTGCATCTATCTCCCCCCACTTAGCTTCTGTGTCCCATGCGAGCCTAGCCCTGAACTCCTCATCATAATGTGACCAGGCGTATCCCCCGTATGTCAATTCCGCTCTTCTGATCACGTCCATGTATTTGAACAGGGCATCAGATCTGTCCGGGTATTTTTTGCAGTATACGCTTGCGAATATCAAAAAGGCCGCCGACCAGTTTTCAAGGGTCATGGGCACCCGGGGCCTCTTGGCCAGTTCTAGCTCTTCCTCCTTCAACCCTTCTTTGGCCCTCAGCTCTCTATGTAGCAGCTTCAACATATCTACGTATTCCCCTTTCCAGATCTTCTCCTTCGTTGATAACATAAGGTGCGCACCCAGCGGCTTGGTCACTCCCATGTATGGTAGCCGCTTAATCTTGATCTCGTGGCTCTCCTTAGGCCTGACTGCCTGTGCCCCTTGTATAGCCCCTTGCGCAGGCGCACCTCCCCATCTCCCCCCCCACGCATCCGTCCCCACTGACACTTTCCCTTTTTTGTGACCCAACATGTTAGCCTCCACCAAATCCTTACCTGGCGTCAAGGTCGGCGTCCTCACCGGATCCCGCCGCCTAACCAGTTGTGCATGAGGTGGCACCACGCCTTGTGTCCCAGAACGTCGTTCTTCCCGGTCCATCTGCAACACACTAGGTACAGCATTATTCAACCCCCCGACTCCCTCCTATTCCCCTTCGTCATCTAGGAGCTGCCCTTCTTCAACGCTATCCTCATCATAGTCCAGTTGTAACTGTTCCCCTACCCATGACTCCCTCATGCTGGACTGGGCCGCTTCCCGTCCGCTGCGTATTAACTCATCCAGGCCCACGCCTGTACCACAATGGCCTGACATCAATCCTTCCTCCCTACTCTTGTGTGTTTGCCCTGAGCCCTGCGCCACCGCCCTTGAGGCCGCATCGGCCCACCGGGGTTTGGGCGCCACTGCCCGCGCCTCCGTCCTCCAGCTCACTGTCTCCTGTAGGTCCCACGCCGGGGTCTGGCTGCCCGCTCGGGACAATGCCCACCCATCAGATCAGTGCCGCGGAGCCGCATGCGACTCACCCGAAATCATGGCCTGGTGCCCCTGTAAATGAAATGTAAGGTCCGACGTGCCGGGGTTAATGCCTTAACCTGTACCTGGCAAACCTGTACACCATTGCCAATAACCCCCCCTCCCGCCCCTCCACTGCCCCTCCCCTCGCCCCCTCTGCCTGCTCTGCCCCCCCACACCCTCTTCCTGCCCACGCCCGATGAGTGCCCCCCCGCCGTGACGGGGATCCCCCTGGCCCCCCCTCTGGCGCGAGTAAAACACGGCTGGGGACTGCTCCCTTCGCCATTTTCCCCCTCCCCCTCCTGCTCCTCCCCATCGCTCCACTCTAAGATGTCCGCCAGCCTGGCTGACGCATGGCCCAACCCTCCTCCTCCCTCCGGGGCCCTCCTTTCCACAACCCTCTGCCCCCCCAGTACCGCCGGGATCCTGTCCATGGCCCAGCCCCCCTCCTCAGACCAGCTGTGCCTGAGCCCCGCCGGGGCCCTATCCAGCCCCCCTCCCAAATCCAATGACGGCATCTGACCCCACCTGGCCCCCCCTGGCTCCCTTTGGTGGCTGCCCTTGTCTGCCTGGTCCCCCCATCCCCCTTCCACTGGGGCGTCCGGCACCCCCCCTGGAGGCTGCCCTTGACTGCTTGATCCCCCCCACCCCTTTCCCTCCTGGTGCTGCACCCTGAGGCGCCTGGCCCCTCCCCCCCTCCTTTCACCAGCCGTTGGGTCCTGGAGCGCCTGTGCCCTCCCGTCCTCACCAGCCCCGAGCCCCCTGTTGGTCCCTCCCATGCACCGCGGCCTTGTCCCACCTGCATCATCCCTGGCCTGTGGCCTTCTTGCACCGCCCCCCTCCCCATGCGTTTTCGGGCACGCGCGGCCCCCGTGGCCGCCACCACTGTCCTTGCCGTTATAACGGCCCCGCCTGCTCCTGCCACGAAGTCGAGAGCGGGTCGCCGGAGGGCACCCTGCCCCCCCCCATGCTGTTTCTTCCCTCGTGGAGCCACGCTGATAATGCGGTCGCATGGCCTCGATAACCCTTGGATCCTCCGCCATCACTCGCCACACAAAACCCAACTAACGGAGGAAAAACCTCTTAGAAAAAACTTTCCCACCCACTCACCCAGCTGCCCTGACCGGCCGCCGTGTCACCTTACTAAAATGGTGACACGGCATCCTAAAATGGCCGGTTTTATCCTTCCCAGCCCAAGTGTAGCCCAACGAGCCCAATTGGGCTCTGGGCTGTACCAACGGCCCAAAAAACCCCGGGGGGGGCAAGCCTCCCGGTGGTCGGCCGCCCCCCCAAAGCCCTATTCAGCAGAACCAACGACAGGCACCTAAGAAAAACTTCGAACTCCCACACTTATTTTTTTCCCCCACAAATGAAGCACTTTTTTCCGCCATCCTCCAAATCAGGTCATCTCCATTAAAAGAGCTACGCTAGGGCTGTTGCAATGAGGGTGTTTACCTCTCTTCGTACTAGTATCTCAAAAGGTAAGTCTCTAAGTTGGTCTTTAGCAGCACAACATCAGTCCTGAAAATCACAATATGGATCTTCAACTGAAAGAGATTGATATTAACCAAAGATACTACATGATCCAAACTGTCAATTTATCTAACAGGAAAAATACAGATTAGTCAATTGCTTCCAGGGGTGCTTACTGCGGATTTATGGCAGCCATCACAGCATGGGACCTCCACCCATCCTTCTGCCCCAACAAGCCAGGTGCTCCCTCAGCAGAGACAACGCAACTTGACTACAGGCAGGGACTATTAAGCCAGGTTTCTACAAGGCCTCTACTGTGCCGCAGCTCCTACCTCCCGCATTCACCCATGGCCTGCCAATCTTACCTTGAACCGACAAGCCCTATCTCTTGATAGGAGGGATGCGCGAAACGGGGAAGACCAAAGCGCAAGAGACCAGTCAATGATTCGAGCCAAGACTGCCTTTGGTTTTGAGAATCACTCTCACGCCAAATTTATTATATTACAAGAAAAAGGAAGAATCACTACAATCAGTTTCATTTTACGTCATGAGCAATACATTGTGAAAAAATAACCTTATTTGAAGTGCACTCTAGGCATTAAAAACCCTACAACTGCACCCCTGCCCCAGATATTCTTAGTAGACTCATGGTTGGTCACTGACTGGACTTCATCACACTGCATACTCCTCGAACCTTGCTCAAACCGGGGGCCTTGCCAAATTCTTGAACAAATCACGATTATCCCCTGCCAGGGACCAAGGCCAACTCAGATGCTGTCAATCCAACAAGGGGGGTTACTGTCCCTAAAGTGACACAGATCGTGTCTGAGAAAAAAAAGAGTAGAGAGAAATGGGCGTCTAGGTACTGCGCCAATCAAGAAAAGACAGTCAACAAGATTGTCTCTTGTTGCCCTCACACATCCCCAGGGATGTCATGCTTCATCATTGGGTGGTGCTCCTCGTTGGGCCGGCGCTGCAATGCCCTACGGGTCCCCCGAAGGGTCACTATAGCGGAGATCTTTTTATTTTGCCGTTTGATGAGTGTGAGAGTGTGTCCTAAGTGGGGTCATGAGAAGTGGGTGTGAGACTAAATATTAAAACTGGCTAGAGGATATCCCAAACGTTTTAATTTGCTGATTCCCCTGTCAGAGTAAAAAACCCGTAGGTTAGTGTTACTTGTGGGGTAGTAGTGGCTGGCCCCTAATAACTGAAAAAGGAAAAGGTTGCCATATTTTGGTGCCTAAAATTGGTCAAACTGATCTCTGAATCTGTGAAAGCATACTTTACAGAGCAGAGATCCACATCTACTGTGCGATTCACTGATTCGCCTTTGGCTGCGGAAAAATTGTCTATTACTCTGAATTCCCTAGGTTCCTTCTTAGCAACAATGTTTTTGAGTCACTCTGCCCTGCAGGAACCAGCTATACTGCCAAGTCTTTCCTTATCCAGCTTTCTCCAAAACACTTCTTTATCAGCTGAGAGAGACTGCTAGTTCTTACAAAAGTTATTCCCAACCATCCCAAGGGTGGGTAGTCTAAAACTGTAGGGGAAGCCAAAGTAAAGTTGTTGAGCCACATGTGGATCAAGATAAGAATTAAGCCAAAGGATAATCGACTGCCAGAGTACTGCAGAGAGTGCTTTAAGGGGCGGGTTTTCATGCACATCGCTTCTGGGCTTCCTTCCCTTTGGATTTCTGAAACATTTGCATTCAGGGTAGGAAGAGAGGCCACAGGCGTCCATTTGTGCATGGACTTGGAGATACCACCTAGGCACGTACATGTTTTCTTGTTATAGGCCTAGCAAGCCCCTTTTCTCTCCCCAGAAGGCAATGCAAAAGGACCAGTTCCCACCACATTCTCCCTTTTTTAACATCACACAATTTAGACGTGCAATAACATCACCTGACCCAATACATGTTTGGATTAGACACCTTCTTCAACCGGAAAGCCTTACCATACTCCTGCCATACCATACTCCTGCCAGCAATTACCAACAAACTCCTATTCAGCGCTATCCCATTTTGATAATAAGCCATCTGGGGCCCTTGTGATGGCCACTTCTCTAGTACAACTGATTGGTAAACCCTCTCACCCAATTAGTCAGTGTTTCTTCAACTTGAGGCATGTGCTGCTTGTGTGTACAAACTTTACTGCCTTTACAGTGGCGGATGCTCTGCTATGGCGGAGAAGTGCCGCCCCACTGCTTTTGAGCAGTGCAAAGTAAAGGAAATATAAAATGATAACTGAGTTATTATCGTTTTATGTTTCCTTTGCGGGCGGTCAGGCGGGTGGGCGGGGCTGCTCTGCTGTCGGAGCAGGGCAGGAGAGGAGTGGTTTGCCCACTCCTAAGTGTGCAATGACTGTTTGGTTGGCCCTCTCGGGCTGCCCAAACCAGTCATGCCCACTTTCCCCGTTCTCCATGCAGGCTGCATTACAGCCTGTGTCCAGAACATGCCCAGGCCCCCATTCCCTGGCTGAGCGTCCAACCAGGACGCTCAGACCAATCACAACACTGCACTGCAGCATTGTGATTGGTTAGGGAGCCTGGGTGCTTACCAATCACAATGCTGCATTGCAGCGTTGTGATTGGTCAGTGGGGCCTGCTTCCTGTTCCTCGAGTTCCACGAGGAGAGCAGGAGCAGAGACGTGGGACCCGGCGGCAAGGTAACTTTATTTTTTTATAAATTTGCTCCATGTGCGATCCCCCACCCCTGCGTGACCACCCTAACCCCCGCCTCGCCACCCCCCCTCCCGCCCTACCACTCGCGAGCCATGCCAACCGCCACTGTGCCTTTACCCTCCTCAGTTGCAGGCTTCTCCGAGACCAAATCAAATACGTCAACTGAAACCCCAATTGGTCTATAGGCTAAAGAACAGAGTCAGGCACCAGGACCAACACTGGTATTTTGTCAGTCTTTTTCTCCCGGCTTCGTCTTCTGGAACGATGGAGCTGGCCACTGATGTAGGCAGCTGTGCAGAGCCCACAGCCTATGTGGACCTTTGAGTCCGGCTTGCCTCCTGGTATTTGATCCAACGCCTGTCCCACCTACATTTGTCCCTGAGGTCATTACCTGAGTGAGAAACCCCGCTGCCTACCGCTTACCCACTGCGAGTAAAGCCACTGACCTCGCTTTGGCGCGGTTACCTGCCACCCCACTCATCTCAAGTTTGTCCGCATTAGCCCTAAGAAGCTAATCCCTGCAGTTTAGGTAACCAAGGAAGCACTCAAGCCAATCTAAGGCACATTTCATTACTCTGTCATTCACTGCAACTGTCCCTGTGACCGGTGTGGTAGAAACAAGGGTCACCATAGGAGCGACCGACGGCCATTGTTCGACCACTGCATCGATTGGGACAAGCACACATGCCAACATTTTACAAGTGGAAATTGGGAGATATTGAAAAAAAAATGGGGAAATGCATTTCCTCCATCGACATGCATTGAATCAGAGGCAATTTCAGGCAGGAGACAGGTAAAATAAAGGCATTTTTTTCTTCAAAAATCGGGAGTCTCCCGCATGAATTGGGTCCGTTGGTATCTATGTAGTGTTTTTTTTTTTTTTTACAGCAAAACAATGGAACATAAAGACATATTTTTGGCCGGGCACGAGGACACAATGACCTTCAAAGTGGCATTCGTGGAGGTGCTATCAGTGACATGGTATCAGTTTGGATACCAGGTGGCAGCCAGGGCTGCTGGAGGCACGTCTTCCCCTGGCAGATGTGCCATCTAATAATAAAACAACTTCAAAGATGTAAAGCTTTTAATCACACCTGGGAACGGGCTGCCAAAAGGCAGAGGCTAAACTAATTTCAGTTCCCACCGAGTCACAAAGCATCTTGGTGAATAGATTCATCTTTTTGAGCTCAGACGTTAATCTGTGAGAGGCGTAGCAAGCGAGATTCCCCCCTAAACTGTACTGTGAGACGGGATATTTGAACCGAATCGACCTGCGAGTTCCGAAATAACCTTCGTAGCAGGTGCATTGGGGCAGTGTGTCAACTCCCAGGGCACTAACATTTCCACTTCCCCCGGAAGGCCTCGCAGTATTAGCGCTAACGACTGAATGAAACCAAGGGGCATATTTACAAGGAGATATCGCCACCAGAACGTCACTTTTAGTGAAGTTCTGGTAGCGATATGCCCTTCTCCTTATTTACAAAGTGGCGTTAGGCCACTTAACATGGCATGCAATGGGTGTTGCAGTGGGCGTTCCGCCGCAACACCCATTGCTTTTTTACGCTACCACATATTTACAAATATGGGGCAGCACCTAAAACTAAGGACAGGTAAAACCGGTCTTAGGATGGCAATATGAGGAGAAATCATTAATTTCTCCTTGTATTTTGCCATTCGGCAGCACACATAGAAACAACAAAGCGCCTTTCAAGATTGTTTATGTGCAGGAAGATGTCTCTTCCTGCACATAAACAATCGCCCTTGCAGCACATGCACCCATGCAACAGTGTGCAAGGGGGCCTGCGCTGGCGCTAGGCAGCTTTTTTAGCGCCAGCGCTAGGGGAAATGCAGAGGTGCGCTGTATTTTTGAAAATGCGGCGCATCCCTGCGTTTAAGAAAATTCAGAGCACGGCGGTACCAATTTTGGCATAACACCACGCTCTGATATTTTATTGTAAATATCCCCCCAAGCTTCATTGCACGAATTAAAGGGGTCAGTTTGCATCATGCAACACATGCAAAATTCAACGGATTCAGCATCCACATTTGCATTGATCCAGGCACCATTTTCCTCAAGAAGAGAGGCCAGATTACATTGCATTCCACCTGTGCAAATTTTCACTGACATTTATGCTGATTGACCAATTAAAAAAATCTGTTTTGAACTGAGAGACTGGTGCAAAAAAATGTATCTGTGCACTGAGCGTTCAGTGCAAAAATCTGTGCAAAATTGCTCTGCATTGGTCAACTGTTTTACAATCTACTATTTGCCCTTCACATCGACACTCCACCCGTTTACAAAGGGGTGCAAACAAAACACCTTACATCTTTTCTAAGATGCCTGTTTTAAAGCACTTGGGGGCCATATGAGATTCGAGAGCCACAGCTACCTGTTTTATCTGTTATAAACAGGCTTGTTAACTGATCGTTCAATAGGGTGGCCAGATTTTGAAAACCAAAAACCGGGACATTCTACAAACAAAGAAGAACTACAATTTTGCATCAACGCAGGGGCACAGGGTGGCTTAGTTCACAGTGCTAAAAAAAACACAGGCACTTCTGCACTATAGTGCAATTTTTACACATTTTATAATCTATGCTAATTAAATTGCTTTCTGATAAAGGCTTTTAACTAATCCTGCACTGTGAAACGCATGAAAACTTGCCCCGATTTATGTTCAATTGACCCTCTCTGAAAACCGGGATTTATGCTAAATTTACTGCAATTTTCTGGGACAGATGATGAAAAACTGGCACTGCCTCAGCAAATCCAGAATGCATAGGAACGCTATTACTTGAGCAGGTGTGGATCAAGACCTGCCTAGTGAACTGAAGGCCAGCTGTGTACCTGTGGATGGTTGTTTACGCAGAGGCTAGTTCTGCACCTCCTGTTCAGCCAGAGCTTTGAGATTTAATGTACCAATTCCCCTAGATGGCTTCAAGGGCTGAGGGAGAGTGACATATCCATCCTACCTCTGTCAGGGATACAGGCGTTGCGGCGCCTGCCTAGTTCCCTGAACTACAACTCCCATATTGCCCGGCCACGGAAGGGAATAAAAGCCGGAGAGGGCGCACAGGAAGTTGCGCGTAATTCTGTTGCTTTCTCTCTCTCTCTCTGCCGAGAGAGAGCTGCCTGCTGAAGCGCCAGAGGATTAAGCGCTAGGGGTACTGTCCTGTGTCTGGATGGGGTTCGCAACACCTCGATGCGGAACCAGTGAGTACCGTGTACGTTCCTAGTGGGAATCCTGTTTAATTTTCTTGTGTTACACGGAATACTGCGGTGCTACCGCGTATTGCCGTTTCTTGATTGTTTTCTTCTTGGCTCGTATACTGCGGGCGGATTGCAGACAGTGCGAGCGGAATACTGCGGTGCTACCGCGTATTGCCGTTTCTTTATTGTTTTCTTCTTGGCTCGTATACTGCGGGCGGATTGCAGACAGTGCGAGCGGAATACTGCGGTGCTACCGCGTATTGCCGTTCTTTGATTATTACCGTGCCCTTATACTGAAGGCGGATTCTAGAAGCACTAGCGGAATACGGCGGTTCTACCGCGTATTGCCGTTATTGTGCCAGAAGCTATCTCTCGTTTACTGTTGTGTTCTATCGGAATACAAGCGGGCTACAGCGGTGAAGGAACCACGTAGCGCCGCAGGTGTACTGGAAACTTCGTTCTTTTCATTTATACTATCTGGGGTGACGGGACTTGTTCTGAGATTCAGTTCTCAACTAACAATATATTTCCTCAGTAAAAGCACAGGTGATGTAACCTTGTGGAACTGCCAAACTGTATTCAATATTTACTTTCATGCATTGGGATAGGTTGACTGCCATCACTACTTTTCCTTTGGTGCTTATAGGTGGGTATGCATGACGCCTGTGTGAGTCCTAGTGACAGGTGAAGTGTTGTGGTACTTACCCTGGTTAATGTTCTGGTGTTCTTTATCTTAGGCGGAAAGAGTGTTATTCATGACGACCTGTGTCGAGTCTCAAGGGTTGTACCAACAGCAGCATCTAGTTCAGGTACATATATCTCCTAGTGAGACATTACTGAGAGTAGCCATTATTCCATGCATATATAACCTGTGTTTCATTTATTCTTTCAGGTCCTATTCCACTGCAGTCCTATTCCCTCTCCTTTTCCCCCGCCTGATCGTTCGAACACCCTGTAGGCAATTGCATCAGGGTGTTGGTGAGATCTGGAGGTGGACCCTTTTTGCTGCAACTGGACCCTGCGGAGCTGGGCCTGACAGAATTACGCGCCCACGAAATTAGCTTTGCCCGGTTCAGTTGTAGTAAGGAATGGCCACACTGGAGGACGTGCTGCAGGCATTGGTCCTGGTCCAGCAGGAATTGGCCTCTTCCAAGGCTGAAACAGCCGCCTTAAGAGATAAAGTTGAGAGGCTATCTAGGAACCCTTTCAACATTTCTACCGCTGCCCCTCAAATACAGGTGACTGTACCTCCACCCATCCCCTTAGCAAGTCCTGAAAGATACGCCGGGGACCCGGCAAAGATACAGGTGTTTCTGACGCAGATAATGTTGCACTTCTCTTGTAGACCAGCTTCTTTTCCCAATAACCATTCCCGGGTGGCCTTTGCTATCTCGTATCTAGTGGGGGACGCTGCCAATTGGGCCGTTCCATTGGTTAGAAATAACGATGCAGTTTTGTCAGATTGGTCAGCGTTTAGGACTGAGTTTGAGAGGGTGTTCGATCGTCGGACCACCACCTTTAGCGCTGATAGAGAACTGCTGGACCTTAAACAAGGGAGAAACGACCTAGTAACATATCTGACCACGTTTAACAGATTAGTGGCCGAGACTGCTTGGCCAGAGGAGAAGAGAATGTCTTTGTTTTATCAGGGACTACGGGATGAGCTAAAAGACATACTGGCTCAAATAGACCCGCAACCCACTACTTGCGCGGACATGATCAATTTAACGTTGAGGTTGGATGGGAGGTTGGCCGAGAGAGGGGGTGAGAGGAGAAAGTGGGATAAGGGATTCTTTAGACCAGAGAGACCCTCAAGAAGGCAGGTGTCCACCCCTGAGACGGCACATGAACCCATGGAGATCGGGCGGTTCGTTCTCCTCTGTCCAGAGAAGAAAGAGAAAGCCGAAGAGTACATGGGTTATGTATGTATTGTGGGAAGAAGGGCCATTACGTTAGGGAATGCCCTACTAAACCCAAATCTTCAGAGGTGTGGTCTCGGAATAAAAGGGTGGCTGTATCCACTACTCTACCTGCTGTAATGCCAGGGACTTCCCCAGGTGTTGGTGAAACCATCAAGGGCTGGCAACTCCCCTCCTTGGCCACCTCTGGTTTGCTGGACACCGAATCACACATAGTACTCCCTATGATAATCGGGAGCCATGATCAGTTCCATCAAGTAAAAGCTATGGTGGATTCAGGCGCCACAGGGAACTTCATAGACAGTGGACTGGTTGATCGCCTTGCCCTATTGAGAGTACTCAGGTCGCAACCAGAAGAGGTTTTCGCTGTGGACGGAAAACCATTGAAATCTGGTTTGATTACAGAACAAACGGAGGTACTATTCTTGTCCTTGGTTATGGCAGAGGAAACACATAAGGAGGGGTTATCCTTTAACATCATCGATGCCCCCCAGTATGAGGTTATACTGGGTATGCCTTGGCTGTGCCACCACAATCCCACCATCGACTGGAAGGCTAAAACACTTCTGTTTCAGTCAGACGATTGCAGAGGCCATTGTAGTCCAAACGGTCCCTCACAAGCTGCCGCGCTATTACATCCCTATGTGGTGGCAACAGCGGTTGAGAAGGAGACCCTGTTGCCCATGGTGTACTCTCAGTTCACGGACGTGTTCAGTGAGGTCCAAGCTGAACAGTTGCCCCCTCATCGGGAGTATGACTGTCAAATAGACCTGGTGGAAGGGGCCACGGTCCCGGCCTGTAGAGTGTATGCATTGTCTGTGCCAGAAACAAAACACTTGCGCGAATACCTGGACCACTATCTAGAAATAGGGTTTATTAGGCCTTCGCGGTCCCCGGCTGCCTCTCCGCTTTTTTTTATAACTAAGGCCAATGGTGATCTTAGGGCTTGTGTGGATTACCGCGTTCTGAACAAGAACACCGTTCGAAACAGATACCCTTTACCCCTTATTTCTGTGTTGCTTGATCAGGTGAGAGAAGCCAAGATTTACACAAGATTAGACCTAAGGGGTGCGTATCATTTAGTGCGTGTCAGAAATGGGGATGAATGGAAAACGGCGTTCAAAACACGATACGGATTATTTGAGTATACTGTCATGCCGTTTGGCCTTTGCAACGCCCCAGCGGCATTTCAGTATTTTCTTAATGACGTGTTGAAGAACTTTGTGGACTTGTTTGTTGTTGTGTACATAGACGACATCCTTATCTATTCCGATACAGCGGAGGAGCATGACAAACATGTAATAGAGGTACTGACAGCGCTGCAAAACCACAGGTTATTCTGTAAGCTGAGTAAATGTGAGTTTGGGGTACGCAAGGTGGAATTTCTGGGGGTTATGCTGTGCCCAGAAGGATTCCACATGGCTGAGAGGAAGGTATTGGCCGTGCAGGAATGGCCTATCCCAAAAACAGTACGTGATGTACAGTGCTTCTTAGGCTTCGCGAACTATTATCGCAGGTTTATCCTCCATTTCTCACAGGTAGCAGTTCCCATTACCAGAATCCTTAGGAAGGGCCTTCCTTTTCATTGGTCGAGAGAAGCGGAGGAAACCTTCACCTTTCTAAAGAAGGCATTTACCACGGCTCCAGTACTCGCACATCCCAGACCTGAACATCCTTTCGTGGTAGAGGCAGATGCCTCCGATGAGGCCATTGGGGCCATCCTGTCCCAAAGGAATCAGAGCACGGGACAGCTGCATCCTGTGGCTTATTTATCCAGGAAACTGAACCCTGCGGAACGAAACTACACCGTCGCAGAGAAAGAGCTACTGGCAATAAAGAGGGCGTTCCAAGAATGGAGGCACTACCTATGGGGTGCTAGCCATCCCATCACGGTGTATACCGATCATCGGAATCTGCAATACATGAAGTCTGCGCGTCACCTTTCTCAGCGCCAGATGAGATGGATGTTGTTTTTTGCCGAATACGACTTCGTAGTCACCTTTCGTCCAGGGGCGGAGAACCGAAAGGCAGACTCTTTATCTCGACTGGAAACGATGGAACCTGCCACACAGGACCAGAACACAGGGGCTATCATCGAACCCTCTAGAGTGATATGCGTCATCCGTGCGGAAGCCTTTTTGGATGAAGTAAGACAACATAAAACCCTAGCCGAATGGGAAGCATGGGCAGCAATGGGGACCGAACGTGCAGTAAAACATGGTTTACCGTTCCATAAAAAACGATTGTTTATTCCCACTCCTGAGCTACAAAAGAAGGCTTTCCAATGGTGTCACATGTCGCCCTTGGCGGGACATACTGGTGTGCGGAAGACCGCGCACCTGACACAACGTCACTTCTGGTGGGGGTCCCTTAATGCTGATGTTGCTGCTTGGGTGGCTAGGTGCGAGGAATGCGCCAGAGCAAAGACCGAACACATCAAGATGAAGGGAAAACTCATCCCTATGCCCACTCCACACCAACCTTGGCGAAGTATCAGCCTGGATTTCATCACGGGGTTACCTTTGGAGAAGGGGTACTCAGCCATCCTAGTGGTGGTGGATGGACTCACGAAGATGGGACATTTCATCCCTTGTGTGAACCTCCCTACGGCCTCCCAAACAGCACAGCTGTTGCTTGACAACATCGTCAGAATACATGGACTGCCCGAAAACATTGTGTCAGATAGGGGGCCTCAGTTCATTGCGAGATTCTGGAAGTTGTGGTGCAAAGCCCTGCACGTAGACTCCTCTTTGTCTACTAGTTTCCATCCTCAGACCGATGGACAGACGGAGCGTCTGAATCAAACACTCAAGAAATATCTCAGGTGTTACTCTAAAGATGCCCAGGAGTCTTGGGTAGATATGCTATGGATGGCGGAACTAGCTTACAACAATGCCTGGCACAGTTCTGTCGGGTTTTCTCCTTTTCGTGCCAATTTCGGATATGATGCTCGCATATTGCCCATTACCATTCCAGAGGAGGTGGCCAATCAACCTATGGTGCTGATACAGGTACGAAAGCTCCGCACGCTACATCGTAAAGTCAGACGCCATCTGTTGCAAGCAAAACAGACTTACAAGAAATGGGAGGACAGACACAGAACGGAGGGACCGCAGTACCAAGTGGGAGACAAGGTTTGGTTGTCTACCAAGAACATCCGGTTCAAGTTGCGTAGCATTTTCCATCCTAGGTTCATCGGTCCGTACACAGTAGTGAAACAACTCAACCCCGTCACCTATAGATTGAAATTGCCTGGGACCCTTCGGATACACCCTGTATTTCACTGTAACCTCTTGAAACCTGCCTTGGGGGCACGTAGGCGTGCTCCGCCCCTGTGATTTGTGACGGGGGTATGGAATACGAGGTTAAGAGCATTCGAGATTCCAAACTACGAAGAGGGATGCTCTGGTACCTGGTGTCATGGAAGGGTTATTCAGCAGAAGATGATTCCTGGGAACCTTGGAGGAACGTCCATGCCCCTGCGGCCGTCCGTTCGTTCCATAGAAGATATCCGTCGAAGCCTGGGCCTAGGAGGCGCTAGGGAGGAGGACCTACTGTCAGGGATACAGGCGTTGCGGCGCCTGCCTAGTTCCCTGAACTACAACTCCCATATTGCCCGGCCACGGAAGGGAATAAAAGCCGGAGAGGGCGCACAGGAAGTTGCGCGTAATTCTGTTGCTTTTCTCTCTCTCTCTGCCGAGAGAGAGCTGCCTGCTGAAGCGCCGGAGGATTAAGCGCTAGGGGTACTGTCCTGTGTCTGGATGGGGTTCGCAACACCTCGATGCGGAACCAGTGAGTACCGTGTACGTTCCTAGTGGGAATCCTGTTTAATTTTCTTGTGTTACACGGAATACTGCGGTGCTACCGCGTATTGCCGTTTCTTGATTGTTTTCTTCTTGGCTCGTATACTGCGGGCGGATTGCAGACAGTGCGAGCGGAATACTGCGGTGCTACGGCGTATTGCCGTTTCTTTATTGTTTTCTTCTTGGCTCGTATACTGCGGGCGGATTGCAGACAGTGCGAGCGGAATACTGCGGTGCTACCGCGTATTGCCGTTCTTTGATTATTACCGTGCCCTTATACTGAAGGCGGATTCTAGAAGCACTAGCGGAATACGGCGGTTCTACCGCGTATTGCCGTTATTGTGCCAGAAGCTATCTCTCGTTTACTGTTGTGTTCTATCGGAATACAAGCGGGCTACAGCGGTGAAGGAACCACGTAGCGCCGCAGGTGTACTGGAAACTTCGTTCTTTTCATTTATACTATCTGGGGTGACGGGACTTGTTCTGAGATTCAGTTCTCAACTAACAATATATTTCCTCAGTAAAAGCACAGGTGATGTAACCTTGTGGAACTGCCAAACTGTATTCAATATTTACTTTCATGCATTGGGATAGGTTGACTGCCATCACTACTTTTCCTTTGGTGCTTATAGGTGGGTATGCATGACGCCTGTGTGAGTCCTAGTGACAGGTGAAGTGTTGTGGTACTTACCCTGGTTAATGTTCTGGTGTTCTTTATCTTAGGCGGAAAGAGTGTTATTCATGACGACCTGTGTCGAGTCTCAAGGGTTGTACCAACAGCAGCATCTAGTTCAGGTACATATATCTCCTAGTGAGACATTACTGAGAGTAGCCATTATTCCATGCATATATAACCTGTGTTTCATTTATTCTTTCAGGTCCTATTCCACTGCAGTCCTATTCCCTCTCCTTTTCCCCCGCCTGATCGTTCGAACACCCTGTAGGCAATTGCATCAGGGTGTTGGTGAGATCTGGAGGTGGACCCTTTTTTGCTGCAACTGGACCCTGCGGAGCTGGGCCTGACAACCTCACTGCATATTCTATCTTACCTCTCAGCGTGCCCTGCCCTACTATAAATAAAACAACTTTAACCCATCAAGAGGTATTGGAATTGATCAAAAAGAAGTCTTTGAGAAGTGGCTATCACAACTCGGTTCTTTGGCGGGGAGACCGCCTGTGCTTCCTGGATCTTTTCAGGTTGCTGAAATCCCTTGGTAGGATAACCTTGATATGGGACTAAATCTGTCCCAGGGCTAAGGCCTCTTCAGAAGCAACTGCCTTACCGGAAATTCTTAGCATTTAGTATTTTACCCAATAGTACCATGAATGACAAGAAGAATCGGCAAACACTTTTTCCTGTTAAGCCAACCTAACTATCTCTGGTTGTGCCTCATCAGAACAGGTGCAGCAGTACCTCTTGGTTGCATAGACGAGGCTTGACACCCTTCCTGTTGGTACCGTACCCAGCATTCAACCAAAGGAACGGATGCCGGTCTCAGTGCATAACCTAGTTGCGAGATTCACCACTGTCTGTTGCCATGTTGTGGCCTCTAATGGACGCATTCTGATCAAACCGGTCAAAGGTTTGGCTCTTCTAGCAATCAAAACAGTTGGCGTTTCATTTATCGGTTAGATTGCACAGGACAGACCTGCAAGACTCTTGGATTTTGCTGGTGGAAGCTGCAGAATATGGGCAAGTATTTTCAGTTTACCTATCATCAGAGGACCTCTGCTGGTAGGCCACCTCATTCTACAAGCTCTCTGAGACCTAGGAAGCATTCCTACTAGAATGACTTGATAACGGTTCGTCAGAGGTGTGGCCCTGTTTGAGCACATTCGGGCATAAGACCTTTCAAGATCATGGCGCGAATTGCTGCTAGCCCTGCATAGAAATTGTTTGACGGTTTGCTGAACCTCTGGAGCCTTTCCAAAGGAGGACCACGGGGTCTCCAAGAACAGTCCCAATGTGCAACAAACATTGCCAAGGGACCAATTAAAATAACTACCCCTTGTCAAGAGATAAAATTAGAAATTGAGGGGATGAGTTGCCTCTCTAGGGCCTTTATGTTCGACTAGACTGGCGACGCTGCAGGACTCCCTGGTGAACCAACCACACAGGCGGCATTAAAAACAGATCAATTTACTTCTCCGGTGCACCACAACAAATTCAAACCATCTGCTGCAGACCCCTGGGGAAGTGGCAATGCTGAAAGGAAATACACTGAACTGACAATGCTAGGTTTGCTACTGAATGCAAGTAAAACAGAAATTGTACTGTTTGGGAAGGCCCACTCGGTGTGGTCTGAGGATTGGTGGCCTCAGAGTCTAGGCTCAGCTCCCATTCCAAAATTGGTAGTGAGAAATCTAGGAATCTTGGTAGATGAGAACCTTTCCATGAAAGAGCATGTGAATGCTATCACAGGTTCCTGCTTTGGAATGATGCACCCTCTCAGGAATATATTTCAGTGGCTATGGCATCAGTCAAGAAAATCCCTAGTCCAGGCCCTTATAATCAGCCGCCTGGACTATGGCAATGCACTAATGGTCGCCATGAATGAAGGACTATTTGCCAAACTCCAAGTGGTTCAAAATACTGCGGCATTGCTACTCTGTTATCTTCCACCTCGATCGCCCTCAGAACCTATTCTCAGAAGCCTTCATTAGCTGCCTATAAAAAAGCAAATGGTGTTTAAACTTCTCTGTCTGGTCCATAAATCCTTGCATGGGAACGGACCACAATACCTGCAGGATAAACTCCAGTGTTATGCCCCCACTCGGAGGCTCAGGTCCAGCAGGAAACTCTTGTTACATCCTCGGCGCATCCGCACCAATAGGTATGGGGGCCGATCTTCTTGTACCTGGCCCCTCAGCACTGGAATCAGCTTCCACCACATCTACGTGCCTGTGCTGATTTTAGACAGTTCAAAAAAGACCTTAAATCTTAGTTGTTTCATCTTTCTCTCTAATTTTTTAGTTTAGATGCTTCAAACTTCCATTCATCTTCACCTGTAGAATTGTAGCAGCGCCTAGAGACCCTTTTAGGATGATTTGTTGTACTTAATAAATAATAATAATAGGTGACAGGCTGTAATTTGGAGGTGCTTTGTTGGATCTTGTGTTAGGGTGAGAAAGCAGGCACCTTATTAGGCCAAAGAGCACAGGTATTCAAAGGGTTCATTTTCAGTGCTTCTCTAAACCCACTGTTTGACTTGTCTGAGATTCATTGTGGTCAATGTTAGCAGCTAGAGAATTCAAGCAGGCTAGGTACCTACTTCAAATCAGGGATTAGGGGCTCAGATATAGCTTTTTCATATAAGTGACTTGCCTGCTTGTAGCAAGGTGACGAGTAGAACAGTGTGATCCTCTTCAAGTTTGTATTGGAAGAAATGTATCAAAGACAAGCCTTTCTTAAATGGCAGGCACTGCCACTAACTTAACAACCATTACACTTTCAACATTTACTCTATTGCTCAAAAATCTTGATACTGCTGTATCACTACAAACATTACATGTATATTAGCCACAAATCAGCACCATTATGTTGTCAGTGCTTTTACTTCGTCAGCGCCCTTTGCCCTGCACATCACCTGAACCCTAATCGGCCCTAACACCAATGCAACCCGTAAACCTCAAACCTCAAATGAAAACTTAATTATAGTCTTAAATATAATCTCAAACCATGGTGCTAAGCCTAATAGTATACTAAACTCTGAACACCAACTGCAACCTATATCAGTGCTTAATTTGAGGCGGTGGTTGCCAGTGGAGGCCACCGGCACTCATTTTTGGGGACCAGCACTTATTTTGTCTCATCAGACATTGACCGGGACTGAGGATGAGAAGAACGCACGAGGAAGAGAAAGATGGAAAAATGTTCACAAGGGGAGAAAGCAAGATCCAGTAAGAGTCAGATAATGGGTCAGGGCGTGTTGGCAGTGGATTAAAGATGTGTGAGGTGGATCCAGACTACGTATTTGGCACTGGCATTATATAGCACTGGCCGCGGGCTTCTGAGCAGAGTTTTAGGCACCGGCACTCATTCTTATACAAATTAAGCACTGACCCTAATGCCAACACCAACCTCCAACCATAAATAGCAAATGACAATGTATATGATGACAATGCAAATGATGACATTGCCGATGTTGGTGATGTAAAGGTAGGTGAAAATGTAAATTTAACTAGTTAAACGGCATTCTGAGACATTCTAGGCCAGGACCTCAGGAAATAGGAACCAGATACTAACATAAAAATTGCTGCATGAGAAACTCCTCCTACTTTTACATTTTTGTGCAACAAGTGGATAAAAACTGGATTACTTTGGACCTGATTACGAGTTTGGCGGTGTGGCGCCGTGTCCGCCCTGCCGCCGTACCACCAAACCCGTGGTCAGGCCGATCGCCAGATTAGGAGTTTCCTCTTATCTGGCGGGCTGGTTTTTGGCGTTCCCACGGCGGTGCCTCAGAAAATGGGCACCACAATGGGAACGCCAAAAACGTCCTGCACGGCATGGACTGTAAAGTCCATGCCATGCAGGAACTGGTGTGCATACACACAGGGGGCACATGTTGTGCCCGCATGTGTGCATCCACAGGGCTTGAGGCACAAGGGGGCCCTGTTGGGACCCCTTCGTTTCCTCTTCGCCATGGTTTTCATGGCAGTGGAATCGCCATGAAAATCATGGTGAAGAGGAAACTTGTAATATCCTTGGCAGGACCACGGCGGTCCCACCAAGCATATTACTGCCTCTACACCGCCGCTCACCGCCAGTGAACGGCGGTTCCCTGGCGGCTGCCGCGGGGCAATGGCGGTCCAACCGCCCTTATGGTCATAGGGTGGTCGGAAAACCACCACCGCCGCACCCCCACGTCGCCAGACTCATAATTAAGCCCTTAATAAGGATGGTACATACTATTGGATTCGTATGCAGCAGTTTCCACAATTAAGGCCCCTATTTTTATGTTTTTACTGATTTATACTCATAAATTCAGACAGAAAACCATATATTTCTCTGTGTGTATTTATCTTTAAAATATGGAAAAAACAGGAAATAGGTCTTCTTTTGAGTGAGGTTTGATGTTTCAATCACGACTGCTAGGCCAGTGGCTGAGCAGACTGAAATGAGGGGACAAGTTGTGCTAATGAAGCTTTAAACAGTTGCAGCTGTGCAAGTGTTTCTACAAAAATGCTAAAATGCTAATGTCTTTTGAGTGTATTGCTTATGATTCACGTATTAAACATTGCTTCCCATAGCAGGTATATCACTGCCAGTGTACTTGCAATTGGTTTAGTAAATGTTCAACATACTAGTTTCAGGATCATTTTTTCACAAAACACAAAATAAATACGGATAAACACAGGTAAATAGAGCAAAAAATAAATAGGAATACCTACAGATGCAAAAGTCTAGAAAACCTGAGCCCTAATGACGTGCGGTGAACGATTATGGAGCATATTGAAAAGAAAATTAATTTGAAAATATTGGGATTGTACATTATTACAGATCAATGCATGCAAAGATATATTCAGTAGCGGCTCCTCCGCTATGGCGGAGGAGCATCACCCACTGCTTTCAAGCAGTGCGAGAAGAGGAAAATAACATGATAATAACTTTCAGTATTGTTATGTTTCCTTTGCGGGCAGGCGGGTGGGCGGGGCTGCTCTGCTCACGGAGCAGGGCAGGGGCGGAGTGGTTTGCCCACTCAACTGCGCAATGACTGTTTGGTCGGCCCTCTCGGGCCGCCCAAACCAGTCATGCTCATGTTCCCCTTCTCCATGCAGGCTGTATTACAGCCTGCATGGAGAACAAGCCCAGGCTCCCATTCCCTGGTTAAGCGTCCAACCAGGACGCTCATAACCAATCACAAAGCTGCATTACAGCATTGTGATTGGTCAGGGGAGTCTGGGTGCCTACCAATCACAATGCTGCATTGCAGCATTTTGATTGGCCAGTGGGGCCTAGCTGTGCTTCCGAAGAAGAGCAGGAGAGGAAACGCGGGACCCGGCGGGAAGGTAAGTTAATTTTTTTAAATTTTTATCATGCTGTGACCCCCTCGCGCGACCCGTGACCCGCCAACCCCGCCACCCGCTAGCCATGCCGGCCGCCGCTGGATATATTCCTCACTAAAGAGTACTAAGTGAAAAACTCACCATACTGCAAATGAATTTTGAAACACCTTTTGAAAAACACCTATTGGCTTACCAGTGCTGTATGCCGATGCTGCGCAGCAGTGGAACAATGATTTTTGCTGATGATGCACAGCATTAAAAGGAAGAAAAAATAGCTTCTGCTTCCACTGGCTCCTCTGTCATTTTCTCCAGCTCCAAAAAGGATAAGAGAGGAGAGAAAGAGAGAACTGGAGAATTGATAGATGAGTAGATATAGAAAGAGATGAGGAAGGGAGCGGGCTGGTTTGAACATTTTTGCCATGGCTGCTATTAATTGCAAGCCCGGGCCAGAGCCGAACTAACCACTGGCCCCAAAATAGGTAGTGTTCTCTTTGACCCTAACATACGCCACGCTGACAAAAAAGAAAACATGATATTTGGACGAAATATCAAGTCATAAATATCAAGTGACACTAATATTGAATTTTTGATATCATGTCATAGAAATATTGTGATGCAGTAATATCGTTGAGTAAAATATCTATTTTAAGTCATATCGTTTTCAAGAATATCGTTGTTGCTAGTATAGTTTACAATAAAAAAGTTGTATAAAATATAGTTTTTTAGTTATCTATGTGTTTTAAATAATATTTTAATTGAATATGTTATATATTGTTTGTATAATTGTTGTTGATGTTTTTAAATATAGTTTGTAATTTTAAGTTATTTATAATTTTAATTTAATTTTTAATAGTAATTCATAGTGTTGTAGCGGGATGTGAGGCTTGTAGGGGTACAAGGTGGGAAGTTAATTAAGTATAATTAATTAATAATTAATTTTTAATTTATATCAATTATTTAATTAATAGTTAATTATGTAAATTGTGTAATTAACATATTTTTAAGTTATATTTTAGGTGTGAGTTGTTGGGTTTGTAGAGGTGTAGGGTGGGAAGTTGAGTAATAAATGATCCCAAGGGGTGTCATGCTTCATCATCGGGCAGCTCCTCGATCGGCCGGCACTGTGATGCCCAACAGGCCCCGCGAAGGGGCTCTTTGTCGGAGTTCTTTTCTTTTTGCCAATGTGAAGAATGAGGTGTGGTGGAGGGATGTGTGAGTGGAAGTTGGAGAGAATGTGTGATAAATATAACTACAGGAGCCCAAAACACTATTTTAATCACTGGGTTCTTTTTTTTCATGGTTAAAAACATGGAATCAGGCGAGAGATGGATATAATGGGCCACGCCAGCGAGTGATAATGTTTGTAAGGAAATAGAGGGTCATCATGTTTCATGCCTGTTATTGTCTAAGAGATCATGGCATTTCATCAGGACCAATAATCCTTATCTACTCATGTAGGGATGGTGGATCGGTGCAAGTAAATAGTACCCCACCCTAAGTTAATCACACAAATGAATAATATACCTTCTGGGGAAGACCAAATCGCATGGTATTAGGGCCCCAGTCGTGTGGGCCAGATCGGACGCTCGCTGGCGTACCAAAGATCGATGGCCAGTGATCACGTCTTGCGGCCGACCTACCCCTTGTTCTGCCGTAACGACTGAACGAAGGGTAGGTCCGTTCTGGTCCACACGAAGCATGACACACCGTGGGCTGTCTGAGGGCCCTTGCTCCTAAGGGAGCGCTCCCCCACCTTACCTCCTGGTAGACCTTCATCCCTCCATAGGAACTGCATACCTCTTTTTTGACAAGTCAGTAGTAGGGGCACGTATGCTGGATCTTCACTACCCCAGTCCCTCCTTTTTTGTTTACTTCCCTTTCCACCCAGAATTCCATTGGTGGACATACTTGTATCTCACAATATGGACTACAACAATATCGACCTGTGACAATATTGAGTTACCACTTTATCATTAAGATAAGTATAGATCTACTGCTCATAACTAAAAATGCACTTACCGTTGCAATATTGTGGTAGGCGATCCCGGGGACTTAGGGCCATATTACGAGTTTGGCAATCCATGTTCTGCCGTACCAGCAGTGGAAGTCTGAACCACCACAAGCTCTGCGGTCCGTCTGCAGTATTACGAGTTGGGAGTGTTGCCTGTGCAGAGACCGCGGCTGGACCGCCGGCACTGCCAGCACACTGCCGACCGCCGGACAACTGTCGGGGGAAGGCAGCCTCCATAGGGCGGTACAGAGGAGCAACACTGCCGTCCATAATAGGAGTTGGCTTTCCCATGAGCCGACCACCGCCGTCGGACCACCACCCACAGGACGGCGGAACTGAAGGATTTGGGGTGCATACACACCCCTGTCCAGTTTTTCCTAGCAGATTTCGATGTGGATCCCTTTCTCCAGGTCCCTCCTATACAGGAGCATCTTCACCCTGATGAATACGACCCCGTCTGCGGCAATACACAGTTAAGTGCTCTTCATACCATTTACCCATTGCTGGGACTGCCAAAATGTTGGTCAGACTCCGGCAATGGGTAGGTGATATTGTTCCATATGCATCATGCATACGTGTGCATTTGACATATATGTGTTCGAAATGTACACACATTCATAGATAGATATGGAAATACATTGCACACCGCCAAAAGACTGCTGCAGCCACACCGTGAGCCCCGCTGTCAACTCGTAATAAGGCAGACCGTAGACCACCAGCGCTGCGGTCTTGCGCGGTCTCTGCAGTTGTTCCTCCGCGGTCAGACCGCCAAACTCGTTAATATTGTTGCATGTTAATATATTGAACACAATATTGTGCCACCCCTCCACCACTGACATGCATAAATTGTGCCAGTGAGGTGTGAGGATGTACTTGGTTTCATATTAGAATGCAAATGGATTGGTGAGTATTGGGGTCCTATTGACTCTCCTTTGTCTGCTGCAAAACATACTCCATGGGCATGGCAGACACTGGAAATTTAAATTTACTACTGTAAATCCACTCCAAGCAAGAATATTTGGGGAAAGAGCAACTTTCCCCCAAATATTCCAGGAGGTTTATTTACTATTGTAACTCCAGTCTTTGAATATTTTGGGGAAAGTTATAAATTCTCCAAGTATTTTTAGGAAGGGTTAAAAAGTAATAATTTTGAATTAGAAAAAGTGCTGCCCTGAGGACACAGCTCAGGGCAAAAAACTAGAAATTCTAGGCGGCAGATGCCCTTTGCGCCCCTGGTGCATTTCCTTAATATGGCCCAGGAGTACCCCTTGGCTGTCTGACCTCGGTACTTTGAGAAAGTCGAGTCCTAAAAGGCAGTACTTGTTCCTTCATTGGCATCCAATTGTACTGTGTACCTGGGACACCAGTGGTAAACAGCATCAGCCCTACCAGCTACGGCCCGGTAACTCCTGACAACCCTTGGACCCGAATAAAAGGCCGCAAAGCAGCTATCCTGTATTTTTTTTTCCTGTCATGACAGACACAGTTCTCCCTCACATTGTACACTACGGTATGACAAGAGAGTTTCCCTGCCAATCAAAGGTGCCAAAGGCATCCCCGCCAGCAAAACCAGCACTTTGTGTCATGTGCAGTGTGTTCTTCAATATCTAAGCAGTTAGTTGACTAGATCAGTCCTGGCTTCCTTCTTGAAGCCCATCACTTGACAAATTCTGATTCACTAGAAATAGGCACAGGACACAGCACACCCCATTGGCAGGGCCACTGGAATTATGCGTCAGGGGAAGACCAAATTATGTTGTGGGGTGATGAAATTATGAGGCAAGAAAACGCAAATTATGCTGCATAATGTGGCACATTTTGTGATAGTATTACTTCATTATTTTGTTATTTGTAAAAGTGATTGAAATTGGCAGGATCTGAAGGACACGACGTGCCCAAACTTTTTTAATTTACGAAAAACAGTTCCCCTGCTTTTTGTGAAAACACAACTGTCCTGGGACGGTTAATTCTAAGAGCTGAAATGCTTCTGCTGAAATGTAAGGCAGGGAGTCTCCTGTGCTGCGAAACCAAGGGAGGAGCAGACAGGTAAACAATCCTTCTTGCCAGGGTGCCTGCTTGTCTGAAAGAAATGTAAATGTGCACGACTGGTTAATCTGCAAATGTAAAGGGGGCTTGAAAGCCGGTATTAGCTTTAATTGATGGAATCACTTGAAGCTTTCTAATCCCATAGATTTATTCTTTTTGAACGGTATTGCAAGGGAGATACCAGCTGAGCTGAGAAATG
Organism: Calotriton arnoldi; assembly: GCA_963921515.1. NCBI lineage: Eukaryota > Metazoa > Chordata > Amphibia > Caudata > Salamandridae > Calotriton > Calotriton arnoldi. Next base: position 3,658,559 of record CAWUFW010000375.1, read on the forward strand.
TGTGCTTTTAAAGGACAGTTATAAAACAATTGCACTATGTACAGTCTCTGCCTTACTAAAAATCTATATTTTAGAAGCATTTTTTGTCTTAAACCTTTTTGTGCATACTGTGAATAATGCAAGTTTAAAATAATGACATATATTCACAGTGCTTTCTGTCACAGACTGGGACCTCGTAGCTCTAAACATAAACAAGCCGCTATTCTCCACTGCATTAACCAGGATTCAATTCTGTGGCTCCCTGGTTACACACACAGACCTCTGCAGTGCATTACCTAATAGAGGTTTAATAATTTATGATAGTGCATTTCCCAGTGATTAACTTAACTTGCATTTATTTTTTATTTAAAGTGTGCCTTATTTTATATGTAGTTACCTGAAGGTGAAACATCGAAAAAGTTACAGATTTTTTTTTTAGCCACGCCTTTGACCACGCCTCTACACTCACTCACCCTTCTTCTTTGCGCACAGCATCACCATTCCCATACTTTTTTTAAATGCACTTCGACCACTGATTTGTACACATGGTAACACTGTCATGGAAATCATTTCACCTTATTCGCGCCTGTTTAACACCCAAACACAGCAATAAGCAACTGAAAGATGACTAGTCAACCTTTGAGAAGGGCCTTCTGCTGGGCAAAAACATGTGTCGCCCTGTTTTTAGTAACTTTTGATCGGTTGCTAGAAATAATTTTTTTAATGTTAACATCTGCAGATTATGCAGCAGATGATGGATTATGTGACTAATCCATACTTAGGCAAAAACCGCTGCTACCGCAGAATCACATTAGTCCAGAGGCCCTGCCCATGGGCAAGCATTTATCAAACAAGCATTTGCAATGCAATAGGTCTCGCAGTTGTGAGAGTTTGAGCTATTGGCATTGTAAATGACAATGTTTTTTTTTTATGTGTTGGTTTTTAAAACATAAATAAAAGGCATTGTCATTTACAATGCCAATAGCTTAAACTCTCGCAAATGCGAGACCTATTGCATTGCAAATGCTTGTTTTTGGAGACAGTCTCACTAGAGGTCCGGAAGGGTCTCTGATGTCTGCCCTGGAGCAGGTCCCTGAAAGACATGGTTTACAGGGCTCTCTTTCTCGGTCCACCTCTGGGCCCAGCTCAGGTTTCGGTGTCACAGATAAAACATCTCTGCTCTGATGCTGACGGAAGCTTCCTTCACTAGCAGTGTAAAATCCAGGAGGCTAGCGTTCACGCTCCCACGGCACCATATAAAAGGAAGGCCAGCACTAAAGTAAAGCCCATGGCATAGTAACATTTAAAATATGCACTGCACACAGGGTGAAGTGGGCTTGCATACTGGTGCATTAATTATAAAGTAAACTGTACTTATGTTATTAACCCAAAGTATAAAAGGATGCTGCAACCAGAAGTATGTGTACATGCCTCTGCAGCAGGCACTCAACCTACCTAGGAACCATACCCATGGTAAACTGTAAGCTTCTTGTGCAGATCACCGCCGTATGCAAATTTCTTGCACGTTTACCTCAAATAACTGCAAGGGTCAGGCTCTCCTGGGCCTATGTTGGGCACCCTCTACCATGGCTTCAGTGTTTGCTTTAACAGATAGAACCAGGGCTTTGAAGCGCCACACCAAATGCCAGTGTTATCTCGTCAAATTCCTGCTTCTTACAATAGAAAGCATTGAACGCGAGGCCGGGCATTTAATGTCTGTGGCCATAATGAAATACCAGCAGCGACTGATCGCTGTAATTAAAACTGTAATTAATCATAACATAAGACACAAAGGACTGCAGGGGCTGCCATTTAACCCCTTGTGGGCTATGCTTTGTCCGGGCGACCTCGACGCCAGCACATCTGGCAACGTTTAAAAGAAATTACAGCTGCACCTCCTAATTCTCACCAGTCCAGCAGCGCCAGGAAGTGGTTAACTTCTTAGTGGGCGCTATATTCTTTACTAAACCCGCGCACAAGCATCCCAGCGGTGACCGCAAGCAGAAAATATAGGTGCCAAGATCGAGGGCATTTGTGGGAGATGGCGCGAGTGGGCTGCTCCACACCCTTCCTGCTACGAGCGCCTCAACACACCTAAACCTTGACTTGCAAACTGGGCCTCTTGTTCAGAAGGCTACCTCGCACAATGCACTGTTGCACGAGCACTTCTAAGGCATGACGCGCACACCAAGGGTCCAGCAGCAGAGGGCACGGAGATGCCCCTACAATCAGCTACACTGACCCATGCGCACGTGACCAGAGGGCACAAAGATACAAATCAGCAACACCAACTCATGTGCACGTGAGGGAGTTTGGGAGAAACAATAAAAAATAAAAGTCAAATGTTTTGAAATTAGACTCCCGGCCCTTAAGTGAAATGAAGGGAGGCGAATTGTAAATGAGGCATTATTACCTTGATACGATTAAGGCGGGTGCGTGCAGAGTGCGGAGCTACAATGCAAGCCGTGCAACAAGTTCCGGCGTCCCGCGAGTGCTGCGTGGGGCGGCAGGCCCCCCATATGTGAAAGTGAAAGCGTGCTGCTAAATACAAAGAAGCAGCCGCCATTGCTGGTGTCCCGCGAGTGCTGTGAGGGGCGGCAGCCACTGTGAAAGTTTGCTGTTGAAGCTACCGATGTGGCGCAGCTTACACAGCTGCCGACCTTGTGCCTGGGGATCAGGGTTTGAGTCTCGGCGTGGGCTCTACAAAAACAAGCACTCGAAAAAAAAGTAAAAATAAATAAATAAACGGAGCGCGGTGTCCCTAAAGCGGGCACCGCGCTCCGAAATAAAGTAAACCAGCACTGGAAAAAACAAGCGCGGTCCCGAAAGTGAAAGAGGACCGCGCTGCAGCCGGAGCATGGGGATCTCTTGTCTTTATGGGGCCATGTGTTTCTAATTAGAAACACATGGCCCCATAAAGATAAGAAAGTGCTTTGCGACAGACGCAAAGCAGGAAAGCCAGTCCGGGTGGGCCGGCACAAAAAGCGAAAGGGAGGCAACCCAAACACCTAATTTCCAATGGCAGGCCACCGTTTACCATAAACGGTGACGCCAGCCAATGGAAATAAGGGGCGGGGCTTAAAGCCCTTTTCTCAAACTCCTCATTAACAATAAATCTCGCCGAGCGAGCTGCGCATGTGCGCAGCAACGCTAGGCGAGACCTAAAAAGAAGGTTTCTTCAAATTAGAAACCCATCATATAAAAGTCATCAGGATGGCAGGTAGCAGACAGAATGCTGACTCCACATCACCCTTCTCAGAGAGGAGGGCTCCTGCATCCAGAAATCTAAGAATGGCCAAGCCCCGGTCTGTCGAGGCGCATTTTACAGAGCAGAAGTCCATCCACATCTACGAGCAGCTACGAGAATGTGGGGGTGCGCCAGCGCCAAAGTGCTGAACTACCAAGGTGCAGGTCGTCCTTCAACGCATTCCTAGCAGGGCAGTGCACCATTTAAACAGTCGGCTTCGTACTTCAGCACTTAAATAAAGTATTGTTCAGAAACACGACCAAAAAGCAGTGAGGAAAAAAATATGTACGTCACGAACTGACAGATCGTACATCTGTCGTCCATTATGTGATCAGTGTAACCAAAGTTTGCCAAGCGATTTAAAGTTTCATAAAAAAATAAAAGAAAAAGAAAGGAAGATCTGATGACTGTGTAATTGGAAAGTACCCAGAGGTAGGACAATAAGGGCGAAGAAAGAAATAGATATAAAGATGGAGGTGAGGGAGAGACACGCACACACACACCATTTGAGCCCCTACTCGGTGGTTCCTCCCAGGGGTGGGCACCAGACACCGAACGCTGATCAAAACCACAAGGTCACTAAAACGGAGATTTTGGGGGATTGGGGCAAAAGAGATGTCTAATGTGATATCTGTTGACTGAGGTGAACTCCAAGTACTAGGCAAATGTGTGTGCATTTGTGCATGTGCATGTCTGGGTGTGTTTTTTTAGGCACATTCATAATTGTTTCTGTGTAAGTGTGCGTGTTTGCATGCTTGTTTACGCGCCTCATCTGTCTGTCTTCCGTGTCTCCATCTGCGCGCGCGCATAAGTGTGCGCGCGCCGCCGGTGCTGTCTCGCCACGAGCGGAGGAGGCGATGCATCGCGCAATAAATACACTCCACGCTGTATGTTAGCATAAAAGGCCATTTATTAGGACAAGATTGACAACACAATACTTTAACCAAAAACATCATTAAACTTATAACATTTATAAACAATCCCACACCTCAAACCTTTCATCCACCATCCATTCCCACACTCCTGTTACTCTCTTCCCGTTTCACTCTGCGACCTCCTCCCTCATTCCATTCACTTCGGGGCAGATGTATCAAGGATTGCATTTGCGATTCCTTAATAGCAAATTTTAGCGAATTGCTATTAAGGAATCGCAAAATGCTATGAATGTAGGAATCGTAATAATAATTGCGATTCCTTAATATTCCTTAATTGCGAATTGCAAATTGCGATTCGCAATTAAGGAATACCTTCCCATTCATTCCAATGGGCGTAGAGGCCCATAGGAATGAATGGGAAGACATTCTCAATTTGCGAATCGCAATTAGAGAATCGCAAATTGAGAATGCAATTTCAAGGGTGCCAGGGTGTCCTTTTGACACCCTGTTGCACCCCTGAAATATGTATGTGTGCACATGTGGCGCACATACATGCCCTAAGGGCATGTATGTGCGCCACATGGCACTTTGAAAATGCTAAAAAGTGCATTTTTCAAAGAAATCGTATATTAACACCAACTTGAAGTTGGTGGTAATTTGCGATTCCTTAAGGCCAAATTGCACTTTTTTGGTGCTTCTTACATTGGATTTAAGGAATCGCAATTTGCGATTCCTTAAATGCAATCGCAAAATAGGGAATCGCAAATTTTGCGATTCCTTATGTTGCGAGGCAGTTTTGCCTTAATACATACCACTAAGCAAAATTGCGTTCGCAAATGCCGAAATTCTGCGAATTTCGGCGTTTGCGAACGCAATTTTGCTTGATACATCTGGCCCTTCCTCACTTATCTTTCAACCTCCTCTACATCATCTCCAGCCGTCGCACTCTTGCATCCCGCACCCCCATCATGCACCTGTATCCCCCTCCCCGGAGGGGTGAGTATGCCCGTCATTGACTCCCCACCCCTCCAAAATACTGTTAACACATCCTAGCAACCTATCCTAAACTGGCACGCTATAACCAGGACGAAACCCCAGTCCCCCACACCTGAAACTTGCAGGGTGGGCGGGTGGTCCAAAATTCTTAACAACCCTTCCCCAATGGCGCTGGGATGTGGGAAGAGGATGAAACCTCCTCTCCTGCCCCCTATAACCCCTCGGCCTAAACCCCACCCCTAGCCCAACCCCCTGACCCCACTACACCTTGTCCTTCCTCTCAATGTGCGAACACCCCGGGGGAAGACTGGTCTGTCGACCCTACTTCCCCCGGGGGCCGGCATTGCTGAGTTGCTGCCATCACGTCGATAAACGGAATACTTCGCTTGCCACGCTGGCCGCCGGTCTGTCACCCGCTCTGCGCTGAAATATTTGACAAGTTTCTGTCACTATCAGAGAGGAACATCCAACATTTTGTACCCAACAGCCTAACCTTTCAACAGTGACACCGCGGGCACATTATGTTCAAGTTATTAAATTAGCGGCTGTGAGCTGCCTGCCTCAGCAAGATTCATGACGCAGACTTGACAGCCCCTCACAAAATCAGACATTTCTAATTAAATCCAATCACTGCCTGTCACCGTCTGCACTAGAGCAGTGGTGGGAAGGGTCTCTGGGCATCACTGTGTAACCAGAGGCGTAGCTTTATCAGGGTGATTCAGGGGGTGTACGTCTGAGATCTCCCCACTAGCACAGCAGTGTACCCAACTAAAATGATGCTGCAACAAACAAGCGTCCCTCCTCCGACAATATTCAGTGGTGACGAAACAAGCCTTGTTAGTGACAGTGTCTACTGTCTTCAGGGCTTAGTTGTGTGCTTTGACCTTCAGTATGCACACTCCTGCAGTCCTGTCTCTTGGCTGATGGGTGCTGTGGATTGGGGCAACTCGGTAGCCCTGGGAACCTGGGTAGATATTCAGAAAACAGCAATGGTTCCCTTGGGAGTGGTTTTACGCATACGTTTCTATGGCAAAAAAGTATTAAAGTATTACTCATTACTCGTCTGTATATGATTAGACAGTATTTTAATCACTGAATCTGTATATGGTTAGACTGTATTTTAATTACTGCATAATAATTTCAAGAAAATGAAGTGTATATATAATAGGTGCTCTAAAGAACGGTAACACAAGAAGGGAGTGAAGAGGTAATGCTCAAAAGAGCAGAAGAGGTGGATACGTCCTCCTCAAGTTATATTGTCAAAAAACAAAGGGATCCACCCTTATCGGAAAGTATAGAAGTGTTCCTCCAGACTACGTGTGTCTCCTACAATGGTGGAAAGCACACAGCTTTGTTTAAATGCCCCTCACCCACCAAAAGGACCCTTGGTGGCATGCTTCATCATCATGCCACCAAGCTGAATAATGCGGCAGACTCACTAATAATAAGTTCCTCCAAGCGCTATCAGGGATACTTCAGGGTGTCGGTAGAACCCGAAGAATTCACTCCACGTGTCTGTATACACGCAAAGTAGTGAGGCGAACTGTAAGACAAATGTAAACAGTTCGTAAATGAAGGAAAATGGGAGTGTAAGGAATGCGCCGGTATAAGCTCGAGGCTGCTTACTTACTTAAGCGTTGCTTCTTCTAACTCTCGATCGAGCTGTCATTTCGTGTGTCCGCCGCCTAAGCTAAGCGGTACTAATAAACTGAGTGCCGACCGGAAACAGTATATGCCATGGGCGCGTCGCTAGGTTACCACTGGTGCAATCACTACGGCGGCCATCTTACAGTGGTCTCGTTGTGTAGGGATTATAGATGGAGTCGTATCAACATAAACTTGTTGAGCACAGAATCATGTGATGACCCTCTAGATTAAAGTAGGTCGTATTAATGGTATGAAGATGTATATTAGAGCCGGATGGCTCAGAAATAGACGTATGATCCGGAAATTAGGACATACCCCTATGTATGCGGATGAATGCTAATACTGGCGTGGCTTGACGGCCATGTCATAGTGGTCTAAATGGACCTATAGCTGCTGGGGATCGTATAACTAACTATCAAGTATACTGTAATTGGCTATGTGAAATATATTATATTTTATATGTTAGCTCATAATCACATTGTATTGAAAGAAGATATTCATGATACATTAGACCAACACATAATTAATATAAAACGGTGCAAGTATATATAAAGTGCGTAATACTATTATACCAACATCATATATTTTAGGTGTTTCTCCATAGACAATACATGTGTATATTACACATTGAGAATAGTCAGTATCTGATCATCTATTCTGTCTAGTGTGTCTTTAGGGCACGCTAAGGGTATCAACGTATACAATAATTGGGTGCTAGATATATACAGTGAACCAGCATTTTAAATAGTATAGAACAGTGCCAATATATATACAGTGCGTAATACATTTATACACGCGGCATACATTTACAGTATTCATCTATAGATATTAAATGTGTATATTTCATATTGAGTATAGTCAGAGCCCTGGCTATCTCAACACTTATTAATCTATTCTGTCCTGTATGTCTTAGTGCAAGCTAATAAATCTACGCCATTCTTCAAGGCTGTTCAGCCCGTTGCGAATGGACCCACATTTATCGATCCACTTCCATTCCAATGATTGTAAAATGAGTGAAATGTCTCCACCTCTAGATGGTATTTTGGCTTTCTCTATTACTTGCCATTTTAAATCATCTCCAGAATGTCCTTTCTCTTTGTAATGTTCAACCAGGGGAGCATTCTCTACTTGACAGCGGATTCGACTACGATGTTGGCCGATGCGTGCTTTCACGGGTTGCGTCGTTTGGCCTATGTATATCAGTTCACAGGGGCACCAAACGCAATAGATCACATTTGGCGTAGCACAGTTGGTCAGGTCACGGAGTTTGATTTTCGTGTTACCATGTGCAAAATGTTTGGTCTCCACGGTAAATCCACAAGCGACACAGTTCCCACACTTGTAGTGTCCTGTCAGTGGGGGAAGTGACCACAGATTATGTATAGTACTATTGGCTTGAACAACACTGGTATCTGAGTGTACCAGGTGGTCTTTGATATTTTTGCCTCTTTTGAAGGAGAACATCGGGAATTCTCGACATGAGTTCAAGGTATTCAATGTGGGCCAATGTCTCTTGATGGTTTTCTGTACCTGGGTAATCAGTGGGCAAAAGGTGGTAACGCACACACTTCTTTTCGTACAATCTTTTATGGTCTTGGTGAGTAGTACCTCCCGGGGGCTGAACCACGCTCTTTTCATAGAGGTTTTTACCAACCTTTTAGGATATCCTCTCTCACGCAGTGTGTTACTTAATATATTCGCTTCTCTAAAGAAGTCATCCTTCTCCGTGCAATTTCGCCGAAGTCTCAAAAATTGGCCATATGGTAAGCCATCCTTCAGAGCCCTGGGATGGAAGCTATTGTATTCTAACAGTGTATTTCTATCTGAAGGTTTCCGATACAGCGTTACATTCAGACGATTGTCACGACATCTTATTTTTAGATCTAAGAATGGGACCATCTCTTTGTCTTTGTGGTATGTAAATGTCAGTGCTGACTGGCATCCATGTAGGTATGTGATAAATAAATCCAGATTTTCTTCAGTTCCAGCCCAGATGAAGAAAATGTTGTCAATATAACGTTTCCAACACTTTATATTTGTCAAGAAAGGGATGATCATGTTGTTAATGTATTTCTCTTCCAAGTCGCCTACATAGAGATTAGCTAGATTTGGTGCAAAAATAGCTCCCATCGAAGTTCCCGAACATTGTTGGTAATAAATGGAATTGAATCTGAAACAGTTCTTTGTGAGAGATATTTCTAGCAGATCAGTAATGAACTTAGTGGGAACTTCAAATGGTGCTGGCCGGCTGTCCAAAATAGCTTCAACGACGTTGATGCTGTCCATTTGCGGAATATTCGTATATAACGAATCAATGTCCATAGTGACCAAAATCTCTTCCATGGGATTATATTCCATACCCTCTACCAGATTTATCATATACGTGCTGTCTCTGACGTATGTTGGTAGGACAGGGACATATGTTTTGATGAAACTATTGATGCAGTGTCCCAGGGGTTCCATGACCGATCCACAACCGGACAGGATAGGTCTTCCAGGTGGATTATTGGTATCTTTATGTACCTTGGGTAAGGTATATAGGACAGGAGTCCTCGGGCATCCTTTATTTAGATAGTCAAATTCTTGTTGGGTCAGGAATCCTTCATCCAGGCCATTCTTTGTGACTGCTTGTATCAATTTTTGGATGTCTGCTAGGGGATCTCGAGGCAGTTTTTGATAGTGTTCTGCGTTGTTCAATTGTCTCATTATCTCTGCTTCATATTTTATTCTTTCTTGTATGACGATCCCGCCTCCTTTATCTGCCGGTTTCAGGATGATACTTTCATTATTTTTCTGGGAGATCAAGGCTTCACGTTCAAGTCTTGTGATGTTGTATGGAGTGAAAAATTGTTGTCCTTTAAGTTTCAGGATGTCCTCTAGTACGCCTTTCTCGAAGGCCACAATCTCAGGGGGCATCATGCTGTTAGTCGGTATAAAGGTGGATTTGGGTCGCATAAATGATCTGGAAGTGGACGGGATTTCCTCATGATTGCTAAAGAACACTCTCAGTCTCAATGTCCTAAAGAATTTGTGTAGTTTAGTTTGTAATTTGAAGAAATCTGTCGTTTCCGTCAGGACATATGATAAGCCTTTGCTTAGAAGAGACAGTTCATTACTGTTCATTATGTGTGTAGATAGATTGAAAACAGGAAAAGTGCCACCTGTGTCCCAATTGTTGGTGTTCCCGGATGGCTCCACATTATTGTTGATGTTTCTTGTGGAATTCACATCGTTGGTTACAAGACCGCTCCTTTGAGTTCTTAATACTTCGGTGTCAGTGTCTCCAATCTCGTCTAGGTCAGTATTCATTTGTGGTCCTTCTTCTTCCATCACTGTCGTTAGCGCTCTGGTCCCCAAGTGTAGTATTGGCGACGCGTTTGTCTTTCTCCTGCAAACTGGTGCCATACTGTCTTTTGGTTCCGGTTGGTCCCTCTGCCCCTCTGTGCCTGTCCTAAAAAAAGGCTGCTGTTGTTTTTTTTGCAGTCCAATGGTACCTTCACCTCCGTCGTCTGATGACTCTGAACCACCTGAGGAATCTGAGAAACCAATGAGGTTGTTATTTTTGTATCGTCCCCAGGTAACACTCTTCTTGTATTGCTGAGGTTGAGTGTAGAATTCCTCTTGTAAATATGGGAAAGCCTTTTCCTTGCTGTAAGCCGTGATATCTTTCTGAACCTTGTCTGCTTTTTTCTTGAATTCGAAAGAGTTGAATTCCTGTATGGTTTTATTCAATTTCTCAAGAGCCGCCTTAGACTCTTCAATGTTGTCGCATCCAAAGAGCTCTTTTTCTAAATTCTATATTTCAATTAACTCTTGTTTGCTATGTTCCAAGACAGTTTCTATGCCCAAGACCATCCAGTGTCTTGAGCATGTGGTGGATATGTGTGAGAAGCCACCTTGAATTTCTTATCTTCCCTGAAGATGCCAGGTACGTTCCTCACTATTAAGCCTTGGGGAATAATATTAGCTCTTAAGTACTCTGTCAACATTCGGGCGTGTAGTTCTGTGCGGACATGTTTTTTCTTTGCACGTTCTAATTTGTCTAAGAGGACTAATCTAGGATTAGTATTAACCGACTGTGCGGTTGAGGAAAAAAGAGAGGGGCCACTGATCACTTTGGCGATGTATTCTTCTGTGTACAATGGGGCCTCTCTGTCTGACATAATATTTTGTAATAACTCACGGTGTTATTACTAGAAATTATTTGTCAAAATATAACAATTACTGAAAGCACATACACAAATAACAAACGACCCAATAATTGGGTTTTGAGCAATATGTTTAAACAAAGCTCTTGCAGGGAACCTGCGCAATGAATATTTTAAAGAAACAAGAGCGACCCATACGTCCTTGTGAGCTGGGTAAGTACAGAAACACAAAACAATGTTCACAAGGAACTCATTTATCTTGAACAATACATGATATGCAACTAAGGTAGTTGCTCTGATTCAATCTCAATCAAAGATATATTCATTCATTCATGACCCTCCATTGAGTCACAGTACAAATTATTTCTGAGTATCTATACACACTCGTGTATTAGCATTCCCTAAAAAGCTCAAAAACCTTTTAATTCGGAATATACCTTACTCCAGCCGAAGTAAGTAATTTTATTCTGCAGTTACAGCTTGTACCACAGACGTATTTCCTTAAACATAAGTCATTAGACTATTTGCAATAGTCGCATATATGGAGTGTATTGTGAACCCCAGTGAAGTGACCATAACCTATTTTAGTGAGTACTGTGTGACATAGTGAAAAAACTGGAACATAGGTTATTGGTAAAAATCCAAAAGGACGAGCTTAATACAATGGTTGATAATTTAATTCAGGCTCTCTCTTTTGTATGGTGTCGACGACATTTCGACCCTCTCTAGATACGGGGTCTCTTCAGGACTGTGTTTTCTGGGGACTAAGCAGGGGAAATGAAGTAATTAAGTGTAGGAAATACATGATAACAGAGCGAGGGGCTAGATACATGTGTGTACTATGGCTTACCAGTACAAAACAGACATGTGATTCGTCTATTATCCTGGATGTAGGATGTCGGTTGAACGGTGAAGAACAGGAACAGTAGATATCCAGAACCTGTAACCAGGGAATGCCATATTATAGTAATAATATAAATTAACATAAATTAGTATGGTGCACACCAAGCTGAATAATGCGGCAGACTCAATAATAATAAGTTCCTCCAAGCGCTATCAGGGATACTTCAGGGTGTCGGTAGAACCCGAAGAATTCACTCCACGTGTCTGTATACATGCAAAGTAGTGAGGCGAACTGTAAGACAAATGTAAACAGTTCGTAAATGAAGGAAAATGGGAGTGTAAGGAATGCGCCGGTATAAGCTCGAGGCTGCTTACTTACTTAAGCGTTGCTTCTTCTAACTCTCGATCAAGCTGTCATTTCGTGTGTCCGCCGCCTAAGCTAAGCGGTACTAATAGACCGAGTGCCGACCGGAAACAGGATACGCCATGGGCGCGTCGCTAGGTTACCACTGGTGCAATCACTACGGCGGCCATCTTACAGTGGTCTCGTCGTTGAAGCTATTTTGGACAGCCGGCCAGCACCATTTGAAGTTCCCACTAAGTTCATTACTGATCTGCTAGAAATAGCTCTCACAAAGAACTATTTCAGATTCAATTCCAGTTATTACCAGCAATGTTCAGGAACTTCGATGGGAGCTATTTTTGCACCAAATCTAGCTAATCTCTATGTAGGCGACTTGGAAGAGAAATACATTAACAACATGATCAACCCTTTCTTGACAAATATAAGATGTTGGAAACGTTATATTGACGACATTTTCTTCATCTAGGCTGGAACTGAAGAAAATCTGGATTTATTTATCACATACCTACATGGATGCCAGTCAGCACTGACATTTACATACCACAAAGACAAAGAGATGGTCCCATTCTTAGATCTAAAAATAAGATGTCGTGACAATCGTCTGAATGTAACGCTGTATCGGAAACCTACAGATAGAAATACGCTGTTAGAATACAACAGCTTCCATCCCAGGGCTCTGAAGGATGGCTTACCATATGGGCAATTTTTGAGACTTCGGCGAAATTGCACGAGAAGGATGACTTCTTTAGAGAAGCGAATATATTAAGTAACAGACTGCGTGAGAGAGGATATCCTAAAAGATTGGTAAAAACCTCTATGAAAAGAGCGTGGTTCAGCCCCCGGGAGGTACTACTCACCAAGACCATAAAAGATTGTACGAAAAGAAGTGTGTGCGTTACCACCTTTTGCCCACTGAGTACCCAGGTACAGAAAACCATCAAGAGACATTGGCCCACATTGAATACCTTGAACTCATGTCGAGAATTACCGATGTTCTCCTTCAAAAAAGGCAAAAATATCAAAGACCACCTGGTACACTCAGATACCAGTGTTGTTCAAGCCAATAGTACCATACATAATCTGTGGTCACTTCCCCCACTGACAGGACACTACAAGTGTGGGAACTGTGTCGCTTGTGGCTTTACCGTGGAGACCAAACATTTCGCACATGGTAACACGAAAATCAAACTCCGTGACCTGACCAACTGTGCTTCGCCAAATGTGATCTATTGCGTTTGGTGCCCCTGTGAACTGATATACATAAGCCAAACGACACAACCCGTGAAAGCACGCATCGGCCAACATCGTAGTCGAATCCGCTGTCAAGTAGAGAATGCTCCCCTGGTTGAACATTACAAAGAGAAAGGACATTCTGCCGATGATTTAAAATGGCAAGTAATAGAGAAAGCCAAAATACCATCTAGAGGTGGAGACATTTCACTCATTTTACAATCATTGGAATGCAAGTGGATCGATAAATGTGGGTCCATTCGCAACGGGCTGAACAGCCTTGAAGAATGGTGTAGATTTATTAGCTTGCACTAAGACATACAGGACAGAATAGATTAATAAGTGTTGAGATAGCCAGGGCTCTGACTATACTCAATATTAAATATACACATTTAATATCTATAGATGAATACTGTAAATGTATGCCGTGTGTATAAATGTATTACGCACTGTATATATATTGGCACTGTTCTATACTATTTAAATGCTGGTTCACTGTATATATCTAGCACCCAATTATTGTATACGTTGATACCCTTAGCGTGCCCTAAAGACACACTAGGCAGAATAGATGATCAGATACTGACTATTCTCAATGTGTAATATACACATGTATTGTCTATGGAGAAACACCTAAAATATATGTTGTTGGTATAATAGTATTACGCACTGTATATATACTTGCACCGTTTTATATTAATTATGTGTTGGTCTAATGTATCATGAATATCTTCTTTCAATACAATGTGATTATGAGCTAACATATAAAATATAATATATTTCACATAGCCAATTACAGTATACTTGATAATTAGTTATACGATCCCCAGCAGCTAGAGTTCCATTTAGACCACTATGACATGGCCGTCAAGCCACACCAGTATTAGCATTCATCTGCATACATAGGGGTATGTCCTAATTTCCGGATCATATGTCTATTACTGAGCCATCCAGCTCTAATATACAGCTTCATACCATTAATACGACCTACTTTAATCTAGAGGGTCATCACATGATTCTGTGCTCAACAAGTTTATGTTGATACGACTCCATCTATAATCCCTACACAACGAGACCACTGTAAGATGGCCGCCGTAGTGATTGCACCAGTGGTAACCTAGCGACGCGCCCATGGCGTATCCTGTTTCCGGTCGGCACTCGGTCTATTAGTACCACTTAGCTTAGGCGGCGGACACACGAAATGACAGCTCGATCGAGAGTTAGAAGAAGCAACGCTTAAGTAAGTAAGCAGCCTCGAGCTTATACCGGCGCATTACTTACACTCCCATTTTCCTTAATTTACGAACTGTTTACATTTGTCTTACAGTTCGCCTCACTACTTTGCGTGTATACAGACACGTGGAGTGAATTCTTCGGGTTCTACCGACACCCTGAAGTATCCCTGATAGCGCTAGGAGGAACTTATTATTAGTGAGTCTGCCGTATTATTCAGCTTGGTGTGCACCATACTAATTTATGTTAATTTATATTATTACTATAATATGGCATTCCCTGGTTACAGGTTCTGGATATCTACCGTTCCTGTTCTTCACCGTTCAACCGACATCCTACATCCAGGATAATAGACAAATCACATATCTGTGTTGTACTGGTAAGCCATAGTACACACATGTATCTAGCCCCTCGCTCTGTTATCATGTATTTCCTACACTTAATTACTTCATTTCCCCTGCTTAGTCCACAGAAAACACAGTCCTGAAGAGACCCCGTATCTAGAGAGGGTCGAAACTCCGTCAACAACATACAAAAGAGAGAGCCTGAATTAAATTATCAACCATTGTATTAAGCTCGTCCTTTTGAATTTTTACCAATAACCTATGTTCCAGTTTTTTCACTATGTCACACAGTATTCACTAAAATAGGTTATGGTCACTTCACTGGGGTTCACAATACACTCCGTTTATGCGACTATTGCAAATAGTCTAATGACTTATGTTTAAGGAAATACGTCTGTGGTACAAGCTGTAACTGCAGAATAAAATTACTTACTTCGGCTGGAGTAAGGTATATTCCGAATTAAAAGGTTTTTTGAGCTTTTTTAGGGAATGCTAATACACGAGTGTGTATAGATACTCAGAAATAATTTGTACTGTGACTCAATGGAGGGTCATGAATGAATGAATATATCTTTGATTGAGATTGAATCAGAGCAACTACCTTAGTTGCATATCATGTATTGTTCAAGATAAATGAGTTCCTTGTGAACATTGTTTTGTGCTTCTGTACTTACCCAGCTCACAAGGACGTATGGGTCGCTCTTGTTTCTTTAAAATATTGATTGCGCAGGTTCCCTGCAAGAGCTTTGTTTAAACATATTGCTCAAAACCCAATTATTGGGTCGTTTGTTATTTGTGTTTGTGCTTTCAGTAATTGTTATGATATTTTGACAAATAATTTCTAGTAATAACATCGTGAGTTATTACAAAATATTATGTCAGACAGAGAGGCCCCATTGTACACAGAAGAATACATCGCCAAAGTGATCAGTGGCCCCTCTCTTTTTTCCTCAACCGCACAGTCGGTTAATACTAATCCTAGATTAGTCCTCTTAGACAAATTAGAACGTGCAAAGAAAAAACATGTCCGCACAGAACTACACGCCCGAATGTTGACAGAGTACTTAAGAGCTAATATTATTCCCCAAGGTTTAATAGTGAGGAACGTACCTGGCATCTTCAGGGAAGATAAGAAATTCAAAGGTGGCTTCTCACACATATCCACCACATGCTCAAGACACTGGATGGTCTTGGGCATAGAAACTGTCTTGGAACATAGCAAACAAGAGTTAATTGAAATATAGAATTTAGAAAAAGAGCTCTTTGGATGCGACAACATTGAAGAGTCTAAGGCGGCTCTTGAGAAATTGAATAAAACCATACAGGAATTCAACTCTTTCGAATTCAAGAAAAAAGCAGACAAGGTTCAGAAAGATATCACGGCTTACAGCAAGGAAAAGTCTTTCCCATATTTACAAGAGGAATTCTACACTCAACCTCAGCAATACAAGAAGAGTGTTACCTGGGGACGATACAAAAATAACAACCTCATTGGTTTCTCAGATTCCTCAGCTGGTTCAGAGTCGTCGGACGACGGAGGTGAAGGTACAAGTGGACTGCAAAGAAAACAACAGCAGCCTTTTTTAGGACAGGCACAGAGGGGCAGAGGGACCAACCGGAACCAAAAGAGAGTATGGCACCAGTTTGCAGGAGAAAGACAAACGCGTCGCCAATACTACACTTGGGGACCAGAGGGTTAACGACAGTGATGGAAGAAGAAGGACCACAAATGAATACTGACCTAGACGAGATTGGAGACACTGAGACCGAAGTATTAAGACCTCAAAGGAGCGGTTTTGTAACCAACAATGTGAATTCCACAAGAAACATCAACAATAATGTGGAGCCATCCGGGAACACTAACAATTGGGACACAGGTGGCACTTTTCCTGTTTTCAATCTATCTACACACATAATGAACAGTAATGAACTGTCTCTTCTAAGCAAAGGCTTATCATATGTCCTGACGGAAACGACAGATTTCTTCAAATTACAAACTGAACTACACAAATTCTTTAGGACATTGAGACTGAGAGTGTTCTTTAGCAATCATGAGGAAATCCCGTCCACTTCCAGATCATTTATGCGACCCAAATCCACTTTTATACCGACTAACAGCATGATGCCCCCTGAGATTGTGGCCTTCGAGAAAGGCGTACTAGAGGACATCCTGAAACTTAAAGGACAACATTTTTTCACTCCATACAACATCACAAGACTTGAACGTGAAGCCTTGATCTCCCTGAAAAATAATGAAAGTATCATCCTGAAACCGGCAGATAAAGGAGGCGGGATCGTCATACAAGAAAGAATAAAATATGAAGCAGAGATAATGAGACAATTGAACAACGCAGAATACTATCAAAAACTGCCTCGAGATCCCCTAGCAGACATCCAAAAATTGATACAAGCAGTCACAGAGAATGGCCTGGATGAAGGATTCCTGACCCAACAAGAATTTGACTATCTAAATAAAGGATGCCCGAGGACTCCTGTCCTATATACCTTACCCAAGGTACATAAAGATACCAATAATCCACCTGGAAGACCTATCCTGTCCGGTTGTGGATCGGTCATGGAACCCCTGGGACACTACATCAATAGTTTCATCAAAACATATGTCCCTGTCCTACCAACATACGTCAGAGACAGCACGTATATGATAAATCTGGTAGAGGGTATGGAATATAATCCCATGGAAGAGATTTTGGTCACTATGGACATTGATTCGTTATATACGAATATTCCGCAAATGGACAGCATCAACGTCGTTGAAGCTATTTTGGACAGCCGGCCAGCACCATTTGAAGTTCCCACTAAGTTCATTACTGATCTGCTAGAAATAGCTCTCACAAAGAGCTATTTTAGATTCAATTCCAGTTATTACCAACAATGTTTGGGCACTTCGATGGGAGCTATTTTTGCACCAAATCTAGCTAATCTCTATGTAGGCGACTTGGAAGAGAAATACATTAACACCATGATCAACCCTTTCTTGACAAATATAAGGTGTTGGAAACGTTATATTGACGACATTTTCTTCATCCCTGCTGGAACTGAAGAAAATCTGGATTTATTTATCACATACCTACATGGATGCCAGTCAGCACTGACATTTACATACCACAAAGACAAAGAGATGGTCCCATTCTTAGATCTAAAAATAAGATGTTGTGACAATCGTCTGAATGTAACGCTGTATCGGAAACCTACAGATAGAAATACGCTGTTAGAATACAACAGCTTCCATCCCAGGGCTCTGAAGGATTGCTTACCATATGGCCAATTTTTGAGACTTCTCCGAAATTGCACGGAGAAGGATGACTTCTTTAGAGAAGCGAATATATTAAGTAACAGACTGCATGAGAGAGGATATCCTAAAAGATTGGTAAAAACCTCTAAGAAAAGAGCGTGGTTCAGCCCCCGGGAGGTACTACTCACCAAGACCATAAAAGATTGTACGAAAAGAAGTGTGTGCGTTACCACCTTTTGCCCACTGAGTACCCAGGTACAGAAAACCATCAAGAGACATTGGCCCACATTGAATACCTTGAACTCATGTCGAGAATTACCGATGTTCTCCTTCAAAAAAGGCTAAAATATCAAAGACCACCTGGTACACTCAGATACCAGTGTTGTTCAAGCCAATAGTACCATACATAATCTGTGGTCACTTCCCCCACTGACAGGACACTACAAGTGTGGGAACTGTGTCGCTTGTGGCTTTACCGTGGAGACCAAACATTTCGCACATGGTAACACGAACATCAAACTCCGTGACCTGACCAACTGTGCTACGACAAATGTGATCTATTGCGTTTGGTGCCCCTGTGAACTGATATACATAGGCCAAACGACACAACCCGTGAAAGCACGCATCGGCCAACATCGTAGTCGAATCCGCTGTCAAGTAGAGAATGCTCCCCTGGTTGAACATTACAAAGAGAAAGGACATTCTGCCGATGATTTAAAATGGCAAGTAATAGAGAAAGCCAAAACACCATCTAGAGGTGGAGACATTTCACTCATTTTACAATCATTGGAATGCAAGTGGATCGATAAATGTGGGTCCATTCGCAACGGGCTGAACAGCCTTGAAGAATGGCGTAGATTTATTAGCTTGCACTAAGACATACAGGACAGAATAGATTAATAAGTGTTGAGATAGCCAGGGCTCTGACTATACTCAATATGAAATATACACATTTAATATCTATAGATGAATACTGTAAATGTATGCCGCGTGTATAAATGTATTACGCACTGTTTATATATTGGCACTGTTCTATACTATTTAAATGCTGGTTCACTGTATATATCTAGCACCCAATTATTGTATACGTTGATACCCTTAGCGTGCCCTAAAGACACACTAGACAGAATAGATGTTCAGATACTGACTATTCTCAATGTGTAATATACACATGTACTGTCTATGGAGAAACACCTAAAATATATGATGTTGGTATAATAGTATTACGCACTGTATATATACTTGCACCGTTTTATATTGATTATGTGTTGGTCTAATGTATCATGAATATCTTCTTTCAATACAATGTGATTATGAGCTAACATATAAAATATAATATATTTCACATAGCCAATTACAGTATACTTGATTATTAGTTATACGATCCCCAGCAGCTATAGGTCTATTTAGACCGCTATGACATGGCCGTCAAGCCACGCCAGTATTAGCATTCATCCGCATACATAGGGGTATGTCCTAATTTCTGGATCATACGTCTATTACTGAGCCATCCGGCTCTAATATACAGCTTCATACCATTAATACGACCTACTTTAATCTAGAGGGTCATCACATGATTCTGTGCTCAACAAGTTTATGTTGATACGACTCCATCTATAATCCCTACACAACGAGACCACTGTAAGATGGCCGCCGTAGTGATTGCACCAGTGGTAACCTAGCGACGCGCCCATGGCGTATCCTGTTTCCGGTCGGCACTCGGTCTATTAGTACCGCTTAGCTTAGGCGGCGGACACACGAAATTACAGCTCGATCGAGAGTTAGAAGAAGCAACGCTTAAGTAAGTAAGCAGCCTCGAGCTTATACCGGCGCATTCCTTACACTCCCATTTTCCTTCATTTACGAACTGTTTACATTTGTCTTACAGTTCGCCTCACTACTTTGCATGTATACAGACACGTGGAGTGAATTCTTCGGGTTCTACCGACACCCTGAAGTGTCCCTGATAGCGCTTGGAGGAACTTATTATTAGTGAGTCTGCCGCATTATTCAGCTTGGTGTGCTCCATACTAATTTATGTTAATTTATATTATTACTATAATATGGCATTCCCTGGTTACAGGTTCTGAATATCTACCGTTCCTGTTCTTCACCGTTCAACCGACATCCTACATCCAGGATAATAGACGAATCACATGTCTGTGTTGTACTGGTAAGCCATAGTACACACATGTATCTAGCCCCTCGCTCTGTTATCATGTATTTCCTACACTTAATTACTTCATTTTCCCTGCTTAGTCCCCGGAAAACACAGTCCTGAAGAGACCCCGTATCTAGAGAGGGTCAAAACGCCGTCGACACCATACAAAAGAGAGAGCCTGAATTAAATTATCAACCATTGTATTAAGCTCGTCCTTTTGGATTTTTACCAATAACCTATGTTCCAGTTTTTTCACTATGTCACACAGTACTCACTAAAATAGGTTATTGTCACTTCACTGGGGTTCACAATACACTCCGTATATGCGACTATTGCAAATAGTCTAATGACTTATGTTTAAGGAAATACGTCTGTGGTACAAGCTCTAACTGCAGAATAAAATTACTTACTTCGGCTGGAGTAAGGTATATTCGTAATTAAAAGGTTTGTTGAGCTTTTTTAGGGAATGCTAATACACGAGTGTGTATAGATACTCAGAAATGATTTGTACTGTGACTCAATGGAGGGTCATGAATGAATGAATATATCTTTGATTGAGATTGAATCAGAGCAACTACCTTAGTTGCATATCATGTATTGTTCAAGATAAATGAGTTCCTTGTGAACATTGTTTTGTGCTTCTTTCCAGGGGCAAACAGGGCAGAAAGGCCACCAGCCACAAGAAGAGCCAACGAAGGAGGAGCGCCGGGGCAACGGGGGAAGCAGAACCAGGCAGGAAAACGCAGGCACTCAACCAGGGACGAACCAAGCCCGCGAAGAGAACGGCAGGCAAGAGCAGGCCCAGGAGTGCATGCAGTGGCCTGGCCAAAACCACCGGCGCGCCATGCCAAGACCCCCAGAGAGCGCACAGGCAAGGATGCAGAGCCGAGGAAGGTTGACAGGAGCCGAAAAGCCCACAGGAGCAGGAAAGCCCAGGCAGAAAACAGGCACAAGGCCAAGCAACCCAGGATCCCAGGCGGACCCCCAACAGGGAGAACCGCAGGGAAGAGAGGAGACCAGGCGCCAACGACCAGGACACAGCACCAGCGAAAGACAGCCCAGCCCAGACATCAGCGGCACGAACCACGGACTCCTAGGGACCACGGGAAAAAGGAGCAAAACAGGCGAACCGCCACACGGAAGTCACCCGGGGGGGTGGTGGCGGGAGAAACGCCCCCTCCCCCCCAGCCAAAGGCGCACCACCAGCCACCACGCCAGGGCAGGAGGAGCAACCAGCCCGGGCGCCAGGCACACCGGGGGCAGAAAGACCAACCCACAGCCAACAGCCAGGCTGTGACGGGGCCGGGGCACCAAGGCCCCCAACGGACAACCAGAGGCAGACCCCCAGACGCCACGCACACCAAAGAACAGAGAAGAGCAGGAGCCCAACTCACACCAGCCACAAAACACACAGAAGGCCAGGCTACACGGTGCCCCAAGCAGTACCAGAAACACAGCCACCGAACGGAAGCTCACAGAGTGCGAACGAGAACCGAAGGGAACAGGGGCAGCACACCAGCACCAGCCGCGCAACAGGAGGACACAGTCATCAGGCAGACGCATCCTGCAGAAAGGGGGCCACAGTAGGAGCAACCCCAGACCGTGCAGCATGGCAGGAGGAACCAGCGGACAGGCGAAGCCAGACCCAAGGAGAAGGCCGAGGCCGCACCCACCGAAGCAAACCAGAAAAGAGTCTGCACAGGAAACAGAGGAGAGCCTGCAAAGCCAAGGCCCAAAGAGTCGCCAGGGCATCCCCGGAGAAGCAAGCGGAGCGCACCCAAGCGTGGCAGAGAAGGCAGCAGGGGAACACAAGGACCACGGCAAGGAACCCACAGAGTCCAGCAAACAGCGAATCCCACAGAACACAACACAGTATAACTGCCAGCGACATGAGCAAAAAGAGGCGTCCGTAAAGCCCACAGCACTAGGCAGCCCCAGGAGGACTCACAACCAGGTACTAACCAGGCCCGACCCACCTCAACGTCCGAGAGCAGAAGAGAGCAGGGGCTGACAGGGCAGAACGGCCACAGGCCAGCACACAGCACGGAAGAGGCTAGCAGCCGGATACCGCGCCAGCGCCCTACACGAAGGAGCCCAGAGGCAGAGGATAAGCCACACATGCAGGAGGTCCCCAGGCTACTCCATGCCAGAGCCCCAACGCGTGGAAGGCAGAGAAGAGCGTGCTGCGCAAGCAGGAGGCCCCGGTGTCAAGCCCCCCGCAGCACCAGGTTTCGCAGGCATCCATCTTGGCGTGATCCAGAAGGCCAGCCTGCCAGCAGCAGCAGAAGGAAAAACAAATTATTTTACTGTATCGGACAAACACCAC
Source organism: Calotriton arnoldi (assembly GCA_963921515.1). NCBI lineage: Eukaryota > Metazoa > Chordata > Amphibia > Caudata > Salamandridae > Calotriton > Calotriton arnoldi. Next base: position 3,681,205 of record CAWUFW010000375.1, read on the forward strand.
AGTATTAGAAAAGCAGTGGAGCGCCGTACGAGAGCAGCAGGTACGGTACACAAGGACACATCCATTGGCGGAAGGCTCGGGGAGAGAAAGTGACATGCCCAGAAACACAGAATGCGGAGGCGACGCCGAGGCACGAACCCGGCTCCACAGCGCAAACAGCGGCAGCTTGCATCGTAACGGCAAACACACTCCCCTGGGCAGAGGAGGCCAGTCCCCCTCCCCAAAACCTACACCACCAGGGGCAAAAGAAGGGGAAAAACAGAGACCGCTACGCGGTACTCACCCGGGAGGGGGACCGGGAGGCCGGGAGACACGAACAAGGTCCCCCCCTCCAACCAGCCCAAGGCGCACCACAGGAACCACGCCAGGGCCGGGCGGACATCCAGGAAGCAACCTCGACACGTCTTCCACCCGGCCAGGACCCAGGAAGACGCGCCCCTCGACCCGGAAGAGACCAGGAGGCCAATGCACCAGCCACAAAGGGCCAGCCGGCACATAAGAACTGGCCATGAAGAATACAACCTCCCAGCAAGCCCGGCAGGCCGGGATGCAGGACAGCAGACACCCCGACCAAACAGCCAGGCAGCCGGACGGGGAGTACCAAGTGAGGAAAGCCACTCAAGCCCAGCAGGAGCAGCACCAGCATCCACAGCACACTTCTGTCGACAGACAGAAAAAACATAACAGGCGGAATGCTGGGTAAGTGCTGCTTATGTACTCCCAGTGGGAGGGGCGGGGTTAGGGTCCCAGCATTCCTCTGCTCTTTTTTTCTGTCGGGAGATGGTTATCTCCACTTTGTTAATGAATGGGACGAGGACATAAGGGACCGCGGGGTAATGGTGATTTGTTACTTCTATGTGTGCTGCAGAATGCAGCACCCATAGAAGTAGCAAATCGTCATTATTAAATGATTGTTTATGTGCAGGAAGGGGCACCTTCCTGCACATAAACAATCATTGATAGCAATTTGCTCTTTCTATGTGTGCTGCAGAATGCAGCACACATAAAAAAAGCAAAAACGAGGAGAAATAAAAGTATTTCTCCTCGTATCACCATTCTATCACCTGCTCTTGCATGGCGTTAGTTTATTGCGCTGCCTCAGATTTACAGATCTTTGGAAATCTGTGGCAGCATCAAAAAGCAATAGGTGTTGCAGTGGAACGCCCACAGCAACACCCATTGCATGCCACTTTCATGCAGATACCTGCGTGAAAGGATACCATATTTACAAAGCGGCGTTAAGCCACAAAAAGGGGCTTAATGCCACTTTGTAAATATGGAGGAGGGCATTACGCCCCAGGAGCGTCATTAAAAGTGACGTTCCTGTGGCGCAATGCCCTTGTAAATATGCCCCTATGGTTCCCTGCGTTTTTTAAATAACGCAGCGTGGCGCTGCTAAATTGCTTGCAGCGCCGCTCTGCATAATTTCTTTGTAAATATGCCCCTAAGTGAGGTTGCTTCCTCACTACCATGAACTTGCCTGTAGTCTTTGTCTTACTGCATTTCTGTCCACAGTGCTTGCAAGTTACGTTAACAATACTTGTAGGTTACTGGTTACAGGGCTTTTAGGTTTCCAGAGTGTATGTTCTTCTTTGCCGCTTTGCGCAGGCAACAGAGGAGAGCAGAGACTAAGAGGGCTGGATGAGGGCCACGTGGATTAACATGCCTCACAGACTTTGCACATAAGCCTATCCGCTTGGGTGTGCCGAGGAAGTCACGACCCACCGCCCTAACTCCAGAGAGGTCCTTTAATTTTGGGAATCTAGAGGTTACCAGAGAAAGAAGATTGGGGGGAGAGCGACCGGACCCTGCAGAGGAAACTTCTCAATCAGACCCCTTAAAGCATAAGGGAAAATCCAGCCAGTGTGTTCTAATCCTCATTGCAGCTAAGATGCTTACCTGGTTACTCTCCGGTACAGTCTACAGGAACCATGTCATGAGAGGGGACACAATTATTAGCAGTTGTGTACAATAATAAGGCTTAATACTTTTTCTCTTTTTTTGCACTTCAAGGTTTGAAATCTGTTTTTAGGTCGAGCCTAGAGCCAGTGCGCATGCGCTGCTCTGCGAGACTTATTGTAGAGGAGTCGGTGAATAGAAGCTCTGCCCACTCTCTGCCCATATTTGCCATTGGCTTGTGTCCTTCTCTGTCCTAAATGCTGGCTTCTGATTCGTCAATAGGCTTTTTAGTCCCTCCTTAGTACCGCCTCCTCTTCATTTGTCACCTCCCATGGCGACTAGCCCCTTTACTTCGCCTGTTACACGGTACGTGTTATTAAGACTGTAAGCACTATTTTCTTTAATGAGTTTCTCCTACTGCAGGCACGACGTGCTTTGGTGCCTTCTTTTCCACCCCCCCCGCCCTCCCTCCCTCCGTTGTCCGTGATGCCGACCATTTGCAATGCAATAGATCTCGCGTAAATGCAATACCTATTGCATTGCAAAGGCTTGTTATTACTTGGTTAAACGTTGTTCCATGCGTTGAGAACAACAGATGTTCTGCCATATGGCACTATTCAGGTCTGAGCAGCCCTCGTGCATGGAACAAAAGAGGCAGGGTGCAACGTAACTGGGGATATTCTGCGCACTGTACTTTTTCTGCCACTCTATCTTCTGATTGGTTAATCACACCAGTATTTAACAAAGAAAATGGACGCCATTTTTTCATCCTTTGAACTCGGTAGATCACTTAAGCTCGTGAGCAGGTACGGTTCTATAAATGAGTGACAGACTTAGAAAGGCCACTTTTATGTTTTCAGAGGACCTGCGCAGCTTGAAAGGGTGTGTAGAAAAGCAGCATGTCACCAGCACGTCAGAGTGCAATCTTTCAGTGCTTCTAGAAGTGTTCAGACGATTGGCAACTTGACAGTTAACGAGCCCCCAAAACAAACAGCGCCACCGCATGGCGGTGTCCGCTGCAGCTCCTCGCCCCCCAGAGGGGTACCTCTCTAATGATTTACCTGAGACCTTAAGTAAACTACATGGGATCAAATTGCCAATCCTTCAAAGGAGGTGCCTTCAGGTAGCCTGACTCCTAAACTTGCCCTGATATTCACCTCTTGACCCGGCCTTATCAGCGCCTCGCTGACAGCATCAAGATTAGAATATGGTGGATTGGTTTTAATTGGGAATTTTCTAAACCTGATAGCGTGGGATGCATGTTTGTGGTTAAGTGTGTCATGCAACGCTACCTTTTAAAAATAAAGCCTGTATTACAGTAGAATCTTCTCTGCTGGTACTTAGCGATGCTTTGACTATATGGTTTCATTTAGGAAGTCGCATATCTTTATGTTTTTACTGGATTTTATTAACCATACAATAACATTGACTATGACTACAGTAGAAGAGAAGAAAATTGAATAAATAGAAAATGATAAAACTGAGAGACCATGTTATTTCGTATATTTGGCAGCCTTCCTTGTGTTTACCAGAAACAAACAGTAAAAAGATATCATTAATGAAATGCGTTATTTTTATCTTTCCACTAAATATATTTGCCAATCTTCTGCGCTTTCTCCCAGATTTTAAAATTATAAAAGTCCAATGCTCAAACTAAAAAGAATATTTAAAAGAAAAACATTTCTCTGGGTGAGTGGCATCATTTAACCAAATTATTGGGCTAGCAGAAATGACATGACTTACCCAGGAAGTGAAATCACACAAACTTGGGCACTGATTACACAACACTGAACATTTTTAACCATATAAATAAACAGTAATTGGTGACAGGAATAAACAATCATCTACTGAACCTATCAAATGCTAAAGGTTTGCTTACTTTTAGACAGGGCCACTGGAATTATGCTGCAAGGGAGGACTAAATTATGTGGCAGGGTCGAGTAAATTATACAGCAAGAAAAGGCAAATTATGCGGCATAATGCGCCACATTTTGTAATATTATTACTTCATTATTTTGTCATTTTGACACTTCTTGACACTGGGCGTTGGTTGCACCTCATTTAATACCCAAATATAGCAATAAACAATAAAAAGATGAACAGTTAACCTTTGCAATGGTCCTTCCACTGCACTGCAACACGTGCAGCTGTATTTTTAGTGCCATTTGAACTATTTGAGCTAGAATGACTTTTTTTGTAACATCTGTAGATTATGCAGCAGATGATGCATTCTATGACAAATGCGGCAAATTTATAATCATGCAAAAAGCGCTGCGGCCGGAAAATCGCATATTTCCAGTGGCCCTACCTTTAGAGTATCAGTACTCAGATTGCTTAAATCACAGGGTATAGTATGTGTAGCAAGCAGCTGCAAAGATTAAACCACATTGAGAATGGGACATACCAAATGCCCAGAAGTCAAGGCTGCTACCCTTCTGAGGTGCAATCTTGCATCATCTATAGCATATGCTCTGGAGTCTACACATGAGTGGCAGAAAGTAACCCCGTAGGAATGGGCACTATATTATCAGTGATAGTAAATCGGTTGTCCGGTGCACAGTGGACTGATAGAGAAGTAACCATTTCATGATTAGTTATGATATATGCATTAGGACTCCACCCAGGCCAGACATGGAACAACCCATAGGAATCTGCATTGTACAGCCAGTCATGGCATTTGGACTGATGAATCCAACCAGGAGTGGCAGGGGAGACACCAATGAGAGTGGGTGGTATGCCACCAGCCAAAGTATATGTTCGGAGGATTTAGTCCATGAGCAGCAAGGAGCAACCCATAGGAATGTACGTTATTCAACCCACCCTTGTTATATGCTCTGTGGGGTCTACAGATGAGCTGCGGAGAGTAACCCATATAAAATGGGCATTGTATAACCAGCCATGCTATATGAGCTGGGAAATACAACTAAGAGCAGCAGAGGAGAAAACTATGGGACTGGCAATATGCAATCAGGCATAGTATCAGTATCAGCTGGTGAACCTGAAAAGTGATTGGGCTTAATGCAGTCTTTGAATTTGATTTAATGTGCAAGAGAAGTGAGCTAGTGTAACCTTCTTTAGGAAAGGTTGTGGGACTCGGGGTGTCCCACCAAGAACATTTAGGAAAAAAACAGTTGCAATGGTATATTTTAAAACATAATTTTCACACAAATTTGGTAAAAATCTAGAGATTTCTGGAAAGGCACTAATTAAATATTCAAATAAGCTTGTGGTGTGCCAGACAAGTCTTACCTGCACTGAGTATGTTGGGAATCATTCCCGAAGACAACTTTATAACAAGCATTTGCAATGCAATAGGTCTCGCATTTGCGAGAGTTTAAGCTATTGGCATTGTAAATGACAATGCCTTTTATTTATGTTTTCAAAACCAATAATAAAAGGCATTGTCATTTACAATGCCAATAGCTCAAATTCTCGCAAATGCAAGACCTATTGCATTGTAAATGCTTGTTTACTTTTTCATTGTATCCCTTTCAAGGAAAAGATACTAGAGATATGCAAGCCATCAAAGTCAGAGAAACTGAAGGCAGAGCCAGAGGTCTGGCTTGGCCCTTGCCGTTCAAGCTGAAGTTGAGCCATTGTAGGAAAGTAAAATCTGCTTTCATGGTTACCCCCCACTTTTTGCATGATGTCAGTATGTTTTTGAACTTGTCCGATTGGGATCCTGCTAATCAGGACCCCAGTCACTGTGCTTTCTCCCTAAATTGACCATGGTAAGTATGTTGGTACATCCCCAATTGTCTACTGGTTACCCTTGTAAGTCCCTTGTATATGGTACTAAGTTACCTAGGGCATAGGTACACCAGGGGTCTCCCATGGGCTGCAGCATGCATTGTGCCACCCATGAGAGTCTACTCAAACTGACTACAGACCTGCCATTGCAGCCTGTGTAAGCTGGTGCTTGCACCCCTCATGACAGATATAGGTTTCATTATATCTGAGGTCACTACACTTAAAATCTATAAGTCACCCCTATGGCAGGCTCTTTAGTTCTGAGGGCAGGGTGCTCGGTTATAAGTGAGAGTGTGCCCCTGCATGAGCAGGGCACCCCTACAAACCCCAGAGTTGATTCTCCAGGCTTTGTAAGTGCGTTCAGCCATTTTAATACATATAGTGGACATCATCGATACGAGATGTCTAACTATATAGTGGCTGCACCGAAACCGGTATGTTTGGTATCAAACATGTTGGAATGATACCCCAACACCGATTCCAGTGTTGGACGTATGATCCCATGTACTGGCAGCTTCCTTGGGGTATCCCACTGTACTCCCGGTAACAGCCTTTCAGGGTCTGACAGCAAGTTAGTGCTGCTGCCGACCACAGACAACAGTTCTGCCCTCCGGCTGTTGAGCCAAGCTCAAGCAAGGAAAGGTAGAACAATAGGTTTTCTTTTGCAGGGAAGTGTGACCACCTCCCAGACAGGTCTTAGTGTATTGGGCTGGGGTGGGGGCGCCTGCAAGATCCACCAGACCTCTTTTAAGGGCATATTTGGTGCCCTCCTTGCATACTCCAGTTTGAGCAAATTCAGGGAGTCCTTGGCTTCCGCTCTGGTGCAAAACTGGATAAAGGACATGGAAGCATCCTCCCCTCTGTCCAGCCCTTCCTCTGGACGGGACCCCTGAATCCTCCCAACCCTTTCCCTAGGGTACTTCAGGGCTTACCCGTGGGTGGTTCCTTACATTCGTCGTGAGACAAACCTCAAGCCTGAAACTACATCACTCTTCAACTGTCTGGACACTTGGACTTCGCCTGGAACCGAGACTGCACCAAGGAAGACTCCTGCTGCTCCTGGTCTCGCTGGTCTGCATGTCTTCTTCACTCTGTGCTTCTTTCAGGGTCTTCAACAGACCTGTTGGCATCAAGGACGCCCGTAGTAATCTTCCTTGGAGTGAAGGAGTCACTCCTGTGCACCTGCAGGCACTGCAACAAAGCTGACCGGTCTGCTGCTCCTGATGTCCCACGGACTTCCCAAGGCTCAGCAACACAGGTGGTGGTTGTGCAACTCCCTTGAGGCCTGACCCGTCCTCTCTGCAATTTTGAGGCCAGTATCCTGCGTTGGAACCGCTGGGACCAAACCCCCCTGCACCGCGTCAACTTGCCTTTGCCAAGGCTTGTTGGCTCTGCACCCCAGAGATCTTCGGGCTACAAGAAGCTCCATCCTCCAGCATCTCTTCCTGCCAAGTACAGCATCCGCAACACATCCTCTGCACCATGGGCCTTCCTTCTTGTTGAGCTGCTCGAGGTCCTCTTGCGACTCCTGTGCCTTCGGCCTGTGGGTCCTCCTGAAGGTCTACTACTGCTTCAGTGGGGTCCCCTGCTTGCTCAGGGCCTGCTCTGACTCTACTGCTGTTGGTGAGTCCCTTGGACCTTGCTGGTACCATCTTTGCTCCTTCTTCGCTCTCCACACTAGTTGCGGCTACCAAGGAATGTTGGTGCTCCCGCCAGACGCCGAACACAAGTCACCGACATCCGGCATCCAACAGCTCGTGCATGGCTCCTGGTCTTCCTCAGTGTCACCTGGTCCTCACAGCTGCAGCGACAAGGTCACTGTCAACTCTTCTGAACTGTTCGACATCAGTAGGCATTGCTCTTCCGTGCCTACTGGTCACTCCTGAGTGGCATAGACTCTGTCCCCTGTGCTTGAAGGTTGTTCACTTCCAGAATCCACCCTCGGATTCCACTGAACTTCTTCACCTTGTTCTCCAGAGGCACTTTTTTCCAAGTCTTCCATTGTCATCTACAGAGGTTTCCGATGTCTCTTCGCCCCTATGCACCTGGCTTCCCTGGTGTAGGTAACCTGGTCTAAGGGGCATCCACGGGTGGGGTGGCTCTCCAACCTTCCGTCCTCCAAGGGAATTCTTTGGGGTCCTCTGGGAAGGGTCCTTCTTCTGCAAAACTGTAACCCTGGCTTCTCCATTGACCTCTATTGGGCACGCGACTGTGTTCCCACTCTGCACACAGCCTCCGTGGGGCTCCTGGGTACTTAACTTGGGTGGTGCCTTGCGTCCCCAGCTCCTCTGGGCCTTCTGGTTCAAGTCCTGTCCTCCTTTGCAGTTTGCATCCCACTTTCTTAATATATGGGTTGGTCTCCCCCTGGAGACCAATGTATTTTGTGCTACTAACCTTATTGCAATTGAAGTATTCTTGTGTATTTGTGTTGATATCTCCGGGTAGGAGATATACCAATGTGTTAGTGTCTGTTGTATAATAAATAGAAGTATTTTTATATAAACACTGTGTGGTTCTTTTTCATTTAACCTACACTACATGATTAAACTAGTAAAACAAGCTGCTTAACAGTCCTTCAAGATAAACCTGAAGGCTGCTCTCCACAGCTACCACGTTGAGAGCTTTCTATGGTTATCAAAGACCAGTAAAATCCCCATAAGGGTTGTCTGGATTAATGCAAGGTGCATCACTTAAATAAGTGTGCACCATATACTAAGCCAGCCTCCTACAGCCATCACAGGATTTGGCATGTAAATCACACAACAAGTGTCATTCAACAACATCTGTGAGCAATTCATTTTAATATATTAGATTGTATTGGTGAATGGAGTGACAATTATTGAAAATAATTGTTTACACACATAAAAATTCCACAATGCTTTTGTGCCGGACCATATTGTCATGAATCAGCCAAGAAAGATATCAGTCTGTCATGTGCAATGTACATAGGCCAATGTTGTCATCTGTGAAACAAAATTATTGATTGTTAAATTTACAGTGTGACTTTTTGTATCGCACATTCTGAGCTGGATTTCTACACAGTATGCTCAAATTGATCGTTCAAGGATAATGAGGCAATGTGAATTCAAGTGAACTGCCTTGAATCACACAATTTTGTCAAGAAACATAGGCCTTCATTTATGGAGATTTGCTTGCTGCACTGCCCTACAGAAAAGTGAAAGGGCAGGAATGCACCGTATATATGCACTACAGTGCATACCTGTCCTTTCCCCCTGTGCTGGCGCCGTTTCATCAGCCTTGTGCCAACACAGGCACCATTGCACCATGGTGCAAAGGTGCCTGTGTTGTTGGCAGGATAGTTTTTGTTACGCCTCACCTCGTGAGGTGTAAAGTTTTGGCACTTCCCCAGGTTTACATGCTCTAGTAAATCTGGGGAAGAGTCAAAATCCATGGGTTTTGCTTGGGAAAACCCACTGCAATGCTCATGGAATGCCTACCGAGCGCAGAGTAAGGCAACGCAGCGATTTGCGCTGCCTTGCCTTATTCCATATCTATGAGGCAATTCAAAGCCATATGAATAGTTTAAAAAGAAGTAAAGGTGTGCAGTTCCTCAGGGTTAATACAAAAGGGGAGGGGGTATATGTTCCAGATTAGGGGAATATGCTCTAATAGGAGCAAGTGCCCTCACACACCCCGGAGGGTGTCATGCTTCATCATTGAGCTTGCTCCTCGTCGGGCCTGTGCAACAATGCCCGACGGGCACCCACTAGGGGGCTCTTTGCTGGAGATCTTTTATTAGCCATATGATGAAGTGGGGGTGTGAACTATTGTGATGTGTGTACGGTGGTGTATCTAATAGTGAGTTAAAATAGGTCTAGTGATGTTCTGTTTAAAAACATTTTATCGGTTGGACTCACTACCCTAATTAAAAATTGTGATGCTTATCTAAAATGCAGTGGTCCTAATGAGCAAATCAAAGTGATTCATAAAAACAAGGTCAACATGTTTCTTGCCTGTGTCTGCCCAAACAGATGAATTGGCAATTCTTCAGGACCTAACATAAATAATCACCTACACACCTGTAGGACTTGATTCAGTAATTAGTGCAATGTGCTAAAGTACTCAGTCATGTGACAGGTCAAGAAATAAAACTGTACTTTGACCTGAAACATAAAGGAACAGACATTATAGACGCAGCATACAAAATAAGTTTGTTATTTAGTTCTGCAAATATCCATTCAAAGACAAGTGGCATGCATGGCAGTATAGGTATTAACCTATTGGAGCATATACCCCTAATCTGGAACATATACCCCCTCCCCTTTTGTCTTAACCCTGAGGAACTGCGCACCTTTGTTTATTATGAAACTATGTATATGAGGAGAATGTGTGCTGGACCTAAAAAAACTCCTGGTTCCTCTATTTTGTAGAGTCATTCGAAGCCACTCATAGTGGCTTCGTGTAGCCTCATAGATATGATTTTGTAATTTTGCGCCATCGGAGCGTCACAAAAAGTGACGCTCCGGCGGCGCAAGGAGCTCGTAAATATGCTCCATAGTAAGGATTTGAGCCCAGGTTTTCTGCTTAACATTGTGCAATTCAACCTCAGAATGGATATCTCAGTCAGTCTCCCAAATGACAAGTTGTTCATTTTATTCATGAGCTATATTAGTGCACTATGCTGAATAAATGCAAATAACCAATTAAATCAAATAAACAAGTAATTATTGACAAAAGTATAATGTTAAGCGAAAGGTAAGGCAGACACTTAGGGGCCGATTACTATGCGGCCCGTGATGTTCGGAGCTATCCTGGCTGCATCGTAATCGGCCGCTCGGTTTACTTTCCGACCGCCGCATTACAATGCTGGCGGTCGGAAAATAAACTGGCCGGTCATTCCGGCTGGCTTACGATGGGCTCCAGCCAGTCAGAGCTGGCTCGTAATCCCAAATGGCGAGCCTTTCCGCCCATGGGATTATGATGCACGGTTGCCGACATGTTTTCCATGCCGGCCTGTCGGAAAGTGTGTTTGGGGGGCTCCAGCAGGGCCCCCTTGTGCGTGCGGACTCCGGTTGGGGGCGGAGGGGGCATCTATGGTGCCCCCCTGTTGATCTCTGCACCTTGCAGCTGGCACCTTGAGGTGCCTGCCACGGGGTGGAGGGATGAACAACCCCTCCCATTTCTCAATAAGAGCTTGTGTTACGGCCGGTTTACGGCCGAACCACGAGCTCCCATTGATAAATGGGAGTATGCGACCGAACAGTGTTGGGTGGCATTGTAATTACCAGGTCGGGATTACCGACCGGAGGTCGGTCGGTCCCAGGACCGAGACGGTGCGTCGGCCCGACATCGTAATCAGGCCCTTAATGTTTATGTTACTACATGACCATATTTTTGGATATGGCCTTCTTACAATGCTGGCACCATTGATGGCTATTAAAATTAATTAACTAAGTATAAGACCCGAACCCCTGTAAATCTTGTTTTGTCTTAAACTTACAGCCACAGCTTTTCATAAATGGTTGGTTTTTGTGCATTCCGTTCCTCCCTATCACAGGTCACTTCCTGACAAAGTAGTCCTCAGCTTGGGTCTTATTTAATTCCAAAAGTCCCTTCTCTGAAAATTTAGAGCAGGAGATTCTCTTCCTTGATCTCTCTTTTTTGAGCTCCAATCTCTTTATACTCTGGATCTGCAAAGTACATTCCCTAGCTAGGACATCATTGTGATTCCTTTTTTGTCAATTATGGGTCTGCTAAACAAGCTGTCTCTTTTCTCAGCAAATGGACTATGCCCTTCATTTCTTCGGGTTATGCTTCTGTGGATTCTGAGCCTCCTTCTTGATTCCAGGGAAGGACTACAATAGGTCTGTCTGCCTCATGGACAGGGAGCTCCTGGTGAACCTAGCCTTCCACATTCTTCCTATTATTAGAGTGTCCAGGTGGGTGGAGGCAGAGGGTCGAAATTTGGATCCAAGATGTTATCATCTGTCTTGGGTCGATTCTCTGGGGTTCATTTGTGCTAAAGTCTCATATTTTGGACTTGCGGTGTTTCTTGCAGTGTATTTGTATCTGGTTTGTGCACTGGCTTGGTACACCTATAGAGTAAGGGAGGGGATGAGTAAGTGGCTCAAGGAGGTTTTGGCTCAATTAATTACCGGTAATTTTAATTTTTCCTGGGATCATCTTATTCATACTGGTCCTTAAGTTCCCACCCTACCATGCAGATGACCGTGCCTCCTGGTCGGAGTTGCTGGTTTGATAACTTAAGGAATAGCTTTGGGGCAGATCCTTTTTATGATTCCTCCCCAAAGGTTAAGAGGAGTTCGATCTGAAACAGGGTAGTAGTTTTAATAAATAAAAAAAACCTAAGAGAGGGTTGTCTTGGAAGTACAATGCCTTATTAAGTAAGAAATTGTTCCAGGAAGATGACCACAGGAGAAATGAAGATTGCTAGTAAGACGTTGGGCCACAACAGGTCTTCTTAATCAATGCAACAGGGCAAAGGTAGTGCACCCAGTCACTTCCCTTCCCCCTTTAGTTTTACCTTCTCCTCTTTACTCCCTCTTTCTTATTCACCCTACCACACCAAAGGCAGCATCTTCAGCAGGTAGTCAGCGTCAGGCATTTTCCAGACTTGGTGCAGCAGGAGCACCATTGGCTCCAGGTCCTTGCTGCAGGTTCTCAGTCATGCTTCATCCCACTCTGCTGCGGGGTTGGTCCAAATACATCTGCAGCACCAGTCTGCAGAGCAGCGGTAGCACCACAGAGTTACTTCACATTAGGCCATCAGTAGCTCTGTCTTCTTAGTCTCACAACTGGCCCAGGCATGATTGAAACCTATTAAATAGTTCCTAATACATTGGCTTGTCTGGTTCCTGTGCTTTCTGTCAGAGGAAACTTTGTACTGTTGCTGCCTACGCTAAGGATGAGCAACGCTTTTACTACTATTAAACGTGCTGTACAGGTTGCTTGCGCATGTTAGGGCAGATTACACTAATTTTACATGTGATATTTTGAGTATCCTTTTGTAGGTTACATTGGCGCTGCCTCTGTGTTGTTTGTATCGCTGAAGGTTACTTCTGCTGTCTGTGGAGATTACCATGTCGTTGGATACCCCATAGTCAAACCTAATTTTTCCTTCCACAAACTAGTGTATTCCTCAATTTTAGACAATTGGGTTTAATCGCGGTGCCATGTCTACAATTCTCTTCAAAGGAGAAAATTGTTCTTGATTTCAGGTAAACACTGGTTATTTGTGTTTACTCAAGTCTGAAGCTGAAACTACTAGCCTTTTGCCCCTTGGCACTTTCCTAGCTATCTCTGATCTAAGGGGTCGTGAAGGTAGCAGAAGGAACTGAAAGTAAGCAGGGCTGTAAGAGATTTTATATGTTTCCTGAAATGTAGATTGTGTGTTCTTACTATAGAACACCAGCCGTAAATAGGTGGCTTTTGAGGGGCTAAGAGTGGCACAGTGAGACATCAAGCCATGTGATGTCATCATCGGGAGCAAAGAGCACACAACGACTTCCGCTTCCCCTGTCCTCTCGTTGAATCGACATCCATTTTGGGATTTTTTTCCCCTCGACATTTTGTTTCCAAGCTTCTCCCTGATAGCGATTAATTTTCTCCAGTGAACGTCTATAGCAGATTAAAAAATGTCCCAGATGCTGCCCGAGTTCGCCAAATGAGCCATGGATTTTCTTTTGGCCTGGACGCCAGCGTAGTGCTGCTTGCTGCAGGTCGGAGGGGTTAAGCGCTCCTCCATTTATAAATCCTCCTCGGAAAATGAGACCTCGATGTTGTGGAAGATTCCGTGCTTTTTACTGTATCAATTACACAGAAATAAAATAATCTTCTTACAGGCCCATCCATCGGTGGACAGGAGGCCCAGCGCGCTGAGTGCTCCCCCCCACCCCCTCCAAGATGAGTAATAGTGTCTGGTAATGGGATTTTAACACTCTGCAGCCATAAAGCGCTAAACGCCGTGCAGCCTAGTGATCTGCCATAAAAATGGATTTTCAGGGGGTGGGGAGGGCATCGGTCCCTCACCGACCCATAGTCCGTCTCTTGATTCCATTCTGGCTCGCCCTGTGACTGCGATGGCGCCAAGGGTCTGCTGTTGTTGCCATACATAAACAAACTAGTAAATGCGCCAGCAAATGAATTTATTTATCACTTGTGTATCAAGTGCACGGCACAAACCTACCCGCCTCTAGGTGCCCTTGACTGAAAAATAAATAGCAAACATCATACAAGCGGGCACTGCTCTGCAGACAATGATAGAAACGCCAAGAAGGCAATTATTTCACAGGTGTTTTTCCATCTTTCCTAAAGCTGAGTAACCTGATTTGTCGCCAACATCCGATGCATGAACTGCACTGAGCTCCGTGAGTGCAGTTCATCCTTTTCCTTCCCTGAAGAGTCACTCAGGCTGACAAGTGGCCCCATGTCATGAGTCACCAGATATTATTGAGTGAAACCTTCAAACTGTCCCAGGTCCTTTTAGGCCTCCTGCTCGCCCTCCATCAGCTTGGTGCCCCAGCCCCGCCTGCCTGCATGCCCTCTGTTGTCAGTTTCCTTCCCCAGCCCCTATCGCCCGTCGTCCATTCTCAGCTTGGTGAACAAGCCCCTCCTGTCTGCCCTTCACTGTTAGCTTGATGCTCCAACCCTTCCTGCCCTATGTTGTCAGCTTGCTACCCCAGCCCCTCCTGCCTGCACTCCATTGTCAGCTTGCTGCCCCAGCTGCCCTCCCACCTACCCTTTGTTGTCAGCTTGCTTTCCCAGGCTGTCAGGCCCACCCTCTTTGGTCAGCCTGTTTCCCCAGCCCCTATCTGTTGTCCGCTTCCTGCCCCAGCCCCTTCTATCGATTCTCTGTTGTCATCTTGCTTCCCCATCCCTTCTCGGCTACCCTCTATTGCAGGGGTCTTCAAACTGGGAGGTGGGCCCCCTTAGGGGGGACTCAAGTATTCCAAAGGGGGCACCAGGCTTTGGCCAAAAGAAACATTGTGCTGATAACAGTGCTTTGTTTTAAGCGGGGAAAAGAAAGGAGCGGCAGTAAACCGACTGTAATGGGCCATCACTAACTTGACTTTTGTCATTTGTATCCTAGCTGGGAGTATATGTAAAAAAGTGAAGGGGCTCCAAATATTCTTCAAAACCCCCACCCCCCCTTCCTTATAATCACACTGTGGATACTTTTAATGGTTAGTGAGGCCTGTTTGACCAGAATAGTACGTTTGGAAATCATGTATTTGATTACATTTTTAAAATAGAACTCCACTGAATGTTTAAATAAGTCTAGACATATTTAAACATTGCCAATTTAATAGAATAATTGTGAAAAATTCTGAGGGGGGCCCAATGATTTTTTTTTTCCAGTGGGAAAAAGTTTGAAGACCACTGCTTAGTTGTCAGCTTGCTTCCCAAAGCCCTCCAGCCCTGCCCTCCATTGTCCATTTGCTTCCCCAGGTCCGCCTGCCCACCTGCCGCTGTATGTGCTCTTCCCCATTTTCATTGGTTGCCATCTCCTCCACCTGCATCCTTCTCTCCCACCCTCCTCCCTCAATATTGACTTGTCCTGCTGATGGAGCAAGGTTTCATAAATGAAACTTGCTTGTACGCAATCCTCCTCATAGTATTAATTTATTAAAATTGTACTGTTAATACTAACCTTTGCATACACTACACAAAGGGGAGAGACGCTTGCATATGTGTTTTACTAAAGAATAACGCTTGTCTGTAATCCAAAATGGCCGCTAAAGCGCGGGAAACTATCTGCGCATGTCGCAACCTGATCACATGGTGTGACGTCTTTCTTTGCTTGGTGGGAAAACTTCTGCTTCTGCGCAGTATGCATTAAATGGCTGCTTGATGTTTTCACATGCTTCAGCTTGCTCTCATGTCATTATTAAATTGTCGTTTCCTAACGCTACTAATGCGGGATAGTATATATATTTAAATGGGAATAGAATAGAAATAGTGGGTATACAGTGAAACATTTTATTTGTGATTTTAATATCTTCTTCTTGCACTTTTATTAGTTTGTAAACTTGGGCCTGGGTTGGTGACTTGTAACTCGAGAGACGATGGTTCTGCGCATGTATCCTGTGTGCCTGCCAAGTGAAGTCAACTTGGATGTCTCCCAAGGCCATGACCCATTGGCCGAAGATGCTGTACTTTGTTTCCTGTGGACAAAATGATACTTTTCCCCTGTAAATTGTATAACATTTGTCGTGAGACGGGTGGGAAATAAAGCAAATGTATTAATTTGAAGGGGTGGGAACGTAAAGGACAATAGGCTTTTCAATTTAGGACAAATCAATATGGTGCGACAATCCACCCCCTGTCCCTGTCCAATCAGAAGTAGTGGTCCCATATTTTAGCAACATTAAGGGGAGGTACATGGGCGTAGAAGGGTATAATAGAATATAGCATTAGTTAATAAGTTAGAGCAGGCGTTCACGAAGAGCAGGCGTCCATGCTGCCAGAGCGCTCCTAGCTCCAGACTGCCAAGCTGATCGGTTGCTGATTGAAGTCCTGTCCAGAAGAGGTCCTGAGGAGGGGGCGGCGGAGTCCATTAGAAGGAAGGCACGGGAGAATCGAGAGAAGTCGAGTATCAGAGAGGGGAACGACGCAGGCGTCGTTATAGAGAGGTCACCGGTCCTGTCCTGATCCCGGAGGAAGTCTTTGCTCTTCATCCTTCCTGGGTCCTATCTTTCCAACTCCTTGGTTAAGGGGTTTGGTTCTCGCACTTAGGTAAATATAATGCAACCTTTAGTTGCGCTGCTATCTCTATCTTCTTCTCTTCTTTAAACACCGTCATTGATTAGCAATAATAATTTCTATGCTTAATCCTGGGTATTTCGATTAAGTACCATGTGGCTTTGTATTTTACTCTGCTAAATCTTTTGATAAACATTTTAAAACTTCCTGACTCAGTGGTTATTTCAGGATTATGTACTATAATGAATGTCACTCATTTTAAATTTCCCAATTAGCAAAGGATTCATCGGTAAGTCATTACTCTTCAATCAGAAGGTAATTGGTAGCAGGGATTTTTGATAAGAGTAACAACTGATAAACCCAGCGTAAGTATTAGCGTAGTGTGAATGTATGGGCCCAAGTGAGTATATGGTGTATGAATGCTGGTTGCTAATATCGCGCTGGATCAGTTTTCTGGTAAGCAGAGGACGGTTATGGTTACTTTTTGTTAATTGGGTAATGAGAATTTTTATTTGTATTTTTATGAACTAACATCTGCTTAAAATTTGAGTTTTGTTTTATGTTGTCCAGAATACCCCGGGGTAAAAAGAATAGCGGGTGGCAAGTGGAAGCCATACTGCAGTGAGGTTATCTGTCAGGCAGAAATAGTACTGAGAAGTTAAGCAGGACTTTCAGTACTCGTTAGGGACTCTATGCGTGTGAATAATAGCAAAAAGGGTACGCTGATAAAAATTTGATGTTATATCACCTAGTGAGGGTAACATTGGAGAAGTAACAGGTACTTCTGGAGCTCGTGTGAAGAGTAAGCGGAAGGGTTTTACTCGAAGTGTATGTTTTAGTAAACGGAAAGGTTTTACTAAAGTGTGGAAGAAACTATCCTTTTCTATTTTAGAGAAACTGGCACGATAGCGAATGTTTTATGTTGTTACTGAAATTTAATTAAGATTTATAGAGAAAATAAGTTTGCGTAAATTTTTGTAAAGGGAGGGTCAGTTGCCGGAGAGGGAGCTGACGTCACAAAACGCCGCGCTGAGATTGGTTGAATCAGCGGGTGTGGAAAAACCCTTGTAAAGGAGGGGTCAGTAGTCAGGAGTAGTACTGACGTCACAGGTGCCGCGCTGGGATTGGTTAAACCAGCAAGGACAGGAAAGAGCAGATTGTAAAGGAGGGGTTGACAGAGAAACGTCACCAAAAGACCGCGCAAGGATTGGTTCGGAAATAAAAGGTAGCAGACATTTGATTGATCGAGAATTTAGAAGCAAAACTCTTAGTGGATAAAGATTGCATGTTAAAACGCGATCCGACTTTAACAGGAACTCGTCCGGATAGGAGATTCCTAGGTTTTGCAGAATATAATTTTGTACACCGAAGATTAGATAGAATGTACGGAGCAAGGAGAAAAATGTCATTTTTACAAAAGATTAAGAGTTATTTTAAAAGGGACAAACCAATCAAAACTAGAGAAGGAATTATTATTCCACTAGCTAAAACGCCCGCTTCATTTATGATGATGGAGAGAGGTTATCATACTTGTGTATGGATGGAGAATTGGATAGAATACACCAAAAATGATGGAGTATTAGCATTTCCCGAGAATGGTACCTTCAATGGAAGAATTCTTCAAAACTTGAGATTGAGGATGAATGACTTAGAACCCAGACCTAGATTAACCCAATACGAAGCTCTAGAAGAATGGGAAACCGAGGCATTTGAGCGTGATCGACCTCGGAGTAATAGGAGTTATCCAGGATTTTTTCCCAGATATCAACGTGAGTCTAGGGATGGTCAGATGAAACAATGGAGAAGGGCAATGATTACAGAAGGATTATATCCATTGTTCTTAGCAGAGGAGAAATTAGGAAGTAAGTGCACAGAAAAGACAAAACATTTAATGAGAAATGAGGAGTCTGAAGACGAATTTATGGAGGAAATGTTAAGAAATCCCCCACCATATCAGGAAGGGACAAGTGGATGCACCCCAAGTGCACCACCAAAAACTCCATTAGTGCCACAGGTAATGCATGAATTCACCACGAATAGAATACTTCATGACAAAGAAAAAGAAGCCCTAGAAAAGACCAGAGCAGAATTAATACAGAAAATAACCCAGATAAAAGTACATCCTGATTCGTTGACCATACCAGTAACAATTGGTCCAGTAGTTCCATTATATGGTACTCAGGGAAGCTGTCCTCCACTGATACTTACACCTACTGATGTGAATAATCCCAAACCTGAAGCTCCAGTTATAATTGAGGATCAATTTAGTGACTGTGAATCCACAATATCACTCATGGACTTACCTATTCGAGGTTCTGTAAATAGTACTCCCAGAAAAGAGGTACCTGGAGGTTCAAAAGATGTAAGTTTGGTGACTTCAACAGGAACAAAAAGTGCTACCATAGTAACACCTGAAGATCTGGAAAGATGGGTGCAAGGGTCAGTTAAACAGTGTACGCCTCCGAAAATAATGGACATTCATAAATTGAAAGTCGAATTAGAAGAAATAATAGCAGGAAATATAGGACTAGAACGCTTAAATACCTATGATGAAGAAGAATTATTATTCCTGTGCAGGAGTATCACAAGAAATGTAAAGTTATTCCATGAAAAATTGTCCAATTTAGCACTACAGATGGGCATAGAAATAGGGAGATCAAAGGTACTACAGAAACCCTATAGAGCAGAATTTGCAGACAAAGATTTAGAAAATATGAATGCCTCTGGAAGAAGATTACAAATAAGAGAATTAATGTTAGTTTTGCAAAAATGGGGAGATCTAGATAAATGGAAAACTAGGTGGGCCAAAAAGAAGGAAGAGGCACGAACAAGTAGAACAGCATCTGAATATGTGATGAAGGAATCAGGAAAAACAGAACAAATGTATCCAATGCGAGAAGTTGCGGGAGGAGGATATGTACATGTCCCATGGAGCAGACAGGATATTTTATCATTTACGAATGATTTTCCAAAGCTGAGGGAAAAGCCAATTGAATGGTACAAGCAGGTTGACAGGTTTGTGAAGGTGTCGAAGGTATTGTTAAAGGATTTGGATGGTTTGTTTGACATAGTGGTACCTGCCGATTTATGGACAGATTGCAAAATCACAGTGGATTGGCCAAGTGATGAATATCCTAGAGATCCGAAAACAGGTGCCCCGTCAAATGATGTAATGAAAAAGTATCACCAAGTGATAACTTACCTGAAAGGGAAAATACCACAGAAAGAAACAGATTGGGTAAAAATAGATCAAACTACCCAAGAAGCTAATGAATCAGTGCATTCCTACTATGAGCGTTTATTGCAGGTATTTAAACAGTATAGTGGATTTGAGGACATTGGAGACAAGAACATGAGTCAGTTTGTGTATCGGTTTGTTTACGGTTTGAAGCCAGAGATTTGTCAGATGATTAAACAACACATGCTGTGTTGGCAGGGAAAGCCCATAGATGAGATTTTGAAGTATGCAAAATATTGTGGAGACGATATTGAGGATAGACACAAGAAATTGCAGGAAAAAGTAATGTGGGCTCAGGTGAAAATGGCTGAGAAACAGGGAATCAATTTGGAAAATCCAAGTGAAAATCCAGGAAAAGATTCTGGAACGAATGGTGATACTGGGAATGGTGGAAAATTTAGAGGACGAATGAGTAGAGAAGAAGCTAAAAAGAAATTTCCTTGTCATGGATGCGGAAAATTGGGGCATTGGAAGGATGAATGTAAAAAGATTCGGAATAATAATGGCCCAAATCAAAATTTAAATGCACAGACGCAGAATGACTCACAGCAGGGTGCAAATCCTCAGAGTCAGTTGCCACCTGCTCCTATTCAGGTTAATGTAAGCAGAGCAAAGCATGGTACCGACATCGGATATCAGGGAGGAAGTGGTAAGAATGATTATATGACATCACAATTTCTTTTGCAGGACGATTTCTGTCAATTCAGTCCATGACGGTGCCTAGGAGAGGGGAAGAAGAAGTGCATACTTGGCGCATCCTTACAGGTAGATCAGTCAGGTCCATATGTTGAAGGGAATGTGAAAGGTAATAATATTACTTTCCTTTTGGACACTGGTGCTACCCGCTCTACTGTGAGAACAGCAGACATTCCAGACCTTCCTCTCTCTGGTGAAAATATCCAAGTAGTGGGGGTAGCTAATCAGCGAATTAGAACACCTCTTACCGAACCCATGGAAGTTAAAATTGGAAACTTCAGAGAAATGCATCAATTTGTAGTGTGTGATTCTAGCCCAGTAAATTTATTAGGTAGGGATTTATTGTGCAAAATGAATTGTACAATTTTCTGCACACCGGATGGTGTGGCAGTTCAGACACCAGATGAAGAACATGTATATAAAATTATGATCGCAAAACAAGGTACAGAAGTGGATGAAATGTTTTCATTAATAACAAAAGATGAGTTGCCAGAAGAATTAAAAGGTACAGTAAACCCCATAGTATGGGATTTCACCAGAAAGGAAGTAGGACTTATGGCTAAAATAGATCCAGTCAAAATTACTGTAAAAGAAGGTGCAATTTTCCCAAATACCAGACAGTACAAAATGAGTGCAGAAGTAAAAGCAGGAGTCATTGAAGAAATAAATCGAATGGTAGAACAAAATATCTTAAAAGAAGTAATGAGTAGCCCATGTAATTCACCTATAATGGGGTTAAAGAAACCTAGTGGAAAATATAGGATTGTTCAGGACCTGAGGAAAATAAATAAGATTGTAGAACCATGTTGTCCTATAGTGCCAAATCCTGCAGTAATTCTATACCAGATTCCATGGAATGCAGGATGGTTCACAGTAATTGATTTGTGTCAAGCATTCTTTTCTATACCATTACATCCAGACAGCCAGTATCTTTTCTCATTTAAATTTGAGAACAAAGTTTATGTGTGGAATCGTGTTCCTCAGGGTTACACAGAAAGTCCTTCTATTTTCAACCAGATACTGAAAAAGTGCCTTGAAAAACTAGTGATGCCAGGAAGCTCAGTCTTAGTCCAATATATCGACGACTTATTGGTGGCATCAAACACCAGAGAGGACTGTGTTGTTGATTCCATAGCGTTATTAAATCTTTTGACAGAAGAAGGGCATAAGGTCTCACCTGAGAAATTGCAATTCTGTACAACAGCTGTTAAGTATCTGGGACACCAAATTGAGAGAGGAAAAAGAAGAGTAACAGCTGAAAGAGTAGCTTTAATAAAGAAAATGCAAATGCCTGTAACACAAAGACAAGTGAGAATGTTCCTAGGAATAGTAGGTTACTGTCGACAATGGATACCAGGATTTTCCATGTTAGCTAAGCCTATAATTAACATGACAAAAAAGAAAGCAAAAGATCCTGTGGAGTGGGAGGACGAAAGTGTAGAAGCGTTTGTAAAATTGAGAAATGCCCTATGTTCAGCACCTGCCTTAGGCATGCCTGATTATAAAAGAGAATTTGCATTGTTCTGTCATGAGAGAGAAAATTGTGCACTTTCTGTCCTAACTCAAAGACATGGACTGGAAAGACGTCCTATAGCATATTTTTCTGCTACATTGGACCCAGTAGCAGCCGCGTTGCCAGGATGCTTAAAAGCAGTAGTGGCTACTTGTCTGAGCATTGAACAAAGTGAGTCAATTGTGATGGGACACCCTGTAAAAGTGTATGTTCCACATGCGGTTGTCATTCTGTTGACAAGAACCCGAACTCAGCATCTTACTCCTAGTCGGCTGACTAAATATGAAAGAATAATAATGGGTGCTGAAAATGTAAACATGGTAAGGTGTACTATAATAAATCCAGCAACCTTACTACCAGACCCATGTAATGAAAGAATAAAAGACGATGAAGAAGATGAACATGATTGTATACAAATTACAGAATTATGCACAAAACCACGTCCAGATATAGAGGAACAGCCTCTTAAAAAGCCAGACAGGGAGCTATTTGTTGATGGTTCATGTCAAAGACATGAAGACGGCAAATTAACTGCTGCCTATGTGGTATGTGAATTAACTGGAATAGTTGAAGCATCCTATTTACCAGGAGTCAAATCTGCACAAGTAGCTGAATTGATTGCTTTGATAAAAGCATGCAAAATTGGGAGGAATCAGAGAGTGACCATACAGATAGTCAATATGGTTACGGGGTTGTGCATGATTTTGGCCAACTGTGGATGCAGAGGGATTTCATGACTTCTTCAGGATCCCCCATTAAAAATGGACAATTTGTAAGGGAATTGCTAGAAGCAATACAATCACCAAAAGAATTGGCTGTGGTGAAATGTGCCGCACACGAGTCAGGAGATGACTGGGTGGTAGTCGGCAACAGATATGCGGATCTGGTGGCTCAACATTGTGCCAAAACCAGAATGTCAGTCAACAAGAGGGTGGAAAGAATGGGAATCAGCTGCCAACTTATGCTGTATATGCCACCTGAAACTTGGAATGAGGTGAAGAAATTGCAAGATGAGGTTGATGAAAGTGAGAAGAATTTGTGGATCAAAGTGGGTTGTTCTCAAAGAGAAGATGATGAAGTGTGGATCAGTGCTGATGGCAGACCAGTCATGCCAGACTGTTTACTCTCACAAATGGCTAGAATGCATCATGGAGACACACACATAGGGAGAGATGCAATGATTAGGCTGTTCAGACAAAATTGGTACAATCCCAAATTCAGAGCTGTTGCAGAGAGTCT
Source organism: Calotriton arnoldi (assembly GCA_963921515.1). Classification (NCBI taxonomy): domain Eukaryota; kingdom Metazoa; phylum Chordata; class Amphibia; order Caudata; family Salamandridae; genus Calotriton; species Calotriton arnoldi. The sequence goes on from CAWUFW010000375.1 coordinate 3,704,223, forward strand.
TTGCCAGAGATGTCTAACTTGCCAGATGCATAATCCAGGGAGGAAGACAGTAATTGGATTTGGAAAAATTGGAAAAGCAGAGGGTCCATTTATGAGACTTCAGTTTGATTTCATACAGTTACCACCATGTAGAGGGCTGAAATATGTACTAGTCATAGTGTGTCTGTTTTCAAAGTGGGTGGAGGCTTACCCTACTAGGAGAAATGACAGCATTACAGTTGCAAAACTGTTGTTACGAGAGCTCATTCCTAGATTTAGTTTTCCAGTAACTTTGGAATCAGATAGAGGAAAACATTTTAACAGCGAAGTGATTCAAATAATCTGTGAAGCATTTCAAATCAAACAGAAACTGCATTGTGCATATCGCCCAGAGGCTTCTGGAGTGGTTGAACAATTGAATGGCACTATAAAGTCAAGGCTGGGAAAAATGTGTGCATCAACATCATTAGAGTGGCCAGATGCATTACCACTCGCTTTAATGGGACTCAGAAGTATACCTGACAGAACCACAGGATTGAGCCCCCACGAAATAATGATGGGAAGAGCAATGAGACAAACACATGTTCCCACAAACAAACTGGTGAATATATCTGATGATATGGTTCTGGACTATTGTAAAGGATTGGCTGATCTAGTGCGTTCTGTCTCTCATCAGGTTGGAGAAGACGCAGTTTCCAGGCAGCCCGAGCAAGAACATGATCTGAATCCTGGTGACTGGGTGGTAGTGAAGAATCACACCAGAGAAACGTGTCTATCACCTAGATGGGGCAGACCATGTCAAGTCATACTGACAACGAATACAGCAGTGAAGTGTGCCGGATTTCCTAATTGGATTCATGTAAGTCACACCAAGAGAGTACCAGATCCTGAAGAAGAAAATCTTCAGACAACGCCAATCACTGAAGAAGCTGAAGGTTGCCCAGCTGAAGGATCTCAGGTTCGAGATTCCGGAGAAGCTGAAGAAGAACAACCGAGCACAAGTCAGGATTGGATACCGGTGGTAGAGGTTCCTGAAATATACCACAGAACAAGAAGTCAAACAAAATTGGAAGAAATTGAAGAAGATCAGATAGGTGAAGAAGAAGCAGTTCAGGAACAAGAAGAAAAAACATTAAGAAATCCTGAAAAAGGTCAGATAGGGAAAGAAAACTGGACTCTGGAAGTGACTGCAGTGGGATAGACGAACCTAATAGGCACACCCCCCTTGGCCTCCTGGAAGAAAAAGGGGGCGGGGAAGGTCACTGGCATGGGAATGCAGCACTACGCGCTGCCTGCTGAATATGTCTCACTGCGAAAGGCGTTTGAAGCAACATCTTGTGACTGTTTACATTATCCAATTTGTGGTCCCACTATTTTGGCAGCGGCTAAAGCAGTCCTTTAGTTAGACAAAAGTAAGAGTGTGCTCTTTGATGTATTTACTTTGCTGACAAGACATTTTAGTTGCTGGTTTATGGCTTTTTTGTTTAGGAAGTGCTTGCTTTTTGAAAGCCTCTGCCTGTTTTAAAGGCAGAGTGCTAGTCACTAATTGCCCTCAAGAAAAAAGTATCTCATACAAAAATATCGAGCACAATAGTTTTGAGCTTCAAAATTAACATGAGAATTAATAGAAATATTGAAAGCCAAAATTTGGTGTATAAATATTAATATTATAATTTTAAAATGTTGAATGTTGTTAATTAAAATACATTTGAAAAATTGCAATACTTTAAAAAATATATTTAATATAATTAAAATACATTCATATCCTAAATATTCTTTAACAACTGTGTATTATAAATTACAAATAATAAAAAAATACTATATCAGTATTACATACACAAAAGTTTAATTTACAAAACAGATCAATTAAAAACGTTTGTAAACATTTATTTTCTAAAAATAACAATAAAATTAAATATCTTAACATATAAAATTTATTTTTTAAAGTGTAGAACTATATTTCTTATAAATCTACGAAAAATGTAAAACCATTTATGAATAAATAAAATGTTTAATAAATTAACATATATGGAATAGGAGAGATTTACTTTTCCAACTCCAAACTAAACAACATTTGTGAAATTGTTGGACGGCGGGGGTGGGATGTATACTTACTATGCCACTCCAGACCAAGGGCTTTATTACGAGTCTGGCGGTCCACGGACCGTTAGACTCGCGGGGGCATAGTGGTGGCGGTCTTCCGACCACCCCATTATGACCAGGGCAGTCAGGTCGCACTGGGACCACCACAACTTCCAGGGATCAGAGATCAGTATTGAATGCGCAATATGCTTGGAGGCCCCACCAAGCATATTACAAGTTTCCTCACCACCACAATTTTCATGGCAGTCTAACCGCCATGAAAAGTGTGGCTTGAGGAAACAAAGGGGGACCCCTTGTGCCTCACACCATGTGATGGGGGGCACAACATGTGCCCCCCTATGTGCATGCACACCAGTACCTGCATGGCATGGATTGCCGCAGTCCATGCCGTGCAGGTACTGCCTTTGACATTCCCATTGCGGTACCTATATTATAGGCACCGCCTTGGGAACGCCAAAGAACTGCCCGCCAGACAGGAGAAAACTAATCTGGCTGGTGGTTTGTACATGGATTTGGCAGTGCGGGAGCGGGGCCTTCCCGCTCCCGCACTGCCAATCTCATAATGAGGCCCCAAGCAACATTGGAGAAAGCAGGAAAGCTCTGGGCTGTGGGGCTGGGAGCAGATTTACTATATCCCCTCTAAACTAAACAACATTGGGGAATGTGTTGGACACTGGGGGCTCCAGATTTAGTAGTCCCACATGAAACTAAACAACAACGAGCAAAGTGTTTAACTTTATGGGTCAGATTTACTTCTTCCACTCCAACAAAATTGAGGAATGTTTTGGACTCTGGGGATTCAGATATATAATTCCCTGCTCCAAACTAAAAAAGATTGTGGAACGAGTTGGACTCTGGAGGGATCAAATTTACTATTCACAATCAAAACTAAGTAAAATTAAGAAAGCACTGGACTCTGGTGTGGATGAGGGATCATATTTGTTTAACACACTCCAAAACTAAGCAATATTGGGAAAAACATTTGACCCTGGGGACTAGATTTACTATTCCCACTCCAAACTAAGCAACATTGGAGGAAAGTGTCGAACACTGGGTGGGGCAGTTGTGTGGGGCAGATTTACTATTCCCACTCCAAATTAGGCAACTTTGGGGAAGTATTGGATTTTCAGGTGGGGCCAAAGAAGTGTTCCCAATACAAAATGAACAACATTGTAAAAAATATTTGTCTCTTCGGGGTTAAATTTACTATTCAGACACCAAAATAATTATCATTAAAGGAATGAAAAGAGAAAATGAATTTAAATAAATATAAATTAAAAAACAATTAAAATATCTGAAATGTATTACTTATTAGAGTAAAAGTATTTTTAAACAGACTTAAAAAATCAAAAAATATTTTCTATAATGACAACATATATCTTTTTTATTGAATAATAATCAAAAATGAATCAAAACGTTTAAAGAAAAATTCACAAATATTTAAAAACACTACCCTTGCAAAACCCCTATAAAACCTAGCAACCGAAAACATAATCAACATAACAAATAAAATCTGATGAGGAAGGCGGAGAGTTTTGGCCTAATTTCAGGGTATAAAGTGAATACGGAAAAACTGAAATAATGGAATGAAATCAGAGTATGAAGAGTCAGGGGGTCAAGACTCAAATGCGTTATCTTGGGGTATTGATTACTCAGAATCTAGAGGATATTCTTAAAGTGAATTGGAGCAAAGTCAGTCAGGAGATAGCGGGTTTATTGTTAAAATGGGCGAATCTACCTTTAAACATCTATGGTCGGGTAAATCTTATAAAAATGATCATTCTCCCGAAAATTACCTTTCTTTTTAATTCTATCCCTTTAACGTTCCAAAAGAAGGATATAGCTAAACTCCAAGGGAAAATAAGTAGCTTTATCTGGGCGTCAAAGGGGCCTAGGATAGCCTGGAAAATGTTGAGAAGGAGGTTAGAGGCAGGAGGATTGGCGTTACCAGATCTACTTGTTTACTGTTATGCTTTCCACTTCAAGAATATCCGCATGCTCGCAAATAAGACGGATAGTACATCTATGGGCTTACTCTTTGAGGCCATGTTGATTGATGTCCCCCAAGGTCAGCATCACTTCCTTTTTAAATATGGTGATCCAAAATTGTTCAAAAAGGTGAGGCTGAAGATTCTGAGGTCCGCTCTAAGAACTTGGGTGTATTTATGGAAAAGATTAGGAGTTCCATATTTTTCATCGTGGGCTCCGATCTGGGAATCCCCGGGTACCCCAGAATGTTTGAGAGATCAACTTAGCCAGCCTTTTAAGTTGGGGGACATATGGTATTGGGCAGATCTTAAAATGGGCTCTAACTTAGTGAGCTGGGAAGTGTTAAGTAATTGCACTAAGGGACAGCTGACGAGGTTTAAGTACTGTCAATTAGGCTCCTGGTGGGCAACACAGGATTGGGCACAAGAGGAGGAAGACTCGAAACTCGATCAGGTGATGAGGACTGATCAGTGGAAAAAGGAAATTTCCTTTTGGTATTGGGCCTTCCTGGAAACAGACGAGAAGATCGAAACTGAAATTTCAAATCTATGGGGCAAAGAGTTTGGAGAAGAAGAAGATTTGAAGCAAATGTGGTATGATTCATATTGCATGTTACGAACAGTGGTAAAACCCGCATCGCTTAAACGTAACCATTTGTTTATTACTTATAGAGTCTATTGGTCCCCAGCGAAGCTGTCAAAGGTTGCAGGCAATATTTATAACTGCCCAAGGTGCATGCTCGCAGCGGCGGATGATTTGCATTTGTTTTTGCAATGCTCAAAAGTTGCATCTTACTGGACCTCAGTTTGTGATTTCCTTGGGGAAACACTGGGTAAACAGATCAAGGTAAGCCCTCGCCTCATATTCTTTGGACTAAACCAAGAAGAAGAAGAACAGCTTAACACAGTTAGTCTCAAGTTTATGTTTTATGTGATCTTGTTGGCAAGGCGTGAGATCTGTAGGCTATGGAAATCTGAAAGTCCTCCATCTTTTACCGCGTGTCTTAAGAGTATAATCTATACAAGTGAGTCTGATATGGCCTGTGATCCAAGGAGCAAAGATAAGATCTGGGCTCCATTGATAGAGTGGAGAGAGAAGGCAAGTGGGTTCAATGATTAAGCCAAATATGCTGTCGGTCCTGGCCTCTCCTATTCCTCTGTGGTCTTCATATGCGAAGGAGATGGAAGTGGAAAACAGCAGTATTCTTGTGGGGTACTACTCTTCCTCCCTTTTTGGTTCCTCCCCTCATGGTGTTAGAGGAGTGAGAGTGACCCTAGCAAAAGAGTTGGCAGAATGAGGACAAAAAAAACCCATAACAAATAAAAAAATATATTTTAATTAGTAAATAATAAAAGTAAAAACAATGCAAAACATTATTCACTTAAAAAATGTAAAAACATTATTTTAAAACATTCCACACCCAAAAGCCCTTTCAAACCCAGCATCCCAAACAATAAAAAACATTCAACTTAAAAAATATATATTTTTAAAACTTTGCTTATAACTATCAAAAAGTACAATATTTTTACTAGATAAAATAAATGTAAGCATTAACTTAAAACACCTCCCACCAAAAACTCCTATAAAATCCAACAACCCTAAAAATGTTACAATTACAAATTTTGTTAAAATTTTAAAATATTAAACAAAAACCATTTTTTTAAACCCCAATAAAAGAAAAAAATCCAAAAATTTAAAGAGCATTACAAAACAAAAATGTATTCAACAATAATAATATAAAAACACATAAAAAATATACTTACCATTGGTAAAATCCATAAAATGGTATGCACAATCTCATGACTTCGACCATTAAACTTTTTCATCCACACCACATTATATGAATGCAGCGCTGTTGCGGTGAGAAGTGAATCTGGTAATCAAAAGGATGAGTTGTGAACCTGCAAGATCCCACTTTCGGTGATACTAACGGAAAGTATAACCCTCAAGCCTTTAACAGAAGTGCCAGCAGGTACAGCTGAAAGGCTGCCAGGCTAAATATATGTGACTAGTGTGATATTAGCATTTGTCCCTCTCAGTTTATCTGGAAGGGATGAGATCTTTGACTTAGAAATGTTGACCTTCTGAACTCAAGAACCTTATCCTATAGCATAAACTAAAGTTAGAACATCATAGCTTCTCGTGGAACATTGTTACCAAAAACATTTAGAAAATAGTGCTGAGGCTCAAACTACCATATACATATTTGAAGGATACAAATAATGTAGTAGAGCTAAATGATTCTCAATCATTTTCAGAGAGCAGAGTGTTTATCTAGATAGAAGGATGTTCTTAACTAAAAGTATTGTCTTGCAAAGAACAATATAGATTTAGGAATGAGGAAAAATCCCATAATTTACTGACTGATATGTTTAACAAGGATAATGTACCCTATCTGGGATATTGCTCTGACATCAGTGGTGAAGAGGATCTCATATACTAGGAAAAGCTTTGTGTGCATAGTTCAATTTTTAATAAACAGAATGTGTTAAACCGCATCAGGAGTGGAGAGAAACTATTTAACTGACTATGTGAATAACACATATATAGAAATAGGGTGGTACCTCTGTTAACTACTTGTGAAGTGTTTAGTTAAGGTATATATTTGGGGAACCATCTGTGTGTTACAGCTGCTACTGACATATATAAGAACTTATTAAGATGTTGCAAGTTGGGTGTTCATGTTGATCTATCCCAACCATATTCCTTTGTGCATGAACACATAAACTACTCAGGATGGATTTGCTTTGGGTGACGAAGGGAGGGAGGGTCTCTCTTATGTAGCTTAAAAACAGTATAGCACCATTTCTGAATAATAAAGTGGAAAGCTGGGGAAGAAACGTTTTCAGGGTTTCTGATAACCAATATGTTGTATAAAATGAAAGGATTGTGACAGAGAGTGACAGACGCCCATTGCATGGATGGAAGTGTTGCTGAGACATAGCACCTGTAGGAAAATGGAGAATTATTTTGGATGGGCAAGTGTTCACCTCAAAGGAAGAGGCCACCATCTGTTAGATGTCACATAAATTAAACATAATAAACCCGTGGCAATCCTTTGTAATTTGACCCAAAGCAGTCAGGCTTAAAACAATGGAAATATGTAAAGCATTTAAGCAGTGCTTACAGAATGGAAAAAGTCCACAAGACACAATAAGATTACAAAACCAATAAAAAAAAAACACATTTTTTAATGAGTAAAATAAGGCTAACATTACATAAATACAATAATGGGAACCAGAGATATCAATTTTTAAAGATCTAAGTGGAAATAGCACCATAAGCACAAAGAACAAAAGATAGCCTCTGGAAACTGTAGACCAGGACCTAGACGTGATTTGTTGCTGACCGTAATAGAGCCCTGGTTGCATGCAACAAGCAGATTGGCCTTGATGAAAGTCTGGAAGTCAAAAATGTTTGAAAAAGGTTTCTAACTCTAAATGCAGAAAGGGACTTTGTCACTTTTTGAGCAGACCACCACTGAAATTGTAGCAGCCGTTTTTTCCAACTGAATCTGTGGAGCTTAGGAGATTTCTTTTTAAAAATTTTTAATTTGTGTTTATTAAACAGTTGCACAATATAGTATATTACAGGTTGTCAGACAGAAAAAATGTACAGGTTAATGAGTACATATCATCTTATTGGTAGCAGTAGAGTGTGACTAAGGGCCTGATTATGAGTCTGGCGGGCTCCCAACCACCAGATTCGCAGTGGCGCAGCAGTGGCAGTCCACAGTCTGCCGTATTATGACTTCTAAAGTCGTTGTGGGGGTGGACCGTCAGCTGCACCAGGGAACAGTCGTTCCCTGGATGTGGCACAGGAGCACCACAATGCAATATGCTGAGCGGTGACTGGCGCAGTCCCGCTCAGCATATTACGAGTTTCTGGACCACAAGCCTTTTCATGGCCGAGCTCTGCCATAAAAAAGGCTGCCGGTGCAGGAACAAAGGGGGCCCTACTGGGCCCCTATGGCCCCCTCCGCCATGGGGATACATTGAGGGGGGCACATCGTGTGCCCCCCTGTCTGTACCCCCACAAGGTCCACGGCCATGCCGTGCTGGAACTTTTTTGCTGTTCCCATTGCGGTGCCTGTTTTCCAGGCACCGCCATGGGAATAGCAAAGGACCGCTCACCATATTACGAGTTACACATTTTTAACTCGTAATTCGGTCTATGGTGCTTGCGCGGCTTTGGCGCAGCCGAGGCGGCATTGCGCCATCGCCGCTGCGCCAAAGTCGTAATCAGGCCCTAAGTCCTACACTTAACCTGTACAGTATGCTGGTGGACTCCGCTTAATAACATACTAGTACAGTATACTGTTCCACATCAATAACTCAATTCGGTAGTGCAATACATTTGGGGATAAACCACCCAAGGAAAAATATAGTAACTGTCAACTGAGGCAGCAGCAGGACGGCAGTGACATGATCACTCACAACATTCAGGCAATGATAAGGAAGCAGCAGGCACACAGGGCCCGCGTACTCAAGAGAGGCCAGCCGCCCCCCAACAGATCTGGCCGATCGGGGGGGACAGGCAGAGAGATGGATGATGGAAGCCCAACTCATCCACGGATAGCTGCCACCCATCCAGGGCCCCCCAACCCCCAAACAGCCCACACCTGTACGTTCTGCCTTTACACATTCAGGCATTCGAGGAATCGGGGGCGAATCCTGCAGCTCGAGAAAAAACAATTGGCTTAGCCCCTGGTTTGTCACCCTTTATCAGTCCTTCCAACATATCTCCCCAGCTCTCTAAATCAGGTTCCATGTTCTCATCGGTATGGACAAGTTTCAGCCGTCGCTCTTTGGCTATCTCCCACTCACTCAAATCATTCCTCCATTTATTTAGTCGAGGGGGGGGAAGGGTGTGTCCAATGAATTGCAATGCGGCGTTTGGCCAACACAAGTCCCAGCAGGGCGAACCTATACTGCTTACATGATCCAGCTTTTGGGATCAGGAAAATGCCTAATAGACAATATCTATCTGAGGGCTCGATGTGTAACCTTGTAACATTACGTAGCACTTGCTGTACCGTTGTCCAATAACCATGCAACTTCGCGTAGTTCCAAGTCATATGGAGGAACGTCGCTGGCTCTAGACGGCGGAGAGTGCGCAGCATTCAAACGAGATATACACTGAGGTGTCAAAGTCACCCATAATTCACGGGCAACGTGCTAGACTTTCGCATATTGTAGAAATTGACCGAGTGGCACTTTGGAGATTTCTGACTGAAAATGTTCTAAGTCCTAATGTAGAATGGGACTTAGGGCCTCATTATGATGTCGGTCGGAGTTGCCTCCGACCGACATCTCTGCGGTTGCGGAACCGACCGACCTCCGGTCGGTGGTCCCGAAACAGCAATTACGATGCGACCACACGTGGTGCGGTCGCAAACCGCCATTTCTCTATGGGAGCTTGTGCGGCGGTCAGAAACCGGCCACAGCACAAGTTCCCATAGAGAAATAGGAGTTTGTGTAAATCCATGCACTGTGTGGCAGTCACCTCACAGTGCCTGCCACACGGTGCAGTGATTTACAGGGGGGCACTAGAGGTGCCACCAGGCCCACAACCGGAGGGACAGGGGAGAAGGGGGCCCTGGTAGGGGCCCCTAAAGTCGCTCTCCGACAGCCTTTCCATGTTGGAAAGGCTGACATGGAAAGTCTGTTGGAGACCGACATCATAATCCCGACGGCGGAAATGCAGTCCATAAGGGATTAGGTGGAGGTTTCCGACTGGCCGACGGGCTCCTTGAGTCCGTTGGAAGGCAGTCGGATTGACCGACCGATTTACACTTCGGCCCCCGACATTGTAATTCGGCGGTCGGATTGTAAACCTACCATGTCGGTTAGTAAGCCTACGATGCGTGGTCGGAGACTTACCGACCGACATCGTAATAGGCCCCTCAGTCTTTTTTACCGAGCTGGAGCTGCTTAGAGCCGTGATTGCGATGACGCTGTAATTTAATCCCACACTGTGAACTGCTGGTTGGATACTTTTTCCCACAGGTTCCACAGAAGCTCTGTTTTCCAAAGCTTCCAAACTATCTTCTGGTGCCCAAACAACAGCATGAGTACATTTCTAAGGCCCATAGGACATCAGGGGAGGGCACTTAGAGACTCCCAGGGTGTCAGGCAGAGGCCCACCTCAAAGTCTAGTGCAGGTCCAATTGCCAATTGCTTCTAGTCACCTGAGTACTTCCAGGAAACGGCCACTTGCAACTTGTGTCCATGTATCCACAGAGAAGGTCAGCCAACTGGATCTTGGAGTCAACTTTTTTTCCAGGGTACAAGAGGAGCAGGTCCAGTCCTCTAGGGCTCCTCTCAGGTCACAGGCAGTATGTTGAGTTCTCTTCTCATCTTCCGCAGGTCCATAAAGTGTTCTAAGGAGGATGCCTTGGGGTGCCACTATAATGGGGTGGGGCTGACTCCTGCCTCCTCCCTAGCCAAATAGGGTAAAAGTTCTGAGAGGCAACCCAATCCACTATTTCAGCAATCCCTGTTGCCCTACTGCAAACAATCCCAGAGTGCTCCTTACTATCAAAATCGCAGATTGGGAATCACTTCTCCTCTTGTGCAGAGCCTGTATGCCCACCCAGAGGCAGAGGTGTGGCCAGGGTAATGAACAGTTCTTCTCTGTGGTCACTCAAAACCACTTCTGGGAGTAGCTTTCCGCCCACTGGGTTAGGTGCCAGCCTGACTATGGGGATAAAAGCTGGGTCTTTCCAAGTATCACCTAACATTTACTTGTGACATGGCTGGCCCCTTTGAAGTTAATTAGATCCCTGGGATTACCCCAACTAGTCTTCTAGCCAGGAGAAGAAAAAACCTACCCACCCCCAGGTCATTGTCTCTGCACCGGGGGCAGTTTTCAAACCCCTTTCACACCTAATTCCGACCAAGGACAGGCTGAGCATTTGCTGGAGAGCTAATGCAAATTAGCCTCCAGCAGCTTCAGGCATGGTAAAGCTAACATTCCAAAAATTAAATTTCCCATATATTAAATAAAAATCTGACTTTACCACTAGATTGGATTTTTCTTAAATATAAAATTAGTCTTTGAAAGAGTAGCTGGCACAGGTCAAAAGTTATAGATTAAAGTGTATAATCTATACTTTGACTTTTCCTATGTACCAGTTACTGACTGACTAGTGATAATGTTGTTTTGGGCCTAGTCACTGGGGAATCATGCCATTTTCAATATCACTCATGTTCCACTCTTAGATTTTATGCACCATGCATTGTGGGCAGGAAGGAGTGCTTGGGGTGACTTATTTACTATTTAAAATCAAGTTTTCCTACCAATCAAATGATGATTTTGATTTGTCTGTGCAGCAGAGCTCAAGCTGCTGCTATAGGCTACACAGGGTAGGCATGGACATCATTTGGGAGTAGACAGGTGTCGCAGCTGTGACCACTAGCTTGCTCCCTGCTACTCCTGGCACTTCCTTTGTGACCCCCGGCCTCAGAGGGGGCAAAACATTTGCCTCCTCTTAGACCAGGGGTCGTAAAGGAAGTGCCAGGAGCAAGCTAGAGTTCACAGCTGCGACCCCTGACTTCTACCAAATGACGTCCATGAGGGTAGGCCTAAAGTCATGTGTTCACTTTCACTATAGTGTAAGTCCGTTTTTATATAGCGCAGCTACTCACCCTTACGGGTCTCAAGGCGCTGGGGGCCGGAGTGGAAATTAAGTGAGCTATTGCCCAGAGTCACATGGTGCTGAGCTGCCGCCGGAGCCGGGGATCGAACCGTGAACCCTGTGCCCCGAAGTCAGCTGCCCTGGCCGCTGCACCACACCTCTCCACCTGGATGGCACAATAAGTGCGGCAGTCAACAGGGGGGGGTTTAACATTCCATGAAAGGGGTATATGTCTGCACCATATATTCTGGGTTTATAGGAAAGTTAAATGTGCCATTCAAGTTTTAAGCTAACTTCAACATGTTTTAGGCAGCAGGGCACATATACTGGGCACTGGATAGTAGAGTCCCAGTGTTAGAGTTCAAGATTACCAGTAGGAAAGTCCCCCAAAAAACTGAAAAAGGGGTGTGAACACCCAAAAAGAGGTCACTTTGTAAAAGCACCCAACTGGGCTGGGTGGTATACTATCCGCTACAAGATAGTATCCTGCAAATGCACTTTGTTGTGACATTAGGGCTTGAGCAAGGGTTACAATAACCAGACCATCCACGAAATAGTGATTTTGTGATTCACTAAAAAAGTCACTTTTGCTGGATACCTGCACTTTAGACATAAGACCCTACAAAATGGAAAAAATGTGCATCCCTCCTTCTTTGGTCCCAGTGCTGTTCGTGCGGCAGTCCAGAGAGATGTTTACTTCCTCTCCTGCATGCCACCTGGGACACCAAAACACCACGAAGAACACCAGTGGGTCCTGTCTGAAGCTCACCACTCCCACCCTCTCTGGTGATGGAGAGGTGGTTAACTAGCTTGTCAATTTTCTTTCTTGTCTATGGCATGAATAAGGTTGCCATCTAGCCAGTTTTTACAGGCCAGCTTATTTTGAGGTAAAAGACAGAAAAAAAATTGAAAAACTCAGTTAAAATACGATATTTTTGCCATGTGAAATATAAACTTAAAACAGCAAACACCTGATAAAATCACTTACAAATTATTTTAGGGCTGTCTAGATTATTGCTAAAGGATTATTCAAGCAGTATGGATCGCTAGCTCCCGTCCCTCAGCCTGTATCCACCTGCCCCCCTGCGAGTTCCTGAAGACTCCCCTATAGATGTGCATTGTTGCTGCCCACCTGGAACGTTGTTTGTGCGCTGCTGTATATCTTATTTACTTATTCTCCTATTTGTTGCGCCCTGGCGCTGGGGCAACAAATGCGACTGTGCTGTTGGTCTTTATTTATGCTGCATATTAAAAATCAATAACATTTGTTATATATATTTTTTTTTAAATGTATAAAAAAAGATTATTCAGGCAAACACAAGGATACTTGCATTGTTAAAAAAATAACACTGAGAATTTTACAGAAATTCGTATTCAAATGCCAACTCTTTGCCTTATTAGAATATCAAAACTTAAATAGTCAGTATTTCTTTTTCTGAGAAATATGGCAAGCCTAGGCACTAAGCAGGATGTGAAACTGTTCGTGCTTGTCAATATGGCATTGCATATTGATGGGTAAACATTTTCCTTAGGTGGTGCAAATCTTTGTTCCCCTTATTCATAATTAGGGCTCCCGGTTTTATGGTATTTACTTTTTTTAACATTTCCGTCTGAATTTATCCATATTTTTTTTGGGCCCATTTTATCTGTATTTATCCATATTTATTTTGGATTTGCGCATACATGAAGTTGTAAAACTGTACATTTCCAAATTTATTTAACTGATAGACGCACACTCATACTTTGATGTCTGTCGTGTTTTAGCTATTTAAGCTGCCAAATATTACATAACAATACATCTACTTGTAAATACTAGCATTATACCACAAATGTATATTGACACATACCGTTATTTAAAAAAATGTCATCCTGTTTTTTAATTTCCCATGCTGTCCATCTGCTCAGCTGTTGGGCTATAATTCATGAAAGACTGCACGGAGCGTCACTTAAAAGCAGCACAATTTTCTGTATTTATCCACTTTTAAAAATAAATGCAGACAGAAAACACAGGGTCACAGACCGCTGCCGCATTGTTTTGCTGAGGGACTCACTGTCCCAGGAACCATCGCTCCAGCAGGAGGGGCCAAGTCCAGCTGCTCACGCTCAAAAGCGCGCCTACACTCCCGCGACGCGGGACGCCACTGGTCACAGACCGCTGCCGCATTGTTTTGCTGAGGGACTCACTGTCCCAGGAACCATCGCTCCAGCAGGAGGGGCCAAGTCCAGCTGCTCGCGCTCAAAAGCGCGCCTACACTCCCGCGACGCGGGACGCCACGGGTCACAGACCGCTGCCGCATTGTTTTGCTGAGGGACTCACTGTCCCAGGAACCATCGCTCCAGCAGGAGGGGCCAAGTCCAGCTGCTCGCGCTCAAAAGCGTGCCTACACTCCCGCGACGCGGGACCCCACGGGTCACAGACCGCTGCCGCATTGTTTTGCTGAGGGACTCACTGTCCCAGGAACCATCGCTCCAGCAGGAGGGGCCAAGTCCAGCTGCTCGCGCTCAAAAGCGCGCCTAGACTCTCGCGACGCAGGACGCGCGTGGGCCGCACGCGGGCGAAGCCCGGGCCAAGGGCGGGCCCGTCCTTGCCCATCATTGCTAGGAAGAGGCAGGGCAGGGCCACCCCTCTTTCATCCAACACCTGCGCTGTGTCGCCGAGTCTCTGCTACTCATTTAAGTTACTGTGTTAACTATTTACGACATCTGTAGAGACCCTACGCAGAGCAAAGATGCTAAAAAAACTCTATGACTTTAAACTTTCTGCTTGACCATATGATCTACTAACTAATTATTGCAATTAAGAACATGGATTTAACGTTTGACGGTCTCGTGGGTAAAGGTTCTCTAGTGGGTTACATACAACTAACACTGGCCAAAATATGGGTAAAAGGAAAACTATGGAGGGAACAGGGGCAGGAAATGGTCCTATCGGGGGGGGGGGGGCAGGTAAGGGGAAAAAGGCAAGGAAATCTCAGAAACACGCAGCTACCAACTGTGTGTTGGACAGAATAGACACCCTCCTTAGTGAATGTGAGGGCATTTTAGAAGTAGAACCAATAGTGCCCCACACCAATGGTCAATCCACTCTTAAAGCTACCAGCCCTCCCCGTCCAACTATCATTCCCACAATGTTCCATAAACCCTCCCGGAAGGGGGCTCTTACACATAGCAAAGATACATCACTGGAGTCTACGGTGGGACAGGAGAGGGATTCTCATTCTCCAATCCCCCCTACCAGCATCGATGATTGTCAAACTGGCCCCCCTATTACCTGCGCAAATAGGTTTGCAGCTTTGGCGGACATGCCTGATGTCTTCAGGGACGAAATGTCCCAGTCATCTCATACGCCCCCCATTGAGATCATTGAAGAGCAAATTTCGCCATCACACAACACTTTTCAGCTTGTCAGCACTCTTAGGTCTGAGTTAGGAACCATGAGGCACATGATAGAAGAACTCACCACCCTGGTTAAATTCCTACTCTTAAAGGACACATCTCATCAGCAGCTGGTGAATCCCTTGCTTGAACAATGCCCACAAGTCCATCGGGCATGCATGCCGAATGACAAGGAAAGAGGTTCATCAGGATGTGGGCCTTCCTTACCCCTCTTACCAACACTTAAGAATTATTATTATTATTATTATTATTAAAACTTATATAGCGCAACGAATCATCCCCAGGGGGATCTCTCGGCACCTTGGCAGCACATTCCAGGACACTCAAGCCACTAAAACCATTAAAACATCCATGTTTTTCAACCATTTCTTAAACTGCCCAAACGTAGTGCACGCTCGCATCTCCTCCGGTAATCTATTCCAATGGAAGGGGGCGAGATGAGAAAAAGCAAGCCCCCCCATTTTAGCTTTACTGATCTTGCAAGGGCATAGCAGTTTCTGATTGCTCTATCTGAGCTGGCGCCCCGGTACATAGGGAATTACCTTCTTCCTTAGGTATTCAGGTCCCAACCCTTGCGTTGCCTTAAACACTAACGTCAAGAGTTTAAACACTGCTCTCTTTCTAATAGGTAGCCAATGCAATGATTGCAGTAGGGGTCGAGACGGGGTACGGCCTGGCTTGTTAAGGGCCAGCCTCGCTGCAGTGTTTTGCACTACCTGCAGCCTGGAGGATAGGTCCTCCCTTACGCCTACTAGTAGGGCATTGCCATAGTCTAATCTACTAACTAGTAGTCCCTGAATTAAGGTCTTTCTGGACTCAAGGGGGATCCATGGAAAATCTTTCTTAGCATTCGCATAATCCCGAAACATGTGCCCGAGAGTGTCTTCACATGATCTTCCAGCGAAAGTTTAATGTCAAGCAGGATTCCGAGGTTCCTTGCCTGCTTTGTAGGAGTGGGTGCCTCCCCAAGTTCCGAGGGCCACCAGTCCGGCGTCCACAGTTCCTCAGCCTTCCCAAACAGGAGGATCTCCATCTTGTTGGAGTTTAGCTGAAGGAAATTGTTGCCAATCCAAGAGGCTATGTTCAACATACAGGTGTTAAACTTGGCTCTAGTTGCCGCGGGATCCGACTCGAAAGGGATTATCACCTGCGTGTCATCCGCATACAAGATCGTCTCAAAACCGCAAAATCTAATAATGGCAGCCAGAGGAGCCACATAGATGTTGAACAAGGTGGGACTTAAGATGGACCCCTGGGGGACCCCTTTATCCAGTGGCGTAGTCTGTGACACAAATGTGTCCAATTGGACACATTGTGTTCTGTTGGTCAGAAAGCTTTGTAGCCAGGCTAAGGCTGTCCCTCCGACACCAATCTCTCGCAGCCTGTCCAGCAGGATGCTGTGCGAGATGGTGTCGAAGGCCGCCGACAGATCCAGGAGCACCAGCATTGTTGGAATCCCCCTATCCAGAGACATCCTAATTGTATCTGTGACTTCCACCAGGGCAGCTTCAGTGCTATGCCCCACTCGGAAGCCCGATTGGGAGGGATCCAACAAATCATGCTGTTCCAAATAACCCGTGAGTTGTTGGTTGATCAGCGTCTCCATGACCTTAGAGCAGCATGGAAGAAGGGAGATCGGCCTATAGTTTTTCATATCTGCCGATCTGCCGACACCTTCTTCAACAGAGGTTTAATGTGCGCCTTCTTCCATTTCCTAGGAAATGTGGCCGTGGCCAGAGAGATGTTACAGACTTCTGAGAGCGAGGCGGATAGGACCGGGGCCAGCTCTGACATAATGAACGGAAGGGCCGGGTCAGTGCCAGTTTATAAGCCAGCTTATCCTCCGGCCGTTTAGTCTTCCTCCATTTTCTCTCACTTCCTCTACACCCTGCCTTTTCTGTTTTAAGACCTTCCGAGTACCAAAGGGCTGGCGCCCTCCTCTCCTGAGCCCTCACTACTTTGAGGGGGGCGATGCTGTCCAGGGCATGTCCCTCAAATTTCCAAGACCAACCATCAAGACAACTCCAAAGTCAACACACTCAAAAATCATTATAATTTAGTTGCCTCTCAGGTCCCTACAAACCATGCCGACCCCTTAGCCTACCACTGGCAACGCGCCCCCTTGTGAGAGATCACCAACAGAGGAGTTACCCAGCTATCCCCCCCTCCCTACATGCGCCCAAATTTGTTATGGTCAATGTTCCCAAGCTTGACCCAAAAAGCGGCCCTGAAAGTGAAGACTCCCTAACCAATAAAACCATACACTGGATCCGTCATGTTAGGGGCTGCCGCTCAGTAATACGAGAGGACATCGTCAGGGCCCGGAGATGTACGTAACCCTCGCACAACCCCTGGACTGTATTGAGCTTATTATGTCTAAGGCCGAACTGGCTGAAAATCTCCTTGTATTGGAGTATCGTACCTGCCCCCTGGGCACTTCACCTATACAATTCAGGCGGTCTCCAATAATTACAGCAGTTAGGCAATTTGATAAACAATCACCTAAGGGGAGGGACCTCCTTGGAAGCCATTGATTGACTGCAGCATGCATCCCAATTATATCAGAAACCACACACCATCCCACCAAATACTAAATATAGCCCCCAAAATTCCCTATCCCCCTGTACCAATCCCGAGCCGCTGGTAGACAGCTTGGGGAGTAAGGGCCCAAGCAACCATCCCATTGTCATCCAGAGGGCCCAGGAGGTAGAATTTTCCACACTCTTGGACCCCCTGGCTCTGCCTTATGCCCCAGTGCCACCCAGGAAATATATTCCTAGTAGAAATGCAACCTTTGTTCCGGCTTTACACCATCAGCTGAAGGTTATATCTTGGAACGTGGCAGGGCTTTGTAGCAAATTGTCACTGCCCCACTGGAACGAACTGATAGAGGGCTTTGACATTTGTATTTTTCAGGCAACATGGAGCTTGGTCCCATTATATAAGTCAGGCTACACTTGTTTCTGTTCACCAGCTATCACCACGGGGAGAGGGCGTCCTTCGGGGGGACTGATTATATGGGTGAACATCGCCTTGGGCTGCAGAACCATCTTGCAGCAAAGTTTGAGTCCTGACATCTTGAGGCTCACTATTAAGGGACCCGGGGGAGGGATATTCTTGACCTGTTTAATGTTGACATAAGGGGGACCAAGGGGGGCAAACCATCACCTATTGTCACGATATTGGAACAAACTCTATCTAGTTGCCCGTCCCATTCTAGAGTTGTGGTTGCAGGGGATTTCAATTGCACCTTTGAGCCTTTGAGCTCAGAGGATATGCTGGGGGTGGAGGATGATGACAGAAAATGGGCTGTCCCCCCACTTAACGTACCTCCCGTCAAAAGATGGTCCCAGTTAGCAATCCAACTCAATGCACTTACCATGGAGTTTGGCTTGAGGGCAGCCAATGGCAGAACCCAATCAGACCCCCAGGGGGCAAATACTTACAAAAGAGCCAGTTGCCCTTCTCGCATCGACTACGTCCTATTAGACGTAAGGCTTTGGGGAAATATGATAGATATGGTTGTAGGCACTACTACCGATAGAGACCACAACCCCCTCTGTGTGAATATGAAGATCCCGTGGGATGCCCCCTGCCCTTCTCAGAGCACTCAAATCCTATCTCTTACTAAAGAGGTGGTTCCCTCAAATTGTAAAAGGTTTTTAAAATGGCGAAAGGTCGCCTTACAAGACTTAAAAATAGCTGGAATCCGGCAAGTCCTGACCAAGAATACATCAGAGCTCCAGGAGGCAGCTATAGACATAGACGGGCTGGTAGATGTCCCTGCCATCCACTCACGCACAATAGAACAGCTGAGTGTATTCTTCCAAGCACCTAATAAGCGTTGCAAACCAGGTGTGCACCTAAAAATTCGGCAGTCATGGTATACAAAAGATTGTAGGCACAAGAGGCAGGCCCTAGCTTTAGCAATTAGAAGTAAGAACTGCCCTTTGATCAAAACTGCAAGAAAGGAATGTAGAGCGGCTATGCTTCAAGCAAAGATGAAGTGGGACGAATCTCACTGGCAGGATTTGAAGGACGCTAGTCTAGCAAGGGATACCAATTTATTTTGGACCCTTGTTAGCCGGGCGTATAAGAAAGATTCAGCCTTAATCCCCAATCACATTTCAAGCCAAGACTGGTACGATCATTTTGGGAAGCTCTACTCTGGGACCGAGGATGCATGCCTGGAGGGGCCATGTGACCAAACATACTCCTTCCTTGCTGGTAACAATAGAGAACCCTTTTCGTTGGTCGAAGTAGAAGCCGCAATAAGGAGGATAGTCCCCACCAAAGCCCCTGGACCAGATGGTCTGCCTGGAGATCTATTTCTCGCAGACCCTTTAAACTGGGCACGGTACATTCGGTTACTAATTAACGCCATTTCCAGCGGTTGCCCAGTACCAGAATCATGGAAGGGTGCAGAGGTGGTTCCGATTTATAAAAAGGGCGCCAGAGAAGACCCCTCCAACTACAGACCAATTAGTTTGATCGATGCAATGCAGAAGGTAGTTGGCAGAGTCCTGTTACAGAGATTCAGTCCTGGGCAGAGGATGAAGATGTCCTTTCCCAATACCAGGCGGGCTTTAGGGCCAGCACTGGAATGGTTGACCAGGTATTTAGGCTGCTCCTTATATACTGGAAAGTTGTGGTGATCGGCAAAGGCAGCCTTTATCTCGCATTTATCTATTTAAGGACTGCCTTTGACCTGGTACACAGGAATAGGTTGTGGCAGATACTTGGAGAGATGGGCATCCCTCCCCTAATCCTCAACTTACTGGTCCGGCTTCACAAGGGTAACTTCGCACAGGTGAGATGGGGGACCCAAGGCCAGCTGACGGAACAGATTCCCGTTAACAGGGGAGTCCGCCAGGGCTGTGTTGTGGCACCCACCCTGTTCTCCTTATATGTGAACGGGGTGGTCAGCTTTTTGCAAGAAGTTCCAGCTGACAAGGTACCGACTCTCCTGGCGGGGACAAGGTACCGACTCTCCTGTTTGCTGACGACACCCTGCTGGTGTCTAAGACCCCAGCTGGGTTGCAAAAATTATTGAACAGATTTCAATCCTTCTGTGATTCTCGGGGGTTGGTCATCAACACCTTGAAGACTAAGTTCATGACATTCAACCCCCATAAATCGTTCAGAAACAACCTCATCCTAGATGGGACCCATTTGGAGAGAGTCAGTACCTTTGACTACCTTGGTATTCGACTCTCAGACAAAATGCAGTGGAGGCCCCACTTAGCCAAAATGCTCCTGAGTCATAAACGTGTGACCGGGGCACTAGGCAAAGAACATCGTTCCTCGCAAAGCAGGCCAGTTGCCCCGGCCCCCACGGTTTATGATGCCAAGGCAGTCAGCTCAGCCCTTTATGGAGCTGAGCTATGGGGGTTTGATAATGTAGACGAAATCTGCAGATCTGAGCATAAGTTTTTGAGGGACTTGGTGATGCTTCCCTGCAATGTCCCACTAACACCCTTAATGTATGATATGGGCAGGCGTTCGTTCAGAGATATCGCCAAGCTGCACCCATTGCTTTTTTGGGCCCGCTTAAGGCGGACTCCTGAACTCACTAAATATGCCACAGCACTCACCGAGGTGATGAGCTTAGATGTCGACCACAGAGTCAATTGGATAACTAGTGTCAGGAAAACAATGATAGCTATGGGCCTTAAGGAATCCTGGGACAGCCAAAAAAACCCTAGTAAAGTGGAGCTCAAACGCATATATTGGGTCTGGATTGATACCCAGGAACTTAGGGGCATATTATCAAGGTGCCGCGATAAGATTATCGCCGCTTTAGCGTCCGTTTTCGGGCGAAAAGCGGTGATAATATTATCGCTTTATTGACAAGGACACGCTAGCGTGTGTTTCCTTGCCTTAGCGCCCGTTGTCAGCACGCCTCGCATCGCATCGCATCGCTAATGAGATGCAAGGGGGGCGTGCCTGACAAAACCCCATGTGAAAATATCGCTAACCCAGCTTCGCGATATTATCAACGAGGGGTAGCGATATTTGAAATCGCGTTAACTATGCCTTAACGCTGGAATTTAACGTCTGTTAAATTCCAGACTAAGGCATACCTAACATGGGGGGTGGATTGTGTGGCTAAGACCACAGGCACTATCATCAAGGATATCGCTGTTTCCATGGAACATCGCTGGAAAACCGGCGATGTTCCATGGAAAACACCGCTATCGCTGGAATAATTATCGCCATTGCGCTAAGCGTTGTTAATACAGCGCTAGCATGGCGATAAATTCCAGCGATAGCCGGCGATAACAATTCCCACGCTAAGCGCGGCCAGCGATAATTTTCGCTGCCGCTTGATAATATGCCCCTTAGCAAGCCAAATGTGGGAAGGCTAATGGAAGAATTTTACCATCATAAGCAGAGTAGAAGCCTTGAACCATATCTGGATATAATCCAGGTACCACGAGATAGGGCGCTCTACATCCAGTTTAGGCTTGGATCGCTCCCGGTTCGTGCACTAACCACAAAATGGCGTCCTCCCAAACAGACAATAGAAGATTGTCCTTGCTGTGGAGCCCCGCTGGAGTGTGTTGCCCATTTTATGTTTGCATGCTCAGCGTACAAAGCAGCAAGGTCTAAATGGCTAAAACCAATCTGCAGACAATTGGGCACCCTCGACCACCGGGTTGCTCTGCGCATTCTGAAGTCTGACGCAAGAACCCTCTATGCTTGTGGGGTGGCTAAGTTTCTAAGTTGCGCTTGGATAGTTAGGCAAAAAGCCTTGCGAGACGTGATCTAATTTTATATTTTAGGCCTCATGGAGAAAACACCCCAGCACAAGAGAATGACTATCCATCGTAAAAACCATTCTCTACGCACTGTCACTTTCACAAGCTGCATTGAGTTGCACTGTTTTAATTATAGTTTTTTAATTGTTTCTATTCAAATAGCCATGATTTTATTAACGAATTTTTAGGATTTTTATTATACAGTCTTGGTAATAATTGTTTTAATCTCTGTGGTGCAATAATGTGCTCATTTGTTCCGGCCGAGCAGACTTCTCGGACTAGCTATGTATTATGTGATAATTCTCATTCATTTAATTCTACTTTTTAAAAATGTTGCTTGATGCTTTTATGATATTTGTTATCGAAATAAAGCAATTGACTGACTGACTGAGATGGTTTTCTGTCTGTATCCACACACTGCTCTCAGATACGACTGACCTCATTCCAAGACCCCAAACTGAATATCACTGTTCATTCAGGAAACAATTCAAAACACCACTTGACAGGCAGCGGTTCAACACATATTGGGCATCACATTGAACATATGCTCTTTTATTAATTCCTCCGCCCACGAGGCGCCCTCTACCCTCCACTGCACACAGTGACTCACGCGCTTAGTTGTCTGTACCCTAATCAGTCTTGCGCCTGCACTGCCTCAAAGGACTCTGAGGTGGCAGCAGGCATTATTGTGATAAATTAAACACAACAGACCGTCTAAAATGTATTAGTCTACACAGCACAGACATATCTGCAGAGCTCATAAGCTTTTCGTACTCAGTATAAATCCGACCAGCTCAGCTGAAAAAGGATAGTTTGTATGATAGACATTCTACCAGTAAGACTATTGGTCATTTAGTGCTTTCTATTTTACCTGTTGTTCTCTTTAGGTCTCATATGCCAGGCAGCTGAAGCACTTACCAACTTAACAAGATCTTTAAGGGGCTTACAGGCCACTCATAATGCTTATCATTGGTTAGCTGTATTGTCACTCTCATTTGCTTGCTTCTTATTTGATGACTTTCATTGTCCCAGCTTGTCAATCTTATGTTCGTCCCATTCCAGGAGCATAGCCTCTTTGGAATCTCTCTAATTGTCTGGCTCCTGTTCTTCCACTACCCACTTTTATGGAACTTTTTTTTTCTTTTTGGTTAAGCACTCCATGAGAATGCATGTGTTTTTCAGTCATCTTCCTTATGTGTTCTCTCCCCCACCCTCTGAGCTCTGTGCTCTCTCACCCCAGTGCTTCTCCCCACCTCTCTGCGCTCTGTGTTTGTCTCTCCTTTGTGTGCTTCATCCCTCGCCCCTCTAGAGTCTCAGGATGACCGATTTTTGGACCCCTATTGAGTGTAACGAAGGCGTGAGATCACCAGGGGAAAGCTTGCCAAGCTTCTGGACACTTTAACCGCCAAGGCCCACAACCTTGTATTTAAGCTACCAAGTTACACCTCGCAGGCTCAAAGTGACTCTGGTTTGGCCTAATGAAACAAACTTGGGACACAAAGGGGGAGATTTTCAAAAAAGTCGCGCAACGCAGCGCAGCCTTGCGGGGGGCTGCGCTGCACGACAGGGAGGGAGCAGGAGAGCGCCATATCGCCATATCTTCAGAGATATGGCTCTCTCTTCCCCTTTCCCTTGCGCCGGCGCTGATTTCAGCTGCCGTGCGCCATGCACACACCTTAGCGCCGCAGCGCTAGAAAGTGTGCATGAGTGTAGCATAGGTTTTGTACAGGAAGGGTACCCTTCCTGTACAAAATACTATGCAAGGCATGATGCAAAGCTTTTCCCATTTGCATACGTGCTGCACAGTGCAGCACGCATGGAAAGTCGGAAAAGCACGGAGAAATGAAAGCATTTCTCCTGTTAGCGCCTCCTTTGAAGGGGGTTAACTTTTGGCGCAAAACCATGTTTACAAATATTTGTAAATATGGTTTTGCGTCAAAAGGCATGGGTGGTTGCATGGGAACGTCCATGTACCACCCATGTAACGCCCCCTCGGCGCAAAGTAACGCAAAAGAGTGCTTCGCGCTGCTTTGCGCTACTTAAAGAACAAGTTTTGCACTAGAAAGAAAACAGCAACAAAAAAAATTTGCGCTGGTTTGCGTCACTTTTGTGACGCTAAACCAGCGCAAAAGTTTTGAAAATCTCCCCCAAAGTGTGCCTTTTTAATGATATGTCATAGGCTCAGATCGGCAGAACACAATTCACTGGCCTACCACATCTGGTTGGAAATAAGTACTCAGAGTATAGAGATACCATTTAGATGTTTCCCTGAAGACTCCTCACAGGTACCACAGGTAACGAATCTCTAGAACATGCCTGTGTCAGCAAAGATCTCCAAAAGGCTTGTTAGAAAAGCGGCCAGAAGCCAATCCATCCAAGCAAGCTTTACCAAGCACGCTCACGCCTGGCAAGTCACGAATAAATACAGAGCCTTAAAACCTCAGCCCTATCTTGACATGGCCTTTTCCATCTTCATCTAGCTCAAATTCATGCGCCTCTTTCTAGGTGTCCAACCAGCGCTGTATCAAAAGCCGGGCTGGCTAAACATAACAGGAGCCACCGCGTGCAGATCCTGTCGCTCAGCAAAAGAGTTCCTGATACACATACTTTGTATCTACCTGGCCATGTTTACTGAACGCAGAAGGATGCTGTGAAATCCAATCAACCAAGTGATGGTTCCTGCCTGTCGACAAGCCCTCGTAAAACATATGTCTAAACTTACGGGTAGGAAAGTTTGTATTTTTGAATCTAGAGCTAAGGTGTCAAATGGTGTCATCCGAGCAAGAGCTGGCCCATTATAAGCAATATGAACAGTGGGAAGGTCTTTGACTACTTTTGACTTATGCAGCACCAGTCGAGAAATGTCGATTCCATTGGCACTTATGCGCTTTAGGAAAGCCAGTACTTGACTCCACCAGCTTACACGTGAGATCAAACTTTATTAACCCTGGTACCTTTCTTATTACTCCATAAACCAGCACTTTATCCTATTGTCCTTAATATGCAACTGAATTTTCACAATCCTGTCACTTTAAAGTTATTGGCAATAAACCCCAAATTGCATCTTGAACAGAAAAAAAATCCTTCTTGATGTATGTTCAGCACACCAGTCCATATCCATTCTTGTACTTTTTGATGCACGCCTAACCTATCAAGCCTCATGGATTTTTAGGTCTCGCCTGCGACAGCACATGCGCTCTCATATGCGAGAGATATTGTATGCAGATATTGGAGACATTCTGCAGCACACATAGAACGTGAAATCACCTCTGGTGATTGTTTTATGTGAAGGAAGGTGTCCCTTCCTGCACATAAGCAATCATTATAAAAATGACGTTTTGCAAGTTCTATGTGTGCTAATGCAGCACACATAGGAGTTGAAAAACGCAATTTCAGATTGTTTATGTACAGGAAGGGACACCTTCCTGCACATAAACAATCATCCCAGTGATGCAGGCGTTCTTGCACCATGGTGCAAGGGTGCCTGCGTCGGCGCATGGCAGCAAATTGTGTGCCAATGCAGGGGAGAGCAAGGGGATCTGTCATATCCTTGTGGATTTGACGCATCCCTGTGCTTTGAAAGTGCCGAAGTATGGAGCAGCCAAAGGGCTTGCGGTGCCGCGCTGTGGCACTTTCTTGTAAATGAGGCCCTAAGTGTCTAGGTCAAATTCAAAGTTACCCCCAAATCTTTGGAGGGAACGAATCCCATCAATGTGCATTTTCATTTTAGTTGGCGAAGCTGCCGCTTCCTTGTGTTGGTTGACTCAAGGTGGACAGTTTCCACTCTCAGCATAAAACACAGGATATGGCATCCCAGGTCTTTGTGTGAGGGAGGTGTTATATTCTATATTTTCTCTTCACATTTCTTTTATTGCTATGTTGTACCAATGTTGATGTTTGAACCTGCTTTTGTCATCCGTTGCCATGGCACATGTAGTTCCATGTTCCATCCAACAGAAGCTTTCAGGATTTCGATCTGGGCAGACACGTACTGTGCTGTCTTCAAATAAACTTGTATTGTTTTTATATATACTTTGCCTGGATCCCTTTACTACAATTTTGGCGACGACCAGAACTGGGACTGCTACGATCTTATTTCTTTTCAGCACAGGAGCGACCAGTTTCACGAACCTACGATTTTTTTGTTGTTGTTTATTCTATTTTCTTTTGGGAAAATCCTATTACCATTGGATATTTGGGATCCTCCGTTCCCCATGCCTTGTGGATTGTGTGCTATTTATACTTTGGAGCTGTTTCTGCCTTGCCGCTCGCTGTTGGGATCCTACCGTAACCTGTACTGTTCTATTTCTCAAGGAAAACATAGTGACTTGTTTCGCCAGCGTTTACTGTAACTTCTACTGTTCATCATTCCTACACGCCAAGGTAAACTGTACCTCTACTGAGTTTTTTTTTTTTTTTTTTTTCTTTCTTGCGTACCTGTTTACATTGTTTCGGGCGTTGTTCCACATCTCTCGTGCCGTGTTTTCTTTCAAAACACCAACGCGGAGCTCGAGTCTTCAGCAAGGTTCTACCTTCCGATTCCTGACTGCAATCTTCACGAGTTCTTCTGACGCTGCCGTACGCTGCGTGTGACGTATTCACGCATGCGTGGCGGCCATCTTTGTTTTTTTTGTCTCTTCATTTCCATGGCAACCAATACACGGAGAATC
Organism: Calotriton arnoldi; assembly: GCA_963921515.1. Classification (NCBI taxonomy): domain Eukaryota; kingdom Metazoa; phylum Chordata; class Amphibia; order Caudata; family Salamandridae; genus Calotriton; species Calotriton arnoldi. The sequence goes on from CAWUFW010000375.1 coordinate 3,730,760, forward strand.
GAGGTTTCTGTACGAACAGTTTAAACGTACTCTGCATTTCATGTTCAAGTAAGTGAAAACTATTCTCCACATTTTGACCACCTACTAATATTCAAGTTTTAGGATCATATTTACATTTTATATTTATATGTTGTGGTGGTGATATCACACAATATTATGCAGTTTGATCCGTCCTCCAAATTTCTCCAAAGTAAAGGAGAACCTCCCATACCATGGACAAGGTGGAGGGAAGAATTTTTAACCTATCTTAAAGCGATTGATGGAGAAAGGTTATCTGCTGAGAGGAAAAAAAATATTCTCCTACACTCATTGGGTTCAGAGGGTCAAGTTGTTTTCAGAACACTTCCTCAAACTGATGGCAGTGGAGATAGGAATGTGTTCGATGATGCTATGGCTCGAATTGAAGCTAAATTTAAGCCTACGTCCAGTGTCGCATTGAACAGGTTCAAGTTCTATGCCAGGGCCCAAGAAGATTCGGAATCATTTGATGATTTTCTCACTGCTTTACGTTATCTTTCTATAAATTGCAACTTTGGTCCTATTACCGACGAGATGATTAGAGACCAGATAATTGTCCATACCAAAAGCAAAAAATTCAAGAACAACTATGGATTATGGGAGACCCGAATTTGAAAGATGTCATCACTACTGCCAAAGCCATGGAACAGTCCGATAAATGGATGAAGTCTTTAGATAAAGAAGCTAAAGGAAAAGTTGAGGACCTTTGTATTGTTAAATCTGATGCTCCACGTAGTGCCACTACTAGTCAACGAAATTTTAAGAAGTTTGACAGAAGTTTTCACTGTTTCAGATGTGGTAGTGTAAGCCATGGGGCATCATATCCTAGATGTCCTGCTTTGGGTAAAGAATGCAAAAAATGTGGTAGGCGTGGGCATTTCGCCAGTGTTTGTAATGGTAATTATACCGGAAATTATAACAAAGGGAAAGTTTCCTTTTTGAATGAGGAAGAATGTGAAGATAATGTGTGTGAAAGAGGTATTGTGGTTTCCATTACTGAGGATGGCGGCCAAGAAGATTCTTGCTTTTCTTTGAAACCTCCAAAGTGCTCCGTGGATGTTCTGGGTCTTACTTTAGATCTCATGGCAGACTCTGGGTCACCTTGGACCATTATCACCAAAGATTATTTTGGTGATGTGTTCAAAGGTGTAGTGAGTTGTCATGATTTTAAAAAACCTGACATTATTGCTAAAGCTTTTGATGGCACTATCATTGAAATGGAAGGTTATATAGGAGTTGATATGTCATTTAAGGGACGCGTTGCGTATGTGAAGTTATATGTAGCGTTGAAAGGTGTGAATGTTCTTGGGTGGAAGGACCAGTGGAGTTTGGGAATTATTCTTAATCCCAGGAACTCTGATCCCGTGATGGTTATAACAGATGGTCTACAAAACGTTGATGACATTAATGGTATAATTGAATCTTTTCCTAAAGTGTTTTCTAAAAGTTTGGGAATGCTTAATAACTTCAGCCATAGGATAAGATTAAAGGAAGGTGCCATACCGGTTAAACAAAAACTGAGGAATGTACCAATTAACGTGAGAGGAGAGCTAAAGCTCTTATTGCAAGACCTAATTAATGATGACATTATTGAAGAGATAGAATCCTCCGAGTGGGTTTCACCCATCGTTTTGGCTCGGAAGGCTGACAAAAGTTTGAGACTCTGTGTGGATTTGAGGGCATTGAATGCCAACTTGGTAATAGATTGTCATCCTCTACCTAAAATAAACGAGGTTGTATGCATGTTAGAGGGGGCGAAAGTGTTCTCCACTTTTGACTTACGATCAGCGTATCACCAAATTGCTTTGACTAATGACTCTAAACAATTTACCGCATTTCTTACACCAGAGGGGCTTTTCCAATATAAAAGGATGCCTTTTGGTTTAGCCTCAGCGGCGTCAGTTTTTCAGCGTGCAATGTATCACATTTTCAAGGACTTGGATACTTTCGTGAAATGTTTCCAAGACGACATACTTGTGTTTTCCCCTTGTCACGAGATTCATAAGAAACATGTCATGGAAGTGTTTCAAACGCTTAGAATTGAATGGGTTAACTCTTAAAGATAACAAATGTAAGATGTTCCGTAGTTCAGTTGAATACTTAGGTCATACTCTCTCTGGGGATGGTGTTGTGCCAAAAAAATCTCTTGTTGAGGCTATAGTGAAAGCTCCTGCACCAGACAACAAAGAAAAACTTCTGTCTTTTGCTGGTTTATGCGAGTACTATAGTAAATTCATTAAGGGTTTTGCTACCAAGATGGAGCCCCTTAGGGAACTTACCAGGCAAAAGACAGAGTTTCATTGGGGAGAGAGACAACAAAGTGCCTTCCAGCTCATCAAGGATGAAATTCTACAGGCACCCACTTTGAAACCTTTTTGTGTAAAGAAACTGTGCATAGTTACTGTCGATGCTAGTTTGTATGGGGTTGGGTGTGTTCTATCTCAGAGAAGTGGTAAGGATGAGTGGTGTGTTGCATTTGGTTCCCGCACCCTCAGTGAGACTGAAAGGAAATACTCTGTCATTGAGAGAGAGCTTTTGGGATGTGTGTGGGGAGTTGAACATTTTCTGAATTTTCTGTGGGGAAGCAGATTTCTACTGAGAACAGACCACAAACCTTTGGTATCTATTTTGTCACCAGGTGGTGGACGAAATGCAACTGCACGCATTAGCAGACTCATGTCGAGATTGCAAGAGTACAATTTTGCTGTAGAGTATGTTCCTGGTAGGAGTAATGTAACTGCCGACTGTCTTTCCCATTTGCCCTGCTCTACTGATGAGAAACCTGTTATGGATGATGAAGTAGAATTTGTTACGTCCCTAGAAGATTATGTTGCAAAGGAATTTTCTGCATTATCTGAAGATTCATGGAGGAACAGTAGTGTGGAAGATAAGAACTGGAAACTTTTGAAACAGTACATTTTAGATGGTTGGCCTAATGTCAGTGATGTCCCTGCGGAGTTGAGACCATTTCAGCAGGTGTCTTATGAACTAGAAGTGGAAAGTGATTTTATTTTAAAAAGTGGTAAATGTGTTCCACCTGAACATATGCAAGATGAAATTCTTAGGCTTGCTCATGAAGGTCATCTGGGGATGTCTTCAATGAAAAGGTTGGTGAGGTCAAGTTTCTGGTGGCCCAGCATGGATAAAATGGTTGAAAGAGTGGTGAGGGAATGCCCTAGGTGCATTACCAGTGATAAAATGTTGAGACCGCATCCTGCTCCTTTGAAGCCTGTTCCCTGGCCAAAAAACCCTTGGCAGAAGCTAGCATTTGACATATCTGGTCCATTTAATTGTTTGCCACAAGATGCACGTTTCGCTCTTATGTTAATTGATTATCATTCAAAGTGGCCAGAGGTCAGATTTGTTTCTCATGCTACTTCCCAAACTATCATAGATTTTCTTAGAGAAATATTTGCACGTGAGGGCAGTCCAGAAGTCCTTATCACTGATAACGGCGTGCAATTGATATCTCATGAAATGGAGGATTTCGTTCGCCTGTGTGGTGTAAAACATATTACCACTCCTCTTTATGAACCACAGGGTAATGGGCAGGTGGAAAGATTTAATCGTGTTCTTAAGGACTGTGTGGAATGGGCCAGGAAGTCTGGTAGTGAGTGGAAAGCAGCTCTAAGAGAAAGATTGTGGATGTACAGAATTACCCCCCACTCTGTTACTGAGCTCAGTCCATTCCGCCTGTTGAGAGGTAGAGAACCTGTTTCTAAGTTGTGTCCATGGTGGATTAAAAAGAAGTTAAGTGGTGTTGTGATTTCTGGCGACTATCATAGCACTTCACTAAGAGTTAAACAACACCAAGATAAAATGAAACTATACCATGATTCCAAATGGAATGTTAGAGTTCCTGCATTTGTTGTGGGTGACTTAGTGAGGATACTCAAACCAGGATTTGTGGCTAAAGGTACCTCCAAGTATGGTCCAGCTCGCAGAGTTGTGAAAGTTAATCTCAATAGCGTGGTGACTAATGATGGAAAAGTATGGAATGTTAGGCGTGTCGTTAAATGTCAGGATGGTACAAGTTGTCTTCCTTTAGAAAAAAAAAGTGAAACGTACTCTGTAAGGACCAAATTTCCTACTCGCACTGATAATCTCAGAGTAAGTAATGATGATAGTTCTGTCTTGGAAGATTTCTCAGAAAATCTGACTAGTGACAATTCTGTGGCATCTAGAGTTAAAGTAAGTGGGAGAGTTACCAGTCCTCCAGTGAAATTTAGAGACTATGTTTAATTGTTCTATTGTCATCTCTCTCCTTGCTTGTTTTTTTTATAGGGAAGAGATGTGTTATATTCTATATTTTCTCTTCACATTTCTTTTATTGCTATGTTGTACCAATGTTGATGTTTGAACCTGCTTTTGTCATCCGTTGCCATGGCACATGTAGTTCCATGTTCCATCCAACAGAAGCTTTCAGGATTTCGATCTGGGCAGACACGTACTGTGCTGTCTTCAAATAAACTTGTATTGTTTTTATATATACTTTGCCTGGATCCCTTTACTACAGGAGGGGTGCCCCCGGCCACGATTGAAGCCCACAGAATTTGTCTGGTCAGATTATACCATGACCTGCGGGAACGGGTTTCAGGCCTCTGTAACCATACACCCTTTCTCTGAGTGATAATTGAAGGTAGATAGTGCAGAAGGTTTCACAAAGAATTTCATAGGGAAGGATGCTCTATGGAGCAGGATAGTGATATGTGCAAGTCTCACAATCACTAAGTTTATGGAGCATCCTTGAACTTTAGGAGCTACATATACACAATAGGAACCCTACATGGCTATTCCCTGCGTGCTATCCAAGGACATGCAGACACACTCATACAATTAGAAGGAATGTTATGCCCAGAAAAGACACGCTCCATAATTTACCAGGGAGAGACATTTGACAGTCTCCCAAATTAGGTTAATGTAAAAAGACCTGCACCCAACTACTACATTCATTTGCTACTGCCCTATCAGAAATTCTGAAATGGCATGCACTTTCAGCAATTCTGAGTGGTCACCCATTCAACAAATCAGAATGGGTCACACTGTTAAAACTAATATGATTGGTTCCTGAAAGCCAGTCAGAATAGCAGTGAGTCGTACACGCCTCCTTGGACCACAAACAGGATCCCCCCGCACAGAAGGTGGTTTCTTTGTTCAGGCACAGAGTTAGTCCATTTTTCCTAGGCTGGTCAGAGTGGATTTTTGTGATTTTGCTAAATGAGTTTCTTTCATTTCACAGGTGGGCTCAGGTGATAGAGCATGAACGATTTGCCACTTCTGCAGAGGCACTTGTCTGTTCTATGCCCCTCTGAACCTCTCTAAGCCCCTCTGAACCTATCTATACCCCCTCTCATACCATCTCCTTGGCCACTGGACTGGCTCATGGGGAACATTTCTTCTCATCTGTAAACCCCATCTGTGAGACTCCTAACCTTAGCTTGCTCACAGATGCATTTTCAGTATCCAGATAGTACCATGGTGATGTGACCCATTCTGCCCCCTAAGTTAGACTTTTGTCCCTAGAGTATGAAATCCTTTGCTCATAAGGACAGCAACCAACAGAGGCCACTGACGGCTGTCAGTGTCAAGAGGAAGGCCCCTGGCCATCCACTGTGAAATTCCAGCTCCAGTCTGGGGCCTTAAGCAGGCTTCACCTTCTCCCGGGGGGCTGGCTAGGACGTCTCCCTTGTTCATGAGGTCTCGCTGGCCTCTTAGGTTTTTCAGAGCATGGGAATACACCCCCAGGTGGTACAAACCCTTCTTCCTCTCTCACTCCTGCCACCTCAGGGTTGGGGCACCCCTCATGGCCACCCTACCCAGCTATTCTCTCACCGGTGGAAGTTCATTCCCAAGGAAGCATTCAATAGCCATCTAAGGACTGACAATGACCCTCCTCTGGGCCACTTCCCCCAATTAATTCCAGGCATACCAGGGCCACATGCTCATAAAAGTCTTGTCTATGCACCTGGGCTATGCTACATACCTGTCCTGGCAGATACTGTCTGAGGAAACCAGCTTTTCTACAGCCATGATCTGGCTGGCATAGGTATCCCTCAGAGGAGTGACAGGGACCCCATTCACTGTGATTTAAAGAAAGTGACGACTCCAACCTCAGGGACCAGCAGCTTACCCTCTTAGTCCACCTCCCAAATAAAGCTCACTAGTGTACCCTCTCCTCCTGGGAACAACCTCCACCAAAGGCCACAGCGGCCACTCCTGAGGAGTCCCCACCTGAGGGTAGGTCTTGGTACAGCGTGCCCTGCTTGTGCCCTGACTGGTAACAATCATAACACTTAGGGGGGAAAAGGTCTCACTGGGCTTCCGCCAATTAGAACCTCCCCCCTTGTGCTCAGAAGGGATATGGGAAACCTTTCCCTCCTAACTCTTTTGGGGCCCTTTGGAGAATGTGTCTTTTTTATCCTGGACCTCCCCTTCCTACTGCTGAGAGGGATGTGAACCGCCTTTCGTGGGGTCAGTTCCAGGTACCTTTTTTGGATACTCTAGGGTTGATCCAGAGGTCACCTTCCTTCCAAAGCTATGTGGGTACAATGAGCTTAGAAACAATTAGGTGCTGGCACAACTCTACAAAACCATCACTGAACATGGCTCTTTCATTATTAAATCGTAAAGCCCCTTCGCAATCATTCGCTTTGCTGCCCTTCACCCAACCTTCTAGTGCCTTACTTGATGAATCCATAAAATCAGCTCAGTATGTTGTGACTGCTTCTGGCAATCACTGATCTTCAGGCGATACTTCTCAGGGGTTTGATCAAACTTATCAACAAGGGTTTCTTTCATTGGGGGCAAATCTCAACCTGTCAGCTTTCTCAAGGGCCAACAAGCTATCCCTCCCCATAATGGGCATGCCTCCCTGTCCTCCTCTACTACTCTATGCATACACAAGACCACCCCATAGGCCTCAACCTCTTGTCGATGTCATCTCCCACCGCATAGCTAGGCACTAGATATTTGGGGATTTGGACTCTTTTACCTCTTCTAGGTACTTCACAGTTGCTGCCACTATCTTCACTGGACTCAGAAATCTTCTTTGCCTTCAGGAGCCACTTATTTCTGGCTCATCTCATGGGTCATCAGAGTCTTCTTCTCCTTCAAAACCAAAGTGAACTTTTTTTTCCTCCAGTGCCAGCTCTGCTGTTGCCTTCATTTCCTCCAATCCTAGGGTAGCCAGTTTCAGCCTCAACTCCCTCTCTGCCCGCCTGTCCTCCAAATCAGACTGGGTCAATCTGCTCCCCACTCTGGCCAAGGCACGCAGCTTGAACAGGAAGTCAGCCTTATGACTCTTGGAGTTCACTTATTTGTCATTGGTACAAGAAGGAGAGCATGTTAAGTCCCTTAGGGCTCTTCTCAGTTTTCAGACAGCAGATTTAGTCCTCTTCTCAGCTTCCACAGGTCCATGAGTGTTCTAAAGTGGGAGCCTGGAGATGCCACATTTAAGCCTTATCACAAGCTAGTGGGGAGAAGGGGGGGGCATGACCTCTGGGAAAGCACTATCTAATGGGGTAAAGATTCCCTGAGGGTGCTGAGAGAGAATATCAAGTTGGAAATGTCGACTTACACAAATATCGAGTTGGAAATACCGTGATTCAGAAATATCGACAGCAAGAATATCGGGGTCAAAAATATCGAATTTCAGGTAAGAAATATCATTTTTTTTTAAATATAGAAGTCAATAATATTGTGTGCAAAAATATAGATGTTTAAAATATCGATTTTTTAATTAGTGTTATGTATTTTAGTTTATAGTTTAAATGTATGTGATGCATGTTTTTTGATATATGTGTTACAATTTTAGTAGTTATGAATTTTACTTTAATTAAATTTTGCATTTTTTAGTTCCGTAGCGGATTGTGGGTTTATAGGGGAATAGGGTGGAATGTAATTTAATTATAATAAATTAATGATTATTTTTTATTTATTTAATTTAGGGGCCCATTAGGATGTCGGGCGGAAGCACTACCGCCGTGCTGGCGGATGCAAAAACCACCAGTCACCGCCTGCACGCAGCAGTCCACACGCCTGCCCGATTACGATGCGAAAAGTCAGCCAAACACCGCCGGCAAGCCAGCGACACCGTCCGCCATCAAAGTGCGCCCGTACACGTAGCGGCGCAGCACAATTGACACACACCGTCCGACGAAACACGTACCGCCCGGCGTACAAATTACGATGCCGCACACAAACTGAACCCACGGCTAAGAGACACCGTACGTCAAACCGAAGCGGTAACACGAACGCCGAGCACGGACACCGAAGAAGCGGCACCCCCGAGCATGAATCCAGCACTGCAGGCCCTCCCTATGCTCTATCTGATGCACCACCAAGGACGCAACGTACCGCGAAGACGCAGGTAGGCACACATACAACAAGTGCACGCAAACAGCGCACACAGTGCAAGGGCGGAAAAAGCGGACAACCCCCCACCCCCGCGTGTACACGACACATCTACCATAGCACCCACATATGACACACAGGCCAAATTGTAACATCTCGTAACACATGTGTACACACCACCTGGGACTAGGAACCAACCACCCCGTCACGGCCCCAAAGCGGCGATGACGCTGCCACACATGCGCACAACGCAGAGGCCAACCGCAGCGCCATGCATGCGTCGCACACAGACACAGGGACACAACCAAGCAGCACACACACCAGCCCCACCCCGAACGCACATGACACGTGACAGGCCTGCCACAGACATGTCCCCAACGCCCAATTCACGGACAACACCCAACGTCACACAACCGACGCACACATGTCAGTGAAGTCACGCAACAGCAGGACACACCCCAGTGCAACAAACATGGCGAAGCACACTGCGGCGGCAACACCAACTAGGAGAAGCAGGGCCCCTTCGGGAAGAGGAACGCCAGTACCACACTGAAACACCCATACCACCCTGCACATATGAACAAGACATACAAAACGGAACACCAAAGAGCCCGGGGACCGACAACAGGTGGCCCAAGAATAACACTCACACACAAGGCCCAACGCAGAGCGGAAAGGCAGCCTGCCGCCCACACAAGGGAGAGCAGACAGCACTGAATGACCTTCCATTCCAACTCCGAAACCACAGCCCTACGAAAGAAGCCGGTGAATACAGCCATTGTCCAATAAAAGACCAACACAGGCATGCAGAGGAGACCGACCACAGGGCAGATAGCGCATATCACAGAAGAACACAACGGACGGGAAAGAATAAAGCAAACACTCCCCCATGTCGGCCCCATGCAAGTTAATTGGAAGGAGTCACACATCACTGACCTTGAACTGTCTGAGAAGCATGTGGGATGAGGGCCCGTGTCCTCCGCACAAGCCAACAGAACACAAGTCCTGTCTCCCTACGACTACACAGAGCTCACAGCAACCTCGGAGCGTGCACATTGCAGACTGCACACACAGCCGGAGCACGCCACCACAACGCACCGCTGCAAAATGGCAACCGCAACACACCTACCCAACTACGCCGGACAGGTCAAGCTGTACAAAACCAACCTGATACATATATTGGGATGCGAACTCCTGTCCCTGCTGAACGTCAGTTACCGACTGACTTACCGCATCACATTGTTCAGCTGCGTCATACCCGTCTTCTACTGTCGGAGGTGTCCCTACCAGCATCCCGTGGAGATGTGTCTCTCCAACCCGGCATGTCTAAAGGCGGACCTGCTAGCACTATTCCTCCCTCTGGACGCACACGACAGGGCCTGCTCTGCCTATGGGGGCATGGCGTATGTGGCCAACATCGCACCCGCACTGAAATGGGACCACTGTGCCTCCACACGACGGATCATCGAGCACAGCTACATCGAATGTCACCCAGCATGCCCCATCATGGTCCTCCAAGGGACAACTTACGAACAACACCTTGACAGCCACCATCCGCTACATTGGCTGGCAAACATAAACACCACCAATGACATGGAAGCCCTGCTGGACGGCATCGCATACCTGACAACCTGTAAATTCGTCGGACCCCAACGCAGGTTCCCCGATTGACCTATGATGTCCAGCCCCGCACCCATGCTTAGCTTCCGCACGGACTGGCCAGTCACCACCACAACAGCCATACCAAACGACCGGCAACAATTACCACACCATCAACGACATCGCCATGACATCGGATATGACCGGGACATGCACACTGTTCCCCATCACATCCAGGAACACCGCATGCATCGTGGGAGGCAGTGGCATGGGGTCTGTGTATCGCACCCACATGGACGGAACTGCACGAACAACCAGGACACGACATGGATCCAGCGCCCATGGACACACACACCGCTCAGTGGACATGAATAGGTCGCCTGGAGTCTGTGGGTGCTGCACCCCTCCCACCCCCGCCCCGGAAATCCCATACCAGGACCTTTGCACGGACGACAAGTGCAAACAACAACAACACGACCCCAGTGACTGTGACATGTCCAGTAACCACCACATTGCAACAACAAGTGGCACGCCGCTGCATGCACGCAAGCACATGCCCTGATGTCATCTCACATGCACGCGTGCATGAGGAACAACCGCAGCAAACCTGTCACATGGAACTGAGATGGACTGTGCCCATGATGCCAAGCGGTCTGGTAGGCTACTTGTATACCGTCTGTGTCAAAGTCCGCAGCTCCGCAGCTATACGTAAATGTACATTAGCACAGCCTTGGCCAAGCAGATGTAACTCTGAAGCCCACATCCCACATGCAACAGCCAATCACATGTAACCCCACACCCTATCCCATTTGTAATCATGCTCAGTATATCCTCAACATGTATTCCGCTGCCAGTAGTGTCCACTATACTGCATCACAGAGGACAGAAGACTCAATATAATGTTTGAAACCAAAACTGTCTCCGCTGACTCATTTCACAAGTACGAATGAGAGAGGATGAGAGTATGTGAAGTACACGGCAGTCGTGACATGACCATGTAGTCCACTGGTATTGGATGTCAACGCAAATGAGTAGCACTACTGTGGAAGACACACATGTGTCGTGTGAAGTCGTATGGACGCAGTGCTCAGGTGGGTGGGTGCGACGGGTAGATGCGCACATGCCAAGTTGGAGCACGCCGTGTTGGGAGGGGTCATGAACAGTACACCACCGCTTCCCTGGGCATTGTGAGAGGACACCTGTCGGGGGGGAAGTGAACACGTGTGTGCACAGCAGCCGGGCACACGAACAATGCGGAACCAGGCGCACACGTCAGCCCACCCTCCGTGGACTAGCTGGATCCTGTTGTGCGCCCGCCATGCCCCTTGACAAGGCACACACAGCCCCAGTCGACCAGGTGTAACCCCAACATAGTCAATCCGCACAGGCGATACAGGGCACGGGATGGCAGTGGAGCATGGTGTGTGAGAGGTCTCCTCGCGCTCCTCCTGGTCATATCACGCAGGCAATAGAACCTCAACGTGTAGCATGGCACAAGTCAAATGGAAGTGTAGGGGGGACGCACCTCAGCACGAGCAGCACTGACGTCACGGGAGGTGGCTCGCACCATCCCATCCATTGCCCATTATACCAACCACGCCACATGCCATTGCGACTAAGTGCAAGCGCGTGCGCCACCACCCCCGAGCCCTCCCCAGAGAGGCCAAAGAGTGAATGTGTGGGCCATCAGTCACAGACGGACGCGGCCTGGCCGCAAGGGCAGCCACTGCCACTGGGTGTCGCAGGTGGCGGATCCGGAAGGCGAAGACTGTGATGCATAGTCCATGCAGGCCGGGTCTCCATTTGGGGCACCACGCAGGTGGACGGCGTCCCGCCACACATCATACCCTGAGACAGCCCACTCGTGCAACTGGACCCACACATACACTCCTTGCCCTCTCTGGTGCGAGCTTGGGGCTGCCTGTGCAAGCGCTAGCCTCGCAGGTGCACATGCATATTGGGGGAGCGAGGGGAGGACATGAGGGCTGGGGCGAAGATGACTGTATCACTGTCAGTGAGTACAAGGGATGACCCAGATGTGGAAAGGAAGAGACGTGTCCCGTGTGTACTGCAACTAGTCGCCAATCCAACTACCCCCCCATGTCCGGAATGTAAGCCCGCACCTAGGCCCGCCCATCCGCCACATCGAATATACCACCAGCACAACAACCTTCCCATTCGAAACACTGACTGGGGGTGGCGACCAGTGAACAAACATGTGTAGCCTACCCACGCGTACATGTGGGCCCTCCATGATCCATGTCACCTGCGGCAAAGTCATGACATGCGCAATGAGGGAAGTGAGGTGAGCTGTCCGCCCCACGCACAGAAGGTGCATCAGCTCCACAGACCCAGCAGCGAGTCCAGCAGGGGTCACATGTGCAGGGGCAGCTGTGCCTGGTGTGAAGGCACATGCACATGGACAGCACATCGACCAATGTGTAGTCTGCCCACATCTACAGTCCATCATCATGCGGACATAGGAATTGTACACAGGGCAACACATCTTAGTGGGTGCACCCACCGTGACCAACAATGCGCAATCATCGACGTACCCGCCCTGTGCATGGCCCCCCACCCAACGGAGGCACATCCAGTGCCTCCATCCCACACACACAAGCCTTCCACGGAACATGCTGTGTCCAATGGTCAGTACAGAGTCAGCGCCCATCTGGTGGATCCTGAACAGGAGACACATGCACACACATGATAGCTCCCACTATGTACGTCTGCCACCTGGCACGTGCAATGTAACCTCTCACCTGTGACGTGTGACTGCAAGCACACAGCCGTCTTGGCATGGGGCTGTCAATGTGGACACCTGTCAATGTTTCGGGAGGTGTGATCCGTACAGTGCTGTACATAGGGTGCAGTGCTGACACCTACTACTGTCTCATATCCCCTCGTGCCACAGGTCCCACTTGTTTTGGCCGCTCAGCCTGTGCCCACATCGTCGTCGTCGTGTGCCATACTCATCCAGCCTCGGAAGCAGTGCCATGCTCAGCAGACATTCATGTTGCCGTGGCGTTGCCGCTTGACGAATATGCAGTCAGTCCCCATCAGCACGCCCCGCAAGTCATTGGGGCCTAGATCCCCATGTGCATGACCATGGCAGTGGTTTGCATCACTAGCCATTGCCATTGGTGGGAGACCTGTGTAAGTGTATTGTGGCCGTGCCGTCCCTGCTTGACAGCTGGGCTGTGACTCATGTGCTTGCTCAGTCATGTCAGTGATGTGAATGCGAAATTGCTATGTGTTGTGTTGCTCTGACATGTGTCCACTGCCATCTTCCCTAGGCGGAGACCGAACATTGACCGCCCATACCAATTGCTGGCGGACATGGAGGATACTGAGGTCATAAGGAAGTTTCGGCTGGACAGGCCAACCCTGCATCGACTGTGTGCCATGTTGGAACCCCATCTCCGTCCCCGCAGGGTGTATCCGACAGCATTCACCCCCACGGCTAAGGTGATGGCCGCCATGCATTTCTTCGCCACTGGGTCATTCCAGCACACAGTGGGCAGTGGAGGAGGGATGTCCCAGCCCATGTTCAGCAAGGTGCTGAGGGATGTACTGGCAGCCATGATGCTGTACCGAAACAGGTACATCAGATTCCCCAGGGCTCGTGAATTGGCGGCAGTGAAGGGTGCATTCTATGCCCTTGGCAGGATCCCACACGTCGTTGGTGCCATTGATTGCACACATGTTGGCCTTGTTCCACCACAGGCCACTGAGCACCTGTACCGCAACAGGAAGCACACGCACTCCCTGAATGTGCAAGTGGTGTGCCTTGCGGACATGGTGATAACCCACGTGTGTGCAAAGTTCCCAGGCTCGGCCCATGACGCACACGTAATGCGCAACAGCATCTTGCCACGACTGATGTCCAATCTGCAACAGGATCGTGGCTGTATTGTCGGTGAGTATGTGGAGTGGTGTAGCGTGCTGGTTGTGCGATGCTGTCCCCTGTCCAGTTGGAATAGCAACGGTTCTCTGTGTCCCTCACACCCAGGTGACTCTGCGTACCCGAATGGGGCATGGCTGCTCAGTCCATTGAGGAATCCTCGCACCCCAGCAGACGATCGCTACAATGAGGCACATGGGAGGACCAGACGTGTGGTCGAGCGTACCTTTGGCCTCCTCAAGTCCAGGTTCAGGTGCCTGGACCGCACCGGGGGTGCGCTGGCGTACTCCCCACAGAAGGTGTGCCAGATAGTGGTGGCGTGCTGCATGCTGCACAATCTGGCCATTCGGAAGCAGATCCCCCTCATTGTGGATGACGGAGATCAACCAGGGCCCCAGCCCGCAGACCAGGACAGCTCGAGTGAGGAGGACAGCGGAGAGGAGGAAGCTGGGAATGTGCGCCAGCAGCTCATCGCCCGCTACTTCACTTAACGGTGAGTGTCCATGTACGACGGCTGATGTGTCTGTATTTGTGCAGGTGTGTGTGTGCTGTGTCAGGGTGGCCTTTTGTTCACTGCGTGCTGTGTGTCAACGCTCCATGCCCAGGTTAGTATGCCACTGATGGTGGCTGTGGCATTGTGCCCTATTGCTCTGTGCGATGTGTGTACATTGCTTGTAGTTGTTGACATGTACTGTGTGATGGGTGTGTGACACACTCATTGAATGTGCTCCTGTTCTGTCTCCCACCCCTAGGTCCCTACAGGCCCTCCGGTTCCATTGCCATGCCACGCATCAGGTGCCGTTCCGCTCAAGGTGGCCGTTGTATTCCGTACAATTAAAACACAGGGCACAGACAGCAGTTAGTGGAAGAGGTGCATTTATTTCAAACTGTGACATGTGATTGTGTGTAAGGTGATGACAAAAGTGGTGCGTGCAGTGACAATGAGCTGTCGGTCATGGCTGCGTGATGCTCAGGGTGTACCCACTGGTTCTATGTCCATAGTCCAACACACACATGCCATCCAGATGGCTGTGTGGAGTGGGATCGTAGTCCAAGTCAATGCAGTGGGTGGTCAAGGAAGGCTGGCTGGCTGCCTCACTTGCGTCTGGAGCGTGCGAAGTCCTCCCGGGAGATCTGTTTCCACTTCGGACGGCCCCTTCCACGTTTGCGAGGGGGGTGCCTGCTTGCGACCTGCTGGTGGTTGAGGTGTGCTCACTGGCTGTGGACGCAGGGGAACTGGACACTGCTGCTCGACCCTGCGCCCCGGCAGGTGGTGGCGGAGGGGGAGCTGCTGTCCCTGGCTGTGACCTCACCGCCACCACCAGCTGGCCCATGAGGTCCACGATTTGGCCCATACGGGCGTCCATGGACCTCAGCACCCCCAGCACCTCACGCGTGTCTGTAGCTGACCTGGCCCATTGTCCTTGGGCCTCTTCATAGGCCCCAAGGACTCTGGCCATTTGAGGCAGGGCATGGCTCCCAGGGGAGGCTGGCGTTTCCCTGACCCTGCTCCTCCTACCAGTCCTGCTGCCACCGGCCTGCCCACTAGCCACATTGCTCACCACGGTCCTCACCCTGGCTCCCAGGGTGGATCCAGTCGTCCGGGCCACCACCTGCGCTGGGGCTGGGGCCAGCGAAGACGTGGTGGCGGTTGCGGCAGTGGTAGTGGCCGCAATGACCGTGGGTGTGGCCGCAATGACCGTGGGTGTGGCCGCAATGCCCGTGGGTGTGGCCGCAATGACCGTGGGTGTGGCCGCAACGACAGTGGCAGCAGGGGGCTGGGAATGTTCAGCAGCCCTGGATGATGGGTTGGTGGGTAGGAGGGGTCCTGGGGAGCGGCTGGGCCCTGCCACACTAGATGGGCCTGCTTGGTGGTCCGTGTCCGAAGAGGAGGACAGATCCTCCACATCCGTGTGTCCTCGTTGGGGGCTTGTAGGCTGGCTGTGCTGGCTGCTGTCTCCATCCCCAGCATCCAGCAGTTCGTCACCTGTGGAGAGAATGAGATTTGTTATTGTGTTGCACCTGGCGAAGTCTGTATTGGTTGTCTGACATTCTCCGTTCGTGCACTCTCGTGCACGTGTGTCCCGGAGGCGGGTGTGTGGCTGTACAATCTGTTGTTGTGTGTGCTTGGCAATGGGACTGTGTGCTGTGCACATGTGGCATGGGACGGATTGGCTATGCCGATGGGTGTGTTGCTGTGCTCCTACTTATTGTGACTCTGGTGTATGCGGGCTCCAGGCCCATCCTGGGTCTGGTTTGTACTTTGCTTTTGGGGTGCATATGGAACGCTTAGGAACGCATTTGGCAACATGGGGGTCATGCCCCAGGAACGCATTTGGGATGGAATATGCTTTTGGGGTGCAAATGGAACGCTTAGGAACGCATATGGCAACATGGGGGTCATGCCCCAGAAACGCATTTGGGATGGAATATGCTTTTGGGCTACATGCTGTGAGCCATGGGTGCCGAACGTGACATGTGTTGTGGCAGCATGACAGTGCATGGTCTGAGGTGTGTGCATGCCTGACATACCCTGCATATTTGCTGTCTGTTGTGATTACTGGACATGGCATTGGACGCATCGTTATGAGTGTGTGATGGTTGTGTGCCACCCGACGTATTGCAGTTGTCCCATCTCCTTGGTGTGCGTGCTGCCCTGTGCCATGTGCATCACTGCAGTGCTCGGGGGGGTGTGGCCCATGTTGTGTGTTGTTGCTCACAGTGTGGCGTGCGCTTCATTGACTTCTGGCACATGGTTGGTCATGGGCATGTATCTTAGCGTGACTGCTGTATGTGTGGCAGCTGTTCGGATGACATGCCTTTCATGAGACTGGGGCTGACGGATGGGATGGATGGTATGTTGTATGTGCATGGTGTGTCTGTGTGTTTGATGGGTTCAGTGGTGTTCGTGTGCATTTATGTTGTTCCGCTCTGTTGCGTCTAGTGTTGTTTGTCTTACATAGGCGTAGTTGTGGGGTGTGTAGTTGACAGGCAGTAGGGGCTACATGGACAGGACTTCAATGGTGTTTCGGTTGTGTGTGATGGGTTGCACAGTGGCTGCCGTGTGGTACTATATTCAGTGTGGCTTGTGCATGCAGACGTGGCTCCTTGGGTGTTGCTGCGTCTGTGATGGGTCATGTGGGGTGTGAGTCTGTGGTTCATGTCCGTGTGCACATTGTTCACTTGTTCGTGACGGTGGGCGGTGCTGCGTGTTCGTCTGCTACGTGACATGTCCCATGTGTTGGTCGTGTTACGGTCCTCATGCCTCCAGTAATCCAGCCCTGTCCAGTTTCCCACCTGCAGGTTGTTCGTGCGTGCACTGTACTGGATGCCACATGGTTCTAAGCGGGGGGTGCTCCATGTTGCAGGTCTGTGGGGGTGGGGGCGGTGTTGTGGGTCGTGGTGATGGCTAGACACCCACTGACACCGATTGTTGTGGACCGTGATGTCTACCTTTCGGCTGTCGGTGTGCACTGTGGTGGCTGACACGTGGGTGTGGGGTGTGGGGGATGCTCCTCCTTGCTGTGCTGTGGGACTAGGGGCCTGGTGTGTGTTGTACTTGAGCTGTCCACCCTCCCACCCACTGCACTTTGTGTTCCTGCCACTTACCTGTTACTTGTCGGTTAGTGCAGCTATGGCGGACACATGGGTGTGGTGGGTGCTCGTTGTGGCGCTTCTGGCATACTTGGGGACCTGTTGGTGGTTACGTGGCTGGCTGAGTGTACACATGCCCCCACGTATCTTACAGTTGTTAGGTTTGGGCTGTGTGTGGTGGTGTCTGTTGCATGTGTGTGTGATGTGTTGTGTATTGTGTGCTGGACATGGGGGTGTTTGTCCCTGGGAGCTGTGGCATGGTGGTAGTGCATGTGAGTACATAGCGGTGTGCTGGTATACATTAGTTTGTACTTACCAGCCTCCACTCCCCCTGCTAATCCGGCGAGGATCTCAGGATGTATAATGACTCGCACCTTCTCCTCCCACGCTTTGAAGGTCTTGAAGAGCGCGGGATTCCCTCCGCCAGTGACGGCAGCCAGCTCTCTGTTCTTGCTCTCCTTCTTCTTGACCAGGCTCTTGACGTCATTCCACCGTTTGTTGATTTCAACTCTGTTCCTGGGCAGGGTCCCGACTGCATTGACCTGGTCTACGATCCGGTTCCACATTCTCTTTCTGGTGGCTAGTGGTGTGTGCTGGACCAGGTTCCCATAGATTTGTGGGTGCACCTTGATAATCTCGTCGACCATGACCGTCAGCTCAATGGGCGTGAACTTGGGCATTCTTTGTGGTGCCATGGTGTTTGTGGTGCTGGTGCGGTGTGTGTTGTGTAATGTGCAGGGGGTTTGTGGTGCCGGTGTTTGGTGGTGGTGGTGGTGGTGGTGGTGATGTGTGCGTTTCTGTGGTGTGCTGCTGTCCTTGCTGTGTCACTGTGTCCTCTCCTCTCCTCTCCTCTCTAGTTTGCAATGTTGCAAGGGGTTGTGGTCTGTGGGAGTGCTGCTTTTGTACTTACCTATGTGGGTGTGTCCTCATGGTCTGTTGTTTTCAGGTGTGTTGTGTCTGGTGTTCTGGCCTTTGTATTTTTTGTTTGTCCAGGGGGGTGTTTTCGGGATGTGTACTGTGCTTGTGTATTTGTGCGTGCCTTGCTGTGTGGACTTGTTGGCCATGTTGTGTGCGATTGTTTTTGTCAGCGGATGGTTTCTGTGCAGGGACGTGGGCGCCATGGCTTCTGCCGTGTCAATTCTCATCGGCGTTGTTTGCGCTGGCGGGCGGTATATTTGTGGTTTACCCGCGCTCATGGCGGTGCGATCGTAATTTCACGTGCGGTGTGTCGGCCGTGAGGGCGGGCGGTTTTGTGTTGTCGTGCGTGTTTCCGTCCGTGGCGGGCGGTTTGACTCCGACTCGGACGAGGGCGGGCGGTATCTTGTGTGGTTTTTCCGCCGATGGCGGTTTTCGGTTTGTGTATTCGTAATGGCGTGGTCGGTGTTCAGAAGGGGTGTGCGGGCGGATTTTTGCCGCTTTCATGCCTGGCGGATTTTTTTACGCCGGGTATCGTAATGGGCCTTTTAGATTGTATAGCGTTAATTGTGGGAAGTAATTTATTTGTAATTAATTATTAATTGGTTGTTAATTAATTAATTGATAATTAATTATGGTAATTGTGTAATTTTTTTTAGGTGCGGGTTGTGGGGTTTATAGGGTTAAAGGGTGGGAAGTAATTTATTTTTGATTAATTAATTTTGTTTAGTTAATTTATATTAATTAATTGATTGAAAATTAATTATGGAAATTGTTTTATTAATTTTAGGTGTGGGTTGTGGGGTTTATAGGGGGAAAGGGTGAGAAGTAATTTATGTTTAATTAAATAATAATTATTTGTTAATTTATATTAACTAATTAATTGATAATTAATTATGGTAATTGTGTGATTTGTTTTAGGTGTGGGTTGTGGGTTTATTCGGTAAAGGGTGGGAAGTAATTTATTTTTAATTAATTAATAATTAGTTCTTAATTATTATTAATTAACTGTTAGAAAATTAATTGCGGAAATTGTGTAATTAATTTTAGGTGCGGGTTGTGGGGTTTATAGGGGTAAAGGGTGGGAAGTAGTTTATGTTTAATTAATTAATAATTAGTTGTTAATTTATGTTAACTAATTAATTGATAATTATGGTAATTGTGTGATTTTTTTTAGGTGTGGGGTTTATGGGGTAAAGAGTAGGAAGTAATTTATGTTTAATTAATTAATAATTAGTTGTTAATTAATATTAATTAATTAATTGAGAATTAAATATGGAATTTGTGTAATTAATTTTAGGTGTGGGTTGTGGGGTTTATAGGGGTAAAGGGTGGGAAGTAATTTTTGTTTAATTAATTAAAAATTAGTTGATCATTAATATTAATTAATTTATTTATATTTAATTAGGGTATTTGTTTATATTTTTGTGTGTGTTGGTTTTATTGTTATAGGGGTACAGTGTGGGGAGTAAATTAATTTTACCTACTTTATAATTAGTTGTTAAATACTATTTGTTTTTTAATTGAAAATAAGTTTTAATTGTGTAATTATTTTTTTTACAGTTTAATTTTAGCTGTGTGTTGTGGGGATTATAAGGGTAAAGTGTGGTAAGTTAAATACATTTTATGAGTTTTAATTTGTTTTTTAATTAATAATATTTCTTTAATTGGTAATTAATTATGTTAGTTGAGGAAGTAATTTTTTTTAAATTTAGATGTGGGTTCTGAATTGTGTGGTGTTATAGGGTAGGAAATAAAAAAAGTAAATGTATGTAATAATTAATGTTTTTGTTTCTAAACAACTTGATTAAAAATATTTATTTGTTTGGAAATTATTTTTTATTTTATTTAATATAATATTTTAGGCATTTTTTATATGTATTTAACATTATAATATGATTTTTTTAAAATAAATTTATTAAATATATTTGTATTTGAATTTTTAACACATTTATATATTTTTTTATTTATTTTGTTTTTTAAATATTTTTATTGTTGTTAAAATTTTGTTTGTTTTTAATTTTGAACTGACTGGAGTGAGAATATTAATTGTTACTCCTCTGCAATCCAACACTTTCCCTACTGTTGCACTCGCTGTAGTGGGAATAGTAATTTTTACCCCTCCACTATCCAACACTTTCCTTACTGTTGCACTCACTGGAGTGGGAATAGTAATTTTTACCCCTCCGCTATCCAACACTTTCCATACTGTTGCACTCACTGGAGTTGGAATAGTAATTTTTACCCCTCCGCTATCCAACACTTTCCCTACTATTGCACTCACTGGAGTGGGAATAGTCATTTTTACCCCTCCGCTATCCATCACTTTCCCTACTGTTGCACTAACTGGAGTGGGAAATTTAAGTTTGAAGATTTTTAAATAGCTTAATGTTTTAATTTGTAATCGAATGTTTTTTTTAAAAATTAGGTTGTATGTTATTGGTACATATATACATATATATATAAATCAACAAGGTGCCCTTGAGCTTTCGGGAGGGCACACGCCTCGAAGTCCACCATCCGGTCTGCATTTTTGGCTCCCCACAGTGTCCCTCAGTTACCTATTGTGCCTGACGCGTTTCGATGCATAGGCGCATCTCATCAGAGGCTTGCTTGTCACATTGGCAGTGGAATCGGCCCTCTTTTATTTCAATTATCGGCACGCAGGTGGTTTCATCTACCCTAAGTGGGTGTATGCTTAATGCAAAGTTTCTGTTGCATGCTGGGAACTGGAGTTCCTTTGAAGGGACACTGAAGTTCCTTGGAGAACCAGAACAATATTCCCTGAGTGGGTTTCCACTGAAAATGTCATTAAAAGCTTTCAGTTGTCCTTTATAGGATTCGGGACACCGTGGAGAGTTATCTAATCCGGACTTCAACCGCTGTCATGCCAAAGACCAGTTCGATGGCACAGCCTCTCTTTAACCCATCGTAGAGATGGTGCTCCTCCCACGACGGGGCCGCCGCCAGAAATACAAATCAACAAGGTGCCCTTGAGCTTTCGGGAGGGCACACGCCTCGAAGTCCACCATCCGGTCTGCATTTTTGGCTCCCCACAGTGTCCCTCAGTTACCTATTGTGCCTGACGCGTTTCGATGCATGGCGCATCTCATCAGAGGCTTGCTTGTCACATTGGCAGTGGAATCGGCCCTCTTTTATTTCAATTATCGGCACGCAGGTGGTTTCATCTACCCTAAGTGGGTGTATGCTTAATGCAAAGTTTCTGTTGCATGCTGGGAACTGGAGTTCCTTTGAAGGGACACTGAAGTTCCTTGGAGAACCAGAACAATATTCCCTGAGTGGGTTTCCACTGAAAATGTCATTAAAAGCTTTCAGTTGTCCTTTATAGGATTCGGGACACCGTGGAGAGTTATCTAATCCGGACTTCAACCGCTGTCATGCCAAAGACCAGTTCGATGGCACAGCCTCTCTTTAACCCATCGTAGAGATGGTGCTCCTCCCACGACGGGGCCGCCGCCAGAAATACAAATCAACAAGGTGCCCTTGAGCTTTCGGGAGGGCACACGCCTCGAAGTCCACCATCCGGTCTGCATTTTTGGCTCCCCACAGTGTCCCTCAGTTACCTATTGTGCCTGACGCGTTTCGATGCATGGCGCATCTCATCAGAGGCTTGCTTGTCACATTGGCAGTGGAATCGGCCCTCTTTTATTTCAATTATCGGCACGCAGGTGGTTTCATCTACCCTAAGTGGGTGTATGCTTAATGCAAAGTTTCTGTTGCATGCTGGGAACTGGAGTTCCTTTGAAGGGACACTGAAGTTCCTTGGAGAACCAGAACAATATTCCCTGAGTGGGTTTCCACTGAAAATGTCATTAAAAGCTTTCAGTTGTCCTTTATAGGATTCGGGACACCGTGGAGAGTTATCTAATCCGGACTTCAACCGCTGTCATGCCAAAGACCAGTTCGATGGCACAGCCTCTCTTTAACCCATCGTAGAGATGGTGCTCCTCCCACGACGGGGCCGCCGCCAGAAATACAAATCAACAAGGTGCCCTTGAGCTTTCGGGAGGGCACACGCCTCGAAGTCCACCATCCGGTCTGCATTTTTGGCTCCCCACAGTGTCCCTCAGTTACCTATTGTGCCTGACGCGTTTCGATGCATGGCGCATCTCATCAGAGGCTTGCTTGTCACATTGGCAGTGGAATCGGCCCTCTTTTATTTCAATTATCGGCACGCAGGTGGTTTCATCTACCCTAAGTGGGTGTATGCTTAATGCAAAGTTTCTGTTATATTCAGGAGGCCAAAAGACAACTTGATAACCCTGATTGCTATGAGAGAACTACGACAAAAGAATATAACAAGGCAAAGGAGACTTTACAGAAACAATTGGCACAATGGAGACGGGAAGGGCTCATATCTACTGATGAATACAAATTTATGTACAAAGAGTTTCCAGTTCTTCCCATACTATATTTAATTCCCAAAGTACATAAAAACATTATGCCGATTCCGGGTAGGCCCATTATTTCGGCTATCAATAGTTTGGGTGAACAAGTAGGACAATATATTGATTTTTTCCTACAAGACATAGTAAAGGAATTGCCCAGCTATGTCAAGGACACAGGTGACTTCCTCATGAAAACAAAAGATATAAAATGGACAGATGATTTACTTTTAATTACCCTAGATATAGAGTCTCTCTATACGAGTATAGACCACAATATGGGTTTACAAGCGGTTAAATATTTTCTTGACAGGAGATCATGTGATCTATATGAACATAATAAGGTGGTTTTGGATTTGATTGCATGGTGTCTAAACAATAACTTTTTTCTTTTTGGTAAAGACATATTTAAACAAATGAGAGGAGTCGCAATGGGAGCCTGTTTCTCCCCCAGCTATGCGTGTTTACACGTTGGCTGGTGGGAGGAACAGGTTCTGAAACGTGAACAATGTGAAGTGCTTGACCAACATGTGACATGTTACTTAAGATACATTGATGATGTTTTTATATTATGGAAAGGTGATGAAAAGGAAGCTCATGATTTTATTGAAGTTATTAACACCAATTCAATGAACTTGAAATTTACTTCCCATGTCAGCAAGACCAGTATTGAATTTCTGGATGTTAAGGTCTACATTAAGGAAGGTAAATTTGAAACAACTTTATTTAGAAAGCCTACATCAGGAAATGCTACACTCCATGCTAGCAGTGCCCATCCAAAGCACCTCATAGCGAGTATACCCTATGGGGAGGTCTTAAGAGTAAAACGGATTTGTAGTCAAGAATCTGATTTTATTAATTGCCTGCAAGACACTATGAGTAGACTCAGAACAAGAGGATATAGCAACAAAATTCTAAATGAAGCTATAAGAAAGGCCAGTTCTAGACCCAGATTAAATCTCCTTGAGAGTAGTACAAGTGTCAGACATAACTCTCCTAGTGTATCTGAAAGTGTACATAAGGACAATGAAGGCCCAAGATTAATTACCACGTACAGCAATGAGGAAAGAAAAATTAGATCAATAATTAATAAGAATTGGCCAATCGTCCTAACTGATGGAGTTTTGCGTTCGAGACTACCTGCTACTCCCATGATTACTTTTAGGAGAGCTAAATGCATGGGCTCTATTTTGGATAAAAGTGGTCCTGAAAGTAAACAATCTACCACTTGGCTTACTAGAGCACATGGGTTTAGAAAATGTACTACATGCAGGGCCTGCAAGTTTGGTGTTAATAAAACCCACTACGTGACTCCATTCAACAGTAGAGAAATAACCATCACTGGTAGTTTTAATTGTAAAACTGATTATGCAGTGTATGTCTTGACATGCACCTGTGGCCTCAACTATATTGGTAGCACCAAGCTACAGGTGCATGTCAGAATTTTGCAACATCTGCGTGCCATTTTACATAGCGATCCGACATATCCGGTAGCGAGGCATTTTAAAAGAATACATGCTAATGATGTTAATTGCCTCACATATTATGTTATTGGATCTGTTCCCACATCTAGACGTGGGGGTAACAGGGAACGGCAGCTAAGACAGCTCGAGACAAAAATGATTTTGGAGTTCGACAGCAAGTGGCCCAATGGTTTGAACAATACTGAAGATATGCACAATTTTCTTTAAATTCTGAGGGAATGATACGTTTGTTGACTAAGCACAATTTACAAATGTATATCCCCATTGTATTGACTTTTGTTAGCTGGACTAGCTTCTGTTTCATTATATTCGCACACTATTTGGAACTTCTATGAATTGATAGAACTGGATCTGGGCAAATTGCCTATAATTGAATTTTTAATAATGTATGTGTAATCATGAAGTAATGATTATAGTGCCTCTTCCACTGCAGCAATTAACTAAAAATATTTTTTTAACCTTATTATGATGTAAGAATTTTTAGTGTGATGTCGTTAGCAATGTTATTTATACAGTTTTAGCAGTATTGACCAGGATGATGTTTTTACTGTTATTAATATATTTGAGACTTGCACACACCATACAATTAGTTCTTGAATTTTAAAGGATATATTCTACACTATTTGCACTTGAGTACTCTTTTTGCACTTTTTGTCTTTTGCTGCTATGCACTTTTGCACTTTAAACAACAATTTCTTTTAATACATACCACACAGGAATCTTGGCTAAACTTACTTACAATGTATAATAGTTATTATCGGGCGTATTTAAAGAAGAGTGACATCTATATGGCATATTATATATCTGTTTCATTTTTAGATTTAGCGTATTTTTCAAGATTTCACGAAACTTGGTTTGCAAACCTAGGTATTAGTACCGCCATTTGATTGGTTTCGCTATTTCAGCAATAGCCGGTGTTAGATTTTATGTCGCTACATCAAGCTTGCCGGATAAGGATAAACCTGTACAATTAACTGAGTAGTTTATGACAACATATGTCGTGCTTGAGAAGAACAATTGATTTAAACATAAATATGTCATATACAGCTACATTCTCATTGTATTTACACAGAAATATATAAATATGCTTGGATGGCAATACTGTGAAATTAAGTTAATGATTTTAATATCCTTCGGGATTTGTAACCTTTGTAATTCATTGTATTGCAATGTCTAACTGTTAGATTGCCAAGTCTGTTTTCCTTGTTTGTGGTCACATGACACGGAACTTGAGAAAGAGGGGTGTGTGCACTCAGCAACACTTAAAAACAATCATGGATGACTGTTCTCCGTATGTGATCAAGGGCTGTTTGAGCCCGAAACGCGTCATCGTTTTGTGAGGAGAAGGTCGCAATAAAAACATCTTGCCTGATACCTTGTGGTCCGTCTCTCCCTCATCGCCATTCGGAGGTTGCGGGAGGTTTTGAATCTTTTGGATATATATATATATATATATATATATATATATATATATATATATATATATATATATATATATAAAAGAAATTTCGGTGAGCAGTTCCCTCAGTGAAAAAAGAGACTCGCACACCAGGGTCCGTGTAAACAAAAGATTGTTATTGGCGACGCGTTTCGACCAGACGGTCTTCTTCACAAGCCACCTTTGCTACAAACAGATCCACCATAAGAGTGTATTTACAAACATAGAAAACGGACCACTTTCCATGAAAACCACATCGACATGGAAGAAATACTTCCACACATGTCACGAGCAGAATCCGCGCTGCATAACAAAAGAAAGACGTTACTTTGCGAGTGAACATGCAAATTATGGTTCATAACAGAATGCATATTTTACAGTAAAGTAACCAAATAAAATACATAATTTATACAAACAGTGCAACTTTATCAATTTGCACGAAAGTTGCAAACACACACAAGTACAATTCTTCTTTTTGATTCATACCGGCTTAATTTATGTACTGCTCTGCTCGGGGTAGTGCTGGCCAAGTGGCCGAGAATGGAAATTATGTGGGTCCTACTATTTAGGTGATTTAGGGCCGGTCACCTTAAAAATTCAGGCGAGATGTCCTAAAAATTCCTGCAAAAAATTACCCAAAAGGAAAATTACTAAGAATAAAATACACAAAAGTGAGGGGGTTATCTACAGGGGACCTCACTACAGACACAGTGAAGGTGGGTGAATGGTGCAAAGTTACATAAAGACACAACTAAGGGGAACAAGGGGAGGCAAGTCTGACTTATGCCTCGGTCAATCTAATAAACCATAGATGCCTCATTGTTGTCATGAGACACCGGTAATTTGATGTACATCATGGTCAGGTTAGTCAGGGCAGGTGCCCATTGTGTAGAAGACACAAATTTTGCTCATGTGAATTTTTTTTCAAAAGCTGGGGCTATGTCAAGGTTGAGAGCCTTCCGCCAAGACACAGCATATCCAGGGAAAAAGCATGGATCACAGTTGAAGCAGAAAAAAGGGGAGAGGAAACAGAAGCAACAAGGGATAAATTCTAAGATGAGAGGGGTTTTACTCATCCAATGTGTACAAAAAGTTCCTCGTCTTCATTCAGCCCGAAAGGGCTCTTGGTCTCGAGGCGTACTATGTACTGGGACTCCAGAATCCTTAGTTGTTTCTCCCGGTCTCCCCTCTGGGGTTTGCTGCAATCCTGTCAACACCAAAAAATGAAAAACAGTTAGCATCCAATGTCGTGCAGTGGAATAACTTAGATCCCCATTTTTGATGGCTCTAATATGCTCTAAGATTCTTCTCTTTAGGGGGAAAATTGTACTGCCAATGTATAATTTAGCACATGGACATTCAATAGCATATACACAGAAATCGGTGTTACAATTCATGAACCTTTTTATTTTGTCTGTCCTCCCTGTTGGTAATGGAAATGTTTTCCTGTTCTTACTAGTAGTGCACGCTTTACATTTCCCACACTTAAAGAACCCTTTTTGTTGTTGTATCCATGTAGATTGTTTACTCGTACCCATATAGCTTCTGACTAGCATATCCTTAAGGGAGCGTGCCTTCCTGTAAGTCACTTGTGGTTGCTTGCTAACTAGTGATCCTATTACTGGGTCACTCTTGACTATGTGCCAGTGTTTTTTCAAAGTCTCACGCACAGATGTTGCCTCTACATTAAAGGTCGTAATCATTCTGATGTTATTGCTATTTCCTTTCTTGTTCTTGTCTGGTCTTTTCACCATAAGGGTAGATCTTTCTTGGGCTGCTGCTTTCTCCCTGGCCAGCCGCAAGACTCGCTCTGGATAGCCTCTTATCCTGAATCTGTTCATCATTATATCCTGTTCTTTCTCAAACGCTGCTTGAGTGTTACAATTGCGCTTTGCCCGTAGCAGCTCCCCATATGGAATACTCCATTTTAAATTAGGGGGATGATGGCTGTTGGCGTGTAGGAGGCTATTCCCTGCAGTCTCCTTTCTGTGTAGGACCGTGGTAATGACACCATCTTTGATCTTGACACATACGTCAAGAAAATCCATGTCAGCTTGATCCTGTTTGTGTGTGAACCTCAAGTTGACTTCATTGTCTGACAGGACTCTTAACAGTTTACTCAGATCCGATTTAGAGCCACCCCAGATTAAGAAAATGTCATCTATGTAACGGGTCCAGAAAACAATGTGCTTGGTCAAGTATTCATTTGTCTCATTCCATACTAGCTGTTCCTCCCACCAACCCATCATCATACACGCGTAGCTCGGCGCGAAGCAGCTTCCCATCGCCGTCCCAACCACCTGTTTAAACCATTTGTCCTCAAACAGAAAGAAGTTGTTTCCCAAACAGAAAGTAAGCATGTCAACTAACATGTGTGTTTGCTCATACAAAAAAATATTTAAAAAAATAGATCTGTCCCTAAAAAAATGTTTACAGGCATGTATTCCATCCTCATGTCGGATGCAGGTATATAATGATACCACATCAATGGTAACTAGCCAAAAATTCTCCTGCCACGTAATCCCTTCAATTTTATTCAAAAAATCAGTGCTGTCTCTCTCAGTATGAGGGAAGATTGAGCACATATGGAAACAAAAAGGTGTCGAGGAAGATGGATCTGTTTTCTAAGAGGCTACTGTTGGCGGACACTATAGGTCTGCCCGGCGGGTTGGTGTTGTCTTTGTGAACCTTTGGCAGCATATAGAAGCAAGGTGTCACAGGGTGTTTAATGTACAAAAATTTGTATTCATCCTCGCACAGAAGCCCCTCTTTCCTCCAGTGCAAAAGTTTGCTGTAATAAGTATTGGTTGCTTTGTCATAAGATTCCTTGTTTGATCTTACATAATTACCAGACAACATCAATTGTCTGTTCGCCTCATGTTTGTATAAGTTGACGTCCCACAAAACCACATTCCCACCTTTGTCTGATGGTTTAATCACAAAAGTGGGGTCACTGTTCAATGATTCAAGAGCCTCTTTCTGTGCAGTGGTTAAATTGTGTGCGTGTTTGTTTTTGGTTTTATTCCAAATACACATGAGATCTTTTGTTATCACATCATGGAATGTGTCCAAGTTGTCATGTGGTGTTTTGGGACTAAAAGTGGATTTCGGCCTGAACTTAGTGACAGTGGTGCCCCCAGTGTCCATTCCTAGCTGTTTCAGGAGTTCCCGTTCATTCGACCACTCAGTCAGCTCTCCTCCCAATTCTGCCAAACATGCAATACTTTCAATATCCTTCAAACATAGAACATTGGAGGCCTGTGCCTCAGCCCCTTCACCTCTGGTTCCATCGACCGCGGCACGCTTATTTTTTTGTAAAAACATTTTCAACAATTTCAATTTGCGAACATATAAAAATACATCGATTCTAGTCCTGCTGTAATCAAAATTTGCCATCGGGCAAAATGTTAGTCGTAGTTCAATTAGGGACTGTTCCGCCATAGTCAATTTGTGTGAGGACAGGTTTATCACTGTTAGATTCTGCTCACCCATCATTTCTGTCTCGACTGCCGTGTTGTTCTCCCATATGGCAATGTGTCCTTTGTGTTTTCTTCCTCCCCTCCTTGTTTTCCTCTTGTGTTTGCGCCTCTTCCTCTTCCTTGTCCTTGTCCCCGGTCTGGAGGTCTCGCTCTCAAAGTCATTTTGGTCTGTAAAAAACGATACTCTTCAAGGGGTTTCAAAGGTAGGGGGTCTCTTCCTAAGCTGTCCATTTGGTCCTCCAAATCTGAATAATTTTCTGATCCGGATTCCGATGTGGCCACTTCCTGTTGTCTGAGGGCCCCCATCTGTTTAAACTGTCTTATCGCTCCATCATACTGTTTCCCGAAGGTCAGGATTCTTCCACTGGTATAGTCATATTTATCCCTTAGGAATTTCCGTTTCTTTTTCTGTTATATATATATCCATCCTCACTTCTTCCCTTTTTGAAAGAAATCGAGCCCACACAGGTCCTTAGGGAATCGCTCTTTAATCTCACCACGGCATGATGCGTTTCGGCACGATTGCCTTTTTCAAATGCCGCAAATCAGTGAATGCTTTAGAGTTCCCACATGAAAATACCAAAGGCCTCGCTGCGATTGGTTGAGGCATGTCAGCAGGCTGGGGGTGATTGTCCCGGACTCGGCACTCCAAATCCGCAAGAAGCAGACACACAGCGTAAGTACTTCCCAAGTGGGCGGTGTCTGCTTCGTCCCCTTCCCTGCCTGGATCTCATTGAGGGTAAAAGCAGCCATTTCTAGGACCTTCAACTATATATTTGTACATTTTTATATAATTTTAAAACTATAGAATAAATTAAAATAATAGTTTATAATTGTTTTACAGTGAATATATATGAATTATTATGTATGTGTGTAACTTTTTTAATTAAGTTTATTTATTATATTTTTCAAATTTATATTAAATCTACTTAATTTTTTTATATTAATTTAATTATTTAACATATTTAATATTTATTATTTTATTTTATATATATATATATATATATATATATATATATATATATATATATATAAAATTCAATATTTTCCCCCCGGTATTTTTGTACTTACCTGTTTAAGTATAGGGAGTCGATATTTTTGCATTCTATATTTTTGCATCAATATTTTTTACTTCTATATTTTTAACATCGATATTTTGTCAGTGAACCTTCCCTGAGCTAACTACCCACTTTTGGCATTTTGAAGATGGCCAAAGTCTTCAGCCACACTAAACCTGGGTTCCGAGAGCTGGCAGTGTGTGTGGGGGGTATACTATGGTAATCCCAGTGTCCTCCCACATTTAACACTAAAATTCATTTTGAGTCAGTCCCTGTACCCACAACAACTCAGGGACAGAAATCTGGCAGAACAAATCTGTTTTCAGCAACCAGACAGTGGATTCACATAAATTGTTTTGTCGTCCTATCTTCCTCCTTTCAAGTGTGCCCCAAATGTTATATGTAATTCCAGCGGACCTGTCAAGCAGGCTTTGACACTGTAATGTCAACATGAGGCCTACTGTGATTGAGGCCAGTCTGACTGAGGAGGACAAAAGAAAAGCCCTGCCCAAGTGTCAGCTAATATTTGTCTGTGACAGGGGATGACTCTTTGAGGTGCGCCCCAAGTGCCATATAAAAAAATCCAGCAAACGGGTCAAGCAGGATGTGACATTGATTCCGGATTTGACAATGTAATGTAAAAAAAAGATTATCTCAGCCCCACCTGCATATTATGACAGGTTCAGATTGGTCATCTCTGCCCATTCAGTTCAGCCTATCGTTTGCTCCGGGGAGCAAGTTCACACTTCATTCACACCTATTCAAATGCTAATTACTGGCTGGCACAAGTGGGAGAGCAAATTGTACCTTCTAGGGACACCAGGAAGAGCACAGGAAACTATCTAAAAGCCATTGTTCAGCTTCACCAGCGGATTGGGCATGTAATAAATATTTAAAAAAGTCCAAACATGTAAATTGTAGCTGTTTCCTATCCAGAGATAACATTTATTAAACTTAATATTGTATCCCAATGTTTTCCTATGGAGCAGCCAAACCGACTTCAGTACAAATACTGTTCAGGGCTTTTTCATGCTTTACAATGCTACTGAAGAGGATGGCACAATGAGTGCTGCAGTCCACTGGTAGATTTTAATTTCCAGGCTCTGGGCACACTTAGTGCCATATACTAGGGAATTATAGGCAAATTAAATAATCACATTTTACCATGTTGAAAGGTAGAGCTTGAGCACTTTACCACCAGTTATCGGGGGTAAGGTGCACACAGTTCTCTAACTAGTGAAAATAGGGTTCAGAAAGAAGGCAAAAAAATCTGGAGTGACCTTGTAGAAAGGGAAATTTCCAACTGATGGAGTTTCATCTGTCACCTTGCATATTGGTTTCCATTTGTCATGGAATACAATTGCTCCCTACATTTTTTAGCATGGCAGTATTCATGATTTAAAAAAGTGAAATGACTTTCAAAACTCTTGGCAACAAATTTTAGGACTTTATTCTCAAAAGTAAACTGAAACTCTGCAACCCAATGCCCACATTTCTCATTAAACAATGAAAGTGCATAGGCATGTATGTTCCAAATAAACATTGTTCCTGCAATATCTCTTTATTCTTTGACACAGAGAAAGGTCCCCACTTGTGAAGTGGTTTGGTTTGTAGAAAGACCTCATGTAGTGTTGTCTCAATATCCATTTTCTTTGCACTCTGCTTGTTTGTTTCCATTATAAGTGCAGCCGTGCGATGAGACAAGGGCAAGATGGCGTCTGAGTAGCAGCTACTCACTGCAGCTCCGCCGGTCCGACCCCTAACTAGGTCCAAAAACGCTCTCATGTGGCAGTGACTGCATTAGAAAGAAGCCAGAAAGCTGTTTAAACGTATTGATCGTCTAATCGTATGGAGCGGCTGCTCTGTATGACAGTGGTCTCACTCTCGGCAAATTCAGCAAAGGAACGAGTCCAGAGCCGATGGCGAGGTACGACATGCTTAACAGTAGCCTCCAGAACAGCGAGCCGGGCGGCTCAGGCTTCCTCGTTTCACTCTGCCCTGCGGCGGCATCCAACGCCGACCTGTCTTGAGGCTGCGCTATCGGCGATCTACAACGTCCTGACGGCCTCACAAGATACGGAGAAGAGAGGCAGCTACTGTTGCTGGTTTCAGCGGTGGATACATTGTGTCCTGAGTTCACGGAGAAAGCAGGAAAGACAAGTAAGGATGGTGGGGCGCGTTGGAAAAAACATTAAAGCTAAAAGCAGTCAGCCTTTAGCTCCCTTGTCAATTGACTCAGCACAGCTTCCCCGCCAAGAAATCCTTCCATGTCGCCCGGAAACGCGGGGGCTGAGAAGTAAAGATCAAGAGGGGAAAATTAATCCCGAAGAAAGGGGTGAGCGAGGGGCCAAGCAAATCAAGCAAAGTAAAACACTTCAGGAAAAAAACACCAACACTATTGCCCCGATCTCTAACTCTCAACAGTTAATTTCTAATATGTTTGGCCCAGCAGAGGTGGAGAAAGTGCAAAGTGAGTTAATGGAGGCGGTATTGGAAGACCAGCTTGCCCCAACTGCTCCAGGGGCACCTTTTGCAAGCGCCAATAATCTTGGGGTCTCTTCTTTAGACACTCCAGCAATATCGGTTGCAAGCTCCCCCACATCAACGGCTAATGCAGGAATAACTGGGGAATCAGGGGCAAATGTCGGCAGCGCGCAGTTGAAAACTGCCCAGCCTGAGACTCTACTGTCTACATCACCCCCTGATTTAAGAATTTCTGGGATAGAACCTCTTATTAATGTGGTGGTATCAGATGTAATCACTGCAAATACGGGAGCCACGTGTCTTGAGAATTCGCTAACTCCAGCAAATCTAATATTCACTCAGCCGGACAACTTTGTTAACCCCGGTAATCTCGATAAGCCAGATACTATTGGGAAACCCTATCCGGTTACTATATGAAACCGGCATTTCCACATCTAGCGAAGGCGATGATAATGGTAAGAAGCAGGATTGGGGAACTAATACTGACTCAGGGACCTCAGGGCAAATAGTTGTGCAAAAGAAGAAGCCGGGACTAAGATTGAAAAAAAAGAAAAAAAAGCAAAGTAGACACAAAAGTGGGGAGATCACGGAACAAGGAAGTAGTACTGAGCTTAGATGGGATTATTCCTCCTCCCAGTTTGCGACTCCATCAGATTGTACAATTCGTTCAGGCGGCAACCTCTCGGCTATGGGAGATTTGGGCAGCGAGAATTCTAGAATCCCAAGAAGTAAAGAAGAAAAAGAACCTACCCTCACTGAAGTCTTAAAGTCAATCAAGGGCTTCCATGAAGAGGTAAAGCTGGACAATCGTAAAAGTCGACAAGCTACACAGAAACTGCAGGGCGCAATTAGGAAAGTGGGTCGCACCTGCACTGAAATCGCTGACAGAATGTCGTCTGTCGAAGTGCGCACTGAGAATCTGGAGAAAGATGTCTCTTCACTAAAGGTACAAGGAGACGCACATGATGGTATAGTCAAGGATCTAATGGCAAAGGTTGAGGAGCAGGAGAACAGATTACGGAGGAATAATCTTCGCATTCTTGGTGTTCCAGAAGGAGTGGAGGGGAGCGATCCTAGGGCTTATATAATCTCACTTTTCAAAGGAGCATTTCCTGAGTTGCAATCTTGGGACTGGGACAAGGAGATTCAATGGGCTCATCGCCACCCGCTAACACTTTCTAAACGGTCTTCGTCTCCAGCGCAATTCCCCCGCGCTTTGCTAGTATATTTTGGTAATTTTCTTTTGCGTCAGGCAATTTTTGATTTAGCAAGACCTACAAGTAAGAGGGAGTTTAAGGGCGTTACTTTTTTCAGTAGGCCTGACTTTGCCCATGCCACAGTGGAGCGACGATGGAGGTTGAGGCAGCTATTTGCTCCTTTCCAACAAATAGGGGCAACGGTTTATCTGCAGAACCCAGCGCGCCTAAAAATCATATTGAATGGAGTTACACGTAGCTTTATTTCGGAAGTGCAAGCTCAAGCCTATTTGAATGAAGCTACAGAAACAAGAAGAGATAGAACCAAGATTTAAAATAATTAGACATTTACGGACATAAAGGCTGTGTTTATACTAACAAATATTGCTATACTGGTTATTATAATTTGTAATCACACTGTTAGGGTGGTTAGCCTAGGAAGGGGTGGGACCGGGGAGGGGCACGGGGTTTTGATTGCTCAAGATGTCCACACCCTGGTTCTCTGTGAACCAGGTTGCCCGAATGGGTGGTGGTGGGTGGGGGGAGGGATCCATCTGGGTTGGGGAGGGTGGGGGAAGGGGTTGGCATTGAGAGAGTTGACTCGAATTCTTGTCTTTCACTATTTGTTTTATTTGTACAGGAGGAGTTTGTTAATCTTTAATGAGTAATCTACGTATAGCAACAATTAATGTTTGTGGACTTAATGATCCCAAGAAACGACGGAATACTGCAGTGGCTCTTCGGCTACTTAAAGCCGATATTCTATGTTTACAAGAAACACATATAGAGAGAACACAGATTAATCTTTTGGATTCACTGGGTTATACAGTAGTAGGCGCCACAACACAAGATGCTAGGGTTCGGGGGGTGGCAGTATTATCCGCAAAGTGCTCAATTCAATTTAACCGAACATTAGTTGATCGAGGTGGGTTATTGTTAATTTTCAGAGGGAAAATGGGGACTCACTTACGATATGTTCTTTATATGGTAGCACCGCAGATGACCCAGCAATTTTTGATTTTATGAATAATGAGTTGGCTAAGTGGCCGCTCCCATTAATCATTTGTGGTGACCTTAATATAAATCTGCCTGCTAACAAGAATATAGTTCTAGATAAAGATTGGATTTATTGTGGGCGAAAACCGAAGGTTTTTAAAGCCTTGAGGACATTATGTTCCGAACAGGCATTGACCGATATTTGGCTTTCACAGCACTCCACCGACGCCGGCCATACTTTTTATTCTTTTCCACATAATAGGTTGGTAAGATTAGATTTTATGTTTGTATCTCACTCAATTCTCCAATTATGCTCAATCGAAAAGACTCCACGTATTGTTTCGGATCATAATCCTCTGGTGGTGGAAATAAAGGGGGTCATAGGTGGTATCAGAGAGCTGCCTAATTGGACCTTTGAACGATCCCTTCTTTTAAATGACGATTATTGTAATCGTATGAAGTACTGGATTCCGCAATTTATCAAGGATAATTTAGGCAGTACAGGGATTGAAATGGTATGGGACGCATTAAAAGCGGCAATCAGGGGAGAAACAATGAGTTTTTCTTTCACCCTAAATAGGCATAAGCGTCAGCTCTTGGCCAATTTGCAAGCCCAACTGGCAGCTGCAGAGGAGAATTTAATTATTGCTATTAGAGATGGTAAGGAGCCAGCAGAAGCACTTGCCAAAATAATGTCGGCAAAATCATCTGTGCTAGAGCAAATCACCAAAAAAGCTGCAGATAGATTATCAACCTGGGGGAAGGAAGCATATGAATGCAGCGAACAGGTCAGGCACCACCTTGCGGTTAGAGCAAGGCAAAAAAGCACCAGGAATACCATTACAGAAATTAAAGACACTACTTATAAAACAATTGTAGACCCCGAGGGTATTCGGAAGGTATTTCTTACTTATTATCAAGATTTATATCATGAAACTAATACGACACAGTTACAAGATATTAATACATACCTCAACCAAATTCCAGCGGTACAGTTAGCGCAAGATGACCGGGTGCTACTTGATGAGCCTCCCCAATGGATAGATGCCCTATTATGTATTAATAGCCTTCCCAATGGTAAAGCTACTGGGCTGGACAATATTCCTGTGGAATTTTATAAAAAGTTCTCTACTGAACTAAAAGAGGTTATGCTCCATTTGCTCATTCATGTATTTAAGGGGGGGAAGCCACCAGAATCATGGTCTCAAGCAAAAATTATTATTCTTCTGAAAAAGCATAAATCTCCTTTAGAACCAGCCTCCTATCGACCTATTACACTAATTAATGCAGACAGCAAAGTTTATTCTAAAAAATTTTAGCGGTTCGTCTAGCGGGGGTTATACATAAAGTAATATCACCTTGGCAACATGGTTTTATCCCTGGCCGTGGCACCACGGACCACATTAGGAGAGTTATAGCATTGCTTGATGCTGCCCATATATCTAAAGACCCAATAGCACTTATTCTATTGGATGCGGAAAAGGCCTTTGACAGGGTTTCCTGGTCCTTTTTGTGGGAGACCCTGTCAAGGGCTGGGATTGGGCAGGGACTTATACAGGCCTTCAAAATGCTGTATGTTCAGCCTACTGCAAAATTACTTATAAATGGTAGGTTGACGGATACATTTAAAATTACCAGAGGTACCCGGCAGGGATGCTCGAGTTCACCACTTTTGTTTGCTTTATATATAGATCCTTTTTTGCGACTGCTTGAAATTAATCAAAAAATTTGTCCTATTATTTATCACGGTTGGGAAACGAAAGTCCTGGCCTATGCCGACGACATAGCTCTAGTAACAACTAACCCAAGAATATCGATGGTTGAGTTAGAAAAAGAGGCGGAAAGATTCGGAATCTTATCGGGATATTCTCTTAATAGATCAAAGACCCAGATTATCTGCAAGAACGCCAGCATGAGTGATGATACACGCCAGGTAGAAAAGGCTACATATTTGGGAGTTGACATCTTGGCCAACGTTGATCGGATAGTTGAGTGTAACATAGACCCCTTGATTAACAAAATTAAATCCGAATTAATCCGACTACATAATTTACATCTCTCAATCATTGGTAGATGCAATTTAATTAAAATGCTCTTTTTTCCCAAATTCTTGTATTTCATAAGAGCTATTCCGTTAGAATTTAGCACCACCTGTTTGAAAAAGATCGAAGACTTATTTTCTCGTTTTATATGGGCATATGAAAAGCCCCGAAGAGCCTATAGGTTTCTTTCCCTATCAAGGGAAAGGGGTGGGTTAGCACTCCCAAATATAAAACTTTATTATTGGGCAACAACTATACTGTATAATCTAACTCTTTTTTTCAACAAGCCTACAGACAACTGCTTGGGAGATATACCCACCCCAATAGAACTTATAATGGGCAGAGATGCATGGGGATGGATTTGGAGATTTTTGAATGATTCTCACTACAAGAAAGTCCGCTTTAAGACACTTATTGCTGGATTTAAAACTATGAAATCGGTCCGTAAAATGTTAGGACTGGGTCGTTTGAACCATTATACCCCAATTTATAATAATCCTAATTTGCCAGAAATTTTTAATGACTTAATAATTAAAAAATGGCAAGATAAAGGCCTGTCGAAACTTGGTGATTTCTATTCCCTATCCGAGATAGCTTCATTTGAAAATCTCAAAGAAAGATATGAATTGGACTGGAGAGATTTCTATAAATATCTACAAGTACGCGATTTTTTGAGGAAAAAATGTGGCGGCCCAGCAGGATTTATAAGTAATACCTTAGTAGATAACTTGGGAAAAAAACATCTAACTATTGGGTTTCTATATAATTCTCTCAACTTATTAATGCCAGATGATTTGATACTGCGTGCCAGGAAGTGGGAAGACGAAATTGGCATCTCGGAAGACTTATTTTTCCACTCAACCTCATTAGCACAAAGTCTGTTAATTCCGGCGCGGTTACAAGCCCGATATTATAAATCCTGCTTTTTGCTGTATTATACCCCGAAAAGGATCGCAAAATGGGGGACAGGGAAGGGGACCCTTTGCCCTCGGTGCTCCTTGTGTCAGGCAGATCTTAGTCACATGTTTGCTTCATGTAGTAAATTAAGTAGCCTGAAATTAGAGATTGCAAATTTTATAAAAGAAGTGCTTGGGAGGGACTTTGATCTCTCACCCTCCTTGATCTGCCTTGGGGTGGATAAGGAGACCCGAGGGAAATCAGGAGAGCAATTGGTCTTTATTTGTATGCAATATATCGGCTCTGTTTAGCTTCAGCTTGGTTAGATCCATCCCCACCAGGATAACATCAATGGATAGTACGACTAGTATCAAACTATAACTTTGAAAAAGCTATCTACGGGAATAGAGGGATGCATGCCCGAAGGAAAGGCCTAAGGAAATGGGAACCATTGGCTAAATGGCTTGAGAGGTAATCTAAATTAATTTATCGAGTCAGATCTGTTATTGTTAAATATATCCAATTTTATGTCCAACCCCGGGGATGGGTGGGTTGGGAGAGGGGGTAAAATTAATTTAAAACTGTGTATGTTGTATAGCGTGAGATTTAATTTATATTTACTGTACTAATATATGTTCTAATGTATGTATGTTTGTAAATACAGTTTTCTAATAATAAACATGCACTAATAAAAAAAATAAAAAAAATAAAAAGTGCAGCCGTGCATGGAGTCACTGGTGCACCCCATGGGAGACACCAACGCTATCGAGCAGTATGTCAGTTTTGTTCTAACTTGTACAGGAGTGGGCCCCCTTAGTAGTTTGCAGTGTTGAGAGAAACACAGTGTTTAATTTGAGCTGTTGGTTGCAGGTGAGGGTGTTTAAGTGCCGCCTGCCATTATGTTTAATTATAATGTATACAAAAACATTTTTGTATATGTACGGTGTCGCCCTAAGTGGGATAGGTATGCCCAGATGTGAGTCTCGTGCACACTGTCACTGGAGCCAAGCTATACCTGACTATTGAGCCCTAACTAGGGCAAAACTAGTCCTGGGTTGCTTGTGTTCCACTTCAGGAAGGACCTGGCCTGGCAGTTCGGGCTGGACTGTTCCCATTGAGGCCGGCTCAAGGCTGATTTGCATATCGCTGGGTCCAAACTGAGGTGGCATGGTGTGCAAAATAACGATGGACTGGGATGCGACCCAATAACCAGTGGTGAGATTCGTTCAAGCATTCCATCCATCACTTTTGTGTCGCCCTAAGTGGGACGGGGATGCCCAGATGTGGGTTCCATGCACACTGTGTCACTGGAACAAAGCTGTACTTGGCTGATGAGCCCATAACTAGGACACAGCAGGTCTTGATTTGCTTGTGTTCCAGATCAGTGTGGCCCTGGCAGTTCAGGGCGGACTGTGCCTGTTGGAGCATGGTCAAGACTAATATGTATATGGCTGGGTCCAAACTGAGGTGGCATGGTGTCCAAATAAAATGGACTGAGATGCAGCCCAAGTAATTACCAGTGGCTGAGAATAATTCAAGAATTCCACCCATCTGTGTGTTTTGTATGCTTTACTATGTTTAATTCTGGCATGTTTTAATACTTGAATTGATGTGTGCACTTACACAAACATAGCTGCCAATAGGCTCATGTCTAAACCCTTTAATCAGCCCTAGCTTTTCAAACTAAACTTACTTTGCATTCTGGGATTTGTAGTTATGCTTTTCCTAAAATGCTACATTTATGAACATACCGGTTCCATAATGAAAGGTACTGTTGGTCAAAAAGACAACACTGCCTAAAGGTGTCATACATGGGACTAGACAACTTGGCAGTTCTGCAATAAAAATGTGAAGAGTTGTTTTTGTTCCTGCTAGACAAGAACTTACAAGAGTTAAAATGGACTGAATAGGTTTGAAAGCAAATGAGATTTGGCTCAGATTTTCAAATTGTTTTGCTTTGTTTTCTTGGAGGAAATTAAAGATTGGTAAATCACCAGAGAAGGGCAAGTAATCACAGGTGGGCATTGTTTTCTTCCAAATGCAGATGCTCACGTCTCAGTGCTAATGAGTTTCTGCACATGTCATGAATCCAACCTAGCAACACAAGGAGAGATAGTGAAATGCTGGGTAAACAACATTAATTGCAAGCAGAGTGCGAGCACCTTGGGGGTGGGTGGGGGCGGGGACACCCCAGCTTTGAAAACTGGCACTTTCTACCTGCTTTAAGCTATAGCTACAGGGTCCTGGTTCTCCAGGTGGTGGTGTACTTTTCAGTTGAAAGGAATGAAATACACAGGCCCCTGGCAGGGGACTATTCAAGTTCAGAGGCCATTCAACGCTGATTGTCCCCAGCCGCAGTCCGTGCAGGTAACAGCATTGGGGTGGTGGGGCCGCGTGGGGGGGGTATTTCGAGGGACGATGCCGAGGGAAAATTACTTATTTATTTAATTTTCCCTCTGCATCGTACCTCGAAATCCCCCCACCCCCACGCAGTCCCACAGCCCCACAGCCCCACCGCCCCACCGCTGTTACCTGCACGAACCGCGGCTGAATGTCCCTCTCTATTTCCAAGCAATTTATAAGGCAATGCAACCCACTGTATCACTTCAACTGCGTCACTTCCCTTAAATGATGTTGGGAATAAAGGTGGGACTTGAAACTCCCCTTTTCAAATACAACATGCAGAAAACTAGTACTCGTTTGGGACCCCTGATCTACAAGCTAAGGAACTGCTTTAGAATAAATGGCAACTTTGAGTAAACACTGAATTATGATTCCGGAAAACCATTACTCGCTCACCAAATGAAATTCTTATGACCTCACACTATTTATGCCAGTAAATAACAATCGGAAGCAAAATGAATTTAAATAGCACATAATGAAACTAATAAATTATATTAAATTTATAGTCGTCTCTATCAAAATGGTAAGGGAAATGTAATCTGTAATCTCATCTGCAAAATGATTTACAGCATTTGTAACTGCATCTGTTTTTATTAAGGGTGAGGTCAGGAGCATTCCACTTGGTGTGCAGGTTGAGGTTTGCATGGCTGTTGAGCGAGTTATGGGTTGTGGTTAGAGGTGGTTCAGCCAACCAATTAATGGGAAAAGCCAACCCAGATCCAAACCAAGGGGGTCATTACAATGACGGGCGGATCGCCACCGCCCATATGGCGGTGGCGATCCGCCCGCCATTTCACACCGCCTGCATGCCATTTCCCCCCGCCATATTACGATGGCTGGGGGGTCCGCGGCGGATGGAAAGACCGTCCGCCGCTTTTCCGCCGGTCGACTCATGACCGGGCGGAAAACATGCATTATATGGCGGCGGTGTCTGCAAGACACCACCGTCCATATTATGATGATCGCGGAGTGCAGCCTTTCCATGGCGGCGTTGCCGCCATGGAAAGGCATACGGTCTTCGCTGTTGGGGGCCCGTAGCGGGCCCCCAGGATGTTGGGAGGGTGGGGGGTGCACATGGGGGGGTCCCTATGGTACCCCCCTGCATTGGCATGGACAAGGTGGCAGGCACCGCGCGGTGCCTGTCACCTTGTGCATGTGAATGCCCAACGTGCATTCCCAGCATTGTGGCGGGCGGTGCTGTGAACACCGCCCTCCACAATGTTGGGAATAGGGGATGCCACCGCCACCGCCACCGTGGCGGTGGCATCCCTAATACTCACGGCGGGACCACCGCTCCTATGGCGGACGGTCCCATTCACCGTTACGGTGGCGGGCGGACTTTGTCCGCCCGTCATCGTAATGACCCCCCAAAAGAGTCTGGCTGGGCTCTACTAGCCCCTGCACGAAGCAAGCCCTGAAAACATTTGCCATGGTAACCATAGAACATAGCAACACAACAAGATGACGGACGGAGAGCTGAAACTTTTCAAACACTCACCCCCAGTCTCAAATCTGAGTTAAATCCATCCTTCTTTTGCTCACCATGCCACCCTTGAATTATAATCTGTTAAAGCAAACACAAGACGTTTCTGCACAGTGCGAATCCTAAACTTGCATATTTGAAGTTGTTCTCATATGTGATATTTAAAAAAAAGCAGGCTCATTAAAATAAAATATTTGTCAAGGATCACACATTTAATGAAGCCGGGATTGATCCCAGGTTTCACTCATCAAGCACTGACAATGCTCATCGACGGCACACATTCACTTGTCACCTAACATAGGAAGACATCTATTCACTCTACTGAAGGGTGCAGCTTCACCAGATGGTGTTTGCTGGGTGCCTCCTCCATGAACTTTAATTTGATCGATCTGTAGTCCTGCTGGACAGTTTCAAAGAAATATTGTTAGTGGTCTCACGTTAGGGTATCCTCGGCGCGTCCTCTTCATGCTCGCTGTGATTTGTCGTCGGCACAGCCAGGGCTGTCAACCAGGGTTTTTTTAGCACCGGTGTTTGGCATTGCTGGTGGCAAGTGACAAGGAGGGGAAGTTACGCGTGGTAAGGTGGGGGGGTCCCCATGGCAACAGTGGACATGCACCCGCGAGGCTGAATGGAGATCCTAGCTACAACAGCAAGCTATGCTTTGACACTGCAGGACCGCTCAGCTGCCAACTTCATGAAGGATGCGTCCTCACTCCAACCCAAAGGAGGCAGATCAGGCAATAAACAACTATAAAGCCGGCACGGATATGGCCAACAGTCGCAAACCGCTGCAGGAGGTTAAAGGATTACTGCCTGGAAGCGAAACCTTTTTTTTAAAACTGTTTTTATTCATTTAAAAAAAATAAAGGACCTGACATAAGCAACTACGCAAGGCAACGTCAAATACAAGGCGGGCAATTGTAGGCCATGTATAATACAATGAACAACAAAATGAAGGGGGGGCATTTCAGCTGAAATATGTCATCCAGTTCTACATGAAGGCAACCAACATAACATAAAAAAGAAAAAGGGAAAGAAAGACCAGAAAACAGAAATAATGCGTGACTGAATCATCAGTATAGAAAAAGTAAGGCCGCTAGAGCTGGACTTTTTCAATCATTTTTATATAGCGCGGACTTTACCCGAAGGTGTCAGAGCGCTGTACAATAGAACCAGTTACGTTACATGAGAGAAATGTTACAAAATAGAACGTTACAAAAATAAACAGGAGACTAGAAGAGGTAGGGTAAAACCATAGAAGGCAAGAACACAATATCACACACGCAAGGGTGAGGAATGTACAAGAAAAAATATTACAAATTGGATAGTCCGTAATCGCAAAAGGAAAATATGATACAGTCTGGAGGGAGCAGTAGAGGAGGAGGCGTAATCTGGACAAAGGAAATAGAGAGGGGGAGGGATGAAGGAGTCAGAGGGAGTCTGCTTTCCATATGTCACAGGTAAGGCAAATACCTGAGGGAGTTATAAGTGTGGGGGAACATGTAGGGGAGTCCAGAGTTTCGTGTATTAGCTAGGGAATCGTGGAGGGTGGTCCTGAGGCGAGTGAGGAAGCCATGAGACTGATCTGTAAGTGTCAATAAGTAGGCGTGTGATGGTTGCCAAATGTCTTTCATTCTAGAGGTCGGTGGTTGTAGAGATGTGTATTGCTCGCTGGTGGTGTCGCAGTATGTCATACTGGTGAGCCACTTGAAAGCGGAACCTTTCACCCGGAAGTAATGACTTGATCATGGCTGTGAAGTGATAAAATTCATTCAGAAGTGATTCAAATACAGTGGCGGCTCCTCCGCTAAGGCAGAGGAGCGTCGCTCCACTGCTTTGAGAGCAGAGCAGAGGAAACATAAAATGATAATAACTGAATGTCATTCTCATTTTATTTTTCCGTTCTTAGGTGCGAGGATGGGCGGGGCTGGTCAGAGCAGGCCGACCTCTTGTGCCAACCAAACTGTTCCTGCGCACCTTGCATCTTCCCCACCGAGGAACATGCACAGGCTCCCTGTCCCCATCTGAGCGCCGAACTACTGCGCTCAGACCAATCACAACGCTGCATTGCAGCATTGTGATTGGTTTGGGGAACCCGGGTGCTTCCTGCGACGGAGGCGGCAGCTGGGACGCGACCACAGGTAAGTTTTCTTTCTTTTGTTTTTAATTTTCTACCCCCTCCACCCCCGCTGCCCCCATTCCCTATCAGCCGCCACTGTTTAAATTTTTCAAAGTGATATTCAGGTTATTCCGATGTTGTGAATTCTTGAATTAGTTACCGGTAATCTTCATTACAGCAAGGTCTGTTCTTCTTCATCACAATCTTCACTAATTAGGTGCACTAACCCCCCAGCACGCAGGCATGACAAGCAGACAGAAAGAAACTAAATTAAATCCACTCCATGCAGAACCTGCTAAAAGAGGGGCCTTCCAACACTCCACTTCCTGCATAGAACAAGCTCTTCAGCTCTAGAGACCACAGTGCACAAGCCTCACCTGGGAAG
Organism: Calotriton arnoldi; assembly: GCA_963921515.1. Classification (NCBI taxonomy): domain Eukaryota; kingdom Metazoa; phylum Chordata; class Amphibia; order Caudata; family Salamandridae; genus Calotriton; species Calotriton arnoldi. The sequence continues at coordinate 3,775,012 of CAWUFW010000375.1, forward strand.
TTTGGAGGGGGGTAGGATTGTGATGAGGAAGAGAAGATTAGCAGTCAGTAGATCGGGGTGAGATATGGCCTAGTGGTTAGAGCCCCTAACCTTGGAACTTGGGAACCAGGTTTGAATCCTGGCCTCAGCTCATCATCCTGTGATTCTGGACAAGTCTGGTAATCTCTGTGTACCTACAGAAACAAAATGTGTAACAAAGTTTGGTTTTGTTGTAGAGTGCACTAATGCTCTTGGGCCAGTTTCGTGCTATAAAAAGCGGCCAAATAAAAATTCTGAGCTCTGCCCTCTCCTCCATTCTTTCTGGCCCCATCTCCCTGCTCCCACTTCTCACTAATTACGCAGAAAGTGAGTGCCCAAAACCACACACACAGACTTCGTGCCATATAAAGTTCAGAGACAAGTTTTTAATACAGCTACCTAAAAACATGAACTGCTTAAGCAGAATTGTGTAAGTCATCGCCAACACAGCAACCCCAAAGAAAGTTGCAGACACCCTCAATCAATCAATCAGGGGTTTATAAAGCGCGCTACTCACTCGTGAGGGTCTCAAGGCGCTAAACCTATGATGAAAAAAAAGTATGAAAGGAAGTTCTTTACACTTAGCCCAGGCTGCCATCACCCGAGTAGAATGCCACAGAACAGAAAAGGTAAGAGGGAATCCCCAAACTAGAACAAACATTTGCTGAACGGATCCAACCATTTGTTATGGGTACAGGAGGTTTATCCACCATATGACGTAGGCCACAGCAAACAAAGCGCGCATCTCTCTTATGGAATGCTTCAATCCAAGCCAAATATATCCTGACTCCTCGATCAACATCCAAAGAATGAATAGACTGGCCAAATGGGTCAACATCCCCTGAAGCAAAAGTAGGCAAAACTTAATTGAGGGAAAGGTGAAAACAAGATATGATCGCACGTTGAAAAGAATAAGGTTTTAATACCAATCTATCGGGCAGGAGTCTCAAATAAGGCTCCCTACACAAACTGCTCAGATTTTCCCCATATATCTGGCAGAAATTTTGGTCAAAAGAAATGACACCTTTCAAGTCAACAGCTTAAGGGCACCTCCTCTAATGATTCAAATTGAACACTGATCAGGCCTCGAAGTACCAAGGACCATGGGAAGATCTCATGATGGAATCATAGGTTGAACACTGGACGGGCCAACTCAAAGCCTCAAAACAGTCAAGAAGAGTATTCCTCATAGAAAGATAATCTCCCACAAGGTTCCGCAAACTCCCTTATTGCTTCTGTCAGCACTCTCAACCTGTAGCCATGTGAGCTGATGCAGAGATGATGTAAAACTCTCCAGTCCCTTTCCTATCCAACAGTAGCAGAGCAAAACTAGGTGCAACCATACTTGACAATAAGGAGGTGAAGATCAAAGAAGATGCTGATGTTGATTAGTACAGCAGGTCTTGTCAACCTTTGGACTATTGACTGAAATGAGTAATAACAAATGCCATTGAGCCAACTAACTAGTGCCAGACCTTAAACTTATTTTAAGTCACCACACTTTGTGATCAGCTTAGCATGTAAACGTTGAGTATTCAGATACAAGAGTCAGGGATGCAAATGTAAGCAACATCAAACAGGGTGTTGTCCTAGCATCCCAGTTGTCATGCAGGTGCTTGCTGTCTTTTTGGGGTAGGTAATTCCTAAGGAATAAAATGTCCAAAATGAGAAAGCCTTTTTCCACAACTTGTCCAATGAATACCCATGTTCTCTTTGCATTGGAGAGCATCCTTGGTCTACAGATTTAATTTAGTCCGAAAACAAACACCTCATAGGAATTCAATCTTTTTGGCTTAGTCTTGTGTTTTACTCCTTTTAATTATTCTATTATGCTCCCTTACATTATGCTTGAGTATTTTTTGATGAGATTTTGCGCCTAATGAATCACTAACGTTTTCTTTTTCTGAACAGGTTTCTCAGGCGAAGATTATACTGTTCCATATTGAAGAGGCTGAGGAAGTCAAGGGATCTTGATGAACTGGTAAGTGGTCATCAACTGAGGGAGGATTACCGTGTACAGTGTAGTGGAGGCTAGAAAAAAGAAAAACTATACAGGAACTTGTATGAGTACTTCCTCTGGCATCTAGAAATTAAGTCAAACACTGGCATTGCCCTAGGTGCTGGTAAATAGAACCGCACCCAAGATGGCTGCTACTTCTTGTGAGATCCTACTGTCTTGCGTGGCATCCATGTAGTCTCAGAACAGAGCCCATGGGATGACATATGAGGGGGGAGCAGTCTCACAACCAGCCTGGCCCTTAAAACAAAGCAACACTGGAAATATGGTTTACAGTAAAATACAGGCAGATACTAAAAGGGGAGATACTTGGTATTTTTTGGAGAAATTGACAATGTGTTTATCTACGTTTTGGGAGGGTTACAATAGATTTGTGTTGAGATGCAAGCCAGCAAACAGTGAACATGGGAGGCCATGATTATGTGACCACAGACCATGCATGTCATGACAGCTACCATCTGGACACATAAAGAAGATGTGGCCAACCCTAACTCAAAACCATCGTGCAAGAAATCCAAAATTCCCAAAGAGAAGAGACACAACCCAGAGGAGACATATCGCCAACCTCAATTTAGTGGCAGGAAAGAGACAATCCACCAATGTCAGTACACCTCAGCATACAGCAGACTCTAGACAGATGTAATGCACCTGTCACTTCAGTGGATGTTACCGTCCCCAAAGAAATCTAACTGTTCCCCTTCAAACTGTCAATTGAAAGCATGACAACTGGCTGAGGGACAGGACCAGCACAGAGTGGCAAACTGGATTACTGAAGAGGCCATTGGGAAATAGCTGACTGCCATTGGTCAAAGAAGAGGAAACAAAGACCTGGGGCAAGAAACCTCATCATGTGGATATCTCTCAGCAAAAGAGAGAGAGGAATACAACAAACTATGTGACAATTGGAAAAAGAGAGCATCCTCCCTCTAAGTTCCCATCGCTTTCCACCTCGTACAAAATTCAAGTTGCAGAGCATCCTGTTTGGAATCAAAGATGCCCATGCATGGATTCCCCAAATGTATTAATTTCTGAGGTGCACTGTCACTAGTGGCATCCTGACACTAGGACCGCACTCCACCTGCCAACAGATACTCACATACAAACTAGGTTGACAAAAGAGAAAGGAATTCATTTATTTCTAGAATACCAATTAGTCATCAATTAGGCAGAGCAAAAACAGAAGGGCTTTCCAGAGCTGCAGACTTGAGGCCCTGAATCCTCTCACTCAAGATCATACCTTCTTATAGCGAGGGCACCTTCAGAAGTGAAAGTGACCCCGATATTAGATAATGCAAGGCAATATAGGGCCAGAGGATATTCAATAAAAATTGGGTGCCAGTATGATGGATGGCCTGATGGTCAAGATAAGGTATCCTAAAGTCAATACAGTGCTAGATTGGAAGACAATGTAGGGTGTGGCAAGCCTTTGATTCATAATCAAATTTTCTCATTCCAAATATGGACCTAACTGCAATGTTTTGCGTGCACTGGACTTTTCTTAGCTGTGTTCCGGAAAGGCCCAGAAACACTGCATTCTCATGGGCCAGACGTGCTCTTTTTGCCATATCCATGTGGGTAAACAGCATGATTTTTTTTCAAGGTGTATAGCAGAACAAAATAGGATGCCTAGATCTCCTGTATCTCAGTACCTGAAAAATGTGTAGACTCAAAGAGAATTCCATCAAGGATGGAAATAGCGGGCTCAGGACAACAGCCTGAACACTGTCTGCCCAAGAAGGTAATTAATCAAACAACCAATCAATCAATCAATCACTCAATCACCATTTGTATAGCACACAGTTACTTCCCAGGAGGTGTCCCGGCGCTCAAGTGGACAGTTGACAGCCAATAGATGCAGTGCAAAAAATAGGAAGGGGTTAGCTTTTGTCAAAGAGAAAAGTTTCAGTTCTTTCGTAAACATTGAGAAGGAAAGACACCAGGATGGTTGAAGGAGAGACTCTGCCCAAGTTAGGAGGGAGTGCACCAGAATCACAAAGTGGGAAATGCTGTCCAACCTTGCAGGTTGATGCAAGATTTTGTTCCTGGATTGTCTGCTTGAGTAAGAAAGGCCTGATTCAAAATCTGAACAGAAAAGGACGGCATCACCATTCAGACTGCCTTGAGATCCCTACAACCAAGAGACATGCTTGGCTCTTGGGCTGACCACAGATCCTGCAGTGAGAGAGCCCTCCGGGTTGCATTCCTTCTACTAATGCTAGCATCGCTGTTATCGCCACAGGATTCAGAGGCCAAATCAAGACTTCCCACATAGACGGCTTTCAGCATCCAGAGCTGGAAAGAAAGGTTCTAGGAAGGAGTCATAGATGCCACAGGAATGGAAAGGTCTTTTTTCTGAGACACCATATCCTTGGATCCTAGGGTAAACTATACTATACTATACTTAAGGCTAAGAATGAAGCCTATCCCATAGCACCACATAAAGCATATCTCCCTTTCGAATATAGCCATCATCAAACTGGAGTCTAATCCAATCCAAGGAGTGCCCTCAAATGCACTTGAAGATTCAACGCCCTGGCGGGTTGTAGAAATACACACCCTACAGAAGCGATGTGCAAGCTCCAATCAAACACCAGAAAAACTATGCATACCAGATCTGTGCAAGCAAACAACAAGAGAAAAGAGTTTGTGTTCACCAACCAGTGGTCCAGATAAAGATGAACCTGAACCCCTCTCGCCTTGTAGGAGATCCACCAAAGCATCTAAGACCTTTGTAAAGACTCTCAAGACAACATCAATACAAAGGGAAGGACCTTTGTATTGAGTAATATAAACCTTCCCAAAAAGAAATAATAGACTTCTATTTAGTCACCCTCTTGTCGTGCATCAGACTCCAAAACATTTTTTCCCTCACTTTAATTGTATCACCATCTTAAAGATCTGGGCTCACCCTCATCAAGAGCCAACCTTTTAACAGGTATGTCACGTTTGCATAACAGAAGAATATGCTTTATACTTCTGGTAGAAGTGCCTGCCATGAGCTCTGGTACCTGAAGGAATCTGCTCCTAGAAGAATATGGTTGATCGAACTGACCTCTGGATTTCTCTCGCTTCTAGACCGCCAAAGGAGCATTGCCAATTTGAGATCCTTCACCGCCTGCTACCATCGCCACCAATGTCTGACTAAAAAGTTTGTGGCTCCAACAAATGAAAGGAACACTTGTGTTCCTGTGTTTAATGGGCTTCCACAGCTGTAGAATGTCCTCAGCATTGCAGAGCATCCTGTTCATAACCCAGCCGGTCTTCAAAAACTAGGCGCGCATCCTGATAGGGTCTGCTAAGTTCAGCCAGAAAATTGGCTACTGTGTTCTCCAAGATTCATTTTAACACCCAACACACAGAACCCTTAGGTGCACTGCCTCACGTTTTAGCATGCAACGGATGGACGTTTAGGCCAAAAAGAGGAAAAAAGTCCCTTGGCGTCAGCACAGTGACATACATGAAAGGACACACGGGGCCAAAAGTCAGCACCGTTAGCATACATGCCAACATTTGGGAACAGAGAGAAGCGAGGTTGAGAAAAAAAATCATTGGTAAATGAAATCATTCCTTCCCGGTGAACTTCATTACCCCGATTAAGGCCCCCCTAGTCCCAATCTCATGGGGTGAGGCAGCCCACCCTCCCGACATGCTGACACACACGCAAGTCCTGTTTTCATTTTTAGGACGCTGTTGGTACAAAAGGACTCCGTCCCCTACAACCTCCTGAAAGTGACAAGTAATCTCGAGGTGCAAAATATAAGCGGAAGGGGGGAGGGATCCTGATTGAGACGAGGAGGTCTTCATTGGGGGTAATGAGGTTTATCAGTAACTAATGATTTAATTACCCCCTAATGTGCCCTCCTCATCTCAGTCTGAGTGAGGATTTATCAGCTCCAAATATTAGATATTTTACACTGGCCATCCGATGTTTACCCTTTTTTATTATCACCACAATTACTTCATTGCAGTTTTGACAACCCAAGAACCACAATTATCAGGAAATTGATGTGTTACCTTCAGTCTATCATGGTTAACAATATGTTTAGTGTGACGCCCATGTGGATGCCCTACAGATTTCACGGTAGACACACCTGCTACTTCTTTCCATGATGTTGACCCCCCCTGTGGAATGGACTTGGATGTTAGAGAGAGGGACCTCTTCTACAGACCTGTAAGCTTGGATTATCGCGTGGCGTACCTATCTGCTAAGGGCTGAAGAGGAAAACTATTTACCTGCGTTCACACTCCCAAAAGAAATAAACGAGGAGTTAGAAGCTCTCAAATCAGCAGTTTGGTGGAGATATATCTATCCAAATCTAAGGTAGATGGGAATTTTCAGATTATCTGAGTAGAAGGAGGAAAGGTCTGGTCAGCACTACCCTATCTGGAAAAAGTAAGGATAGGAAATCACTAGAGCCCCTGACTTTCACAGCCCTCTCGCAGATGTTATTGAAACAAGAAAGGCAGTTTTTGCTGAGAGCCACAGCAATTTAGCATCATTCAAAGGGCAGTTTTAGTGTAAACTTCTATGGACCGGCGGTAAGTCCCAAGCTGGGACTGAAATAGATGGAAGTGGTTTCTGCAATCTGAAACTTCTCACTAACCTGAAGACTAAAGGTGCCACTTCTGCCAAATTACCAGAAGAATCCCTAAATTCCTTAATCAATGCCCAATGAGATGCCAGAGCTGGAGGTGACAAATATTTGATAAACCCATCCCCCCAAAAATCGAGTATTCAAAAGGGGAAACCGGAAACTGGATCGAGATTGTTCTTAGTACATCATTTTTTTTAAAGAGATCCAATGTTTTTTTATATGGGGCCAACGTTGAGGGCTTATGAAAAGCTTGAATATCTAAAGATAATTCTCTCAAGTTTCCCAAGGCCACCAACTTTAACCTCTCAATTTCCAGGCCGCCAACCAGAGATCTTTTTCAAGAGGAGGGGAATCTGGAGAAAGGTATATCGAAGGCCCTGAGGCCGAGACATCGACAGGGCATCCACCGCCCATGTCTCCGGACAATTAACCTCAGTACAAAAGATCAGTAACAAGGCATTGTTCGGTGAGGCGAAAAGGTCTATACACGTCTCCCTGAAACGAAGACAAATCTGACTGAATTGTGGATGGGAAAGATGATACATCATCTAACAGGGACGATTGCAACTCAAGCAACCTGCATGGTGATTCATCAGCCCCTGAATGTAAACTGCCTTCAGTGCCTTCAGATGAGATTCAGGGACAGATTTCTCCGCCCACCATGCCTGCTTAAATAACACCTTGTCACCTGATTGTCCATCCTGACTACCAAGTTCATGCCCTGAAGTTGGGACTGAAAATATTGAAGAGCCTTCCAGACTGCTGCCAGCTCCTTCCAACTGAGGGAGTGAAAACGTCCCGCCTGGGTCCTAGCACCTTTGGCTTCTTGGTCTTCCAGAGGTGCACCCCAGCCCCAAAGACTGGAATCTGTTGTTAACTGAGGTAGGATAGTAGAAGGTAGCCCCTTTCTCTAAGTTTTGTACATTTAACCACCACTCAAATTCCACTGTCACTCGAAGAATAACTGAGATCTGAACCTCGTAATTGGGCATGGGAGCCCAATGTTGGAGCAAATGATTTACTAGTGGCTTGAGGGTGCACCTTGCCCAGGAAACCACTGCAGTTGTTGAGGACATCAAACCCTGTACTTTCAGCCAGAACTGGACTGTAGCTGAAGCCTGGAACAGGAGAAGACAGAGACTGGATTGTAGAGAGTCTATTCTGTGTTGTGGCAGATGAACATAGGCTTTCCAGTATCAGAAGATGCGCCAATTAACTGTTCCTTCTGGGACGGGACCAGCTGTGTCTTCTGGGGGTTCAGCACAAAGCCCAGCTGTTGAAGTAGATTGGTCACTCTCTGAACTGCAGCTTGACTCTTAGAGAAAGGAGAATACATATTAGACTATCATCAAGATGTGGAAATATGGACGCCCTCCTCATTTGAAGAGCTGCAACAACCCCGGGGTCAGTACCTTTGTGAAGGTTCTTGGAGACGTGGAGGGACTGAATGGCAAGGCCTGAAACTAGAAATGTCTGGTTCCCACAGCAAATCTCAGGAACTGTTGACTTTCGAGATTTATAGGGACATGAAAATAGGTTGCCTGAAGATCCAGCGTTGTGAAAAGGTCACCTTTGTTGATTAAAGGAATTATTGACTGGAGCAAAAATATGGGAAAAGCCTCTAGCATGATGAATTTGCTTAACAGTTCCAGATCCATCAAAGGATGAAGTGAACCATCTACCTACAGAACTAGGAGGAGACTTTAACCCCTTCGGCGCTGCGCGAATTCTCCAGCTGTGCGGGAGAATTAATGAGTGGGTGTGTTTCGGACGGCCCCCGTCCATCCTCCGCACACGCCCACCGTGACGTCGGACGGCCGGGGGCCGTCCTGAGCACCGAAGGGGTTAATATAAGCCTTTTTAGGTCGAGCCTAGCGCAGCACGCATGCGCTGCTCTAGGAGAGGGCCTCTTGGAAACACTCCACACTTTCTTAAAGCTCGTGCGTGTGGTTGTCACATTTTATTGGCCTTTGCGTGTGGCTTTCAATAATAAAAGCACGCAAATGGCCAAAGACGGGTGCATGTCCCGCCTTTTTTGTAAACGTTCACTCGCATGGCCTTTGGGTCTCGGGAGCGAGCGCAGGGTGCCAGCTGAATTCTTTGCATTCTTGGATCATGTTACTAATTGACCCAGGCTTTCTTTTTTCTCTGCTTTCCCTTATCTTACAAACTTGTGACCTCCGCTTCTTCTCTCCCCTCTACGTAATGGACCCCTTTCTCTGACCTCTTCTTTCCTTCGCATGCACCCCCTGTCTCCACGCCGTGAGACACCCTCTCTTCCTATTTCCTTTCAGCCTGTCCGTTTAAAAAAAAAAAACAGTCCGCTTCTTCTCTCCCCGCTACGTAATCGGCCCCTTTCTCTGCCCTCTTCTTTCCTTCGCATGCACCCCCTGTCTCCACGCTGTGAGACACCCTCTCTTCCTATTTCCTTTCAGCCTGTCCGTTTAAAAAAAAAAAAAACAGTCCGCTTCTTCTCTCCCCTCTATGTAATGGGCCCCTTTCTCTGCCCTCTTCTTTCCTTCACATGCACCCCCTGTCTCCACGTCGTGAGACACCCTCTCTTCCTATTTCCTTTCAGCCTGTCCGTTTTTTTTTTTAAAACAGTCCGCTTCTTCTCTCCTCTCTACGTAATGGGCCCCTTTCTCTGCCCTCTTCTTTCCTTCGCATGCAACCCTGTCTCCACGCCCTGAGGCACCCTCTCTTCCAATTTCCTTTCAGCCTGTCTGTTTTAAAAAAAAAAAACAGTCCGCTTCTTCTCTCCCCTCTACGTAATGGGCCCCTTTGTCTGCCCTCTTCTTTCCTTCGCATGCAACCCTGTCTCCATGCCCTGAGGCACCCTCTCTTCCTATTTCCTTTCAGCCTGTCCGTTTAAAAAAAAAAAACAGTCCGCTTCTTCTCTCTCCTCTACGTAATGGGCCCCTTTCTCTGCCCTCTTCTTTCCTTCGCATGCACCCCCTGTCTCCACGCCGACACCCTCTCTTCCTATTTCCTTTCAGCCTGTCCGTTTTTTTTAAAAAAAACAGTCCGCTTCTAATCTCCGCTCTACGTAATGGGTCCCTTTCTCTGCCCTCTTCTTTCCTTCGCATGCACCCCCTGTCTCTACGCCGTGAGACACCCTCTCTTCCTATTTCCTTTCAGCCTGTCCGTTTTTTATTTTAAAATAGTCCGCTTCTTCTCTCCCCTCTACATAATAGGCCCCTTTCTCTGCCCTCTTCTTTCCTTCGCATGCACCCGGTGTCTTCCGGTACGCACATGGGCAAATTCAAAGCACCTTCTCACCTCTCTCGGTCTCCCTGTCACTGTCTCTCCCCCTCTTTCTATATCTTTCCTCCTCCTCTATTTTATCCCTATTTCTCCATTTATCTCACTCGCCGTGCGTCTTGCAGTTTCCTCCGTGGAATAAATGCGTGTGCCTGTCCTCTACGAATTTTAATACTTCAAACGCAGCGCACTGTAATTTGCCATATTCACATTCCAAAAAGCGGCTTTTCTTTATGTACTGCGCCAAGCTGTTGGGGCTCACAGAAGAAAATGGCGAAATGTACGCCCCTGCAGTGAGCTTAATTTAAGACAATGTATGCCAGTATGCATATGGACAAACTCAAATAAAACTTGCTAATTTGCGGAAAATATATAAACATTTTTTACGGCAACAACACTAAGCATCCTAGGCTCCGCTGTGGAAATCGGAATACCTCTAACTTTGTATATTTTTTTTGCCCGAACTTCACTTCACTTCACAATTCCTTCCTTTTTCTTACCTTCCTCATCCCCTGTAGTTTAGTGAAGAAGCTATATCTAACAGATTATTATTACCTTTATCAGTTGAATACCCAGGAAGACTTGGAACCAGGTTAGATCAAGATCATATTCAGTTATTAACAAATTAAGTCAGTTGTAGAAAGGTGATTTTGAGTCAAATTAAAGTAAACTAAGCTGACGCCCTACGGTTATTAATAATGTGCTCACATGTTTAGAAATTTGAGTTCATAATGAGTATGATCAAAGGAGTCTATCCTTAGGTTCTATTAAGGATGAATGGTATGATCTTGTCAAAAGCTAAAAATTATAATTTGTAAAAGGAAAAAGGCATACAAGCAGGGAGTGAATAATGATGATATTGTGGTAGTAACAGTTCAAACAAGCATTGGCATAGCCAATAGGTCTCGCTTTTGGGACCTTATAAGTATTTAGTTATGCAGCACAATATCCTTGGTGCAACAACATCAACTCTTGCATGGCTAAACACTTATAAGGTCCCAAAGGCGAGACCTATTGGCTATGCCAATGCTTGTTTGCTAATGTCGAGGCACTGGATGTATCACCTTCTTTAAGATCATCTTTTCTATACCTCCCAGCGGTGCTTCCCTCTTTACTGCGTCTTTTGCTAAGGGGGTGGGTTTGAATGAAGGTATTGATGCAGAGTCCTTGAAAGGAATCATGTACCCTTCGTGAATTATTGACAGGACTCATTTATCTAAAACATATTTGATCCATTGGGGAAAAAAGAACTTTAGTCTTGCTCCAACTTTCATATAGTCATTTTTGGGATGGTTCTTAAGCAGGCTGGTTTTGTGGTCTGGATTTGCCAGCAAAGCAGCCCTCTGACGTCAGGATTGGCCATGAAAGAGGAGTTTGTTGTCTTGACTCTGCTGGGAATTCTCCTTCTGCATCAATTACTTTTTGCCAGTGAGAAACTTAAATGGATTCAAAATCATTTTCGCTTCCGCTGATCTTTGGACCATCTGATTCAACTCTTCTCCAAAGATCTAAGACCATCAATGGAAGTTTGTGATTGAGAGAACTCTGAGGAGTGTCTAACTTCCACAGTTTAATCTAACGAAATCTGCGTCCAGCCACTGTTACTGCTACTGAAGATGTAGCTGACCTCAAGGTGTCAAATGAAACATCTGAGAGAAACGGAGAACCTCCATCTGAGCCAGTATCAGAGTCAAGTCACTTTTTTCCTCCAGGCTATCATGTAATGTTTCAGAGTCCTTGGGAAGGATTTCAGTAGCCCAGGCCGCAAATGTGCAGGCCCTTCTTTTTAAATTTGAAGCCGCTTAAGATCTTCTGAGACCAGACTTTACTATTCTATCTAGCACATCAGAGAGTGGATATTCCTCTGATTCAAGGGGTGAAGAGGAAGATATGGAGACAAATCGAATTACCTTTAGGAGTTTGTGGCAACTTATCATCAAAGTCCTCAATCAGATATCTTTTATTAAGAAAGCATGGGATACCGGCCTTTTCAATGTCTTTACACTCTTTGAGAAGAATGTTCTTAATCATATTGTGTAGAGGAAGATCATTCACTGGGGTAGCACTATACTGTGCATAGGAGCCCTCCCGCTCGTGTGGCTTTGCTGAAACCTCAAGACATCACAAATATATAGCAGTAAATCCTGAAAGTTTCTCCGCTGGACATTTTTACCCATTGGGGAATGGTCTTGGTCATTCATCTAAGCCCCCCACTGCTCTCTTAGCCTTGGACTCGTTTAAAGCAGAATCAACTACTTCTTTAGTTAGTGTTTGGTGGTAATTTCTAGTAACTTGGAGGGCCTCCTCCTGCCCTTGTTGCTCATCTATGTGGTTCTGCTTCTGAAGCCTCTTGCCTCCAGAACTCAAGTCCATCTTACCAGCAACAAGTGTGCTAAAAGCACCACATACTTATTTATACTGGTTTCCAGGTTACCAAATCTTGTGTTGGACGAGACTTAGAACATGAAAAACCAGTCTGCAGCCTTTCCTACAGTATAGAGTGCAACGCAGTCCATGGGACTCAAAATACCGAAAAATATCTCCCAAATTGCATTCTGCAGCATGCACTACAATAGCTTCCCTGCCCCAACCCAGCACATGAGTGGGAAGCGCGACTCCAGACATTGCATAACAACCGTTCACCCAGCTGAACAGTAAGGAACATAAATACACGTTAGGTTGTTAAAAAATTAAAGCATGTGCATGGGTGTCGATTCATGAAAATGCTAAGGGTAGCGGAAGTGACATAACCTTTGACCTTAATGACATCACAGGAAGTGACATCATATGACTGTTGAGCATGATTTTTTCCAGGAATGAGTGTCACATTACCCGAACATCAAATTCACAACCTCTTGCATCCCCTTGCACTCATTTTTAATCATTCTTAATTACATGCTGTGAGAAGCTGGCCTGGTATATGCTGTCCCCTAATGTAATTGGGCATCTTGCACCAGTCCAGACAACCCTTATGGTGATTTAAGAGGTCTTAGACAACCTTAGAAAGCTCTCTAAGTGGTAGTTGTGGAGAGCAGCCTTCAGGCTTAGTCCAGAAGGAGTGTAAAGCAGCTTGTTTTACCAGAATGCAATCTTATAGTATAGATTAAGTGAAAAAGAACCACACCAGGTATTCATAAAAATATGTATTTATTATAGAATACTCTCTAGTATGTTCAGCTATCTCCCACACGGAGATAAACACAATACTTTAGCAAGAAACACAGTAAATAGCACGAAATACACAGAGGGCCCCCGGGGGGGACCAAACCATATATTAAGAAAGTGGTATAAGAACCACGGCTCGAGTCAGGACAATGTCAAGAGGACGTAGAATTGATGGGGACCCACAGAACCACCCAAGGTAAGTAGATAGGGACCCCACGGAGAGCGTGTGCAGTGTGGGAACACGACCGCGTGCTCCGTACAAGTCTATGTGCAAGTCGCGGTTGGATTTTTAAAGATTAAGGACCCTTCCCAGTGGACCCTGGAAGAACCCCTTGGAAGACAGAAGGTTGGAGAGCTACCCTACCCGTGGATACCCTAGTACCCACGTTACCTACACCAGGGAAGCCGGGTGCATACGTGTTAAGTGGTGTCGGAAACCGCTGTCGAACCCAATGGAGGACTTCAGGAAAGTGCCGCTGCTGGAAGAGGAGAAAGTGTCCGTGGGAATCCAAACATGGATTCTGGAAGAGGAGTACCTCAAAGCAGAGGGGACAGAGTCTATGTCACTCAGGGGTGAACAGGAGACTTGGAAGATGAATGCCCTCTGATGTCGGGTGCTTCAGGGAAGATGATGAGGACCTTGACTCTGCAGCTGTGAGGACCAGGCGACGCTGAGGAAGACCAGGAGCCATGCACGAGTTGTCCCACGAAGGATGTCGAGTGCTGAGGGGTCGGTGTCCGGCGGGAGCACTAACAAGCCTTGGCAAATGCAACCAACGCAGGAATCAAAGAAGGAACAACGTTGGGACCAGCAAGGTCCATGGGACTCACCAACAGCAGGGGAGTCAGGGCAGGCCCAAGCAATCAGGGGAGCCCAATAAAAACAAGTGTGACCCTCAAGTGGACCCACAGGCAGGAGGCACTGGAGTCGCGAGAGGACCTCAAGCAGCTCACCAAAAGATGCAGGCCACGATGCACACGATGCGGTGTGGCTGAAGATTCTAGTCACTGGAGGTGCTTAAGGTTCCGGCAACTTGGAGCCCAAAGATCTTCTAGCAAAGAAGCCAACAAAAACTACTCAGAGAATATATTCGCTTTGAAAACTACTCAGGCCTCAGTATAAACTGGACTAAATCTGTGGTGATTCCATTGACACCTGCTACAATACAGCCTCAGTTAGATTATCCCCTGCAGTGGCATACAACCCCGGTGAAGTATTTGGGAATATGGGTTCACCGAGACCCGGAGCTAGTAATACGCGAAAATTACGGTAAAGCCCTTACGAAGTTAGAAGGCCAAATAGACAGGTGGATTAAACTCCCCTTATCGCTGGCTGATAGGATAGCAATACAAAAAATGGTGGTGCTCCCACGGCTTCTTTATTTATTTACTAACATACCAGTGCGGCTCACACAACAGTTCTTTACACAATTACGTACACATATGACCAAGCTTACATGGGCAGGAAAACAGACGCAAGTAGGATGGAAGGAACTGACCAGGCCCTATGCACAGGGAGGGTTCAGAGCACCGTACTTACAACTTTATTACTACTGCGCGCAGGCACAGCATGCACATTATTGGATACACCCGCATGCCCATATCCCTCACATAGCAGTCGAATATGAGAGTGTGCATCCGACCCCTCTAGTTGCGTATATACTAGACCAAAGGGAATGATGGACAGAGCGTTTGAGCTAATCAAACACTCACCCCCAGTCAACTGATCTGGGTTTAATCCATCATCATTCTTTAGCTCACTCCACCACCCCAGTTCAGACATGGCCATATGCAAATCAGTCTGACCCTGTGCCTCATGGGAACAGTCCAGCCCGAACTGCCAAGCCATGTCTTCCCTGGACCGGAAACAAGCATCCTGGGACCGGTTTCTGGCTATTCAGCCGTCATCAGCCAGGCTAGCTTGAATCCAGTGGCAAAGTGAGCAAGGGACCCACATCTGGGCATA
Organism: Calotriton arnoldi; assembly: GCA_963921515.1. Lineage (NCBI taxonomy): Eukaryota > Metazoa > Chordata > Amphibia > Caudata > Salamandridae > Calotriton > Calotriton arnoldi. Next base: position 3,790,034 of record CAWUFW010000375.1, read on the forward strand.
CCCTGTCAACTTAGGGCGAACAAAGCGATACCAAAGGGGATGATGGACGGAGCGTTTGAGCTAATCAAACACTCACCCCCAGTCAACTGATCTGGGTTTAATCCATCATCATTCTTTAGCTCACTCCACCACCCCAGTACTAGAGCCACGACAAAACACCCCTAAAGCAGAAATTAACCCCGTATACTGCACATCACTGGCATGGTATATGCTGGCGAAACGCGCGCACAAACTGCCCACATATGCACCAGCGCTGCCTCTACAGCACCACCCATGTATAACGGTAACGAAAGAAAAAAATCTGCTAAATCTGCTGGACACTATGGGCCTACATACTATGAGAAATATATTCCCCGGAGGTCAATTTACATCGCAAAATGATACCTCGCTAGTAACACACCGTGCACCCTTAAAGATATTTGCATATTTTAGACTGCGTGCGGCAGTGAAAGATTTCTACCTCACGTTCCCCAGTGAGCCACCGACACACTCTGCACTCCAAATACTTGTAATGGCCCCCACACGTCAAAGACTAGTGACAAACCTATATAACGCAGCTCAGCGAGAGCAATCTCGAGAGCACAAACAAGCTCTACAGCGTTGGGAAGATACACTGGGTACCGCGATCTCCACTGAGGACTGGGGTTATAGTTGCGCCCTCACACAAATGCTCACGTCCAATTGAAACTTGTGAATTATACATTTTAAATTCCTACAACAAGTATATTAAACACCGTCTCAACTCTATAAATATGGCCTTCGGGACAACGATTCATGTACAAGATGCAATGCACCACGAGCTGACTTCTTGCACATGGCCTGGACATGCCCACAGCTTCACACTTACTGGCAATCGGTTACTAACATTCTCACAACAATGCTAGCAGAGCACATCCCTAATCTACCACAGGTCTGTTTATTGGGGATCTATAAAATTAGACAAGTCCGCAGACGCAAATTACTAGCGGTGGCACTACTTCTAGCTAAGAGAAGAATAGCTATGAAATGGAGGAGCAAACAAGCACCTAAGAGTGAGCATTGGATCACAGACATGACTTACTGTAAGGAGAGCTTAGAAACATATGCGGAAGAAATCCCAGAGGCCTCCCGACCAAAAGATTTTTGGGACCCACTAATGCAATACCTAATGGCTATGCAAACTGATGACTAAAATACTATATTGGTCTCTTACTGGACAATAAACTGATGATACAGTACTCTATTGATTGTAAATGTAAATCCAAATACAAAATTGTAAGCTTATAATTGTGCTGTGTCTACTACGGCTGCAAATGTTATGATTATGTGGAGAAATTGTAACTTGTGACCTACATATATGCTGAGGACCTCTAATATATTGTATGTTAGCAAGTGTATGTGTAACATGGAAATTGTATATTATACCTGACTGGTTTAAATAAAAAGAAAAAAAAAAGAAAATAAAAGTGACACATGGCAGGCACTGCCAATTAGAAGGCAGCAAAGAATAGTGGCAATGCTGCTAACAAAAAAAAAAAAAAAAAGAAGCCAACAAGCCTTTGCAACTGCAAGTTGGACGCGGTGCACAGGGGTCCCCCACCAGGGATACTGGCCTCAAACTTGGTGAGAGGGTAGAGTAGGCCTCTGGAGCTGTGGAAAACAACCACCTGTGTTGCAGAGCCCATGGAGTACGGAGGAGCTCAGGATCTGCAGACAAGTCGACTTGGTTGTGGTGCCTGCAAATGCAGGGGAGTGACTCTTTCACTCCAAGGGAGATTACTTCGTTTGTCTTTGATGCTTCACAGGCCTTAGAAGGTTCCTGTATGATGCACAGACAATGCAGCAGACTGGAAGGGAGACGAAGTCAGGCCCAAACGAAGCCCAGCGAAGTCGAGAGTGCCCAGACGGTAGAAGTGCAGTGGTGTCTGATCTGAATCTTATCCCATGATGAATCTAGGGACCTACACCCAGGTAAGCCCTTAAGTACCCTAGGGAAAGGGTTGGGAAGATTCAGGGGACCCTCCCAGGGGAGGGTCTGGACAGGGGGGAAGTTACTCCCATGTCCTTTGTCCAGTTTCGTGCTAGATCTAGAGCCAACGGCTCCCAGGACTGGTTTGAACTGGACTATGCACAGGGACACCAAATGTGCCCCTCGTGCAGACTTTCTGGCGCTGGCAAGCGCACCCACACACCCAGCCCTAATACACTAAATCCTGTCTGGGAGGTGGTCACACCTCCCTGTGACAGGATTCCTATAGTTCTGCCTTCCCCTGCTTGAGCTTGGCTCAGCAGCAGGAGGGCAGAAATATGTCTCTGGTCGGCAGCAACCATTTTGTGCTGTCTGGGTCTAGAAGGCTGGTACCGGGAACACTGAGAGCCTAACGGACGGCTTTTCCAGTGCTTGGAATCATACCTCCCACACCGTTTACGGTGTGGGGGTATGATTCCAACATGTTTGATACCAAACATGATAGGATTCGTTGCAGCCGTTTTCGAGATGGTCTTCACGTAATTACGTGGTGCCCTTCTATATAGTACATGGCTGCTTCACTGACAACCCAGGAGAATGGACTCCGTAGGCTGCAGGGGTGTCCTGCTCATGCAGGGGCACCCTCTCACTTAGAACCAAGCACCCTACCTTCAGGATTGTAAAGCCCTGCTATAGGGGTAACTTATAGGTTTTAAGTGCTGTGACCCTTAGATATAATGAACATATATCTTTAGTAAGTGGTGCATGCACCAACTTACACAGGCTGCAATGGCAGGCCAGTAGTTCCACTTTGCATGGTCTCACATGGGTGGCATAATGCATGCTTCAGCCCATGGGAGACCTCTGGGTTACCTATGCCCTGGGTACATGGGTACCATATGCTAGGGACTGACAAGGGTATCCCAGTATCCAATCTGGGATTGTACCTAGGTACTAACACAACAGTTTAAGGAGAAAGTAGATAGACTGGGTCCTGATTAGTAGGATCCCAGTCAGACTAGTCAAAAACAGCATCACATCAAGCAAAAAGTGGGGGTAACCATAGAAGCAGATCCTACTTTCCTACACATGCATTCACTCTTAATCCCACTCATACTTACTCATAATTACTGACACTCAAGCCCAGGTTACTAATGCTTTGCACTGTGTTTGTGTCACTTTTGTGTTAGGGTGGGATTTAATATCCAAAGCAAATCCTGATTGGATAGTATCCCAAAGCAACACAAAATTGAGCTAAACACTGCTTTGTGTTATTTTGCATCAAGTAGGAGTTTCATGGGTAGTGCATGTGCGCTCCCATGAGCCCACCTATGGGTTTTGACGAAAATCCCTATCTACAAACATTGGTTGAGGATTTGTGGCAAAATCTTACAACTATTCGAGGCAGGCATATGAGTAAAAATGTTTTCATTTCTCTTTGTTTTCCAACTTTGCAGTTGTGCTACATTGTACAGCACAGATACAAAGTGGGAAAAGCCTTAAAGCAAAGTTTTTGCACTGGAAAGAAATCCTTCCAGTACAAAACTTATGCTTCAGAGAACGCACACACCATTGCACTATCCCCCAAGGGTTTGGGTGTTGGTGCATTGCTGCCAAAAGTGCACCAGCACACAGGGAGGGAAACAATGCACCATATGCTAGTACATATGGTGCATTGCTCTCTTTTCTGTTGACGCAAGGCAGGGCATCATGTTTGGTGAAGCATTGCCTTGTGTCAAAGAATTGTAAACCTGGGCCTCAGTCTCACACAATCTCACTCACTACTTGTCACTGACTCTCACTCACTTTCTCGCACACACATATACTTACACATACAGACACATGCTCACACATCCACACCCTCTCTCTCACATAAACACTCTTACCTGCAAGCATGCATACAACATACATTTAAAAATATATGTACCTGCCACAGCTGCCACCAAAGGTCCCCTTCCAGCTAAGTGTGCTTCTTTTCATTTACACTAATAGGGAATAATACAATATTATTTGCTATTAGTAAAAAGGAAAATGGGCTGAAAATAAAAAGTGGAAGCCCCTCCTGTGTTCTTGGCAGTGATTTTGACACCTCTGAGGCCAGGGGGTCCCAAAAGCAGTGCCAGGGGTCACAACAGCAGCGACCCATGGTTACCTCTAAATGACGTCCATGAGCATGTGTCATACCTGACTGGCAGGACAGGAAAACAATCAGGAGGGGGGAGGAGTCATTTTGTGCCAATAGGGTGCTAGGAATAAAAACATGACTACGGTATCAGCCTATTGGTAGGCGGGGCTGCCTTACTCCGTTGGACTGGCGCAAGGAGGACATATGAGGGGGCAATGAATCTGCTCATTGACTTGGATTGAAGATAAGTATTTTGTAAGTGGAAAAGAACTGAAATAAAGCCATCTTATTGTTTAAAAAAATATGAGTCTCCCACCTTAATTGTATGCATTGGTATACATACGTTAGTATGGAGTAGAACTGAGACAAGGAGTGGAAAATGAGGGCAGAATGAGTAGCTGAAAAGATAACTCATTTATTAAACAAAATAAAAATAAGTGTGCAGCCTATCAAAGTTCCACAAAGTTGTCATATCTGTTTTGTTGGCCTATGGCTTTAAGCAAGGCTTTAAATTCCACCTATCTATACTTATTGTGACAACCCACTTCTTATGGTCTACCCTTCATTTTCTTGTTCTTTGTTAGAGGAACCAAACCACTGCATCATTTCCAGAGTGATAATTGTGGACATGAGAGTGGCTTAAAACTGCCCATTTCTAAACAGACTTGAGAAAAGCCTGCAAGCTTTCGGCTAGCATCTACTCTTTAGCTTAATTTGTATTGTATTAACTATACTTTGCTGTCGCAGGCACTGTTGCATTGAGTAGCGGCTACTATAACAATAAGCAGAACTTTCAGCTTCCTGCCTGAGTACCTGAGCTAGTCCAGAGTTTTCATTGCATGCTGGGATGTATAGTTCTGTCTGACCATTATAAAAAAACAAGCATTGGTAAAGCTAATAGGTTTCGTCATTGTGACCTATTAGCTTTACAAATGGTTTTTAACCATGCTGCGCAGCATCCCTGGCTAATGTTAAAAAAAAGAAAAGACGCTGTCGCAGCTGCCCACGTACTTTTGTAGGTGCGCACACCAGCATCCGTGCGCATATAAAATGACAAAGACGCTTTTTAGTTCCAGAAGACAGAAATGCGCAAAAGTGTTTTTTGTAAAGTGAGGCGGCCGGACAGGAAACATAATCAGTGGGGCTGAGACAACGCAGGGGAGGCTGATGGAATGTGGACTCCACACATAGGCAAAAGCAACATGTGGGAGAGAGAGAGAGAAGCAACACTGGGTTGGGGAAAAGCAATGCAGAAGGCGTGGGTTGTGGAAGGAAAAACAGAGAGGCAGACGAAGGGTGCTGATGGGGAAGCAACACAGAGGGTGCGGTGAGGCAATGGGGAGAAAGCACATAGGCAAGCACAACAGTGAGGTGGAGGTAGAGAAGCTCTCAGGTGGCAAGTCCCAAAAAGAGTGCGGGAGAGAAGTACACTGGGAAGGCAGCTCAAAAACACATGCACTCTCATCAAAGAAAAAAAGTAGTGTTTGAAAAGCAAGCAATGAAACCAGTGATGTCAGCCAATCAAAGAGATGGTAAAAAGGCAATGCTCCATGGGAGGGACAAACACCAAACTGACAAGCTGGGGCACGAATAAGAAGTAAGCAAATGAGAACGACAGGAAAGCCAATCAAAGGTAAGCAGTGGACAGCTTCCAAGCCCATCTATGTTGTTGGCAAGCCACAATATGCCTCGCAACAGACAATGCATGAGCTGTTTAGTGGGCTTGACCTAACCAAGACTACAAGTCTCAGAATTAAAAGAAAATTCCTGGACTGGCAAAGTCACTCATGCATGGAACTGGGAAACTTGAAGTATCTGCATTCAGTGGATAGAAGCTGCAATTCGATATCCAGGGCCATACTGAAGAGAGTTCTGGCCTGATTGCACTCTAATTCAAGGGTGACAGTGGAGAACACAGCATAACTGCAGAGTTGGACTGCATCTGTATCATAAAAGTACATTGACCCAGAAGTAATATGGTCCAGAATTGTAATTTGATCCAGATTTGAATAAATGTTACCCAGCGACAACCTTGAATCTTCTCGAAACCTCAAGTTCCACTCATTGTGAGTCTCACACCTTTGAAGGCTGGGACGAACTGTCACTCACAGCAGGCCATATGTCACACCAGCTAATCAAGGCTAGAAGGAAATTACGAGCTCCAGATGCCCCTACGTTTAACTCCGGAGTATTGATAAGGCTGCATTACATTCTCCAGCCACAAGGGGAGCTCTCATGTAGAACCCTTCAGTTAATGGAAAGCACGGCTCTAACCACATCAAAGCTCTGCTCCACTACTTGAGAACCGTGGGCCTCATTTATGAACTTTTGCCGTAGGGCAGCGCTGCAGGCCTTCCTGCAGTGCTGTCCTACGGCAAAAGAAAAGGGCAGGAATGCGCCATATCTATCAGATACGGCACATTCCTGTCCTTTTCCCCTGCACCGGCGCACAATGAGCTGCCGTGCGCAAACGCAGGCACCTTTGCACCATGGTTAAAGAGACCGATATTTACGAGGCAGCATTAAGCCCAAAAAAGTGGCTTAGTGCTGCCTCGTAAATATGGAGCAGGCTCCTGCGCCACAGAACGTCACAGAAAGTGACGTTACGGCGGCAAAAGGGGCTTCATAAATGAGGCCCTGTACATTTTCCACACTGATTCTTTACAACAGGCAGCTCGCTCCATTTTCATTTCAGTGCACTTTTTAATCATTTTCCTTTCAATTTGAAATATCCCTGATGTCACTTTCCATGTTGTTATTGGTCAAAGAGTGTTTGATACCACTTCCTGAGATGTCAACAAATGTACTAATTAGTTCTTCTCTTAACAATGGTGAAAACCTAATAGCTCTCATCTGCCACTTCCCACTACCGCTCTACCGTTTTTCCGCTGCTGGAACCCACACACAGTCTGCAGTGTGGTCTAATATAACCCCGCAGCAAGTATATTGTTCCCTCCTACCACAAACATCTCAGATGATGCACAGACACCATAACGTGTAGCCAGGGGCGTAGCTTGGTCGGTATGGGGGGATGATTTCCCAACAATCACGCTGGGACATCTTGTTAAAACACATTTGGGGATATTCTCAAGAAATGGCGAAAATTATCGCTAACCTTGGTTAGCGATAATTTTCTTAACGCTGTGTACCGCGGGAAACTATCGCCTTGTTAGCGACGTATTCACAACACGTCGCTACATGGCAATAGCTACAGGGATCAGCAGTGAAAACTGCCGCTAACATTAGCGTGATGGCGATAGGAATTCCAGCGTTAGCGGGCGAAAACAAACAAAAGGCCCATTGGCGATAAAAAAACGCACGTAGTCAGCCTAACATGAGCTTTTTTATCTCTAATTGAAAAAATAGCCTATCAGTCTACCCCCAATAGAAAATATGCCCCCCAAAAAAGTGAAAAGCAGAATGGAGCAGCCAGGGCCAAGTGCAGCACACATCAATAACCCCCTCAAACCACCCAACATCCAGGATGACCAGGATGAGAGCCAGGATGCCTCGCTGGGCCTGCAGCCTGAGCCTGGATGCCTCGCTGGACCTGCGTCTTGAGCCTGGATGCCTCGATGGACCTGCGTCATGAGCCTGGATGCCTCGCTGGACCTGCGTCTGGAGCCTGGATGCCTCGCTGGACCTGCGTCTGGAGCCTGGATGTCTCGCTGGACCTGCGTCATGAGCCTGGATGCCTCGCTGGACCTGCGTCATGAGCCTGGATGCCTCACTGGACCTGCGTCATGAGCCTGGATGCTTCGCTGGACTTGCGTCAAGAACCGGGATGCCTCGCTGGACCAGCGACTGGAGCCCGGATGCCTCACTGGACCTGCGCCTGGAGTGGAATGCGTAGGAGCTGTGGAGTCAATGAGCCGTGGCGGTAGACATTGATGCACAACGATCGCCCGTACCTGGTGGTGAAATCTGGCAGGTCGCATGGAGACACGTTGCTGACCTGTGTGAGAAGACTGCCTTGCAACCCTTGGAGCTGTTAATGGTAGAGGCGCTCCTGCGCACCAACTCATTGAGGTCCGCGTCGCATACTATGATCCACCACTACACCGGGGTGCACGGAGGGGATTACCAACGGTGTGTGCCGTCTCCCTGCATCACAGGCCGGATGATGTTAGGCTGGCCATACGCTGTGGAGGGTGAGGCCCCTGTGCTACGCCGAACTTGTGTGGCGTGAGCGATGCAACTCCACGCCTAAGGGGGCCCTGCTGCATCAACTGCATCGGGAGGTCCACCAGCAGACTATGCAGCGACTGCTGTACCCAGCCTAGTGAAATCACACCTGGCTGAGGCTCCTGCTGGCTGAGTCACTGATTTGGAAAGAGTGCAGTGGCTTGCGCCACGCTGTCAATGTCCAGGTAAGGAGAAGGTGGGACGCGTAGCGCAGGAGGGCCGGGGGGCGAGTCGCTCAGGCCTATCACACGTAGATGACGCACCCCCAGTGGCGGCTCTTCTGCTATGGCGGAAGAGCGTTGCCCCACTGCCTCAAGCAGTGCAGAGGAGGAACAATCACCACATGATGATAACTCAATCAATCAATCAATCAATCAATCTCGGGAATTGTAAGCGCGCTACTCACCCGTGAGGGTCTCAAGGCGCTGAGGGGGGGGGGTCCACAGATTTGTTAGCCGAAGAGCCAGGTCTTGAGGGTCTTCCTGAAGGTGTACAGGGAGGGGGCGCATCTGATGTCTGCCGGTAGCTTGTTCCAGGTCTTGGCTGCAATGTGGGAGAAGGATCTTCCGCCTGCTCTGGCTCTGTGAATGCGCGGGGTTTCGGCCAGTGCGAGGTTGGAAGATCGGAGGTATCTTTTGGGTACGTGGAAGTTGATTCTGTCGTTGAGGTATTCGGGTCCGTTGATGTGTAGGCATTTGTAGGCATGAGTGAGGATTTTGAAGGTGACTCTTTTCTCCACGGGGAGCCAGTGGAGTCTTCGTAGGTGTTGGTTGATGTGTTCATGCCGGGGGATGCAGAGGACGAGTCTGGCGGTGGTGTACTGTAATGTCTGGAGTGTGCGGAGTAGGGACTTGTAAATGCCGGCGTGGAGTGTGTTTCCATAGTCCAGTCTGCTGGTGATGAGTGCATGGGTGACTGTCTCCCTTGACTCCGGGGGGATCCATTTGAAGGACTTGCGGAGGTTGCGGAGGGTGTTGAAGCAGCTGGAGGTGAGGGCGTAGACCTGTCGGTTCATGGTGAGGGATGAGTCGAGTACGATGCCGAGGTGTTTGGCGTGGTCCGAGGGGGTAGGTGGGCTTCCGAGGGCGGTCGGCCACCAGGTGTTGCCCCATGCTGAAGGGGTGTATCCAAGGACGAGGACTTCTGTCTTCTTGACGTTGAGCTTCAGCCAGCTGTTGGTCATCCAGACTGCGACGTCTTGCATTCCTTTCTGGAAGTTGAGTCTGGCGGTGGTGGGGTCTTTGGTGTGGGAGAGGATGAGCTGGGTGTCATCAGCGTAGGATACGATGTTGAGGCCGTGTTGTCGGACGACGGCGGTGAGGGGGGCCATGTAGATGTCGAAGAGGGTCGGGCTCAGAGATGACCCCTGTGGGACTCCGCAGGTGATTTACATGGGATAGGAGAGGAAAGGTGGCAGTCTGATCCTTCAGCTTCTTCCGGTGAGGAATGATCGGAACAAGTCTAGGGCTGTTCCTTGTATACCGGCGTCGTGTAGTCTGGCGACTAGTGTGCAGTGGGAGACGGTGTCAAAGGCTGCTGAAAGGTCGAGTAGGATGAGGGCTGCGGAGTGGCCTTGGTCCAGGAGGGTGCGGATGTCGTTGGTGCCGGCAAGTAGGGCGGTCACGGTGCTGTGGTTGCTTCGGAATCCGGATTTGGACGGGTCGAGGATGGCATTGTCTTCAATGAATCGTGTCAGTTCCCTGTTGACTGTTTACTCTGCAACTTTGGCCGCGAAGGGGAGGAGCGAGATGGGCCGGTAGTTCTTGAGGTTGGTGGGGTCAGCTGTGGGCTTTTTGAGCATGGGCCTGACTTCTGTGCACTTACAGTCGTCTGGGTAGGTGCCTGTTTTGAAGGTGGTGTTGGTGGGGCATTGTAGTTCGGATGCAATGGCGGCCGCGGCTCTGTGGTATATGTGAGGAGGGCAGGGGTCGGTGGGGGCCCCCGAGTGGATGCCTTTCATGGTCGAGGCGGTGTCTTCGGCTGTGACCGGCGTCCAGGTGGAGATGGTGGGCTGGCTGGTGTGTCCGAGGGCCGGGGGGTCTGTAGACCAGGGTTCCTCGGAGTGTGGAGTTGTGGCTGGTCTGGATGTGGAAGTGCAGGTGTTCGGCGGAGGGGAATGTTTCGCTGGAGGTGGTGAGACGGAGGGTGCTCTTGTGGGCAATGTCGAGGCCCACTCCCGGGAGAGTCGAGTAGGTTCCAGATTTCCAGGGCGTGTTTGTGCACGGAGCGCACATTGAGGAGGATGCGTCTTGGGTGTCGTCGGTGGTGGCGTCGGCTGTGTTGGAGGCCGGGGTGGTGGTTAAGGTCTGGCGGCAATGGAGGCAGGAGAACTGGCCTTGTGTCGTGTTTGGCGATGCCTGTTGGCAGTCTCTGAGTTTCCCGGGGTTGAGTGCGTGGAGGGTGGCTGTGCTGTAGCAGTGGGTGGCTCGAGATCCAGGGTTCCTGGTGCTGGTTGCGGTCGGGTCATGGACTGGCTTGCCTTAGGCGCACCTTTGGCGCGCCAGCCGCACACGTCTGCTGCGCAACCGCCATTAAGTGGGGTAGGGGGGAGGAACGATCAGCTGGGTGGCGGGAACGGGCGAGGACAGGGGTACAGGGCCGCAGGGGCAGCAGCAGGGGGAAGCGGGAAGCGCGGGCTCAGAGAAGCCAAGAAAAATTATTCAAAAGGGATAACTAACTGATGTAATCATGCTATGTATCCTCAGGGGGTGGGAGGGTGGGTAGGACTGCTCCAAACACGGAGCAGGGCATGGGCGGATTGGCATGCCCACTCAAGTGCGGAATGACTGTTTGCTCGGCCCACTCAGGCCGCCCGAAGCAGTCATGTGCACTTCCCAGTTCGCAATGCAGGCTGCATTATAGCCTGCATGGAGAACATGCCCACCCCCCCGGCTCCGGGCTGCATGACTTGTCCCGTTGCCAATTACCATTCCCACCGCCGCATCGCAGCGTTGTGATTGACTCAGGGGAGGGAGCCTGGCTGCCTACTTCCTTTTCCTGGAAGCAGACGCAGGAGAGCAGGAGCTACGGAGACACGGGACCCGGCTTTGAGGTAAGACTTCCCTCATTTGAATTGTTACCACACCCGCTCACACACACATCCAGTGTTCTTACCAGCGTTTACCACCTCACAGCTGTCCAGCCCCCCCCAGCACTTCTCAATGACGGCGGCTGTGCGCCCATGCACAGCAGGCGTATCACTCGTGTGCCAAAGGCACATACGAAGTTGCGACGCATGCCATAACATCGCATCCATTGCAATGCATACTAATACTAAGCACATTGCAACAGTAGAGTAGGTGTGGCATAGCGGAGACATGAAGATCACTATTCCCACTTCAGTGAGTGCTACCCAAAACTAACCTTTGCACCCCAAAGGTAAACCCTGGAATTCCTTTTTGAGCCCCCAAAACATACCCAAAAATCAGATTTTGAGCCAAATGCACACCCCAATTTTCATATTTTACCCCAAAACACACCCCAATTTTCATATTTTACCCCAAAACACACCCCAATTTTCACATTTTACATCCGAAACCCATACCCACCGTAAACTTTAAATTACCCCATTACTGACCTCACAATGCGTTGTCATCAAATGCGATGTAAATGCACCTGCGTTGTCGGAGTTGCGTTGTTAACGATGTACTGCCTGCGTTGTTATGGTCGTCTCCCGTGCCAAAGGCAACCCATAGGCTATGCCGTTTGCGTCCGTCTGCCCCTGGACCGCGCTCAGCACCAAGGAGCATTCCCCTTGGACACTCCACCACTACGACGCCAGCACCCTCCTCGCCATCAACCCTTGACGCCACCTCGCCTGCCCGGACCAACCTCTGCTCCAGACCGGACATCACCATCGCCATCACTGACGGATGCAGTATCACCCGCAAGGAGCACCCCGACCGTCAAGGAGGAGGCATTGCCGTCACCTACAGAAGCACACTCCGACTGACCACGCACTCTAATGACCCAAGGGTGACCATGGACCACCTCAACTCCCAGATTCGGACCAAGTCCAAGCACATCGTCTGCGGCACCTTCAAGTGCAGGCCCCCCGGGCCATGGCCCCCCATTCTCCAATGCCATTGCAGACCTCATTGCACCCCCGGGTCTCCCATCCACCGACGACATCCTACTCGGTGAACTCAAGTTCCACCTGGACAACCCCAGTGACCAGGACACCAACCCCTCCTGGAGAAGGTCCCCTACATCAGACGCAAGCAGCAAGTCACCGCAACAAGCCACATAGCAGGACACACGGTCGAGCACGTCACCTCCGCCAGCGGGAACTTCTACTGCAGCCACGACACCGGACTCTCCTGGGTCAACCATCATTGGTAACGTCACGTCTTCACCTTGCCCACCCGACGCCACCGCCATCATCGCACCCCCTTGCAGCTGGATCAAGGCCACCGAAGGACGTCTCGTCAACTCCCTCCGCACCAACACTCCACCAATGCTTCCAAACTATGACACCGCAGCGCGCAACCACCACTGATGGATCTCCAACAGCGCCCACATTCGGGCACCCCTCATGAACGGCACTGCGTCAGTACCTTCCGTGATGCAGTGCCACAGGGATAGACTGGCCCCATGCATTGATGGAGTTGCGTCATGGTTGTGACATGACTGCAGCAATGCGTGACTTTAGCGCAGACAGCTACGTCAGGATTCCTGACGTATCTGTCATTACTTGCGACATGGAGCGCTGTCCAGTGAATACAGCGCATCCATGCTGTCGCAAGGAGGGCGTAGTGAGAAGTGTTGCAACACTGTCTTGTCGCAGCGCAGCAACACTTTTGATGACTGGGGCCCAGGAATGCGCACCATCTTATTGATTGTGCGCATTCCTGCACTGTAGTTTTGTCGCTGGGCAGCGCTGCAACATTGCTTGCAGCGCTGTCCAGCACCAGAACCTGCTGAGATGTGGCCCCAAGTGTTATCCCCATTTTTAAGACCAGCTTTTTTCTGGTCTTAAGTTCCAGCAGCTAACGGGCCGTAGTGGGTGTTTTTTGATCGCATCGCTGGTCCGGGCGATCGTTGAGAATATCACGAAGTGTGGTTAGCGTGCGTTTTAGCACGGGAACGCCTACACTGCATATGATTAGCGTTAGTTGTCGCTAACATTGTTGGCGATGTTATTTGCGGCCGCCATCACCAGAAAGCTGTTGCTAACGGCTGTTAGCGACAGCTTGGGAATAGGGCGATAAAAATATCGCTGCATTAGCGGCAGAAAAGTGCCGCTAACGTGGCGATAACTGCTTGAGAATATGCCCCATTATATGAGAAGCAGGTCATGAGTGGGCTTAAGGGGCAGTGGAAAGAAAGAGGAGTGCGGATTGTTGGGGGACATAAACGCAATATTTTTCAAACTGATCAACATTTTTTAAGGCCCTCAAAACAGAAATGAGAGAGTGTGTGTTTTTTCTCAGTGTGGGATTCTGAAAATCCCAGGTGAAATCCGACAGGCACTTCACATTACCCGACTGAAATCACTTGTATCCAACTATTTACTACAGAACACATTTTTAGAGGAGTGTAACACTCCAAACACCCCCCTGGAGCTACGCCCTGGGGTGTAGCACACTCTGCTGATGCAATTTGGTGACACCACAAATTCATTTTAAATTACACTCAAGCCCTCAGCGCAACCAAGCTTTACCAATTCTTGCTCTAACACAATTTCAGGCACTTTCAATAGCTATGAGAGAACCAACTAACTGAGCAAGCAGTTTCCTAAATGACATGTCTTTTGACTGGTGTCTGCAGAGCTTTGTGTAATATATGCAGCTGATCTCCCACTTGTTCTGGGATTGCCAGTATTAGCTCAGCAAGAGTACATTCTGTGCTGAACACAGTATGTGTTTTGCTCGGTAGACAGCATCTTCAGCGTTTTCCCTATGTTGATGGGTAGCTGGCAATAGACGGCTCATTGTGCTGTTGTGTTTTGTTACTTTGGTTAATATTGGTTTAGAATATTGCACCCTACACCAATTACTTGTCTTCTTGCCACTAAGGGGGTCTTTGTTGCAGCTGTTATCTGCTTTAGACCATTGCAGTTGACTACAAAGGTATATTTTGGCCTACCATCTCCTAGCTGGCCATTGCTACTGTTTTTAGTTATTGTTCCCACAGCCGCGGCCCATGCAGGTAAGAGTGGTGGGGCCAGGTGGGTGGGGGGGTTTTCGAGAGACGACCACGAGGGAAAATTAATTATTTATTTAATTTTCCCTCTGCATCGTCTCTCGAAATCCCCCTCCACCCGGCCTCACCGCTCTTACCTGCACAGGCCGTGGCTGTGTTCCCAGTATATGGTACTCCAAGGAGGGTGAAAGTTTGTGTGCATTCAAACTTCTGTTGAACCCATCGGCATGAATGGTGTCAGAGGGAGTTGTAGGTGGTCTGTGGCTCTGCATGTGGTAAATAATCCCAACAGAGCACCTTTATGGGGAGCGATAAACTTTGCAACCTTCCTACAAACCATTGGAGGTACGAAATATCAAGTAGAGAATATTGAGTTACCAGAATATCATAGCCAAAATATTAAGGAACACCATATAGATAGGTAAGTGTATAATAGTAAGTATAGTTTCACCAAACGTAACTCCACATACATGAATCTTGACGATATATATATCTTCAAGGTAAATTGGTGTGGAGTTGAAAGGGGTCATATGGCTCGAGCAGTCATAATCACAGTAGGGAATAGTGCAGAGGCAGGATGCCAATCCAGAGGCTCACAGGCCTTCACAAACAAGGTCAGCACCACACAGACAGGAGTTTTAAGGGGTCACAACATGGAGTCTTTTCAGCAGCACTGTATGAAGAGGTCACAGGCCTCCTTGGGAATGATGACCAGAGACAAACTCCTGGTACAGCACAATGCAGGAGACAAGGAGACCCGAGAGAGGCAATGGGCAACCTTAGCGGCTTAAACCGCTGTCGTCTTCGCTCTCATCACACATGCTGCAGGTCACTCTAGATGTAGTCTTCGTTTAGGCTACGAAGCAATTGCAAGCCTCAGGTAACAGCCGTCTTCTTAGGGCGAAGGGCCTCGCTACAGTGCAGCAGGTCTCAGGCTTTGGGCAGAAGTAAGACAAGATCAGTACAACCAGGCACTCTACTCCTTCTCTGTTCAGGCTGTAGGAGCAACAGAGACCAGTCCTCAGTCCTTGGGGAGACAGTCAATGTTACTTTCCTCTGATAGCAGCCTTTCTCTCCAATGAGAGAGAGAGAGAGAGAGAGAGAGAGAGAGAGAGAGTGTGTGTGTGTGTGTGTGTGTGTAGGTGTGTGTGTGTGTGCCTGCATGCGTGCGTGTGTGTGTGGATAAAAAAGAATGAGTGAGAGAGTGTGTGTGTGTGAGATCCATATATTTGTCAGAAGTGCTTGCAAACGTGTTGTCCTTTGTGGGCTTTTCCTACTCCATGAATGTGTGGATGGATTTGTCAGTTTGGGTCGACCCACTTTCATGGACAGTTAGGTGCTTGATGTCGGTGAATGTGCACAGTGTTAAGGGGTGTATTTCTGTGGTCTGTGGTTTGGGCAGGTATTTGCACAGCTAGGTGGATCCTGTTGCCATCTGTCATCCAATCCCTGCAGGTTTATCCAACATGGTTGCAACTATTTGTCCAGATTCCTTCCTACACCTTGAGCACCATGTGAGTGGATTCTTAGAGTAAGAAGGAAAGAGGGATTGCATTGAGTAATAGGGTTCTGTTGGTGGAGTTGGTAGGTAGGAAAGTGAGGTGGTGGCCGGTGGGGTAGAGTTACAAGTGGTACATGCATGCAGGGTGCAGATGGAGGCAAAGATGGCGGCAAGGAGAGAGGTTGCATGTTGAATGGGAGGTCATGAGGAGTAACTGGAAGGAGTTGTCACTGAACAACACCAACTCGGATCGGTAAATAAGAGGGGAAAAAGCGCATGCATCATTATGTAGGTTTGTGCATGCACGGTGTGCACGCCTACTAAAATACGCAGCTGCCGTAGCTGTATCATAGAGCCTTTTTTTGTTTTGTTTTCTCTTTAGCACTGGGGATGCTGTACAACATCGCTAAAAGCCATTGACAAAGCCAATAGGTCTCGAAGGTGAGATCTATTGGCTTTGCTATTGCTTGTTATTCTAGTTCCAGCAAAAATACTGGCTTTGCCAACGGGCTCTACAGTGCCTCTGCTGATCCATACATAGAGCCCTGCAACTGTAAATTAATTTGGCTCTGCAGTGCCTGGTCCTTGCTACAAATCCAGGACTGGCACCCAGACCTTTTTCTAACACAGGATCTTAATCTGACCCGGCAGCATAATATTCAGCTCAGGTGATGCTTCTCCATGCACACCTATCTCATTCATGCTTTTATTCATTTTTGTGCTTTTATGTAGAGCAAACCAGGCCCGATGGCGTTAGAGTGCTTTTACAGGGACCTCTAACAAGGAGAAGAAGTGATATTCCCAGAATCACAGAATGCTGGGCTGCAGCTGGGATTCCAACCTGGTCTCCCAATTCCAAAGTCTAAAGTCAGCAGCTCTAGCGCAAGGCCACACCTTCCTACTATCATTAATGGCTCTTCTGCTACTCATGGGCACAGAGCCAGTGTGCTTTCCATGAACTTCCACATGTACATTGGGTGCTTCAGACTCTGATGTGGACTTTGTGGACTGGTCTGTAGCAACAGTATATTAACATGCAGTACAGATTTAAGGTTTACCAGAAAAGCGTTTACCAACGGTACCACAGCCCATCCCTGCCGATGATGCCTTTGTACACCATCAAAGAAAATGCATTATTCATCACTCAAATATATTAAGGTATATGGGCAAATGGCGAAATCAGATTTTAATTTGTGCATTTGTTTGCAGGTGGGGGGCACCAGCACCCATTACTGAGGGGCATGATCTATTTTTCATCATCATCAGATTAAAAAAAAAAACAGCTTGAGTGAGACAAAAAAGACAGGAAGTGGAAGGTGGTGGAAGAGAGAGGCAAGAGGTGAAATCAAAACTAGATAAGCTTGGCATGCGTGCCAGAACCGGAAGTCCTGCAATACGTCATGTGTTCCAGTTCAGAACGTTCTGTAAACATGAGGGGGCAGAATTACAAGCTCCTTGCAACACTTCTGCGCCGGGGTTGCGTCACTTTTGTGACGCAGTGGCGGTGTAAACAATGCGCCACATTGACAACGTGACGCATCTAGAGAGATGCGTCATGTTGTAAAGCCCTGCGCCACATTATACCTGCGCCAGGTATAATGTTTGCAGGGTGGGCGTTCCGACGCAAGAAAGCCTCGTAAAAGTGACGCAGTGAAATCTACAAGATTTCACTGCGCCACTTCTACGACGCCACTGCGTCAAAACCTAAGGAGTGACGCAGCACAGTGGGTAGGCCTTCCTGAGCATTGCTGGAGTTGCGTCGTGCTTGCGACACAACTCCAACAATGCGTGACCTTTGCACCAACAGAAGCGTGACGCATCTGTCAATCCTTGCGCCATGGTGTGCTGCATTGTAAATGCTACTCATCCATGGTGGCCGCAAGGGTTTTTTTGCGTGATGCAAGTAAACAGACGCATCTCTGCTATGATGCAGAGATGCGTCAGTTTCTTGTAAATCTGCCCAAAGCCTTTGTGCTGAAGTCAGCCGCCTTTGGTCCTATTTTTCATAAAATGTTCCTCTCTGGGGCAGAGCCTGCCCCAGGCCGGCTAGAGAGGGTCAGTATCTCGTGAGGGCTTTAATACTGTAAGGGCCGTGTTTTGACTCCATTCAGGCCCTTCGCACTCACATTAATGAAGTGAGAGACGTGCTCGAGTTAATATAGCACCATCTCCCATTAATTTATCATCCTCGTTTTCCCAGTTAGATCATTAGAATAATATTTTCACTTCCCAGCAGCACTTGCTTTAATTGCCCTCTCTTCTTTGTTCACCCCATCGCCGCCCCTAATGAAAGCCTGCATTGCCAATCAACAGGGCCCCATATCATAGCAACACATACTGTGTTCACATAAAGGCGTAAAACATCAGAACGTCTTGTCACTTTCCACGGAATATCACCTCAGATAGTTTATGTAAGTTGGAAATTCCAGTTAATTAACACGATAAAAAGCATTTAAGGCAGAAAACTGTGTAAAGCACGTACGTCCAATTAAAATATACTCTTGTGAAGGGGGAGAATTGGTGATGTAGTTGTTTTCTATGTTAAACAAGCATAGACACATACAAGAGGTTTGACTTTTGTATAGTGCATGCATACAGAGAAGCGCAAAAAACATGCCCACATCCATACATATATCACACTATTTCTACAATTTTACTTATAATATAGATGATGTAATGTGTTATTACATATGTGAAATAATGGGTGAAGTTATAAAGATGGCACGGGTGAATGGAAGGTAAGGTAATCTTTTTACCGCAACAGCTCAATTTCCTGACTTATGAGGATTTGTTTTGTAGTCATTATTCACCTCCTGTCAACCTTTAATAAGCATAATTCCATCCTTAAAAGACACATATTTATATATATATGTTACATAGTGGTGGTCAACAGTATGGGGCGATTATGATGCGGTCGGAAAAGGCTCCGACTGTCAGTCGGAGCCTTTCAGAGCGCATCAAAATATGTTGGTCGGATTCCTTTCCGACCGCCTCATTACGATGGAGGCGGTCGGAAAGGAATCCAATCGGTCATTCCAACTGGCTTCTGACGGGCTCAGAGAGCACGTCTGCCAGTCGAAATGCGGCCAGTAATCCCAAGGGCGTCTCTTTCCGTCCGAAGGCTTACGATGTCAAATTTCGACAGCCTTTCTGTGCTGGCCTTTCCGACACAGAAAGGCTGTCGGAACTCGACTTTGGGGGACCCTAGCAGGGCCCCCATGGGTGCACGTCCTCCGGTTGGAGGCCGAGGGGGCACCTATGGTGCCCTCCTGTTGATCGGTGCACCCCGTGGCAGGCACCTTGAGGTGTTTGCCACGGGGTGCAGGGATGAACTGCACCTCCTATTTTAACAATGGGAGCATGCATTCCGGCCGGAATACATGCTCCCATTGTAAAGTATAGGCATGCGACCGAACAGTGTTTTGTCGAATCCTAATTAGTCAGTCGGGACCGCCGGCCGAGGTCGGTCGGTCCCTTGACCGAGAAGATGTCGGGCGGAGGAAACTCCGCCCAACATGGTAATGAGGCCCTATGTACTTATATTTAGGTCAGAGTTTCCATTGGAAGAGAACTTTTTGTTTCACTAATACCATTTGAACCATTTGAAAAGCCTGCACGAAACTTTCCAAAGGGATATTCAGCCACCACAGCTTCTTCAAAGAAAGTTTTGGACTAATACATTAAGGCTAGGGGGTATGTAAAGAGGAGGAGGTTCCTACGTGTGCTAGGCCCTAATTGGCTGTGTGTTCCTAACTCATCTGGCATCTGACTTTATGGTGTTTTTAGGAGCGCGCATACCCCCTGCAGCCATGCGTGCTTTATTGGGGCAATCTCCCCTGACCATTGTAATATCACTGCGCCTATCTGTGGAATTGATCAAGAGTTTCCTGCCTTGAGTGTTTTTCTGCCAGCTATGCACCGTCCCACCTGTGACCCATCAATCAGTAATCCCAATCCTAGGTCACGGGGCCTGCCTGACTACATACTTGCTTTCGAGGTAGATGTGGAGTTCTGAACGGGCAATTCTTTTAATAAGGACGATAGTTCATTTTTATCGATAAGCACATCGATATCCATATTAACATTCCCGCCCTAGTTGATTCTTCAACTCCACTATCTAACTCATGCGTTTGTACCATTATTTTATTTGAGTCCTGTTGTTCCACATGCTTGCTTTTGACTACGACAACCTTCCTAATTACTTGTATTAGACCCAGTTTGAGGACTGCGTTTTCACAGCAGGTGATCCCCAATTGTATGACCCCCACAACCCAATAGAAGCACACCAATAACTGACAACAGTGATTTACATAGACCAAATATCATCGTGGGAGCCAGGAGAACCAATTTGAAAGCCGCTCCTGCTCAGGGGCACCTCCCTCTTAATGCATGCTTCTCTGTAGATTATGCAGTGCTTGGATGTCAATTGTCAATTTTCCATTTTCCATGTCATTCCATGGGATGAATGTACAGCAGGCAGACAGATCTTGGCACAGACCCTTCCCTCCATTTGCGGTCATGAAGTGCAACACATAACAGTGCTGAATTACTATGAGACGGATGGCTCGCATTTCTTAGTTGATCAAATTGAGGCCAAGCTCAGTGCTGTTCATCATCTTGAGCATTTCCCACTGGGTGATCTGGAGCCAGAGGGCATTAGCTTTTGTCTGCAGGGTGAATAGGGGTATTGACCCCCCTGTCCCCAGCTGTGCTTTTGTGAACAGCCTAAATTCTTCTGCAATGTCTTTGCAATGAGCCCAGCCAAAATAGTCCGCAGCTCTCCTTTCATGAGCTTGGTGCAGCAAGGTGGTCTTTTTCTTTAACAGGTTCTGGTACAACTCTATTAGCTCTTCTCCGGGAATGCCCAGGGTCTGGGGGTGTGCAAGGTTACCAGGGAACACAAATCGCTCCATCCGTGAACCAGCTGAGTATAGGCATCAATAAGCTTGGAGGTGCCGCATTGCATATCTGGAATATATAAAATCCCTCAGCAGTTTCATTCATGCCCATCGGAAGCGTTCCTTTTCTTCTGAAACTTAAGGAATACAGGGTAAGTTTCCATACATCAGAGGTTGACCCTTCCCTTCTAACCAAGTGTATCCACCCACCTCGGTGTCCCAGATTTCCTTTCATGGGCAAGCCATACTTTCATTAAACTCTCCCCCCTGTGACCCATTCCCCTTTGTATCCCTGAGCTGGACGGCCCTACACAGGGATTCTATGTCAGGAGACCACTTGTTGTCAAAGAAGACTGCCCCGGATACACTAAGAGCCATTCTCGGTCCACAGATGGACGCTGGAGTGGACGTATTTGTGCACTGAGTTGGGGGTTTGGCTACCTCCAAAATTCTCTTCTCTGGGAAATCTTGGGGCCAGGTGATATCCTCCCCTATGGTACCCTTACTACGCATTCTGTCCGCTCGGTTTGGATATCAGTGGGTTCATTGAAGATGTATAGCGCTGTTGGGTTGGTGTCGTATCGGGTCAGGTTTACAACTACCCTGTGCAGCTGTATCTTTTTGGGTTGGATCTTGGCCCTTATCCTACACAGGTAGAGGTGAATTAGGCATATTGCTTTCTTGGGGGCTACTTCCTATCTGCGCCTACGCATGTGGGATCAACAAGCAGACATAACAATACCTGGCTGATGCTTGGCAGCCGACTGAGGTCATGTGCTGTTACCAGGTGTTATGTAAAAGAGCGCTATGCAGTGCATGTGGGATGCTGGTGTTCTGTATAGTGTAATCGTAGGTGACATACAAAAGTTCCCTACGCAGGTGCTGTAGTTCCCCATTAGTAAATCTCTTTTGACCCAGCAGTTCCTCAGTGGTACTCAAGTGTGGGACTACCCATAGTAGGCAGATTGTATACAACCATACAAGAATACATAACTTTTGTCATGATATTGTAGTTCAAGGTGTGAGTCCCTTTGGAGCCGTCTGCACTCCTCCGGTGTCTCTGTTGGTTCTGACCAATTTGACAATGTTCACAGTATTTAGTTCATGGGTGTCATCTTCATGTAGGGGCAAGACTACACGAAGAAATGGTGCACCCAAGCTGCTGTTAAGCAGACCCCTCACTGAGGGCCCGTAGGTTTTCCTCCTTCCATTGGCGTAAGTTCGGAAATGTGCTTTTTTGCCTTCTTCGTGGGGGTTGACGACAAGTCGCATTGGTGCACTTTGTTGTCTTCTCCGTTACCTGTTTTGGCTGATTATTAACCCAGAACCTTTTCACATGCTCCGTTATTAATGGTTTTGGAGACCCTGTATTTTACCCTGGGGTGTGATCCCAACACTACACTAGTTGCAATCTAGTGAGGCACCGGAAGGTGACCCCTATTAAAAACGTCTTTTAGTGATTTGGGGAGTGAGGGTGAATATTATTCTCTAGACAGACTGTTTTTAGGTCTCGGCCTGCACCAGCGCTTGAGCTGGTCTGGCCGAGAGTTTTAGTAAGCAGGTTTTGGAAGTGCAAACCCACTGGCTTTCGGCTGGCGACCAGCTTGCGTTCACGTGAGCGTGCACGCGCGCCATCTGCCTTTCCTCCCCCTCCCTCACCAGAGAGCGCGTTTCCATTCCTCGCATCGCTGGCGAGGCGCCATCTGCCTTTCCTCCCCCTCCCTCACCCCTCGCGTTTCTTGTTTCTCCTTCCATGTATTCTAGTCACTTCTTCCTGTCCTGTTTCTTCTCTTTCCCTCACGTTTCACTTACGTCTTTATCTCTGTTTTCTCTGACCTTTCTCTCTACCCCCGTTCATTGCATCTGCTTTTTATTTATTATAAAAATAATTATGGGTCTGGGCCCTGGGGTGCTCGGAATCCATGGACAGCGCATACATTCCAGCAGCCCGACGAGGTGAGGGAGACACCTAGCCCTTCTCTTCCTATTCAGCCCACTCCTTTCGCTCGGCAACCTCAATTACTCCGCTCCGTGTCCAGTTTAAAACTCTCCACCCTCTGATGTTTGTAAACTGTTCAGTGCATCCCTTCTGCAGACCCACACCTTCTACGCTTTACACCCATCTGTCTTCCTTTGTTCCTGCCCTCATTTGCTGCATTTTCGCTCAAGCTTCCCTCTAAGATAAGATCCTCTTTAACCTGTGTCCTTCGAACCCTGCCTCCCGCTGCCACCTTTCTCCTCTTTCCAGCATAAATTGTAGCACAAGACTTCAGGTCACCAAGTACTCCTTCTCTCCTCAAAGCTGGATTTTCATTAGCAACCTAAAGCATTCTGGGAAGTGTAGTCCTAGTCCACTTCAGTTGCTCTATTCCGAAAATGATGATTGGTGAAAGAAAAGGCCACCCAGGACTGCTTCTGGTGACATGGAGTCCTCTGGTACTCTTACCACAGCGCCCTCAGCCCCTTCCACTTCCGAACATCTTCCCTGCTCCCCAATCTGTAGATCGTAGACTTGAGGCAAAGGGCTGCAAGGTCGGCGGAGGTCCCTGGATTGATGTTTGGAGTAGGGGAGGGGCTTGCAATCACAGAGTTTAGTATGATCTTGAGTTGAACAAAGGTGCATTTTAAATGCCGTTTTCAATTGCTTGTTTAAGTTTGCTGAATTAGTTGGTCTGGCCTACAGCTGCCTTTGGTTGAACACCTATTTTGTACAGTGCTAGTACTTAAAGAGCCATTTTAGTCAGCTCACTGCTTATTTCATTGGGCCCTAGAATTCCATCCATAGGGACATCAGACTGTGTTGAGTAACTAGTTAAGGCGGCCCTTGCGCAGATTCCTGGGGAGTTTCTGTGTAGAAAAAAATCTAAGTTGCATAACTCAACAGGAGTTTTGCACTGTCACAGGCATTTGGCACTGTGCTCGTGTCAACTTTCATTGCAATAACCCTTTGTGTTCATCAGTTGATTGACATTATTCCTTGCGCTGCCTTTCCTCCAGCAAGCATCTGCCCTATACTGTAGTAACTGTTTGTTTTTGTTGCTTTATTCCCATGCCACACTCCAATGATTTCTTTACCCTATCATTTTACTTTCTTTGATACACTTCCACTCTCTCTCCAACTCTCCCCTAACATAATCGCTCTATTGTTCTCTCTCCCTTTGTCTCCTCTTTTGCTTTTTCCCTCCTTCCCACTGTCTAATTTTTTAATTCTTCTTATTTACTCTTTTCTTCTCCCCCTCCCACTCGTTTTTCTTTTTCCCAATAATCCTTATTGAAAATCAGACTTCCACACATTCACGCAGAGCTCGGTCATCAGGCACATTTCATAGCACACTAACAGATTACAAGTAAAGTAGGACATAAGGTTAGTGGGTAAAATTGGGCAAGAAGGGATTACGGAATAGGTTATGACACAACAGTATAAACGGTGACATTATTATAAACATTGTCGCTCTACAAACTATGCAGGTCACTCCTTTGATTTTCCTTGCAAATCAGTAACCTGGTCCATGTTCTACTACAACGCCGCTCCCGAGAGACAATCGAAGGAGAATCTGCAAAATGACCTTTGGGTTCAGAACCATCAGCACATGACATATTGAGGTGTGAGAAAATGTGGAATGTGTCAAATATTTCGTTAGGCATACAATGGAAGCTGTACCCATTGCTTTCACCAGATGTCTAGCCTGTTCTGCGACCCTCTCGCAGCCCCTTCACCAACAGTAATTTGAAGAATTTAGTTCTGAAGTGTGCAACTATTATTTGGTGGTATTGTGTAGTTTGGTAAAAACTGATTGTGCTAGGAGAAGTTTGCCTTAACCCGGGAAGGGGGGGGGGGGTGCAATACTGATATCCAGGCATGAGTAAGAAGTATTCATCCATTAAAATATTTTGGAATGGAGGTCCGGGTTATGTTCTCAAAAAAGAAGCGCTTACTAATTTTTGGGGCCTTTTTGCTATCGTCTCACTTTCTACTTCCTATTGTACAATGTGAGTTGTGCTTTATTTAGGACAAAAGGTGTCTCGGTTTATTGTTACCTTCTGCTTTGTACAGCATGATGTACAGCATCGCCAAGAGGCACTGTCAACGACAGTAAGTCCCAAAGGCGAGACCTATTGGCATTGACAATGCTTGTTTTATAAGCCGTTGAGCCCGCCCCCCCTCAATCTTACTTGGGTGGTTATCAGACCTTCGATATTTTGATTCTGAGTGATCAGATCGGTGATGGGTATGTTAGTAAGGTGGTCTCATGAATACAGGGAGGGAGAGAACTGTGGCTTTTAGTAGGAGCCCTATGGGTGGCGCTAGTCTTGCCAAGCATTGCTTAGCTCAGCATTGCTATATGTGTGCGGATATATGGGAAGAGGGGGCGTATTGCAGTTTGGTGTTGCTGGTGTCTGCCACGCGCTCTGTGAGCACATTTTGGTGCTTGTGCTCCTCCCTGTTCCCGGCACGTGGTGTGTAATGTGGCCCTCCTTCATGGACTCAGATACCTGGTTTTGATCTCAACCCTGCCTTTGATCTAGAATCTTCCTTTTGGGCTAATTTTGGGTGGTTTTACTTTTAGTTTGGGGC
The DNA here is from genome assembly GCA_963921515.1 of Calotriton arnoldi. Classification (NCBI taxonomy): domain Eukaryota; kingdom Metazoa; phylum Chordata; class Amphibia; order Caudata; family Salamandridae; genus Calotriton; species Calotriton arnoldi. The sequence continues at coordinate 3,815,411 of CAWUFW010000375.1, forward strand.
GTGTGCCTTGAGCAGGCACCATTCATTGTATCCCTTGCCCTGCAGGGAGAGAGTCTGAAGCTGCTCTGTGGTTCTTCCCCCCTCCCCTATACTGCCCACTGTGGGTTCAGCAGTTAGGGCAGACTGTTTCCTAGATGGAGCCTGCAAGGTTGGAACAACGTGGGCGGAATATGCTTGGAAGGGGGTTGAACCTGGAAGGGGGTGCACCCAATGCCCTGCAATCCACCTGGAATGGGGGTAGAGACTTGGAAGCCTTCGTCCCTGGCACCCCCTCTCCCTCGGGCCACACCCCGCCTTGGAGGTTTCCGTGAGACCCCACTAAAGTCTCGAGCTAGTTCTTACGCAGACGTAGGGTGACCACATTTTCCCAAAAACCCCAAAAATCTGGATATTACACAAAAATGGGAGTAGGATCTCAATTTTGCATCGTTGAGGGGTGCAAAATGCCTGGAAGATGGTGCTCGCCAATGGAGCCAACACAGACCCCTAGGCACTATGGGACATAGGCTAACTATGGGCTCAAAAAGGTGGTTTGCTGGGGTAGTTTGGATCTGTGATAGCGACAAGGTGCTACCTTCCCACACTGTCACCCCACCCTACTGGGGTTGTGGCCCAGGTCCCAAGCTTCCATCACACATTCACAGCCATTCGCAGAATGCCCAGATTCTTACCTCAGAAATAGTAATGAGGCAGGAAGTTTTGCGACTTCCTACAAATAACATTTTGTGCTGCAACTTAGTACATCTGGGAACAAAGGACAAGGTAACCCTACTCACGGGGAGCCTGGGTAAGTAAGTTAGTGGGGAAACAATGGCTCCTGTGGAGTAATAAAGGTTATTTCTAATAAAAATGTGCACAATGGCAATATACAGGGTTAGATTGATGTCAAAAAGAAAGCTAGCCACAAACACTGAGGATGCAGTCGATTTGTAAAATTGTTTATATAGTAGGTAAGTGAAGAAAACAATATATACATAGAGCTTGGGAGTCGAAATACTTTTGTACAACAAACAGTAATTAAACAATAGTGAGAGGTGTCCCAGTGAAAAACGTTTGGAACCTAAGCTAGTGGTGACATAGTATGTGACATATGTACAAGGTTTCACTTTAGAACATTTTGGTGACCATTGAAAATTTGGCAATGTATTGAACAACACTTTATACAATCATAAGTGCTGGGTAATGATTCGCCTTTGTAAACTGTCGACGGCGTTTCGACCCTGTATGAAATGTAGGGTCTCTTCAGGACCTAGAAATGTCGGGACACCTAAAAGAAATGGGAGGATACCATCAGTGTTTGGCCATGGTGGGAAACTGCGTACATGAGGGCAAAAGCTCTGAATGTGAGTATACCTGAAGGGAGGCCTGCACTGCCTAATGTGAAGAACAGTGTCACCGTGAAGATAGTGAAGAAAAAGAACTCACAGGGGACCCAGCCGGGCGCTGTGAAAAAGTGAGAAATGCATAGTTGTCAGATTGAGGCATAATAGCATTATTGATATATTGTACAAGGCGGAGCCAGAGGAACTTACCCCATGTGAGGGTAGTACTAGGCAGGCAGAGGGGATGGCTGAGCCGGAAAAACTCGGCGATAATAGAGGCACTGAGTATTCACATTTGTCAAGCGCTGTGTGGGAGAAACGTGAGGTTTAGCTAGAAGCATATTACTCTGTGGTACTGTGTGGCTACAATTAGCGGTAAAGAGAATTCAATCTTACACGTAAGTGTATGTCTACGCTCTGTATGCACGAGAGCAGAGCCGCACTATGATTCAGGATACTGGCTCACCGGGCTGCAGCTCCGTGTAAACAAATAATGCGAGGGATTTACGTCAATGAGTTGAACTCTAAAATTATAAAAAGGCGGGCGCTTAGTAAAAAGAAATTTACGTTAACAGTGTTTCGAGTATCTATGGGCAAGGAGTTAAGAGCTATCTGTACCTCGATTTTGCTAGGATAGCGATTTGTATGCTCCCCGAGTGCTGCTCGAACAGAGGAGCGTCCGTCTCCCTGTTCGGTACGATGACAGCGAGATAATGGATGACTAGCGGTAGATAAAGAAACTGTTCCCGCCAAATGGCGGTGAAACAGACAAGGCTGTGTGATCTGGGGCACCGATCTGATCTGTGGTTCTGTGTGCCATAGTAGAAGTGAACAACAGACTAGTGGGCTATTAATGATCACTGTAACGCTTAGAACATTGTGTCATATTTATATAGCAGGGAAGTAAACAATGTATAGATGGATTCTTGGCAGTACTGTTACAGTCTCTAAGTGTGGTGGAATGTGGTCAGGGACCAATTGTGATTTTAATGACTTTGTTCTATATCTGAATTCTACACAACAACACTTGACTTTTACTTCCACAATACACAAATCCAGTATTGCTTTCTTGGATTTGAACATACAATATGAAAACGGGAAACTTTACACCTCTCTGCATAGAAAACCTACTGAACGCAACACACTGCTCGCCTACAATAGTCACCATCCACGCGCACTCAGAGATGGACTACCCTATGGGCAGTTTCTGCGGTTGCGCCGGAATTGTGCAAAAAAAGAAGACTACATGAAAGAAGCCAACACACTGAGAGAGAAATTGATGGCAAGAGGGTATCCAAACAGGCTAGTTAAAAATTCCTTGAAAAGAGCCTGGTTTTGCCCCAGAGAAACACTACTCGCCCCCAAAGAAAAGTCCAAAATAAACAGACTCATCTGTGTTACCACGTTTGGCATACATACCAACAAAATCTGTAAATTGATAACAAAAAACTGGCACATCATTAAAAGCATAAATTCCAACATTGAAGTCCCCATGTTTGCATTCAAACGGGGCAAAAATGTGAAAGACCACCTCATTAGATCATCTCTAGAAACCCCACTACAAACTACTCGATCATTGAAGTCTACCTGGGGCCTACCAGAGGTCAAAGGACATTTTAAATGTGGAAACTGCGTAGCCTGTGCCTTCACTGTGAACACCAAGACGTTTGAACACAGAAACGTAAAACACACGCTGGAATTTTTTGCCAATTGCAACACAAAAAATGTGGTGTACTGTATAACATGTCCTTGCGGATTGCCCTACATCGGGCAAACCCAGCAACCAGTGAAAGCACGAATAGGACAACATCGCAGCAGAATCAGAAATTCAGTACCCAATGCCCCCTTGGTCAACCATTTCTCTGACAAAAATCATACAGCAGATGATATCAGATGGCAAGTGATAGACAAAGTATCCATTCCACCCAGAGGAGGAGACCTTGCTCAAATTCTACAACGATTAGAATGTCGCTGGATTGAACGCACTAATTCTATCATCCAAGGGTTGAACTCTGCCGAGGAATAGCGTGGGTTCGTTACCACACTTAGTACCTAACCACTAGCTGCAAATACAATATTTTTCATTTTTTTGCCTGTTATACCATATATGTGACACAATATTCGAACGTCACTGTGACCAATACTATTATCCGTGTAGTCCCGCTGAGCAGGTTCACTCCACATTCCACCACACTTAGAGACTGTAACAGTACTGCCAAGAATCCATCTATACATTGTTTACTTCCCTGCTAAATAAATATGACACAATGTTCTAAGCGTTACAGTGATCATTAATAGCCCACTAGTCTGTTGTTCACTTCTACTATGGCACACAGAACCACAGATCAAATCGGTGCCCCAGATCACACAGCCTTGTCTGTTTCACCGCCATTTGGCGGGAACAGTTTCTTTATCTACTGCTAGTCATCCATTATCTCGCTGTCATCGTACCGAACAGGGAGACGGACGTTCCTCTGTTCCAGCAGCACTCGGGGAGCATACAAATCGCTATCCTAGCAAAATCGAGGTACAGATAGCTCTTAACTCCTTGCCCATAGATACTCGAAACACTGTTAACATAAATTTCTTTTTACTAAGTGCCCACCTTTTTATAATTTTAGAGTTCAACTCATGGACGTAAATCCCTCGCATTATTTGTTTACACGGAGCTGCAGCCCGGTGAGCCAGTATCCTGAATCATAGTGCGGCTCTGCTCTCGTGCATACAGAGCGTAGACATACACTTACGGGTAAGATTGAATTCTCTTTACCTCTAATTGTAGCCACACAGTACCACAGAGTAATATGCTTCTAGCTAAACCTCACGTTTCTCCCACACAGCGCTTGACAAATGTGAATACTCAGTGCCTCTATTATCACCGAGTTTTTCCGGCTCAGCCATCCCCTCTGCCTGCCTAGTACTACCCTCACATGGGGTAAGTTCCTCTGGCTCCACCTTGTACAATATATCAATAATGCTATTATGCCTCAATCTGACAACTATGCATTTCTCACTTTTTACCAGCGCCTGGCTGGGTCCCCTGTGAGTTATTTTTCTTCACTATCTCCACGGTGACACTGTTCTTCACATTAGGCAGTGCAGGCCTCCCTTCAGGTATACTCACATTCAGAGCTTTTGCCCTCATGTATGCAGTTTCCCACCATGGCCACACACTGATGGTATCCTCCCATTTCTTTTAGGTGTCCCGACATTTCTAGGTCCTGAAGAGACCCTACATTTCATACAGGGTCGAAACACCGTCGACAGTTTACAAAGGCGAATCATTACCCAGCACTTATGATTGTATAAAGTGTTGTTCAATACATTGCCAAATTTCCAATGGTCGCCAAAATGTTCTAAAGTGAAACCTTGTACATATGTCACATACTATGTCACCACTAGCTTAGGTTCCAAACGTTTTTTCACTGGGACACCTCTCACTATTGTTTAATTACTGTTTGTTGTACAAAAGTATTTCGACTCCCAAGCTCTATGTATATATTGTTTTCTTCACTTACCTACTATATAAACAATTTTACATATTGACTGCATCCTCGGTGTTTGTGGCTAGCTTTCTTTTTGACATCAATCTAACCCTGTATATTGCCATTGTGCACATTTTTATTAGAAAGGAGCCATTGCAACTTAGTACATCAGCATATCTCATAATGATGGTGGGTTTGCAGACCAGCCGGTGTTCCAATACACTGTGATTTCACCATAGCACTTTAGACACTTGCATGTTACATTTCTTTAAATGTGAGACATGATTCAGACATTAGTAAAGAAAGAAATGCTAAAATGAGAGCGCTAGTGTTTCTCCAGCAGTGTAGTATGTTCCGTAAAAACTTTGTGATCTGAGCCGCATCAAGCCTTCTTACATATTCTTGAGCATTTGGCTATTTTACATTTTCATATACTACTAAGTATTCAGCAGCCTTTTCTGATATTTAATTTCACCTCTGGGATTTGTAAGTTTTGTTCACCATTTAGCAATTAAAAGTCTTTGATTTTCTTTTCAAACTCTTTCAAATAGTAGCTCATCACTACTTCATGTTGGTATACTGCATCAGTTTCATCTTCTAAAAGATCCACGTTGCATTGCCTGCAAACCTTCTTTTTCCCTACTTTCAATGTCTGACTCTATTTGACTGTGTCTGTATCCAGTTTATAGATACTTACCCTTATTTTGTGTATGTTTATGTTTAGTTTATGGAGTGTTTGTTGGTCTTGGAGGTTGTGAATTATGATTTTGGAAATGAGACTTAGGTATATGATAAGCGATGACAGGTGTTGTTCTGGAAGTTGTATTGACCGTGAATGGGTTGTATAAACTATAGAATTTACCAAGACAGAAATGTATCAGCTTTACCTTCAATAATTAGGGGAGGACAGTCTCTGGATGCATCTTTGATTGCCACCATTGAGAACTTGTGCAAATTTTGGCTATCAGGGCAGCCCCGCAGTCCTTCCTGCTGCGCTGCCCTACGGCAAAAGAAAAGGGCAGGAATGCACCGTATCTAACAGATACGGTTCATTCCTGTACTTTTCCCCAGCGCTAGCGCACAATGGGCTGCCGTGCGCCAACGCAGGCACTTTGCACCATGGTGCAAGGGTGCCTGCGTTGCGGGATGATTATTTTTGTGCAGGAAGGGAAACCTTCCTGCACAAAAACAGTCACAAGAGGCTTTATCCTCTTTCTACATGTGCTGCAGAATGCAGCACACATAGAAAAAGGAAAAACGAGGAGATATTTCTCCTCGTTTTGCCTCCCTTACACCTCCCCTGTGGAGGCGTACATTTTTGGCAATGCTTCAGATTTACGATTTCTCCTAAATCTGAGGCAGTGTCAAAAATCCATGAATGTTGCTGGGAATGCCCCCAACAACACCCACTGCACACCCCTTTAGGCAGCAGTAAGCCAAAAAAAGTGGCTTAGTTCTGTCTCATAAATATGGAGCAAGCTCCTCCGCCACAGAACTTCACCAAAAATTGACATTCCGGTGGCGCAAAGGGCCTCATAAATGAGGCCCTCAATACATAGATTTTTTAAACATTCACACTCTATTTGACGAGACCATCTCCCTGATGCAGCCAGCGTTGTGCTTTTATTTCCCATTTGTAATGAGGCATTTATTGGCCCTCGTCAAGACTGCTTCAATCTGCAGGTAGTTACTTTGAATCCCTAAGAGGGTCAACTCATTCATCTGTGGTTCATGATTGAGTTAATATTTTCATTGGTTAATAGTAACACTAGACATTTAGAGCACATTGTAGTTGAAACTGCAGTACTGACCGCTATTTAAACAAACATTGGCAATATGTTTGACTTTTGTATAGTGAATGTGCATGAACAGCCAAATAAATGACACTTGCAAAATATGCAGACAGAGCAATGCACACACAGACCAACACAGCTACAGCCAATCACTTGCAATGTTTGATTGGTTCAGCATTCCGTCCATCATCTGTTCTTTTTGCATTAATCACTTACAGGCCGGCAAACAAACATACACCCATATATACAACTCTAAGGGAACACAGTACACCTGATATTTGTGGCTCTTGCTGATTTCAAGTCGCCAAATTTCACGTTGCCATGTGGAGTACCACAGGGCTCGTCATTGAGCCCTACCCTTTTTAATATCTATGTTGCACCACTGGCTAGGCTAATTAGATCCCTGGGTTTCTCTGCTATCTCGTACGCAGATGACACTCAGATTGTGGTCTCAGTGTCAAGTTCTCCAGACGATACAGCGGCACAGTTCCATACCTGTCTGTAAGAAAGTGGCTCAGTATATACTGCACCAAAGTGAGGTACAGCGTGTACAGAGTCCAGCAGTCCCCAGAGGTAGGCAGAGGTTAAAGTTAGATAGAACCTTACTCTCTAATAGTGGTAGCTTGGTCGAGCAGTAAGGCAGTATCAGAGGACAGTGTTAAGCATTTGATGTACACACTCAGTCAGCAAATGAATTCACACACTCAAGAACTGAACTCTAGGCCAATTGTTTTGTATAAAAAAATATACTGTTAATTTATTTTAGAGTCAAGTAAGCTTGGTGCAGTTGAGCATAAAATACTTTACAGGTTTAAGATGCTGTTGTTGAATACTTTCAATATACCGTAGACTTGGTATGCAATTCGAATTACAGGGGTTGCAAGGCAATGCAATACTTAGTACACTCAATACATATGAATCAATAGGCTTTTTAAGAAAAATGCAGATAATTACTTTTCGGATTACTTTTTCTACCACAGTGCTGGATCCTAGATTCAGCACCGGGACATTTCCTGAAAACAGTTGAGAAAATGCGTTGTGGTTGGAGGTACGATTTTTAAAGAATATTCTTGTATTTCAAAAGTTGACACTTAGAAACTTTTTCACAGAGAACCACCAATGTTATCCTATGGAAGGAAATTCAATTCACAGGTAAGTTACTTTTCCGTTACATTTCCTATTCAGTGCTGGGTACCTAGACTCAGCACTGGGACATTTCCTGCAAACAGTTGAAAGAATACGATTTGGTTATTTGTGCGATTTTTAACGAATATTCTTAGTTTTCGAAAGTCGACACTTAGAAACTTTTTTCACAGAGAACCGCCAATGTTATCCTATGGAAGGAAATTCAATTCACAGGTAAGTTACTTTTACGTTACTTTTCCTACTCAGTGCTGGGTACCTAGACTCAGCACGGGGACATTTCCTGGAAACAGGTGAGTAAATGCGTTTTTGTTATTCGTGCGATTTTTAAAGAATATTTTCACATTTCAAAACTCCACACTTTGAAACTTTTTGGAGCAGTACATTGAAATGAATGGGCTGTTTCAACCAATTGCAGGTAAGTTACTTTTACGTTACTTTTTCTAACTCAGTGCTGGATGCCTAGATTCAGCACTGGGACATGTCCTGCAAACAGGTAAGAAAACACGTTTTGGTTAATTGTACGATTTTTAAAGAATATCTTTAGTTTTCAAAACTCCACACAGTCGTTTTTTCGAAGAAAAATTGTCAATGTTATCCTATGGAGGAAAAACAGGTTATCGGTTTGCAGGTAAGTAAACAACTGTGGGAGTTAAGGTTCTGGGGGTTAGAACAAGGGTTCCCCCAGGGTCAGTGATGCACTGTTGTTGCACCCTCAGCGGCACTAGGGCGGCCGGGTGCAGAGTGTTGAGGCCCAATGTTATCCTATGGAGGATATGGGGTCTCCGGTTGGTGGCTGCTGGCAAGCAGGCCACTGTGTTGTGGGAGCAAAGCTCCTAGGGTTTAGGTCAGGGCAAAAGGGGAAACAAGTAGGCACAAAAGGTGCACCCTCAGCGGCACTGGGGCGGCCGGGTGCAGAGTGCTGTTTCGACGTCGGACGCCCTGTTGTTTTCTATGGAGAGCCTCCAGTTTGAAGAAGCACTGCAGGCTCGGGGACGAGGACCTTCTGGGTGCGACCACCACTTCGAGGGGTAAGTTGGGATGTCTTGGGTTGGTTAGGCACCGTTGGTTGGGGCACACAAGGCAGTGGGGCGTCGGGTGCAGGGGTGCCTTTTAGGGTCGGATTTTCTTACCCGCTCTGGTCGCGGTAGAGGGGGGCCTCTGGATTGAGGCTGCAGGCGTCGTCGGGAGGCTTGAGGCAGGTCAGGAGTCGCCGGATCTCGGGTCAGGATCGCCGGGGTGACCTTCTTGTGGTGTTTTTCCACTCGAGCTCGGGCCGGGTTCGGCGGGTGCAGAGTGGGCTGGATTCGCGGTGTCCGGCCGGAGCCAGAAGCTGCAGTTTAAACACGACCGGTGTTCACGGGAGAAACAGTCTTGGAAGTGAAGGCAGGCAGGTCCTCCAGGGTTTGTGAGGTTGCTGGCTGCTGGACACGCCGGGATTTCGCAGGAGCAGGTTCGAGGGGAGACAGGCCTGTAGGGCTGGGGCCAAGTCAGTGGGCGTCGTCCTCTTGTTAGCTGTGCACGGCTCTTTGTCCTTCTTCTTCTTTTCTTCTTGTTGATAGGCTGGATCTGAGGAATCCAGGTTCAGGGTGCCCCTAAATACTAAATTTAGGGGCGTTACAGGTAGGGCAAAGGCAGGGACCAATGGGTCCCTTCCTTGGGGGGAGTACACCCCCCTACTCTGCCACTCTCCAGTGGGAGGGGGACAGGATCCTGTCCCTGGTTGGCTAGGGCTCCCCATCTTCAAGATGGCGAGAGCCCGGAGTTGTGCTTCACCTCGCCTCCCCCACCTGAGGGGTGGGGTTGGCAAAGGCTGGCACACCTCCTTTCCTCACTTGTTTTTCCCGCCGATTCTCCCGCCCAAAGTGGGGGTCAGAACTGGTGGGGACCAGTTGCTGAGTACAGCAAGTGGTCTGCAGAAGCTCACAAAGGCGGCAGGCATTTGAAGCTTCCCTGCCCATCCTGGGGAGGGGGCCTAGCACCTCGTCCCAGGATGTGCATTGTTGCAGGCCCTCGAGAGCGGATGGCTCTCGACCCAGGGGTCCAGCAACATGTCTGGTGGGTGGCAGCCTAAGCAGCCACTCAGTCGGGACACTGGTTGTGGGTTGAGTTCAGGGGGCATTTCTAAAATGCCCTCTGTCGTGCGTTTTACATTGAAACCCACAGTGGCATCAGTGTGGGTACAATGTGCTGAGAAGTTTGATACCAAACTTCCCAGACTTCAGTGTAGCCATCATGGTGCTGTGGAGTTCGTAATGACAAACTCCCAGCACCATATACTCTTTAATGGCACACTGCACTTACAATGTCTGAGAATGGACTCAGACACTGTAGGGGCACAGGGCTCATGCCTTCTGTGCCCTCACCACTGACATAGTGCACCCAACTAGAGGGGTGGCTGACCTAGGCCAGGGCAGTGGTTTGTGGGCATGGCACACAGGGATGTGTGTCAGGTCTACTCTTCACTTTTGGTCTGCACCAAGACACGCAGCCTGCAAGGCAGTGTGTTTGTGAAGCAGGTGCAGGGCCCCTAAGGGTGGCACAATTCGTGCTGCAGCCCTTAGGAGCCTTCTCTGGTCACAGTGCCCTGGGTACATGGGGTACCATTTACCAGGGACCTACCTGTGGCCAGAGTTGCCAATTGGGTTTAGGCATCAATGCAGTTTTAAGGAAGGAACATAGTCCCTGGGCTCCTGATTAGCAGGAACCCAGGGCACACTCAGTCAAAGAACATCAGCAATTCAGCAAAAAGTGGGGGCATATCATGTGGAAAGATGGCGCTTTCTCACACTGTCTCCATCAGGTGGGGGACTGGATGTCCTTGAATTGTTTGAAGCTGAACGCTAGTAAGACTGAAGTCTTACTTTTTGGCAACCACACTAACTTTTGGACCCCTGTTCTGTGGCCCGCAGAATTGGGGCTGCTTCCCAATTCAAAAAATAAGGTCAAAAACTTGGGGGTTACGTTCGACTCGACGCTCTCCTTTGAGGACCATGTTAACCAGGTGACATCAGCCTCCTTCTATATGTTAAAAATATTGAGGAAGATCCTTCCATACATCCCAGTGGATTTGAGGAAATTAGTGGTTTCGGCTCTTGTGCTATCTAGAGCCGATTACTGTAATGGTCTTTTCATGAACCTTCGTAAAAAATGCCTCAATAAGTTGCAGATAGTGCAAAATGCTGCAGCGCGGTTATTGTTGAATATTCCGAGACATAAATTGGCCACCACAGCGCTCAAAATGCTTCATTGGTTACCAGTGGAAAGACGGATAGAGTTTAAGCCTCTCTGCATTGCGTTTAAAGCCACTCACGACAAAGGGCCAGCATTCTTTAAACAGAATTTGCGGCCTTATGTTCCTGCCCGCCAGCTTCGCTCAGCACGCTCTCATAACCTGGTAGTTCCCAGGTTTAAAAAGTGTGCCTGGGGTGGCAGGAGTTTTCTGGTAAGCACGACCAGACTTTGGAATACTCCTCCGGTGCGGCTTAAGGAAGAAACTGACCTGTTGCCATTCAGGAAGGCATTAAAGACGTGGCTTTTCAATCTTTGAGGCTGTCTTTTACTGGTCCGGTATGTCTTGTGCTGAGCTAGCGCCATGATACCCTCGGGTGAATGTTTTGCGCTTTATAAATTTCCTTTTCATTTCATTTCATATTGAGTCACTCATACACAGAGACAAACAAGCATGTGAAGTATTATGTTATGTTGGTTGATTGTAAAGCTCTTTATGTTGCTTTCAGGCTAAACATACTGATGAAAGGAAAGACTAGGCGAGAGGAAATGAGGAAGAAGCTTTGTGAATGGAATGATCTTCTCAAAGATAGAGAAATAATTAACAATCTTAGGTATCTGCCTGTCCAGGAGGAAGCATGAGAGGAAACAGGTGGTAGAAGAGGCAAAGAGAGAACAGGAGAGTCTAGAGGCCATAAATCTTGAGGGATGGGCAAAGATTCTGAGGAAATCGGCATAACAGAAGTTGAAGAATGGCGGCCTGGTCGGAAAGTGGCAATGAAAGTCAGGTACCCATGCCCACTAACCAACTCACAAAACCTGAAGCCACAGACAGGATCATTTATGACACAGATACAGTCAAATAGCACACAAACAGTTACATATAGGAGGCAGGGGAATGAACAACGGACATAAAGAAGGGAGAGCAAGTGTATGACTACTGCTTACATGTGCACTTAACGCTTAGACTCTCCTGACAAAATTTCATACGAGGTAAGGAAAATATTTGTGTTATTCTCTAATTAATTCTAGTCTTCTACTAGGGAAATCCCTGATAAAGGTGCTCTAGTCTCCACACCTATTCAATCACTCTCTCTTTTCAATTATCATCTGTCAAAATAATGCAGAATTTTCTGCAAGCCCATTCCATCCATCGCCTCTTTGCTATAATACTACTACAAATCATTGACTTTATTGGTTTAATTGAATGTACTGTATGACTATCTGTAGAAGGAAAAAAGCCTGTTGCTTGATTGATGCTTACATATAGATTTCCACATGTTTCCCCTCAGTTCAGGTACTTTAAACCATTGCATTTTTTCATTTTAGGCTTCGCGTTAGCCACAACCTTTTCATTTTGCTAACATTATATAAAAATACTTACTTATAGGGGCTTACAGCCAGCACTCTTCTTCTATTGTCCTGTTATTGTGGCATTCACATATTTCTGTCGCCCATTGCAGACTGGGGCAATGGGTCGGCCCACTTCAGCCATTGGCTGACTCCAATGTGATTGACAGAATTCTGGACTTTCACAACTTTTCACAGGGACCATATCCACACGAACAGTAGTTCCCTTCCGTACCAGAGATTACTATGCTAATGTGTGCTTTTTTTGACCAAAAAATATTTTTGTTTACAGCCAATAGTTTTTTGTATAGATAGATGTGGGCCTGGTAGCTTTTCCTATAATGACGTTTTGCAAAATAAATGACAAAACAATCAATGACAAATATAAAAGCCAATTCCAAAAGTTTATTTTCCTAGAAATATCTGCACAGGGAAAACAACTCATAATCCCAATTTGGTTAAACCTCCTTTTCTTTCCTGAATCAAGATTCCCACCAAACATGTAATGAGCACTTTAGCTTTGAAAGAGTACCTGCAACATGTTTTCAAAACCTGTCAGGCAAAAAAAAACTCACTTCCTTGTGCACTCAGATTGAACCTTTGCTTCATGCCAAAACTGGGGGCCATGCCCCCTAAATAAATATTCCTGGCTACGGCCCAGCGCAGAACACCACACAGCCACTGCAAAACACCGCAATCTAAGCATAAGCAATTGGAATGTGCAACCCTATTAATATTCACATTCCTCTGCTGCTGCATATTGTTTTCCGAACCAATGGAACTCCATCAATCCTCCGACCGAACCAATGGGCTTTAGGGGTTTGAACTGGGCTTGGGCAATTTCTAAATGGGACACCCTAACTCCCTCACATCAGTGGGAAACCGTCCGACGTGCTACCAAGTTGATCCAGCGCTCTGGGCCAACCCTCTTACCAATTGTCCTCCGATGGATCTTTTCTTTCCCACCTGAGAGGTGATAGGAGTTAACATTACATCAATCAATCTCAATTAACAGCGTTACTCATTTGGCTACACATTAAGGACCAGGAATCAGTGACTATAGTTAAGAGGTTTTATTACGCGTTAAGAAGTCAAGTTAAGCTACACAAATCTTAGCACCATGCTATAAAGGAACAGATTAAAAACTGCGAAACCCAACCTCCTAAAGAAGTTTAGGTGTACCAGTATGAGGCAAACAAGAAGTTCAGTCACAGCAATACAAAAGATCAATAATAAGATTTGGTGCTCAGAGAAGAGTTTCTGGTTCTCTCATCTACACATGAGTGAAATCTAAGATCATTTCAGTTAAAGTTCAAACTAAAGAGAATAGTCTGAAAAGAAGAATCTCAAAATCAGGGAAATGCAGGTAAATAGGATAATGCAGGAAAGTACGGGCAGCTTTTTCTCCTGTTTGTAAAACCTACGACGTTCCTACTAATATTGAGGAGGGATTAGAAAGGTTGAATTCAATTGTAACTAGGACCTTTGATCTAATAGCGCCACTCAGACCTGTGTCCAGCGCCACAAAACGTACTCAACCCTGGTTTACCCCGGAGCTGCGTACAGAAAAACGTAAATGCAGAAACTTGGAGAAACGTTGGCGCAGGTCATACAATTTAAAAGATAAAGGAATTTTTAAGGCTGCTATTTCCTCCTACCATAGTAGTATAAAAGGAGCACGTAAAAAGTTTATAGCCCAGCAACTCAACTCTGCTGAAAATAGGCCTAAAGCCCTATTTCAGATACTAAAGTCCTTTACCAATCCGAGGGCGTGTGAAAAGCCAGAGACTTCCTCACAATCTTTATGTGACAGTATTGCTCTGCATTTCACCAATAAAATTGATCTAATATACGATAAAATGGCTCCCACTGAGGAAATACCCATTATTGCTTCCTCCCTTTTTTCTGAGGTTTCCCCAGTATCAGATTCACAAATGTTAAGTAATTTCCCTCTTATGACCAATGAAACGGTGGCTGATTTACTTCGATCAGTCAAATCAGGCTCCCCATTAGATGTCATCCCTGCAAAAGTAGCCGCCCTCCTGGCAAATGTACTTTCTCCTTATGTCAGTACCATCCTTAATCTCTCCCTGATAGAGGGCTATCTCCCTCAAACCTGGAAGGCGGCACAGGTCATTCCAATTCGGAAAAATTCCAAGGCCTCTATGACTGACTTGTCTAATCTTCGGCCCATCTCCCTCTTGCCTCATATGAGCAAGGTCTTGGAAAAATATATTAACTTACATCTTTCTACCTTTGTCGAAACCAATAATTGCCTGGACTCTTCGCAATCTGGTTTTAGGCCTAATCATAGCACAGAACTGGCCCTACTGGAAGTCACGGACAACATCAGAATGACTCTGGATAGTGGCCAGTCCACCATACTTGTGCTATTGGATCTCTCTGCGGCATTCAACACTATATCCCACCAGATTATGCTCATGAGACTGAGGGAGATCGGACTCCAGGGTTCGGCCCTACAGTGGATGACCAGCTTTCTGTCATCTCGAACTCAGACCGTCAACCTGGGCCCATTCCGTTCTAAGACCACGGAACTGACCAAGGGTGTTTCACAAGGCTCATGTCTAAGCCCTACGCTTTTTAACATCTATATTGCCCCCTTGGCCCACTTACTCAGGAGTCATGGTTTTTTGCCCATCTCTTACGCAGATGACACTCAGCTTCTCTTCACTTTTGATAAAACCTCAACATATGCCCTGTCATCATTCGCCGAAGGAATGACTGCCATTTCAGTTTGGATGAGAAAAAATTTCCTCCAATTGAATGCAGGGAAAACCGAGGTAATGCTATTCGGAGAAGCCCCTCTACTCTGGTCTCCGAATTGGTGGCCACCCGCTCTCGGGCCACCCCCTACTCCCAAAACTTCAGTTAAGAATCTGGGCATCCATCTTGATCAGACTCTTACTCTGAAGGAGCATGTCTCCCGAACTGTTAGCAATTGCTTCCATGTGCTGGGCATGCTACGCCGAGTTTTCCCTTTTCTGCCGGATTATACACGGAAACCTCTTATTCAGACCATGATTCTGGGCCGCCTTGATTATTGTAATGCTCTTCTGCTCTCCGCAAACGAGTCTTCCCTTGATAGACTTCAGGTGGTCCAGAATACTGCGGCTCGGCTTCTCACGAATTCCTTGCCTGGAACCCCTTCTTTGCCGCTGCTTCGCAGACTTCACTGGCTACCAGTCCGTAAGCGGATAAAGTTTAAGACCGGCTGCATAGTCTATAGAGCCATCCATAACAAGGGCCCTTCTTACATCTCGTGCAAACTGAAGCCATATTCTCCGCACAGGACACTGAGATCCAACTGTAAATTTCTTTTACAGGTTCCAAGGGTAAGGAAAGCTAGACTTGGTGGGAAATCTTTTCCCTCCTCGCCCCATCTTACTGGAATGAGCTCCCCTTACAACTTAGACAATGCCCAGACTATTTACGTTTCAGGAAACTGCTTAAAGCCTCCCTATTTTAGTCTGTCTTTGCTCGCTCGCTGGTCCGCTTAGCGCAGAGATACCCCTTCGGGGGTGATTCAGGCGCTCTACAAAACTTTTAAATAAATAAAGTAATGGAAGATGTCAGCCTCTCAGAAGCTCAGTCAAGAGTCTTCTTGGGTCAGGGGAATTTGAGTGTTAGGCTAAACCACACTCAGTAAGAGTCATAGGGAATAAGCATAGAGGTCTAAATCTCTTAAGTCCAAAGAAAAAGTGGCGGCAATCTAAGACAGTGTAGACTCCAGTTATTTGCACCAAAACACTCAGGTACCACGCTTCTGTTTGCTTCATCAGGGGTTCCTTTGTCCCTTTCCATTCTCACGCTGTAAGCTGCAACATTTACGAAATATCCCACACTGAACATGGGAACGACATCGTCCTTGTTCAAGCAAGCCATGTTGTAATAATGCTGACTAGGACTCTCCAGTCTAATGCTCTGGCTCACCATGTTCCTTGTCAAGGTCTTCTTCTCCGGCTCTTTCTGTATCACTAGCACAGTGTTGTATCTATTCTCAAACTAACAATGTATGTGAACTCACATGCAAGGAAAAGTCATGCAAGCAGAGATGGAAAACAGTATTTACTGCAGAATAGAAAACAGGTCTAGTCAGGGTAACTTTCAAAGTATTAAATCAATGGTGCACCTTTATTATGCGTGTGCATTTTCAAACACAAATGAATATAAATGTTAGTATATTAGATTCATAGTGCATGTGGCTTACAGTAAAATCTTTAATACACATGTATGCATGGCTGCACATGTATGCATGGCTAAGAACTACATTTTAAATGAAAAATAGGAAACATTAGTGCACACATTACATAAATCCATTGTCGTTTCTAAAGTAAACACATTCTAGGTAGGTGAGGATGGTTTATTCATTAAGTCTTCAAAGAATATTTCATTTAATATGGTTAAGGCACACAGTATTATGCATGATTTCTTTAATTTTGCAGTGAATGCACTTTAATAATGATGTCAAGTGCAACCTTTTATATTAATGTCACTTGGCCACACAGGAAACATGTGCTAAGTGCACGTTTAGGTTATGTATTTGTGACATGTAAAGGTGGAGTCAAAATTACGCTGCTCCAACCATGTCTTTATTTTTCTCAAATGGCTCCACCCTTCCACGCCTCCCAAGCTTATGGTCCACTGTTATTTCCAACTCCGGTGTCCACGTGCCAGCTCCCAAACATGGTGTCTGACTTCTAAGAGGAGGTACAAAGCAGTGCTGATTGTAGGGATAGAGAAAGGACAAATCAACAAAACCTAGCAAAGTTTGATTGTACCGTGCAATGACAAAGGCCAGCTGTCTGAAAACAAGGTCCTTAGACAATCTTTATCATTCATGGGGTTCATAGTACCAATGTTTTTGAGTTTTCAAACTCTTCCTTTCTTACAAGTCATGAGTTTTCAAAATTATAAATTAATTGCCCGAAGAGTCAGTTTACATTTTACAAACTTAATTTAGGCTATTTTATATATTTTTTTGCTGCTTGTTAACAGCCTGCATATGCGTCAATCGCTACAACATGAATCTTTTTCCTATAAATACGACTGGCTCACTCACTTGAAGTCCAAAGCTAACTGCAAAATGATGCTATTGACGCGCATACGGGTGGAGGGACTGTGCAGTGGTACCCCCTCTGAAAGCGGCACTCAAACAAGGCTGTAATACGATGCATTATGGGGGAGTGGACAATGCCTCCTGTTTCCACATGCTGATGCATTCATTTGCATAAATGATCCACTTTTCACACTGTTTCATGATCTCAGCGAGATGATCCACTTTTCACACTGTTTCATGATCTCAGCGAGACTTGGAAGGATTATTTTGGCCTTACTAGCCCTCCACTATATTATTACAATATATTTTGTCCACCCTTTTGATGTCATTACATCAAAATGTAACAAGCATTGCCAATGCCAATTAGGTTTGCACTTGCCAAGTCTGGAATTTTATTTATTTATTTATTTATTTAAAAGAAATTAAAAAGTAAAACTGCAGCCATATAATTGTGGTGAGCAGATGTTTGCAAAAACAAGTAAGTAAAAAAAATCACTTTGCAATAGTAAATAAATAAACACAAAAAAGCATGAAATAATAGCAGAAATGAACTTAGAAAATGCCCTTCCAGTCCTGGCGCTGAAGTGTAGTACTTTTTCTGTGGAGGTGCACATGTTCAATAGCAAAATGCCCTCACTCACAGTGTATAGAGCCAGTGGCTAATGTGAGCAGACTCACTCCCCCATGCGGTAACCTGTGGTGGATAGAAGTAAAAGAAATACTAACTAAAAAAATACCATGGCATGAACCGAATTTATCTGTAATTGTTTTAACAATAGATATTAATCCAAAACCACACAAGGACACAAGAGGTTACATTTGTGTAGCATGGCACCAGGGCCAGCTTTAGGGAAGTGCGATAGGTGCAGTTGCAGTGGGCGCTAAACTGTGGCGGGCGCTGGCCTCATAGGGGGGGGCTGTGTTTAGCAATAACTTGTGATTGGAGAGATGAGGGGCACTTTTGCCCGGTGGTAGTGAGGGAATCCGAGGAGGTGGTTATTGGGTGTGGGGGCGCTAAAAATTAATATAGCACCGGGCGCCACCAGCGCTAAAGCCGGCCCTGCATGGCACAATTGCATTAAATCGATCTCCTGAATCTTACAAGAATTGTTTTTCCATTTGAAGGAATTGCTACATGCAATCTGTGAGGCAGCAAAAGTGTTTTTGCCCTGTCAATTCTGTTTTACTGTGGTAACAAACTCGAACTTGACCTTTGCAGCTGTCATAATAAATGCTTGAATGTGTGTTATTAGGACAGTTGCTCTAAATAAAGTGTTACTGAGCCACATTTATTTTTGCTGCTATGACATAAATATATTTATTGTGGTATTTATTTTTTGAAAACATGAGGCTGGGGATAGAGCTAAGCTGCCTTTTGCCAGACCTAAAAAGCCAGTTTGGCCCTATTAATTCTCAAGGATCTTTGAGAGATCCACCTAACATCCTTCCCCGATAGGCCTCCAAGGATTGATTCATGAAAAGTGGCTTGAGGCAGGGAATAATAACAAATAGGGTATTCAAGGCCAGTGCCTTGCCCATCCCCAGAGATCGCACAGGGAGTTCTTCACAACAAAGACGGGGGGTGGGAGCCGGGCGTCTGAGATGGCGCCAGTGAATGGCATCTCTAATGGCGTCTGTTTATCACTGGATAGAGATGAGCTCATTAATGGAAGTGTCTTCACTTCCTTGACAGAAAACCAAACTCTGCGTCACACAAACACTTTACTCAAACCCTTTCTGCTGGAGGCTTTCAAACTCGAAGAGACAACATGACGCACTGCTTTAAGAAGGATCGATTTAGAGTGGTGGGCCACACACGATGGCTTCCGGGAGGATGAGAACATTTTGTGGCGGAAACAGGAAGAAGGGAAGGTTTTATGTGTGCCCATAGAACGAAATACTTGCTGCTGTTAGCCAGAATGTGGGCATAGCTAGTCGCAATTAAGAATAAAGCAATGCACTATTTTCCTGCCCCCACACACAGAGCACACTGACAATTTGGGTGGGTTGACACAATCAGAATTGACTCAGGGAAAATGACTGATGAAATGTGACAGGTCTTCAGTGCATAAATATGAACTTAGCACCTTGTCCTACAACCTAAAACAATGGTCGACGACCTCAAAGTTAACAATCGAGATTCAGTAATGGGGGAAACAAAGAAAGGTTAGGCTACGGACTGTGAAATATTTATACCAGCATAAAGGGAGGGTGTGTTGCATCTATGCAGCCACAGAACTGTCACTTGGGGGCCAGTTCTATGTTAAGCGCACTGTCACCCATCGAGTCTGGTCCACACTACATAAAACTGCTAAACAAATAAATCTGTACATGGTAAACATAACTGGAAAAGCCTCACTGTGAGTCAAGAAAACCCTAATTTTTTTTTAGAGAAAGTGAACTCACTAAATACCTCCTATCTAGGGCTTTGAGTTGGCAGACCTGGAAATATTAAACCAAAAGAGAAAACACCACAAAAGTCACCAGCGTATTTTTTTTCTTAGTTTAAATATGCTTTATTGAAATATTAAACCACAATATGGGTATTGAAATATAAACTAACAAGAAAATAACAAGTAGGTCAAGGAAATTACAGTACCATGTATACTGATCAAGCAAACAAATCTATAAAGCATAATGAATAAAGAGAAAAAGGATCAAAAGAAAAAGGTGGAAAGGTATATACTAAAGCAACTATGCATTGAGAATATAATTGTACATTAAGATTTTCAGGAAATATAAAGTATAATACCATTCTAAAGAGTACAAGTAAGTATATTGTAAGCAGCATTAAACACAGTATACTATAATTATGTAATCATAATAAGAAGGGCTGTTATAAAATATTTAAGGAGGTTTTCTAACTTAATCTGCAAGTAAAACAATGGGTTTGCTGCAAATAATAGAGTTGGTGAGGAAAGTAGTTAGAGGTAAACACATTCGATCACACTTCAAAGTCAGGGAAATAGGGTTAACATACCCCCTATCCAGCCTATGATAAAAACATGCTGTGCCACTAACCTTTAAAAGAAATATTGCTAGCATTTCTCTAATTAGAGGTAATTTGATGACATTCCAGAGGTAGTAAATTTTCTGATCACTGATAGTTTATGAGGTAAAATCTCCCAAATAGGGGAGACACTCCCCAAACATAGATTAGGTAATGTAAATGGAATTGCAACTTAAATATCATATTTATCTGATTTCAAACCTTTTTCCAAAAAATGGAAATACCAGGACATTTGAATAACATATGCATTAGATCACTGTGTTGTGTGTTACATGACCAACAATTAACATGGGCTATAAGTGTCATTTTCCCCAACTTTGCAGGTGTTAGTAGTCTGTTGTAAACAAAATAACATGTTTGTGTAGTATTAGCTGCTCTGAGAGGTTTTTGGATTCTATTCCATAGTTTATTCCAAGATGATATAGGCTAAACACAGCCTAAGTCTGCATCCTGTTGTGATTCACGATGAGATTTAGTGCAAACTTCAAGCAAACAAGAAAGATATTTGTATAGGAGAGAATCTTTGGAGTGAGATTGTAACAGAGATATCATCTTAAGTTCATGAGGACATATCAGGTTTTTATTATGGAAATGTGAAATAGATGTGGAGATCTTGGGCCATATGTCTCAAGCTAAATTGCGATCGCAATTTAGCAGTGTGCAATGTATCACACAAAAACCCACTCGCAAAATAAGGAATCGCAAAATTTGCGATTCCCTATTTTGCGAATGCATTTAAGGAATTGCAAATTGCGATTCCTTAAATGCAATGTAAGAAGCACAAAAAAAGTGCGATTTGGCCTTAAGGAATCGCAAATTACCACCAATTTCAAGTTGGTGGTTATTTGCGATTTCTTTGAAAAATGCTCTTTTTTGCATTTTTCAAAGTGCCATGTGGCGCACATACATGCCCTTAGGGCATGTATGTGTGCCACATGTGCACACATGCACATTTCAGGGGTGCAACAGGGTGTCCTTTTGACACCCTTGCACCCTTGAAATTGCATTCGCAATTTGCGAGTACCTAATGGGTACTCGCAAATTGCGAATGTCTTCCCATTCATTCCTATGGGCCTCTAGGCCCATAGGAATGAATGGGAAGGTATTCCTCAATTGCGATTCGAAATTTGCGAGTTGCAACTAAGGAATGTCAGGGAATCGCAAAATATTTGCGAATTTTTATTTACATCTCGTTTTGCGATTCTCAAATAGCGATTCTCTAAAAATCCCTATTTGAGAATCGCAAAACCATTCTTTGATACATATGCCGCTATATCTATTTGTCCGTAAATTAATTAGGCAAACCAAAGAGTGAGTGAGCTTCAGAAAAGGGGTTGATCACATTGTTTGATATTAGCTGATTAATTCATTGAAGACCCCTGAAATTCCAAGGCTTCCCAATATAACATTTTATTCTGACATGTAATATTTTTATTATACCATAGAGATGAGTTTGTACAATTTGTTTTCTGCTTGAAGTTAGGGAACAGAAAAGGTCTCAAAAACTGGTATGAGTGTGATATGACAGGTATAGTAAGTGAAAGTGTTGTGGTTATAAAAGACAAAAATGTGCAAATCAAAAAGGCGAAAGGAAGTAGTGTTCAAGGATTAACCATAAGGGGTATGAGAATTCTTTGTTAAATGTGATCAATATGGCATTTTGTCTTAAACAAAAAGCTATATGATATTTCTGAAAGTGGTGGAAGTTTACTCCTCCATCCTGGTTATTTAACTTGAGACGAGAGAGATCTATTCTTGACTTTTTATCATGCCAAACAAAGCGTATCAGAACAGAATCTATGTTTAAAATAGTATTCGGGATCTGTATAGGGATCATGGAGAGTAAATATAACACTAGAGGCAAAAGCATCATTTAATGCAACTGAGTCTATCTCACCAAGACAAAAAGAGCAGATTCTATTTTGAGCATAAGGTTTCCAATTTCTTTATGATGTTTTCAAAGTTTAATTTGTTTCTTTTAAGGAATTTGTAAACTAGATACCAAAGTATTTAATTTTATTATGATTCCAAATATATCCTAATGGTTTAAAAGAATCTTTAGTACAAAATTTATTAAGAGGAAGTATCTCGGATTTATCAGGATATAATGTATAACCCGAAAGTTCAAAAAAGTGTAAACCTCCATCTGGAACGCAGGTATGAAGGTGTTTATGTTAGAGAGCTATAAGGAATGTCATCTGCATATGCCAACAATTTTAGTTGGGAATTATTATAGGGAAGACCTGTAATGCTTCTGTTGTGTCAAATTCTAGAAATAAAGGGTTCTGGAGTAAGAATAAGTAAAAGTGGGGAGAAGGGACAACCTTGTTGTACACCTCTGTGTAGTGAAAAATAATAGAAACAATTCCATTCACAAAAATGGCTGCTTTAGGTGATGAATATAATAATGAAATTAGACTTAATATTTTTGGTCCACAACCAAATCATTTCAAGGCTTCAGACATAAAGTGCCATTTAATACGTTCAAATGTTTTTTCAGCATTTAAAGCAATAGCAGCTATTTCATAGTTTAAATTAGATGCTTTAATAATGATATTAAAAAGACATTCGTTATTATCAGATGAAAAACGACTTTAGATAAAATCACCCTGTTCTAATCCAATTAAGTTAGGAGCTATGTTTTCAATTCAGCGAGCCAAGAATTTAGGAAATATTTTATAATCTACGTTGACCAAGGAGATAGGACTGTAATTTTTACACAATTGTAAGTCTGCATTATCCTTAGGGATTAAACACATAATTGCTTCTTTAAATGTGCCTATGCAGATTTAGAGTTCTCAAAAAAGTGATATAATTTTAGGACTTTGGGATATTCAAGGTTAGAAAATGACAGAAAAATGTATTAGTAAAATCATCTGGGCCATGTGCTTTACCACGTTTTAACAGCTTAACTGTGTCTACAATTTCTTTATGAGATATATTGTCGGACAGCCGGGGTAAAGTTAATGTTGTCTAGATGAGGTTTTAGGATTGAGTGTAAATATTAATTAATTTCTACCAAAATATCTTAGTCGTTGGAAACCATTCAGTCATTTGAAGTCCTAATGGATTCAGATTTGCTTCACTCTTTTCTAGCTTATAATTAGTTTGCTAATTGCCTGTCTTTTTTTTGTCCACCATAATATCTGTCATTTTGACATAATAAAGAGATTCAAGTCTGTTCAGAAGGATATCTTGTTGAATTTTAATTTTGCTTTAATTAAATCCTGTAATGACGTTTGTGAGAAGCCGGCCTGGTATATGATGTACACTTATGGAAGTGGACACCTTGCACCAGTCCAAACAACCCTTATGGTGATTTAAGAGGTCTTAGACAACCTTAGAAAGCTCTCTAAGTGGTAGCTGTGGAGAGCAGCCTTCAGGCTTAGTCCAGAAGAAGTGTGAAGCAGCTTGTTTCATCAGAATGCAATCTTATAGTATAGATTAAGTGAAAAGAACCACACCAAGTATTTATAAAAATATGTATTTATTATATAATACTCTCTAGTACGTTCAAATATCTCCTACACAGAAATAAACACAATGCACACAATACTTTTGCAAAGAAACACAGTAAATAGCACGAAATACACAGTGGGCCCCGGGGTGACCAAATCATATACTGGGAAAGGGGTATAAGAACCACGACTTGGATGAAGACAATGTCGAGAGGACGTAGAAGTGCTGGGACCCCACGAAACCACCCAATGTGAGTAGATAGGGACCCCACGGAGAGCATGTGCAGTGTGGGAACATGACAGCGTGCTCCGTACAACTCTACGTGTAAGTCGCGGTTGGATTTTTAAAGAGTAAGGACCCTTCCCAGTGGACCCTGAAGAAACCCCGTGAAAGACAGAAGGTTGGAGAGCCACCCTACCCGTGGATACCCTAGTACCCACGTTACCTACACCAGGGAAGCCGGGTGCATACGTGTGAAGTGGTGTCGGAAACCGCTGTCGAACCCAATGGAGAACTTCAGGAAAGTGCCGCTGTTGCAGAAGGAGAAAGTGTTCGGTGGAATCCAAAGGTGGATTCTAGATGACAGGTACCTGCAAGCAGAGGGGACAGAGTCTATGTCACTCAGGAGTGACCAGGAGACTTGGAAGACGAATGCCCTCCGATGTCAGGTGTTGCAGGATGGATGACAATGACCATGACTCTGCAGCTGTGAGGACCAGGCAACGCTGAGGAGGACCAGGAGCCATACACGAGCTGTCCCACATAGGATGTCGAGTGCTGAGGGGTCGGTGTCCGGCGGGAGCACCAACAAGCCTTGACAAATGCAACCAATGCAGGAATCGAAGAAGGAGCAACGTCAGGGCCAGCAAGGTCCAGGGGACTCACCAAAAGCAGAGGAGTCAGGTCAGGCCCCGAGCAACCAGGGGAGCCCAAAAAATACAAGTGTGACCCTCAGCTGGACCCACAGGCCCGAGGCACTGGAGTCGCGAGAGGACCTCAAGCAGCTCACCAAAAGATGCAGGCCACAATGCACATGATGTGGTGTGGCTGAAGATTCTGGTCACTGGAGGTGCTTGAGGTTGGGGCTACTTGGAGTCCAAAGACCTTCTTGGAAAGAAGTTAGCAAGCCTTTGCAACTGCAAGTTGATGCGGTTCACAGGGGTTCGGTTATTGCAACCCCCACGAGGGATACTGGCCCTCAAACTGGGTGAGAGGGCAGGGAAGGCCTCGGAAGCTGTGGAAAATCACCACCTGTGTTGCAGAGCCTTTGGAGTCTGGAGGAGCTCAGGTTCAGCAGACCGGTCGACTTAGAGGCGGTGCCTGCGGATGCAGGGGAGTGACTCCTTCACTCCAAGGGAGATTTCTTCAAGTGTCTTTGATGCTTCACGGGCCTTGGAAGGTTCCTGTATGATGCACAGGCACAGACGATGCAGCAGACTGGAAGGTAGACGAAGTCAGGCCCAAACGAAGTCCAGCGAAGTCCAGAGTGCCAAGCGGGTAGAAGAGCAGGACGAATCTAGGGACCTACACCCTGGTAAGCCCTTAAGTACCCTAGGGAAAGAGTTGGGAAGATTCAGGGGACCCTCCCAGAGGAGGGTCTGGACAGTGGGGAGGTTACTCCCATGTCCTTTGTCCAGTTTCGCGCCAGAGCGACTGGTTTGAACTGGACTATGCACAGGGACACCAAATGTGCCCCTCATGCAGACTGAGTGGCGCTGCCAAGCGCACCCACCTCATCCCAATACACTAAATCCTGTCTGGGAGGTGGTCACACCTCCCTGTGACAGGGTGCCTATTGTTCTGCCTTCCCCTGCTCGAGCTTGGCTCAGCAGCTGGAGGGCAGAATCGTGTCTCTGGTCGGCAGCAACCATTTTGTGCTGTCCGGGTCAAGAAGGCTGGTACCGGTAACACTGAGAATCTAACGGAGGGCTCTTCCAGTGCTTGGAATCATACCTCCCACACCGTTTTCAACATGTTTGTTACCAAACATGATAGGATTCGTTACAGCCAGTTTCGAGATGGTCATCGCGTAATTACGCGGTGCCCCTTTATATAGTATTTGGCTGCTTCACTGACAACTCGGTAGAATGGACTCCGTAGGCTGCAGGGGTGTCCTGCTTATGCAGGGGTGTCCTGCTCATGCAGGGGCACCCTCTCACTTAGAACCAAGCACCCTGCCTTCAGAATTGCAAATGCCTGCAAGGGGGGTGACATAGGTTTTAAGTGCAGTGACCTTAGATATAGGAAACCTATATCTTTAGTAAGTGGTGCTAGCACCAACGTACACAGGCTGCAATGGCAGGCCTGTAGTTCCATTTTGAATGGTGTCTCATGGGTGGCATAATACATGCTTCAGCCCATGGGAGACCTCTGGGGTACCTATGCCCTGGGTACCTTAGTACCATATACTAGGGACTTATAAGGGCCCCCCAGTATCCAATCTGGGATGTACCTAAGTACTGAACAACACAATTTAGGGAGAAAGCCGATAGACTGGGGTCCTGATTAGCAGGATCCCAGTCAGACTAGTCAAATACAGCTTAGCACCAGGCAAAAAGTGGGAGTAACCATAGAAGCAGATCCTACTTTCCTACAACATTCCCACAATAAAAAAAAGTAATGACCATCGAGATTTGGATTGATAATATTTGTACTCCATGTGCTTAATATCCTGTAGCAACTTGGAAATCTGCTAATCGAATTGCTGTTTGTTGTGTTTCACATAGTTAAATATACAGCCTCTCTGCGATGTTTAAACACATCCCATACAGTTGGTAAAGAAGATTCCTGAGAGATATTATTATATAAAATCATTGATGAATTCTTTGAACTTGGTGACAAAAGAGGTTTACAGACCGGAGTGAATTATTAAATTTCCATCCTCTATAATAGGATTGAACAGGGATTGAATCAATACCAGTAAGAATGGCTGCATGATCAGAGATAAGAATAGTGCATATTTCTGCATGTACCAGTTTTTGTGTGAGGGGTTTGCTTATGAATAGGTAATCAATTCTATATTGTGTATGATGTATTGGGGAGAAAAAAATATATTCTCTTAAGGTGAGATTTCATAATTGCCAGGAATCCAACAAAGATTTTTGAGAAATCCTCGAGCAAAATGAGTTATGCATTTTGTTGGAGGCATTTTTAACCACAGAGTTCCTGTCTAGACTAGGGTTCAGTGCTTGATCGCAATCACTACCCAAAATAAAATAATCACCACTAAAGGTTAGAATTTGCTTATAAATGCCCCTGCAGACGAAATTATTGTCAGTTGTAGGCCCAGATACATTCAAAATTGAAAGAGGCATTTGGTTAATCAGCAATTCTACTACAACCCATCTTTCTTCCGCATCATGGATTTGTGAAAGCACCTGCACATTCAAATGCTTGTAAATTAGAATTATTGTACCATTCTTTTTATTCAAGTCCGGCGATACAAAAACCAGACCAACCCAACATTGTTTGAGTTTGAGTGCTTCTAACTCTGGTAAGTGTGTCTCTTGTAAAAGGGAAATATCAGGCCTTTAATCTAGCCAAATGTGATAGTGCTCTTTGTCTCTTAAATGGGCTACCTAAACCTTTAACATTCAAAGATATTACCTTGACTGTAGTTAAGTAGCAAACAAAAATAAATCGGAGCTTATAATAATATTTTATAAAGAATAGGCAATAAAAGTAATAATCAGAACATTATACATAAAGATAGACATGCAAGAAGGTAGAAGTAAGAAAAATGAAAGAGAGGTCAGAGAGGAAATAGACAGTCAGAAGAAGGGAGTAGGAAGAAAAGAGCAGATAACAACCAAGAGAAGACAGCACAAGCCAGAAAGAACATGACTGAAACATCCATTTAGGGGAAATCCTTCTGCTGTAGGGGAGGATGGTAACAGTACACAACAAAGACGAACATGAATCCAATCCGAACGATCATTACACCATACCACCATAAAAATACAATGACTCATAGATATTACCTGTAAAGAGAAAGAAACATCACTAGAGATTCTTTATTAATATGATGAAATATAAGTAAGACAAATAGAAAACAACATCATGAGATAGCAGTATCCATCACTTCTACTCTGCAAGTATGTAACAATTGTTTAAGTTGCATAGGATCCTCATAAGTAACTGTTTTGTCTCTGTAAATCACTTTAAATCTGCAAGGGTGAATCAGGCCAAATCTGGCTTTAATAGCTTGTAACTGTGAACAAAGGTCCAGAAACTGCTTTCTTCTATCCGCTGTAACTTTAGCCACATCTTGTGAGAAATACAGCCTATAGGCAGAACATATAATTTGTCTCTTTAGCTTGGCAGCATTCATGGTTTTAATGAGATCAGTGTGCTCTAAAAACAGGATAATAACTCCTCTGGGCTTGGAAACTGATTTTGCTCCAATCTACGAGTTCTTTTAATGTTCTAGTATTTGGAGGAAGATGCCGAAGTTTTTGTTGAAATTATGTGAATAATTGTGTCGGGTCATCTCCCTCTATGTTTTTTGGTAAACCATACATTTTTAGATTGTTCCTATGATTTCTGTTTTCAAGATCTTTGGTGTGTCTCTTTAGTGCATTAACTTCTCATTCTAAAGTACCCGTTTTAGTAGAGGAGCCTTGAATGTCGCTAACTCTTTGTTCCAGTTCAGTCATTCTTTTGTCCATAAAGGACCATTTCTCTTGAAGACCGCACAGCTTTTTATTAGTGTTTTCCATATACAGCTTCAAAGCTCCTATTTCCTCCAGCAATATTTCCATAGAAATAGGCAGAAGAGATTTCACTGGAGAAGGTGAATCTTTTTTAGGTCTTTATTAGTAAATGAGGGGGCATTTTGTGTGCTCCCTGATATTTACCAATCATTGCAGGAATCTTCTCAGAGAATGGCAGCACTGTCTCTGCCATTTCCAGTGTTTTATTCATAGATATGGCGGTACATGAGATTTTAAGATTTTTAGAGCTGCTTGAGGATAAATTGTGAGGAGGCTTCAAGTGATGTAAACTCCCCATACAGCAGTAAGCAGAGGTAAACAAACAAATCAAAAGGCAAATCTCCAGAAAAATGATTGCGAAATGTTTTAAAATCTCATTAACAAAGAGTGACACCAGTATAATTAGGTTTTGTAGCTCCAGCAAGAGATGACAAGGTAGTTTAGCCAACTGTCATTGCAGCGAATAGCAGAGCAAACAGAGAATAAAATTGGATTAATAGTACCTTATAACGTTGTCCCAGAGACGTTCATGTGGAGAGGAACTACTGTGCCTCCTCAGCAAAAACA
The DNA here is from genome assembly GCA_963921515.1 of Calotriton arnoldi. Taxonomy (NCBI): domain Eukaryota; kingdom Metazoa; phylum Chordata; class Amphibia; order Caudata; family Salamandridae; genus Calotriton; species Calotriton arnoldi. The sequence goes on from CAWUFW010000375.1 coordinate 3,844,560, forward strand.
TGTGAGGACAGTCTAGACAAGTGAGGACAAAATGGCAGCCAAAACGAAGCAATTGTGAATTGCAAATGTGTTCTTGATGTTATTATTTCTTTAGTTGAAGAAACTGCTTTTCCAAAAATTGCATGGTGCACTGCCATTTATGATGGCAGTTGCGGTATGCATGGTGATTACCACATCACAGAAAACGGCAAAATTCTGGAATGTGAAAGCCAGAAGACATGAAAACTTCTCACCGGATGGAGCTTAGTGCGCAGAAATACTCTGTACAAGTGAAAAATCAGGTCTGTATCATCTGGACGTTCATTAGCGGGACCACCATGCTGGATCTGAGAGACTACACGTCTACATCGTCGTTCAGGCCACACCCACCACCAGTGTATTCTAAGACAGCAACAATTAACCAGCACATTTCACTCCACTAGGACAACTAACGCTAAAAAAGGGCAGCATTACAGGTGGGATGAAGAAGAGGTTCACAAGGGGAAAGCCCTTCGAAGGGCGACTCGAGCTCGGCATTTGCAGCAAAGGGACAGTCATGGCAGTCACTCAAGGTCTCAGTAGGGAGTTGGCTGAGCAGTCACTTAGGGTTATCACGCAAGGTGTTGGGGGTATTTAGGGTTTCTGGAGGGGAATGTAACTAGATATGTTAATAAAGGGAATGCCATTCAGAGGGAGCAAGTGGGGTAAAATCTGGGGGATCATTCAGGGAGTGTCTTTGTGTGGGTGTCACTCATAATTGTAAACCGTATGTCACTCAGCATGGTGTGACTTAGCAGGTGTCCGTAGTAAAGTTACTTGACCTGTGCCATTCGGAAGTGTCAGTAAGGAGGTATCAGAAAGCAGGGTTCCACTTTAGGTTTCTGTGAGTGGAGAGTGACAGGGACATACTAAGGAAATCGTTTCCTCCTGTGTTCCCACAGCTGCCTATATTATGTAAGTTCCTTCCCATGTACATCTACAGCCCGCCTCTTACTTACCTGGCTCCACTCCATCTAGTTCCCCCACACTTTCTTCTGTGGATGTTCCCAGCCTCCCCTTTCACCCGCCAGCTCCGAGTAATGGTATTTGATGTTTAAATACAGGCACAAAACAGAGATGTAGACACAAAGAATGGACAAAAGGTCAAAACTCAGCAAGGGCTAGTGGATCGGCCCAATTACTGACTGGTAATGTTCAGAATCACTGAGGCCATCTTTGTTGTCCCACTCCTTATATCATATTACATCCTCATGTAACTACCAAGCCAAGAGCTACAGTCTGATAGCAAGACCAACACGGAAGAGAGGGTAGGATATTTAAGAAATAGATAAGGAAGATGACAGCAGAAGTAATGATGATTACCGGTAAGTAATCAGCCCACTACCTCTGCTGGCCACCTCTTTGTCCCATTGCTTACATTATCACGATCGACCAAGCCGGAGCCTTCAACTACACACATAGACACTGAGACACGGCGCAGCATGTGAAACTAAAATAGGGCAGCCACAGGAGAAATCTTGAGGTGCCTGATTTGAAGGGGATTCACTTCATGATTTAAGGATGGTGATGAGGTTCATTATACCATCAATTTTAGTGCCAAATTCTAGCTTTCTTTCAATTCGTTCTTGCGTTTCCTGTTTCTTATCGTTTAACAGTTTTCAAATTCTAAATATAAGTACATAGCATTAATATTGAATATGCATTTCAAAAACTACGTATTAGGTTTTTATAACTTTTAGCTGCTTTTCAGGATTCTATCCATGCCTACCTAGTAATAGCATGAGTGATTTGAAACCAAACCTGGCTGTGTCATGCAGTCATTGAATCCTAGTTAAATCAAGGTGCACAAAGCTGGGCGCATGCTTTAAGTGAAGTAGTGCCCACCCTGAAAAGGTTCCTCAGGCAAGGAAGGGCTGAAACATGCGGCTCTCGGGAGGGAAGAAACGTCACGTTTAAGCGTCTGATGCAATCATGTGCGTAAAATAATCACTATACGATGATTTTGATCAACTTGTGGCGTCATGCAGTGCAAGGGGCATTCTAATCGGGAAATGACCTTTACAACGCGGTCGTTACAACGCGATGCTTTTACATTGCAGTCGTTACAACGCAAGTCATTACAACGACTTGCGCTGGATGGCACTCTAGACTAAGGAATAGTAAGATTTACTATTCCAACACCTACCCTACTGTGCACATAGACTGGAGTTGGAATAGTAAATCAAACTATTCCTAAGTCCAACGAGCCTCAAGCGCAGAGTCGTTGTAACGACTCTGACGTTGTGTAATAGCTGCGATGTAACGTACCAGCGTTGTAATGGAGCAGCGTTATAGCGTCACATATTCCTTACTGTACATTTCCCCCCACATGGACGCCATTACACATAAAGTAACTGAAACAGTAGGCCTGGAGCACTTTTTTTCTAATCTGGCATTTTCTCTGAGGTTTGCAAGCTAAAGGGGCTGCTTTCAGGACAAGAGTTTTTTTTTTTTTTGACCCAACCATGCCACATTCCAGTCACGTTCTTCTGCAGTGTTGGGCTGGTTTGCATACATTTTGGCCACGCTGATTTTCTTTTCTTTTCCAGCCCTGGGCACATGAATCAGCAGAGATCATGATGTACTCGGTTGTCACTTTTCCAAAAGTAAAATACCGGTCATTTGTTCATGTCTTCAGATTCTGCAAGGGCCAGAAACTCGTCCTTGAGTAGCTGGTTGTCGAAAATTCTCTCTGTGCTTTTTTTAGGTTTTGCTTGACAGTGCAGTTATGTGCATTACCTATTGTTCAACAACTTTAACATATACATAGGGTGGGCTTTGTCTCCGCCCTAGCAGAGTATTTTACTCGCACATTATGCTATTGGCGGTTCCAGTTTTATCCTTCTGCCTTCCATTGCAATGCATGCAAGAATATCTTACATCAACACTTTAAAAATCTTTTTGACATATACGCATTGAATACATCCTTTATTGTTATTTTTTCATTAAAGGAGTCTTTTTTGCAATCTTTGCACACTGACACCGGCATACACAAACATTTACTTGTGTATTACTTCTTTTGCAAAGTTAAACTGGACCTATTGTCTTTGCCAATGCTTTTTTAACATTATAGTACAGCCTCTGTTTGCTTTAATAATGATTTATAGCTGGTTTGGATAGTCTAAACTACTTCTCAAGTAATGTCTTCTTGTATTAATTTTTCTATGTTAATATGTAATAGGCCAAAAATATTGCCTTTTATAGATTTCAAAATGATTTTACTGACATTAACATTAAAATACTGATCAGGCTGGTAAATTACCATTCAAGGCCAGTACGCTACTTTAGTTCCAAAACACAAGCTCTAGCACAGAGAGTTCTCATTGAAGGCCGAGGGCAGCGACTGGCGTCTGAGATGGCGTCAGTCAACGGCATCGCTAATGGACGGCTCAACCATTAGTGTCTGTTTACCAGTTGAAGATGAGCACATTAGCCCCTCCCTGCACAAAAATCCACGCCTTGCATTACACAAATACCATTGCGCAATGGTTCTTTGCAAGACTAGGTGAAGCTGTTTAGTCTTCTAAAGCTATGTACTTACTCTTACTTACAAAGTCATGGGAATGTACAAGGATCAGATATAGATTTACCAAAATACTTCATGTTATCCAGAACACCTCTTTCTCTGCCCTGAGTTAAGATGCAACAAATCAGAGAAATTAGGAATTCTGGATCAGTTCAAATAAACAAGTTAGACTAAAATACTTGAAAACATTAACTTGTAAAAGCAAAGACCTGAGCTTGAAAAGTTGCATCCTACTGACATGGTGTGATCTCATATTTAGAGTGATCTTTTTAAAAAAAAAAGAAACAATTGCACAGAGCCCCTTCTGCAAGTCACCAGTGCAGTAAAATTGAAAGGATTCATCCCAGTCCCATGAAAGAAGTAAGAAAAACTATATATATATATATATATAAAATAAGAATCCAAGCACCTAGCCAAAAGTCAACCCTTGCACCGCCGGAACGTCACTTTTTGTGACGTTCCCTGGTGCAGAAGCCTGCGTGATATTTATCAGGCAGCACTAAGCCACTTTTTTGGCTTATTGCTGCCTGATAAATATCGGTCGCTTTAACGCAGTTTTGTGCAATTGGTGTTGCTGGGGGCGTTCCCAGCAACATCCAGGGCTTTTTGACACTGCCCCAGATTTACGAGAAATCGTAAATCTGAGGCAGCGCCAAAAACTTACGTCCTCCCCAGGGGAGGCGTAAAGTAGGCACAAGGAGGAGAAATATCTTTATTTCTCCCTCGTTTTTCCTTTTTCTATGTGTGCTGCATTCTGGAGCACACATAGAAAGAAGGAAAAAGCCTCTTGTGATTATTTTTGTACAGGAAGGTTTCCTTCCTGTACAAAAATAATCATCCCGTAAGCGCAGGCACCCCTTGCACCATGGTGCAGAGGTGCCTGCGTTAGCGCACAGCAGCCCATTGTGCACCGGCGCTGGGGAAAAGGACAGGAATGCGTCGTATCTGATGGATACGGCGCATTCCTGCCCTTTTCTTTTGCCGTAGGGCAGCACAGCAGGAAGGCCTGCTGCGCTGCCCTGCGGCAAAACCTCCTAAATGAGGCCCTGAGGGGCTTATTTACAAGGCCCTTGCGCCACTTTTGCGTCATTTTTAACATGGGAAAAGTGACGCAAAAGTGGCGCAAGGGGCTTGTAAATCTGCCCCTTAGTGTTTTGAAAGATACCTTCATAGCAGTGGCGTAGCTAGGCACTCTGCCTTTTGCCGCCGAGCGCCTAAGAGCGGGGGGGGGGGGTGCTGGCGATAAATTTACCCGCCGCCCCCAAATCTCGTGCCGCCCGGGGCGTACCGCCCCCTCCGCCCCCCCCTTGCTACGCCAGTGCTTCATAGTTAAGTTCCACAAGTAAATAGTAAACATGACTACATGACTATGTGGTTGTTAATGACATTGTCATTCAAGTCTAATTCCTTTAACAAGTAGTGCCAGGGACAGTGTATCAAGGATATATAGTGCTCTGATTTTTAAGTTTGTGATTCTTAAATGGCAGTCTCTATGCATTGTCTTTGTAGATCGGTTATAAATTGTGGCTATTGATTACCCATTCTCTTTTTAAATACTGTCGTTTTTTTAACCAGTGATGAAGCACCGATTTCATACAGCCATCACTCACACGCAGCTATGTGGCTATGCTTGCTGACTCAGCAGTCTAAGTCTTTGCACCTCTTATACTGCTGCATGTAAATAAGATCATTGCAATCGTTCAACACACCCCTTACTGTGTCCCACAGTCCAATTATGAAATAATTCTACAATCTCTATGCCGGCATTGTGCAACTTGTGGTATTAACAAAGAAAGTATTGGGGAAACTGATAGAAACATTTTAAATGGTCTAAAAATAATCATTATTAGAGGTTGAGGGAGTGATTATTTCATTGATTATTTTATGACACCCCCAAGATCCGAAACATTTAACAAAATGAATGGGAGGAAAGTCTTCTTCTATATAGCTTGGACATTATATACCATCCTATCCTGTCAGTTATTCTGGGTATCCATGTTTTTCCCCCAGTAAACTGAAAAAGCATGCATGCCATTTACAAGTGTTTCATCCTTTTGCTTTCCTGTTTGGTGTGGTTTTGGTGACTAGGGGACATCCAAATTGTACCCAGTCTGAGTGAAATTAGCTATTTGCCAATCAACTCAGAGCCACATGTTGGCAGGTTCTAGTAACAGAAGATGAACATTGCATACATGGGCACAAGACCATTAACCTTTATTGTTTTGGGGAGATTGGCTATTGGCTGTCCAGTTCCCCAAACTGTGGTCTCTTCATCAGCCCTCATTACAAGTTAGGCGAAATAGGTGAGGTATTTATCACCTGTGGTAAATACCATTGCCCCAGAGCGTGATATGTACCACATGTAGTAAATACCGCCTATTCTGAATTTTTAACTTGCATATGAGGAATAAAATGAAGAATCAGTATTTAACACTCCAAATTCCTCATGTTTCGCCTTTGTACGGAATTTTTCCACCCCGATAAATTTAATCAAATTTGACCTACCAAAATGTATCAGGGGAAAATTGCGAGTATGTGATAATTATAACATAACTCATAATACTGATTCCTGTGCAAACATGTATCTGCACAAGGATTGGAATTTAGCAGTGCACTTGTAATCAGGGCCATCATGTATGGAAGCTCAATAAGCATGTGAAAAGAAGTGGCAGCACGGTAAGAGTATAACATTGTTTAAATAAGGTGTCGTCGTATCGCCAGGAGGGAGCTGCCCGCCAGCTCCGCAACCGTCTATGGAATCACGGAATGTGTCGGCTCCCGAGGCACAATACAACACATCTTCCTCTCTTATAATCAACACTTAAATTAACATAGGGCTGGTTGCAAAGACTAAACAGATAATGTTGGATGCAAAGAATCGTCCAAAATAATATACACATATATACATATCATAAAGCAGAACAATACTTAATAGACCGTGCACAGTCTTAAATGCAATCTAGAATAACCATATTTACACTTCCTGATGTTACAAATAAAATATATTGATACTGTACATACATGACACATTTTATGCTCTCAATGGTCCATAACGAAATCCTCAGACTGCTTTGGTGTGCAATGTATTCTAGTTTGTTTTACTTCCACATGCTCGGGCACCCCTTTGCCTCCATCACCCTCACAATCCAGTTCCACACCACTCTCACACATTCCACCATATAACAAACTATCAGGCACCTGTACCACCTTCTTGACATTTCACACGTATCCATCACTTAACAATACAGAGTAACGGTTCACCTTCATAAACTGAAGTGGTTTAGAAAACCTTGAAAAAACCCTTAGCCTCCTTCCAGCCTTTCTTTACCCGCACCCTGTCACCAGCAACCAGCTGTCCCATGATCTCACTCCTGGAATCTAGGGGGGAATCTCCACACTCCCTTTCTCTCAACACCCCTTTGGCCAACAACGCTCTAGACTTCTTTCCCCTCATGACCTCAAATGGTATCTTGCCTGTGACACTGTTAGGAGTGGTACGATAAGCCCACACCAATTTAAGCACTGCAACTCTCCATTGTTTCCCCTGACACACAGCCAATTGAACACCTTCCTTCAACGTTCTGTTCCACCTTTCTACCAGTCCATTACTTTGTGGATAATAGACAGATGATCTAATGTGTTCCACACCACACCAACGTAAAATTGATCTCATAGCTTGAGATACAAACTGCACCCTGTTGTTAGTTACAATAATCTCTGGGACACCCTCTCTTTCCCACAACCTTTCCAAAACCTTGATTACTTCCTGAGTTGTTACTTGATTCAAGAACTCCACCTCAGGTCACCTCGAATGGTAATCAACAATAACCAACGCATACACAGGACATGCACCTAACACATTCTAAGGTACAGAATTGTCCAAGCCAATCTTTTTCCAGAGATTGAGATTTATTGCTCCATGCGCACGACAAACACTCCCTAACTACCCTTTCCATATCCTTGTCCAAAACTGGCCACCAATATTCCGCCTTTATTCTACGCTTACATGCACTCATGCCTACGTGGCCGTCATGCGCCAGACCCAGAATGCGTGACCTTAATGCCACAGGCACAACCAACAATTCCCCCCTTAACAAAATCCCTTTGTCCACCGACAACCACGGGCTTATATTCTGGAGCGACTCACACATGTATCTCCCAAGCTCCTGCAAAACTTCATCTTCCTTCACAGCACGCAGTCACTCCTCATGCTCAATACGACCTTGTTACCACAAAAACACTAGCCACCATATCTCCACCATTATCCATAATCTTCATTTCCAGGACACTCCACCGGCAATCTCGATAAATAGTCAGCCACCACATTCTTTCACCCTGGCATGTACACCATAGTGTACGAGAACTCCATCATTCTCTGGACCCACCGCATAATCCTAGAGGACGCCAAAGTGGCCCCTTTACTGGTAAACATACTTAGTAAGGGGCGATGATCAGTGTGAAATATAAACTATGTTCCCCACACAAACTTCTTGAAATGATTCACCCCCCCAGCAAGCTAGCGCTTCCCTTTCAATGGTGGAATACGTACGCTCAGCATCTCTTAATGGTCTAGATGCATAGGCAATTCTCACCTCCCTCCCTTGCCTTTGCTGTATGAGCACCGCACCTAATTCTTTGGCACTATCATCAGTGCACACAAGACTCCCATCCTGAGTATCAAAAAGCTTGAGAGACATGATTTATTTTTTAAGTTGATTGAATTCTTGCTCACATTCAGAACACCAGACAAACTTTGTGTTTTTCATCATCAATCCCCGCATGCACACAGTCTTTTCCGCAAACCCAGGGACAAACCTTGAGCAGTATTTGGCCAATCCCAAAGAAGACCTTAACTGATCCTTATCTGATGGCGACAGGGCATCTTCTCTGGCCATTCCTAACTGCAACTTAGGATACACCCCTCTGTCATCCAGCCAATGACCCAGGTATCCCACACCACTGACTCCAATCTTACACTTCTCCAATTTTATGGTCAATCCACTGCATTGTAAAATGCTCAGCACTCCAGACAAAACTTCATCATGCTTCATTACATTCTCTGCAAAACCAGTTTGTCGTCTTGGAAATTTGTCACGTTATCCTGCTCTTTGAACAACTGGTGCATTGCCCTCTGGAAGACAGCCGCATCTGAAGCCAAACCAAAGGGCATGCGCTTGAACCTGTACGCCCCTTCCGGGGTGACGAAAGACGTGAGATGCCTGGAACTTTGATGTAATTCTATCTGATGATATGCCAACAACAAATCCAGGGTAGAGAACACCTTCGCACCCTTAACTGTCATCAGCATTTCCCCAAAGTTAGGTAGAGGATGTCTGTCAACCCATATGGCCTGGTTCAAATCCCTCAAGTCGACACACATCGACACACATCCTCAGATCTCCATTGGGCTTTTTGGCCAGAACCACGTGGGCCAACCACTCTGAGGCCTCAATCTCCTCAATTTTCCTGTCTCACACAACTTCTGTAACTCCTTTAGAGGTTCCCTCATTGCCAATGGTACTGTAGGAGCTGTATGCACCCTTGGATTTGCTCCTTCCTTCAATATAATCTTGTGGGAAAAACCTTTAAGCAACCCCAACTCGCTCTTGAAGACATCTGGAAATTTCTCTTGCCACTTCATGTCACACACCATACTCACACTTGATTGTGCACCCAACACTTGCTCAGGATGGGTGGGATCCAGCTTTATCAGCAAGTCCTTTTGCTGGGGCCACCCCAACAAACACAAACCATCCTTGGCAATGTACACCTTAGAACGCGCCTCCACTCCTTGGAACTCCAACACTCCTTCAACATCACCCAACAACTCTATAGGTTTGTTTCCATAAGCCACCAGCTTAATATCTGGCTCAAATAATTTGTGATGTGGACATTTTTCCAGATGTTCTTCTCCTATCAAGGTATAGCATGCAACCAGAATCTGTCATGGTGCGTACCTCAACACCATTGACCTTGATAGTACAGTAAGGGTGTACCGTCTCAGACACAACTCCTACTTCGCCAATGTGCAAAATGAAGTCTACTCCTTCCAGACCTTCCTGTACACTTTCACCTACCTCACGAACAGCAACCCTCCGTTTGGTCAAACTCTCTCTACCTGTGCACATCCTGGCAAAATCACCCTTGGCCTTGAATGTTCTACACACCTGCCCCACAGCAGGGCAGGTAGGATCAGTAGCAATGTGCTATTTCAACCCGCACCTAAAATACGTGTAACCCCTCTGATCCACCCAACCCCCCGTAATGGAGCAGTCTCTTTCTTGTTTTTAACACCATAACATGACTTTGTTTGAACAGATTCCACTTTCCCCACTACTCCAAATTCTAACTCCTTAAGTCCTTCTTCAGTATTCTCAGCTCTTTTAGCAATTTCCACTGCCTTTACCAATGTCAGATCCTCGGTGTTCAGTAACTTCTCCTGTTTTCGTTGTCTAAAATTTTCTGCACCAGTTGATCTCGCAGCACTTCTTCAACAAAACCCTTGTCGATGCCAACATACGCAGATCAGCCAAAAAATTGTCTATAGATTCTCCAGGCATCTGGGCTCTTTGCAAAAATGTAAACATCTTTAGCCCACATTTACTCTTTTGCCGTAATTTATGTCCAGTTTCTCCAACGCTATTTCGTAGTCATCGCTATCTGAATCTTCCTCATCTTCATCCGGTAAGAGCGGTAAATGTTTCAAATTCTATGTCCTTCCTCCCCTAAGCAATGCTTCAACATACCCAACTTGCGCGAAGTTGTGGAGAGGTGTGGTGCAGCGGCCAGGGCAGCTGACTTCGGAGCAGAGGGTTCACGGTTCGATCCCCGGCTCCGGCGGCAGCTCAGCTCAGCACCATGTGACTCTGGGCAATAGCTCACTTAATTTCCACGACGGCCCCCAGCGCCTTGAGACCCGTAAGGGTGAGTAGCTGCGCTATATAAAAACGGACTTACATTTATATATATATATCATCCCCAATGACCTCCACATAGGCATGAAAATCTTCTTTCCAATCCTCCCACATCACTACAGGCTCACCAGGTGTTCCAAGAAACTGGGTGGGCGCTATCATACCTTCCATGGCTCTTTCAATGTATTAAACCAAACAAAAAATAAGGCAGTAATCTCTGCTGTCACCCACTAGACTCAACACAATAAAATAAAATAACAATGGTAGTCACCATTGTCCCGATGTTAATGAACTGTATAAGAATGTAATAGTAATAATCCTTATTTCTTTATTCATCTCATTTCTTTATCTCACCCTTTCCTCCTTTTTTTTATTTTCCTTCTGCCTTGCTAAAACTTTTCCACCACATGTGACAAACTGGCCCATGAGCGCCACAGGCTATTCCCTTGAGCTGTGCCTGTCAGCGTGTATAATAGAGACCAACGCGCCTGAATCTGTATCAGGAGCACCACAGGCTGTTCCCTTGAACTGTGCGTGTCAGTGTGCATAAAAGAAACCTACGCGCCTGAATCAGTGTCAGGACGCGACACTGGTTGCTGGGAAACAGGCCCTCCTCCCAGTGGAGTTCTTACCAGTGTTGCCTAGAACCCGTGCCCACCTGCGCGCTAGCTTCAAACAGCACTCGCGCTCTTCACTCCCAGCGGCTCAAAACAATGCTCGTGCCGTCCACGCTTCAGTGGCCTCAAACAGCGCTTGTGCTGCTCGCGCTCCAGCGGCCTTGTACAGCGATCGTGCTGCTCACGCTCCAGTGGCCTTCACTTCACCACCACAACATGCCGAAACAACGAGAAATTACCATACCGGTACCCCTTGAAGCGGAAGCCACCGCCGACTTCCTTCCTTTGGCGGATCAGCTGACAGGAACAACCTTCGGCTACAATCGCTGTCCCTCGTAACGCTGTCCCTCGCAAGATAGCTGCCGGCCGCAACAGATGCTCTCCTCCTGGCGACTCCACACTGCTCGTCGCCAGTGAAAAGAAGTGGCAGCACAGTAAGAGTATAACTTTGTTTAATTAAGGTGTCGTTGTATCGCCATGAGGGAGCTGCCAGCCAGCTCTGCATCCGTCAGTGAAAACAACCTCCCGAGACTACGCATTACAATCCCTACATTCTATGGAATCACGGAATGCGTCGGCTCCTGAGGCACAACACAACAGTGTGGTTTACTGATACTGAGTGAATGGTGGGGTATAGTTCAGCCCGGTTTCGTGTTGCACAAATTGGTGTCCCTTCTGCAGCAGGGCTATCTTAGTCCGTGGTAAACATGCTAGCCTGCACATACCACTTCCCAATCCCACCTCCCTGAAACCAGGTGTAGTTGGTGGATGAGGAGCAAGCTGCCAATGTATACCCTTTGTCAAATTAAGTTTCCTCTTGCTCTAGTTAAACCCTCTTATCCCCCACTTCCTATGTTTTTATTGAATAACGATAACGGACAGGGGGGAGAGAGAGGTTTGACCAATCCAGTTAATATGGACGGAAGAAACCATTAGCATGGACATATATGGAACTCAACAGGAAAAGGAAAACCATATAAAATGTTTCTATGGGACTTATGACTTAGTCCTAGCCTAGAAGTGGTCAGATTCACACATGCGAGACATCAGGTTCAGACAGTGGGTTAGACATACATGATTAAATTGCCTTTAGATTTACAGGATTCTAGTGCTACTTTTTTGTATGCCTGCTTTTGCAATGTTAATCCTGGCTTAATGCGTTTGCCAATGCTCGCTTAACATTGCAGTTGAGCCTCTGTGTACTTTAATAATGATTTATGGCAGGTTTGGATTGCTCAAAATTACTTTTTAAGTAATATCTTCGTTTCTTCCGTGTTCTACATTCATATTTAGAAGGGCAAAAATGCTGGCTTTTACTGATTTTCCCAATGTTTTTACTAGCATTAACATTAAAATACTGATCAGTCTGGTTAAATGCCAGTCAAGTATCAACCCTACAGTTTGCCTCAACCTGGTAACAGGGCAATGGGTTCTGTGAGGTCTACCAGTGTCCCTGCCTAACAGACCTCCAAGTGCTCAGTACTGCAAAGTGGCTTTGAGTGGGAATTGGAAACACTCCGGGAGCTCAAGGCCAGTGCGCTTGTTCAGTTCCAAAACACAAGCTCTAGCACAAAGTGTTCTCACTGAAGGGTGAGCTCAGGAGACTGATGTCTGAGGCGGCGCCAGTCAACGACATCTCTAATGGATGGCTCCACCATTACCGTCTGTTTACCAGTTGAAGAGGAGCACATTTGCTCCCCTGACATTAAACTTCACTCTGTGTTCAGTGCTTAATTTGTAAAAAAAAAAATAAGAGCCAGGGCTCTAGTCAGGAGGCCTCTGCAGCTTGCAACACCCATTGCCACTGTTGTTGCCAATGACAGTACCTACACAACTACTACTAACCAGCACACTATAAGGGTGACAATTCATCCTATTCCAAGCCCCCAGAGCAATAAAAATAGCTTGAGTGGCAGGTATTAGTTGTTTTTAATGCATACTGAATTAATAAACAATTGTTGCTCTGCTCATCTCTAATTTATACAAACAGCGCCACCATGTGGCAGCTGTCATAAGTGCCAGTGTTGACAATTAAGTACTGGTGCAGACAATTAAGTGCAGGTGCCGAGCACCGGAAACCACAGGCTCAAATTAAGCACTGTCTGTGTTACACAAATACCATTGCGAGACTCTTTCTGGAAGATGCTACCAGGACCTATTTGGAGTGGTGGCCTTGCCAAACTGTCTCCCGGATGAGCATGTGGAAACATGGAGGGCTCGTAGTGCAGAGGTGTGGGAGGTGGGGGGAATAAGGTTGCATGTGATGTTTCAAAATAATTAGATGACAGCTATTTATCCAGCCGCCGGGTAAAATAGTTAATTTTCTCTTCTATTCATCTAGCCTCTGGCCAGTGATAAAGGAAAAGGGGAGAGAAGAGGTTTAACCATTCCAATGACTATAGATGGGAGAAACCATTAGCATAGACTTATAAGGAACTCAACAGGAAAAGGAAGACCATATAAACAGTTTCTTTGGGACTTATGAGTTAGTTCTAGCCTAGAAATGGTCAGATTCATACACGCACGCACGCACGCATTCAGATCCAGGTAGTGCGCTAGGTCTGGAGAATTAAATTGCCTTTGGATTTACAGGATTTCAGAGAGTTACTGGCATCATTTATATCTGCCAGCGCAGCAGCTACTTATTTTCTGCAACATTGGTGGAAAATATGCTGGATTTTGAGTTCTCATCATGGGAGGAGAGGTTTCGCCAGTATAGTGCCAACTTTGCTATATTTGGTGGTGAAAAATCCTGGTATGGAATTACATCAATGTGAGGAATTGCCGCCTAGTCTGGGCACCTGGAAACTAGGAACGTACCCCAAATTGGGAGCACACTTAGGGGCATATGTACAAGCCGCTATCGCCACCTCAACGTCACTTTTATGGACGTTGTGGTGGCGATAGGGGCTTAGCCTTATTTACAAGGCAGCGTTAAGCCACTTAACGTGGCTTAACGCTGCCTTGTAAATAAGGCCCCCTTTCACGCTATGGTTAGGGTGAAAGGGTGGGCAGTGGGTGTTGCGGAGGGCGTTCCACCGCAACACCCATTATTTTTTACGCTGCCCCTTACGTACAAGGGTGGCGTACATAGGAGGCAGCGCCAAAATGAAGACCAGGGAAAACCTGGTCCGAAGTTGGCGAAACGAGGAGAAATGCATTATTTCTCCTCGTTTTTGCTTTTTCCATGTGTGCTGCCTTGTGCAGCACACATGGAAAAAGCAAAGTGCCATGGATTGTTTATGTACAGGAAGGTCCTCCCCTGCACGCAGACACCCTTGCACTATGGTGCAAGGGTGCCTGCGTTGGCGCTACACTGCTAAGTGTAGCGCCATCGCAAGAGGAAACGCAAGGCTGCACCATATCGTTGTAAATATGGTGCAGCCTTGCGTTTCAGAAGTGGCGGAGAGAGGCGTTAAGCCAGGAAGGCTAATGCCTCTCTCCACCACTTTCTTGTAAATATCCCCCTTAGTACCCACAGATAGAGTCCTCCAAACATGCTGGATCTTCCAAGCAGGGTAGGGACACAGTACTTACTTTTGATCAAATGTAGACTCACTTTACAAAGGAGTCTTTCATAGACATAACTCCGCCAAACATAGTAATGCAGCAGTTACCATGGATTAGGCAGGTGCTCTACCATATTTGCTGGCAGTGTTGCTATTAGCACATGGAGGTCCAGTGGCAGACTTGGAAGGCTTTCCATTGGTGGGAGCTGCAAAAACTTTACCAGAAGTAGAGGTTCCGAGGTTTCTTATGGCAAGGGTACCACAAGGCGGATAAGCTGGCTTGATTTGTCATGGTAAAAGATGTCAAATACTCTGAAAAGTTGATTTTATTTATTTAGTTTGTTTCCCTTTTCAAGAATATATAGCACTTTTCACTCCCCATAGAAAGAGGCGGCAGTTTAAAGACCAGCTGGGCTCCAAGACCCCCATATTAGATTAGAGGTGGTCACAGTGGAGAGATCTGCATGCATTCAACAGGTTCATTTAAGGTTGTGGTGTTGGCAAAGACCTGAGAAAATCCATCTTCTCCTGGAATATATAGCACGTAGCACGTTCCCCACTGGTGCTGTAAGTATCCTAGGGAGCTGGCTTCTTTACCACTGGTAGTCAATGGCATCCAAAAGAGACTTTGTCACAAGGGAGAATGGCTTTTCTTCTTGATGTTTCAGGAATCTGGAAAGTCATCAAAATTCAAAAGCATCCCAAAGTGAGTCATTGCCCAGCAATTAACCTTAGAAAAGCACTGTGGGCCAGATTTATCAACACCTTGCTTTGGTACAAGTCCTCGAAAGTGACACAAGCTGGAGCAAAGTGTTGATTTACAATTTTCTTTCCAGTGCAAAACCTGTTATTAATATAACATTTACATAGATGGAGATAATCTTACTTCTTGCTGGACTCTATTGTAAAAGAGACTGTCACCTTCTTAATCAGTACAACAGGTCCAGTGTCAAGTGTGACATCTTAAGCCAGGCCTGGCTTTTTGACCAACAGTGTGGTGCATTCTGGGGCATGGATACTATGGTCTCAAATATCCCATCATGCAAATTTAGGTTCCCAGTACTGGATGAAGGTGCAATGCATGTTGGAAAGCAACTATGCTTCTTTCCATCAAACTGCAAAAGACTCTAGCAAGATACTTGTAGTGTCTTGCAAGTTAGAAATGATGGAACCCTGTTTGGACCCTGACGGACTCCGTAGAACTATGGCATAAGTGTTAAAGTGGAATGCATTGAAGGCTGGTTTAGAATGTGGAGTTCGCAGTTACATGCAGACTAATAAAGACATGTAAACCTACGCTCTGTGTGTGGCGTAGTCATTGGCGGGTACTCAGGCTGGGGAGGATGCTACTATACTGATTAAAGCTACAAGGAATTTAGAATCGTAGAATGAAAATGTACATTAAAAAAACACTCTTCTTAATGTGAATAGCTGCAAAACAGGGTATTAAATTCATACCTGAACATTGCCAGCAAAAATAAGTAATCCAGGGGCCCTCAGAAATGAAAAGAACAAACATCTCCCTCATTCACCGCAGTCCCTCACCACCTTCCCTCCCAGTATTGCTCCCCTCTCAATACCCAGGGACATTTCTTATTTGAGATGGTTATTCTGAGTTTCATGAGGGAGGCCCATTCAGCTTTTGAGTTCTCAATGTAAGCAAGTCCCCAGAAGGTACTATTTTTAAGTCTGGTGTGACAGCACAGCTTACCAGATTTTATGTAATCAACTGATAAAGAGATTTAAGAAGCACTACAGAGAGAGGGGTATTGGCTCTGCCCCCATGTTGATCTCCCTCCTGCTGGACTTAATAAGAAGGAAGTTGTATGCTTCTGCCGAAAAAGAGTGCCTGTATCGCACAGTATATGCTCAATTCGTTAGGCCTGTGTTATGGTAGCAAGCCTATAAACAAGGCCGTCGACCTATGGAAAAAGTTCTGTAAGATGCAAAAGTTCTGGTTAGTTTAACGTTATGACAAAGACAGTAGGCCTGGGTTATTTATTGTGTTAAGCATATGTTTAATCCAATAGGCCTTTATGGAACTGCTTCCAAAAAATCATATGATGTGGATTTACACTGTGAACTCTCAGACAAATAGAGTAGGCAGACATTTAACTTTGTGAATACCTCTGCCCAACACTATAGACAGGAGTTTTAAGTTGTTTACCCTCTGACAAATTTAAATAGTATGGGTTTTTTAATTGTAAATGCTCTTAAAAGGGGTTTTATGTCGTGAACTCTCTGACAAATGTAATAGGAAGGGGTGGTTTTACCGCGTGAACTCCATGGCAAACACTGTAGGAAGAGGCTTTATGTTTTTTAACTATCTGACAAATCCAATTGGAATGGGCGTTACATTGTCATGTCTCTGACAAATATAAGGGGTAGTGGTTTCGCATATATATTCCTGTTTTAGATTAGGCCATAGTAAATTCTTGGCATCTCAGAAGGAGAGTTGAATGAATGAATAAATGAATGAATGAATAATTTGTAAAGCACAGCAATACCCTGAGGTGTCTAGGCGCTACCTGAAAGCATATCCGTCTGGGTACAGAGGAAATATGTGTTTTATGCCCTGAAAAGCCAGGTTTTAGTCTCTTCCTGAAGATCAGCAGGCTAGTCTCCTTCTTGAGAGAGGTGGGCAGTGAGTTCCACAATTTAGCTGTGGATGTAATGGAGCTCTTGCCGCCCCATTTGGTCTTTTTTACCCTGGGAACGATCAGATTTCCAAGATCTGCTGATCTTAATGACCTGGACGGGACATAACGTTTAAGGTGATTATTATTATTATTATTATTATTAAGTATTTGTAAAGCGCCTGGCTACCCTTAGGCATCCCCGCGCTGTCAGTGACAAGAAGAGTCGGAAGGCATGCTGATTATGGCAGATTCTGGAACAGCGAAGTCTTCAACAGTTTACGAAAGGTAAGATGGTGTGGGGTGGAGCGCAATTGAAGCGGGAGGGCATTCCAGAGCTTGGCTGCATTATAGGAGAACATGCGGCCCCCGGATCGCACTCTCTTAATTTTTGGGACCACTGCCAAAAATTGATCTGCAGACCGAAGACGTCTCATTGGGTGGTAAAAGGCCACCAGAGATTGATTTATCTTGGGACCTGTTCCCCATAGCGTTTTATGAGCTATGCACAGAGCTTTGAACTTGATCCGCTCTATTATCGGCAGCCAGTGAAGTTTTTTTAACACAGGCTTCACTGACTCACCGTGGGGCACAGGCCAGAGCAGTCTAGCTGCACAATTTTGTACCCCCTGAATTTTCTTTATAGTGGCCTTTGTGGTGCCCAAGTAAAGGGAATTCCCATAGTCCAGCCGTGAGAGTATCAATGCCTGTACTATCACTCTTCGTGCCAAGACTGGGAGCAATGGGAGGATTTTCCGTAACATTCTGATGATTCCAAAGCATGTTGCGGCTAGCTTAATTGCTTGGCTGTTGAAGTTAAGAGCTTTATCTAGCCAGACTCCTAAGCTTTTTATCTGCTCTTTGGGGGTTGGGGGGGGACCAAGGCATTTGGGCCAGCTTAGTCCTGCTGCCTCTATAGCCGCCGCGGGGTGGTTGCTTAAAATCATTAGCTCCGTCTTGTCTCCATTGAGTTTGAGACAAGACTGATCCATCCACAAGGCCACCGCTTCCATACATGCTTCAATGTTGATCCGTTACTTCTTAGGGTGCTTTAGCGCTACCACCAGTTGCGTATCATCCGCATAGGTGATAATTTGGATTCCATAAGGAAGGACTAATTCGGCCAGTGGTTTAAGATATACATTAAAAAGAGTGGGGCTCAATGATGAGCCCTGGGGGACTCCGCACGAGAGCTGTAAACATTTAGAAGTGCACTCCCCTCGAACACCTGGAATGTTCTATCCTTCAGGAAGGATTTGATCCATGACAGGGCCTTGCCCGAGACTCCAACCATTCTGAGCCTGTCAATCAGGATGTTATAATTGACAGTGTCAAATGCGGAGCTCAGGTCCAGTAAGATGACCGCCACTGTCCCTCCTTGATCAAGAATTTTCCTGGATTCCTCCACAACTGCTAACAAAGCTGTCTCTGTCCCATGGTTTGGACGGAAGCCTGTCTGGGTGGAATGCAGAAGAGAGTGATTCTCCAGGTGCTCTGAGAGGAGTTTATTTATATATTTTTCTAGTATTTTACTGGTCCCGGGAACTAGAGAGACCGGTCGATAATTGCTCCACACCTCTGGGTCGAGGTTAGGTTTTTTCAGGAGAGCCTTTATCATGGCATGTTTCCATGTCAGCGGTACCTGTCCACTCGCTAGCGAGGAGTTTAAGACCTCCAACAGGACCGGGAGAACAGTTCCTCCTACCTTGTGGAGTTTTTGGAGGGGCGCTGGATCGAGGGGAGAGCCTGATTTGACCTGGGCGAAGAGCTGTGATAACATGGTCATATCCAAACATGGAAAAACTTCCAGGCTGGGAGCGCTACTGCTCACGAGGTCTCTGTTCTGATCGGTCTTATCAGTACTTCTACTTTGGGGGAATGTGTTATAAATATCTGACATTTTTTTATTAAAAAACTGCGAGTTCATCGCATCGTGCTTGTGCGGAGTCAGAGGGGGGATCCGGTGCGCAGTATTTGGTGAGTTTTTTAGTAATTTGGAATATTTCCCTGGGTGCATTTGCAGCTGCGATTATTTTTTCTTCGTAGTATAGGGCTTGGGCTTTCTTTATCTCTGATTGATACATTTTTATGGCCTCTCTATAAGTCTGTTTTTTTTCTGCATTATAGTCTTTTCTCCATGCTCTCTCTAGTTTCTTACAATTTTGTTTGAGTTCTCTTAATTTAGGTGAGTATCATGGTGTATGTTTTTCCTTTGATTTTTCCATCATCCATTTATGTGGGATCGTGACATCCAAAGCGGATTTGATCCAATGGTGGTAGTTGTCAGATGCTATGGTTGTATTGGTTTCTTCCACTGGTCTGGATCTCTCCAGCGTCTCAGACCAAGCTTCTGGCGATAGTTTTGCCCAGGGGCGAGCCCACAACTTGTCCCTTTGTGTCCCCGCCCGCTGATGTGTGGTATTCCAAATCATCGGGATTAGGAAATGGTCAGACCATGGCATGGGGACCGGGCTTTCTATATAGAGCTGTTTGTCATTTGAGAAAACTGGGTCCAGGATATGACCCTTTTCATGTGTGTGGCTAGACACGATTTGTATTAGCTGAATGGCCTGGAGACTGTGTACTAAGTCTGCTGCTTCCCCCTTGTGGGTGTTCTCTACATGTAAGTTCATATCACCTAATAAAATCAGGTTAGGTGTTTTACATGCTAATCTAGCGGAGGCGTCTATTAGTGATTTTATAAAGTGACCCCCAGGGCCCGGGGGACGGTAGACCAGGATCCCTGAAAGGGTGCAGGTTGCTGCGAAAGAAATTGAAAATGACATACTTTCACAGTCTAAAATAGTTCCCGTCTCAGTGCGTCCCCACAAATGATTTTTCAAAATGATGGCGATTCCTCCTCCCTTTTTCTGCTCCCTATCTGATCTTAAAATATGATAGCCAGGGGCCAGCGCTTTTATCACATCTGGGTCAGAGTCCTTATGAAGCCAAGTTTCTGTAAGAAACAGGATCTCTGGCTGTTCCTCTGTCAATAGGGTGTTGATTTCTCCGGCATGTTTCGGGAGAGACCTGCAGTTAAGGAGGAGCATTTTGTATTTATTTTGCCGTTGTGTTATGGCATGTGTTGGTGTGGAGTTTGCCGGGTCAAAATGACAGTGCGCGCAACGTGTAGGGCCATATGTGCAGCTGATGGAATGTAGGCATCTATCTAAGGTTGGGGGCCGCAATATATACAATTGCGAGGCCGAGTACCATTGCTTATTTTTTGGTTCTGGGCCAGGGGTTCTGGTCCCTGGGCGCGGACGGGCGCAGACGGGCTTGCCTTTGGCGCGCCTGCTGCGCGCGTCCGCGTTTGCATGTGACTTTATAGCTGCCTCTCCTTCCGCCTGATTCTCTTAGCCCCGCCTCCTCAGCCGCCTCCCTCCACACAAACGGAACCTTCCGTGGTGGACCGGGGATTTGGCTTGCGGAGTGCCTTAAAGGAACAGAGCGCTATCTGAGAGTCTCGATTAAAATACCAGGTTAAAACCACCTTAGTTTAAAATCAGCATAAAACCACACTGTCGCCCCTTGATAAAATGCCCCCAATACAGTTTCTAAAGTGCAATCGTGCTTTGTTTAAAATGCCCCCAATATAGTTTCTGACGTGCAATCGTGCTCAGTGTCTTTCGATCTCGCTTGTCGCTGCGCGTCCGCGTTTGCATGCGACTTTATAGCTGCCTCTCCTTCCGCCTGATTCTCTTAGCCCCGCCTCCTCAGCCGCCTCCCTCCACACAAACGGAACCTTCCGTGGTGGACCGGGGATTTGGCTTGCGGAGTGCCTTAAAGGAACAGAGCGCTATCTGAGAGTCTCGATTAAAATACCAAGTTAAAACCACCTTAGTTTAAAATCAGCATAAAATCACACTGTCGCCCCTTGATAAAATGCCCCCCAATACAGTTTCTAAAGTGCAATCGTGCTTTGTTTAAAATGCCCCCCAATACAGTTTCTGACGTGCAATCGTGCTCAGTGGCTAATTGGGTGGGCCGATTTGATTGAGGGATTTAAAAGCAATGCAGAGGGATTTAAATTGAATGGGCTTTGCTACCGGGAGCCAGTGAAGTTGGAAGAGAGCGGTGGTTACCGACTCTGTTTTAGGAATTGCTAGGAGAACCCTGGCTGACGTATTTTGTACGGTCTGTAGTTTTTGGATGCTGCGTTTAGTTGCGCTGTTAAGTAGGGCGTTACAGTAATCCAGTCGTTAGGATATCAGGACGGATATCACTGTTTTCTTTAATTCTAGCGGGATTGAAGGTAATACCTTCCTCAGGATTTTCAGGATAAAGAACCAGCTTGATGTAGTGGAGTTAATCTGAGCTTCAAAGGACAATTTAGTGTCCATAATAACTCCCAGATTTTTCGCTCTAGAAACAGGCATGGGTAAGCAACCAAGCTGGACTGGCCACCAGTTTCTAGTCCAGAAATGAGGGTTGCTGCCGAAAAGCAAGGCCTCTGTTTTGGAGGAGTTTAGTTTCAGGCAATTGTCTGACATCCAATTTCCAATATGGCTCATACAGTCATGGAAGCTGCTTACTGAGGGGCTAGATGATCCACTTATGGAGACAATTATTTGCGTGTCATCCGCATACGATACTAGGGAAAGACCGTAGCTTTTTATAAGTCTGGCCAGCGGAGTTAATGTTCATGTCGATGTATAGTTTGGGTCTGCCTAAATTGTTTGAGGGGTCTCTCTAATCAAAACCATGTGGGCACGCTTATGTTGATGTTAAGGTCAATCGGCTTAGTTTATTGTCTTTTAAGTGTTGTGATAAAGGCAGTAGGACTCTCATTTTACATTGTGAGCAACTTGACAAACCCTATGAACTAGAGCCTCGTATTTTCTATTAGGCCCATATAGGACGATTGCTAGTTTTTACAGTTAAAGCCTGCTTGTGCATAAATTGTCACTTCATAGATATTTGGAGCACATTACATTTGCAGGGTTAGTTGCCCCCAGTGATATGTTGTTAGGGTACGTGATTTGCGCTCAGGCTAATCTGCAAGGCCCCTAAAGGAGAGGTTGAATATAGTATTTAGTTGTATATACATTAAAGAAGATTAATTAATTGCTGTGTTGTGGGCTTCTATCCCAAGGCACCTTTCTGAAGCACACTTGGGCTGCTCTACCCAGTTACTCTTAGAGATAAATGTTAAAAGGGACACTTGGGGCCGTATTATACATACGGCGCATTTTTCTTGATTGCGCCAGGCGCACCTTTTAAAATGTGCGTCCAGCGCAATCAAGGAAAATGCGCCACATTAGGGTAAATGCGCTGCCCCCAGGGCAGCCGCGAACTCGCACTGCCCTCGGGGCAGTGCATCATGTGAAAAACTGAGCGGCTGCTTTGAAGCCACTCCATGTTTTCACATTGCAGGCATCACCCGCCTGCAAGGGGATGTCTGGGGGTCCATAGAACTCCTTTCCCGCCTCCAGAGTGCTGCAATCAGGGGATGCACTGACAGTGCACCACCTTTTAGGTGGCACACTGTCACTGCGCCTCCTGAGAGCTTCTTTGCCTCTGCGCCCGCCTCTGTAATACAGCGCGGGCGCAGAGGCAAAGGAAATCCCTCATTTGCATGGAGCCACGCCCCCATGCAAATTAGGGAACTCCCTCTTAAGGAATTGCTGGCGCTGTATGTGCGCCAGCGCTTTCAGTATTAAAGAAGGGGACGCACAAGCGTCTGCGGCCCCTTCTCTAATACCAAAGTGCCCCGGGGGCGTGCAAAGCGGGCGCAATCGCCTGTTGCGACCCCAGAGCACTTCTATAATATGGCCCCTGGTCTCCATTCAAGGCACCAGAAATGAAAGACCTCTATTTAACCACATTTAGGGTTAGTAACTTACCACTGCTCTGTGACCTCTTGAAACAGATTTTTCAAATAAAATAGAAATGGGATTTTACATTGTGAAATCTCTGATTAATACAATAGGAATAGGTTTTACATTGCTAACTCCTTGCCAAACACTGTAGGTGGTGACTTTACATTGTGACCCTCTGACAAATACAATTGGAAGGGGTTTAACATTGTTAACATTCTGAAACTACAATAGGAAAGGGTTTAACATTATTAGCATTCTGAAAATGCAATAGGAAGGAGATTTACACTTTGAAAACCATGACAAATACAATAGAAAGGGACATTACATTTTGAACTATGTAGTAAATACTATAGGTTTGATATTGTAAGCTCCCTCACAAATGTAATAGCATGGGGGTTAATACAGAAGTAACTTTCTAGTTCTTACCATAGTTAGGGCCATATGTAGGTGGGCTAATACCGGTCGGTAACGGCCGAAAATCGGTAAATTTCCCGTTACCGACCGGTATTTAGCCCTTTGCGATGTAGGAGGCCGGATTTAAGGAGTCGGTAATTTACTGATTCGTTATTTTAAGGAATCGGTAAATTACCGATTCCTTAAATCCTATGTAAGGAGCACTCAAGTGAGTGCATTTTTAGTTTAAGGATTCGTTATTTACCACCAACTACAAGTTGGTGGTAAATACCGAATACCTTTTAAAAAGCAATTTTGTGCTTTTTTAAAAGTGCCATGTGGCAGACATACATGCCCTTAGGGCATGTATGTGGCCACATGTGCACACATGCACGATTCAGGGGTGCAACAGGGTGTCAATTTGACACCCTGCCACCCTTGAATATGCTCCCCTATTACCGATTCGGTATTTACCGAATCGGTAATAGATGGCTTCCCATTCATTCCTATGGGCCTCCAGGAATGAATGGGAAGGTATTCCTTATTACCGATTCGGTAAATACCGAATAGGTAATAACGAATATTACCGAATCGGTAAAATTTACCGAATGTTTACCTACATTCTATTTACCGATTCTTAAATACCGAATCGGTAAAATTCGGTATTTAGGAATCGGTAAATAGAAATTACCTACATATGGCCCTAAATGTTTAGTGTACAGAGGGAGGATTTATGATAATGTCAATCTATGTTTTGGTACTGCCTAAAATGTTTGTTGGGCTTCTCTATGCAGAGACCAAATGGTCATATTTATTTTCATCTTAAAGCCAATAGTCTTGTTTTAATTATTATTAAATGTGGTGACAAAGGCAGTATCCCTCTCATTTTACATTTTCAATGACTTGACAGAGTCTCTAGGCTTAATGTTTTTGATTGTGAAAAGCTTCATATTTTCCGTTAGGTCCTTATAGGAGTGTTGTTGGTTTTTAGGATTAGTGCCTGCTAGTGTGCATTGCCACATGGTACCTCACAGATAATAGGAGCAGACTACATTTACAGGGTTAGTTGCCTCCTGAGATATTTCTTTAGGGTACGTGATTTGCTCCCTGGTTAGTCTGCGTGACTGCTAAAAGAGCAGTTCAAATTTGTAATTCCACCTGAAATCTTGTAAATATTTGTATTATTGAATATATTATTTAGTTGTACATCCATTGAAATACTTTTCTTTTTTAGAAAAAAAGCACAGCTTTGTCACAAATCTTTTTTGTCTGCTGCTCAGTTCTGAGTTACTAGCCCACAACAATTACCTGATTCAGCCCTGGACCCCTCTTCCACAATATCCCAAGAGTCAGCTTTCACACTGTGACCTCACATTGTTAACTTTTTGACACATGCACTAGGAAGGGGGTTTACATCAAGAACTCTTTGACCACTACAATAGGAAGAACCTACTGTTATGAACTCCTTGGTAAACTCCATAGGGAGGGGCTTTACATTGTTTAAAACTAAGGGACCTTCTCAAATAGACCTCTAGCTAGAAAGTTCTCAGTTGCATTATGCACATGTTTAATGTTATCTTTAGTAGTTTGGTGTGTGAGAATTAAAGTTATTTTTCTTTTTAAAAGTAAAAACACTGGGCATTTATTAATTAAGAATTATGGTGTACTCTGTGGAGTTCCCTAATATGTATTTCACCCTATTCGTTACTTTAATTTGTTCTGCATGTCTACTTTTTAAAACTACACTCTTAATATTAAATTCATGATACAGCAAAGTGAAAGTAACACTTACTTTCCCCTTAAACATCGTGAATGTCTTACTTCCATTGCATGTTTGATGACCAAACAGCCCTTTGAAGTTGGATGCAGATAAAATGGAGGTGGAGCTGAGCTGCCAGGCCGAGCCGCTGAGGCCCATTGAGAAAGTTCTGCACGGAAGGCCTAGTTCATTGAAGGAGGAGAGGAGAGTGGGGTCGCGCCTGGGTGGGGTGCGGGCTCGGAGGGACACTCTCTCGGCCTCTCAGTCCTTCGGACGACGTGAGCCTTTGCTTCGGCTCAGATTGGGGCCCGTACTGAGTAAGGAGTGGTGGTACTGGGGACCGAGTGGGAAGCTGTACTTTATGTCATCGTGGATACGTGTGGGGGGAACTGTTATCGAAGAGGCTGACTGGCGTAATACACATTGCCAATATTGCTGCTAACGAACTGCCGGACTGTCTTATGACGCCTGACATTATTTCCGCCTAACGAAGTACACGATTGTAGCGCTACGCAATGCATTATTTCTCCCTTGCAAAGTACAGGATTGTAGCGGCCCGCATTGCATTATTTCGTCATTGCAAAGTACATGATTGTAGCTACGCATTGCATTATTCCTTACTTGTAAAGTACATGATTGTGGCGGCCCGCATTGTATTATTTCTTCATTGCAAAGTAGGTGATTGGGGTGTGACGCATTGCATTATTCCTTCATTGCGCAGTACATGATTGTAGCGGTACGCATTGCATAATTTCTCCCATTGCAGGTATCGGGGTGTATCCTTACGCATTGTATTATTCCTCCTGTGCCCAGCACAGGATTGTATCGTTACGCAGAGCACTATTGTTTGTCCATTGCAACGTGTGTGATTCTAGCATTACGACCAGCATAGCGTTTTGAAAGCGGTGGTTGGGATTTGAACCTACCAGCCAGCCGGAACAAATATTAACCTTTATTATATGTTGGCCTTTGTAACGTGTGGTCTGATCGTATATCTTTCTATATAAAGTTTATACTCGTTTTTATCAAACTGGTGTGGAGTCCATTTGTGGTGTCACCAGGGGGTTGCTGTGGGTGTGGTTGCACATACTGTACACTCGTGCCTTGGATATAGGCCTGGCTGCTCGTGCCAAGCTACTAAGGGGGTGAGCAGGGCTATCTCAAACGGTGTCCTTACTTGGCCTAATGTTGAGTTGGGAGTCCCGGGTCTCGCATTTGTGACAGTGACGCGTGACTGGGACCCCTGGGGTCAGGAAGGCGTGGAACAGGAGGGTGTCCCTGTGGTAGAGGGCCTGTGTCCTGGTTTTATCGCCCGAAGCCGGGAAGTCCATCAAGGTAATGTTTCGCCTACCCTGGATTTTGGCTGGGAGGGGGTTGTGTAGGACTTGGCCTTTTTGGCTAAAGTTCCCTAAAACTTTTTGCTTTCCCCCTAGACCGTTTTCCTGCCATAGAGTGCCAATTTAGATGCTTTGGGTACTTTGACACTGCTGATCAGTGTCAAAGTACAGCAGTTCCCTGTGTAAAGTGTAATGGTAATTGGTTGGCCATGATTGGTATGTTTGCCTTACTAGTAAAGTTCCTAGTGATGTGCACTGTGTGTGCCAGGGCTAGTAATGCAAAGGGTGCGCGGAGAAGGGAACTCAGGCCTGCAGTGTAGGGCCTGCGCGCAGTTTGCTAAGTTAGCATGTTGTCCTGACAAGTGCAACCACTTGTCAGGCCTTACTTTCCCTTTTGCGTACACAGTGGGCACCCCTGTGGTAGGTCCCAGGTAACCCCTGGGCAGGGTGCCATGTAATTAAAAGGCAGGACATATACTGAGGTGTGTGTTATGTCCTGACAGTGAAAAACACTCCATTTCGTTTTTCACTGGTGAAAGGCCATCCTGCCCATAGGACAGAATGGGGGAGGCTGGGTATTGTGTTTGTTAGCCTAGTTTCCCATAAGTTTAAAGTGGCTGGGTTTTGTGCTTTAAGCATTTCTGTGTGTCTCTGTTGAATGTGGATTGACTGTCTGGATCTGAGAGGGGAGGGGGTGAGATGGCACCAGGCTGACCTGCAGCTGGAGAGTATGCGAGGAGAAGCCCCGGGAGGTGAAGAGGCCTGGGTTGCGGCTATAAAACAATTGGCCCATCTCCTGCTGAGTGATTAAGGATCCAGACCCCCAGTATCAAAGGGAGAAAGGTGACACTGGGAGGGAGACACCCAGAACTGATTTAGGCAGGGGTCAGGGACCCCTGAGCACAACGAACTTCAAAGACATTTAGGGTATATCTCTGAGAGCTGAAACCCCTGAACTTTGGAATGGAATAGAAATGGATTGTGACTGAAAAGGCTTGGACCCATTTCGTGGTCAAGAGGAACCTCTGCTAAGGAAGGAACAACTGAAGAGACTGCTGGGGAAGACCAATCCTTGCTTCGTGATCTGGGGCTGGTCTGCAGTTTGCTGTTTTAACCAAGGAAGAGGCTGTTGGGACTGTGCTGTGTGCGCTGGGTCCCCCTGCTTGAAGAAGACTGTGCTTTGTGCAGTGTCTTGTACCCCCAAGGGCCCAAGGTGAGCTGGCTCCCTGTTTGGAAACATAGGAACATAAAAGTTTCCGGAGAAGTTTCAAGCAATGCGGTGGGCGCGTGTTGTGGCAGCTTGAGACCCTCAGAAGGTGTGCCCTGTGATCTTGGACACACGGAGGAGAGGCGAGACTCGGACGCGCTGGGTGCGTGTCGTGGTGCACAGGAGGCATTGGTGAAGAGCGCCTGGTGAACGTGTGCATCGATGGAGGAGTGAGTCTTGGACGCACAGGGTGCGTGTCGTGGTGCACAGGAGGCGTCGGTGAGGAGCGCCTGGTGAAGTGTGCACCGGAGGTGAAGTGAGACTCGGACATACAGGGTGCGTGTCGGGGTGCACTGCAGGCGCTGGTGAAGAGCGCCTGGTGAGCGGGTGCATCGGAGGTGAAGAGAGTTTCGGACGCGCAGGGTGCGTGTCGTGGTGCACTGGAGGCGTTGGCGAGGAGCACCTGGTCAACGCGTGCATCGGAAGTGGAGTGAGTCTCGGACGCGCAGGGTGCGTGTCGGGGTGCACCGAGGCATTGGTGAAGAGCGCCTGGTGATCCAGTGCACCGGAGGAGAAGCGAGGCTCGGACACGGTGAGCGTGTCGAGGTGCGGCCGGAGGCGTTGTTGAAGAGCGCCTGGATATCGGGGCACCGGAATTGGAGTAAGTCTCAGTGAAGCAGTGTGCGTGCTTTGGTGAGACTTGGGACTGTGGAGGTGATCGGCTGATCATCGTGTGCACCGGAAGAAATTGAGTCTCTGCAGCGTGGTGTGCGTGTCTTGGTGCCAACTGAGACCGCAGGAAGGAGTGCCTGGTGAGCGTGCACTCGGATTCGACGTGAAGTCCCATCAGCGTTGTATGTGTGGCTTCGTGCCAGAAGAGACCCGGAGGGTGCGGTGGTGAACTTGCACCCGGAGTAACGTAATCTCAGGGGCGTGGGGTACGTGTGCCCTGCGGCCGCCTGAGACCTTCCTAACAGTCGCGGCCCGGACCGGCAGCCCCGGAGGAGCTGAGCTGCCAGGCCGAGCCGCTGAGGCCCATTGAGAAAGTTCTGCACGGAAGGCCTAGTTCATTGAAAGAGGAGAGGAGAGTGGGGTCGCGCCCCCCAGGTAACGTGGATCACTGCCTGGGCGGGGTGCGGGCTCGGAGGGACACTCTCTCGGCCTCTCAGTCCTTCGGACGACGTGAGCCTTTGCTTCGGCTCAGATTGGGGCCCGTACTGACCAAGGAGTGGTGGTGCTGGGGCCCGAGTGGGAAGCTGTACTTTATGTCATCGTGGATACGTGTGGGGGGCAACTGTTATCGAAGAGGCTGACTGTCGTAATACACATTGCCAATATTGCTGCTAACGAACTGCCGGACTGTCTTATGACGCCTGACATTATTTCCGCCTAACGAAGTACACGATTGTAGCGCTACACATTGCATTATTTCTCCCTTGTAAAGTACAGGATTGTAGCGGCACGCATTGCATTATTTCGTCATTGCAAAGTACATGATTCTAGCTACGCATTGCATTATTCCTTAATTGCAAAGTACATGATTGTGGCGGCGCGCATTGTATTATTTCTTTATTGCAAAGTACGTGATTGGGGTGTGACGCATTGCATTATTCCTTCTTTGTGCAGTACATGATTGTAGCGGTACGCATTGCATAATTTCTCCCATTGCAGGTACCGGGGTGTATCCTTACGCATAGTATTATTCCTCCTGTGCCCAGCACAGGATTGTATCGTTACGCAGAGCACTATTGTTTGTCCATTGCAACGTGTGTGATTCTAGCAGTACGACCAGCATAGCGTTTTGAAAGCGGTGGTTGGGATTTGAACCTACCAGCCAGCCGGAACAAATATTACCCTTTATTATATGTTGGCCTTTGTAACGTGTGGTCTGATCGTATATCTTTCTATATGAAGTTTATACTTGTTTTTATCAAACTCATGTGGAGTCCATTTGTGGTGTCACCAGGGGGTTGCTGTGGGTGTGGTTGCGCATACTGTACACTCGTGCCTTGGAGATAGGCCTGGCTGCTCGTGCCAAGCTACTAAGGGGGTGAGCAGGGCTATCTCAAACGGTGTCCTTACTTGGCCTAACATTGAGTTGGGAGTCCCGGGTCCCGCATTTGTTACAGTGACGCGTGACTGGGACTCCGGCTTCCAACACTGCCATTTGTCTTGAGTAGCTCAGCTGCTGGCTTCAGCTCTACATGCCCTCTCAGATGGTCTGTTCCTCCTCTTCTCGTGCACACTTGAGTGTGCCCATGTTCCATTTCAACTAAACAGACACTTTTTCTTGGTTTCCACTCCTATGCCTAGTACACCAGAGGTGAAACACTCTACCCATGGCATTCCCAAGGCTTGTTTTTCCTGGGAGCATACTAACATTCATTTAAAATACTAACAGTGGGATATTTGATATGAACAAAATTAACTTTTTGGAGCCGTCCATGAACTTCCACTAGAAGTTAGGAAATTTTAGAGCTAGTATGATGAAAAATATCAATTGTCTAAAACAAAGATACTCTCTCTCAAATATAGATTTTAGCAAAACGATGAAAGCACAACAGACCTGCAAATAGTGTCTAAAATTAGTTTTAATGTGATGGTCCCTGCTTACAATATTTGTTCACCTGATCACATCAGGTTACAAACAAGGGTGACACCTAACTAATATATATGTATTAACCTAAGCAAACCCATGTCCTAACTCTCCACCCACTTGGACCAACCAGCCTTCAAACCCCTCTGACGTAACAATCCTTTTTTCTTATCTCACCTGCATGTAATCAGTCCATAGTCCACCCATTAGGATCTACTGGTCCATCTACTGCCCTTTGTTACCTCCCATTTCACTTAATCCTTCAACATATCAAAAGAACAGAATCATTCCTCCTACAACTCCTTATTATAAACAACTGCAATTAACACTGTATCATCTCCTAGCCGCGGCACCCAGGAAAACTCTCCACTGAATAGTTTTCCTGCCGCACTAAATAATTCCCTCACTAACAATCAAAACATCTCAAGCACCACCATAGTTCCCAACATCTTCCAGAAGTAACCCAGGACCACATAGTTACCGACTGTGCAGCCCTTTGCCCACTGGGCACTGCAGCCTATAAGGTGATGTAAAACTGAGGAAGTTTGATAGAAGAAAAGGCAATTTAGTAAATGAACTTGGACATGTGTCTGAGCACACGTACTCCCCAAAAAAGAGCTGCATTTTATTCTTCCATTTCTTGTCATCTGTCCTCCTAACATTCCTACTTGAGCAGCCTCCATCCAAGACATTATTCTAAATAATAGCATACCATATTAGTTGTTCAATCCCTCAACCATGTTCACATCTCAAAAGCTCTAAACAGATCCACAAACTGCCCCAATGTGCAGCAGCACTTCAATTCAACCAGCATGGCTTTCAACTACTCCACTGCTTCAAAAGCAATCGCATACACATGCTCTGGGATCCAACTTTTCAATGGCTTTTCTCCCCAGCCTCTGTTCACATCCCCATAATCAATTAGCATAAAATGAAATCCCAGCCAACTTACCCACCATGGCCACTGGAGTCAACTTTGTATCAACTAAACCCGCTAAAAACGTTCACATCCATCATTTGTTGTGAACCTCTTATCTTTGACAAACACCATGTTGTCTCCATTGCTGGAAACTCCACCAATGCCTGTATATATGGCTGTTTAGTTGATGTCACGAGGAATCCTAACAAAAAGAAGTATTGTATTTCTAAATCTCAGGGCTCTTGAACCATGCCAATCCTGTGTACAGTTGCCAGTACAATCAGCTCACAGATCCTCTGCCTCTGTGAATGAGACTTGAAAGCAATAAACGGCGATGGACGGAATACTTGCAAGTCTCAGCCAATTTAAATTTCTTGGGGATGCATTTGAATCTATTTGGCACCATATGCAAACTAGTCTTGGTCCCGCTCCAGTAGAAACAGTCCACCCTAGTTGTCAGGTCACTAAATAGGATCACATGCAACGCCAGACCAGCCTACGGTAAGTTCTTGGGAGAAATGCTTGCAAAAGGCTCAGCCATGTGGTGTCGGGCCCTAGGCCCGCATGACGCGAGTCACTGACACAGACACTAAGTAGTAGGTTCTGTAACTGGCCACGTGCACCCGGGCCCTTTTATTGGCGGGGCCACGTCACTCGTGACACCCGTGATGGATGGGTGTGGGGTTGCAGTGTGTCCAGCCCTTAAGGGAGTGGCTGGGGTTACAGCTTCCTGCGGAACACTAGAACGTGTCCGGCAGGACACTACATTCCTCCCCAACTTTATTGAAGAACAAGTAAAACTTTAGTCCAAACCTGTGGGGACAAAACAAACAGTTAACAGAAATACCACAGGGTCCATCAGTCTTCTGAGTCAGGTGACGGGAAGACATCAGACATGGGCCGGGGACTCGGCCTGCAGCAGGACCATCTCGGCGGGCACTCGTAGTTTAACCTGAGGGGCTCAGGACACGACCGCTGGCTTGGAGACGTCCACTGCATACCGTCGGCTCACAGATGACGACGTGCCTTGCAGTCTTGCATGGCTCCGCTCTGCTAACGTCGAGGATGGTCTGTGGTG
Organism: Calotriton arnoldi; assembly: GCA_963921515.1. Classification (NCBI taxonomy): domain Eukaryota; kingdom Metazoa; phylum Chordata; class Amphibia; order Caudata; family Salamandridae; genus Calotriton; species Calotriton arnoldi. The sequence continues at coordinate 3,876,891 of CAWUFW010000375.1, forward strand.
AATTCTAACAGTTCATATAGTGGGTTGCGTCATGGACATGGATGGAGTCCCTGGTGAAAGTTCCTGGAGGTGTTGCCTGATCAGTTGTCTCTGTGGAACCGCTTGGCTGTAACCGATAACCTGTCGGTGGGGCAATGTCTCTTCTCACTCTCCCGCCTGGGGAGGCCCGTTGTCAGGGTTGCTGCTGGACTGCAGGAGGACTGCACTGGGGCTGCTTGTGTGCCGACTGGGGCAGCTGCAGGACTACCGAGGAGCCGTTACTGAGTCTCACGCACAACCCGCGAGGGTAGATGAGTCTTGGTTAAGACTTGCTCTCGCTGCCGCGGTTCAGGTGTGTGCCATGTTCACAGGTAGCCTCTGGATTCTTTTGTCGGCTGGTGTGGCAACCAGGGAGGACTCCAGTCCATTGGTACTCTAGGAGTGATGTTGTTTGACGCTTGTGCTGAAGGCTGGCATGATGGCGGAGGCCAGCCCGGTGGTGAGTCGGAATGACAGGTGGTGGTGACTTGCTGGGAGAGTTTGGATGTAAGGAGGGATTTAGCAGCCAGGTGTCTCCGCTTTGTTGAGGTTGATTTTCGGTGGCGGCTTGACACGTAGAGTGTACGGATCCTCTCTTGCCTGTTTTGGGGCCTCTGCCGACTCCATCTTGAGGCGGTGTGAGGGCGGGCACTCAGTGCTGATTTTCACCCGTGGCATCTGCGGACAGGAGCAGGGATGCCGATTGACTTAGACTGTCGACGCTCGGGGATGGACGGTCGCCTGGGGAAGCATTGGGATGAGACGCGGTCTGCGCTTGCTGCGGCTTACGTTCGGTTCATCCGTGAGGCTGTGCCCTGGGACGTCGGTCCGCCTTGGTGGCTGTCTGGTGTGTCTGGGTGTGCTCTTGGCTTGCTGTGTGAGTCCTCGGTCTTCTCCTCCTGTTGGTCTTTTCACCACACCTGTGTTCGTCCAGTTTTCGGTGTGACAGGGCTGTCACTCTTCTTCCCTTCGGGGTGACAGGGCTGTCACTCTTCTTTTCTCGAGAGTGTTGCGCTGGGACCTCGAGGCGGCGCTGTCGTGGCGCCTGCTTCTGCCTTCATTCCGGCGTGCTTGTTGGGACTGATCACTTCGTGTGACGTGCTCCTTGTTTGATGTGCGACGTGACGTCCGGTCACGTGTCGCCATGTTGTCGGAGCGCCTGTCGCTGTGGCGGCCTGCCACGTGGGGTGTGCAACTCCTCTCTTGCCTGTCGTGGGTCACTGCCGACTCCGTCTTGAGGCAGTGCGAGGGAGGACACTGTGTGGTCTTCGGCCCACTGCGGGGCTTCGCTGGTGCAGCAGAGATGTGGTCGTTCTCTGTGCTGCGTTCAGCCATGCTTCATTGTTGAGATGTCTCTATCTCCCGGGCACCTGCCCGTGCTGTCAAATTCGCTGGTGCGGCCTTCTGTGCGTCTCTGACTTAGTACGCTCCGCTTTCTTCTTGGGTGCTCTTCTGGCCCTTGGTGTGCCTGTGGTGTGGCTTGCAGTTGTGCCTATTCACCAGTAGGAGCGGGTGATGCGACCTCTTCACCGGCGGTGGCGTTGGGCAGCCACGTGTGGTGCGTGCCCTGCACCAGTCTTTCTTGCGCCGTTGCTGGGGGCAGTTCCTTGAGACGTTGCTGTCTTGGCTGGTCGTCCACTCTTGCTAGTGGGGGTTGTCTTTGGTGTTGCTGCTTGAGTTTGGTCAGCGCTGCTTAGGCTGGAGAAACTTCGGGCTTCCTGGGGGCCCTTGGTGATGTGCCACCATCTTTTTCCTTTGAAAGTCTAGGTAGCCCATTGGGGTGGCGCGCAATGCACCCCGTCTTCCTGTGCTTCTTTTGGGGCTTGCCATCTTACTGGGCTTTGCTGCATAGGGACAGACACTGTAGGCCTCTCATGTGCTTTCTCTTGCAGGGCAGCTGGGTGCAATCAGTTCTTGCGCTGGCTGTGCTGCTTTGGGCCTTTGGTCGCAGTGGTGGAGATCCTCCTGCCAGGATCAATTTGCAAACTTTCATTTTGCTGAGTCTGCCACTTCCGGCAGGGTGGCGGTGCATCAGGGCCTCTCCTCCGGCCTACAGTGCTGCTTGGGCCGACGGTCGTGGGGCACAGCTGGTTATCTGCTCTGGCTAGGCAGTATGTCTGTTCTTCAGCGCGCTGCGTCTGGGGAACCACCAGGTGGCGCTGCGGTCGTCGCGGTGGCTTGCCCTGATTGCTGCAGGTTTTGGGTGCTGGAGGAGCTGGTGCAGGGTTCGGTGCCGTGCTGACACGTGGCGCTGCTTATGTGCGGGCAGATGCGGATTTGGCATGCAATGTTGGCCACCAGGTGGCGCTGACATCGAGGCTGGTGTGTGGGCTGCTGTTAGGAACCATGTCTCCTCCTGGGGTCACAGGGTGCAGTCAGTGTGCTGCCGGTTTACTTGCTTGCATGCAGCCTATGTGGTGTGGCACATTGACCACTAGGTGGCGCTGCCGACATTCTCTGGGCCGCGGCAACTTTCGTACTGCGGCAGGCCGTGGGGCGTGTCCGCGCAGAGACAGTGGCTTTGGTGGTTGCTCCTTGCCGCTTCCTGTAGCCGATGCGGCGCCGCTCGTGCCAGCCAGGGGGCTCTTTCAGTTTGCGGCGCTGGCACGCGGCCACTCAGTGGCACTGCGGCCCTTCCCCCGCTCGGGTCAGGCCAGCCGCCGGCTTTTCGCGGGTCTGCTCAGTGCTTCGGTTGGGGTCGTGGCAGCTCTCCCCCCTCGCTGTAGGCTACGCTGTGTTCTCGGCGGGCGGGTGCATCCGCTCACTATGCCTCCTCACGGTGCCAGCGAGACGACAGGCAGCAGCCCAGCACCGTCCGAGCCCCAATTTGTAGAGGCTGCCGGCGCACTGGAAGTTGGAGGCTCAGCAGGTGGGTGCGAGCGGGGCCGCGGGGCATGGCAGGCGCTGCGTCGTGACAGGGTTGCAGGCTTTCTTGCCGCTGCGGGTTGTTTGCTGTGCCAGCATGGGGGCTTGCCTGCAGGAACGTCCCTGGGCTCTGGCCTGCCGCTTGGGTACCTTCAGGTCGCAGGCTGTCTTACTGCTGCGGGCTGCTTGCTACGCTGCGGGCTGCTTGCTGTGCCGGCGTGGGGGCTTGTCTGCAGGAACGGCCTTGGGCTCTGGCCTGCCACTTGGGTACCTTCAGTTCAGGCGGCGTCGCTGGCTTCGCGGCCTTCAGGTCCTTGTCGGGTGCTTTCCCATGGCACCTCTTCGTTGGGACACACGCCGACCGCCTGGGACGGTCTGCCACTGCTGGGTAAATGCCGGCTGCACTGGCGAGAAGAAACGGGGCGATGTTGCGGGGTTCTCACCTACACCGGGATCGCCTGTTCACCCTCCTCCACTTCTGACATCAGGGGGGGTGAGGCACGGCTAGACTCGGTCGCCGCTTCGTGACTGCGGGGAGTGGCGTCGCGCCCGATTACCACTGCGGTTGTCGGTGGCTGTGGACAGCGCTGTGGGGACTGCCACCTGTCAGGCTCATCTCCTCCCCCATGAGGGACGATGAAGCAAAACAGCAGGCACGCGGGGTTAGCTACCCGCCTCGTCGCCAATGTGGTGTCGGGCCCTAGGCCCGCATGACGCGAGTCACTGACACAGACACTAAGTAGTAGGTTCTGTAACTGGCCACGAGCACGTGCACCCGGGCCCTTTTATTGGCGGGGCCACTGTAATACATGCCATGGTTTAGTAGAGTTGTCTCACTTCTAAGAATGTTAGTACATTCTCATTCTATGTTTCCCCTTGAGTTTGCGTTCTGTTCCAAAGCAGTTAGATCCTGTCTTCTGCTTGGAAGAGTCCGCTCTCGCCGTTTCCCCTGTCTTCTAATAAAGATCCACAGTTTACTCACCACGTCTGGACCCAATCATTTACCACATTTTGGCGACGATCCAGGATTCAAGGAACCCAGCGTGCACATCATCTCTTCCCATCCGACTTCAAGGAGCAGAATGGAAACAAAGCAGGGTGAAAACGGAGCAAGGCGAGAGCGGACAGCAGCACAGTGAGTAATAAACATCTCCCCAGCACCTAGCATGCGTTTGCGAAGCAGGCTGTAAGTGCAGCCGTGGGGATTGTGTCACGCGTGTGACATCACAGTGTTTGGTTCGTGAGGCGCCTCAGAGCGACTGGACTCCACTGCGGTGTGCCTGCGAGAGGGGAGGTCAGGCGCAACCTAGAGCGGAAAAGAATGGTTATCGGCGTGTCTGCGAGAGGGGAGGTCAGCAACCCGGAGTGACGGCGCCAGGCATCTGCGTATCAGCAGCGGCTCACAGACTCTTTCCTGTTGCTCCCAGCGGAGAGATCCTTCCTCCCCTCAGTCATCCTTGTTGTGATGACGTGTTAGAATCTACGCTTGCGCCAGCGGCAGCGCGCACCCAAAGGCACGTAACCAGCGTCCGTGTTGCTCAGGTTACCAGCGTGGTGCAACGTCACAGAGGTTTTTTTTTCCCCCGCAGCGAGAGCACGCTCCCAGAGGCACATTGTTTACTTCAGGGTTGTCCTGGTTACCAGCGCGCAATAGAAAGGCTGTCCTGAGTCAAACAAAGCCTTCAATTGCACAACAACGTGTTTTATTTACACAGGATCACATCCACGTTCCTCGTGGCAAACTGGTACATTCATGTGGCAGCATGACCATCATAAGGTATTTCAATTAATTGAGTATTGTATACGTTACCTGCAGCGATATACACGCTAGTGGTATATCCCTTTTGACTAAGTTTTCTACAGCGATATACACACTTTCAGTATATCGTCGTGTGATTTTGGTTACTTCAAAGCTACTCACACGCTGTTTTTTTTTACTCTTTTTCTTTCCACCTTCTAGTTCTACACATTTGCTTACACTCAGGTATTCACACTCCATATTACGGTACTATACCATGGATCCATCCCAGTTTTCAGCCGTTTTACCTCCCCTATTCTTAGCACAGCCTGGTCAACCTAGCATTCCGTGGGAAGACTGGATCCTCATGTTTGAGAACTATCTAGACGTACTAGAAGGGCAAGATTTTTCAGCAAAAAGAAAGAAAGCTCTTCTTTTGAGCACACTAGGCAAAGAGGGACATCGTGTTTTCCGCTTCCTCCCACAAGCTCTCCAAGCCAGTGGCCAACCCATACCTGATGAATTCAAAGAAGCTGTGTGCAGACTTGAGGTCAGGTATTCCAAAGAGGAAAACTTAGTTATGAACAGGTACAAATTTTATACGCAACATCAAAAGACAGGTGAGTCTATTGATGACTTTATCTCAAGATTAAGAGAGATGTCTATAAAGTGTAACTTTGGAGCGATGACAGATGAGATGATTAGAGATCAACTCATCGTACAGTGCAACAATAAAAAAATTCAGGAGCGGTTGTGGGCGGCAAAAAACCCCAATCTTAAAACTGCCATTGACTTAGCCAAAGTGGTCGAGCAATCCGAAGGATGCATGAAGGAATTGGAGAAAAGGAATCTCAGTTCAGAGGTTAATGAAATCTCACCACAAGATCATCGCGACACACGTCATGATGACGATGAACATAGTAACATTGCGGCCATCAAGAATAAGGCAAAGTTTGTAAAAAGACCCTACAACTCCAAGCCCACTGCAGTTGTGCACAAACTTTCCAACAATAGAACATGTAGCAGGTGTGGCAGTAATGCACATGCCTCTGACTCTAAATTTTGTTTTGCTTCCAAGCAGGAATGTCTTAAGTGCGGTCGCATTGGTCACTATGCTCGTGTATGTAGGAGTAGGTTTAACCCCAGTGTTTCTACTGTACATGTGGTTGAGAACGATCCAGAATTCGATGGTGATAACATTTTAGTCATAGAGTCCAAGGATTCCCAAATTGATGATGACAAGAGGAAAAATAGGCCCAAAGCTATTTTCTCTATCGATGGTCGTGATGTGTCTCTCATGGTCGATACGGGCTCAAAGTTTACCATCATTCCCAAGTGTCTCTTTAAAGAGAAGTGGGATAAAAAACACTACTTCCCAAAGACATTTCTCCTGGTGGGTATCAGGGTGAATCAATTGACATCCTTGGGTATTTTGAGGCTCATATTTCCTTTTCCCACAGGCATATTCAGGGTAAGGTATATGTATCTGACCATGGTCCGGCAATCTTAGGGTGGGTACACCAATACGATTTACACATCATAGTTAATCCGAGGGCGCCCATGCAAGTCATGGTTGCTGAGGATGAGGGTCTAGACAGCATTCTTGAAGAGGCTCAGGCGGTGTTTAGAGATGAACTCGGACAACTTAAGGGCTATGCTCATCGAATCTTACTCAAGGAAAACTCAGTACCTGTCCAACATAAAGTTAGGCGCGTTCCCATTGTGGTTAAGGGCGAAGTTAAAAACCTCATCAAAGAAATGCTTGGTTCAGGTGTCATAGAGCCGGTAGAGGCTTCCCTTGGATTTCTCCGGTCGTTATTACTAAAAAGGCGGATGGAAAATTGAGATTCTGTGTTGACTTACGCTCTTTGAACCAGTGTGTTATTGCTGATACATTTCCACTCCCAAACATCACAGAACTAGTCTCCACACTCAAGGGTGCCAAGGTTTTCTCTAAACTTGATCTTAAAAGCGCTTACCACCAGATTAGACTACATAGTGACTCCAAACATCTCACGGCTTTCATAACTCCAGAGGGCACCTTTCAATTCACACGGTTACCCTTTGGCCTTATTTCTGCTGCCAGCGTTTTCCAACGCATGGCCTCTGACATCTTCAAAGGGGTGGATAACACTATATATTTCCAGGATGATATATTAGTCTATGGTCAGTCCGTTGAGGAACACAACGCCATCCTTAGAATTGTTTTAGAGAAACTTAACAAATCAGGTCTCACACTCCGCAAAGATAAGTGTAAATTTTTAGTTGATCAAATTGATTATTTGGGCTACACCATTAGCGCCTCTGGAGTTCAGCCAAAAGAGAACTTGTGCAGTGCTATAAGCTCAGCCCCTTCTCCAGTTGATAAAGATCAACTTCGCTCATTCATGGGTCTCATAGAATATTATTCAAAGTTTGTAAAAAACGCTTCGGATAAAACTGTTTGTTTACGTTCACTTCTCAAGAAAGGTGTAAGTTTTCTGTGGTCCACTCAGCATCAAGAATGTTTTGACCAAATTAAGAAAGAAATTTGTGAGGCAAATGTTCTCTCTCCTTTTGATGTCAATCACAAATCCATCTTAACTGTAGATGCCAGCTCAACAGGCTTGGGAACAACGTTATCCCAAATAGTTTCAGGTTGTGAGAAGACAGTAGCTTTTGCCAGCAGGACATTAACTGATTCAGAGAAAAACTATTCTGTCATTGAAAGGGAGGCACTTGCAGCAGCTTGGGCTGTGGAATATTTTAGGACATACTTGTGGGGCACTAGATTTCTTCTTAGAACTGATCACAAGCCACTGATAAAAGTATTGTCTCCTGGTGGTACTGGCAAAGGCTCATGCGAGACTTGTCAAACTAGCAGCCAAGCTTCAATGCTTTCAATATCAGGTGGAACACATTCAGGGTTGGAGAAATATTCAAGCTGACTGCCTTTCCAGACTGTCTGTTGATTGGCGCTCTGTCTCTGATCCTGCGGTTGTGCACTATAACGATGACATTGCAGTTGCCACAATTGATGATGCAGTCTTTGTGGGTGAGGGTGTGTTCGATGCTAATGACTGGAAGCGTGAGATGCAAAGTGATCACACTTTACAAGAGGTAATCAATTTGTTAAAATCTAGTCCAAAAAGAGAGAGTTGTCTTCCGGTGTCTGTACGTCCCTATTCAAAAATCCTAGACGAGTTGTCCATGTGTAGTGATAACCTTTTAGTTAAGGGTGAAAAGTTTATCCCTCCTTTTGGTATCAGGAGTAAACTCTTGACCCTAGCACATGAAGGACATCTTGGTCAAAGTCTCACTCAACGACGCATCAAAAATCATTTCTGGTGGCCTGGCTTAGATGCCCAAGTGGTAGATTGGGTGGAAAATTGCTCTATTTGCAGGGAAGGAGAAAAAAGACTGAAAGTAGGTTGCAAATCTGATGATGCTCATATTGCCAATCCTGGCTTACCCTGGCACACGGTTTGCCTAGACTTTATCGGTCCCATGGGCGAATTACATGAGTCTGACAGGTTTGGCATTGTTGTAGTAGATGTCTTTTCAAAATGGCTGGTGGTAGAATTTACGAATAACATTTCCACTGAGAGCACTATAAAAATTTTAGGAAAACTGTTTAGGGATGAGGGAATACCCTCGATTCTCATTACAGACAATGGCACACAATTAGTTTCCAACGATATGCAAACATTCTTAAAAAGTTGTGGAGTATCTCATCATCGCACTTCTCTATACAACCCACAAGGAAATGGTTTGTGTGAGAGGTCCAACAAAGTAGTTAAAGGTATTATTCAAATGGCCTCGGCCAGTGGTTGTATTGTACGAAAGTTGGTTGATGAAATGCTGTGGGCTTATCGTTCCACTCCACATGTTCAGGATGGAAAGTCCCCCTTTGAGTTGATGAGGGGCAGGTCCCCTGGGACAAAATTGGTTCCTTCTTGGATGAAACTGTTAGTCACCTCACATGATGTAAAATTGGCACCACAAGAACCCATGAATAGAGTATGTCGTTTCAGCATTGGAGATCAGGTTAAAATCAAAACAGGCAGAATAGGGAGAGGTCTCTCTAAATTTAAGGGGCCATTTACGGTGAAAAAAGTCCTTAATCACTGCGTTATCTTGAATAATGGTGAGTGTTGGAATTTCCGCAGGGTGGCTATGTATCAGAAAAGTAATGATCGGCTAGTACAGAACAAACATGATGGACCAGCCAACAATAGTGGATATGTGTTAGCCCAGGATCCTGAAGTTCACACTCAGCCGAGTATTTCAGGTAACACTGTGGGCGGAGGTGATTCTCTCATTTCTGCAGGTTCGAACCAATCTACCATACCTACTTTGGAGAGCATGGCTTCCTCTCGTCCTCTTAGGTGTCGCAATCCACCTGGGTATCTCAAGGATTTTGTATATTAAGAAATGCTGTATATTTATGTTATATATCAAGAAATGTTCTTTGCTGTCATGTTTTTTTGTTTGGAAAGGAAGAAGATGTGTAATACATGCCATGGTTTAGTAGAGTTGTCTCACTTCTAAGAATGTTAGTACATTCTCATTCTATGTTTCCCCTTGAGTTTGCGTTCTGTTCCAAAGCAGTTAGATCCTGTCTTCTGCTTGGAAGAGTCCGCTCTCGCCGTTTCCCCTGTCTTCTAATAAAGATCCACAGTTTACTCACCACGTCTGGACCCAGTCATTTACCACAGCCATGTCACTCGTGACACCCGTGATGGATGGGTGTGGGGGTGCAGTGTGTCCAGCCCTCAAGGGAGTGGCTGGGGTTACAGCATCCTGCGGAACACTAGAACGTGCCCGGCAGGACACTACAAGCCACTAGCAGCCGTTCAGGCTGCATTCCAATCCATCAGATTTTTTGCCCACTAGGTCACTTCAGATGGGGAGCAACCAGATGCAAATTGGCATTGATTCTCCTCCGATGAGAGCTGCCCACCCCCAAAAGTGAACATGAGCAGCCCCAGACAGGTTTCAGTGAAATGTGAAGGATGCAAACCGTTCACCTAGTTCAGAAAATAATGTTGAGTCATTACCCTAAGACTGACAATTCTCAATGCCCTCAGCACTTCCTTATTCTTAGCTGACCACTTGTAAATTATCCATGTTGATAGTCAATTCGGAAAAGTAACACTGCAGGAGAATATATCTCAATGTACTATTCGTTTCCACACCCACCATGTTTTAGAACTGTCCCACAAATCCCAAAAGCTGCCATTACCATCCTTTAAAACACATTCTGTGGTATGGCAATACCAACCGGGCATTGTTGGCCCTGTTCTTATGCAAACATCCTACCAGGGGAGGCCGGCCACCTTGTAAAGAAAAATCAAGGGACACAGCACCCGTTGACCCACCCCTAAACTCTAAATCCTCTTCCCGTTGTGCCTTTTTGACAAAGGTCAATATAATCCCCACATTGTCCCAAGGAAGTTTTGCCTCACCAAATCCAGGTCATTCCCCTACACTGCCTGCCATGTAATCTTCTTAGGCACCTGTGGGGCATCACACCTCCCTGCCACCTCATGATTTCAGGTGACCTGCCACGTTTCCTCGTCTACTTGTCTGCCCACAAATTGGAAATCATCGATATTATGGATGAACTGAACAAAAACCCAGGGTCCTATGAACAACCAAAGCAGACAGTTGCTCAAATGCTTAATTAATTAGCAGGAAATTGAGCAATCCATATGCATTCTTTTAAATATGAATAATCCTGTCAGGATGCATTCCCAAAAAAAACTGAAAGGCTCTGGGTGAACTGACAGGAGCCTACACAATAAGGCATATCGGCCTTTCTGCTCCGGCCATGCTGTACCACCCCAAGACGATAGCATTGGTACAGCATTCCACACACCACCACACTGTCCTGGCCAATAGCATCACTTACCCACTCTCCCATCAGCAAAACAGGTGATGAGTCAACCTATCCTCCACTTCTGCGTTCATAGACACCACACCTGAAAAATATGCTTTAAGGGTGGTCTAGCGGCCAGTCAAATGGACCTGCTACCTAACCTTATCCAGTTTTGTCATCTTGTCCAATTTTCTCATGACCACCCATGGCCTTTGTCTTTCTAGTCTCGAGTTATCTGCTGTCTCTTGACGCAAGCTTCTTATAGCCCATACGGAAAGCGGAATGAGAGGTGTCTACACGAAAAGTAGGTGGCATCTTTAGAAAAGGGAAGTAATCCAGTCCATTTAAATATTCAATAAAACCTTTGAATAAACCCGGCGTAACCTTCACATAGTCCCTTGCGGTACCACATTACTGTTTCCTATCTGTCTGAAACACTGAGCGTTGGGTGCTTGACATCACATTTAACGCGTCTGTACATACAGGCTGTTGTAGGGCTTGACCTCATTATGATAGCAGGTACTTCCATGGCCCAGCTGCCTGCTCCAACCTCCATATGTTGATAGTTGAAAGGGCTGATGTCGCAATCCATAGAGCTGGCCCTGTGCAACGCAATCCACTGTCTCCACACGTACGCATATACAACTCAAGCCGCATCACCTCCTGATCCTCTCTCACACTGGTGTGAATCAAAAAACGGTATTTCATGCGCTATCATGACCATCACTCGAACTCAAGCTTCTCATGAATCGTCCGCTTATTTGTGCCACTCGCTTATGCAGCAAAAAGAACATCTTGACAACTGTTTGAGTGCTGCCAAGCAACAGAATCCAAAGGCTTAGTAATGCCTATGCATGACAACCTGTTGCGTGTGCTTCCTTTTTCTTAATAATCAATCAATCAGGATTTGTAGAGCGTGGCTGCTTCAACAGTGAGGGTCTCAAGGTACTGTCGGTTATCCTCCTCATTCTCCAGTGCTCGCTTCTTTCATTTTCATATCTCTGCTCATTCATTGTTCCTCAACACACGATCCACACTTGCTTATCCATGCCTGTTGTCGACCACCTGTCATTCTTCCAACACACCTATTGTGGTATTGCACCTATCTCCTCTGTCCCCTACAAAGGTTTCCGATTGGCTCTATAACTGCTCATGTTTCTCGATTCCTACTCCTCAGCTGCACACATGTACCTCTTAGCCCACTCTCTCAAAGCATGTTCTTCCCCCAACCATTAACAACCATCCGCCATTACCTGCTGGAATGCACTCTCTTCTTTCATCCACAGGTGTCAGTGCTTAATTTGAGCCGAATCGTTGCAGGTGGGGCCCACTGGCACTCATTTTTGGGGCCCGGCACTTACTTTTCCTCACCACTCTTTCACTCTTGAGCAAAACAAAAAATAAGCAAAGGAGAAAGAGGAGAAAGACTGAAAAACAGTGACAATGGGAGAAAGTAGGGACGAGAAACAGCCTGCAAGAGTAAAATAAAGGGGAAGGTAGTGTATGGTGGTAGAAGAAAGGGGCATGAGGTGGAATCAAGACTACACAACCTTGGTATTCAACAATTTTGACACTCATCAGCGTTGCCTACAGGCTTCTGAAAAAACACCACTTACTTTACAAATAAGTACTGACAGCCCTCCTTGTTGAGACCACCTCAATTCTGCTCTAACCTGCCCTTCGTTTAAGTACCACCTTTGGCTCTTTGCAAGCTCTTACCTTGCTGATTGTTACAAATTTAGTTGGCCACCCACATCCTTACCCTACTTCTGCACCCTCTCTTGTCTACACTCGCGGCGGCGGCAAAAGGCAGTGACCGCCACAGGCGGCAGAGTGCCTAGCTACTCCACTGCTACAGGGACAATAGTTCTGCATCTTCTTCCTCCCGTCAATCTCATACTTCTGCTGCTTTCTGGACACCACCCTAATATCTGAGTCTTTAAACTCAGCCCTCAGCTCTAAATGATTTCTCTCTTCCAGTCCTGCATCAGTACAACGCTATTCTTTAATCACATCCACATTCCACTCTGTGGCTTAGTCAGCCTCCACTTCTCTCTGTTTCCATCAAACATCAGTCCACATCTCTGTCACCCTCCATCATTCCTTTGCTACTGTCAAGTTTGTCCCCCATCTGAAGCTAAAGTCTGACAACTCTCCGGCATTTACCCTCAGTGTGTGAAGTCAGAGAGGAAGCCAGGGTCACCAACTTAGCTTTATGCTGTGTGTGTCCCGTCAAATTTGTAGCAGTCCCTCATCTTCTTGGTTCTCCTGTCCTTCGAGCCGCTATTTAGAAATCGCCCTGACTGAGTTAGTTCTGCCCTAAGGGGTATATCACGTTCTTGGTCCTCTTGTCCTTCTGGCCTCTGCCATCTAGAAGCTGCCCAGGATTCCAGAAGTCCATTCCTATGGACTACTGCATCACCTCTTGAGTCCTTCTTTCTTTCATAAACCAGCTGTGCACCCCAGTGGGACCTTCCCATTACCGTGACATGGCCGTTAAGGGCCTTCGCCTCTTACATGGTCCTTATTCTCTGTTAAGCTACCCTTCACCCAGACCCAACCACCCAACACCTCATGCAACAATACTTTGCATCCAGCCGCCCCGCCCCACACAAGCATTGCCAACCTCTCAGATCAACCCGTGCATGACTTCGGAGTTCCCAAGAGGTCATTTTTACTTGGCTCCCCACCAGCCTCCTCACCTTTGAAGTGTCACATCTTCTCTCTGAATGCCTCATATCCTGCCTAGTCTTGCTCCCTCCTCAAGCCTCTTTCTTTCACCACCCTACACTTCCAGTCTCGTTGTCACACTTGCAGGTTCGTTTTCACCCCTCCTTTCACCCTTTACCACTGGTTTCTCTTCTTTCTCTTCCTCCGTCTCCCTAACTTGCCTTTCTCTAAGTCTGATGAGGAAAAAATAGTCTAAGCCCTCAAAACGTCTGCCTGGTCCAGGGCTGAGTGCTCATTCACGCTCACATCCGAAGCATTGATGTCATCCTGATGCCCAATGTCACACTCATCTCTATGCAAAGCGCCCACTTCAATGACACATCCACTCCCCTCCCCTGAAAGTTGGCATTCCATGCCTCTCCTCAGGGTCCATTGGAACGCGGCTATCTCGGGCAAGAGTGGCCACCAATACACTGTTCAACATCACTTCCTAGGTTCTTGGAGAGCCATTGAGTGAGGAACCATGTCATCTACTATCACTCCATGGGGACACACTTGATGCATGGGATGACCAAAGGTATCTTCCCTGCAAATCTTTGATTTGGCCCTTGGCAGTACATGATAGCACAGGGGACCCAAATATTTGAGGCAGTAGACAACATATTATATGGATGAAGATATGAAAGCATTGCAGAGTCAGTGATCCTCTACACCTTTGGTGGAGTGATATCACAAGTCCATCATGGCAACAGCCTGTCTTCTTTCAGCCACATTGCCAAAACATTGTCCACGATGAGTACCTACCATGTACAGGGGTGACTGCTCACGCGGCATGGAATGACCATCCTCCTCATTGGCAGTGTTTGGTCTGTCCAAGCGGATGAGAACACACTGTCAGTTGTGTGTCTGTGCTGCTGTGGACATCAAAGCGCATCATTAGGTACTGCACTCTCCTGTGAAGAAAGCTGCTTATGAGATGCCAGTGCCAGCCACGGCCTGTGCAGGTAAGAGCGGTGGGGCGGTGGGCCCGGGTGGGAGCAGATTTTGACAGACGACGCCGAGGGAAAATTAATTATTTATTTAATTTTCCCTCGTAGTCGTCTGTCGAATCCCCCCCCCTCCAACCTGGCCCCACCGTCCCACAGCTCTTACCTGCACGGGCCGCGGCTGCCCAGTGCCTTGTTCTTCAGGGTCCAATGTTCTATCGTAGCCCTCCATCGGATCAGGGAAAATGATGGGGGATTACAGGCACATTGGATGGGTTATAGAGAAATGAGAGACTTGCCCCTACAAGCATCATATGGAGGGATGCGACCGCCTTATAAAGTTGGCTTGCCCGATGAAGGGCACTTGCGCTTCTTGGAATGGCTACTCTTTCCAAATGGAGGGGCTGGGCAAGAGAATTGGGCAAGGCTAACTGATGGAAAACAGTACTGGTACTGTTTTATAATAATTCAGCTGATGAATGTGATTTTTAAGATTAGCTGCCAGTTGTGCGTGGTTTTAATACTTTTTAATTTGTGTATGTAGATTGTACGACAGTTTGATTGATAAGCGAAATTATGCTGTCCGTAATTAAAAAAATTAGATCAGCTGACCTTGTATGACTGCAATGGAGAATACACACCTGTCAGATCTACCCACAGCCCACATGCTGTGTGCTGTTGTCCACTGGTCATTAGGTTGTCTGTTACCCAAAGTGCTTTGGTACAAGAGGGTCAGGGTGCAATAGCATACATGCTGTATTTTATTTGAGCTCAATCTCTCTGTCAGAAATGTATACAAGCTGGACTAAGAGGGATGAAGGGTGCATTCAGTATATCCCTCACTTCGAGACAGCTAGACTGGCATCCCTGAAGAAATACTGCTCTGGCCAATTCTGAGAGGCCTGGTCAGTGACGGCCGGTAAGTTTTGGAGGGAGGGGCGGACGGGACACACACACGCACACATACACATAACACTCACGGCCATGCATTCACACACGTGCACACACACACACACAAACACATCCATTCACAACACTCTTTACCAAACATTCATACATACACGCACACATCAAACATTAATTTAAAAGAAAACACACACCTGCAGCCAGCTCTGCCTCGGAGGTTCCAGGAAGCTTGGGACTGCTGCCTTCCCTCATTGGGTGACCCAAGGTCAGCCAATGAGGGAAGGTAGTAGTCCCAACGTCATCACAGAGTGGGATGGGGTCAGTGAGACTGCTGGCCCCACCCCACTCTGTGATGCAGTGTCACTGATTTATCAGAGACAGTGGTCCCTTTCAGAAATGAATATGAAGGTATAACCACAATGCTGCAATCAGGATTGGGTCAAGATGTGTTCAATGCAAAAGATATTACAAGTTTATTGACAAGAATAAAAACACAATTGATACAAAAAACATAAAGTGAGCAGAACGTGATGGGGTAACTGGAAATCAACAGATTTCCTTACCTCAGGCATTAAATTAAAAGTGACTAAGTGGTAAGAGTAAACAGTCAAATTAATCACAATAACAAAGACATCTTATGCTCCGCATAATTTACTGATACATATCGGAGTCAAGATGTGGGTGTCGACGACGTTTCGATCCCCAACATAGGTTATGGGATCATCATCACGACTAGAGGATCAAGGAATGCCTGAGAAGTTGTGGTGAATAGTGAGCATAACTCCTGGAGAGGAGGTCCCAGTAACAGATGGAGCTTTGCGGGATGGTCACGTACCGATAGGCAAGGGCCCGTCCAAGTCAGTAGGTGCTGCTGTGGCAAGGGTGCACGAGAACCGGAGCAATCCGGCGGGAGAGAACGTTTGCGGTACCACGCGGAACGCAATGGAACTAGGGTTGGAGGAGTGGTAGGCCGCTGGAAATATATATTTGGGTCCCCTGTGCTACTATGTACTTTATGGGGCATATTCTCAAGAACGTGTGATAACCACCGCAGGTTTAGCTTAATGCAACTTTGCATATTGCAGTCTATCGCGGGAAAACAACGCCGTGTTAACGTAGTATTCCCAACCTGGCGGCACCATGCGATAGTCCCACGATAACGCGTCAAATGACCGCGTTAAAATCAACGTGACGCTGCAAAAATGCGAAACACGAACGCGAATAAAGTTGCGATGAGGCCAACCGCGATACAAAAATCAGCGATAACTAGCGACAGGCCTGCAATTCCCACGCGTCATGCGGGAAAATGCACTATAAAAGCAGAGTAAAAAAACGGTGAGATGACAATGTACGAGCACAACCACACATCCGTGACGTAGAACCAATGACCATTCTCCCGCATCAAATAGGCATCTTCTCACAGTCATAATGTACATTGACATGCAGTCTGCATGTAAACTGCGCCAATGCTGAAACATGCGTGGAACACACATTGAAACCGCATCTCCCCTTCAAATTGCAGAGGGACAAGCAACCCCTCCTGCACACAGACGTGTCATGACCATGATCAATCCACCATGAAAGCTTGGACGAATGTAGGGGCAGTGACTTCCGCTTACGTACATGTTGCCCATGTTGTGGTACTTGAGCCACAGGGGGCATCCCTGCATCATGGTGATACATATCTGACCCCAAAAGGAGCCCTGTTGTCACCTGTAGGACACAAATGGCAGCCAAAATGGAATGATTTTGGACACATGTGAAACGCAGAAGAGTGGGATTCCCTACTAACTGCGACACACAGAACTGGCAGTCCGAATACGTGACACCCTAAACAGCCCCTCTGCACAGAGGTGACACACCCACCATCCATGAACAAATCATAAAATTGTCAGCAATACATGTCGCACTCACACTTGTCTGAGTGATGTGCCTGTACAGATGAGTGACATGCACTCAGGGAATGTGTATTTTGAATGCATTTATTAGCACATGCTGTGCCTGTGGTCATTTTGTACTGTCCCATGATTGCCAAGGACTGTCACAATGTGACATGCTCATGTGAGGAAATTGTCAATGATGGTGTTCCTACGGGCAATTCCTGCTGCGGCTGCAGTGGGGTGTGGTCCACCTGCCTCATCCTCATCATCATCGTCCGGTGCATCTGGCACTTGTATCCATGGGGCCTTGCTGCGTACACATATGTTGTGCAACACACAACATGCAACGATCATCTTGCACACGATGTCTGGGCTGTACAGGAGCCTCCCACCTGTGGCGTCCAGGCACCTGAAACGTGACTTCAACACGCCAAATGTGCGTTCCACGATGCCCCTGGTGCGTTTGTGGGCCGCATGGTACTGTCTCTGGGCCTGTGTGTTCGGGGCTCGGAGGGGTGTCATCATCCAAGCGCAGAGTGCATATGCTTGGTCACCTGTGACAGTGCAGAGAGACATGAGTCAATAGTTGGTTCTGCATGATGTGTTGGCAGGCTCAGTGGTTCATTGGTGTGTGATATGTGTGACTTTGTGATTCCTGCATGACATGTACGGCTTGTTGCAAATGAGCGGCATCAATGTGTATTACGTAGCCTCACTGCTGCTCCTCCCTCCCACGGAGCCCATTCACTAGTGTGCGCAGCGCGGTTGCATCACTTGCACCCCTACGGCACACTATTGTCATGCCTGTCTGCGCATGTCCACAAGCCTGACAACGACACAGTGATGTCGTGCGCTGAAGGTGGACGGACACGTGTGTGTAGGCCTATGGTAAGGACAGGACGGACACAGATGTAGAGTTCATGCCTGGCTGAACTCGCCATGCGGTTGAGGGTAGACCTTTGGCTTATGCTGCGGAAATAGCGACACACACAACAGTTGGCATGTCTGATCCCTGACCCCGAGCGGGCTTGCGCACCCTCATCTACCCCTCGGCCGAGCCCGTACTCCGGGAGCATGCTACATAGCAACATTGTATATTGCGTGACGGGTGGCGCCGACACTACACCTGAGACACACGCATTAGTTACTTCACTGGCAAGGCCTAAACTTAACCACGCCCAGAGCCACGTGTTGAATGACCACACCCCTACGTCGTACTGCCGTACGCCGGTCCACTCCCTCACGCTCACAGGGGGGTCCGACACAGCTACATGCCCCAGGTCCACCCTACTGCCTGAGGTGACAAGGTTGCGCACGCTGTACACAGCACAATGTAATGTGGTATGGCCCGGGGCCCACATGCATACAGAATGACCACACGGACACACTGAGAGAAATTGTGGAACTGGCTACGGGCACGTGCGCCCGGCACCTTTTCTTGCCAGGGTCACACGTCCAGTGACGCCTGTGCTGGATGGGTGTTGGGTAGTGTAAGCCACCCCTCAGGGGTTGGTTGGTGCTGGCAACAACTACAACAGTGATCAGACAATCAGGAGTTCAAAGTACAAACAGCAAGGGTCCATGACTTGAGCTGCACAGAGTCGGTGGCCCCGGATGCTCAGCGGCCGGCACAGGCACACCGCCACGGGACAGTGACTTGCGATGCACTGAGGTAGGGCCACGAGAGCTGAGCGGGTCCTCGTTGATGTCCAAGGAGAATGTCGCGGAGTGTTACGGGGGACAGTGGAAGGTGTCCATCCAGGGCATGATGCCGAGGGCAGAAGCAAGCAGAAACAGGCAATATGGAGGAGTTGAATGCTACAGTCTCCTTTTTCCCACAATGTCAGTATCAGCTACATGATGATGAAGACAACCCCCAGGCCATAGACTCAGGCGCCACCAACGTTCAACCAGAGAGTGTCCATGACTCCCGTGGCACAGAGTCAGTGGCCCCAGAGCTGGAAGGGGATGCAGTCTGCGATGAGGCCTGTACAATGATATAAACTCTGCAATGACCAAATCAAGACTCAGTTCCAATTGTGTGTCCTACTCGACCGCAGTGTGTGCCGGAGGCAGCGGTCAGCGGGGGCAACCGCTGTGCAGCCAGCTCCTCCTGGATCTTTAACACACGGCGTTGAAATGGCATGTGGAGAAGATTCATGGTTGACGGAGGTGGAGGCACCAGAGCTGAGCGGGTGTGCACCCTGCGACGATGCCGTGTCCTGCCTGTTACGGACTGTATTGGATTGGTGTGAGGCCTACTGGACCGCTGTGTAGGCCGAAGGCAGAAGTCCACAAGGGCCCACAGACACGTGTGGTCGGAATGCTATGCAGAGAGTTGGTGGCACCACAGCGAAGGGAGTATAGGGATTTAAACGATACCATAAATATGTACTCTGCCATTGTGTAATCAAGACTCAGTTCCAAATGTGTGACCTACTTGACCGCTGTGTATGCCGGTGGAGTACGTCAACGTGAAAGGAGTACTGCGGGCCTTGCTTGCGGAGGCCGTGATGGTCTGAGGAGGCTGCCAAGGTCGCGGGCCTCTGGCTTGGAGCTAGCACCGGCACGTGGTGGGCCCTCTTGGAGACATGACGGTGTCGGCAGGTGAGCAGTGAGGCCTGGATGCGCAGGGGCGGACGAGACTGGCTCGGGGACCAGCGGCCCGGGCTGCGGCAGGCGCACAGGATCGCAGGCACCGCCGCACACGGTGTCGGCCTCGTGGCGGGGTGAGAGGCCCCGCCCTGGCAGCCACGTTGGCCATTCCGGAAGAGAACCACGCCCAGGGCTACATGCTTTTTATTCACACCCCTACGCTAGTCTGGCATATGCCGGGCAAGCCCACTCCGCACACGCTTACAGGGGGGACAGAACAAGCTACTTTTCCGAGATCTTCCCCACTTGCTGGGGTGACATGGTTGCGCCCACTGTCCACAACACTACCACCACCAGCAGTATATGTCAACATGGATATGTCTGTGGTCTGCATACTGCAGTCTGTCCAGCACTTCCACGCCACACTTGGCATTGTGTGCATACGCATTCATGGATCATTTGCCTCCTTCGCACATGCCTGGTTCCCACCTCTCCTCACATACTGCTATTGTGTGGCTGAGGTGCCATGCCGTTGATGGCTCATGTACATGGCTAGCCCAGGTTACCGCAGTACGTTGTGCTGTCGTGTATGGTGGGTGGGCATGTTGGATGTGAGTTTGTAACGTGTGCATTCCCAGAGTTGTGAGTTGCATGATTGTGGAGTTGAGGTGTGTGGTGTGTTCATTTGGTACTTACCAACGAGCACTGCATTTCCGTAGGTGCCATCCTGGAAGCGCCGGTTGATGATGGACTGTCGGAAGATGTATGAGTCATGCACACTGCCTGGGTAGTTGGCGACGACATTGGTGAAGAGTCCCCGGTGGTCCACTATTGCCTGCACATTGATGGAATGCGTGTGCTTCCTGTTGCGGTACTTGTGTGCAGTGTCGGCAGGGGGCACAAGTAGGACATGTGTGCAGTCAATTGCCCCCAACACATGTGGGAAGCCAGCTATGGCGTAGAAGCCTTGCTTGGTCTCCAGCTGTTCCTGCGCAGTGTGGTGGAAGTATAGGTACTGGGGTACCAAGCTGATGATGGCATCCAGGACAGGTTTGAGGAACTTGGATAGGGCTGGCTGTGAGACTCCTCCGACTCTGGCGGTTGTTGGTTGGAATGTCCCAGAGGCCAACAGGTGCAGCACAGCCAGCAGCTTTGTCTGAGGTGGGATGTTGGTTGTCCACTGTGTTGGTACCGTCAGCCGGTGGGCAATGATGTTCAGGATGCGGAGGATGGTTGGCCTTTTGAGTCTGTAGTGGGCAATGACATTCTCTGGGGTTAAGTCTGTGAGGCTGGTGCGTTTCCTGAAGGTCCGCTGTCTTTGTCTGCGCTGCCTCTGTGGTGGTCCGGGGGGTTGGGGGGCTCCGGGGAGGGGGGCGGCGGGCCTGGGGGTGGTGGCTGTGGGTGTTGTGGCCCTGTTGGGGCTCCGAGCTGCATGATGAGTAGCTCCATGGCATCTGTTGTTCTTCAGGTGTGGCTGTGGGCTGGGCTCCCTTTTCTGGTGCAGGTTGTCGTCCGACTTTGCACCAGGTCAGAGCAGGTGTTAATTTCCTGCTGCTAACGCGCCGTATCGCCTGTTTTGTGTTCTTATCGCCGATCTGGCTGGTCGTTGAGAATGTTGCGTTGTGGTGTTGTCGCGGCTTTTTGCTCGGGAACGCCTACTCTGCATCTCATTAGCGATAGTTGCCGGGCTCATCTGTGGCGATGTTTTTTGCGGATGCTTTCGCAAGTAAGCTGGTGGTATCGGCTGTTAGCACCAGCTTGTGAATGGGGCGATAAATTTATCGCGACTTTGGCTGCGATAAAGTGCCGATAACTCGGCGATAGCTCCTTGAGAATATGCCCCTATGTTTTTTGTATCAATTGTGTTTTTATTCTTGTCAATAAACTTGTAATATCTTTTGCATTGAACACATCTTGACCCAATCCTGATTGGGACCACTGTCTCTGATAATTCACTACTACCCTTGGTCCCTTTCGACTATAAGGGTTCCCTTGTTTATTATTATTAGCAGTGTCACTGATTGACACTCGACCCAGGGCGCTTCAGGGCTTAAAACTGAAGCACCCAGGTGCGAGGCAATCAGTGACGCTACCCCTCGTCACTGAGGGAAGGGCCTCAGGGACTTTTGCTGAGCTGAGGACGTCAGGCCCACAGGAGCTGTGACTTCCTCAGCCCAGCAAAGTTCAGGTCAGGCCGCCAGGAGCCTGCGCATTTAGCGCTTGTCTGGCTCCTGGCTGCCTCACCTGAAAATGAACAGTGTCTGTCAGGCTGACATTTGTTCAGCCTGACAGACACTGTTCGTGAGGGGCAAAAGGTGGAGGAGCGTGGCCCCTCAGCCCCAATGGACCGGCCGCGGATGAGCCTGGTGTTTCTATGGGTGGGGGATCATGACTGGGTACGAAAATGCCTTTGGTAAAACCATATGCAGTTAAAGGTATCGTAATCAGGAACCACGTGCAGGAAAGGGCCTGGTAAATCTGGGTCTTGAAAGTAATTCCACATTTTGTGGCCTTCAATTAATAATGCCCTAATTCAGAGTTGGAGATATCGGCCTGGGTCCCTTCCCCCTGAATTCCAGGCAACTTAATGAGGCCCAAATGAGCGGTCACTTTGTTTGTGTGTTCTATCCTCGGCCACTCCATGCGTATATTCCATCATGAGATCCATCATACCATCTTCCCATTATGTCATGTCTTCGAGGTTTTCATTTGTTCGGTGTTGTGCTTGCACACACAAACTTTGGCAGACATGCTCTCAAGCTGTCTTTTGCATATTTCTTCTCTGATTTCTTTGATTTGCCTCAATGCATATGGAATTACCTCATCCTCTATTACAGCGCTTCTTACCCTGTGGTCCGTGCACCCCTGGATGTCCGCAGAGACTACTCAAGGGGTCCACAACTGCCCACAATGGTCTCCGTTGCTCTCCAGGTCACTGAGACATGCAAGCCAATCGACCATTCCAAAGTGGTGATCCTCTGAGAAGAAGTTGGAAATCACCTGCCTAGGAAGTACAATCAGACATGAGGGAGGGGCAGGCAGTGAAATCAACAGCAGACAGCACAAGGCCAGGAATACATCCAGGATGCTGAACAATGTGTGGAGGTCATCTCATTACAGCACCAACACCAAGCTGTGGCTTTACCAGAGCTACGTTCCGTCCATACCATGTCAGAAACTCAAAATATTGTCTTGCTTTTGTGGCAAATGTTGCAACAAGCATAAAAAGGGGACTTTTGAGCAAGGTATGCAAACATGGAAGAGTAAACATAGTTTTGAAGCCTCCAGGAGGACGTGAAGGGGAAGATGCTAGCTTATACCCCAGTGAAGTCCTAAGAATTGGTTCCGAAAAGATATGTAAGTGGCTGCTGAAGTATGGTTTTCTAATTGATGGAGTGAAAGTGCACGGAGCAACCTACATTATTTTGTACATATATATTCTAATTGTACGATTGCCTTAATACATGCAAATAATAGAAATCAATTTCTAGTTGTGTATTTCTTTTATATAGTTTATATGTTTCTGGGTGTTCTTGGTTGCTTTTAAAAATTATTTATGCTTATTGCGCTTCTGTTTTATAGGGAATCTTACCCCAAACATTCAGTTTCCAAATAATTGTTATT
The DNA here is from genome assembly GCA_963921515.1 of Calotriton arnoldi. NCBI lineage: Eukaryota > Metazoa > Chordata > Amphibia > Caudata > Salamandridae > Calotriton > Calotriton arnoldi. The sequence goes on from CAWUFW010000375.1 coordinate 3,900,033, forward strand.
TTGGGAATCGCTCAGCCCCGACAGGACCATATGTTTTTAGGTTGAAGCCTACCAGACAGAGCAGCTGTCTGGTTTGCAAAAGACATCTTGGGGACATTCAGAAAGCTGACCTAGGAATGCATTCCATCAATTGCTGATCAGTGGCTTTCTGTTTGCTGGCTATATTTGTGTTAGGCTGTCCAGCTTGAGTCCATACCTCCCGTTGCCCAAACTTTGTTTACTGTATTCTTCCACAAACTCACTTTCTGTAAACAGGCCTTTAAATCTTTTTCTTATCTTGTCACATTTGCTGTGCATTCAAAGACAGAGGTCAAATCTCTAGTTGTCTGAGGGAGCTTGGTGTTTACTTTTCTTTCTCTGACTTGAAAGTGAGAGAATTTATGTGCCAATCTTGCTGAGTACCCATGTAAGAGGGGAGGGTGTAGGAAGTTTTTATTTTCTAGCACATAAAAAAGAACTGTGTTGATGATTCAGAATATATCATAATTAGTACAAACAAAGCACATTTTAATTGTAATTATGAAGTGTAGTGGAAGCAAATATTTGAATATGATCAAAACACATCAATACACTAGGTGATGAAATTTGCACACATTATCGTTTGTGTGCAGTAAAACCGTATTTCGGTGCAAATATAATGGTCATTTCAATTGAAAATATGTCGCCTGTAATGGCTGTGCGCTACGATGCATACTCTACACTATGCCACTCCACTCTACTCTATGCCACGCCACTCCATTCCATGACACTTCACTCCACACCACTCTACGACATGCCACTCCACCCAACGCCCCTCCACTCTAAGACACTCTATGACATGACATGCCACGCCACTCCAATCTATGCCACTCACTTCATGACACGACACAACATGACACTCCACTTCACACCCCTCCACTCCACACCACTTACCCTACTCCACCCTACCCCACTCCAATCTACCACACTCCACTCCAATGTGCCCCAATCTACCCCACTCCACTTCGCTACAATCTACTCCAATCTACTCCACTACAATCTAACCCACTCCCCTCCATCCAATCTACCCCACTTCACTCCACCCCACTCCTGTCCAATCTACCCCACTCCAGTCCAATCTACCCCACTCCACTGTACCACACTCCACTCCATTCTACCACACTCCTCAATTCTACCCCACTCCACTCCAATCCAATTTAACTCACTCCACCCCACTCTAATCTACCCCACTCCAATCTACCCTACTCCAATCTACCCCTCCCTAATCTACCCCGCCCCAATCTACCCCACTCCAGTCTACCCCATCTCACCACTCTAATCTACCCCACTCTACCACAATCTACCCCACTCCACCCCACCCCACTGCAATCTAACCCACTCCAATCCACCCCACCCCAATCCAATCTACCCCACTCAACTCCAATCTACACCACTCCATTCCAATCTACCCCACAATAATCCACCTTAATCTACCCCATTCCACTACACCCTAATCTACCCCACTCCATTCCACTCTACCCCACTTCACTCTACTCTTCCCCAGTCTATCTCACTCCACTTCAATCTCGACTCCACTCCAGTCTACCCAACTCCACTCCACCCCACTTCAATCTCTCCACTCCACCATAATATACCCTACTTCAATCCACCCAATCAACACTACTCCACTCTAACCCAATCTACCACACTCCAATCCACTCTACTCAATCTACCCCAATCTACTTCACTCAAATCTACCCCCCTCCAGTACAATCTAACCCACTCCACCCCAATCCAAACCACTTCACCCCACTCCATTCCACCCCACCCAATCCACCCCAAACTACCCTCCTCCAATCTACCTCATTCCAAACTACCCCAATCTACCCCCACTCCATAGCATTCTATCCTACTATAATCCACCCAATCTACTTCACTTCAATCTACCCCACTCGCCTCCAGTCTATCCCATTCCACCCCAGTCTACCCCACTCCACCCCATTCTACCCCAATTCAATATACCCCACTCCAGTCTACCACGCTAATCTACCCAACTCCCCCACTCCAATCTATCCCACACCAAACTACCCCACTCCAATCTACCTCACTCCAATCTAGCCCCACTCCATCCCACTCCAATCTACCCCAATGTACTCCAATCCACTCTGCTCCATTCAAACCCACTTTATATCAATCTACTCCACTCCAACACCCAAATCTACCCCATTCCACTCTACCCCAATCTATCCCATTCCAATCTACCCCACCCCAACTCACTCCACATCACTAACTTTTAGCAATGCTGAACAGTGGCCACTCTGGTGTACAACATGGCTAAAATCGTTGCCAAAGCCAATAGCTCTCGCATAAGCAAGACCTTTTGGCTTAGCCAATGCTTGTTGGAAAATGAGTCTAAGCATCTGACTGCCTTAGTGACTCCTGAGGTCATGTAACATTATAAGGGGATGCCCTTTGGACCACCACACACTGCCATGAAAGAACCAGCATGTACTAGGATGTAGACGGGGCTGCTGTTACAGTTTGAACTGGCTGTTGGTGATGGTTGCGAGCTCGAGAACAGCTGCCACCTACCTCACCTGCTCCTGTTGTTTGTATCCTGCGCATCTCCTGGATTAAAGTTTCTTCTTTCTTATGCCAATCGTGTCTTTGACTTTCCTTCCAGCATTCCCACGATAGCAGTTTTTTTCCATTTTAGGTCTATGTTTTTCTATTGTTTACACTTGTCATTATGTCACTATGGCTATGCTTTGAAGTGGCGTCTCAGGTTTTAATGTGTTCAAGGAGGTATTCTGGAGTTATTTTCTGACCGTAGCCACTGATGCTTTGTAGCCCAGGCCCAGTCTTAAGTAGACTTTGTTCTATTTTCTTGTTCAATTCACTTAATAGGACTTTGACTTCTAAAATTTTAGCAATGTTCATTTTTTACAATGATATATTCGCCTTGCCCCCATGCTCAGATTTTTCTCGATTGTGTCCCAAATGTTGAAATACAAATACACTGTTACACAGTTTATGGATCGTTCATTTTTTTCTAGCGCCTCATAATGCACATGATGGACGGTTTATTGTCCTAAAAAAACAAAATACAATGACAAGTTGGAGGTCTAAATTTATGATTTTTAAGACAGCGCCATCAGGTCTTACTTCAAAATATCACAGGGTGCATGATGAAAGCATGAATTAGCAGCGGCGGCTCCTGCGCTATGGCGGAGGAGCATCGCCCCTACTGCCAGCAGCCTAAAAACGTGAAAAATAAAATGATAATAAAACGTGTTTTTTGTTGTTTTATTTTTCCTTTCCAGGCCGAATCTTTGGGGGCAGAGCCATCAGGGTAACAGTGATGAAGGGGGAGTGGTGGGCACTGTTGTCAGTGTGCATGTCGGTTTGGCCGGCTGTCTTAGGACATGCGCACTAAGCTGTCTCCAACCCGAGCTGTGTTGCCGGGTTGGAGACAGCAGGCACAGGGTTCCAGTCTCTCTGGAAGCGCAAATCGAGGGCGCTCAGGCCAATGCGGACGCTGCTGTCATGCTGCCAGCTGCATGAGAGCAGCGTCTGGAATGGTCGCAGGGGAGTCTAGGAGCCTGTGCCTGTAGTGGAGAGGAGCAGAAGAGCGCGATTTGGCGGACGCAGGTAAGTTCTTTTTTATGTTTTTTTGTATGTTCGCCCATCGCCCCCCCGTTCCCCCCCTGCCCGCCCCCCCACCACCACGCCACTCTTCCCTGACACCAGCCGCTCCTGGGAATTAGCCAGACTCACGACTGCACTCTGGGGCCCAACTATCAGCAGTGATGCAGGTACAGTGTGGCAAATGGGGATAGCAATATGGTGGCCTATTTCACTCCTATTATAGCTGTGTTTTACTGATGTAGTATAGGATGCAGGCGCTGTTCCTCATTTGCGTTAGATCTAGGGTCAGCAGGCGTCGATGATTTGCTGGGATTTGTCCGAACACATTTCATTAAATTTAGCACATGTTTTGGATTTCAGGAGGGTCTTCTGAGCATAGAAGGAGACAAGTTTTCAAGTGTTCCAGTGCAGGATTAGTTTGTAGCCCATAGCAGAAGGAAAATTAATTGGCACAGACGATACTGTGGGTAAAAGCTATGTTTAAATCCAGTTAGGGACTCAGCAGCTGCTCCTCCGTTATGGAGGAGGAGCGTCGCCCCACTGCCTCTGCCAGCACATAAGAACATGTCAAATAAAATGATAATAAAGCAGTTTTATTATCGTTTTATATTTCATGCCGGTGCCGAGTCTTGAGGGCGGGGCCATTTTCTGGCAGCAGCATGGAGGAAGAGTGGTAGGGCACTGCAAGTGCGCATGACAGTTTGGCCGGCTGTCTTAGGGCGGCCAAACCGTCATGCACACTTAGATATCTCCAGGCTATTGCACGGAGGTACAGCAGGCACAGGCTCCGTTCTCCAGGCACAGGCTCCGAGCCCTTCTGGGAGCGTAAAACCAGCCTGCTCCGCCCAATCCCAGTGCTTCTCTCATGCTGGGCAATAGTATTACCAGCATGAGAGCAGTGTCTAGATTGACGCAGGGGAGTCTTGGGAGCCTGTGACAAACGCCCCATCTGGAGGCCATCGCCACACATTGTCCCCGCTCTCAGCAAAGAGGCTTGCTGCCCCGTGGTCTGCTTCTACAGGTCATGGAAGGGACTCTGTTAATCTTGCCAGGAGAGGCCCGTGCAGGTAAGAGCGGTCGGGCGGTGGGAAGGGGTAAGGGGTAAGGGGGAACTCGATAGATGAAGACAAGGGAAAATTAAATAAATAATACATTTTACCTCATCGTCGTCTGTTGAGTCCCCCCCTACCCTGCCCCAACGCTCTTACCAGCCCGGGCCACTCCTGAATCTTGCATCCTGGCTGTTGGGTGGAACGCTGTCGGAACTGGTGCTGATGCATCGAACACAAAAAATACTTTAGGGGGACTTTGATGTGTTTATGTCAAATGCCCATCCATGTGTTGTCAAACTGAATTGCTGTGATATTTCCTAGCCGCACATTGTTTATACCTGTACGATTGGAATCCAGCTCTGTTATGAGACACATGTAAATAAACTGCATATGACTGTGTCCGTTCTGTCAGAATCTCTGGGCACACAGATTTCCATTGCACTGTGTGATCATAATAAACACATGCATGACCTTTAGGGAGAGACCTCACTAGCCCTGTTCCTTCCCAGTCTCACTAATCTGGCAGTTTACATTTCATACCGTTGTCCATTGCCGGGTGAAACCTTCCGTGCCTCACATTAGCGCCTCTGATAGTGCAAGCCGAGGGAGGAGTGTCAGGAGCAGAAGAGCACTGAGGCGGCAGGTAAGTTTTCATTTGTATTCGTTATTGTTCCCCGCGCTGCCCACCACCAGTAGTTAGGGTCCCATTGCCTATCCTTTATGAGTAGGTGAGTGCCGTCACTTCAGTTAGTCTGTGTACTACAGTTGATGAAAATGCTACCTTGTGTTAAGAGCTTCAATCGCTCTTTAGGGGTATTAAGTGCTCTCAAGTGCTATTTAAATGTAGTTACAATACAATAATACCATAACACTCATGGGTCAGGCAGCCAATTGTATTTCATACAGACTGTACAATAATTACAATATTATGCTTGACACTTTTACACACACATAAGACAAAACTGCTGTGGGTCATGTCCATCATCCAGTAGAGTAGCAGCTCACAGCAATAAACCACCCAACACTAACTGCGCAGGGTGGAGTAACTGAAGAGATCGGCCACATGCCACTGGCCAACGGAGGACTTTAATTTAGTCCACCACTGCAGGTCCCGATAAGCTACGTACAATGACCGCCTCTTGACATCTCACAATGACAATCAGAAATGGGATGATATTAACAATGCGTATCTCAGCACAGCTCTCCACCACTTATCCCTCCAACCTATGCCTGCCCAGGACCACAAACTTTCAACAAAATGTCCCAGAATAGACAACAAGGGAAGCAATCAGCTAGCTAAGTGGACTATGATCTTAAAAATACCATAAAGGGACCTGCAGAGCTGCTCAAAGCTGCCAGCTTAGTGAAACAAGCATTTGCAAACCAATAGGTCTCGCATTTGAGAGAGTTTAAGCTATTGGCATTGTAAATGACAATGCTTTTTATTTATCATTTTTGATAATTAACACATAAATAAAAGGCATTGTCATTTACAATGCCAATATCTCAAACACTTGTAAATGCGAGACCTCGGACGCCATTGTCGTGGGCTGCTTGGAAAGTGAAAGCGCGCATGGCACGTATGTCATGCCTGCAGTAGAAGAAACGCATTAAAGAAAATGGTGCTTACAGACTAAATAAGACATACCGTGTAACAACCAAAGTAAAAGGGCCAGTCCTCATGGGAAGTTACAAATGAAGACAAGGCGGTACTAAGGAGGGATTATCAACGAATCAGAAGCCAGCATTTACAAAGGACAATGACACAAGCCAATGAAAAATATGGGCAGAGAGTGGGCGGAGCTTCAAGTCCATACTCAAATACAGCATGCCTCGCAGAGCAGCGCATGCACTGCCCAGGCTCGACCTAAAAACATAAACTGTGCCCCTCGCTCTCAGATTTCTTCATCAGCCAAATTGTAACATAACAGGCTAACCACAGCTCTTCAGGCACACATGGAAACACTCCCACATAGGACCAAAAGAAAGAAAACTCGCTTCCAACCACACACCCTAGCGTGCCATGTAGGCAAGTGCCTCAGCGCCCCCAGAAAGGTTTAAACGCTATGTAAATGTAGCAATACAAGAATAGTAGGCCTACTTTTGTGTTTGTGGAATTGTCGAGGTTTTTCGTTTTCTTACTTTTCACAATTTGGTCATCCTAATTAGGCCTGTGGTGGCGCCGTTGCTACGTTCACCAGCTGCACTCTGAGCGAGGCTCACTGAAAACGCAATCAAGATGAAGTCCTGGCCCCACGGGAGGAGACTCAGGTGTTACTGCAGCCGAAGCCTGGCCGCGCGCTGAATGCCTGACCATGAGACGAATGGGAGCAGCGGCCTCTCGCGCCTCAGTGCGCCCAGCACTAATGAACCCAGGGAAAGAGGGCCAGGCATTAAGACAAAGGAGGAAATACCGCGGTAGGCAAAGGACTGCAGAGAAAAGAGGATGGGGAAGAGAGCGATGGAGAAGGGAAGGCTAAACCCATAATGCCGGTAGGGAGAGCAATGCATGAGGGGAAGAAAACGTGGGTAATAAAGAAGGAGGAATGAAAATACTGGAAAAGATTTTTTTTAAATGGCACCTTCTGTACAATCGTTAATATATATAGACTGTCTGTAAGCACTCCTAATGGCGGCAGACAAGGGACTCAAGAACATGGAGATAAAATGGTCGCTGTGCCATAGGATCTAAGTTGATCATCACTAGTGGGATCTAAAAAGGTCGAAATCGATGTGGGGTTGGTGGTGATTGTCCCTATTGGTGAAGGACCAAGACTGATTAGCAAATGGTTGCTCTGTCTGGAGAGGGGCATTGAGTAAAAAAAAATAATAATAAACCAATGAACTGGCATGCAGCCCAAGTGATTCCAGTGGCTCAGACTTTTGCAAGCATTACACCCATTACCTTTGATTGTTTTGATCAAATGATTTGCACAAGATCACACGTACCTGGGCAAGTGAGAAAGTTCGGTTTGAACTCTTGGTTTTTGGTTGTAAGAATCGAACTAAGGCACAAGATGGCACTAACTTTACTCTCTTAAACTCTTTTTTCCACCAAATGGCAGATGCTTCTAGGCATGCCCAATTTAGAGCACTTGAGAGCACAGCAAGTGACGTGCAGAGGAGAGGGTTCGTTGATAGCCCAGTCAGTGACGAGCAGCGAGTCGAGTATGGAACCGAGAGGATAAGCCACAGCTCTTGAATATACTGAACTCATTATAAAGGCCATTATAATGGAATGGTGGGAGAGTGAAGTGACAGAGGAGGAAAATGTGAGAGAGGATAAAGGGCGCACTAAAAGAGGATATGATGAAAAGGAAAGGCATAATAGATAGAAAGAGAAAAAACCGAAAGAAAGACAGAGAGAAATGAAAAACGAAAAAAAGAGTAGGGTATGCCAATCCCTCCAACAACTTTGGAAGCTGGTTCTCCACCCTGTAACCCTATTGCAACGGATTGCCCTGGTCTTAAAACATAACACGTCATGCATGGTCTTCTGCAATGCTATTTATACAGGACACCCAGCTAAGAACATCAGCAAAAACCAACAGCCAAGAAAAAAATGATATGATTTGACTGCATCGCCTGGACCAGAACTTTTCTGCCTGATTGCCTTGCAACAGCTACTGAGCAAAGAAGTTCCCAAATGAACACTATGCAGCTTATGTAGAAGCCCCTTGTGCCACTGGTGAGTCACTTTTTCCCATATAAAAATTGAAGCCCCTATGTTTACTTTAAAGGCACTGGAAGGTCCTCGGGATACCTCCCAAATGTCTTTCACCTACTACGTCAACTCTACCACCCGGAAGTGACTCTCCATCTAACAGGCATGATATCCCTTCTCACACCAGGCCTCATCCCCTTAAATTCCATCACAGCTCACCTCTGCCTCGAAGGGCTGAAGGGTACACCCACTCCCTTCTGCATGTATTATACCACAAGACAATAATATTGCATCAGCCTTTCCTCCATCTTGCACAGTAAGTCTAGACAAGTAGATATGGAGATGGGAATGGTAAATATTTACTTACCTTGAGCTCACGTTGTAGTTTTTTTTTTTTTGCAGACTTAGATAGCGCGAACTTGACCCGAAGGTATTGGAGCGCTTTACATGAGCACCAGTTACGTTACACAAGGCCACATTCATTTTTTGGTAGGCGCGGGGAGATTAAGTGATTTTCCCAGAATCACAGGATGCTGAGCCAACGCTGAGGCTCGGACCTGATTCCCCAGCTCCAAAGTCGGCAGCTCTGGCCCTGAGGCCACATCCTCTCCCCTAGTTGTAGGGGACGTAGTGAATACATTATTATTGTATGTTGATATTATTTATATAAGGTATAGTGCGACAGGCTGAAGACCCACCTGTCCATGACCTCCACCTAGCTGGGGAAACAATTTTGAATGGGTCCTCAGAAAGTTTGAGCTCATTTGAGCCCATGCCCCCCATCACTTGGTAGCTCCCTATGATGCCGGAAAAGTGGCTTTATCACTATACAGTAAACAAACACCTTGTAAAATAAATACAAAAGAAAATGTGGTGCAATGCCAACGTTTTTGAACTTAGAACCCAAGGACTTCTAATCCGGACTTTGGCAGGAATAAAATGTACAAAATTTAACAAATCACATCATCCTTTTGTGCTTACAATTGAAACTGTTTTAATATAAGTAAGTGTAAATGTGCATTTAAAACATTCTGCTCAAATTATATCTCCCTTCCTCCCCATTCACATGCTGGTTTCGTTAATGCCCTTTTAGCTTCAGCACCTTATTTCAAAGATACTCCTGCTTAAATTAAAAAAGTTTAGTCCCCGTCAAGGGCTCCACTGATTACTGCAGCTAGGAATCAATGAAGTAAAAGAGGCAAATTGTGATTAACTACTACACGGATGCTGATTCAACAAAATGCCAGTGGTGCAGAATTTAACATCACGCACCATTTTACCCACAATTACATCACAGGGTTGGTCCATTATATCATGCTTGATCCCTTAAAAGCCCTCCGTTTACTTGTCAGAGGTAAGGAAAAGCCAAAGAATAAACCTCTTTTGACATGGTTAACCCCCACGTTTTGCCTGGTATCTGGTGCAACTTTGACTGAAAGCAGGGGCGGCCGGCACGGCTCGCGGGTGGGGGGGCAAGCGGGGGGAGGGGGCAGGGATTGGGGCGTGGGCTGCTTTAAAAAAAAAAAAACTTACCTTGCTGCCGGGTCCCGCGTCTTCTCTCCTGCTCGGCTGTGTCCGACTCCAGGTCAGAACAGGAGGCAGGCAGCCAGCCTCCCACCCCTAATCCAATAACAACGCTGCAATGCAGCGTTGTGATTGGTCTAAGCGCCGTGACACGGGGCTCAGCCAGGGAGTGGAGGGGTGGGCATGTTCTCCATGCAGGCTGTAGTGCAGCCTGCATGGAGAACAGGGGAGTGCGCATGACTGTTTTGGGTGGCCCGAGAGGGCTGACCAAACAGTCATTGCGCACAGGAGTGTTCTACCACTCCTCCCCTGCAGCTCCGCCTTGCCCCCTCATGCACTGCCGCAGCAGGAGGAAAAAATTAAATGATAACATTCCGTTATTATCATTTTATTTTTTCCTTTCCTTACTGCTCCTGGCAGTGGGGCGACGCTCCTCCGCCTTAGCGGAGGAGCCGCCACTTGGTTGTGTGTTCTGTAGTCTGTAGCGCTAGATGTGGAAAATATTTACTCTCGGAATCGACAAACTGTATGGGCTGAGGCAGGAGGAAAGGCGTTGAGCAAGAAAGGGCGGAGTCATGATGGGCAGAATTACGAGGAGGAGAGCCACTGGCAATACACCCATATTTTATTTTTTTAAATCCTGTTGCCAAAGAAATTGACAAGCACAGTTAGTTTATAAAGTTTTTCAGGCTTATTTTTTCAGTCAAAAATTGATAGCATATATAATCTCTGGTCACAAATTAGAATATTATAAAATAGTATGTCGGATAAAGGTGGATGCTGGTGAGTATTGCATGTCACCAGTATATCACCAACTTGTACTCTATGAAAGGTAGCTAGGTAGTGCCTTAGGGCCCGATTTAGATTTTGGCAGATAGAGTAATCTCCGTTGGCCTGGTTGAGGACTATACGTCTGCCAGGCATAGACTATACTGGCTGCAAAATGTAGAAATGACCGCCAAGCTGGTAGTCGTTTAAAATGCATTGTCAAGAACCGCCTTCATGGCTGTTCCTGTCAATTGATTTTTCTGTTTGGTACAGGGCTCCATCAGCTCAATGGAGCCTTGTATCAAACAGGTTCCATTTTTAATTTTCTAAAAGAAAATCCTAAAAAAGGATTTTTTTTTACAATGAAAAATACAATGCTCCCCTGGTCATAGGAGTCATCCCCCATGGCGAGGGGAGCATTTTGCATTTTTCACAGCCCCTTAACCGCCAGGGTTTTCCTGGTGGTGACGGGCAGTGAAAACTGACCTCTCATTCCACCCATCTAAATTAGGTGGGAAGAACGACAGGTCAGCCTCCGGTGGTCCTTGCTCCTCAGGGTCATCTGAGGGGATTAATCACGCTGGAGACGGTGAAGTCACCTACATGATTAACCCTAAGGTCCACCCATATTTAAATTTAGCGGGCAAACCGTATTCTTGGCGGTAAGGATACTCCGTCGCCATTGCGATGGAGTATCCTTACCGCCAAGAATTAAATCAGCCCCTTTGTTGCAGAGATCCTTGCGTAATGTGTAGGTCACAAGTTCCATTTCCGGGACATAGCTCAGGGGGTTCGGCATTGGCTTCAGAACAGCTGCATGTAAAATTCAAGACATAAATGTTCAACTTTGTTTCATGCAGTGTTTTATTTATCTATGGTTGATAAAATTAGTGCAACTGAATTAGGTAGTAGTAATAGACACTTATTAAGTACCAAAGCAGGTGTTTATATTATCTGCTGTAGAAATAGTTAATATTAGTGTAATTATGGAATAGACCTACACACCGAGTTTGAGAAAGTGAACTGCTGTCTTGGTTTATCTCTTTGCTGACTTTTGATACAACTTACAGACTTGTCGTTTTTTCCCTTGATGGGCTGCACTAAGGTTGTCCGCAAGTTGTGAGTGTCCAGGTGGGATCCCGTTGACTTTCCTCACATTTTTACTAGTTAGGACACCCTCGGACAAAAGGACTTACCGATTGTCTTTCAAAGAGGCATTTGGAGCTGGACTTGCATTTTTGCCTTGTTTATTCTTAACTACAGATGTAATTGACGTACGATACAAAGGTGTAGTGACCTGGAGACGGGCACTAGGACCCAGAGTGGACAGTAGGGACAAGGGAAACCGGACACCACATCCGGTCAGGGTGTGGGGACAAAGGGGCAGTACCGAGGAGCAGGGGAAGAGGACACACGTGTGTGGGCAAGGGAGCGGAGAGAGAGAATAAAGAAAGCCAAACGTTTACCTGTGTCCTGCGTACGTCTGTGGGGGACAGCGGGGACACGACAACTGGCGAACGAAGGTGGGATCATCGTTATCCCAAGGAAGAAGGTCGAGGTCGACGACGGAGCCAGGAGCCCACCCTGGTCTGCTGGCCGAAGAGAAATCCCCGTGGCGTCGCCGAGAGCAGCCGGAGCGACGGAGCCAGGAACCCACCCTGGTCCGCTGACGAAAATCGCCGTGGCGTCAGGAGCTGAGAGGAAGACAAACCGGAGCCAGGAGCCCACCCTGGTCCGAGTGGCCAAGAGCGATATCGTAACCGGAGCCAGGAGCCCACCCCGGTCCGAGTGGCCAAGAAAACACCGTTGCGGGAGCCCACCCCGACCGCAGGACAAGAGCGGTAAGCAAAAGTGACTGTAAAGCGAGTTTAACGCTACTGACGCGCAAAGTTCAAACGAACTATCGCGAGAGTTGGCGGCCATCTTAAGGACAGGCGGGCCGGACCAATCAGGAGCCAGGAACAAGCGGCAGCCATCTTAGAAGGTCAGGCAAAGGCCCGAGAGGCTGAAACCTCGCGAGACTGCGGCGGCCATTTTGAAACCAGGCAAAATAAGCCAATCAGAGCACAGGAAAGCTCAGCGGCCATTTTGAAGTCAGGCAGCCATTGAAATGCATGGAAAATAAATGAAAATAAAACAAGCATTGAAAATACAAGAAATACAGCGACCACAAAGGACTAAATAAAGGAAAGAAGCAACACAAGTACAAAAGCAAGAAAATGATCGACACGGAGAAACAGAGCGCAAAAGCAATATTCCGCAGACCGTTGCCATTTAGCCTGTCGGAACCGCAAGCAGGCATCAGATGGGAGAGATGGATCAGGCAATTTGAGCGCTACATGCGCGCCACGGACGTCGTGGCAACCAAACAACTAGACCTGTTTCTAAATCTCGCAGGGGATGAAGTAGAAGATCTGCTCATCACCTTCCCCAGTGATAAAACAACGGACTACACAGGAGTAATAAAGTGCCTCACCGAGAAGTTCGACCCTCAACGAAACGTTGACTTCGAGAGGTATACGTTCAACACTGCATGCCAGCAAGATGAAGAAAGCTTGGACGATTTTGCAACGAGACTGAGAAAACTAGTAACATACTGCGCGTTTGACCAGTTTGACAACGAGCAAGCGATAAGATTGCGCATTATTGAAGGTTGTCAATCAGTGGATTTCCGAGCACGCGTTTTGAAGGAACCAACGACGCTAGAGAAGATATTGACGATGGCTCGCACGGAAGCACGGGCCACAGCTCATGCCAAACAAATGGAGATGGGAAAAGAAAAGAGAGTGGCGCTGGCGCATCGCGTCGCTGGGACGTTCAAGAAAAAGAATACCAGGCACCAGTACAACAAAAGAAGGGCGAACAAATATGCTATCGATGTGGCATTGAATTCCCGCATGTTGGTGCCTGCCCAGCAATGGGCCAGAGGTGCAGAAAGTGCAACAGGGACAATCACTTTGCAAGCATGTGCATGAGCAGACACGGCAGAAGCGAGAGAGGCAGAGCAATAAGACCACGGATGACCAGCAACAGATACGCACGACACATGGAAACGGCCAATCGTAGCTCCTCTGACGAGTCCGAAGAGACGGCAACACCAGTGAATGAGGCGAGACTATATCTAATGTCAGATGAGCCCAAAGAAGACACAAGGTCGGAGCACATTCAGCTGGTGGAGAAGCAGCAAATAAAGAAAACCGCCACCGTGGACATCGGTGTCGGGAGCCACCAAGCTAAGTTCGTGCTAGACAGCGGAGCAACATGCAACATCATGTGCATGTCAGAATACAGGAAAATGAAAGTGAAGCCATCGCTGTCACCGTCAACCGTAGACGTGTTCACGTGGGGCTCCAAAAGACCGGTAGAAAACATAGGAACATTTACAGAGACTCTAACATACAAAGGCAGGTCATACAAAGAAGAAATACACGTGCTAAAAGGTGACATCCCAGCACCATGCCTACTAAGCAATGTAACAGCGCAAGTGATGGGGTTGCTAGCTATGACGTATCACATGTCGGAAAAGGAGAACATTCTACAAGAATACCCAGCAATACTGAAAGGTCTCGGAAAGTTGAAAGGAAAGCAGATAACGCTACATATAAATGAAGCAATCACGCCGGTGGCCCAACATCACAGACGAGTACCCATCCACCTGCAGCCACAAGTTGAAGAAGAAATCAACAGTCTCCTGGCGCAAGACATAATTGAGCCTGCTGAAGGGCCGACGCCCTGGGTGTCTCCGATAGTGGCAGTCCCAAAGAAGAACACTTCAAAGATCCGCATCTGCGTAGACATGAGGATCCCAAACACAGCAATCGCGAGAGAGCGTCACCCGGGACCACACCTAAACGACATGATCAGCTGTCTCACTGGAGCCTGCCAATTTTCGAAGCTGGACCTGTGCAAAGGGTACCACCAACTAGAACTAGACCACCAGTCCAGGTACATCACAACATTCTCCACGCATTTGGGCCTGTTTAGATACAAGAGACTGAGCTTCGGAATCTCATCGGCTGCGGAAATATTCCAAGAGACAATAAGGCAGGTGATAAGGCCGGTACAGAACAGCCTAAACTATAGTGATGACATCTTAGTGTTTGGAAAAACAGACCAAGAACATGACACTGCGCTGCGTCAAGTGTGCACACAACTGGAACAAGCAGGACTAACGTTGAATGGAGACAAATGCGAGCTGGGAAGAAAGGAATTGGTGTTTTTCGGACACATTTTCTCCAAACAAGGAATGAGGCCAGATCCCAGCAAAGTAGAGACACTGAAAACGCGAATCCTCCGACGGACGTCGCAGAAGTAAGATCATTTCTAGGACTTGCCAGCTACTGCACCAGATACATACAGGATTTCGCCACAGTAAGCACACCACTAAGAGAACTGACCAAACAAGGACAGAAGTTCATGTGGTCACCGGAGTGCGACAGGGCATTCGAGGAAATCAGACATGCGGTGATGACCGTGGAACATCTTGCTTATTTTGACCCCATGCTCTGCACTGAGCTGACTGTGGATGCCAGCCCAGTAGGACTAGGAGCGATACTAGCGCAGCATCTGCCAGGGAGAGATTCACCAAGGAAAATTGTCGCGTACGCAAGCAAAAGCTTGACGGAGATTGAGAGGGCATACTCGCAACCGGAAAAGGAAAGCCTAGCGGTGGTATGGGCGTGTGAACATTATCACATGTTCATCTACGGGAAGCCATTCACCATCATAACTGACCACCAAGCGCTGGTAACAATCTATGGCAGCCCGTCGGCCAAAATGCCACCCAGGATTGAGCGCTGGGGCATAAGGCTGATGGACTACGATTTCAAGATTGTGCACAAGCCCGGGAAAGAGCACAATCCGGCAGACTACATGTCGAGACACCCATTGCCGCAGGCACAAGAGAAGAAATCGACGGCAGAAGAGTACCTCAACTTTGTGCTAAAACAAAACACACCGGCACCGATAACAGTAGTGGAGCTAAAAAACGAGACCAAGGAGGATGCCACGTTGCAAATGGCCATGGAGACAATGAGAAAGCAAAGATGGAAACACATCAATAATAATTGCACCTGGGGAGAAGGAGTACGCAAAGAAGAAATGCTTGCCCTAAAGAAGATAAACGAAGAACTGTCAGAAACAGCAACAGGAATAATGATGCGAGGAACAAGAATAGTGATACCACGCTCACTGAGGCGACAACTGGTCGATCTGGCTCATGAGTCACACTGAGGAATAGTAGCGACAAAGAAACTACTAAGGGAGAAAGTATGGTTCCCTGGTTTAGACCGCATGGTGGAAGACACAATCGCGACATGCCACCTCTGCCAAATGACAGGACCACCATCAAAACATGAACCATTACAAATGTCAGAACTCCCAAGAGCGGTGTGGACAACACTAGCGGCTGATTTCTTTGGGCCACTAGACACAGGCAGCTATCTGCTTGTGGTCATTGATGAATACTCGCGATTCCCCATCGTGCGACAGGTATCATCGACGTCAGCGACAGCAACCTTACCGATACTAGATGACATCTTTGCGGCCTGGGGCTCACCAGAAACACTGAAAACATACAACGGGCCCCCATTCTCAGGAGAAGAATTCCGAAAATTCATGGCCTACCTGGGAATAAACCACAGGAAGGTAACTCCATTGTGGCCGCAAGCGAATGGAATGGTGGAGAGGTTCATGGGGAACATCAAAAAGGCGGTTCAAAGGGCGAAGTTGGCGCAGATATCAATTGGCCAGGCTCTATGCCAGGTGCTACGTGACTATAGAAACACGCCCCATAACTCCACCGGAAAATGCCCTGCAGAGCTAGTACTGGGAAGGACAAGCAGAACAAGACTGCCACAAGTAGAAGCAACTATGACACCAGAACACAGCAGCATTGAGGCAAGAGACAAGGAGGCCAAAGAAAAAATGAAAAGATACGCAGATGCTAGGCGACACGCCGTCTCGTCGCACCTGAAAGAAGGGGACACTGTGGTAGTGCGTCAACGACAACAAAGGAAGTCTGACAGTACGTTCTCAACAGACCCGCTAACAGTAACTCAAGTGAAAGGCCCAATGATCACAGCGGAGTCAGAACACCGAAGGATAACACGGAACAGCTCACACTTCAAAGGACTGAAGGAGAAGAATGAAGAAGACCAAGAAAAGGACACAGCAGAAAGAGAATGGTCGGAACACGAGAGAAAGGGAACACATAATGGGGAGGAGCCATCAGAAGAGCAACAGACGGAGGTTTGCCCAAAAAGAGTAAGCAGACGGCCGAAAAGACTAATAGAAGAAATGTAACAATGGGAGACGCATTCATCTCTATCTTATCTGTTCTTACCTCTATCGACACGCCTCTGTGTTTCAACTGCTCGTCATTTCTTTATGACAAAAGGGGGAGATGTAGTGACCTGGAGACAGGCACTAGGACCAAGAGTGGACAGTAGGGACAAGGGAAACCGGACACCACATCCGGTCAGGGTGTGGGGACAAAGGGGCAGTACCGAGGAGCAGGGGAAGAGGACACACGTGTGTGGGCAAGGGAGCGGAGAGAGAGAATAAAGAAAGCCAAACGTTTACCTGTGTCCTGCGTACGTCTGTGGGGTACAGCGGGGACACGACAAAAGGGATACTGGATAAAAAGCTGGGACTGACCGAAGGGAAGACACGTAACAGGGCACCTTAAAGCTAGGACCATCAATATTAGCTACAAGGCGTTTAGCAATTAGTTGGGTGAGCCTGAAAGCCCTGAAATATGGAAGTGGAAAGTGGATTGGGCTATGGCGACTTAGCAGCACATGACAATATGCATGGAGAGGCGAAGAACTGACAAAGGATTTAGCAGAATGGCCAGAGATGCTCATGAAATTGACAGACCCCACTGACTTGGCAACCATGAAGCAAATTATATAGGGTGAACATTGTTGGTGAGAAAGGTTGAATTGTGAGAACGATATATTAACTGGATACTGTGTGAAAAACAATTGACAAGAACGATGAAAGTAAAGGGAGACGAACTGATAAACTCGACACTGAATGTACTGGTATATTGATGACAGTATGTACTGTTTGGCAAAAACGCCGTAAAGTTCCCTTAAAAAATAAAAAAAACTTGGTCTAACCGAGTGAGAACGGTGCTTGGCATTAATTAAGAAGTCCCTTCCCAGTCCTTGCCTCCATGAGGCACAGGGTCAGACTGATTTGCATATGGCCATGTCTGAACTGGGGTGGTGGAATGAGCTAAAGAATGATGATGGATTAAACCCAGATCAGTTGACTGGGGTGAGTGTTTGATTGGCTCAAACGTTCCGTCCATCATCCCCTTTTGTATCGCTTTGTTCGCCCTAAGTTGGCGGGGTATGCCCAGACGTGGGTCCCTTGCTCACTTTGCCACTGGATTCAGGCAAGCCTGGCTGATGACGGCTGGAATGCCAGAAACCGGTCCTAGGATGCTTGTTTCCGGTCCAGGGAAGACATGGCTTGGTAGTTCGGGCTGGACTGTTCCCATGAGGCACAGGGTCAGACTGATTTGCATATGGCCATGTCTGAACTGGGGTGGTGGAGTGAGCTAAAGAATGATGATGGATTAAACCCAGATCAGTTGACTGGGGGTGAGTGTTTGATTGGCTCAAACGTTCCGTCCATCATCCCCTTTGTATCGCTTTGTTCGCCCTAAGTTGGCGGGGTATGCCCAGACGTGGGTCCCTTGCTCACTTTGCCACTGGATTCAGGCAAGCCTGGCTGATGACGGCTGGAATGCCAGAAACCGGTCCTAGGATGCTTGTTTCCGGTCCAGGGAAGACATGGCTTGGCAGTTCGGGCTGGACTGTTCCCATGAGGCACAGGGTCAGACTGATTTGCATATGGCCATGTCTGAACTGGGGTGGTGGAGTGAGCTAAAGAATGATGATGGATTAAACCCAGATCAGTTGACTGGGGGTGAGTGTTTGATTGGCTCAAACGTTCCGTCCATCATCCCTTTTGTATCGCTTTGTTCGCCCTAAGTTGGCGGGGTATGCCCAGACGTGGGTCCCTTGCTCACTTTGCCACAGGATTCAGGCAAGCCTGGCTGATGACGGCTGGAATGCCAGAAACCGGTCCTAGGATGCTTGTTTCCGGTCCAGGGAAGACATGGCTTGGCAGTTCGGGCTGGACTGTTCCCATGAGGCACAGGGTCAGACTGATTTGCATATGGCCATGTCTGAACTGGGGTGGTGGAGTGAGCTAAAGAATGATGATGGATTAAACCCAGATCAGTTGACTGGGGGTGAGTGTTTGATTGGCTCAAACGTTCCGTCCATCATCCCCTTTTGTATCGCTTTGTTCGCCCTAAGTTGGCGGGGTATGCCCAGACGTGGGTCCCTTGCTCACTTTGCCACTGGATTCAGGCAAGCCTGGCTGATGACGGCTGGAATGCCAGAAACCGGTCCTAGGATGCTTGTTTCCGGTCCAGGGAAGACATGGCTTGGCAGTTCGGGCTGGACTGTTCCCATGAGGCACAGGGTCAGACTGATTTGCATATGGCCATGTCTGAACTGGGGTGGTGGAGTGAGCTAAAGAATGATGATGGATTAAACCCAGATCAGTTGACTGGGGGTGAGTGTTTGATTGGCTCAAACGTTCCGTCCATCATCCCCTTTTGTATCGCTTTGTTCGCACCTAAGTTGGCGGGGGTATGCCCAGACGTGGGTCCCTTGCTCACTTTGCCACTGGATTCAGGCAAGCCTGGCTGATGACGGCTGGAATGCCAGAAACCGGTCCTAGGATGCTTGTTTCCGGTCCAGGGAAGACATGGCTTGGCAGTTCGGGCTGGACTGTTCCCATGAGGCACAGGGTCAGACTGATTTGCATATGGCCATGTCTGAACTGGGGTGGTGGAGTGAGCTAAAGAATGATGATGGATTAAACCCAGATCAGTTGACTGGGGGTGAGTGTTTGATTGGCTCAAACGTTCCGTCCATCATCCCCTTTTGTATCGCTTTGTTCGCCCTAAGTTGGTGGGGGTATGCCCAGACGTGGGTCCCTTGCTCACTTTGCCACTGGATTCAGGCAAGCCTGGCTGATGACGGCTGGAATGCCAGAAACCGGTCCTAGGATGCTTGTTTCCGGTCCAGGGAAGACATGGCTTGGCAGTTCGGGCTGGACTGTTCCCATGAGGCACAGGGTCAGACTGATTTGCATATGGCCATGTCTGAACTGGGGTGGTGGAGTGAGCTAAAGAATGATGATGGATTAAACCCAGATCAGTTGACTGGGGGTGAGTGTTTGATTGGCTCAAACGTTCCGTCCATCATCCCTTTTGTATCGCTTTGTTCGCCCTAAGTTGGTGGGGGTATGCCCAGACGTGGGTCCCTTGCTCACTTTGCCACTGGATTCAGGCAAGCCTGGCTGATGACGGCTGGAATGCCAGAAACCGGTCCTAGGATGCTTGTTTCCGGTCCAGGGAAGACATGGCTTGGCAGTTCGGGCTGGACTGTTCCCATGAGGCACAGGGTCAGACTGATTTGCATATGGCCATGTCTGAACTGGGGTGGTGGAGTGAGCTAAAGAATGATGATGGATTAAACCCAGATCAGTTGACTGGGGGTGAGTGTTTGATTGGCTCAAACGTTCCGTCCATCATCCCCTTTTGTATCGCTTTGTTCGCCCTAAGTTGGCGGGGGTATGCCCAGACGTGGGTCCCTTGCTCACTTTGCCACTGGATTCAGGCAAGCCTGGCTGATGACGGCTGGAATGCCAGAAACCGGTCTTAGGATGCTTGTTTCCGGTCCAGGGAAGACATGGCTTGGCAGTTCGGGCTGGGCTGTTCCCATGAGGCACAGGGTCAGACTGATTTGCATATGGCCATGTCTGAACTGGGGTGGTGGAGTGAGCTAAAGAATGATGATGGATTAAACCCAGATCAGTTGACTGGGGGTGAGTGTTTGATTGGCTCAAACGTTCCGTCCATCATCCCCTTTTGTATCGCTTTGTTCGCCCTAAGTTGGCGGGGGTATGCCCAGACGTGGGTCCCTTGCTCACTTTGCCACTGGATTCAGGCAAGCCTGGCTGATGACGGCTGGAATGCCAGAAACCGGTCCTAGGATGCTTGTTTCCGGTCCAGGGAAGACATGGCTTGGCAGTTCGGGCTGGACTGTTCCCATGAGGCACAGGGTCAGACTGATTTGCATATGGCCATGTCTGAACTGGGGTGGTGGAGTGAGCTAAAGAATGATGATGGATTAAACCCAGATCAGTTGACTGGGGGTGAGTGTTTGATTGGCTCAAACGCTCCGTCCATCATCCCCTTTTGTATCGCTTTGTTCGCCCTAAGTTGGCGGGGTATGCCCAGACGTGGGTCCCTTGCTCACTTTGCCACTGGATTCAGGCAAGCCTGGCTGATGACGGCTGGAATGCCAGAAACCGGTCCTAGGATGCTTGTTTCCGGTCCAGGGAAGACATGGCTTGGCAGTTCGGGCTGGACTGTTCCCATGAGGCACAGGGTCAGACTGATTTGCATATGGCCATGTCTGAACTGGGGTGGTGGAGTGAGCTAAAGAATGATGATGGATTAAACCCAGATCAGTTGACTGGGGGTGAGTGTTTGATTGGCTCAAACGTTCCGTCCATCATCCCCTTTTGTATCGCTTTGTTCGCCCTAAGTTGGCGGGGGTATGCCCAGACGTGGGTCCCTTGCTCACTTTGCCACTGGATTCAGGCAAGCCTGGCTGATGACGGCTGGAATGCCAGAAACCGGTCCTAGGATGCTTGTTTCCGGTCCAGGGAAGACATGGCTTGGCAGTTCGGGCTGGACTGTTCCCATGAGGCACAGGGTCAGACTGATTTGCATATGGCCATGTCTGAACTGGGGTGGTGGAGTGAGCTAAAGAATGATGATGGATTAAACCCAGATCAGTTGACTGGGGGTGAGTGTTTGATTGGCTCAAACGTTCCGTCCATCATCCCCTTTTGTATCCAATGCTGGTTTGGCAGTGTCGGCCAAGTCCTCCTTCATACGGTGAAGTTGTTGCCATAAATCACTCTTTATGCAAAAACAGCATTGGGTTTGGGGAACACTAAGCTGCAGGAGCCTTGTAAACACAGCTGCCTCTAACATGTGGAGAAAAATGGCGCCTGCATAGAATTAAGTTGGAATTTCGCTCTTTGCAAAAAAAAACTCAAGTCACAGTGACTTCAAAGCAGCATAACCGGTCATTAATGTTTCCGATTCAGAATTAGCTGTTTGCTAGTGAAGATTCCACTTGACAAGATACAACTGGTTGATACTGCGCCCAACTGTGAACATACAGGGGCAGATTTACAAGCCCCCTGCGCCACCAGTACGTCACTTTTCGTGACGTACTGGTGGCGCAGAGGCTCTCGATATTTACAAGGAGAGGAAAAGCCACCATGCGTGACTTTTCCTCTCCTTGTAAATACCGTCCCTTCACACGCAGCACTTTGCGTTGAAGGGGCGTTCCATGGGTGTTGCTGTGGGTGTTCCCACGCAACACCCATGGAACAAGACACATCTCCAGATTTACGAGAAATCGTAAATCTGAAGATGCGTCTGAAAGCTACGCCACCCTAGAGGTGGCGTAGCGAGGCGCACCGTCCTCGTTTTCCTCTTTCAATGCGTGCTGCATTCTACAGCATGCATTGAAAGAGGAAAAGCCTGTACTGATTGTTTTTGTGCAGAAAGGTGCCCCTTCCTGCACAAACACAATCTCCCCATGGCGCAGGCATCCTTGCACCATGGTGCAAGGGTGCCTGCGCCGGCGCTTGGCAGCTGTTTGTGCGCTAGCGCAGGGAGAGCACAGGAATGCGACATATTCTTGTAAATATGTCGCATTCCTGTGCTCTGAAAGTGCCGCAGCGTGGCGCAGCCAAGGGGCTTGCAGCGCCACGCTGCGGCACTTTCTTGTAGATCTGCCCCATAGGGTTTAGGACATCCGCTGACCTGGTTTGTGGGACTGGGACATTCTAGTTGATTCCAGTTGCTCTTGGAACCGCTGATTGCTCTCATTTGGTAAACTTATTCAATCAGTAGATTTTTTTATTTTCTTTATTGCAACAGTATATATAATCCACTGTCTACTGTCCAAAACTATATGCCCTATACACCGAATAACTCATTTAAAACTAGTGTTCGCCAGTGTTGTGTCTTGGCTCCCACCCTGTTTTCACTTTTTATTAATGATATTGTTCCCTTTTTGTCCAAAGCAGAAGGAGATGCTCCATCTTTGGCTGGCCTCAAAACCCTGATTCTTTTATTTGCGGATGACACCTTGTTGATTTCCGAGACTCCGTCAGGCATACAGAAACTCCTGATTCATTTCAATGAGTTCTGTGAGGACCGGGGCTTGAAAATCAACACCTCTAAAACTAAGGTGATGTTTTTCAATCAGCATAGATCTTTCAAGGGTAATCTCCTCTTAGGAGGAGCTCCCCTAGAGAAGGTTGATTCCTTTGCATATTTGGGGATCACTTTTGCAGAGGGCATGTCTTGGCATCACCACATCAACAAGGCCACCACGAAGCTTAAGCAGATCTCAGGTGCTTCTTACTCTAAACCTATCTCTCCTGCACTCAACATCTACTCAAGATCTACGAGGCCAAGGGTCTGGGGTTAGCCCTGTATGGGGCTGAATTGTGGGGGTTCTCAAAACATGGCGACATCACAAGAACTGAGAACAAATTCTTCAGGAAATTAGCATCCCTTCCAGTCAGCACCCTGCTATATCCTTTTTTCAGTGACCTAGGTGTCACTAGGGCCTCGGATAAAATCAGTTTGCGGCCCTTGCTGTTTTGGAGACTTGTGTGGACTACTCCTGAACTTGCCCAATATGTTGAATGTCTAAAGAATGTCATGAAGGCTGACCAATTTAATGAACTCTCATGGCTTAAAAACATGAAGTCAGCTTTGTTCTCATTAGGGCTCCATAACCTGTGGGATCATCCAGACACATCTGCTTTTCCAACAAAGGCTGTGATGAAAAATGTGGTGGCTGAGGATTTTCGGAAGGCAGCCTCCGGCAAGTTAACTAGTGATTTCATGGACATTAAGTCCATTCTGGAGCTGGAGTTATTTTGACATGTAGTGTCCGTTTCACTCCATAGAAAACTTTACTTTCAGTTCCGTATAGGCACTTTACCTCTCAGAGCGTTTCCATTAGGCTGGAATGGCAAGGAGGCACCTCTTGCCCTATTTGTGACCACCCAAAAGAAAGTGTCTCCCGTGTGCTGTTTGCATGCCCAGTGTATTTATCCCCTCGGCATACCTGGCTTGCACTGATTTGCAGGCCAATAGGTGTACAGAACCATCAGGAAGCCCTCCTCATTCTTAGATCAGATTCTCGCCCAGGGATGGCCATTTCCATAGCTAAATTCCTGAGTGCAATCTGGGTGCTACTTAAAAAAGCCCTTTTCCGTCCTCCTATATGATGTGTTTTTATTTAAGTGTACTGTATCTGGTATAGTTCATTGCTGCCATAATAACATTCTGGTTTTAATGATACTCCCCTATTTTGATAGGGAACTGTATATACTTTTATATGTTTATATTTGTAGGCAATAATCAACGCACTTTTTATATGATCTATTCTGTGATGGATTTTTACCTACGTCACATATTGTATTTATTGTAAATGAAATAAAGTGATTTAAGATGAAATATGCCCTATACTCAGAATAACTCATTTAAACTAGTCAATTTGAATTTCCACCAAGGAAAAGCTGTCTGAAATCTCCCTGCAAACCCTGTCACAACTTCAACCCCAACCCCCACCGCACACCTTCAAACTAATTAACGTTATCCCAAAACACCCTAGGAAAAAATTAACATATTGAGAACGAGAAAGTCAAATCTAGGTTGAATAAATTATGCTAAATAATTCGAAGCCTTTCCGTCAGGGTCTTGGTGAAATAATCTTTCCCTAAAATTGGGCTGTCCATCAAGGCTGACAGTGTATTCCAGGAAACACACAGATCTCTGCTGCCCAAGTCCACTGCTCGCTGTCCATCTGAGTAGGAAAACGGTTTAGAAATTTGCATTTGCTTTGGGCGAGAATGTGCACCAAGGGGTTAAACGCAAGGCCCTCCCAGTGGAACAAATGTGGCCTCGTTTTCATCTGCCGCTGAGCAGCGGGAGCTCAGCCAGGAGTAGAGGGGAATCATTTCCCTGTGAAGCCTTCTCATTGGTTGGCTGCTCTTCAGCAGCCTGCCCGGTGAGACGGAATGAAGGTACCACTCAGGCAAGGAGATGCCTGCCCTTGTGAAGGTGAACCCTCGCCAGCAAGGGCATGGAAGGCAGGTCCCTGCACGTCACACTCACACGTGGCATGGAAACGACATTTACCTCAGGACCAGCGGGCCCTTGGGAGGATGTGGGATGCTGCCTTCCTCAAACCAGCCTGAAGTTGAACAATGCTATATTAAGCTTTGCTGGGTCAAACATTCCCCGGGTTTCAGGTCTCTCGCCCATCTATGAAATGTGATGCCCGTATGTATGCAGCAATTCTATACTGCAAGCCTGGCCAAAAGGCAGCGGAGCGGTGTACAGGATCATAGACAAGCATAACGTCAACGAGTGATAAGAGATCCTAGTACAGAATATCGAGTATGCAATACCGTCCCTACGTTAATATCGTAGACAAAATATTGATGACAAAAATATCGTTAGGTAATTGCACAGAAGGAGCTATAGGTTTAATATTCTTATCTCCTAGCCTCTACACTTTCAAGATGTATACATTCAAGGTATGTATATTTGTCGCTAGGTATAGAAAATCTATAGATAATTACTTGTCAATATTTTTGGCCCCAATATTTTGGCTATGGTATTAAGGTAGCACGATATTCCATGCTCGATATTCCAGACCATGATAGGAGAGGTAGCTGGGTTGTAAATGGTTAACAGATTGTATTGTAGTATTTATTAAAGATGTGCGTCTTCAGCTCTTCCCTAAATTGGAGCAGCGTTGTGGCGGTCCTTGTTGATATGGAGATGTTGTTCCAGACAAGGGAGTAGCCAGAAAATTAAAACGCCCACCCACTTGGCACCAAAGCTCTGATGGCACCAAGTAAGCGAAGCAAGAGAGATCCCTTTTCTCTTTTATCCAAGCATATATTCATTCATCCTTCCACCCTTCCATCTGCCCATTGATATCCACCAGTTCATCTATACATTCTGTCATCCATTAATTCTTTCACCCATCCTTCAATCTTTAACCATTCCGTTCATCCATTGGCCGGTCATCCATCCATCCCTCCTCTGAGTTTACCATTCACTCTACAATACTTTCACCCACCCATCCAATCATCCTCTCAGATTTCCATTTACTCTGCCGACTTTTCTCCCATTATCAACCATCCATCCACATACACATCCATCCACCTACTCACCCATCCATCTATCCTCTTAGATTTCTGTTTACACTGCCATCTTTTCACCCATAGCCATCCATAATTCATCCTCTCAGATTTCCATTCACGCTGACAACCTTCCTTCCATTCATCCGTCCACCAAACCATCCATCCTCTTAATTTCCATTTACTCTGCCATCTTTTTACCCATACCCATCCATCCATCATCCGTCCTCTCAGATTTCCATTCATGCCGCCATCCTTTCACCCACCCATCTCCAAAACTGCATCAAATACAACCGCCATCTTCAAAGATGGCGGTTGTATTTGATGCAGTTTTGGAGATTACGATGTCTAGTCCTATGTTAATTTCTAACCGGATAATGTATGTAAGACACACTGATCGGTCACTCCGGTGTGTGATCAAGACCTTCCGAGGTCGAAACGCGTCACGGAGGATTTATGAGGTGAAATAAATCTTCTTATCTTTAACTGGAGCATTGGTTGGTTTCTGTGTGACCTGACAGCGCGTTAATACCCCTAAGTTCTGCATATATATATATATATATATATATATATATATATATATATATATATATATATATATATATACATATATATATTATCTACTGGCGGTCGCCAGTAGATAGTTATAGTTAGGACCTATTTTCCATAGGAAATCCGCGACATTCTATTTGAAATAACTCTTGCGTCGGTTGACGAATCTTCGCGAAATATTCAAACTTTATGGCCCGCTCCGGTCCGCTCCTACCCTGAAAGTCTCAGGGTGATTCGTCAAGCGGGGGCCGAGAAAAAGGGGGTCCCAAAACGTGTTTTCCCCATTCATTTTCCCATAGGAAACTTTAGACACGGCTACAGCCCGAACTGCTGAACGGAATTACACCAAATTTGGCAAAGAGGTAGTTCTTGGTTCAGAAAGAACCCTTTTGTTAAATGGTGTAAATCCGTTCAGTAGTTGCGGAGAAATTAAAAAATAAGAGTCAAAAATCAATTTCCCATAGGAAACTTTATGCAAGGCTACAGCCCGAACTGCTGAACGGAATTACACCAAATTTGGCAAAGAGGTAGTTCTTGGTTCAAAAAGAACCCTTTTTGTTAAATGGTGTAAATCCGTTCAGTAGTTGCTGAGAAAATCAAAAGTAAAAACACATATATATCTGGGCGGAGCCTAACCACACATGTCATCGTGAGATCTGATTGGCTGTCAGCACTTCATCCTGGAATTGCTGGCAGCCATCTTGGGACCAATATAAATGATAGTACCCCTTTGAAATGCATTGTAGTGAATCGAAGATTTTGAGGGTTACCAAAAGGCGAACTATAAAGGGTGATAACAGACTTTAGTTACATTAGAATTCATTTGTTGATGGTACCATACTAATTTCAGGAATTGTGGTGTGTTCTAAGGTGATTTTACCCTGTGAAAAACCTTCTGCTGGGATATCATGAATCATGTTTGAGAGAAAACTATTTTCACATGCTTGTCCCATACAGTTTTGGAAGGTGCCCCAGAAGCTAAAATGAGAGCTTATTTTCTGTAAATTCACATTATCTTTCTCAGTCCTGTGAGAATGAAGTCTGACATTCTCAGTAAAACATGTACATCCAACAAGGGCAGAGACTGTCAGTTGATTCCTTTGTGTTCTACTGCAGCTTCCCAGAGTGTTCTAAAGAACAACTAGAGTGCTAACAGCCTTACTTATGACAAAAGTATGGCACACCTGAAGCCATCTTGATTGGAATAAACTGGTAACACTTAAAACATTTAATTTAAAAAGGAACAAAATGATGGGGTTCATCTTGTCATAGAAATTATGGTTAGTGCTCTGGAAAGAAAAATTAGGACATGTTTCAAGTGTGATCTCAAATATCTTCCTGTTATATTTCAACAGGAGCAGCCTGTCAGTTGATGCCTTTGTGTTCTACTGCAGCTTCCCAGAGTGTTCTAAAGAACAACTAGAGCGCTAACAGTCTTACTTATGACAAAAGTATGGCACACCTGAAGCCATCTTCATTGGAATAAACTGGTAACACTTAAAACATTTAATTTAAAAAGGAACAAAATGAGGGGGTTCATTTTGCCATAGAAATTATGGTTAGTGCTGTAGAAAGAAAAATTAGGACATGTTTTAAGTGAGATCTCAAATATCTTCCTGTTATATTTCAACAGGAGCAGCCTGTCAGTTGATGCCTTTGTGTTCTACTGCAGCTTCCCAGAGTGTTCTAAAGAACAACTAGAGTGCTAACAGCCTTACTTATGACAAAAGTATGGCACACCTGAAGCCATCTTGATTGGAATAAACTGGTAACACTTAAAACATTTAATTTAAAAAGGAACAAAATGAGGGGGTTCATTTTGCCATAGAAATTATGGTTAGTGCTGCAAAAAGAAAATGTAGTGCATGTTTTAAGTGAGATCTCAAATCCTCTTCTATTTCATTAGAAAATTCTGACATGCAGACTGAAACAATCACTTTCAATACCAGCAGTAGACTTCCAGTTAACTCCTTGGTGAGCAGTAGCTTTACTACAGTGATCTAATGAACAACTAGAGTAATAACATTCTGAATTATGGCAAATGTGTGACACATCTGAACGCCTTCTTGATGGAATCAAAGTAAAAAACTGAAAGCATTTCCTACTGAGGAGACTGCAGTAAATGAGGAAATTAGGAAACTTCATAACAAAGAAGTCTTCCAAGATGGCCACCAGTGAAAAAAGAGCCCAAATGTAGCACAAATATTACCGAGATGTAGCCCACATATAGCCCAATGACAAAAGTGTGCAAAACACTTTTTATTTTTAGTTTTTTTGCAGTTTTATGTAGGGCAGACTGGTCAGGTATTGGAGCGTTCCATCTTAAAACATGACCCCCTACACTACAAAAACACCACTGCACTACCCTAAACCCTAAAACACTACCCCAGCACGACCCCCTACACTACACAAGCACCACTGCACTATCCTAAACCCTAAAACACTACCCCCAGCATGACCCCCTACACTACACAAACACCACTGCACTACCCTAAACCCTAAAACACTACCCCAACACCACTGCACTAACCTAAATCCTAAAACACTACCCCCAGCACAACCCCCTACACTACCCAAACACCACTGCACTACCCTAAAACATGACCCCCTACACTACACAAACACCACTGCACTACCCTAAACCCTAAAACACTACCCCCAGCACAACCCCCTACAAGACACAAGCACCACTGCACTACCCTAAACCCTAAAACACTACCCCCAGCACGACCCCTACACTACACAAACACCACTGCACTACCTTAAACCCTAAAACACTACCCCCAGCACGACCCCCTACACTACCCAAACACCACTGCACTAACCTAAATCCTAAAACACTACCCCCAGCACGACCCCCTACACTACCCAAACACCACTGCACTACCCTAAAACATGACCCCTACACTACACAAACACCACTGCACTACCCTAAGCTCTAAAACACTACCCCCAGCACGACCCCCTACACTACACAAGCACCACTGCACTACCCTAAACCCTAAAACACTACCCCCAGCACGACCCCCTACACTGCCCGAACACCACTGCACTGCCCTAAACCCTGAAACACCAGCCCCTGCACGACCCCCTACACTGCCTGAACACCACTGCACTGCCCTAAACCCTGAAACACATACCCTAGCACGACCCCCTACACTGCCCGAACACCACTGCACTGCCCTAAACCCTGAAACACCACCCCCTTCACGACCCCCTACACTGCCCGAACACCACTGCACTGCCCTAAACCCTGAAACACCACCCCCAGCATGACCCCTACACTGCCCGAACACCACTGCACTGCCCTAAACCCTGAAACACTACCCCCAGCAAGACCTCCTACACTGCCCGGACACCACTGCACTGCCCTAAACCCTGAAACATCACCCCCAGCAAGACCCCCTACACTGCCCGAACACCACTGCCCTAAACCCTGAAACACCACCCCCAGCACGACCCCCTACACTGCCCAAACACCACTGCACTGCCCTAAACCCTGAAACACCACCCCCTACACTGCCCGAACACTACTGCACTGCCCTAAACCCTGAAACACCATCCCCAGCACGACCCCGTACACTGCACGAACACCACTGCACTGCCCTAAACCCTGAAACACTACCCCCAGCAAGACCCCCTACACTGCCCGAACACCACTGCACTGCCCTAAACCCTGAAACACCACCCCCAGCAAGACCCCCTACACTGCCCGAACACCACTGCCCTAAACCCTGAAACACCACCCCCAGCAAGACCCCTACACTGCCCGAACACCACTGCACTGCCCTAAACCCTGAAACACCAGCCCCAGCACGACCCCTACAGTGCCCGAACAACACTGCACTGCCCTAAACCCTGAAACACCACCCCCTGCACGACCCCCTACACTGCCCGAACACCACTGCACTGCCCTAAACCCTGAAACACCACCCCCAGCACGACCCCCTACACTGCCCGAACACCACTGACCTGCCCTAAACCCTGAAACACCACCCCTGCACGATCCCCTACACTGCCCGAACACTACTGCACTGCCCTAAACCCTGAAACACCACCCCCAGCACGACCCCCTACACTGCACGAACACCACTGCACTGCCCTAAACCCCGAAACACTACCCCCAGCAAGACCCCTACACTGCCCGAACACCACTGCCCTAAACCCTGAAACACCACCCCCAGCAAGACCCCTACACTGCCCGTACACCACTGCACTGCCTAAACCCTGAAACACCACCCCCAGCATGACCCCTACACTGCCCGAACACGACTGCACTGCCCTAAACCCTGAAACACCACCCCCAGCACGACCCCCTACACTGCCCGAACACCACTGCACTGCCCTAAACCATGAAACACCACCCCCAGCACGACCCCCTACACTGCCCGAAAACCACTGCACTGCCCTAAACCCTGAAACACCACCCCCTGCACGACCCCCTACACTGCCCGAACACCACTGCACTGCCCTAAACCCTGAAACACCAGCCCCAGCACAACCCCGTACACTGCCCGAACACCACTGCACTGCCCTAAACCCTGAAACACCAGCCCCAGCACGACCGCCTACACTGCCCGAAAACCACTGCACTGCCCTAAACCCTGAAACACCAGCCCCAGCACGACCCCCTACACTGCCCGAACACCACTGCACTACCCTAAACCCTCAAACACCAGCCCAAGCACGACCCCCTACACTGCCCGAACACCACTGCACTGCCCTAAACCCTGAAACACCACCCCTCAGCACGACACCCTACACTGCCCGAACACCACTGCACTGCCCTAAACCCTGAAACACCACCCCCAGCATGACCCCCTACACTGCCCGAACACCACTGCACTGCCCTAAACCCTGAAACACCACCCCCTGCACTACCTCCTACACTGCCGGAACACCACTGCACTGCCCTAAACCCTGAAACACCACCCCCAGCACGACCCCCTACACTGCCCGAACACCACTGCACTGCCCTAAACCCTGAAACATCAACCCCAGCAAGACCCCCTACACTGCCTGAACACCACTGCCCTAAACCCTGAAACACCACCCCCTACACTGCACAAACACCACTGCACTGCCCTAAACCCTGAAACACCACCTCCAGCAAAACCCCCTACACTGCCTGAACACTATTGCTCTGCCCTAAATCCTGAAACACTAGCCCCAGCATGACCCCCTACACTGCCCAAACACCACTGCACTGCCCTAAACCCTGAAACACCACCCCCAGCACGACCCCCTACACTGCCCGAACACCACTGCACTGCCCTAAACCCTGAAACACCAGCCCCAGCACGACCCCCTACACTGCCCGAACACCACTGCACTGCCCTAAACCCTGAAACACCAGCCCCAGCACGACCCCCTACACTGCCCGAACACCACTATACTGCCCTAAACCCTGAAACACCAGCCCCAGCACGACCCCCTACACTGCCCGAACACCACTGCACTGCCCTAAACCCTGAAACACCACCCCCTGCATGACCCCCTACACTGCCCGAACACCACTGCACTGCCCTAAACCCTGAAACACCACCCCCTGCAGCACCCCCTACACTGCCCGAACACCACTGCACTGCCCTAAACCCTGAAACACCACCCCTGCACCGCCCCTACACTGCCCGAACACCACTGCACTGCCCTAAACCCTGAAACACCACCCCCAGCACGACCCCCTTTACTGCTCGAACACCACTGCACTGCCCCAAACCCTGAAACACCACCCCCAGCACGACCCCCTACACTGCCCGAACACCACTGCCCTAAACCCTGAAACACCACCCCTGCACGACCCCCTACACTGCCCGAACACCACTGCACTGCCCTAAACCCTGAAACACCACCCCCTACACTGCCCGAACACCACTGCACTGCCCTAAACCCTGAAACACCACCCCCAGCACGACCCCCTACACTGCCCGAACACCACTGCACTGCCCTAAACTCTAAAACACCACCCCCAGCATTACCCCCTACACTGCCCAAACACCACTGCACTGCCCTAAACCCTAAAATACTACCCCCAGCACAACCCCCTACACTACCCGAACACGACTGCACTGCCCTAAACCCTCAAACACTACCCCCAGCACGACCCCCTACACTACCCGAACACCACTGCACTGCCCTAAACCCTAAAACACTCCCCCAGCACGACCCCCTACACTACCCGAACACCACTGCACTGCCCTAAACCCTAAAACACTCCCCCAGCACGACCCCCTACACTACCCAAACACCACTGCACTGCCCTAAACCCTAAAACACTACCCCCGCATGACCCCCTACACTACCCAAACACCAATGCACTACCCTAATCCCTAAAACACTACCCCCGCATGACCCCCTACACTACCCTAAACCCTAAAACACTACCCCGCACGACTCCCTACACTACCCAAAGACCACTGCACTACCCTAAACCCTAAAACATGACCTCCTACACTACACAAACACCACTGCACTACCCTAAACCCTAAAACACTACCCCCTACACTACACAAACACCACTGCACTACCCTAAACCCTAAAACACTACCCCCAGCAGTACCCCTACACTACCCAAACACCACTGCACTAACCTAAACCCTAAAACACTACCCCCAGCAGTACCCCTACACTACCCAAACACCACTGCACTACCCTAAATCACTACCCCCAGCACGACCCCCTACACTACCCAAACACCACTGCACTACCCTAAACCCTAAAACACTACCCCCAGCACGACCCCATACACTACCCAAACACCACTGCACTACCCTAAACCCTAAAACACTCCCCCAGCACAACTCCCTACACTACCCAAACACCACTGCACTACCCTAAACCCTAAATCTACCCCCAGCATGACCCCCTACACTACACAAACACCACTGCACTACCCTAAACCCTAAAACACTACCCCCAGCACGACCCTCTTCACTACCTAAACACAACTGCACAATTTGTTACAGGCGTTGCAACGCAGGCCTGTGGTGCTTACTGGAAGTACCTAGTGGGCTAGTTGGGCCCCAGGGACCCTCAGGATTCAAGGTGACCTAATCCCCCAACTTAAAACGCACCACGGGGCGCGTTTGCACAGTGGTGAAGGGAGGGGCGGGGCCTCAGGTGACATGTGCGCAAACACGCCCTGTGGTGCGTTTTAAGTTGGGGAATTAATTCCCTTTGAATCCTGAGGGACCCTGGGGGCCAACTAGCCCACCAGGTACCTTCAGTAAGCACAACAGAGTTGCGTTGCAGAGAGGTGAAAAAGGTGCGTGGCCTCGGAACGCCTCTCTGCAACTCAGCTCTGTGGTCCTAACTGTAGGTACCTGGGGGCTAGTTGGGCCCCAGGGACCCTCAGAATTCAAGGGGACTTAATCCCGCAACTTAAAACGCGCCACGGGGTGCGTTTGCACACATGTCACCTCAGGCCCCCCTCCCTTCACCACTGTGCAAACGCGCCTGTAGCGCGTTTTAAGAGGTAGTTTTAATCCCCCTGCCCTATTATGTACTAGGGACTTGCAGAGGAGGTCATGCTAATCACAGGGGTACCCCAACGCATAGTGTTCCCTAGTGTATGTAGGTGTTTTCACTGTATTCTAAGTGTCTTTTAGCATAGCACTGGCTCTGGTTAGTCAGAGTCAGTTACCACCAGTACCCGTCTGAAAAAGTTGTGGGCACAGGATGATTTTGCAACAAGGCCTCTTTCTGCTCCTCTGTTGGTTCTCTCTTCACATCTTTTGCTTCTTTCTGTGTGTTTTTTCTTCTTTCTTCACATGTCCTACCTCTGTAGGCATAGTTAGAAACTAGCATTTAAAAAACCTTTGAAATTCACTTAAAAATCATAGGTTTCAGGCACGTTATAGTTAGAAATTAGCATTTAAAAAACCTTTGAAATTCACTGAAAAAACCATAGGTTTCAGACACGTTATAGTTAGAAATTAGCATTTAAAAACCTTTGAAATTCACTGAAAAAACCATAGGTTTTAGGGACAGTTATAGTTAGTTGGACATTTCACTCGTACAAAACCATAGAAATTCCCCCGTTATAGTTAGTTCAGCTAACTATAACTCGCGCCTCGCAATGCACTGCTGATGACGTCACATATTACATCACTCATGACATGGTCAGTGACATCACTGATGACAGCACTGATGACATCTCAAATGACATCACTGATGACATCATCCATGTGATAATTTCATGCATCTTCTCACACCCTAATATAACTTTTGATACACCCACTCTAAATTACAGACTGCCATTCTCAAAACCATAGACACTCCAACACCAAAAACTACATACCCACTCACTGATTCTTAGGTCTACACACACATCCACTCACTCACCCGTACAGTCACTCATACTTAGTCACTCAGTACAGGACTATCATATGCACTCATACACCTATATAAACACTCACACACCGCCACTCATCCATAGAGGTACTCACACACCTAGTCAGTCATGCAAAAACTTAATCACACACCCATTTACTCACCTATACAGTTATACACACACCAGCTCACTTACTCATACAAATACTAGCACATTCTTACGCTCTTATACAATCACTGATACAAGTACACACTCATCCATACAGCCACTCTCACAATCACACACTCTCACTTATAGCCATTTATATACTCCAACACACATATATACTGCCTTTCACATATGTAGTTACTCACACATGTACCACTGAGATATACATTCAATCACTAACACACCCATACACACACTCACCCACCCATACAGTCCATCACAGATGCACTCTTGAAACCATGCACCCAGTGAATCACCAACTCACACATCTATGCACAGAGTCACACACACCCCACCCACACAAACACTCAGGCACCCATACAGATACTCAGACAATCAATCAATAACCCATGTAGACACTCATGTAGCTATTCAGAAAGCCATGCAGCCGCTTTCAAACCAACAGACAGACGGATACAGACATTCACACAGTTTAGTCACTAACCCATGCATTCAGTAAGATACATTTAATCACTCACTTGTAGAGTCAGTCACTCACGTACTAAATCATCCATTCAGACACTTATACACCCACTCATTCTTCAATACACCTTTCCCTATATATATTAAACATATTTAAACTTTACAGAAACACACAGTCACTGGATGATGTCATCAGTGATGTCATCAGTGATGTCATTTGAGATGTCATCAGTGATGTCATCAGTGATGTCACTGACCATGTCATGAGTGATGTAATATGTGACGTCATCAGCAGTGCATTGCGGGCGCGAGTTATAGTTAGCTGAACTAACTATAACGGGGAATTTCTATGGTTTTGTACGAGTGAAATGTCCAACTAACTATAACTGTCCCTAAAACCTATGGTTTTTTCAGTGAATTTCAAAGGTTTTTTAAATGCTAATTTCTAACTATAACGTGTCTGAAACCTATGGTTTTTTCAGTGAATATATATATATATATATATATATGAAACCAGGATCCCAAAGAACGACCGCGGTGGGCCAAACAAGGGCACAGACTCCAGTTGAAGATGCAATAAAGAGAATTTATTGTCTTAGCATGTCAGGATGACGCGTTTCGACCACAAGCCTGTGGTCTTGATCATATATATATATATATATATATATATATATATATATATATATATATATATATATATATATATATACATATATATATATACATATATATATATACTATAGCCCTATCTGCCCACTCATGCTGCCTTTAATGTGCTTGTGCTGAATGCCCTACCACATTAAATCTAGAGGTGGGCGGAACTTGCTGAGTTTCACTCTGCAGAATTCCGTGGAGTTACATAACAATTCTGGGAGATTCTGCAGTGTTCCCGCCACTGGGCGGAATTCGGCACGTCAAGCTGATTTTTAGCGCCGGGAGCTTGTTCCGCGCAATAATATTAGCAATAATATTAGCACCATGTGGCACATCAGAAGGCAGTGCTTCTTTCTGCCGCTTGAGTAGATTTTCTACTCGAGCAGCAGCTTCTCAACGCGAACGGTCGTGACCTGCTGTGAATGCCTGCATTGAAAAAATCTCGCTGGGTGGTATTCTAGCAGTCGATCATCGTGCTAGGGGAAGCACATTTTTGCAAAAAAACTCTACCACCCAGCGGTTGGCGGAGTTTTGTCGGAACTCTGCATCAAAAGCGAAATGCTGAGTCGGCAAAACTCAGCAAACTCCGCCAGCAGAATGGAGTTTATTGCCCACCCCTAATTAAATCCCAGACCTATTGTCCTTGCCTTTGCGTATTTTTATTCTGATAAAGGAGGCGTGGAGAAAGCAGAGATCTTAGATGGTGCTGTATTTCTAGGCTTTATTCCAGTATCTTTGAAGTAGAATGCTAATAACGATCACTGAACGATCCTAATACTTGGCAGCCAACTTGTGTTTAGTCCCACGTGACCATTTTCAGCCTGTCGATTTCTCAAGGCTAAAACAAACCACATAAGTACTTTTACTTGTCATTAATTAACACGCGAACCTGGATTACAGCCACGAATATTCATCAAAATGCTTCACTGATGGAATTTGCACAGTACCGAAAACCTGCCTTATAAAAGGCAAAGGAACTTACTGTTCGTTATTTACTCAATATCCACCACACCAGCTGAAAAGTCCTATGTATAATTACAATAGCAATATTAATTATGGTTGGCATATTTAGAAAATGTGATCTCCAGAGCATGAATCACCTAATGCCAACTTACCAAGGTAGACATTAAAAGATAAACTAGATACCTCAGAACCCAGCAGTAGGGGCAAGGCCGTCGTATTGGGAAGGCGTACAGGGAGCATTATTACCCCGTTCCCGTGCTTTGTGGTGCTGCTGCAAAGTGCATTTACAGGTTTAGAAACCAAAGCCTGTGGTTATTAATGGTGGGGTAGCTAACATGGACATACCACTAGATGGTGACAGATGCTGGAGCTCCCACGTTTTCTCCTTCCCTGGAAGACATTTTCCTTAATATTTAAAATAGGATGCTCCTACCTCCTGGCATAAACGAAGATTCTCAAATAGGGACCCACGTAATGTTTTCTTACCCGGGCCCTGCAAAAAGTTCTCACAAGCCTCGTACCCAGAAAATCTGAGTCCTGTCAAAGAAAAGCGATCAGTCCCAGTGCAGAGTGAGGTCTGTACAGCCGCATGTCTAATTCTACTAGATACCAGACTCAGTGTCCCATGCTCCTTGCTGGGTTTAGTCTGTATCTGATGACTTTACAATACCAGAGAAAGCTTTGCGCCCTGGATGTGTCTCTAGCCCAGGTCCTGAAAAGCGAAGAGAAGAGGATATGGCATTGTTAGAGAGCAGTGGGTAACGTGCGTGGCGGGTACACACTCTAGTAGGCCTTAGGTGATCGACCACCAGGAGTGGGCA
This sequence comes from Calotriton arnoldi, assembly GCA_963921515.1. NCBI lineage: Eukaryota > Metazoa > Chordata > Amphibia > Caudata > Salamandridae > Calotriton > Calotriton arnoldi. The sequence continues at coordinate 3,937,950 of CAWUFW010000375.1, forward strand.
AGCACAGTGTCACTTTAAGGATTTTTCGGGCTCCAGGTAAGTCATATTTGGGGGCCCCTGTACAGAACAAATGTGAATTTGATTACCCATTTCCTGCTAATTCAAGCCTGCATGATGCCAAACAATACTAAATTATAAGTTACACAAAGACAGTAGAAGTATATCTTGCTCTGGACTCCAAACATCCTTAAATTAACAAAGAGAGCCAGAATCGGAGGTAGAGGTATGCAGAGAGGGCGAGAGATTTAAATAGAGAAATAGAATAGACAGAGATCAAATAGAAAGAAAATTGACTTTCACAGGGGCCCTTGGAATGTTGTGGCCCTGGCAATTGCCCTCTTCGCCCATGCTTTAAAACATCTCTGGACCGCAGGATTTAAAGCATTCCCACTTTCTTTTTCCTACCCTTACTGTCCAGGGGTCCTTAGATCTTACATCTATTGATCCCAGGAAGTGATTGGGGATGTCAGGTAGAGACCAGCACTAGATAGACTGGTCACTTCTCCCACCATTCGTTAAAGGGTGACTGGGCAAAAAGAGAGTCTGTCCTGAAAACGTACTTGTCTTTCGCCTTTAGAATGCACTATGTTCAATGCAATATTTTCTACTAGGGTTTTCACAAATATACTTTGAGTAAAAAGTCCCAGCGGGTGAAAGCTAGCAGCACCAGCATTGCTAGAGGTCATGCAACACATCTGGTCTGTAAGGTTATCCTGTCTGCAAACTGAAGGTGAGGCACTGAAACAGGTGAATGATGCAAATTCCCCAATCTACTCAGATGCTCAATGCTGTGCACCAGTTTTTTTTTGCCGAATAAAAAGTAACATGGGGATTGGTTGTGCAAAGGTTTGTGACATCACAAACTTTTACAGGCTTTCATCATCAAGACTAAAAAATGTAAATGGCATCATAGAAACCTTTATTGCCTATGTCATCTTTTGCCAACAGTTGCCAAAAACTACGCTTGTTTTGACACAGCTGGCAGTTGAAACTTGTTGTTTGGAAAAAGCAGGCTGCTGATCAAGGAGTCAGTGCGGCCTATTTGCCAATACAAACATGAACATATAGGCGGAGACTTTGATCTCCGATTGAACATACTTTTAGTTTATGTTTTTGGGTATTCACCAACATTCCCAGTAGTACCCCCGGAAAGCGGCACCAGGCACAGGTTTCGAGACATATAACTGGGCAATGTCATGGGACTATTTTCCCAGGCTCCGATTACCGCTGTGTGGAGTTCTACATAGCATATACATCCGCACAGTGGCAATAGAGCCAAACTCACCTCTGGATATGCCTGGTTTTTTTACTTTTTTTTCCTCTGCAGAGAAAACATTTTTCTCCATGGAGAAAGCTCTTCCTGTACCCCCCCCCCACCCCACCCCCCACAACCCTGAATTGTGGGAAGTGATCCGTTCCACAATCCAGGAGCAGTTATTACAACCTTTGGCTGGAATAAATCTACAATCATTCCAAGGTGGGAAGGGTCCGGGGAGGGATTTTGTAAGACACTGCTACTGCCAAATTTTGTACCCAGCCAGCCTCACCAATCGTCCTAATTCGCTCCCAGAAAACCTCACGAGGGAGGTCTTACTCCACCAACATGGCTGATCAAGAAATACATGATGCAAGGGAGAGCTCTAACGACCTTAAACTGGCGCAGAAGAGGTCTAAGAAGGAGCCTCCCACCCTAGACTTCCGATTAAATCAAAAGCTGATAACAGTAACAATAACCTCCGCCCACCACCACCACTACGGCCATCACCACCCCAGGGATCCCTCCAGGCCGAAGACCACCGCCCATGAGTGCAACAGCACCTGAAGGCCTGGCTGAAAGACGACAAGAAGTTCAAGCTCTGTAAATATATAATATATAATTGCCCAACCCTAATCGCTTCTTAAAATGTAATCTTGAGTAATTTTGCATCTTGTATATATGTAACTCTAACCACTAGTATCTGTAGTAGACTTTTGTACTTACTACCATTCTTATGTGAGTTTAGAGTTTATATGTTTGTATCTTTTCCTTGAGTGAATTTGCAACTTGTATATATGCAACTCTAACGACTAGTATCTGTAGTATACTTTTGTACTTACTACCATTCTTATGTGAATTTAGAGTTTTTCTGTTTGTATCTTTTACGTAACTCATGTACTCTGAAGTCCTTATGTAATGTAACTGGTCCTTTTGTAAAGCGCTCTGACACCTTTGGGTAAAGTCGGCGCTATATAAAATCGCAATAAATAAAAATAAAATAAATAAAAGGCAGACAAACCTACAAGTTTGTGGGTATTCCCAAACTTCTTAATACTGTGGATTTCTCTGTGATTGATTTGTCTGCAGACCCAAAGTTTGGCATGGAGAATGGGGAGGTGTTCATTTCACCTTGAGAATCCGAGGAGACATCGGGTTTAAGGGAGACCCAAGAAGTCACCATTAAGGGAGTGGATATAATAAAATCAGATTTGATGGTGGAATGGAAAGACAGTAAGAGGGACAGATGTTGATGATAAGCTTACATATCTTGCATCTCCTATTGCCAAGCTTGAGCAATAAGAAGCTAGCAGAGACAGCAAAGTAAACAAAACAGGGAGCAGATGCGTTTGAGACTGGCGAGAGCCATGTAGGGAGAAATGAACTTTACCTTCTACTTGTCGTGTCGTGTATCTGAAGAACACCACGCAGGACACAGGTAGGGATTCTCGATACCTTTATTGTTTCTTGGCAGTGTACATATCTTGGAGCTCTGCCCTCGTCCGTCCACGATCCCCTTGCCCGGATGTGTGAGTGTTCCTGCCCCCTTGACCGGATGTGGTGTCCGGTTCACTGATGATGTTCAGGGTCCACTGCAGGGTCCTAGTGCCCCGCCTTAGGTCACTACATCTCCCCCTTTGTCACAAATGAATTGAATGAATGACTTAGTTACATTTCTTCTATCAGTCTCTTTGGCCGTCGGCATGTTCTTCTGTGGCGGGCCTCCGTTTGTTGTTCTTCTGCCGCTCCCTCTCCATTTTCTCTTTCGTTGCTGCCGTGCTCCTGCTCTTCTTGTCCTGCTGTTTCCGTGCCTTGATCTTCTTCTTTCATTCCTTTCAGCTCTCTGAAGTGTGAGCTGTTTCTTGTTATCCTCTGATGATCTGACTCGGCCGTGACCATTGAGCCCTTTACTTTTGTTACTACTAACGGGTCTTTGAAGAACGTGCTGTCCGACTTTCTTTGCTGTCGTTGACGCACTATTACCATGTCTCCTTCCTTCAGATCTGACGGGCTGGCATGTCGTCTTGCGTCTGCATATCGTTTCATTTTTTCTTTCTCCTCTCTGTCTTTTTCTGCGACACTGCTGCGATCTGACGCTGTCATTGCCTCTATTTGCGGCAGCCTTGTTCTGCTTGTCCTCCCCAGCACTAGCTCCGCTGGGCATCTTCCTGTGGAGTTGTGCGGTGTATTTCTGTAGTCCCGCAATACCTGGCATAGAGCTTGGCCTAATGATATCTGCGCCAGCCTCGCCCTTTGAACTGCTTTTTTGATGTTCCCCATGAATCTCTCCACCATTCCATTAGCTTGAGGCCACAGTGGAGTTATCTTCCTGTGATTTATTCCTAGATAAGTCATGAATCTCCGGAATTCTTCCCCTGAAAATGGGGGACCATTGTCCGTCTTTAGAGTTTCTGGTGAGCCCCATGCAGCGAAGATGTCATCTAAAATCGGTAGTGTTGCTGATGCTGATGTCGACGGGACGTGTCGCACTATTGGAAATCTTGAGTACTCATCAATGACCACCAGCAAATAGTTTCCGGTGTCCAGTGGGCCAAAGAAATCAGCTGCGAGTGTTGTCCATACTGCTCTTGGAAGCTCTGACATTTGTAGTGGTGTCTGTCTGGCTGGTGCTCCAGTCACTTGGCATAGGTGGCACGTCGATACTGTGTCTTCGACCATGCGATCCAGTCTAGGAAACCACACTTTCTCTCTTAGTAGCTTCTTTGTTGATACAACGCCTCGGTGTGACTCGTGAGCTAAGTCTATTACTTGTCTTCTGAGTGATCTTGGTATCACAATTCTTGTCCCTCTCATTAGTATTCCGCTTTCTGTCTCTGACAGTTCTTCATTTATCTTTTGCAGAGCTAGCACTTCTTCTTTGCATATTCCTGCTTCCCAGGTGCAGTTGTTGTTGATGTGCCTCCATTTTTGTTTCCTTGTTATTTCCATTGCCAGTTGTAGCGTGCCATCTTCTCTGGTCTCCCTTTCTAATTCCGCTAGTGTTATTGGTGCTGGTGTGCTTTGCTTGAGCACAAAGTTCAGGTATTCCTCTGCTATCGATGTCGTCTCGTGAGCCTGTGGTAACGGGTGTCTTGACATGTAGTCTGCAGGATTATGTTCTTTCCCTGGTTTGTGCACAATTGTGAAGTCATAGTCCATCAGTCTGATGCCCCAGCGTTCAATCCTGGGTGGCATTTTGGCCGATGGGCTGCCGTAGATTGTCACCAGCGCTTGGTGGTCTGTTATGATGGTGAACGGCTTCCCATAGATAAACATGTGGAAATGCTCGCACGCCCACACCACGGCCAGGCTCTCCTTTTCTGGTTGCGAGTATGCCTTTTCAATGTCCGTCAAGCTTTTGCTTGCGTATGCGACAATCTTCCTTTGTGACTCTCTTCCTGGCAGATGCTGTGCTAGTATTGCACCCAGTCCCACTGGGCTGGCATCCACAGTCAATTCGGTGCAGAGCAGAGGGTCGAAGTAGGCCAGATGTCCCGCCTTCACCACTGCTTCTCTTATGTCCTCAAATGCCTTGTTGCATTCATGAGACCAGATGAATTTCTGACCCTGTTTGGTCAGTTCCCTCAGTGGTGTGCTTACTGTAGCGAAATCCTGTATGTATCTCGCACAGTAGCTGGCGAGTCCTAGAAATGATCGTACTTCCGCAACATCCGTCGGTGGCTTTGCATTTTGTAGAGTTTCAACTTTGCTGGGGTCTGGCCTCATCCCTTGTTTCGAGAAGATGTGTCCAAAAACACTAGTTCCTTTCTTCCCAGCTCACATTTGTCTCCATTTAATGTGAGGCCTGCTTTCTCCAGTTGTGTGCACACTTGACGTAACGCCGTGTCATGCTCCTTATCTGTTTTTCCAAATACTAAAATGTCATCACTGTAGTTTAAGCTGTTCGGGACCGGCCTGATCACTTGTCGTATGGTCTCCTGAAATATTTCCGCGGCCGATGATATTCCGAAACTCAGTCGCTTATATCGGAACAGGCCCAGATGAGTGGAGAATGTCGTGATGTACCTAGATTGATGGTCCAACTCTAACTGGTGATACCCTTTGCATAAGTCGAGCTTTGAAAATCGGCACGCTCCAGTGAGGCAACTGATCATGTCGTTCAGGTGCGGTCCCGGGTGGCGTTCCCTTGTTATTGCGGTGTTTGGGATCCTCATGTCCACGCATATGCGGATTTTGGAGGTGTTCTTCTTCGGCACCGCCACGATCGGAGACACCCACGGTGTTGGGCCGTCTGCTGCTTCTATTATATCCTGTGCCAGTAAGCTATTGATCTCTTCTGCCACCTGCGGTTGTAGGTGAATTGGCACCCGTCTGTGGTGTTGTGCTACTGGCTTGATTGCTTCATTTATGTGCAATGTTATTTGTTTCCCTTTTAGCTTGCCAAGCCCTTTCAGTATGGCTGGGTATTCTTGCAGAATGTTCCCCGTTTCCGACATGTGATAGGTCATTGCCATTAGTCCCATCAATTGTGCCGTCACATTGCTTAGTAGGCATGGCGCTGGGATGTCACCCTTGAGTACATGTATTTCTTCATGATACGATCTACCTTTGTACATTAGTGTCTCTGTGAATTTTCCCATGTTTTCTACCGGGCTCTTGGAGCCCCAGGTGAATACATCCACGGTCGATGGCAGTAGTTGTGGCTTTACTCTCATCTTTTTGTATTCGGACATGCACATGATGTTACATGTCGCTCCGCTGTCAAGTACGAAGCTTGTCTGGTGGTCTCCTACATTGATGTCCACTGTAGCTGTCTTCTTTATTTCTCTCTTATCTACCAGGTGAACATGCTCTGCCCCATCGCTTTCTCTGGGCGCGTCTGACATTAGGTAGAGTCGCGCCGCACTCGCGGGTGCTGCCGTTTCATCTGACTCGTCAGACGAGCTGCGATTTGCCGTCTCCATGTGTCGGGCGTACCTGTTGCTTGTTATCCGCGGTCTTGTCGCTCGGCCTCTCTCACTTCTGAATTGCCTGGTCATGCACACGCTTGAGAAGTGGTTGTCCCTGTTGCATTTTCTGCACTTCTGGCCCATTGCTGGGCAGGCGCCAGCGTGGGGAAACTCGAGGCCACATCTGTAACATGTTTGTTCGCCCCTTCGTGGCGCGATCGGCGCCTGGAATTCCTTTTTGTTTGCGTTCCCCGTGACGCGATGTGCTAGCGCCACTCTCTTCTCCTTCCCAACTTCCATCTGTTTTGCCTGTTCCGTTGCTCGTGCTTCGTGCGAGCCATTGTTAATATCTTTTCTAGCGTTGTTGGTTCCTTCAGTACTCGTGCTCGGAACTCCACTGATTTACAGCCCTCAATAATTCGCAGTCTTATTGCCTGCTCATTGTCAAATTTGTCGAATTCGCAGTACGTGACCAGTTTTCTCAGTCTCGTTGCAAAGTCATCTAGGCTTTCCTCGCCTTGCTGGCACGCCGTGTTGAACGTGTATCTTTCAAAATCAACATTGCGTTGGGGGTCGAACTTTTGTGAGACACTTTATCACTCCCTTGTAGTTCTCTGTTTGTCCAGCGGGAAACGTTAGCAATAGGTCTTCTATCTCATCCCCTGCTAAATTCAAAAGCAGGTGCAGTTGCTTGCTCTCGGGGACGTCTGTGGCGCTCATGTAGCGCTCAAATTTTCTGATCCATCTTTCCCACCGGATGCCTGCTTGTGGTTCCGACAGGCTGAATGGTAGAGGCCTGCGGAAGATTGCTTGCGTGCTGTCACTCATTTTCTTTCTGGCGCTTCTCACCACGGACTTTGCTTTTGTATTGCTAAAAAGTCACTCTCCCTCCTTTATTTCTTTTGTTTTGTCCTTTATTTGCTTCCTTTCCACTTTATTTTCTGTCTCGTTGCTTCTTTTCCTCTTTATTCTCTTTATTTTGCTTTATTTCTTGATTGCCTGACTTCAAAATGGCCGTCGCTTCTGTTTGGCCACTGATTGGCCCGTTTTGCCTGACCTTGTGATGGCCGCCGCTCTCGCGATACTTCCTTTTCTATGATGCTCAATGGCCGCCTGATTTCAAGATGGCCGCCGCTTCTATTCGGCCACCGATTGGCCCGTTTTGCCTGGCCTTCCAATGGCCGCTCTCGCGAGAGTTCGCGTTTGATTTCACGCGCGTCTCTCTTTAATTTTGGTTTCCTTCTCAGCTCGCGCTCCTTACCGCTCGTTTGGCGGCCGGGTGGGCTCCCGTGTCGTCGCTGCTCCCTGCTGCTGGCTGCTTGTTTTCTTTCCACTCGGACCAGGGTGGGCTCCTGGCTCCGTTTCGCTTCTCCCGCTGCTGCGATGGTCGTTGTGCTGGTCAGCGGACCGGGGTGGACTCCTGGTGGCTTCTGCTGTCGTCGCGGTGTCCACTATCCCACCTTTGTCGCCAGTTGTCGTGTCGTGTATCTGAAGAACACCACGCAGGACACAGGTAGGGATTCTCGATACCTTTATTGTTTCTTGGCAGTGTACATATCTTGGAGCTCTGCCCTCGTCCGTCCACGATCCCCTTGCCCGGATGTGTGAGTGTTCCTGCCCCCTTGACCGGATGTGGTGTCCGGTTCACTGATGATGTTCAGGGTCCACTGCAGGGTCCTAGTGCCCCGCCTTAGGTCACTACATCACTTGACAATGAACATCTACACATTTGTAAAGCATCACTTGCTTTATCAATTCCCAGGCTTTGTTATTCAATTGCAGGTGCCTCCTGAGAAGGCCTTAGATATTCCACAAATAATAGAACTAATTGATGTTGGCCAAACTTGTTGAGTTGTAGGAATGTTTCCATCGCTTAGCCAGTTTTTCTGAATGCTTTAATTATTTTTCCATTTTTTTCTGAATGACAGTATTTCTATTCCAGTTTTTCTGAATTAGTCTGTGACTTTGCCAATTTTAGTGAATGTGTCCATAGCTTTGCTTTTTTTCCCCTTCAGCAGCCTGTTTTGCACATAAATCATAATCTAAGAGAGCTGCTGGTCCACCAAAATGACGCTCCCCCACTACTTTTGGTGCTGAATATAATTTAATTCTTGTTCATTTTTTTTTTTTTTTAACACAGATTTTTATTAAGTTTGCGGTTTTGGTGAGAGAGGAATTACATTTCAACTGTACATTCAGATAATAAAGTACCAGTACTTCTGCCTGACAATGACAAGGAGAGCATTCACAATTATAGGACTACCAAGACTGTATCCACAATATATCTGTTCACATAAGTAGTTCCCGAAAAATGCATAAAACAAAGCAGGATATGATCCAATTCGGATATGCGTTATACATATACAATTAGTATACTGGGTAAAATCTTAACAGTTCTGTCTGTGATCACATTATTAAGCAAAGATAGAGAAAGGTAAAGAAACAACAATAAAGAACTGTGCTACGACAAACAACTAAATGTCTGTTCCAAACTCCCATCGGGGGCTGAGCAGGGCCAGGGCACCGGGATCGAGGGGGGAGAGGGGGGGAAGAGGGGAGGAGGGAAGGGAAGAGGGGAGAGAAAAAGGCAGATCACGCCTTCAGTACTACATCAACCATCGGCTACATCTGCATTATGTGTTTTAAAATGCTCTAGGAATTGCACCCACTCCAACGATATTGGTTTCTTCCTCAAACCTCTATATTCTTCGCGGTGTAACGCCTCTCTCTCAGCAGTGGCCCACCTTATAACCTCCTCCCGCCATGCCCCCACACGTGGCGCCCTGTGCGTTTTCCATCGCTGTGTAGTAAGTCTCTTAGCTAGCATTAAGATAAGGCTTGTGAAGCGGCACAGTACTTTTGCCTTCTTGGGAAGGGGGAAGAGACCTAGGAGACAGGCCTCAGGGGTATTCCAAGAGGATCGCTCAGAGAGATTTTTGAGGCCCTGTATAACCTCTGTCCGAAATTCCACAAGGGAGGGGCAGGTCCAAAACCTATACATGAAATATGCCTCCAGGCTACGACACCTAGGACATTCCGATGCAGAATTGGGGTACATATGGTGTATCGTCCGAGGTGTGAGATAGGCCCTGTGCAGTACAAACAGCTGTATTGTTTTAAGCCGGGCATTGCGGGATACATGCCTGGGATATTCAAGGACGTGCACCCATTCTCTATCTGTAAATTCCACAGTCACCTCCGCCTCCCATCTTTGACGAAGAGTCAACAAAGAGATTCCCAGATGGGACCGTAAGCCGCGATATAACCACCTAACCAGATGACTACCGTGTCCCATTATGTGTAGCATCTGCAACAGTCCAAAGGTCGGGGGTTCTTTCTGATCCACTAACCAGTACTTACGTACATACTGCGTGACCGCAGCATTGGTAAAAAATAATGTAGGAGGGGCTGAATAAGCCTGCACGAATTCTTCATGAGGCATCTAGTTCCCATCTAGAAATAGGTCCCCTACAGTCATCGCACCTGCCTCCACCCAGTCCGCACTCTAGCGGCAGACAATATACCCCGTAGTGTAGGTAAATCGCAATGGGGTATACATGGGGCGTATGGTACAGGTATGCTAGTAAATTTCATCGCTAATTTCCAATAATGGAGCGCAATGTGTAAAAGAAATGGAGGGTCCTTTACCCGATTTGCTCCAGGGCACAATAATGATTGTAATGTTCCCGCACGTAAACGTTCAAGTGAGTAACCTATCTCAAATAAATTATGGCCCGCCAACCAGTAAGCCAACCATTGTAGTTGGGCCACTATGGAATAGGCTTTAAAATCTGGTGCTCCCATACCACCCTCAGTACTTGTTAACTGCATTTTGGCAAGAGCAAATCTGTGACGGCTTTGCCCCCAAAGTAAAGACGTCAATAGCGTATCTAGTGCTCTGTAAATCCAGATAGGAAGGATCACGGGGAGGTTCACAAATTGATACAGCAACTTAGGGAGCAGTACCATTTTAGAGACGGCTATACGGCCTGCAGTAGTTAATGGTAAGGTATTCCAAAACGCTACCTGGGTTCTGAGAGTATTAAGTGTACGGACAACATTACCATCTACAGTGTCCAAAGAGGTTCTGTAGATATGAATCCCTAAGTATTTAAAAGTAGTGGGTTCCACCCTGAACTGCATTAGACCAAATTGAAGCATGGGGAGAGTATATGTGTCATAGAAAGAAAAGGCCACTGATTTGGAGGCGTTCAGGTGCAGACCAGATATCTCCCCAAATTGCTCAAACACCAAGGCGACAGGTGCCATATCCACATGCAAATCTGCAAAATATCATCAGCATACGCTGAAACAGAATGACGTAGTTGACCCACCGGGATACTATATGGTGCCATCGTACAACGCAGCCATTGCGCCAGAGTTTCTAAAGCAAGCACAAACAGCAAGGGCGATAACGGGCAACCTTGCCGTGTACCCCGGAACACATTGTACGCAGAAGAGATATTGGTGCCGGTCTAGGCCCTTGCCGTGGGTAAGTATAAAGTAGCTTCACCCATTCAATATATGCTGGGGGAATCCCGTATTTAACCAATGCAGCCAACATATATGACCAACTTAAAGAATCAAAAGCCTGACGCATATATAAAGAGAGGCAGCCCGAACAGGGGAATCAGCTCGGGCAGAGTGCAAGATGGCATAGAGGCGGAGTATATTTAAGGAGGTGCTGCGATTAGGTATAAAGTCGCATTGGTCCGTGTGGATCAGAGTGGGGAGTAAGGGGAGCAGTCTCGACGCCAAGAGCTTACTAAGAATTTTGTATTCCGTATTAAGGATCGATAGGGGCCTATACGCTGTGAGCTCTGTTGGAGACTTATCAGGTTTCAACATGGAGGTCACTATCGCCTCCCTAGTCGTAGGAGGCAAAGTACCCTCCGTCAAGGCAGTAGTGTACAGTTGAAGCAGTTTAGGAACTATGGGGCGTATTTACAAGCCCCTTGCGCCAGTTTTGCGTCATTTTTACCATGGGAAAAGTGACGTACGGGTGGTGCAAGGGGCTTGTAAATAAGCCCCTGTGGGTGTTGCGAAGGTAGAATAAAACTCAATGGGGAGCCCATCGGAGCCTGGGGTCTTGTTACGAGCAAGTCCTCGTATAGCACCCCGGATTTCGGGAGCTGTCAGGGGGGCCGCCAGATCCTCCGCCTGAGCCGCAGTGATAGTGGAAAGCGTTATTGAATCCAAGAATGCAGCAGTTGCATCCATCGTGTCATGTGAGGGGGCAGCGTAAAGGGCTGCATAATAATCATGGAATGTTTTATTAATATCCACCTGCATGGTGAGCAATTCGTGGTGGTTATTACGTATGGCCAGAATAGGTGCAGGGGAGGGGTGTGGTCTAACCAACCTAGCCAGTAGTGTGCCCGATCTGTCCGAATCCGCATGAGTGCGCAGCGTGTATGCACGCATGTCTAGCACCCTCAAGTGTTCTAACAGCTCAGCATACTTAATCCTGGCTTCTTGGAGGTCCGGTTCTTTCCTGTCATCGGTCTGAGCAGCTACTTCTAGCGCTTGTAACAAATCCTCTTGGTCCGTAAGATCCTGTATGGCTTCACGCCGAATCCCCACTAGTGTCCCCATAGAGACCCCTCCGATTATCACCTTAAACGCCTCCCACACAACAATCCTAGACGTCGCCGAACCTTCGTTGTCAGTAAAGTATGTGTCAATGGTACCGGCTAATTTATCCCGATAAATCGGGTCTTCAAGCTGTAGTGGTTGTAGATGCCACGTGGGAATCGGCGTGGGGGTCCGACCCCAGTTAAGTACCAGCTCCAGGGGGTTGTGGTCAGAAAATGTTTTGCCCAAATATGTGGTGCGCACAATCATAGGGAACAAGTCTGGGGAACAAAGGAAGTGATCCAGGCGTGTGTGCAAGGAGTGTTGGTAGGAATAGAATGAGTATTCACGCATACCAATGTGTTGCATCCCCCATATGTCTAACAGTCCCCAGCCCTTCGTCCAGTTAGCCAAGGTGGCCGCTTGTACAGTAGCAGCCACGTTGGACAAGAGAGGGTGCGATCGGTCAAAGTGAGTATCAAACACGGCATTAAAATCCCCCCCTAATATCCAAGGACAGTGTGTCCAGTCTGATAAGGCCTGTGAAAGGTGAAAAAGGAAGGCAGCTTGGTCAGTATTAGGTGCATAGATCGACCCCAAGACCACTCGTGTACCATCTAGTGTCCCCTGCAAGAGTACATATCTCCCCTGATCGTCAATTCTGCTGTCAGTCAGTGAGAAAGGGACCCCCGCTTTCAGCCAAATCTCCGCTCCTCGGGAGAAGGCAGAGTACACAGTACCATATAACTGACCCCTCCATCGTCTCTGCACCTTATTAAGCTCGGAGGAGATCAAGTGCGTTTCTTGAAGAAACACTATCTGTGCCCGGCGATGGTGTAGTTGGGCAACTATCCTATGCCGCTTCTGTATCGAACCCATTCCCCGTATATTCCAGGAGATGACAGTATATGACTTCGCTACAGACATGACATCAACACATATATCCCATACCCCCCCACCCCCCCACCGCCCAACCAGCCCCCACCCCCCACATCCCCAGGAGCATCGGGAAACAGATCAGTAGCTTAAAAAAAGGAACAAAACCCCAATACGGGGTCAAACGACTAAACTTCGGTCGACCAAACTGTGTGCAAGCAAGACACATAACACACTGTATAATCAGAGGGCTTCTCGCCTACGGGGTAGGCTGCTTACTTCAGGTATGTAAGTATCAACTATGAAAAGTGGAATAACCCAGGACAGGCCGGGCCACAGGACTATAATATTCAAGCATACCCTGTAACCTCCCATGGAGCAGCCCGCGTTTGGATCAGGATTCAACAGATGAGACATGGTGTGCAATGAGAAATAAGCGTTCCCACTCGGGGATGGACAAGTACCTGAGAAACCAAAAACAATATCCCAGAACATAATACATTCACATTACTTATTCAATTAATGGATCATTGCTAAGTTGTGTGGACACAGAGGGAAATAACGCCATACTGCCCCCAGAGTCTGAGTCCGATGAGACCTCCACCGATGGGCTAGTGCTGATAGGCGCACGAGGAGCCCGCAGCGCTGAGGCCGAACGGAGGGCCGCACGCCTACCCTCCAATACTGATTGCTGCGACGGAGGATTAGTCACAGTGCTCTGTGTAGTGAGCCCCCTCCTTCTTCGGCGCAGAGGGCGCCGTGGCTTCGGCTGCAGTTGTGAAGGGCGAATGACACCTGCAGTGCCAGGAAAGTTCCTGTCCAACCATTCCCATGCGCTTTCAGGCGTGTCAAAGAAACAGGCCCGTTGGTTGTACATGATCTTAAGTTTGGCAGGGAATAAAAGGGCAAATGTCAATCCTGCAGCGCGGGCTCGGGCCTTGACCTCCATGAACGAGGAACGTAGGCGTTGTACTGACAGTGTATAGTCCGGGAAGATGGAGATTTTGGTATTGTCAAAAAGAAAAGGGCCAGTTTCTCGCGCTGTTTGCAAAATGTGGTCACGATCCCTGTAGTTTAGGATTCTGGCCAACAACGGTCTAGGATTAGCACCAGGCACTGGTTTTCGCATAGGAACTCGGTGGGCCCGCTCTACCGTGAAATGCGCCGACAGGCCAGTGGGGGCCACCTTGGCCTTCAGCCATTCCTCAATGAAGGTCGTGGGGTGCTGCCCCTCCGCATCCTCTGGAAGCCCAACAATACGAAGGTTGTTGCGTCGGGCCCTACCTTCAGCATCATCAGCCCGGGCCTATAAGGCTTCAACCTGTTGCTGTAATAGATGAATGTGCACATCATGCTCCTTCGCTTGTGGTTGAAGTGTTAAAAGCGAGTGGTCACAGTCCTTTACTTTATCCACCAGCTTTTTATGGTCATCTTTGAGCAAGTTCAGTTTGGTAGATATAGTACCTATTTGTTGCGCTGTTGCAGAGCGCGATTCACGGATTTCCTGGCGTATCATATCTAGCTTATCAATGGGAGGAAGAGGTGCAGTTCCATCATCAGTCCGATTTGATTGTATTGAAGAGGTCTCAGAAGGCGGGGAGCCAACCCAGCCCAAGTCCGCCGCTGCTTTCGTCTTATTTCTACCCATTGCTGTCAGCAGTGTGGTCATGTCGCAGAGTATGGTGCAGGCAGTAGCCCCCGCGAGTTCCAGTGATCCACAGTGCTGGCCCAGTAATAGACACAACTGCGCCTAGTATCCCTTGCAGATCGTCCCCACCGGGATCAAGAGAGGTGCACCCCCATGAGTGTAGGCACCAAGGGTGGGTAGGTAGCCTCGGGCCCACTGTTGGATAACTGAGTGGGGAGGTGGGGGTCGGGGGTCCGGAAGGCCACTACGAATCAAAGGTGGCGCCCACCCGTCCCATCGGACAGGAGCTGGGCCTCCAATACGCCCGAATCCCCTTCCGGCACCACAGGCCCACAGGAAATGAACCCCATCCACAGGAACGATGGACACCTTTACTGCAACATTCAGGTATCACTCACTGTGCCCCCGCAAGTGGACCACCTCAATCAAAAGAGGAACAAGTGTAGAAGAGAGGGGGGGGAGGAGCCACAACTGCCCCTAGTATGACAACCACAGCTCCCACAGTACTCACTTCAGGCACTGTCCACTGGTCACATAGCAGGCCGCAGGCCGGGGGCCTCATGTGATGGATCGCACCTCTATGCTTGCTCTCCGCGCTGGTTAAAGCACCAGGAAAGGCCGGTGTCGCTAGGCCTAACCCCCCTCAACGATAGTTTGCCCCCACCGGGTCCAGGCCAGGCTGTAGGGTGGGGGGGGGCTCACAACCTCAGGCAGTGCTCACGCACTGTGCAAAAGAATTATCCGCACCTGGAATCCGAAGGAGAGGCAAAGAGAAAAGGGAGGGGGGGGCCCGAGCCGTCGTTTCCCCCGGGTCATCCGATATAGTAGAACTCGTGCAGGGGGCCCCAGACAACACCACTCAGGGCGACACCGGATCCGGAGGGAATCGCCCTTCCTCAAAACACCGCAGGTCCCGACCAGAAGGAAGCTCCGCCACTACAGTGCTGGACGCACTCACCGCGTCTCGTTCCTGGGGATCACTGCGCCACAGGCATCGGAGGAACAGGCGGGGGGGAAGCCCCATTCACCTCCACCAGGGGTCCGACAATCCCCCACCCGGCGCCCCCACTCAGCGTCCGCGTAGCTCCAACCAGGCCGTCAGTCGGGGTCTCGCGCTGCAGAGCACCCCGCCACGCCCAGACAGCAGCGCAGGTCAGAGCACTAGGGCAGAGCGATGCTCACAGGCCCTGGCCATGCAGCGCCGGCCGAGTGCATCAGGTCTGCTCCGAGACACCGGGCGATCCACAGCCGCACTCCACGAGCTCCGAAAAGGGTCCGCCACAGTCACCAGGGGATTCGGTAAGTATGCGCTGCTCCACAGGGACACAGGGCCGCCCAGCGCATAGAGAAAATGTCGGATGAAGATCCTGGGCCCGGAGCTCGTCCGCGCTAGCCACGCCCCCTCCTAATTCTTGTTCATAAAGAGGCATTTTCCAGTTTGCCTTAAACAAGCTGAAGTTTTACAATTGCTAAAAAGACTACACTCGATTCCACTAATGCTAAGTATTTCTGTTCAATTTCTGCTCAGCCTTTTTGCAGGAGAAATTGCAG
The DNA here is from genome assembly GCA_963921515.1 of Calotriton arnoldi. NCBI lineage: Eukaryota > Metazoa > Chordata > Amphibia > Caudata > Salamandridae > Calotriton > Calotriton arnoldi. Next base: position 3,953,764 of record CAWUFW010000375.1, read on the forward strand.
AAGCGGTGACTCAACTGCAGGTTAATGCTGGAGTGTCCAATCTTGTTCTCAGATGTTCAGTCTGGGTTTCACACCCGCTGCAGAAACGTGGATAGAAGCAGACCAGCTGCATGAGGGTTTTGGATCTTTTGGCAGCCTTTGGTTGACCACAATATCCTGTTGTTTGTCTGGGGTATTTAATTTGCATTTAGGGGATGGCATTGAACTGGGATAGATAACGTCTCCCAGGCATGGGTCAGTGGGTATTTCTTTACAATTTAGTTTCATTATCCGTATCCCTAATCTTTGGAGGTGGTAAGGGTTCTACTATCTGCTCATTCGTTGTGTGTTTCTTCTGGTACAGACTGTAGTACACAGGATCAGCTTTATGCCAATGATTATACAGATTCTGATAAGAGTTATAAAGGGATTGCTTTGGTTCTGTGTGGTTTGTGAATCCCCTGGGGGCTTTGCCGCTATGGTTGAAATACAGCTGGTTGTGGATGAATGGTGACTTGGTGGAGCTCTTCTTGCTTTTAAAATGTCCTGATGGTTGTAGGACACAACCAAGCATGCCTTAACCACGCGGTCTTTACAATGACTGCGTCTTTACCACGGTCGCCTTTACCACACATGCCTTTACAGCAAATTTCGTTGTAAAGGCATGATTGGTAAAGGTAAATGTGTGGTAAAGATCCCACCCCAGGCCCCTGCCATGAGCCCTAAAATTCGGCCCTCCTGCATTGTAATCTACCCACCTCAGCCCTATTAACTACCCGACACCCTACCCTGAGCCCTAAATCCTGTCCCCTAGCCCCAAATAACTACCCCGACCCCAGCACCCCAGCCCTGAGCCCTAAAAACAGCCCCCACCCCTAAACTCTACCCCCACCTCCCCCCTGCTCCAGCCTCAATTTACAAAACTGCGTCCCGGTCCTTCCTGACGCATGTCTCTCGGTTCCTCTCCCCATCCGCTCAGACAGCTAGAAGGCCGACTGCCTTAACCATGCATATGCGTGGTTAAGCCATATGCGTGGTTAAGGCAAGCGTTGTTCCGCTTGCGGGGAAAGGGCACGCGTGCTTAAGCCCACGTTGTAAAGGCCATTGCCCATGTCCTGACACTTCAAATATTTTGCTTGGCTGGTGTTTGTGGCTGTGCATAGCCAACTTGTTGGTGGATCTTCAATGGCACGCTATGCTTTGAGTCACAGGTAAAATGCAATTGTTAAGTAGAACTCCTTCCTCAGGCTTGTATTTCCAATGAGTGAAAAGGATCCAAACAGAATTAGAACAATATTGCGTCAGATAAGGGCTACTGTAGAGTAAGATTTGGTTAGTGTTAATGACGCGCATCCTTACTACAGAGGAAGCTGCATCTCAGACCAAACCGTCATGATCACTTTCTTGTTCTCCCCCCAGGCTGTATCACAGCCTGGGGGGAGAACATGCCCAGGCACCCACTCCCTTACTGAGCGCCGAACCACGGCGCTCAGATCAATCACGACGTCGCGATTAGCTAAGGGGGTCTGGGAGCCTGGCTGCTTCCTGTTCCTGCGTCATCGACGGTAGAAGAATTGAGTAGAGGCGGCGGGCAGGTAAGCGCAATTTTCTTTATTTTATTTTTAACCCCCTCGTCCGGCTCACCACCATGGCCCCATAGCAGCCGCCACTGAAAACCACATTAGGAAAAGTGTAAGTTGTTTTGCACATTTTGGCACTTACTACTCTTGTGATGTGGTGCCAGCAGAATGTACAGCACCTTTTCAAAGAAAGGTGCATGTCACTATCGTGTCGGAGGTATGGCACAAGAAAGCACGCCAAAGGCTGGGCTCTGGAATAGGAGCGCCAGAAAAGCAGGGCTCTTTGTGTTGGGCAATAAGTTCATTTTTTTTTACCATGCCCTAATTTTTTTACATCAGTGTACATGTTTGCCCATTAAGTCTGGGATGGGAACTCCAGCACAAGTAAGGCAATCTTGACCCTCTCCTCCACTCGCTTGATCACCTTTGAAAGCTTCCAGAAAAAGGCAGCAAATCAGAATCCAAAACTTCATTTTTAGGTCTCGCCTAGCGCAGCGCGCTGTCCTAAAAGAGGGCCTCTTGTGATCACTGCAGACATTCAGAAAGCTTTCTGAAAGCTTGTGCGTCTGCTTGTCAAATTCTATTGGCCTTTGCGTGTGGCTTTCAAAAATTGAAAGCCCGCAATTGGCTCAGGCGGGTGCATGTCCCGCCTTCTCTCTAAACGTTGACTCCCATGGCATAGGGGTCTCGGGAGAAAGCAGCAGCTCGGCCGGGTGCCAGCTGCATACCTTACATTATTTGCAGTGCGCGCACACCACGCTTGTTGTCTTCTTTTCCTGTACAGCTCAGCAAGGACCACCAAGTGGCGCTGTCGTCCATCAGTTACGTGGGCTGCTTGCTATCCATCGTCTGCCTGGCAGTAACGCTTGTCACCTTCGCTATTTTGTCGTGAGTAATGTTTACCTATTTTACCCTTTTTAAACCCGAAGGAGACATTTTGTGCTAAAGGTTGGAAAGATGTATGTTTGTCTGCCCTTGGGAGCAGCTGCCCACGCTGGCGCAGGTGCACAGGATCACAAACTCTATGAAAGCGCCCAGACTCCTTTCATTGCATTCGTCGGAGGCGTCTCCAGGACCTGGCGGCTGCGGACAAAGGAAATGTGTTTTTTCGTGAGCAGTGCCGCGTGTCTCTCAGACTACGGGCTTTTTGTTTATCTATTCCTAGCTGAAGGATTTTTTTTATTTAATTGAATTGATAGAAAAACATTTTAATTGTTTCGCCTTGGGGTCCTACTGGGGCAAAAATCGGGCACTATGGAGAAAGAAAAGTGACCTTTACTTGAGTGTTTTTATGAAGCACTGTTTGGGCGGAACTTGGCCACAGCACCGCAGATCTGAAAACAAATCAGGTGGTTAATGCACTTGACGGAGAGATCTTTATGCCATCTCTAATCCTTGGCTTGAATTGTTAAATAGATCAGAGGGCTGAGGTCCCTCTTGCAGGGAACTACATGCAATGTATCGGTCACAAATGTCTAGCTTATGCAAGATTGCTCAGTGGGCTAATGATTCTGTTGCAGAGATCTTTAACTAGTCTAAGGATCTCTACAGACATGCGCGTTTCTGCTTGAGCTATGAATGAACTATGAAACACGCCAGTAATATCTATGAATTCTTGAAGCTTTTAATTCAATCTTTCGTTATTTAAAGTTGATAAAATGGGCTCAGTTGGACTGAAATATATACTCATTATGTATTAAAGACATTCACTTGGTGTTGTTTGCTCAATCAATGATCGTTAGTGTAATTACACACAAAGACAGGTGTTCCTGAAATTCATACAAAGCACACATTCTCACCACTGTGGACACCTTGCCTCAAAAGCACTTTTAAATCCTATTTTATCTCTTGGAGACGTGTGAAATGACCCCAGAGTGTACCATAGATTGATGCTGGATCACCCCGCCAGACCCAGAGCTTGTGTAAAAGGGTTTAGTGACAATCGTCCTGGTGCACCCAGAGCTTAATTTGTAAAAAAAATAAGTGCCAGGGACCTTGTCAAGAAGCCACTGCAGTGTGCACCACCCATTGCCCCTGCCAACGCTGCCTGCACAAGTGGAATCACATCACTTCTGCACTTAATGCGCTCCAGGGTCTCCTGTGGATGCCAGGATTAAATGTAAGGTCTCACACACCTTCAGAAAGTGGCACTTCACACTGCCATTCACCAACCACCCGTCGGATCAACCAACGCCGGTTTAAAGGGATGACCCATGGAGTGGGGTCTCTGGGCGCACAAGGACCTCGACTCTGGAATGCCTTTGACCCCCTCCTTCCGATATCTGAAACAAATTTCTTGTGATTTAGGAAGCCCTCGAAGGCTGAACTCTTTAGAAGGGCCTTTAATTGAACCAACCGCATAACAGGACTCATGAAGGAGAACTATGGGCACCGTTCAGTGACCATGCTTGATTGGACACAGACCTCCCCTCATCAGCAAACTGTGTTTTATTCTGCTAAGTGCTCTAAAGTAACTGAAAACTTAACACATAGAGGCAGATTTAATAAACTTTCAAGCAGTGCTGGAGCAGCAATTCACTCAGTGCCAAGTAATAACACACCACATAATTACACTCTACTCAATGCAATATAAATACACTCCACATAATACCACTCAGTACCACATAATCACACGTCACAATTACACTCTATTCAATGCAACATAAATACACTCCACAAAATACCACTCAGTGCCACATAATTACACTCTACTCAATGCAACATAAATACACTCCACATAATGCCACTCAGTACCACATAATTACACGTCACATAATTACACTCTATTCAATGCAACATAAATACACTCCACATAATACCACTGTGCCGCATAATTACACGCCACATAATTACACTCTACTCAATGCAACATAAATACACTCCACAAAATACCACTCAGTGCGACATAGTTACACGCCACATAATTACACTCAACTCAATGCAACATAAATACACTCCACATAATACCACTGAGTGCAACATAATTATATGCTACATAATTATACTGCACTCAATGCAACATACACTACAAATAATACCACTCAGTGCCACATAATTACACGCCACATAATTACACTCTACTGAATGCAACATACACTCCACATAATACCACTCAGTGCCACATAATTACACGTCACATAATTACACTCTACTCAATGCAACATAAATACACTCCACATAATACCACTCAGTGCCACATAATTACACACCACGTAATTACACTCTACTCAATGCAACATAAATACACTCCACATAATGCCACTCAGTACCACATAATTACACGTCACATAATTACACTCTATTCAATGCAACATACACTCCACATAATAACACTGTGCCACATAATTACACACCAAATAATTACACTCTACTCAATGCAACATAAATACACTCCACATAATACCACTCAGTGTGACATAGTTACACGCCACATAATTACACTCTACTCAATGCAACATAAATACACCCCACATACCCCTCAGTACCACATAATTACAAGCCACATAATTACACTCTACTCAATGCAACATAAATACCCTCCACATAATACCACTCAGTGCCACATAATTACACGCCACATAATTACACTCTACTCAATGCAACATAAATACACTCCATATAATACCACTCAGTGCCACATAATTACACGCCACATATTTACACTCTACTCAATGCAACATAAATACACTCAACATAATACCACTCAGTACCACATAATTACACGTCACATAATTACACTCTATTCAATGCAACATAAATACACTTCACATAATACCACTGTGCCACATAATTACACGCCACATAATTACACTCTACTCAATGCAACATAAATACACTCCACAAAATACCACTCAGTGCGACATAGTTACACGCCACATAATTACACTCTACTCAATGCAACATAAATACACTCCACATAATACCACTCAGTGCAACATAATTATATGCTACATAATTACACTGCACTCAATGCAACATACACTCCAAATAATACCACTCAGTGCCACATAATTACACGCCACATAATTACACTCTACTGAATGCAACATGCACTCCACATAATACCACTCAGTGCCACATAATTACACGCCACATAATTACACTCTACTCAATGCAACATACACTCCACATAATAACACTGTGCCACATAATTACACACCAAATAATTACACTCTACTCAATGCAACATAAATACACTCCACATACCACTCAGTACCACATAATTACACACCACATATTTACTCTACTCAATGCAACATAAATACACTCCACATAATACCACTCAGTGCCACATAATTACATGCCACATAATTGCACTCTACTCAATGCAACATAAATACACTCCACATAAATGCACTCTATGCCACATACCACCAATCAACATAAATGCACTCCACACCATAACACAATTTCACTAAGCATAATTTCACTCAACACCACAGTTCCAGGCCACACAATTCAATTCCACACATTTCCAATACACACCACATAATTACACACCGAACACCATATTTCAACTCCACAACTCCACAATCCACAATGTATCTCCAATCCACACCATATAGTGGCACCACCTGAGCACCAAACATCACTCACCACCACCATTTTGCATCAGCGCACCACCTAAGCATCACCTAAACATCACCTAATCATCACGTCAGTCTGCCCTCGGAATCTGGCATCTGTTGATTCTCCCCTAGTGTCCGTCCGCTGCTCGTGTTCTAATTAAATTACTGTTTTCCAACCTCCACTCCCCCGTTATTTATGTCCCGCTCCCCATAACAAAAAAAATTATAACAAACAAGCATGAAAACAGGCAGGAAGAAGTTGCCAGCAGTGCAAGTACAAAAAAACAAGATGACATTTTTATGTTAAAATCTTTTTTTAATCAGGTTGTTCAGTTGTATATAATGTCGTCTTGGTTTGTATAAAGGTAACAAAAATGCTTAACACTTTTTATTATAACTTTTCAACATGATGCGCAGCAGCCACAATGCTCTACAACATTGCCAAAAGTTCTGGCTAAACACATAAATCCAAAAGGCGAGACCTATTGGCTATGCCAATGCTTGTTTATTTTTACTTAGCTGCCAAGTAGCTTCATGTCACGTGTTACAACATCCTCAGGCCCTACCTTTTGAGCCAATAACATGTTGCTTTGTGGGCCAAATATTTTTATAAATATGGGGTCGAAAATCCCAATGCGTGAGGTGCTGCAGGCTAAGACGCCAGCATTGCCTGAAAATGGTAACTGCCCATAATAACAACTCTGCCTGTTATATGTGCAAAATCAAGAGTATTTCCTTGTAACTAATCGGTTCTGATTCTTTCATTATTCTTTGATTCATAGCTCAATAAAACAAGACTTAATGATGCTAATCGTTTTAGCTTTTGTCCAGCGACATGGCTTATACCAAGCTTCAGTAACACACAAGACTCTGTGCCTCGAAATCTGTTATGGAAAAAATTGTTAGATCGGGGCATCCCAGGGAAACTGTTGAAGGCTATTATCCTTTTGTATACGGATACCTGGGTTCAAGTCAGGTTGAGTGATGGTAGTTCCTTATCATGAAAAATCAGAACATATAATGGCCTAAAGCAAGGATGTGTTCTTGCTCCCTACCTTTTTATTTATTTTTATCAGATCTTTCTCAGCACTTGGATTCTATTAATGCACATGTTCCTAGGCTGGGGTACAAACAGCTACCTTCAATATGCTGATGATACTATCCTCGTGAGCCATAGTCCTATTGCCCTACAAAGACTTATTAACGCCTTTGATGATTATATACAATTAAATGGCCTTGAACTAAATGTAAAAAAAAACAAAGTCATGAAAATTGGTTCTGTTAAACAGAAGTTCAATACATGTAAGGCCAGAGTAGGCCCAATTGAAGTTGTTAAAACGTATAGATATCTAGGGGTGGTGTTCGATAACTGAGTATCCTTCAAATTCCATTTTAAGGACCTAAGGGCTAAAACTGTGACCTTAATTCATGCTTTTAAATCCTTAAAAAATCACTGAATTGTCAATCATATGACTATATTCTTAAAGTCATCAAAGCTAAGTTACAACCAACCCTTTTATATGGTTCACCCATAACCAGAGGGAAAGATGGAAAGGTCCTGCATCTATTGGTAGTCAAGGTCTTCAAAGCAACTTTTGGGATTGCCAGTTCAGTAGGCCAAGCGGGAATAAGATTAGAGTTTGGTCTCCAGAGACAGTGCCTGGTATCAAAAGGAGCATTTTTTAAATGTATGGTCGCTATGTCTTCATCAGCTCCTGCATCCCTAGGGAACATTTGCTGGTTAGAAATAGAGAAGTCTGCCTATGCTGCTAAATGGAGATCCCATATTTTAACCTCCCTAAGGGATATTGGTCTGCAAATAGCACTGCAAGATCTGAAAATGCCCAATTGTAAGTTAATTTTTAAAAAACGGATCAAAGCTGAATCCCTCAAGCTGGACAAAAATGCATTAGCAGGGAAATATTATGTGATTAATTCATACCAATCTCCACGCATTCAGCCATATTTGACTGCTTATTTCTCAGCAAAGATTAAAAATATTTTTTGAAGGTTACGAATGGGAATAAATCCAACAAAAGAGGGCACGCAATCATGGGTCAAGCAGTGGCCAGACTTTAATTGTAGACTATGCGGATGGCCACAAGAAACATTAGTACATATAGTGTGCGTGTGTCCTAAGCTGATTAACATTCGACGTACCGTTTTGAAACCACATTTCTTGAGGATCGGGGTTAGATCAGCTCGTCAGGCTTTAATTATGTCATTATCTGGAGAATCGATCCTGTTGTTATGCCAATTGGTAAAATTCTTAAGTGCAGTTGAAAATTTTTTGATGTAATAAGTTTGAGTTCCATCATTTCTATGGCTCTGGAACCTAATAGTTTTTAATATTTTTTATATCTTGTATATTTTAGTGATCATGCTGCTAGGGTGATAATTAGAAATGTAATAATAGAAGTTTCACCGTTACAGAAACTTTTGATGCGCTTTATTATTGTTTTAATACAATGGAAGTTGCAATTACTGCACGTTAGCACTTTAAAATGCAACATGTGTAATATTCTGCTACAGAAACTATTGAACTATTGAAGTATTTTTTAATACATTTTATTCTTGTCGTTAGATACAGGGAATTAGTATGCTTTGCATGCTGTCACTTTAAACTGCAAAATGTGCAATATTATGTCGTAGTAATTAATGATGTATGGTGAATTGATCTGGTTTTTTGGACATTATTATGGTTGTATTGGCAAATTTTTAAATAGTATATGTGGTACAGTTTTTAAATATTATGTGATGTGAAGATGTTTTGATTGCAATGATTTTTATTAATCAAGCAATAAAGATTATATATATACACACAAGACAGATACCACATGGGGAGCAAAGAAGCCAGCCCTAGTGTAAGCTTCCCTCCCTCATAGAACAGATACAGTAGCAGGACAAGCTTCTCTTTGGATGGGACACCAGCAATGCAAGTGTTCCTTCATCGCAGAACAGACTTTGCTACATCAGCAGTGCTATATTACCTCTTTCAGAGAACCAGTACAACAAAGTATCTAATACAAGCTTTACTTCCTCACAAAACAGGTACAGCATGAGGGGCCCCCTATGCAAGTTTACCTCTTTAATAGAAAAGGTACAAGTCGAATAGCAAAAGTGCCAGCTTCCCTTCCCTCTATAACAGGAACAGCATGATAGTTGAAAATCGAGCTTTGCTGTCTCAGAGTAGAGGTACCACTCAGGCTGCAGCAGTGCAAGCTTTCTTTCCTTGCAGAATAAAAAATAGCATGGCTTTGGTAGTGCAAGCTTCCACCTGTCACAGAACATGTACAACTCAGGCATAATTGTAATTGTAATTGCTTACTACCCTTGACTAGGCATCAAAGCGCTTTTCGGCGAGTAGCACGCTACTTCGGAACCCAAAAAGGATTATTGGTGAGTTAGTATAGGGAAATATGAAATGTATTTGAGTGGTGGACATGAGTCAGTTATTTGGGTTGAAAATGATAGTGCAGGGATAGAAGATGGAGGGGTTTGCATTTATATAGTGCTTGGTACCCCTGATGAAGCATCAAAGCGCTTTTTGGGGAGTAGCACGCTACTCCAGAATCCAAACGGGATTAGTGGTGAATTAGTATAGGTAAATATGAAATGAATTTGAGTGGTGGACATGTGAGTCTCTTAGTTGGATTGAACAGCATAGTGGAGGGATAGAAGAGGGGATGGTATAGAAAGTGTTTATTTGGAGATCACAGTCACATGAGCAGGTTTGGGATGAGTAGTGGGGGGAGAGTCAGAGGGAAGGGTTTAGAGAAGCTTGTTTGGGAGATCTGAATAGTAAAAGAGGTTGGAGATGATGCAAGGGAGGGGTAGAGGAGGGAAGGGTCTAGAAAGGCTTATTTTGGGGATCATAGTAAGAGTAGAAGTGGTATGTAGGGTACACTCTCTGAAACAGCATGATTAATTCACTAAGTTGCGGATATAGTTGAAAGAGTGAGTGAATGAATGAGTGAATGAATGAATGAGTGAATGAATAAATGAATGTGAGAGGAGTGCTGCTACCTCTCCCCTCAAGTGTCATTCTTTGTCAGTACCCTTGCTGTCACTCTCCTTCACTCCTCCTGTTTATCTTGTAATGCTGTGAATGATGCTTCTGTCACGTGCCGACGCCTGCATCCTGCCACTCCTGATATTGTCTTGCTCTGCTAGTCTGGCTTCTGCCTCTGTCCATCACTTACAGTGCTTGATTTCTCTGCTCTTCTGTCATTCGGACTGCTGTCAGGTTCTCAAGCATGGCTAATGCAGGCAAGCACCGAAGAGAATGGGTGGAGGTGTGCCGCAAAGAGACTAAAAGGAAAGGTTCACTTTGGGAGTGCAGGAGGAGAGAGTTCACACAGCAGCCTCTGTGAACACATCTTGATCATGCATAACCCGTTTTATATCTGCATCAAGAAATGACTAAGATAGAGCAGAACAGCATACTAAGGGGCCGATTACGACGCGGCCCGTAAAGGCTCCGACCTGCAGTCGGATCCTTCAAGGCCACATCGTAATGGGCCTCTCGGTGTCCTTTCCGACCGCCTCATTATGATGGAGGCGGTCAGAAAGGAAACCGGCCGGTCATTCCGGCTGGCTTCCCATGGGCTCGGAGAGCCCGTCCGCCAGTCAGAAGCCGGCTAGTAATCTCAAGGGCGGGCCTTTCCGCCCTTGAGATTACAATGCACGGTTTCCGACATGGCTTCCATGCCGGCCTGTCCCACATGGAAACCATGTCGGAAAGCGTGTTTAGGGCCTCCAGCAGGGCCCCTTTGGTGCATGGCCTCCGGTTGATCCTTGCACCTTGTGGCAGGCACATTGAGGTGCCTGCCATGGGGTGCAAGGATGAACCGCACCTCCCAATCACTATGGCCGTAATGCATGCTCCCATAGTGAAATATAGGAATGCGACCCAACAGTGTTCGGGCGCATCCTAATGAGGCGGTCGGGACCGCCGACTGGGTGTCTTTCGGTCCCAGGACTGAGTCAGTGTCGAAATTAGACCCTAACTAATGTTTATTTTCAATAAAATAACCTAGGATCAGAGATGCATAGAAAACATGAACATATCAAAAGTAAAGCAATTACTCTCACAACAAAATACAAACAGTACATAGATAAGTCTCTTGAGGAGGTACTTTCAAGCATTTAAGAACAAGATAATATTAGCTTCAGTTAATTGTCAAATTGTCAAATTGTCAATGCCAGTAGGTCTGGCCTATGAATGAACGTGCCTTTAACAAGATTGATGGGTTTAGGCACTCAAGAAATCATCATATATGCCTTCTGTCACTCATCTTTGCACTCAGTCATCCGTCCACTGACTCATTCTTGCATTTACCCTATGAGACAACCACCCTAAAGACACACACAAACTCAACACCATATGTAATATAAATTAAATGAATACAAATAGAAAAAAGAAAACATGCTTGCAATAAGGAAACTAAATTTAGCAGCGGGTGTCCTTCTTATAGTTGTACTGTACAAAGTCTATTGTCTATTTTTTGTTCTGGCATGGCTGCATTTAGAACCAACTTGTGGGCCATCTTAGAGTAGTAAAACAAGGATACACTACAGACAACAGCATTTCATACTGATTGCCTGGTTTAGAGGAAGTGGTCAGACGGAATGTGATGCATTACAGGTGAAATGAGTGACATTCATTCGGCCCGGTAGCATTCCCTGGGGTTGCTATAGTATCCTCTTAAGAAAAATTGAAGAAAAAGAGGAGAAGCGAAGAAATGAAATGGGAGCTAGAAAAAAAACAAGGAAATTAAAAACTAAAAGACCAGCCAACCAGCCCTGATACTGAATCACACTTATTTCCATGTAGAAATGCAGATGTGATCAGAAAATGGTGTCATTCACAGGTAAAGCGTGCCAATGACTGATGTGAACTGAAGCATTACCTCATGCAAGACTCTATCAAGGATGGAATCTGAGTGTAAATGAGACACAGACAGACCAATGTCAGAAGAGTGATCACCCCAAAACCCTCTATATTTCTATATGGATATTTATTTATACGTATAAGGATGCAGATATTTTACAAAATCCTGGCACAGAGCTCAGCACGTCAGGCCTTTTGAAAAGATTCTAGTAAGAATTATTACAGTGCAAATCATGTACCACTAGGGTTTGTCAAAAGGGGAAACCAAAGGCAAACTCCTTCCCTACCAAGATAATCTGTGAGGCAAAAAACCTGAAGGTAGGCTTTAACATGGTGCAACACCAATCCACCCTTAAAGGCCTATTGGCATTAAGATATGTGTTACATAGTAAATAAATCAGACCTACTACCTTTGTAGTAACTTTTTTTTTTTTTTTTAAAGTTTATAGTAAACCATATGCAATATACAGAAACAGCATCAAAAAGCATAGATATTTGAAGAACATCCTAACAACCCGTGGCTAGTTTGTACATAGTCATCATCAGTGGTGGATATCCAAACTGTACAGCATAATGAGGCATCATACATATTTGCAAAGGAAAATCAAGCTTACTGTTCCACATTTTCGGGGGACTTGTGCTGCTCCACAGTCCGCAGGTACTGTAACAGAGGCTCCCATATATCCCGAGGTCTAGAAGAGGAGGGTAGTTCCTCCGCATATATTACTAAATTGTCACGACAGTATACTAGATCTCTGAGCCATTGTGTGGTCAGGGGCCTCGCCGTGCTTTCCCATGTCATCGCCACTCGTCTCTTTGCCAAGAGTAAGGCCACTCTCGCAAACTTGCCCACCACACCCTTTAGGAACGGCACCAAGCCCAATAAACATACTTGTGGAGAGCACTGCAGGTCGATGTTAATCATGGTAGATAATTTACAAATCACATCAGTCCAGTATGCTGCAACCCCTTGACATACCCAGGCTAAATGCCAGAAGTTGGCGCCTGCAATTCCACAACGCTTGCATGCATCAGTATCTCTAAGCCCATACTTGAATAACTTTTGTGGAGTGTAGTAGGCCTGATGAATGTATTTGAAATGAATTATTCTGAGGTTGCTGTTAAACGTCAGGGCGCTGGTCATCTGACAGCAGTGTTCCCAATCCTGTTGCGTTAGTTGTGGATTTAGATATGTGTTCCATCTCTCCAGACTCCTATTATGTGGTGGGAGTTTCTCGGCCCTGGCAGCCTGGTAGAGCTTGGTAATGAGTTTATGGTGCGTAGGACTGAGGAGCAGTGTATGCAGTGTCTGTAATGTTGGGGGCTCTGCGGGGAAAGTGGGATAATGTGCCTGCATCGCTTTTTTCAATCTATGAAAAAGGAATATAAATAAAGTCGTTTTGTTCTGTATGTAACTAAGATCATCGTCTGTCAAGAAGGCACCGTCTGGATACAAATCTAGCATGCGAGTAATCCCTGCTAGTTTCAGTGTGCATAGCTCCCCTTTCATGCGTGACCGACAGGTCGGAGTGAAAGGCAAGCCGCAACAGAGGGGAATACAGAGGTAGTTTCCCAGCTAGACGTCCTAGTGCCTGCCAGGCCGTTATGGTGGCATCAATAGTATTGATTTCAGTGCGGGGTGTATGTCTGCGGGTGTGAGTTAAAATGGAGCTCAAGGGAATGGGATGCGCATCACCGTCCTCCACTGCCGTATGTGGGATAAAATCATGAGAGCCAAACCAATAGTGCGCATAGTGCGCATGGGCGCATAGATAATATAAATATAGATCAGGCACACTGAAGCCTCCCCCCTTGTAATCCAAGATGAGTGTCTCCCAGCCTACACGGGCTTGTTTACCCCCCTAAATCAATCAGAGAAGCAAGGAGCGCATTGATTTGAAAAATTGTTGAGTCAGTGGGATTGGTATATTACAAAAAAGATATAAATATTTGGGCAGCACAACCATCTCGATGAGGGCTATGCGATCGGCTAATGACAGTGGGAGTTTCACCCATTTATCGACCTGTTGTTCCAATGTCGTGTATGCAATGCCGTAGTTCTCACGGATAACTGTATCGGGGTCCCGATGTACCCACACCCCCAAGTATTTTACAGGGTCCATTGACCACACAAGCGGGAATTCCAGCTCCTGTGGCAGGGCGCTCTCCGTCAGCGGCACCACTACCGATTTGGCCCAATTAATGTTGAGACCAGAGAATAAGCCAAACCGAATATATTCCCGCAGGACCGGTGCCATTTAAGTATGCGGTTCCCTTATAAAAAGTAACATGTCATCCGTGTAAAGTGAGATATTAACTGGGCGATGAACGAATCGGAGGGCTGAGGCCCTGTGTCGCTGCCTGATAATGCAAGCTAGCGGTTTCAATGTTAACGCGAACAAGAGTGGAGAGAGGGGACACCCCTGCCTGGTCCCTCTGGTGATTTGGATAGGGTCCGAGGTGCAACCCTCCACCCGGATCCGAGCCCCAGGGGCAGTGTATAATAGGCGCACCCAATTGATAAAACTAGGAGGAAACCCCATTCGCCGCAATACATGAAATAGATATCCCCACTCAATGGAATCGAAGGCTTTGGCCGCGTCCAGCATCACAGCTGCTGCCTGCAGTCCGGGGTCAAGGATATGAAACATGGCAAAGAGTGTGCATAGATTGTGGGAGGTGGACCTGGTGGGGATGAACCCGGACTGGTCTGGAAGGACCAGTTTCGGCATAAGGGGCTGCAGCCTGGTGGCCAGAATTTTGGCCAAAATGTGTGCGTCTGTATTAGTAAGTGATAGCGGCCTATAGTCGCAACAAGACGGTGGTTTATCTTTTTTAAGTAAGGTAATAATTAAAGCCTCACAAAGAGTCGATGGCAATACTCCGGACTCGTAGGCTTCAGCATACATTTCCAAGAGATATGGGGTTAATTCCTCAGTGTATTCCTTATAGAATTCACAGGGGAATCCATGAGGTCCTGGGGCTTTTTTGTTTGGGAGAGTTTTAATCGCCGCACGTATATCTTCCTCTGTGATGGGCTGGCTTAGGAACTCCCTCTGCCTGTCCGAGAGCCACGCAATGGCCACGTCCGATAAGTATGCGTCCAGCTCCTGGGTATCAGCCCTACTTTGCGATGTATATAATGTTGCATATGCGTACAATGTCCGGAGTGGTATAATGATCCTGGCCATTATTGTCGGTGATCTTAGTAATAATGTGTCTGTCTGCGCGCACTTTAATTTTAGTAGCTAGATGGTGACCCGGTCGCCCACCCTCACCATATGCACGGGCCACATGGCGCCTAGAGATGTACCTGGTCTCATCCTCAGCGAGCTTATTATATTCTAGAATGGATTCTTTAATGTTTGCCAGTGTCTGATCGGAAGGCGAACACTCATAGTCTCTCTCTCGACTTTGCAAGTTAGCTGCCACCTTTGCCAACTGTCCACATAGGTCGCGTAGTATGCCAGCAGTCGTGCCAATGCAAGTGCTCCGCATGGTGGCCTTAAACGCCTCCCAGAGGGTCATAGCGCTGTCGACCGAGCCTTTATTGTTATCAAAATATTGCACAATTGCCTCGCGAATTGTTGTAGTATATAATGGATCTAGTAGCGCCTCCGGGCGGAAGCGCCACGTGAAGGAGCGGCAGATGGTCTGCGGGACATGTAGTGCAATTAGCACAGGATTATGATCCGAGAGTGTTTGGGGCAGTTTCTCGACCTTGGACACCCAACCCCCCGCACCCTCGCTCAGTATCCAGTAATCCAGCCGGGACCAACTGCCATGCGCAGTTGAGACGTGTGTGCCATCCAATTTATCTGCATTTCGGTGACGCCACATATCGAGCAGTCCCAGTTTTGCCATACCCTCATTGATGACCCAGGCTGCCCCGGGTGAATGACCATCCCTGGCACTCGACTTGTCTCTGGCCGGATCTAGGTGTGTGTTGAAGTCGCCTCCCCATAATATCACTGCCTCCGGCCAGTCCCGCAGTGTGGAAAGGATGCGTTCGAATAAGGCAGGATCATCTGTATTGGGACCATAGGTGTTTACAATGGTGATTAGACTGCCCGCTAGTTTCCCATGGACTATAGCATACCGCCCAGCATCATCAACACAAGATTTAATCATGGTGAAGGGAGGTTTTTCTTAATAAGCGTGATCACCCCACGGGCATATGAAGAATAGGAGGAAGCCAGGCGATAACCGGCCCACTGTGCCCCAATGCATAACTCAGACTGTTTAGTTAAGTGCGTTTCCTGTATAAGGGCGATTTTTACTTCGTGGCGGTCCAGATACGCTAAGACCTGGCGAATCTTTTTAGGCGAGTTAAGTTCCCTTACGTTCCATGTGAGACGGGTAATCAATGTACTATCTGGATGCTGCCCCTAGACGGTGTATATATCGAGCGTGTTTCTACTAGAGTGCCTGATGCCGGACAGGTATATCTTATATCCACCAAAGTACATTTAGCCAACTGAACAAGCCTCCCCAATCCCACCCTCCCACCATCACCCCCCACCCACTTTAGCGTCCCCAACATGCCAAAGCCATCCCGAACCTCCCCTGAAGAAACCCCAGTGCAGTACTAGGGGAACAAACAGTTATGGGGAACACCCATGCAGGGGACACTGGAGCACACATCCCCTCCCAACACAGTAGGAGGTGGCCGAGCAAAAATAGGAACTTTCCCGCCCGTTCAGTATAATATCGAAAGACAGTATAGAGGTCGCCCAAAATCGTGACAAGAGTGAGTTAATGTAGTGGCAGGAATCTTATCGGAATAGTTCAGGTTCGTGCAGGTAGTCCGTTGCACACTTGTTACGGCCTTCCAGGACAGGCCATCAGGTGGAGGAACATCCGGGGTTCAATGCAAAACAGGCGTGTACAAATGTCCCAAGTTCCCCTTCACCCAGCTGCTTTATTAGTCTGCTGCCGCTGCGCCAGGACCCCCACAGTCGTCATCTGCCGTGCTAGTTGAGTCCCGGCTGCAACGTTTGAGAGTTTTGGCAAAGTCCATTGCTGACTTAGGGGTGGTGAATATTTTTGGCTTCCCATTAACTTCAATGCGCAGCCGTGCTGGGTAAAGCATTGCATAAGGGATTTGTTCTGAGATGAGAAGCTTTTTGACAGGCTGATATTCTCTTCATGCCTCCTGAACGGCTGCTGTGAAATCCGGATAGAAAGCTAGGGTGTTACCTTCATGAGTGATGGTGCCCTTTTCTCGCGCCATGCGGAGTATAGCGTCCCGATCTCTGTAATTCAACAGGCGTGATATGATGGGGCGTGGAGGCGCACCCGGGGGGGCCGAGCAGCCAAAGATCGATGGGCCCTCTCCACTATTAGAACCGGGGACAGATTCTCCACCCCAAAAATTGTTTGCAGGAGTCTCTCTATGTAAGTCTCTAGGCGGCCTGTATTGGTAGATTCTGGCAGACCAGTGATGCGCACATTTTTGCGTCTGGACCTGGTTCCAAATCCTCATTGCGAGCTTGAATGACCGCCAGCACTTTTTCCATAGCTAGTGCCTTGGAGGTCGCTTGTTGTAAGCCATCTTCTGCATCGGAGATGCGCGCCTCAGCCTCCCCCAGTTGCAGCGCATGTTTGTCTAATTTTGTAGACATGTGGTCCATCCACAAATTCAAGTTATCAATTTTCCCATCGATGGATTGCAAACTGGCTTGCACCGCGAGTAGCGTTTTATCAATGTTTGTCAGGTGATCACTAGGCGTATCAGCCTCGGAGTCAGAAGCCGTCTGCTGGGATGCCTTGCCAGTCTGGCGTGGCTCAAAGGTGAGCCGTGGTTGACCCCGCTCTGTTTTCCCCATTGTCCACTGCCAGTTCAGAGCGCACAAGAGAGACAAGCACTGCGCGTATAATAATGTAGAGTGGTACTGTAGATTTTCAGGAGCTCAGTATGGGGCCGTACGTGCCCTGCAAAGTTCCGCACTTGGTCACAACACTGTGGCTCAGTAAGGAATGGGTGCGGGCCACTGAATCAAAATGAATGCTGGCATTTGTGGGGCCCGCACCGCGAACACCTATACTGAAGGATCTGCAGGTTGTCCCGTATAGTTGTAGCTCGCAGCTTGGTGACGTGCCGTTCAGCGGGCAACTCCGGCGGCAGGAGAGGAACACGTCTCTTGGAGAGAAAGGCACTTCAGCTTAAGTCGCGCTCTTCGTTTTGTTCCGAAGTTCACTGCCGGGTGCGACGCAGGCCACGGGAAGTCCCATGCAACAGCGGCTTGCCTCGCGCCCCAAGTGGATTATTTGCCGCAGCTAGGTGGAGCACAAGGAAACACAACACCACCGGGGGGGCGTGTGCGAGGTGCTGTAAAAGGGGTGCGTTGCGCAGTTTGTTCAGCGCAGCGGGGTGCTGAATACGTCGTGGATAGGTCCTCGCTATAGGTCTATTATAGGTCTATCTCTGGCGGTAAGTGTGACGGCTGCGAGCGTCAAGAGCAGGCCCAGCAGATAAAGTTAGTTGCAAGGGACATAAGCTTGCCGGCTCTCAGCAAACGATGAGAAAGTTCCCCGCGCGAGCCGCCCGACTCAGCGGGGTGCTGGGTGAATCACGAAGGAGGTCCCTGTCAGAGAACCGCTGTACTCCTGTTCACAGCGATGGACACCGTCTCTGGGGGCAGCGATATGAGGCTCAGCGGGGAGAGTCAGCCCCGGGAGGCCACAACATGATTTCGCCGCACCGCGGCACTCACCCGGTCAGCTGGTCTGGCCCCGATGCAAGTCGGCAGCAGCTTCAGGGCAGGCTCCGCCGGCAGCCCAGGGCGGCCGGACAGTCCCCAGTAGGCCGCACCACGTCCCGTCTGGGCCGGGCCCGGGAGTAGGGCCAACTCGCCGACGCTGGAGCACCACGCGCCGGGCCGTCAGCCGCTCACAGTCCGATCTCTCGAGGTCGTCTCAGTCACCAGAATGGCAGCGCAGTCTTCCTCCGCCAAGCGCCAGCCGCATCAGACGCCGTCCGAAGCTCATCGCAGCCCCGCTGTCCGAGCGCTGCCCTGTCCGCCATGTTGCTGATGTAGGTCCAGTGACTCTCCGGCCGCTCTCCCCGCCGGGTGACTCAGCGGCAGCAAAATTCTGTCACCCAAAGGCGTCCGTTGTGTTCCGCCACACGATTTGTGTAATTTGGAGCGGCAGTCGTAGGGAGGAAAGCAGGATAATGAGCGGACTGTTGACTCGGCCGGCGGAGCTGCTCTACTGAGCGGCCATCTTGCCGTGCGCCCTCTAGCGCCCCCACCTTTGTAGTAACTTTTAATAATAAAGATCAGGCTTATGTCATCTGAGATACCTTTTCCATATGAACCAATCAGGCCTATAGCTGTTTTCATCGGCTTGTCACTACAACCAATTCAGGCCTACTGCATTGCGCTTAAGCTTTGCCACAAGGGCAACCACCCAACACACAGTTATAAAATTACAAATTATACAATAATGCTACCAGAGAAAAAGAAATACCTTAAATTATCTATCTTTAATACTTTTTAACATCATTACAGTGCCATGTGTATGCCCCAAAAGAAGGTCAAGCTTCATTTTTTTTTTTTAGAGTTTTATATAGCGCGAACTAGACCCGATACCTCGGGTATCAGAGCGCTTTACATGAGCTCCAGTTTCTTTACAGACAGACACATTCATTTTTGTTAGGCAGGAGATTAAGTGATTTGCCCAGAATCACAGGATGTTGAGCATCATTGCCGATACTCGAACCCGGTTCCCCAGCTTCAAGGTCGACCGCTCTAGCCGTAAGGCTACATCCTCTCCTCTTATTACAGCTTGCTGCTTTATGTGTGCTAGTGAGCTTTCTCTAGGTAGCTATAGTGCTGCTGGCACTGGCAGCTGGATCAATAAACAAAATATTCATAGCTGCATAGAGGGAAAGCACTTTTTTCTGTGGACGCACGACTTCTGCCCAATCAAAACTTGTTCTCCTTTCAACCAACATGTGGGCGAAGCCAAAACTCCATTCTGTAGAACTCCTGAAAGCTGTTTTTTAGGTTGATCACATAAGGACTGGTGACAGCTGAGCTGTCAGGCCAAACCTAAACAAGCATTGGAAATGCAATTGGTCTCGCATTTATTTGAGAATTCCAGCTATTGGCATTATAAATGGCAATGTAGGTGAATATGCTACAGCAACTGAACTGCATTAATTTTATTTCAACAGCATAATAAAAAGCAATACTCCATAACCATGCAATCAACCACTAGAAAAAAACATTTCACTAATAAAGCTTTACACTTCCCTTAGGCCTTGTAAGACTTCAAAAAAGTTACCTTAAACACATCCTCCCAGCTGTAGAACATTAGCTCCAACTATGGGAGAGTGGATTTAAAATTCAGCTCACAGTGGGAAAGGTGGTTATTTTGTGGTCCCCCCAACTTAAGGTCACGACCCAGATGATGACCTGGAAAGGAAAAGCATGCTGGGCGGAGTGATTTTGTGGTAGTCCCATCGTACTAGGACCACCACAGACTGAGTTATGGGCAAGATAGTGCTCGGAGGCTGTAATTAAGGGAAACAGCGTTTACAACGCATGCTTTAGATCGCATGCCATTACAATGCGGTCGTTACAACGACCCCGTTGTTACAACGCGAACCATAACATCGCAAGTCGTTACAACAACTTGCTGTAGGGGGCAGAAGGTGTTCGATTTACAATCCAGCACCTTACCTGCTGTTGCACAAATTGGAGTAGGAATAGTAAATTATGCTATTCCTAAGTTCAGCGCGCACCCTACAGCAAGTCATTGTAACGACTTCCAATGTAATGGTTCGCATTATAACAACGCGGTCGTTGTAACGACCGCGTTGTAATGGCATGCGATCTGATGCATGCGTTGTAAAGAGATATATTCTGTCATTAAAGCCTACCAGTAACGATACATGTAACAGGGAGTGTCGTCGTCGGAGGTTACAAATCGAGACAAGGAGGTACTAAGGAGAAACTACTAAGCCTATTGGCCAATGAAAAGACACAGTTTCCAAAGGACAATCACACAAGCCAATGAAAAATATGGGCGGAGAGTGGGCGGTGCTTCAAGTCCATACCACAATACAGCATGCCTTGCAGGGCAGCGCATGCGCTGCCCAGGCTCAACCTAAAAAACAGTGGGGCATATTATCAAGAAACGGCGTTAAAATTATCGCCGGTTTAGCGGCAGAAAACTGCCGCTAAGCGGCGATAATGGGCTTGATAATATGCCCTGAGAATTCCAATAGAAGCCCATGTTCTGGTGTCAACATGGGCTTCTATTGAATTCTCCAGGGTATATTATCAAGCCCATTATCGCCGATTTAGCGGCAATTTTCTGCCGCTAAACCGGCGATAATTTTAACGCCGTGCTTGATAATATGCCCCAGTGAACCTTAAACACAACGACAGGTCAGCCAATTATTTGCAAGCTAGTGCCAGAGTTCACAGTGATTGATAAATAATAATTGAAGTAAAAAAACATGATCTCCTTGTGACCTTCAGCTCTTTGTGACCTGCCCAAGACACTCTTACCTACATATCCATTCTACCATTGATTCCTATGAGGCGGAGAGGGAAGATTGCTCTATTATCACCCCCTTTCTATCCTCTGCCTTTGAGGCCTAAGTCAGTTGTTGCCCCCTCCTCTATCTCCAATGGCTGTGAGGCCTAGCTCAGTTGATTCCCTCCTCTACGCTCTGCAGCCTATGAGGCCTTGTTCAGTTGTTGTCCTCCTATTTCCGACGCCTTTGAGGTCTAGCGCAATTATTGCCCCCTCCTTTCTCCTCAGCCTGTTAGGCCTAGCTCAGTTGTTGCCCTCTCCTCTCTCTGTGACCTGTGAGGCTTTTCATATATTGCCCTTCCTCTCTCCGCAGCCTGTGAGGTCCAGCTCAGTTGTTGGCCCCCTTTTTTCTTTGGCGTGTCAGGCGTGGTTCAAATGTTGCCCCCGCCTCAGTCTGTGGCCGGTAAAGCCTAGCTCAGTTGCAGGGGCGGCTCCTCCACTAGGGCAGAAGCTGATTCATAAAATTGTAAAACTAATATTTTATGTTTCTGCTTCTCGCACTGCGAGAAAGCAGAAGGCTTTGGTTGGGGGCGGGTGGGTGGGCGGGTCTGCTCTAGGGCTCTAGGGCAGGGGAGGAGTGGCTTGCCCACTGCTGAAGGCGCTGACTGTTTGGTCGGCCCTCTGGGGCCGACCAAACCAGTCATGCGCACTCTCCCTTTTCTCCATGTAGGCTTCATGCAGCCTACATGGACAAAATGGCCTACCCATAGGCGCATGGCTGGTCGGCGTCCCGATTGGCTTAGGGGAGGGGAAGGAGGCTGGAGGGGTCTGGTGGCTCAGTGGACTAATGCATCCACTGCAGGGGCCTGTGTTCAACCTCATGGTCACAGGTTCAAATCCTGGCAGGTCCACTCAGCCTTTCATCCATCTGAGGTCGATAAAATGAGTACCATTGAGTTCGGTAACAATAAACATCTGTTATTCAGCGCCAGGAGACCCCGACGTGGTAAATGTGCACTTTACAAATACACGTTATGTTAATGAGGTGAAATCTTTGCCCAGAAAGTGTTAACGTGTAAAAATGCCAAACTAATGAGGTCATCCTAACAGAAAATCTGCTGCATTACACTGCATAATTTGCCTTTCCTGCCACATAATGTAGCCAACCCTGCCACATAATGTGATCCTCCGCTGCCGCATAATTTGAGTGGCCCTGGTTATAGGTCTTCTCCTGTTCTCGCAAGGGCTGTGAGGCCTGGTTCCGTTCATCACCCCCACCCCCCCCCCCCCGTCTGCGATTTCACTTCGCCCTGCGCGTCCCAGCTCATCTGGAGATGTCCAGCGCCTTCACAACTCCAGGAGGCCGGCCAAGCAGAGCCTCCTGTAACTGCTTCTGACAGATAGGGAGCTCCCTGGGGACAGAGGGACGATATGCGCGCCTTGCTGCCGCTCTGAAGATGGAGGGATGAGGGAGGGGGGGGGGGCTTACCACCCCCGCCTCTCAATTCACGTGTTTGTATCCAGTCTGTAGATGGAAGAGGCGGGTGTTCACCGTGGAAGGTACAAATATTTAGACATTTCTTGATGCGATAAAAGCCACTTGAATGAAGATGCCACTGCCGGGAAATGTGTTTTCTCCCACCGAAGTGTTTGGCTGATCCTGGGCTGCAGGGAAAACCCTCTCTCACGTTTTGTCTCCTCCGCGCTACTTCAGAGCAGCCTCTTTCTCCATCTCGCATCTTATTTTGCTTGTGACTGTGTTGGTTATTTTCTGCTCTTTCCTTCAGCCTTTCTCTTCATTTCAAGTATTCATTAGCTTTGCATATGTAGTGTTGGTCTGGGGAATTAACTTCGGGGCGCTGCGTACAGTAAAGTAGTTGAGGTACTAGGAGAGGCCAGTAGTTAATTTGCAATTAGCCAGGGCTCTCGTCAGGAGGCAGCTTTCACCAGCCCATTTCTCCTTTTAGCGCCTCCTAAAACAGAACCACCTACTAACCATGAAAGCGGGGAGAGGATGTGTTGTAAGGGCCAGAGCTGCCGACTTCGGAGCTGAGGAACCAGGTTCGAGTCTCGGCGCCTGCTTAACATCCTGTGATTCTGGGCAAATCATTTCATCTCCCCACTGCCTACCATAAATGAATGTGTCCTTAACTGGTGCTCATGAAAAGTGCTGGTGTTGATGATTAAGTGCCGGTGCTGCACCGGAAGCCACTGGCTCAAATTAAGCACAGAGAGAGGCATAACTAGACTTACACTTCTCTTTGAGGGCCGGGCCACCTTCAGAGCCTCCCCTGGACCCTTATTAAACTGACTTTTATTTCTCCCTAGTTGTTCACACCAAAATAATGTTTGAGACTCAGAACAAACGCCTCCAGCCTGATGTACTAGGTGATCCACCCTGCACCATTTTTAGGTCTGGGGTTAGCCAAGACCATTTGTTTTATTAAATTTTACAAATGTATATGCAGAATATACAGTGTCCTTCAGCCCTTCCTCTTCATCTATTGGTCTGTTATTGTGTCATTCACATTTATCTTCTGCCCACTACAGAATACAGCATGGGACATTGGCTCAGTCCATTTCAGCCGTTGGCTAACTTCACTGTGAGTGACAGCATTCAGCTCCTTCACAAGCAGAACATCCTCACACAAAATAGTTCTGTTCAGTGCTGGGGACTGCTATGACAATGTGTGCTCTTTGAGACCAAAAATATTTACGCTTTTAGCCAATGTTTTTTTTCTTTATTTGTAGATGAGGGCCCAGCAGTTTCCTAAACAATAAAGTTTTCCAAAAACCATGACAAACCATGACAAGCATTGACAAATCTAAAGGGATGACTGCCAACTGTAGACCTATGAACTTTGCCAATTCTTGTTTCTTTTTTCCTCCAAATCTAGTGTAATTTTTCTTTTTGGCTCAGGATGAGGGGCCCTTGATCCAATGACCTCTCTCCATTCTGGAATGCAAGAGCTCCCTAGTGGCACCCTCGATGCTCCACAGGGCCCGGAAGTCCTAACTGCTCTCTCTGTACAGTTTTAGGGAGCTCATTTACGATAATCATTATCTGGATTACCTTTACAATATTTAGGGACACCAGATCAGTACGCAGAACGCCGCAACCAGACTGGTCCTCAACATTCCCCTCTGCAGCCACATCTCCGAACACCTACGAGAACTCCACTGGCTCCCAGTCAACAAAAGAGTCACCTTCAAGCTCCTCACACACGCCTACGAAGCCCTCCACGACGCCGGGCCAGCATACCTGAACCACTGACTCTCATTCCACGTACCCACTATTCACCTCTGCTCCGCTCAACAGGGCACGCCACCGTCCCTTGGATCCGCAAGACCAGGACCGGATGAAGATCCTTCTCTGACCTCGGTGCCAAATCCTGGAATGCCATGCCTCTCCACCTCAGGCTATCCCCGTCTCTGACACAATTCAGGAAGGATCTGAAGACCTGGCTCTTCAACTGAACTGCAGCGCCCAGTCAGACCTGCAAACCCCCCCCCCACCCCGCGCCCCAATCACCTTGAGACCCTCACAGGTGAGTAGCCGCGCTCAACAAGTACTGATTGATTGATTGACACATGCAGGAATGATTGTGCTTACATTGGTGCACCTGTCATTAAGGTTTCCCGTACATGATTCCAAACACCTCTGAGTCATAAGGATGAATATAAGATGCAGCATGGCTGCACAGAGAAAGAATCCCCCCTTTATTTCTGCCTTTTGTCTTCTTGTCACCAGTGCCATAGGATATAAGTCTTTATTTCCTATGTGAAAGGATCGCCATTTCTTTAATTGTGAACTTCCGATGAGGTACAGCACAGTGTCCATGATCACTGCTGGAGCCACAAACATTTAGTTTAAGTTTAATTGTAATTTTTGTACCCATTGTTGCTGCTTGTGTTCATTGCACAGACCAATTATCAATGGCCGCAACGTGAAACGTGATGGAATGAGGCAGCCCCCTTTTCAAGGTGTTTGAGGGTCTACCCCAATTTTTGTGTTTGGAAAATGAGGAACAAACAGGCACTTTGGCCAATCCTTTCCCCCCATAGCCTCATGACCTTTTTTTCCTGAAAACTGACTCCTTTTTCAAAGTCCTCCTCCCTGTTCTCTGATGGCAGCCCCCCTCTTTCTCCCAACCCTTTTTTAGTCACAGCCATTGTCCATTTTTCTCACACATCGGTCATTTACTACACCAGAAAACCAACCACCTTTTAAACACACCAAACTTCGGGGCATATAAAATATATGTAAAATGGCAGAGCGTGGGTTAGCTCCCAAATTGCCAACGCTGTGCTCCATCACTTTAGAAATGCAGGGATGCGCCGTATTTACAATAATACGGTGCACCCCTGCATTTCTCCCTGTGCTGGTGCTAAATTCAGCTGCCTAGCACCAACGCAGGCACCCTTGCACCATATTGCAAGGGTGTCTGCATTGAGGGAATGATTGTTTATGAGCAGGAAGGTGTCCCTTCCTGCACATAAACATTACAGAATGGCGAATTGCAAATTCTATATGTGCTGCAATGTGCAGCACACATAGAAGTTGTAAATCATCATTTTTTATGATTGTTTATGTACAGGAAGGGACACCTTCCTGCACATAAACAATCATTCATGGCAATTTGCTGTTTCTATGTGTGCTGCACACCGCAGCACACATAGTAACAGCAAAAAAGAGGAGAAATATAGCATTTCTCCTTGTTTCACCATGTTAAGACCAGATTTTTCTTGGTATTAATTTTGGCGCTGCCTCCTATTTACGCCACCCTTGTAAATAGGAGGCAGGGTCAAAATCAATGGGTGTTGCGTTGGAACGCCCACCGCAACACCTATTGCCCACCCCTTTCACGCTTAATATAGTGTGAAAGGGTGCCTTATTTACAAGGTAGCATTAAGCCACGTTAAGTGGCTTAACGCTGCCTTGTAAATAAGGCAAAGCCCCTATCGCCACAAGAACATCCGAAAAAGTTAAGTTCCTGTGACAATAGAGCCTTGTAAATATGCCCCTCCTTTTCTCCAATAGCCTCCTGACTCTTGTTTCCTGTAGCTCCTGTCCATAATCTTCTTTGCTTTCCACATATTTTCCCACATGTCCTTTCTCCTCCCTGAGCCTTTTCCCACAGTCTAGGACCTTCAATTATATTGCCCCCATGCATTCTCCTGTAGCCCACTGATTTTCTCACAACGTCAATTTATTTTTTTCGACTACATCCCCTCTTTTTTCTCACAGCCCCCTTTTTTCTTACCCCTCTCCCTGCTTTCCCTCACTGTCCAGCCTACCTCTTATTTAATACCCGTTTGTGTCTCATTGCCCAGTAATTATCAACAACATTCCTACTTCTCCCAATACCTAATTTCTACCACAGCCAGCTTTTCTCTTGAAGCCGTTTCAATGCTTCTTCTATCACTTTGGGTAGGAGGCTCCTGCCTCCTGAAAACCCACGTGGGGCAGGAAGAGGCGGTAAGGGCCAAACTGCCCATTCATTCCATTGAGCATTTACCAAGAGAGCTGAAGGCAGGTTTTTAAGGTAGGAGGCCTATGCTGGCGCCCCTCAAACTTTACGCAGAACTCTTAGATTATTTGCAGCAGGCACAGTGGGGGCCTTAGGAGAGATAGAGAAAAGAGAAAGAGGAAAGACTGAAGGAGAGACATATGAGATAGGAGGAAGGAAGCAGGTCTGGTTTGAACATTGCAGCCAGGCCTGCTTTTGGTTCCCAGTCAGGCCCTGCAGGGGGTGAGTCATGGGAGTGGGGCTGGCAGCTTAAGATGGACACACTCAGTATAAAAGGAGTATTTGAGTCAGGAGGTGAGGAGTGAAATGCTTAGGGGAGTCTCCCTACTGTTCAAAGAAAGTGGAAGTGCTAGAGGGCACAGGACAGGGGCATAGTTTCCAATGGTGCAGCAGGTGCAGTGGCACCAGAGTCCAGAGGCCTGAGGGGCCCACTGAACCCTGATTACTACCAGTAGCAGCTGCTACCGAATGGGCGTGGGGGGCTGGGGGGAGGGGAGTAGGGAGGGAATTTAAAAAAAAAATACACCCAGATGTGGCCGGCCACCCGCCCATCCGCCGCGTCTCCTCCGTCCTCTTTTCTTCTTCCGGGGCAGCAGGAAGCACACAGCCTCCCAGACTCCCTTTTTCAATCACAACGCTACCTTACAGCAGTGTTGTGATTGGTCTGAGCACCGTAGTTCGACGCTCAGACAGGGGCTGGGAGACTGGGCATGTTCTCCACCTAGGCTGTAATGCACCCTGGGTGGAGAACATGCAAAGTGCGCATGACATTTTGGCCGGCCCGAGACAGCCGGCCAAAATGTCATGCGCACTTAGGAAGTGCCTACCACTCCTCCCCCAGCCTCTAAACAGCCCAGCCCCACCCCGCCCCCAACCAACTGAGCCTGTACGCTTAAATAAAATGATAATAACTTTAAGTTATTATCATTGTATTTTTCCATTAATTGCTCAGTGGGGCGACGCTCCTCCGCCTTAGCGGAGGAGCCGCCACTGATTACTACTATAGTGGGGGACACTTTCATCCTTGCACTAGTGCCCGTGACATACTGGCTACGTCACTGGCAGAGGTACTAGAGGGGAAGTAAGCTAAGAGGCGACCAACAAGCACCTTCTAAGGAGACTGCATGGGCCACGCCAACGTAAGCCTCTTAAACTGCTATGACTTTGAATTTCAAAACACCTGAGACGCAGCCTGCAGTAAATCGAAGAGGGCTGGAGTGGAATGGGCACTCACCACTCTGATCCTGACCACACCCCTCTTATTCATTCAACAGATGGTCTGCTCCTGACTCTTTCTGCTCTTTACTCCACTCTGTCTCTTTCTTACTGAGCTCGCTGCTGGTCACAGAGCTGGACCTGCTCATCAGTTCTAATGATGAATCTAGGACACTGCGCATTGCCCGTGTGTCTGCTGGCACAGGGGCAAGCAGGAAGGTACATGCACGGTTGTTAAAATATCGACCTACAAATATATCACATCCACCATACTAACTACTATAGTATCATCAATGTAAGTGGATAAAGGGAAGCATGAATTTACTATTCTTAACTCCACATCTATGTATCTAGATATTTGGATCCTGATAGATTGGCATAACACCCACATGCACAAAACAGCTAGCTTGAAAGCATTCTAGAGAATGATGCTCATTCTGCTCCCAGAATGAGAGTTCTCTGACATTTCATCAGTGCACAAGAGTTCACTGAGCTTGTTCGCTGCCGTCAGATCATACTCCGGGTTGGTTGGGAGGCATTATTGCCGGCAGCACTCTCAACCCAATGCTGACGGCTACCAGCTTATAAGAGTGGACAAAGCCACATAGGACTCTGTACCCTAATAAATAGTAGGGGAAAAGCTCCTTCACCTTGTTTCTCCTTGGGCACCTAATATGGTAGCAAAGGCCTCCGGGATAATGACAGCATTGGCAGTACTATGAAGTAAGTAGGGCTGTTTACTTTACCTAGTGTCCATTTGTAGTAAGCTGGCTCTCTATATGGTGTACTAAAAGAAGTACACTGTGCAGAGAGTCGAGTGAGTCCCCAATTGGTTTACAGAGGCTAAAGTAGATAAACTAACGCTCTCTTTTGTGGTAGTGTGGTTAGGCTTATCAAAGGGTAGTGCTAAGCATTTGTTGTACTCACAGAGGCAATAAATGAGACACACACTCAAAGAATAAATCCGAGACCAATTTAGAAAAAGAACACTTCAGTTTATATATGTTTTAAAGCCATGAACTATGTTCAAAGGTAAGTACTTTCTTCAATAATAAATTGTAAAATAAAATCAAGCTTTTAAAGTTGTGCGCCTTTACGCACAGTGCAATCATATGGAACAGTTAAAGATGCATAATGGTAGGTACAGTTGGTTTCAGGGGTCACCTTCTGGGATCGAAGTAGTAGTGGGCCAAGGTTCAAAAGTACTACCAGCAGTTTGTCTGAACCGCCCAGGTTCTACCGGGAGCAGGGTGCTGGTGAGGCTGGTAGCTGTTGCTACACAGAAGGGGGCCACCTAAAAAGAGGTTGCACAGGGGGACTTACAGGCAAGTCCGCAGGCTCCCAAACTAGGGCTCAGGTTGCAAGGGGCCTTAGAGCACAGGGGCACAGATGGTTCATCAGGACCTAGGCCAGGTGGCTCGGTGGCAGAGTGGTTTGGTCGGCTGGGCTGGGTGTTCAAAGATGCACCTCGTGGTCAGGGACAAACAGCTTGCAGTGACAAAATCAAGACAGTTGGGCCACTCTCGAATCAATCAATCAATCAATCAGGGGTTTCTAAAGCGTGCTACTCACCCGTGAGGGTTTCAGGGATCTGGGGTGGGGGTGCAGCTCCGGATCAGTCGAAGAGCCAGGTCTTGAGGCTCTTCCTGAAGGTGTGCAGAGTGGGGGGGCGTCTGATGTTGACTGGGAGCTCGGTCCAGGTCTTTGCTGTGACGTAGGAGAAGGCTCTTCGATCTGCTCTGGTTCTGCGGATGCGTGGGGTCTCTGCCAGGGTGAGGTCGGCGGAGCGGAGGTTCCTTTTGGGTACGTGGAAGGAGACTCTTTCGTTGAGGTATTTGGGTACAATGTTGTGGAGGGATTTGTAGGCGTGGGTGAGTAGCTTAAGGTTATCCTCTTCTCGATGGGGAGCCAGTGGAGGTCTCTTAGGTGCTAGGTCATGTGCTCATGTCGTGGGGTTCCGAGGACGAGTCTGGCTGCGGTGTTCTGGATGGTTTGGAGATTGTGTAGCAGACTTTTGTTGATTCCGGTATAGAGGGCGTTACCTTAGTCCAGTCTGCTGGTTATGAGTGCGTGGGTGACGGTCTTTCTGCATTCGGGGGGGATCCACTTGAAGGTCTTGCGGAGGGTGCAGAGGGAGTTGAATCAGGTGGAGGCGACGGCGTTGATCTGGCGGGTCGTGGTGAGGGAGGAGTCTAGAATGATGCAAAGGTTTCGGGCGTGGTCTGATGGAGTGGGTGGGTTTCCGAGGGCGGAAGGCCACCAGGTGTTGTCCCAGGCAGTGGAGGAGGGTCCAAGGACGAGGACCTCAGTCTTCTCCGAGTTGAGCTTAAGGCAGCTGTTGTTCATCCAGGCTGCGACGTCTTTCATTACTTCCTGGAAGCTGAGTATGGTGGGTCTCGAAGTGGGTCTCAGTAATGCTGCCATCCCTCGATGGCTGCTTGGTCCTGTTGCAGTGACAATCCGGACTGGACTCTTGTGGTTGGTGTTTGGTGCAGGGCGTCCGGTACCCCAGGGGTTGGTACTGCACAGCTCTGGTTGGTCCTGGTGTCTTCCCACTCGATGGGGAAACAGATTTGACCTTCCAGAGCATGAGTATCTTCTCCTGGTTGTCTGCGGTGTCGGTTGGGCCGAAAAGCTGCAAGGCGTGGACTGTACTCTGCTTGTCAGTGCCTGCGGACTGCAGGGGAGTAGCTCCTCTACTCCAAGGAAGACTGTAGGCGATTTTTGAAGTGCTGGCAGGCTACCCTAGACTTTGGTAGATCTCCAGCTCGCAGGATGAGTCACTCTGACAGGTAGTAGCCAATGTGCTACCTACCTTTAGGGTGTCTACACCCTCTATATGACCCCTTCCTGTGGGAAGTGGGCAGAACCCTGACCCTAGAATACTAATTCCATCCAAAACAAGATTGAGGAATCTGAACAGTGGGGTCCATATCAGCTGGCCGGCCCTAGGGATGGTGCTGGCTGAATGTGGGCAAACCTCCTAATCTTACTAATTTTCCCGCCTGTCTTGCCGCTAAAAGTATGACAGGGGGATGGGTATATCCACTATCTGCATAACAAAGGCGGCAGGGCCTTTGAAGCTTCCCACCCTGGAATGTCCATCCTACTTGGAGGAGGTGTGAACACCTCTGCCCAGAGCAGGCTTTGTTCCTGGTCTCTGAGAGCGTAGGCTCTCACCTCAAGAGGTCAAAAACGTGTCTATGGTGGCTGGCTGGTCGAGACCAGTCAGTCAACACACTAGTAGCCGGTAGGTTTTCAGAAGAACCCTTTAGGTGCATTTATTAATAAATAAATCCAGCTCTGGCATCAGTGTGGGTTTATCAAGACAAGCTTGGGGTACGGTGAAACCATCATGTGGCTAGGGAACTCGTAGTGATGAATATCCAGCACATGTACTCGTTATGGCTTCGCTGTGCACTTGTAATATCTAAGGTTTCGGTTAGATATTACAGGGACACATCTACTCATGCAGATATGCCCACACATGGAGTCTAGTGCACCCTGCCTGCAGGCTGTAAGGCCTGCTGTAGGGGTGCCTTACCTATACCATGTGCAGTATTTTGCTGGCATGGCAAACAGGGGTATGTGCCATGTTGGCTCTTCGGTTTTCTCTACAGCAAGACATGCAGGCTGCAATGGCAGTTTGCATGAGCTTGGTGAGGACCCCTTAGTGTGGCACAATTCGTGCTGCAGTCCTTAGGAGCCTGCTATAGGTCCAATGCTCTAGGCACCAGAGGTACCATTTACAAGGGACTTACGTGTGCCTAAAGGGGGTCCCATTTGTGGAACAAAAGGTATAGTTTAGGGAAAGAACACTGGTGCTGGGGACCTGGTTAGCAGGAACCCAGCACACTTTCAGTCAGTGGCGGCCCTTCTGCTAAGGCGGTGGAGCGTCGCCCCACTGCCAGGAGCAGCAAAGAAAGGAAAAAATAAAATGATAATAACGGAATGTTATCAGTTAATTTTTTCCTCCTGCTGCAGCAGTGCGTGAGGGGGCGGGCGGAGCTGCAGGGGAGGAGTAGTAGAATACTCCTGTGCGCGTTGTGATTGGCTTAGGGGTGGGAGGCTGGCTGCCTGCTTCCTGTTCCGACCTGGAGTCGGACATAGGCGAGCAGGAGAGAAGACACGGGACCCTGCGGCGGCAAGGTAAGTTTTATTATTATTTTTTTTTAAAAGCAGCCCGTGCCCCAACACCCGCCCCCCCACGTGCTCACCCCCCCACCCGCGAGCCCTGCCGGCTGCCCCTGCTACAGAGACACCCTTGGTGGTATTGTACAACAATATCGTGTTTTAAACATTATCCTACAAAAAGTGTGTAGCCAGAATGTCGACTATCACAATGGGGTGAAGGTAAGTATATATAGGCACGTTTAAGATGTACTTTTTAAACAACACACATATATATACCTTCACAATTTATATGACTCCAAGGTACTTAGATGTGGAGTAAAGAAAGGTAAATCTGTACTTATTAAGAAGCAATGTATTCAAATCATACAAACGGTCCTGGTCACTCACTCAGTCACATATAATATGAATTATATAATTATTGTGCAGTTACGAGCTTCACATTAAATGTTGCAAGAATGTATCTAGCAGAACCAAAGACATAGCAATGAGCTGGCTCTCCCCCTTGCAGTCCCCGCCAAGAGACATCTTTTATTCAGAAGCAAAGCATCTAATAGGAGTCTCTTTCCTGGAAGAAATCAGGAACATGCGGATAAAACAAACCAGACTAAAGATAAAATGCACTTGCCACCTGTCTCTTACACAGATCCAACTTCCCTTCCTAGGTCCATGTGTGCGGCACATTTCTGCTTCGTCTGGGGACAGAGAGGGGGCGATACCAACTGAGACGTGCTCACAAATGTGTCGTGCTTTAAACCTGAATTTATTCCATTTGTACACGTGCACGATTTTGGTAGACAAGAAAATCAAAGCACGAGGGGTGAACGTGATTTGCCCAAGGGTCACCCAGTGATTCAAAAAGGATTACGACCACTGTATTCTGCAGCAATTTAGCCATCTACCAGCGCCAGCTATCAACCTATAAATTAATTTCTCCTCAAGTTAATACATCCTAACGTGAAGAAGTCACAAATAATTTTGGGAATCTGTGGTACTGTTTAATTGAAGATGTCACTACGATTTCGTTTGGCGTTAGTGTGTAAATTGCTGACTATGTCGCAGTTTGTGTTGTGTTATGCAGATTCATAGAGCCCACTATTACCCGGGGAGGTTATTCTGGCGCTGAGCAGGTGTGAGTCTAGTCAAACCTATGGCCTAGTGGGACTACTTGAAAAGCCAGTTCTTCAGCTTCTTGCAGAATTCAACAATTGGGGAGGAGGGTCTTATGAGTAGTGGCAGGTGGTTCCACCCTTCAGGAGCAATGTAGAAAAAAAATGCTTGACTGCTGGATCTGACTTTCCATATGGGGGAGATGTGTCCAAGTAGGAGTCTGGATGATCTGAGGTGTCTGGTAGGTTTGTGAAAGCAGATGCAATTACTGAGTTATGCTGAGCCAGTGTTATGTAGCGCCTTGAAAGTGTGGCTAAGGAGGTGAATTGTGGCCATCAGTGGAGCTCCTTCCAGTGTGGTGTGATGTGAGTGCTGTGTGGGAGGTAGAGTGTGATTTTGGCCTCTGAAATCTGAACACTGTGCAGCCTTCAGTAAGTTTTTTGTTCATCCAGGCATAGAGGGTGTTCCTGCAGTCCAGCTTGCATGAGACAAGGGTGTGGATAACAGTTTTCCGGGTGCTGATTGAGAGCCGTCTGAAAATTTTCCTCAGCATCTTCAGGGAATGGAAGCATGAGGCGTTGATGACGTTGACGTGTGCGGTCATGTTGAGTTTGCTGTTGATGATGATTCTGAGGTTCTTGGCATGGGTGGAGGGGGTAGGTGTCGGTCCTAGCTCTTTTGGACACTAGGTGGAGTTCCACGCTGAAGTGCTCTTCCCGAAGATCACAATTTCGGTCTTGTCAGTGTTCAGGTTCAGACAGTTGGGGGCATAGGTATAAGGCCCTATCGCCACGGGAACTTCACTTTTTCCAACGTTCCTGTGGCGATAGGGGCTTCGCCTTATTTACAATGCAGCGTTAAGCCACTTAACATGGCTTAACGCTGCCTTGTAAATAAGGCCCCCTTTCACACTATGCTTAGCGTGAAAGGGATGGGCAGAGGGTGTTGCGGTGGACGTTGCACCGCAACACCCATTGATTTTGACGCTGCCCCCTATTAACAAGGCTGGCGTAAATAGGAGGCAGTGCCAAAATTAAGACCAGGGAAAATCTGGTCTTAACTTGTTGAAACAAGGAGAAATGCTTTATTTCTCCTCGTTTTTGCTTTTTCCATGTGTGCTGCCTTGTGCAGCACACATGGAAAAAGCAAAACGCCTTGGATTGTTGATGTGTAGGAAGGTGTCCCTTCCTGCACATAAACAATCTTTTTTAAAAAAATGACATTTTGTAACTTCCATGTGTGCTGCATTAAGCAGCACACATAGAAGTGACAAACGGCATTTAAAGATTGTTTATGTGCAGGAAGGGACACCTTCCTACACATAAACAATCTTCCCCTGCACACAGACACCCTTGCACTATGGTGCAAGGGTGCCTGCGTTGGCGCTAGGCAGCTAAGTGTAGTGCCAGAGCAGGGGGAAACGTAAGGCTGCACCATATTCTTGTAAATATGGTGCAGCCTTGCGTTTCTGAAGTGGCGGAGTGAGGCGTTAAGCCATGGGGGCTAACGCCTCACTCCGCCTCTTCTTTGTACATATGCCCCCAGGTCTTTATCCAGTGGGCAATTTCAGTTGAATTTGAATTTCTTTTATCTGGGTACTGGGCGTCTTGTGTGTGAGGCAAAGAATGAGCTGTGTGTCATCAGCGTAGAAGAGGATCTTGATGTCGTGAGAGCGGATGATGCGTTGAAGGGGGTCAGGTTTAGGAATGATTCTTATGAAACTCTGCAGATGAGGATGCGGATATCCGAGGTGTAGGGTATTAGGCTAACTAGCTGGGACCTTTGAGTCAAAAAGGAGCAGATCCATCGGAGTGCATGTCCTTGTATTGCGATGTTGTGTAGGCGTTGAATTAAGATGGGATGGTTAACTGTGTTAAAAGCTGCGGAGAGGTTCAGGAGGAGGAGGGCTATTGTGTCTTATGGGTTGGAGTCTTCTGGAGTAGGCCTGGTGGAGGCAGTGGTCTGATTGGGCCCCTGGGTGGATGGACTTTATGTTGGCGGAGGTTTCTTCTAGGGTAATGATGGGCCATGTGGTTAGCATTCGTTGTTTGGATATGGTCGGGAGGCGTTTGACAAGGTCTGTTGGGTTAAAATGCTGTAAATGGTGGTGATTTTGTTGCTAAAGAATTGAGAGAGATTGCTGTAGTGGTCTTGTGAGGGGGTGTTCAAGTTGAAGGCGGCCACTGGTGAGGGGAAATCCTTCACAATGTCAAAGATTACTTTGCTTCTGTTGGTGCTGGTATCGATGTGGCCTGCCAGAGTGCCACATTTGCCGATCCGGATCATTTGGAGGTAGCATCTCAAGGAGGATTTTAAAGTACTCCTTTCTGCATTCTCTATTTGCTCTCCAGTTGTTTGCAGTGGCGTTTCATCAGTCTGAGTTCCTTCATGTATGACCTGGCCTGTGGGTGAGCTCTTGTTGTATTGCTATGTTTGAGGGGGGGGGCCAAGGAGTCGGCGCATGAGGTGATCCATATGGTAAAATTCTTGATGGCTTTGGGGAGGCTGTTGCTGGGTTCGGTTAGGTGAGTGTTGAGAGCGGTGTTCCAGTCTTTGTCAATGAAGCTTCTCCAGTGTCAGCAGCTGGTCTGGCAGTGGTGCATGTGTATTGGACCGGGACAGGGATGCTGAACCTGATAGGCTGGGGCCTGTCCAGGAGATTGGTGTGGGCTCTTCGACTTGGATGTTGCAGAAGGTGGGAAAATAAGGTCCAAGTGGTGTCCGGCAACGTCGGTAGGTCCCTTTACTCATTGGGTGAGGCTCACTCTTCCAAGGCCTTCAAAGAGTGCTTTTGAGTTGGGGTTGGCATGGTCATCCAGGTGGAAGGTCAGGTCTCCAAGTAGAATGTAATTGCTAGCGTCGAGGGCGAGTGGTGCAATGAAGTCTGTGATGGTGTCGGTGAAGTTAGTGCGCGGTACAGGTGGTCTGTAGATGAAAGTGCCAATTAGGGTGAAGTTGGCTATGATGTGGAGCTTGAACAACAAATGTTCAAAGTTGGGGATGACGTGTCCGTGGAGGTCGTGCAGCTGTTGGTGTTCTTGTAAATGACTGCGATTCCACCTCTGGGCTTGTGAAGTATGTCCTGCCTGGCAATCTTGTAGATGGTGGGGGGTGGCAATATTAGGTGCCAATGCGGGATTCAGCCAGGTTTCTGTGAGGAAAAGTAGATCCGGGGCACTGTCGTGCAATAGGGCCCATATCTCTTTGGCATATTTGGTGAGTTGGCGGGCGTTGAGGAGCATGCATGTGAGTGCAGAGTGTTGTGTGGGTGGTTGCAGGACTATGTGAGTGTGAGAGAGTCAGGTGTTGGGTACTGTCAGTGGAGGTACAGTGAGTGTTGGGGGTGGGTAAGCACATGACAACTTGCACAGATGAATGCTCCCTCGGTATTGTGTGGTGCGGTGAGGCAACAGCATAGAGAGCGGCGGTTGGGGTTGAGGGCATGGAAGGTCGCAGAGGGGTAGCAGCAAGAGAGGGGGAGGACTAGGGTTCCTGGCGCTGGAACCATTAAGTAGGACCTGGGAGGGGGGGGAGTGATGTCACTTTCTGTGCAGGTGGATGATGGGAAATCCAACGGTGTCACAACTTGTGCACATGGATGATGTAAATGAGTTCTCTTGCTTAGCTTCTTCTTTTAAAGACAGTTTTGGCTGGAAAACAGTG
Source organism: Calotriton arnoldi (assembly GCA_963921515.1). Classification (NCBI taxonomy): domain Eukaryota; kingdom Metazoa; phylum Chordata; class Amphibia; order Caudata; family Salamandridae; genus Calotriton; species Calotriton arnoldi. Next base: position 3,990,926 of record CAWUFW010000375.1, read on the forward strand.
ATGTCACTTCCTGTGCAGATGGATGATGGAAACAAGCCCTGTTGCTTGGCTTCTTCTTTTAAAGACAGTTTTGACAGGAAACCAGAAATGTCACTTCCATGCAGAAACCCCGTGATATCACTTCCTGTGCAGATGGATGATGGAAATGAGTCTTCTTGCTAGGCTTCTTCTTTTAAAGACAGTTTTGGTGGGAAACCAGCGATGTCAATTCCTGTGCAGATGGTGGGAAATCCAGCAATGTCACTTCCTGTGCAGAAGGATGATGGGAAATCCAGTGACGTACTTCCTGTGCAGATGGATGATGAAAATGAGTCTTCTTGCTTAGCTTCTTCTATTAAAGACAGTTTTGGCAGGAAACCAGTATTGTCCCTTTCTGTGGAGATGGATGATGGGAAATACAGTGATGTCACTTCCTGTTCAGATGGATGATGGGGAATACAGTGATGTCCCTCCCTGTGCAGGTGGATGAATGGAAATCCAGTGATCTCACTTCCTTTGCAGATGGATGATGCAAAATTGAATTCATAGAATGAACATGATATTTATAATTTGTCAATGATGTTGGAAAATAAGTTATATCAAACTGTAAACGATATTATTAGCCGGTTCAATGCAATTAAGTCCAGCTAATGTCCTGTCTAGCACATGCCACGGTATATTCATCCAAGGTATCCTCCTCAAATGAAGTGGGCAGTAATTTCCCGGAAGACATTTTAGATTTGTGCCTTAATGTAATACAATAGGCAATGGTGACTTTATAACCAACGGGTGCTCCTGTATTCATGTGTGTGTGAATATTTCCCAGGGCGGGCATGCTATAAAGAAGTGGTGTATGCTGAGTGCCACTAGCATCCATGTGCTTCTGCTGGCAGGGTTCAAGTCCCATAAGCCCTACTCGGAAATTTCATAAGGAATTGCCCACATGTGACCTCCACAGACAAGAACCTTTGTCACGTTGTTTAGATTTTGGGGAGGAGTCACTTCACGTGGTATTGAAGTTGGCAGCAAACAACAGTTGTCTGAATCCATCTTTCAGGCCCAAGGTTCAGTGTTGTCCCTCGAATGGAGGTTGTAAATCCTCATTTGGAAAATCATTGAGTTTGATAGGCTGATGCTGGATGCTGTAGGAGGTCTGGGGCTTTAAGGCAAGATGGGCCAAAGGATTTGTGCTCTTACTGTCTTCTGACAGTTGCCATGTTTGACCTTCATGCATCATGGGATTCAGCAAGTCCTAGGTCAAGGCCTGGTTTTTTGAGACTGGCTGGACGGTTAAGGGGCAAATGGGGCGCTACCTCTATTCTTTCTGTTTGACCTCTTTATTCAATTTTCTAGAGTTCTTTCTGCCCTTTATTGTAGAGCTGCTCTCACTCCTCAAAAGGGGTCCTCTCTGCCTCCTCGCCTAAAGTTCTCATCTCTTCCTCTGTACTCGTGATTTTAACCGAATTCCAATTAATTTAGCTGGAACATGGACAGTGTCTCCAGAGGTTAGTTTTTAGTGTCTCCAGCATGCAATGGGAGAGGACATGAAGGCAGGGAGATGTCATTCAGACAAGGCCAAACCAAAGCCCTAATGGTACCGTTCAACCAAAATGAAAGATGAGAGAGACATATTTGAAGAACAACAGAACACACCGCTTACTATTGCTTCAACACACCTTATACTCTGCATCCTAACTTGCAAAAAAGAAATATCAGCTTTGAAGCCAGACCATATACAGGACCAATAACAGTAAATACCAGGTGTTTCATATCAAATTAATATTGAATTAGAGAAAGCCATTTTCATATTATACATTTTAATTATTAAGGTTTTTACAAAAAGCCTCATTTCGAGTTTGGTCTGTGGATTTTCTATGTACAGTCTTGGTGAATTTATAGCCTCTGCCAATGTGGTAGTTAAAAATTGGCCATAATTTAGGCTGTTCCACCAAGGTGGAGTATCTCCAATCCGAAACGTCTCTTCAGTACGTAACCATGCAGCAGAAAACCCAGAAATGTCCATCAATTCTTGCAGATGCTGCCCCAGCAAATCATTGCACTTGGAATGTCCCACAAAGCCACTGCTCATAGGAGCCTCCATGACCTTACACTTATCTATTCCTAAAATTTCACCACCATTCCTATGGCATTCCCATGTCTAGTCGAGTCAACACTCAACCTTACTGGAGCTGATGGCAAAGAGGGAAGTTACTCCTCCTCAACATGTTCTCCACCTGTCATACACTAAATAGTGGTAGCTCTACTGCCAGAGGTACAGAGAAAGAATCCACCATTTTCTGGCAGATTCTCCATTATCACTGTCTCAAAATCAGACTGCTAGTCCTAGAGCATGTGATCTGTTGGCTTTGAATCCACACAGGATCCCATTTCGATTCCACCAGGCTGCACAGCCTCAACATAGTTTGAATCCAATGAATCAATTTTGTATGCTTTTCTCTCATATTTTCTTCATTATTTCACCATTAATTTTTATCCATTTCTATTCACTTGTGTTCAATTCATTATATTCAATCATAGCTTGACGTTGATGTTCATAAAAACACAGGAGTGTAAAATGGGTTTCACATTCCATGACTTTATTCCAACAACCCAATGCATTTCGGGAAATACATTCCCTTCATCAGGGGCATCTACAAATACAAATATACATTTTATATTATTGCCAACTTCATTGACTTGATAAAACACTTCACTAAATTTAAAAAGACGAAATTCATCAGTAAAGGACAATAATCATGTTTTCCAAGCGTTTATAAAATAATTCACCGCATACCCAAAGTCATCGACATATTGCATCCAATCCATTATTTCCCCTGCTTAATCTCGCAACTTAAACCCAGCGCGTTATTTCCCAACAATCCTATCCCTTAAGTATGCTAAGAACGGTATAACTTTCACCATGAACATAAATGCAATGAATGCTCATATACGCTTACCATGGCTTGCTGATCACCCCGTTCTCTTAAAATAAATCATTCCATCCTTTCATTTCCTGGCGTGCGAGCACGCTTCGAACACGTTTGTGTGCAAGCTGAGTCTGTGAGTACTAAAACCTTTTGTGTATTCCCACCCGTATTCAACATCACCTAGTGATTAACTACACGTGTGTGCACCAAAACTCTGAACCGACATTAAAAGCGGACTAACTAAACTACGCTACTGCGGTTATTTGAAAAAGGCAGATTCTCCATTATCACTGTCTCAAAATCAGATTGCTAGTCCTAGAGCATGTGATCTGTTGGCTTTGCAAATGCTTTTTCTGATGCTGTTCAGCAGCAGCAAAAAGAGATGTTTTTGCCAATGATGTGCAGCAACACAGAGCACAAGGAGGAGGGTGGGTGAGTAGCGGAAAGCAGCACACGAGGAAGAGAGCAGGAAAACACATGCACTCCCACGGAGTGATGAAAGAAAAAGAAAAATGTAGTTTCCTGAATGTAAGGAGTGGAAGGATACACATCATCCAATCAAAAGGATATTAAAGAAACTATGCTCCAGGAGGTGTAGAAACACACAGAGAAGAAGGGAAGCCACATAATAAGAAGCAAGCAAATGAGATTGACAAGAAAGCCAACCACTTGTAAGAAATAAGCTGGCTAAAACCCCACTGGTAGTTTTGGCACTGAACAGTGTTATTCTGTAGGAAGATTGTAGATGCTGAACTCGTTTTAAGTAAAACAACTAAAAAAGAATGAGCCATCAAAGAGGAAGAATTACTCAGCACACCCACTCCCAATCACAGGAGCAAATGCTGTTAGACTGCACAAACCCACAGAATCTGCCCTGTGGACAACCAGGGCTGGCCAAACTTTTCCCCAACAGAAAGCAGCAGCGATTTCTCCTTGAGAGCGCTGGAGCGGCGCCCACCCTAGTTTAATGCACGCAGATGGTACGTGGATGGTAATTGCAAACAGTAATTACCGGCATCCAAAGATATTTCTTTTAGAATGATAAGCAACCCCAGTGGTGCTCCTCAGCATTCTAAAAGAAGGTGGATGCCTTGTGCCAGTGCTGTCACTCACCTTCCAGGTGGACAACTGCTGCCTGCCTCATGGTTGATGATGCTCAGAAATGGGCGTCAAGCAGGTTTCCTGTGATGCATGCGCTAGTGCGCATGTGTCAAATAGAAAAGTTTTGCTGCTCCACGCAAGGCATAAGGGGGATTGGGGAATACGGGCTGACATGGTGTCAGTCCTGTCATACAATGTTTGGGGTCCTCAAAGACTGCCCAATAATGATGTGAGGCAGCGTAGGGTTTTCAAACAGCCCCGGGCGGTTACAGTATCAGCCCTGTACTTCCAGGGGCTGCTTGTTTAAAACGCTGTTCAGAAAACCCTGTTGTTTCCCTAATCATCACTGGGCGGGGTCATCAAGCTTATCTGGCCTCACTCAACCCTGTGACGAGTTGGGAAGGGGAGGCGTTATTATTTTTTTCAACACCATCACATGCAGAGCATTATCTCTCTACCTCTCTTGGTGCTCTTTCTCTCATCCAAAGCAAAGCCCTATTCGAAGCCCATAAATAACAAGCCAAGCTTTCATAGGGCTTCTTCTGCCTTGCATTACCATCACGTACAGAGGAGAATTAAAATTAATGTAACAATGAGGAAACAGATATCCATTTAGTGGCTAATTTGTACAAGGTCAAACCATAAAAAATGGATTAAACGTGGCTTCCTCACTTAACCAAATAGTGTGATCTAAGGCAAATAGTTTATTTTACTAATCTTCATTTTTCTTCATTATCGCATATGAAAGCAGCTTGAAATTTGTGAGTTCAGAATGCCAGCTGTACAAAAACCTATTGTGTTGTAATAGACTCTAATGTTGCTCTCTCTGTTAGAATCTGGGCCACATACAGGGTTCATATGACTACTGTCTTGCCTCTTAGTCCACTAATGGCACTGTCACCAGGCTGGGGGCTGGGGCACGATGGTTCTTCCAAGTTCATGTTTAAACACTAGCACTTTTAATAAATGTGTTTTAGCGCAGTGCTTTAATGTGATGTTTTAATGTCAAAGCTTCCACGTGTTAAAGAAATACATTTTTGGAATTGAAAGAGAGTACACTTTCTACCTTTGTAGATTAGCACCCTCAGCTTCTATCAAGTCGAATGGAATCAATATAATTGTCATTTGATTCGACCTCGGCGTGCTCCCTGTTCTAACATCTTTCTCCTGCCTATCTGCACGCAACACAATTTTTGAAGCTCAGCAGGGTCATAACAAGGACGAGTCATAACTCAGGAGCTTACTTGACAGTTCTTGGATATCTGGAAATGCTAACTGCACATATTCACGAATATTCATTCATTGAACACACACATGCACACACACTGTCTAGCAAACACACTCCTGCATAAAAGCTTGTTGCCATCCACTTGCTGAAATGGACCATTACTTGATGGGCAGTCACAGGCGCTTATGAATGACCGGTACTTATAGAGCGCACAGCTACTCCGGCAGGCTGCCCTTAAATTTGTGCAACAGTGCTGTGCAATGGCAAATCAGAAATTCTATGGATTTTTTAATGAGTTTTCCTTTGTAAATGCTGAACTGTATTTTTGGTCCATTTATCACAGAAAGAGTGCTGAAAATTGCACTAAAATACACTAATTTTAAAAACTTTTCTCACGTGGAAACCCCACTGGAAACCGTCCTCTGTATGTACAACTCGCTCGCTTCCCGCACTCGCACTAATTCATTTATTGCTCTGACGTCTCACCACTTTCAAATTCCACCAGCCGCCACTGACAGAAAGGGTAACTTTCTCAGTATTGAATCAAATCAAACTTTTTAAGGACATTTAGGGACTGATTACGGTAAAACTGCATGTGGAAATAATGTGACAGTGTGGTAACACCACACCTGTGCCATGAAATTATGAGTATTTTATGCTCCTTTCCATCAGAAGAAATAACAGCAAAAGAAGCTTGGCTGCTACTGCAACCAAAGCCTCGTCTTACTTTTCCAGTCAGTATTATCACCTGGTAAAATCAGGTCTGGTGTTCCAACACCCAGGAAAACAAGGCATAGGAACACCAGGCCACTCATAATCGCCCAGAGTGGATTTCCATATGGTAATTCCGTTATGGCTGACTCATAATCAGAAACCATATTGACCGTTTCTGCATTGTTATGGCGCATGATTCGGTGGTGGAGGCCACCACACCCATCCCAGAAATTCTCTAACTACCTTCAGTTATTTCTCAGGCAAGGTCGTTACATAATTGTCATAATGCTTCCAAGATGGCAGTTTTTTCAAATTTTTCGTTTTCATACAAATATGCAGGGAGCATGTTCCTTTGGGAGCTAAACAGCTTGCCTCAGTATTTTAACTGAATTTAAACAGTTTTAAAATGCGTCACTCTATAACTCATACACAGTTGCTACACAAATACAATTTCCCCGATAGATTTTTCCCTAATATACTGCCCAAGTCGCTATTTGATGTCGTCAATTGAAACAAAATCACCTGTGTTCTGCATAGCTAAGCTTTTCAGGCGAGGGCCTACAAGGTGGGGGAGGGGTGCAGACCAAATATAATGGGGGGGGGTGGAGGGGGCATCCATTCTTCCCGCTTGTCATTCCTTAATTTGTTTTAGATCAGCATCCACATTAAACCCATAAAGATGTTTCCACGTTTAGTTTGTTGGTAAATATCGACTTTTCGAATCTAATATGTTCCACCTTTATATTTCTGTTTTAGAGATGCTCCTATCTGCCTTTGTACATATCTTTTCAGCCGTGGATAGGACATGAAGTTGTGTCGAGGTAAGCAAATAAAGTCAAGGTGCATTTTAAATCTATTATTCCTTACATAATGGAAACAGCGTCAGCCATTTTAGTTGAAAAAGGAAAAGCAGTGCTGCGTTCGCATCGGCCTCGGTCGGGCCATGTCCCTCTCTGTCCATCAGCTGTTGCAACCCCCAACTAGGAGAACATTTTTAAAAAAAACAATACTCAAATATATCTTGTAAGACGGGGTTTGCTTAAATGTTGAGGAGATGCGAGCCGGATTTGTGCCACATTTTTCTGATATCTATATGGGATACATTTGCACATAATTACTCTAAATGGGAATACTGTATATAGGTAGTGGTTGTAATAAAAATATATATTCTCCACATTTCATTCTCAGCATACACTGGAATAATAAAACATCAATTTTAAAATGTTAAAAAAAATCTTAGGTTCTATCAAGGAAAAACAACTGATGAAAACTGTATGCTTGAAATGCAATGGCGGCTGCTACGGCATCTGAGTGGTGGGGCAGCGCTGGGAGGGCAACGGGGAGCCAGTGCAGGGTGGCTGCACGAGGAGGCAGCATGGCGAAAATTAATTTAATAAAATAATGCTTACCTGCATTCTGCAGCGTCAGTGCTCTTCTGGCCTCTGCTCCCCGACTCCCGGCATGCCACAGGGGCCCCTACAGCAATTCAGACGCTGTTCTCATGCTGGTATTACCCAGCATGAGCGCAGCGCCGTGATTGGTGTGAGCGCCCTAGTTAGGCTCTCACTAATGGTCTATGACCCTCTGCTTGTTCTCCACCTGGCTGTAAAGTACAGCTCGGGTGGAGAGATCGAAGTGCACATGAGTGTCTGGCCGGCCTTTCACAGGCGGCCAAACTGTCATGCACACTTGAAGCAGTGCCACAACTCCGCCTCCTTCCTGCGGCTGTGTCGACGTGCCGGAATGGACAGTTTGCCCTCGGCTCAGCTGCAGGAAGTAAGGGAGGAAAAATAAACTGATAATAACCTCTGTGATTATCATTTTATTTTTCACTGCTCAAAAGCAGTAGGGCAACGCTCCTCCGCCTCAGCGTAGGAGCCGCCACTGTTGGAATGAGGCCGTTCTGTCACTAAGCATAATAGAAGGGACACACCGCTATTGAAAACGTAGATAATGAAGAGGAAAAAAGGATAACTAGCTTACTGCTGTAGTGCAAAGACACTCCCTTTCCAAAATAACATGCAAGGCGAGCCGTTTTGTGGTGACTTGTCAAATGTCATGATTGTGCATTAAATTGCCTGAAAAAGTCCCTCACCCGGTTTTTCATAATAACATAGCACTGACCAACCTGGAATACGGGTTTGGGAACAATTCCCTTTTACACTGTAGTAGAATTACGAGGGCACCCCTGAATTAAATAAGAGAGGGGCCCTTACAAACCTATACTGAGTATGTGGGGTGCAATGTATTTTGTAAGGTCATTCGTATCTGCCACATAGCTGGTTCTACTTACCTGTCGGGCAGCCGCGGCCCTTGCGGGTAAGAGCAGTGGGGCCGGGTGGGGGGGATTTTAACAGACGACGATGAGGGAAAAATATTTATTTAATTTTGCCTCGTGGTTGTCTGTCGAATCGCCCCCCCCTAACCCAGGCCCACCACCTTCACCTGCATGGACAGCTCCTGCTGTCGGGTCTGCAGCTGTGTAGCAATCTTCTATAGTAAGTGCCTCCACTGTTTAGCAATCTTCTGTAGTAAGTGCCTCCACTGTTTAGCAATCTTCTATAGTAAGTGCCTCCACTGTTTAGCAATCTTCAATAGTAAGTGCCTCCACTGTTTAGCAATCTTCTATAGTAAGTGCCTCCACTGTTTAGCAATCTTCAATAGTAAGTGCCTCCACTGTTTAGCAATCTTTAATAGTAAGTGCCTCCACTGTTTAGCAATCTTCTATAGTAAGTGCCTCCACTGTTTAGCAATCTTCAATAGTAAGTGCCTCCATTGTTTAACAATCTTCAATAGTAAGTGCCTCCACTGATTAACAATCTTTAATAGTAAGTGCCTCCACTGTTTAGCAATCTTCTATAGTAAGTGCCTCCACTGTTTAGCAATCTTTAATAGTAAGTGCCTCCACTGTTTAGCAATCTTCTATAGTAAGTGCCGCCACTGTTTAGCAATCTTCAATAGTAAGTGCCTCCATTGTTTAACAATCTTCAATAGTAAGTGCCTCCACTGTTTAGCAATCTTCTATAGTAAGTGCCTCCACTGTTTAGCAATCTTCTATAGTAAGTGCCTCCACTGTTTAGCAATCTTTAATAGTAAGTGCCTCCACTGTTTAGCAATCTTCTATAGTAAGTGCCTCCACTGTTTAGCAATCTTCAATAGTAAGTGCCTCCATTGTTTAACAATCTTCAATAGTAAGTGCCTCCACTGTTTAGCAATCTTCTATAGTAAGTGCCTCCACTGTTTAGGAATCTTCTATAGTAAGTGCCTCCATCGCATGGGAAGATGGTGGCTGGGACATACGATGAAGGGATGTTTGCAAACATTCATTTTACAATTGTAGCTTGTGCTTTTCTGCCCGCTGCACAGGCTGCAGTTGTAAAATTGATGTTTCAAATACAGTGGGTGCAACCGCCGACCCATGGTCGGGCGGTTCCATTCTGCTACGATGTCGGTCGAACGCTCGTCTGACCGACATCATAATTAGGCCCATAGTTGCTCCTAGGTACTTTTGAGAAGGCAACTCATTTAAGGTGAATGATGTAAAAATAATCAACAAACAGAATAGGGACGAAGCAGGCAAGGATTAGACAGAGAAAAACAACAAGGAATAGGGTGGGAGCTGCAGTGGTTGTCCACCAATTAGGAAACAAATCAGTAAAACTAAAAAAGTAAAAATAAAATGCAGCAAAAAAAAGGAAACAAATCATAAATCGAAAAACAAAAAAAGGAACTTGCCTCACCTCTCACACCTATTGGCTTTGCCAATGCTTTTTTCCCCCAGATGGCTGTCGTGCATGCACATGTATATGCTGTGGCTATTTTGCAATGTTTTTTTCTTAATGCAAACACATTGAAAGATGGCCACTGTGTGTGTGAACCCACATTAACGGTGGCCATCTATTAATGTTTTTTTTTCTTTTAATAAAAGCCTTTTAAAGACAGCCAATAAGTGTGTGGACATGTTAGCGTGGCTATTGTTGAATGATTTTTTTGAAAAATATAAGAATAACCCTTGAAAGATAGCTGCTGAATATCTGTGCAAATGCCTGGTGGCCAGCTAAATGGCTCATTTTTAAAAGAAAAATATCCCAAGATCGATGCTGCATATGGGCAGCTGCCCTGGAATAGATTAAAATGAGGGCTCCCGGTTTTATGGTATTTCTATTTTTAACATTTCCATCTGTATTTATCCATATTTAATTTTTGTCCATTTGATTGATATTTATCCCTATTTATTTTGTATTTTGAGAATAAACGGAGTCGGAAATGGTATATTTCCACATTTATTTTACTGATAAACATGCATTCAAACTTTCATGCCTGTCGAGCTTTAGCAAATTAGGCAGCCAAATATAACAAATCACTACACCCACATGTAAATATAGCATTATATACAAATATATGTTAACTAATGCCTATATTTAATTAAATCTCATCCTGTTTTTAAAACTCCCCATGCTATCTATCTGCTCAGCTGCTGGCCTGGAATTCGTGATGGACAGCATGGAGAGTCACTCACAAGAAGCACAATCTGTATTTTTCTGCTTTTAAAAATAAATACAGACAGACAACACATATCTGTAAAAATCAGTAAAAACGGAAAACTGGTAGCTTTAATTAAAATCCACTTAAAATTGTCCACACCCCCCTCCAGATGCAGAAGCGGGTAGTAGTGACAGCATGAGAAGGCTGCGACAGCAGAAAAGCGCTGGGGATAGGCTATTACATATTAAAGAGAGTTGCGGGGCTCAAAAGAGGGGGAGGGGCCAGGAGGCACACACAGAGGGAGATAAATTAGTCCCTCATGCACTGCAATGCAAGGTTATGACATCAGCAATGGAAGGATAGCACTCATCCAATCAAAACATGGTGAACCCAAATCGCTCCTTGGGTGGGACAAACACAAGAAAAGAAAGAAAAATCAGAAGTGAACTGAAACAGAAAAGAAACCGCTCAAACCATGAGCAAGGGGCGGATAAAAAGCCCACTCCAATTCTACATTAGATGTAATAGGTCTGATTTTCAACAGGCACTTGATGCTATCTCTAAGGAAAGACCAAAAAATAAGAAGTATATCAATTGTGAAATAAAATATAAAATATGAGTTACATTCATTTAAAGTCACAGAGGCTAACTCTGATAGGAGCGCAAGAGCCTTCTGGAACTCCATGTTGGTGGTGCCTCTATCTATGTTGCGGGTGCCACAATTAGTCAATTCAATGGTACTCAGTTTACCGACCAAGTATGGAAGGCTACGCTAGCCAAGATTCAAATTGCAGATCTGCAGATCTACCAGGCCAGGGTGTAACACACTAAGCCATTTGTGTCTACAAAGCATGAAGATATCCTAGCTTCTACCATTCATGATACAGAATCCTCATGAGAGTGATAAACTATTAACTCATAACAAATTTCCTCCAAGACCAAACACATAAAATGGACATTTGACAGAATCAGAGAATCAAACAACCTTTTGGTGTCTAATGTGGCATCCATCAATGAAATGTAGAGGTTCTGCTGATGTAAAACAGGTGTGTAAAGAGTGTTCTGTCTGGATCTTCCAGGAATTAAATCTGATTGGTATTGTACTATAATTCCAGGCGTATGTCCAGGATCTGGTCTAAGTTGATATCATAGGTTAGCCATGCCCACTAGCCGGAAGACTGCATATTAAGAATATGTCTAACGAATCACTGACATAATTGCGACAGACACATTATCGACCTACATTTATTTCGACACAAAATTATCGACAGCAATAATATCAACACTATATACTTATTTTAAAAAAAACAAAATTATCGAAACCATAATATCGTTCTTCAAAAATATCGACATCAAAAATATCGTGCACATTATTATCGTTTTCAAAAATATCGGACATTGTTTAAATACATACACAATGGGGCCGATTCCGATTCGGGCCGGAAAACGTACCGACCGACTCGGATCTGGAATTTATTCCGACCGACACGTACCTGTGCAGCCCGACCCGCAAAGTACGATGAAATGCGTGCAAAATCCGACCGACTCGTACGGAACACAATACGAACGACCGAACCGCGCGGAAAACAGCTATCCGGCCGGATAACCACGCGAATCGAACCGACCGACACGCACCAGGAAGGAACCCGAACGAAACGTACCCGCGAACTCCGACCCGTGCAGTACGATGCAACGCGTGGAAAACCCGACCGAGTCGCACGGAGTACAAGCCGTACGAACGACACGCATACAAAACTGCGAGCCGAAGCAACCCAATACTCCGCGACCGACGCATACGCCGCACATGAAACAGCACAAACACAGCGTGAACGACTCGGAGAAGCTCGCACGAGACAACTGCAGGGTCCGACTCGGTCAGAAGAACGTCTCCTACATGCACAAAAAGTACAAAGGGAAAAACACAAAAAAAGGCCAAACAAGCAATTACAAAGCCAATAAATACTGGGGGGGGGGGGAAACAGGGAACAAAGACACACCCACAACTCCACCCATATAAAGGACACAAATCCCTACCATGATCCTTTGCAAATTCAAATTACCTGCCAGCACACAACACCAACACACAGCATCCACACACACACTCACAGCTCATCCATCACACAAGCCACACACCAGCAGCACCTCAACAAATAGCACCCTCACATACACCCAGCAAAACACACACTCACACACCCTCACTTGCACACCAACACACACATCACTCACCACCACCACCCATCACCATGCCCCCAAAGAAGAATCCAAAGTTCCTAGATAGTGAATTGGAAGTCCTGGTAGATGAGATCCTCAGGGTAGAGCCACAGCTGTTTGGTACACTGGTCCAACAGACCCCCATGTCGCAGAAAACCAAGATTTGGGAGAGGATCGTCGACAGGGTGAACGCACAATCACCATGTTTGCGCACAAAGGAAGACACCCAGAACAGGTGGTATGACGTGCGCAGGAGGGTCAGGGACCTACTGAAGAAGGATTACATCTTGAGCCAACACACCGGCAGTGGCCCTCCTGCCAAACCAGTATACCTCAGGCCCTGGGAGGAGAAGGTGCGGGCCATCCTACAACCAGTGAGCGTATATGGACTAGAAAACATCCCAGAGCCTGGTGAGTACACAACCAATATACCCAATATTGTGTGACAATACACACACATCGCTGTCAAGGGGATAGTAAAACCATGCACCCTTAGCAAATCCACAGCAACAAAACCAGAATCATCCCAAGATGTGTATGTTAGTCAGATAAACACAATACATGCCATCTCATAGTGATATGTAACTGTGTCATGACATGTACAAACCCTACAACAAATAAAGCTAGGCAGTGGCACAAATCTAACCAACAAACACTGTCAGATATGTAGCCACCACTACAACACCACCACACAGGGAATCCCACAGAAAGGAAGGAATTCTGTGTATGCTGGTCAAGTCAGTGTAGCCAATAGCATCATGGGAGTTGTAGTCACAGATATTGCCCACCCTCACAATACGCCCATCAACACCACTATGAACCATGCTCACATCACAGGGAGTGGAAAACAACTGACAAGATGGCTGACACTGGCTACTGCTGTGGGGAGCACAAGGCCCTGCTGGGAACTGGGCACCAACAAACAGCAGGACACCACTGACTGACATCCTGAAAGCCAACTTGCACTCACTGCAATGGAAGCACGTTCCATGGTGGGATATCTGGCTGGGTGGGAAGGAGGACTGACAGCTATGACCATAGTTACCAGCAGCTCTTCTCACACACACCCCTAACACAAACTACACACAACTCACCTGGGAAAATGCATTGCCTCACACTAAAATTAATTATCCCACAAAGAACCACCACCCTGGGTCATGCTGTGGGAAGCACAGTGACACACATGGGACTTGTAGCCAAACAAACGCCAGGACAACACTGTCAGCCATCCATTCAGCACAGGCACACTATCCCACAGGGAAGCAGAGTCAGAAGAAAGGAAGTATGGGCAAGCTGGGAAGGGGGGTGTAGGCAATAGCATGATGGGAGTGGTAGTCACAGCTCAACATCCCCCACCCACATGGCCCAGCAAGCTCACACTGAAGCATGCACACCTCACAGAGAGTGGAAAGCCCCATCAAAGATGTCTGACACTGGTGCTCTGTTGTGGGGAGCACAAGGCCATGCTGGGAACTGGCCACCAACCAACAGCAGGACACCACTGTCAGCCATCTTGCCATTGCTGTCACACCCACACACAGTGAAGTACACTCAAAAGGAAGGAAGTATGGGCATGCTGGGAAGGGGGTGGAGGCAATAGCATGATGGGAGTGGTAGTCACAGCTCAACATCCCCCACCCACATGGCCCAGCAAGCTCACACCGAAGCATGCACACCTCACAGGGAGTCAAAAGCCCCATCAAAGATGTCTGACACTGGTGCTCTGTTGTGGGGAGCACAAGGCCATGCTGGGAACTGGCCACCAACCAACAGCAGGACACCACTGTCAGCCATCTTGCCATTGCTGTCACACCCACACACAGTGAAGTACACTCAAAAGGAAGGAAGTATGGGCATGCTGGGAAGGGGGTGGAGGCAATAGCATGATGGGAGTGGTAGTCACAGCTCAACATCCCCCACCCACATGGCCCAGCAAGCTCACACTGAAGCATGCACACCTCACAGAGAGTGGAAAGCCCCATCAAAGATGTCTGACACTGGTGCTCTGTTGTGGGGAGCACAAGGCCATGCTGGGAACTGGCCACCAACCAACAGCAGGACACCACTGTCAGCCATCTTGCCATTGCTGTCACACCCACACACAGTGAAGTACACTCAAAAGGAAGGAAGTATGGGCATGCTGGGAAGGGGGGTGGAGGCAATAGCATGATGGGAGTGGTAGTCACAGCTCAACACCCCCCCCCACATGGCCCAGCAAGCTCACACTGAAGCATGCACACCTCACAGAGAGTGGAAAGCCCCATCAAAGATGTCTGACACTGGTGCTCTGTTGTGGGGAGCACAAGGCCATGCTGGGAACTGGCCACCAACCAACAGCAGGACACCACTGTCAGCCATCTTGCCATTGCTGTCACACCCACACACAGTGAAGTACACTCAAAAGGAAGGAAGTATGGGCATGCTGGGAAGGGGGTGGAGGCAATAGCATGATGGGAGTGGTAGTCACAGCTCAACATCCCCCACCCACATGGCCCAGCAAGCTCACACCGAAGCATGCACACCTCACAGGGAGTCAAAAGCCCCATCAAAGATGTCTGACACTGGTGCTCTGTTGTGGGGAGCACAAGGCCATGCTGGGAACTGGCCACCAACCAACAGCAGGACACCACTGTCAGCCATCTTGCCATTGCTGTCACACCCACACACAGTGAAGTACACTCAAAAGGAAGGAAGTATGGGCATGCTGGGAAGGGGGTGGAGGCAATAGCATGATGGGAGTGGTAGTCACAGCTCAACATCCCCCACCCACATGGCCCAGCAAGCTCACACCGAAGCATGCACACCTCACAGGGAGTCGAAAGCCCCATCAAAGATGTCTGACACTGGTGCTCTGTTGTGGGGAGCACAAGGCCATGCTGGGAACTGGCCACCAACCAACAGCAGGACACCACTGACTGACATCCTGAGAGTCAACCTGCACCCACTGCAAGGGTGGCATGCTTCATGGTGGGATAACTGGGCTGGAGGGAGAAGGATGTCCGGATGTCAACCAAATACCACCAATGCTGGCCATGCACACACCTCAACATTCACATTGAAATGCTTCATGTTGTCAGGACAATGCGCTACACCAATATCAACAGCTGACTGTGACAACTTAGGACAATGCAATGTACAGGCCCGCATCCAGAGGTACAGTCACAACTGTCAGGTGTTTGAACCATTGATGCCTGTAGAAACATTACATACATTGTGTGTCTCTTCCAAATACAGGTGATGATGGGGACACAGCAGCAGACGCTGAGGAGTCCCTGTCCCAGGCTCCGGGGGACACTGAGCTCACTGGTGTGGAACAGCCTCTGCCCACCTCGGATGACGAAGACCTACCTGGCACCTCCGGAGTGAGTCATCATGCAGCACCAGCAGGACCACCAGCTGCACCCCCTGCACCCACCCCTCCAACAACTGCCAACACACAGACCACCCCTGCCGACACGGACAGACCAAGGACCACCACCACCAACAGCACACGGACCCCGGCCCAACGTGGAGCTACGGACACCAACACCAGCAACAACCCCCAAGGGGGCCCAGGGTCACCTGTGCGTGCCACCGCAGGTCCTGCACGTGTCGCCAGGGGTGGTGGGAGGGGTGGTAGACATAGGTCGCTGCTTGCAGAGGGGTCTGGACTGCATGATGACCCACAACTGGCACGCATAGCTGATGCGTACCAGACTAGCACCGGAGAGTTCAGCCAGGTAGTGGGGATCCTCAGGGACGTTCAACAGCAGCAGGCTGCCCATCATGCCCGCTTGGACTTACACATGTCCCGCATGGAGTCCAAGTGGGACACATTGCAAGAACTGACGGCGGTGCATAGGGACATATTACAATGCCTCCGCCAGATTTGCACCAACATGTCAACACCTCCCTGTGTGCCCACAACATCTGGTGCTGCAACAACTGCAACTGCCACAGGGAGGGAGGATGACTCTGGCGGAGAGTCCCCTGCACCGCAGCAGCCTGCACTTGAGGGTCCCCCCCAAAGAAGAGGGGTCGTCCGAGGAAGGACAACTGAGAGGCCGATGGCCATGCACAACCCCCAGGAAGCCAACACCTGTTCTGGAAAATCACCTTTGTGCGCAAACTCTTCACCCTGTCGAATGCAACACAACTCTCCCACATGACATGGGGAGCTCAAGTTGGACCAATGTATCAGATGACTGTGGACTTTACTCAGGACATTTCTGCTATCAGGACTTCCAAATCATCTAGGAACTTTGGATTACAATCACAATGTACAGCACCCACCATCCTGTGCACTATACTCACACATGTATGTCAATAAACTCACTAATACACCATACTTGCCTCTGTTGTGATTCCAACGTTGTTTCTGAAGTGGAGATGATGATCTGTGAAATGACACTGTGCATGCTAACTGCTACAGCAAGTACAACACCGGCATGTGAGTCATGGCGACGTGACACATATGAGGGAGACACACCACCAGGGCTACACAACACATACACACCAGGGACATCTGACTCATCGCCTACACTGATGTTGCCAGGAAATACGGTGCAATGCACAGACCCAACACCTATTCACAGTCTGTGTTAACTAGCCCACTGGTGCAGTAAGCAAATGTCAGTCAGATGTGTGACCACAGACAACGCACATCACAAAGTGAAGCACAGGTTTATTACACATTTGCAACATGTTGTAACCACTACAGATGCAAGGTAATCCCACCTGGCAGTGGGCACACAGTCAACAAGTGTAGAAGAAAGGAAGTCCATGGGTGTGGCGCACATCACCTGTAGGGAAACGACAGCTACCACCCTGGAAGTTGATTCACGGTGTCGGGGGATCACAGTTGACCAAACAACTCTGAAAGTACCCTGTGAAGGACAGAAATGACACACAGTCAAAAGCACTGAAGAACAGGACAGAACTGCAATACTCATGCCCAATACATGTCACAAGATACCCACCCAGAACCAAGTTAGCATGTCAACACTGTTGTGGAGTACAGACTACCTGTAAGGACACATCGCTGCACGCATACAGTCATGTAGCACATGGACACACTCAAACAGCACCAGAGCACCACCAACACATATCATGCAAACTCACATCATTGACATAACATCCCTGGATACTCACATTCAGCTGAAGAAGTTGGTGATGAGCTGTGTGCGGACATCACCCTCATCATCATCATCATCACTGGCATCGTGGTCCAGGCCAGGATCCTCCACAGGTGGCGGATGTTGGTCATCGTCATCCAGGATGAGAGGCAACTCCTTCCGCACTGCCAGGTTGTGTAGCATGCAGCAGACGATGACAATCTTGCACACCTTTGCTGGGGCATATGGGAGGGCCCCTCCTGTCTTGTCTAGGCAGCGGAAGCGGCTCTTCAGGAGACCAAATGTCCGCTCAATCACTCTCCTGGTCCGACCATGTGCCTCATTGTAGCGCATCTGGGCTGGTGTCACAGGGTTCCTGAGGGGCGTCAGCAACCACGGCATGTTGGGGTATCCGGAGTCACCTACATACAGACAATTGCACATTAGCTGAGTTGGAAAAGAGGGTGGAACACTACATTGCAGAACACACACAATGGTACAAAGTCAGTACACACCAACAAGCCAGGCACGCTGGTTCCGCATCTGTGACATCATCCTCGGGATGCGACTACTCCTCATCACGTAGGCATCGTGTGCAGAACCGGGGAAACGGGCACAGACGTGTGAGATGCTCATATCTGCAAGACATACCACCAGTGCATTGACCGAATGGTAGTGTTTGCGGTTCCTGTATGCCTGCTCTTGGGCCTGTGGTGGTACCAAAGCCACATGTGTCCCATCAATGGAGCCAATGACATGCGGCATCCTCCCCAGGGCATAGAAGTCACTCTTCACGTCAGTGAGTTGTTGAAGTCTAGGGAAATAGATGTACTGGTTCAGGTATCTCAACATAGCCTCCAAAACATCGCGGAGCACACAGCTGAACATGGTCTGTGACATCCCACCAGCAGACGCCACAGTGTGTTGAAAGGTACCGGTGGCAAAGAAGTGTAGGGCTGCCATCACCTTCACCTTGGGGGTCAGCGCTGTAGGGTATGTCCGGCCAGGTTGCAAATGTGGGGCCAACCGCACCGTCAATTCCTCAATCAGCGGCCTGGTGAAGCGGTACCGTCGGATGCAGTCCCGTTCGACCATGGTTGCAAGGTCAGGGAATGGTCTATGGACAGCTGGTGCCCTGCAGTGCATAGGTGAAGAAAGAAAGATTGTCAGTCACCCCACATATGTGGCATTGACCATACTCAATATCACATGATACATCATTATGAGACACAAGTACATGATGTGTGCAGTTCCGTAAGGACATGTATGGCACCTACATGGCCAACATCTAACATCACAGTTCAACAAGTGGCATCAACAAGTCCCAGGTTGTGCCATGGGATATCATTAGGCTGTGTCACAGTTCCCATCTACTGCTGTCACGTTCCAAACACACCCCACAGTGACATGTGAGGACAGATGTGCCCCAGGCATCACAGCTCATCGACAGGTAGATTCCCAGGGACCCTGTATTGCCACATGGACACTGGCATGACATGGTGCATCATGAATACACCACAGCAAAACAACCATGACCCCCACAGGTAGTGGTCCCTGTTGCCTCGTCAGGACAGACATGGACGTCTGTGACACACACACGCACAACATCAAAGTCCATGCACAAACAACGTGGATGTGGAGACTGTCTCCCATTGTGCACATGGAATCAGAGACATTGTAAACACAACATGCACACAGACTGTGGAGGGCCATCACTATTGTGGCAATGGGTCACCCTGGGACGTACATACCGTCCCACATGGGACTCAGGGGTATGTGACATGACATACACATACACAACCGTGAAATGTGACCATGCCACATGCTCAGCAATGAACAGTTGCACATCACAGTGGTCATGTGCACGACACACCAAGGATTCTGTCCCCATGAACACGTGCACAGCCTGGGAGTGGCTGCCCCCAAGTGCCACCCACAAAACAACATGTTGACCCCCATACACGGAATAGGTAATGCAGCCTTACATGCCTTAGGATACAGTGTGGACAGGCTGTGGTGTTGTAGGTGTGCCCCTCACTCCCTGGGAAGTATATGTGGCTGGCATATGTTCACCTGTGACAGGCATGGTGACATATGCCAGTGACTTGTACAGGGACGCGTTGTACAGCAATGGACCGATCGGTGCGCACCCATTGGCCATTGCATACAATGTGAGCAGGTACGCGTTGTACAGCAATGGACCGATCGGTGCGCACGCATTGGCCATTGCATACAATGTGAGCGGGTACGCGTTGTCATCCGATGTACGCGTTGTACAGCAATGGACCGATCGGTGCGCACGCATTGGCCATTGCATACAATGTGAGCGGATACGCGTTGTACAGCAATGGACCGATCGGTGCGCACGCATTGGCCATTGCATACAATGTGAGCGGGTACGCGTTGTCATCCGATGTACGCGTTGTACAGCAATGGACCGATCTGTGCGCACGCATTGGCCATTGCATACAATGTGAGCAGGTACGCGTTGTACAGCAATGGACCGATCGGTGCGCACGCATTGGCCATTGCATACAATGTGAGCGGGTACGCGTTGTACAGCAATGGACCGATCGGTGCGCACGCATTGGCCATTGCATACAATGTGAGCGGGTACGCGTTGTACAGCAATGGACCGATCGGTGCGCACGCATTGGCCATTGCATACAATGTGAGCGGGTACGCGTTGTCATCCGATGTACGCGTTGTACAGCAATGGACCGATCGGTGCGCACGCATTGGCCATTGCATGCAATGTGAGCGGTACGCGTTGTCATCTGATGTACGCGTTGTACAGCAATGGACCGATCGGTGCGCACGCATTGGCCATTGCATACAATGTGAGCGGGTACGCGTTGTCATTCGCAATACGCATTGTACAGCAATGGACCGATCGGTGCGCACCCATTGGCTATGGCCTGGCCTGGCAACGGACGCGTTTTCAAATCTTTAACGAGTCTGATGCTGTGAATTCAGTTGGTCACCCACAACAATGTTGCAAATTCATGGGTGTCATGAAGTTGAACTTTTGAAGGATGCTGTGGGCGTGTGTAAGTGGTGCAATTCCATGGATTGGCCAGATTCAGAAGATGCAAACGACTTGGACCTATCACTTTGGACACATGGGACAGTATCTGCCTCTGCAGCACACATATAATGCTGGCTGTTCCCCTGAGAGCTCACTTGCCTGCACTACATGCTCCAGGACGACATCTGCCACCACCACTGCTGCTGTATCTGCACCCTCTGGATCCTGCAATGGCACGTACTGTGGAGAGAGCCCCAGCCTTCAGCACTGAGGAGAACCAGGCCCTGCTGGACAGCCTCCTTCCACAGTACAGCAAGCTGTATGGGAAAGCAGGGGAGCAGGTGAGTGTGCTGTCCACTGCCTTACTAAATGTGCATGTTGTCTGACTAGCAAGACTTACAGTCTGCACGCCACTGGCTAGCAGGCTCACTGAGTAGTTGTCACCCCCATAGTGTGTAGTTACATGCACTGAACAGGTATAGTGCAGTGACAGTGCATTTAAACAAGGTTTTACTTCCCAGGCAATGATACCATGTAGTAACTGCTGGCAAACTGTCCATAGCCATCGTTGCACTGCCTGTGTACATCATGTGCCCCTGTGATTGAGACATGTATATCCAACTGTGTAATGCACGGATATGTTGAATGTGTAGTAATGGCATTTTCACTTTGTCATCCTCACAGGTTGATGCCCACCAGAAGCAGCAGATATGGCTGACCATCGTCCGGGCAGTGAGATCCGTGGGGGTCTACAAGCGCCGGATCCGCAACTGCCAGAAGAGGTGGCAGGACCTTCGGGGCTGGACCCGGAGGATCGCACGGGTCCAGCTGAAGCTGTCGCCTCCTCGCAGGAGGGGCGGACACCGGACCCTGACCCCCCACATGCTCAGGATCCTGGCGGTGGTCTTCCCTGATCTGGATGGGCAGCTGAAGGCCAGAGAGCAGCAAGGAGGGGGTGAGTCCATGACTGCATTGTGAACTTTGTCTGCCATGCTATGTGCCCTCCTCTGGCCTGGTTAAACTTCCACAGTACATCAGTCATGTGGTCCAGGACCCATGTCCCTCAATTGTGCACTGCCCACTCCTCATCTGATACCCAGGTGTGGCCCTTACAGTCAGGGAATTGTGTCACTTGGGTACTGTGTCCTTGCATTTTGCTTAGCTCAAGGTGGGGGACAGCATTTGTTCCCCTAACTCTGTGGTGGGCATCATGGGTGGGTCCATTGCTTACACAATGCCTGTGTTCTGACATGTAATCTGCGTGTTACTTTGATATGTGGTCCAATTGCTGAGCTGATCCACCACATGTGCCTGGGGTATCTGGCACACACCCATGCTGCGGGTGTGAACAATGTTTGGGCCCCAGGAGTGTGTATATTACGTGTGTCACACATACTTAGCCACCTGCCTACTGTCCAGGGCTCATCCCTCATTCACGTGGGGCAGGACAGTCATGCCTACTCCAGGCCATACAATACACTCTGTACTCCCACTCCCGTGTATCAGCTGACACGTTGTGCTCAGTGATATGTCCCCTCAGGTGTCTGCCTCTGTGTCAGTGTGCTGTGGCTTCGTTGTCAGGACTACTGGGGTGTTTCTCGGTTGGGGCTCAGCATGCCACCGGAGATGTGACCATAGGAGACGATACTTGTGTGACACATAGGTGTTTGATCACCTGACCGTGCAGACTGGGGTATGCGAATGTGAAGTTCAGGCAGCTGTTTCCCATTCACAGCAGATTGTGAGGTGCTCAGGTTCAGAGGGTTGTGTTACAGGTCTCCCATATGTCCAATTGGTATGACGTGGACAGATAAGGGTTCAGATGATGTGGTGTGTGGGGGATGTACATGTGCACTTGTTCAGCTCCAGGACTTGCATTCCCCATGACCTACGATTGTGACACAGTGCAGACTGTTGTTGTCTGGCTGCCCTGCCCATGTGACTGGAGACAGTGATGTATGACTTAGCAGGCATGCCTGTGCCATGGCATGAAACTTCCAATGAGTGATCCTGCAGGGGAGTGACATGTGCTACATGCACACCATTGTGGCAATGACTATCAGGACATGGGTGCATCATGGTGTCTGGTCGCTGGTATGCATCACATGCATTTCAAAATTGACTCTGGGCATCCCTTTATCCGGACACCTGTACTGACTCAGTGGCAAGAGTTGTGATGTGTGCATGTTCACATGCTTCACCGTGTTCTCTGCACTGTCCAACTACTGTGTAGGTGGTGCATGTGTCCACACTGGGGTATTGCCATCCAACAGACACCAGACAGATGGGTGCAAGGCCAGGAGGGATGTGAGTGCCATGGTTGACCATCAGACTGACAATTGGCTTCTCCTACTCTGTTTGGGCACTTTTGGCAATGTTCAACTAAGGATGCCAGGGCTTGCTCTGTAATGTGCTGTACTTACTGTGGTGTGTGCGTTCGGTGCAGGTGACTGATGTTTGTCTGTTTCCCTATTGTTTGCAGATACATCCACGGCCACAGGAGGGGACAGCTCCACGGACCAGGAGGAGCCGCAGAGCCAGACTGGGTCAGCAGCCGAGGAGTGGTCGGAGGGACCCAGTGGCACGGAGGGCGAGGGGAGCCACACCGAGGAGTCCTCAGCAGCATCCACCTCAGCTGAGGACCACAGCAGCTCGGAGGATGACTCCCTTGTGGAGGCGGGTGTCAGCAGCCACCACACCCCAGCTAGTGTTGCTGTCCCCGCCACCACCACCACCACCACCGCCCTCCCATCGGCTCCCATTCCCGAGGTCCGTGGAGGCTCCCATGTTCGGGAGCGTGTCTCCTTCGTGCCAGGCACCGCACCCCCTGCCCCTGTGTCCCCTGCTGCCCTGAGTGAGGAGTCTGTGTACCTCCTTCGCCAGCTCCATGTAGGGCAGACAGCGATGCTGAGTGTCCTCCATGCCCACACCACTCTGTTGACTCAGCTGGTGTCGTTCATGGAGGGCATCTCATCGGGCATGTCTGCCCTACAGAGGGGCAATAGGTCCATGGACTCCTCCCTGACGGCAGCAGTGTCCCTCCTCCGACAGTCCCTCACCCCTCCTACCTCTGCCCCATCCACACTCCCCAGCACCTTACCTGTCCCAAGCACACACACACCGGCACAGGCACACACCAGCACAGACACAAGCAGCACACAGACACACACGCCAAAATCCAGACGCACACGCACGCACAGTCAGGGGACTGAAACCACACTCACAGGGGATGGGGCCCAGGCACACACACATGCATCCACGAGCACTGCGCAGTCCTCAGATACCTCTCCCTCCAAGGCCCCTTCCCTTGCCTCACCTGCAACCCCACAGACACAGCGGGTCTTCCTCAGTGACCTCGGCCTCTTCCCCTCCAATCCAGCTGATACAGCATTCAGGGGGAAGAGGAAGCCCACCCACATGGAGGGGAGTGCCCCTCGCCCCCGGACACCCTCCCCCAGGCGCAGACCGACTGACGCCCCCACCCGCAAGTCCCCCCAGACCCGGAAGAGCAAGACCCCGCCGCCGCCCTGCAGCTCAAGCACCAAGTCTCCTTCCTCCATCCCTCAGGCCCCCACTCCACAGGTGCCCCACCACACCCTGCCCCAGGTTCCCCCACCCACAGATACACCATCCCCAAAATGATCCGGCCTTCTCCCCCTGCCACTTGCTCTTCCGGCACCACACCCCCGCTGCGCATGTCTGTGCCACTGGTGTGGAGACGGTGTCCTCCCCTCTGTCCTGCCCACCTTACCTGAACCCCATTCTCCTCCCCTGGAGGTAGGCACTGCAGTGGAGTCCACTACCACCCCGTCTGACTTGGGCACTGCAGTGGGGAACCTGTCCACTCCATCTGCACGGCCCACTGCAGTCGTGCCGGCACCCACACCATCTGAGTCATGCCCCCCAGTTGTGCCGGCACACACCATGTCAGACACCTCCACTGCAGTTGTCAGTGGCTCTCCAGCACCCACCACCCCTTCCCTGCCTCCTTCTGGTGAGCCCTGATCCTGTCCCTGCGGTGCCTGGCCTGCCCCCCGTATGCCCCTCCGAGGGGATTGTCCCTGGTGTGTAGCAGTGCAGGCATGCGTAGGGTGACATCTGCCACTGTCACCCTGTTTTGACTCTTGAGAATGGACTGGCCATTGGCCTTTGTTATATATTTTCTGCACTTTAACTTTCGAACCCACATATGCTGAATAAAGCTACTTTCTGTTCTCTAGTGGTTTTGCTTCTGATGTACATGATGTTGATGATGCTAACCATGCCCTTGCTGCAGTGATGGTGATTTTTGGTATCAGGAAAATGAAGTGTTACTGTGCAGGAACCCATGTGGTCCACGGGTAATGTGTCCCATACTGGTAGTGTATCCATGTCATCCTTTGCAGCATATGAGGGTGTCATGTTTTCAATATTTGGCAATGGGATTTCCTACTTACATTTGCAATGTCACATCTGTGGCTTACACCCCTGCACATCTGTTGTGCTTGCCATTGTTCAATTAGTCTACTTCCCTGACCGTGTGGCCATCTCCACTGGACATGCAAGTTTGGGCATCAATGGGGAAGGACTCATCTGTGTTGTCAGTGCAACTTGCTATACATGTGTGTTGGATCTGTGCTGATGATTTCGTTGACACTCCCATGACCAGGCTGATATGACGGGAGCCTTCATTTAGTGCTAATTGTTGACTGTGTGACCAAGTGTTCTGCTGACATGTTGGGGCCCTACTGAGGCAACATATGGCACAGCTTTCCTCACACAGGAGTGGAGTCCCCTCATGGCAGTGTGTAATCCTGTGACATTGCCTGAGCCCAAGGTGTGTGTTGTGTGAGCATGTCTGTGTGTGTTCACTTCCATTTTGCTGGGCGTGCTGGGATCCCTAGTGATGTTCCTGTTTGTGATGCTTGCTGAGTTGACCTATGTTCCCCCAAAGTCTCCGCCCTGGGTTCTCTGTGATGTGGGTGCATGGCACATTACTGGTCATCAGGGTGTCACCCATAGGTGTGTTTGCTGTCAGGGCTGAGTTTGTGGGCAAACGCAGATGGGACACAGTCAGGATTCCCCTTGGCACTTGTTGTTTAGACCTGTCATGTAATTTCCAGTTTGTGTTAGCTTTCAGTGATTGTGACACGTTGTGTGTGTGACTGCTGGCACTCCTCAGGGTCAGGGCTGCAATGTTGGTAGTTGTCTATGTGTGTTCTTTGTGGGTGACCTTGGCTTCTTCATTGGTGTGGGACTGTGGCTGGGATCCCATTGGTTGGTGTGGTATTGCCGTCATGTCCATGTACAGCGTAGTGTGCAGTGTGTCAGACATTCAGGAGTCTTGTTGACTGGCCATGTGTGATGTGTTTCTGCACCTTAGTTCCCACCACCACCCATGGGATTGTCATGGGTGCATGTGCAATGTCACCAGTGCATGTGAGCTTCACTGCTGCACATTGTTGGAGGTCGAGGTGTGTGGTGTTGGGTGTGTGCAGATGAGAGTTGTTGCCCGGCTAGACCCCTGCCTCCATGTTGGCCTTGGCTTACTGGCCGTGCTGATTGATTTGTGCTTGTGTAGGTGTGATGGTAGTTTGTTGCTCAGGACACATGACTGTGGTTCACAGTGTGAACTACATCTAGCTTTGTCATCACAGTGGGATTGTCATGCAGCACAGGGTCACCACATTGTGGGGACCCTGGGGGTAGTGCTGTGGTGTGTCTGTGTCTTGCTGTGTCAGTTGCTGTTCCTACATGCTTGTGTGACATGTGTGATTTGTGCTCCCTCTCATCTAACAATGCCTGATTGCCCACATAGGGGATTTGGCTCCATGAGTTAATTTTGTGTGGCACTCTATGCGCATCTGTGTAATTGGTATTCAGGCCTCATCATGTGTTGTGTGGTTGCCTGGGGACACTGGCACCCCCCCTCACCTGTTGTGTTTGATGTGCAGTGTGGGGCTGCCTGTTTGGGGTTGTGCATCTGCACCACTGCATTGGCATATCTTTAGTGTGCCATTGGCTGTATGTTGTTTGGTGGGTTTGACCTGCTGTCCCTGGGACTCCTAGGTCATCAGTCAGCACGATGATCATGGTTTGTGTGTCCCATTGCTGCCATGGTATGGTATCTGTTCACCTCACATCTACAGTCTCCACAGGATGTCTACATTTGTGTGCCCATTGGTGCAGATATGTGTTCTGCATTAGGATGGTCACTTCTGTCATTGTGTTATTGATGAATGTTGACAGTGTCATCCCCCATGGGTGATGTTTGTCTGCACATGGCCAAAGGTATGTCTTATTTGCACTGCACTGTTTGCCTCACCCAATATATGTTGCTATGGGACACGAACACTACTTTGCCACTGATGTGTTTGTTGTTCTGTGACCAGGATTCAGCCATGCTGTTTGGCAGTTGCAGCTTTTTCCATGGCCACACTTACCTTATAGTCACTGTGATGATGGGGGTTTAGCCCCCATTGCCACAATGTTCAGAATGTGCCCCAGCTATGGAACCCACACTTACACTTTGGTCACTGTGATGATGGGAGTTTAGACCCCATTGCCACAATGTTCAAGATGTGCTTCACCTATGGACCCCACACTTACATTTTGGTCACTGTGATGATGGGGGTTTAGACCCCATTGCCACAATGTTCAAGATGTGCTTCACCTATGGACCCCACACTTACAATTTGGTCACTGTGATGATGGGGGCTTAGACCCCATTGCCACAATGTTCAAAATGTGCTTCAGCTATGGACCCCACACTTACATTTCGGTCACTGTGGTGATGGGGGTTTTGACCCCATTGCCACAATGTTCAAAATGTGCCCCAGCTATGGACCCCACACTTACATTTTGGTCACTGTGATGATGGGGGTTTAGACCCCATTGCCACAATGTTCAGAATGTGCCCCAGCTATGGACCCCACACTTACCTTTTGGTCACTGTGATGATGGGGGTTGGACCCCATTGCCACAGAGGTCATGGTCTGCTTCCATTGTGGAGGCCACACACATTTATGTGTGACACATGTGATAGGGGGTCACATTGTATGTTCAAAGTCATGTTCAGTGTTGTAGGCATTTGACACAGTCTACACACGCTTGTCATGGTGTTGGGGGGATGTCTTTTTCTTGCATTCCTTAGGTTGTAATGTGCTGGTTGTGTCATGCATTGCCCATCCTATGAGTGGGGGTGGTGTTGGTGGTAGGCATCCAGCCCCCCTGAGTAGGGGTGGTGGTAGTGGTAGGCATCCAGCCACCCCGAGTAGGGGTGGTAGTAGTGACAGGCATCCAGCCCCCCATGGGTAGGGGTGGTAGTAGTGGTAGGCATCCAGCCCCCCATGGGTAGGGGTGGTGGTAGTGACAGGCATCCAGCTCCCCATGGGTAGGGGTGATAGGCATCCAGCCCCCCATGGGTAGGGGTGGTGTTAGTGGTAGACATCTAGCACCCCCTGAGTAGGGGTGGTAGTAGTGGTGGGCATCCAGCCCCCCATGGGTAGGGGTGGTGGTAGTGGTAGGCATCCAGCCCCCCTGAGTAGGGGTGGTAGTAGTGACAGGCATCCAGCCCCCCATGGGTAGGGGTGGTAGTAGTGGTAGGCATCCAGCCCCCCATGGGTAGAAGTGGTGGTAGTGACAGGCATCCATCCCCCCATGGGTAGGGGTGGTGGTAGTGGTAGACATCTAGCACCCCCTGAGTAGGGGTGGTAGTAGTGACAGGCATCCAGCCCCCCATGGGTAGGGGTGGTAGTAGTGGTAGGCATCCAGCCCCACATGGGTAGGGGTGGTAGTAGTGGTAGACATCTGGCACCCCCTGAGTAGGGGTGGTAGTAGTGGTAGGCATCCAGCCCCCCATGGGTAGGGGTGGTGGTAGTGGTAGGCATCCAGCCCCCCCTGAGTAGGGGTGGTAGTAGTGACAGGCATCCAGCCCCCCATGGGTAGGGGTGGTAGTAGTGGTAGGCATCCAGCCCCACATGGGTAGGGGTGGTAGTAGTGGTAGACATCTGGCACACCCTGAGTAGGGGTGGTAGTAGTGGTAGGCATCCAGCCCCCCATGGGTAGGGGTGGTGGTAGTGACAGGCATCCAGCCCCCCATGGGTAGGGGTGGTAGGCATCCAGCCCCCCATGGGTAGGGGTGGTGGTAGTGGTAGACATCTAGCACCCCCTGAGTAGGGGTGGTAGTAGTGGTGGGCATCCAGCCCCCCATGGGTAGGGGTGGTGGTAGTGGTAGGCATCCAGCCCCCCCTGAGTAGGGGTGGTAGTAGTGACAGGCATCCAGCCCCCCATGGGTAGGGGTGGTAGTAGTGACAGGCATCCGGCCCCCCATTAGTAGGGGTGGTGGTAGTGGTAGGCATCTAGCACCCCCTGAGTAGGGGTGGTGGTAGTGGTAGGCATCCAGCCCCCCCTGAGTCGGGGTGGTAGTAGTGACAGGCATCCAGCCCCCCATGGGTAGGGGTGGTGGTAGTGGTAGGCATCCAGCCCCCCCTGAGTAGGAATGTTAGTAGTGACAGGCATCCAGCCCCCCATTAGTAGGGGTGGTGGTAGTGGTAGGCATCTAGCACCCCCTGAGTAGGGGTGGTGGTAGTGGAAGGCATCCAGCCCCCCTGAGTAGGGGTGGTAGTAGTGACAGGCATCCAGCCCCCCATTAGTAGGGCTGGTGGTAGTGGTAGGCATCTAGCACCCCCTGAGTAGGGGTGGTGGTAGTGGTAGGCATCCAGCCCCCCCCTGAGTAGGGGTGGTAGTAGTGACAGGCATCCAGCCCCCCATGGGTAGGGGTGGTGGTAGTGGTAGGCATCCAGCCCCCCCTGAGTAGGGGTGGTAGTAGTGACAGGCATCCAGCCCCCCATGGGTAGGGGTGGTAGTAGTGACAGGCATCCAGCCCCCCATGGGTAGGGGGTGGTAGTAGTGGTAGGCATCCAGCCCCCCATGGGTAGGGGTGGTAGTAGTGGTAGACATCTGGTACCCCCTGAGTAGGGGTGGTAGTAGTGGTAGGCATCCAGCCCCCCATGGGTAGGGGTGGTAGTAGTGACAGGCATCCAGCACCACATGGGTAGGGGTGGTAGTAGTGGTAGACATCTGGCACCCCCTGAGTAGGGGTGGTAGTGGTGGTAGGCATCGAGCCCCCCCATGGGTAGGGGTGGTGTTAGTGGTTGGCATCCAGGCCCCTATGTGTGTATGTGGCATTGGTGATAGCCATCCCGCCCCTATGGTGCTGCTGTTGCTGGTGTAAGTAATTTCTGCATCCCTATGTGTGTGTGTTATATGTCGGGTACGTGTGGTTTGTTTGTGTGGTGGGTGTCTGACTTACCTTCTGCGCCGTACGCGTCCGTACCAGTTCTGGTAATAGATGTAGAGTATTGGTAGGATCGGCGCAATGGGATTCATGGTTGGTTCGTCTCGTTCGTCTTTCTCGTTGCTTCTCCTCGTCCTTGTGGCTGGCGTGTTCGTCTCGTAGCCATGGATCGTCTTGGGGCGCGAATCGGAGCTTATGTGCGCCTCGCCCGGATCCTTTACGTGCCGTGCGTAGCGACGGGTTCGGCGCGTACGGAAGGCGCATCGTACTAGTCCGGCCGGACGGGGCTGCATTTTGGCTTCCGTGCGACTCGATTCTGCGTTTCCGGATCCGCCTCGGTCGGAGAACAGGAGCTGGATTGGGTGAGTGCGACTGGGTCGGGATCTGGGCAGTTATGCGCATCGTACTTGCTCGTTCGGACGTATGTGCGAATCGGTCGGGAAACACGCATTCGCCTGGTTTTTTCCCCGGGCGAATGGTGTTGGGTGCGCCTCCGACCGGGATCGGAATCGACCCCTATGTCTAAAATATCGACCACAAAGATATCGACAGCTAAAATATCGTAATTTTAAAATTATCGACTATACAAAACTTGAGAAAACATACAAAATTAAACACCATAAATACAAATAAATACATAAACATACATTACATACCAAATTAAATTAAACACATATTTTTTTCAAAGAATAAATACATAACTAAAAATAAATTATAAAATACACTATTAACAACATTTATACATATAAACTTTCATCATATAAAATCATTGTCTTGCATTTCATATATATTATAACACATAATCCAATAATTTTAAACATAAGAAGAGGAAAAAAAATAACTGACTCTTAATTAGCGTTTTCCATATAAGGAAAACAACTTCCAAAACAATTAAAACAATAAAGATTAACCAATAAAATCACACAAGTTTAAAACCTACCAATGAAATTAAACTAACAATTTAATAAACCCAATATAAACCAACAAATCTGACTCTTATTTTACACCTCAAACCAACAAACCTAAAGAAGGAGAAACTGCTGGTTTTCTTCCTGAAGCAAGAACATCATCAAACCAAAACCTCTATAAATCTACTAAAAGTAAGTAAATTAAAATATCCTAAAAAACAGTTAAACTAATGTTCTCTAAATAATAACGTTCATACTCAAATAACTAATTTATATCTTTGTTCTATTTTATATTTCCACTACAGACAACTCTAAACAAAACAACAAAATTACAGAGGACACCCTAAAACAATCCAGCTAATAAAGTAAGTATTGTTCAAAAGGCATTAAATAAACCTGTAAAACACCCACCCAAACCCAAAGT
This sequence comes from Calotriton arnoldi, assembly GCA_963921515.1. NCBI lineage: Eukaryota > Metazoa > Chordata > Amphibia > Caudata > Salamandridae > Calotriton > Calotriton arnoldi. The sequence goes on from CAWUFW010000375.1 coordinate 4,022,301, forward strand.
CCATCCCAAACACCCACCCCATATAAAAATGTTGTAAAACAAATAATAAAATCTACTTTCATTTCTTTTCAGAAAGATAAACTACTTAAGAAGATTCCACACAGAAAGAATCAAAATCATCATTTTCAAGCATCTACATACCAACTTTGTAAGTATATTGTGAAAAAATTTATTTTAACATTAACATATATAACAATATTTTTAATAATTCTTATATACATTTATTATAGAATTTTCACCATCAAAATGACAGAAGGAGCACAATTTATAACATCCCAGAAAGGAAGAAATGTTATTATGTTACATGGGGTATGTCTACACCCAGGAGTAACAAACTGGCCTAAAAGTCAATTGGAAATGTTCTAAATATTATTCCAATAAATGTTACGGTCGTGCTACTACCCGAGAAACAACTGTAATGTACACCAGGGAACATAATCATCCCCCAAATATTACAGAAATTGAAGTTAGAGGTGCACTTGAAAACATCAAAGAGGCTAGCACAAGTTCACAAAGACCCACCAGTGCAATTCTAAAAGAACAGCTGCCTAGAGTCCCCAAAGAAGCAACTGGAAAAATGCCATCCATAGCTTCATTAAAAAGAACCATAGCATGCACAAAAAGGGCTACAACAAATCCCACACCAACTCCTAAAACCTTTGATGAAGTAATAATTCCACCAGAATTAGCTATTACTTTCAATAAAGAACCCTTTATTCTCTATGATAATAAATGCAATGAAAAGAGAATAATAATGTTTGGCACAGCAAACAATTTAGTAAGACTTCAACAAGCTGAGATATGGATGATGAATGGGACTTTCACAATATGTCCCAAAACATTCTTCCAACTCTATACTATCCATGCCCTACATCAAATTTGTAACATTCCCTTTATTTACGCCTTGCTGCCTAACAAACACAATGCAACCTATATAGAAATGCTAAATAAAATAAAACAAGAGACAAATAATTATTTTCCTCACAAAATAATTATAGATTTTGAACAATCTATGATAAACGCTATACTCAAAACATACCCCCATACCTCAATTCAAGGGTGTTATTACCATTTTAATCAATGCCTATGGAGGCACCTACAAAAATCTACACTCTGGGGCCTATTACGATGGCGGGCGGAGGCACCACCGCAGTGCTGGCAGTGGCGGAAAATGCCCTTTTCCGCACTCCATCGGCGGTCCTTGCGCCCGCCGTATTACGATGGGCAAAGATAGCCCATTTCCCGTCCGCTGCGGTGTTCCGGGAACCGCCTGAAATCCCCCTCCACAGCGGTGGAGGACGGAGCCAAAAGGGAGGGACCGCCGTGCGGAATGCGGTTACGACCGCCGGTTGTATTACGATGCCACAAACAGCCCACCACACCGCTGCGGAGAATCCAGCCAATCGAGGATGGCAGTGCCAATACTGCGGATAGCTCCATGTGTTCCTGTCTGCTGGGGAAACGGCGGTCTTTGGCCTTTCCGCAGCAAATCCGACCACCGCGGACGGATTTTCAGCTTTTCCGCCGCTGAATCCTGGAATCCGACCGCTGCCTTAGGGAGTTTCTGGCGGTGCATCCTAATCTGGCCGGCGGTTATGCCGCGGTACCTGCGGGCAGCAGTTTCCCGCTAGCACGGCGGTCGGACTGGTTTCCGACCGCCATCCTAATAGACCCCTTAGTGTAGAGTATGCAACTAACACATCTTTTGCATACCAAATTAAAAAACTAATTGCATTAGCCTATGTACCAGTAACAGATGTTGCTGAACATTATAACCTTCTACTAGAAAGCCCTTTTTACCAACAACATGAGCAACAATTAAGTCCCCTCCTGGACTACTTCGAAGACACCTGGGTGGGCAGACTACATAGATCAGGCCATAGGAGAAAACCCAAATTTCAAATTCCCTGGTGGAACGTCTATACTAGCACACTTAACCAACAAGCCAAAACCAATAACGCTGTTGAAGGTTGGCATAATGCCTTCCAACAAACCACAGGAAGAGTCAGACCTACACTACATAAACTAATAACCTCCCTACAAAAAGAACAAAGCTATCAGGAACTCTGAATGGAGCAATCTGTCACTCAACTCAAACCAAAAACCTCTAAACAAACTAAGCAAATGTACCAATACCTCGAACAGCAAGTTAAACTATACCCTAGTACAAGAGGCCTGGAATACCTAGGAATGATCGCAAAAAGCCTACTTTAAGATATCCATACAAATTAAATACACAATACTTTCCTTTTACTTCATAGCAATACAAAAAAAAATGTATTTATTACCTCACAATTATAATTACTGTGTGTAATATATTTTTCAGACTAAACAATAATATATTTACACACATTAATTATATATGTGAGAAAATAAAACACAACAACAATGAAACATAACATTATTTCCCTCCCACAATTAAATAATTTTCAAAAACTTACCGTGTTTGTTGTTCTCGATCCAAAAGGCCACATCTTCTTAAATAATCCAGTTAGGTTTGAATAAAATATCCATAAAAAGTTTCCCCCAAAAAATGCAAAAATACAGCTGTACCAAAAAACAAATCCTCCTTCGGCAAATCCACAATCCGTAAACCATAAAAAACCCGAACATTTAAAAAAAAAAAAGAAACGCTCCATGAAACCCGAAAAATTAAGTAAGTGTAAAAAAAATATTAGTTAGTAAAACTAATATACACTTCCTTAATAAAAACAACTAAGGGGTCGATTCCGATCCCGGTCGGAGGCGCACCTAACACCATTCGCCCGGGAAAAAAACCAGGCGAATGCGTGTTTCCCGACCGATTCGCACATACGTCCGAACGAGCAAGTACGATGCGCATAACTGCCCCAATCCCGACCCAGTCGCACTCACCCAATACAGCTCCTGTTCTCCGAACGAGGCGGATCCGGAAACGCAGAATCGAGTCGCACGGAAGCCAAAATGCAGCCCCGTCCGGCCGGACTAGTACGATGCGCCTTCTGTACGCGCCGAACCCGTCGCTACGCACGGCACGTCAAAGCATCCGGGAGAGACGCACATAAGCTCCGATTCGCGCCACAAGACGATCCACGGCTACGAGACGAACACGCCAGCCACGAGGACCAGGCGAAGCAAAGAGAAAGACGAACGAGACGAACCAACCATGAATCCCATCGCGCTGATCCTACCAATACTCTACATCTATTACCGGAACTGGTACGGACGCGTACGGTGCAGAAGGTAAGTCAGACACCCACCACACAAACAAACCACACGTACACGACATATAACACACACACATAGGGATGCAGAAATTACTTACACCAGCAACAGCAGCACCATAGGGGCGGGATGGCTATCACCAATGCCACATACACACATAGAGGCCTGGATGCCAATCACTAACACCACCCCTACCCATGGGGGGCCCGATGCCTACCACCACTACCACCCCTACCCAGGGGGTGCTAGATGCCTATCACTACTACCACCCCTACCCATGGGGGGCTGGATGCCTACCACTACTACCACCCCTACCCAGAGGGGGCTAGATGCCTACCACTACTACCACCCCTACTCAGGGGGGCTGGATGCCTATCACTACTACCACCCCTACCCAGGGGGGGCTGGATGCCTGTCACCACTACCACCCCTACCCAGGGGGGGCTGGATGCCTGTCACTACTACCACCCCTACCCATGGGGGTCTGGATGCCTACCACTACTACCACCCCTACCCAGGGTGTTCTAGATGCCTACCACTACTACCACCCCTACCCAGGGGGCTGGATGCCTGTCACTACTACCACCCCTACTCAGGGGGGCTGGATGCCTGTCACTACTACCACCCCTACCCATGGGGGCTGGATGCCTACCACTACTGCCACCCCCACTCAGGGGGTGCTAGATGCCTACCACTACTACCACCCCTACCCAGGGGGGCTGGATGCCTGTCACCACTACCACCCCTACCCAGGGGGGGCTGGATGCCTGTCACTACTACCACCCCTACCCATGGGGGTCTGGATGCCTACCACTACTACCACCCCTACCCAGGGGGTTCTAGATGCCTACCACTACTACCACCCCTACCCAGGGGGGGCTGGATGCCTGTCACTACTACCACCCCTACTCAGGGGGGGCTGGATGCCGGTCACTACTACCACCCCTACCCATGGGGGGCTGGATGCCTACCACTACTGCCACCCCCACTCAGGGGGTGCTAGATGCCTACCACTACTACCACCCCTACCCAGGGGGGGCTGGATGCCTGTCACTACTACCACTCCTACCCATGGGGGGCTGGATGCCTACCACTACTACCACCCCTACCCAGGGGGTGCTAGATGCCTACCACTACTACCACCCCTACCCAGGGGGGCTGGATGCCTGTCACTACTACCACCCCTACTCAGGGGGGCTGGATGCCTGTCACTACTACCACCCTTACCCATGGGGGCTCGATGCCTACCACTACTACCACCCCCACTCAGGGGGTGCTAGATGCCTACCACTACTACCACCCCTACCCATGGGGGCTGGATGCCTGTCACTACTACCACCCCTACCCAGGGGGTGCTAGATGCCTACCACTACTACCACCCCTACCCATGGGGGGCTGGATGCCTATCACTACTACGACCCCTACCCAGGGGGGCTGGATGCCTGTCACTACTACCACCCCTACCCAGGGGGCTGGATGCCTGTCACTACTACCACCCCTACCCAGGGGTGCTAGAAGCCTAACACTACTACCACCCCTACCCAGGTGGTGCTAGATGCCTACCACTACTACCACCCCTACCCATGGGGGGCTGGATGCCTATCACTACTACCACCCCTACTCAGGGGGGCTGGATGCCTGTCACTACTACCACCCCTACCCATGGGGGGCTGGATGCCTACCACTACTACCACCCCCACTCAGGGGGTGCTAGATGCCTACCACTACTACCACCCCTACCCAGGGGGGGCTGGATGCCTGTCACTACTACCACCCCTACTCAGGGGGGGGCTGGATGCCTGTCACTACTACCACCCCTACCCATGGGGGGCTGGATGCCTACCACTACTACCACCCCCACTCAGGGGGTGCTAGATGCCTACCACTACTACCACCCCTACCCAGGGGGTGCTAGATGCCTTCCACTACTACCACCCCTACCCATGGGGGGCTGGATGCCTATCACTACTACCACCCCTACCCAGGGGGGCTGGATGCCTGTCACTACTACCACCCCTACCCAGGGGGGGCTGGATGCCTGTCACTACTACCACCCCTACCCAGGGGGTGCTAGATGCCTAACACTACTACCACCCCTACCCAGGGGGTGCTAGATGCCTACCACTACTACCACCCCTACCCATGAGGGGCTGGATGCCTATCACTACTACCACCCCTACTCAGGGTGGCTGGATGCCTGTCACTACTACCACCCCTACCCATGGGGGGCTGGATGCCTACCACTACTACCACCCCCACTCAGGGGGTGCTAGATGCCTACCACTACTACCACCCCTACCCATGGGGGGCTGGATGCCTGTCACTACTACCACCTCTACCCAGTGGGTGCTAGATGCCTACCACTATTACCACCCCTACCCATGGGGGGCTGGATGCCTATCACTACTACCACCCCTACTCAGGGGGGGCTGGATGCCTGTCACTACTACCACCCCTACCCATGGGGGGCTGGATGCCTACCACTACTACCACCCCCACTCAGGGGGTGCTAGATGCCTCCCACTACTACCACCCCTACCCATGGGGGCTGGATGCCTGTCACTACTACCACTCCTACCCAGGGGGTGCTAGATGCCTACCACTACTACCACCCCTACCCATGGGGGGCTGGATGCCTATCACTACTACCACCCCTACCCAGGGGGGGCTGGATGCCTGTCACTACTACCACCCCTACCCAGGGGGGGCTGGATGCCTGTCACTACTACCACCCCTACCCAGGGGGTGCTAGATGCCTAACACTACTACCACCCCTACCCAGGGGGTGCTAGATGCCTACCACTACTACCACCCCTACCCATGGGGGGCTGGATGCCTATCACTACTACCACCCCTACTCAGGGGGGGCTGGATGCCTGTCACTACTACCACCCCTACCCATGGGGGGCTGGATGCCTACCACTACTACCACCCCCACTCAGGGGGTGCTAGATGCCTACCACTACTACCACCCCAACCCATGGGGGGCTGGATGCCTGTTACTACTACCACCCCTACCCAGGGGGTGCTAGATGCCTACCACTACTACCACCCCTACCCATGGGGGGCTGGATGCCTATCACTACTACCACCCCTACTCAGGGGGGCTGGATGCCTGTCACTACTACCACCCCTACCCATGGGGGCTGGATGCCTGTCACTACTACCACCCCTACCCAGGGGGGGCTGGATGCCTGTCACTACTACCACCCCTACCCAGGTGGTGCTAGATGCCTACCACTACTACCACCCCTACCCATGGGGGGCTGGATGCCAACCACTACTACCACCCCCACTCAGGGGGTGCTAGATGCCTACCACTACTACCACCCCTACCCATGGGGGGCTGGATGCCTGTCACTACTACCACCCCTACCCAGGGGGTGCTATATGCCTACCACTACTACCACCCCTACCCATGGGGGGCTGGATGCCTACCACTACTACCACCCCTACCCAGGGGGTGCTAGATGCCTACCACTACTACCACCCCTACCCAGGGGGGGCTGGATGCCTGTCACTACTACCACCCCTACTCAGGGGGGGGCTGGATACCTGTCACTACTACCACCCCTACCCATGGGGGGCTGGATGCCTACCACTACTACCACCCCCACTCAGGGGGTGCTAGATGCCTACCACTACTACCACCCCTACCCAGGGGGGGCTGGATGCCTGTCACTACTACCACCCCTACCCAGGGGGGGCTGGATGCCTGTCACTACTACCACCCCTACCCATGGGGGGCTGGATGCCTACCACTACTACCACCCCTACCCAGGGGTGCTAGATGCCTACCACTACTACCACCCCTACCCAGGGGGCTGGATGCCTGTCACTACTACCACCCCTACTCAGGGGGGGCTGGATGCCTGTCACTACTACCACCCCTACCCATGGGGGGCTGGATGCCTACCACTAATACCACCCCCACTCAGGGGGTGCTAGATGCCTACCACTACTACCACCCCTACCCATGGGGTGCTGGATGCCTGTCACTACTACCACCCCTACCCAGGGGGTGCTAGATGCCTAACACTACTACCACCCCTACCCAGGGGGGGCTGGATGCCTGTCACTACTACCACACCTACCCAGGGGGGGCTGGATGCCTGTCACTACTACCACCCCTACCCAGGGGGTGCTAGATGCCTAACACTACTACCACCCCCACCCAGGGGGTGCTAGATGCTTACCACTACTACCACCCCTACCCATGGGGGGCTGGATGCCTATCACTACTACCACCCCTACTCAGGGGGGGCTGGATGCCTGTCACTACTACCACCCCTACCCATGGGGGGCTGGATGCCTACCACTACTACCACCCCCACTCAGGGGGTGCTAGATGCCTACCACTACTACCACCCCTACCCATGGGGGGCTGGATGCCTGTCACTACTACCACCCCTACCCAGGGGGTGCTAGATGCCTACCACTACTACCACCCCTACCCATGGGGGGCTGGATGCCTATCACTACTACCACCCCTACTCAGGGGGGGCTGGATGCCTGTCACTACTACCACCCCTACCCATGGGGGCTGGATGCCTACCACTACTACCACCCCCACTCAGGGGGTTCTAGATGCCTACCACTACTACCACCCCTACCCATGGGGGGCTGGATGCCTGTCACTACTACCACCCCTACCCAGGGGGTGCTAGATGCCTACCACTACTACCACCCCTACCCATGGGGGGCTGGATGCCTACCACTACTACCACCCCTACCCAGGGGGTGCTAGATGCCTACCACTACTACCACCCCTACCCAGGGGGGGCTGGATGCCTGTCACTACTACCACCCCTACCCATGGGGGGCTGGATGCCTACCACTACTACCACCCCCACTCAGGGGTGCTAGATGCCTACCACTACTACCACCCCTACCCAGGGGGGCTGGATGCCTGTCACTACTACCACCCCTACCCAGGGGGGCTGGATGCCTGTCACTACTACCACCCCTACTCAGGGGGGCTGGATGCCTGTCACTACTACCACCCCTACCCATGGGGGCTGGATGCCTACCACTACTACCACCCCCACTCAGGGGGTGCTAGATGCCTACCACTACTACCACCCCTACCCAGGGGGGCTGGTTGCCTGTCACTACTACCACCCCTACCCAGGGGGGGCTGGATGCCTGTCACTATTACCACCCCTACCCAGGGGGTGCTAGATGCTACCACTACTACCACCCCTACCCATGGGGGGCTGGATGCCTACCACTACTACCACCCCCACTCAGGGGGTGCTAGATGCCTACCACTACTACCACCCCTACCCATGGGGGGCTGGATGCCTGTCACTACTACCACCCCTACCCAGGGGGTGCTAGATGCCTACCACTACTACCACCCCTACTCAGGGGGGGCTGGATGCCTACCACCAACACCACCCCCACTCATAGGATGGACAATGCATGACACAACCAGCACACTACAACCTAAGGAATGCAAGAATAAGACAATCCCCCCAACACCATGACAAGCGTGTGTAGACTGTGTCAAATGCCTACAACACTGAACATGACTTTGAACATACGTGACCCCCTATCACATGTGTCACACATAAATGTGTGTGGCCTCCACAATGCAAGCAGACCATGACAACTGTGGCAATGGGGTCCAAACCCCCATCATCACAGTGACCAAAAGGTAAGTGTGGGGTCCATAGCTGAAGCACATCTTGAACATTGTGGCAATGGGGTCTAAGCCCCCATCATCACAGTGACCAAAATGTAAGTGTGGGCTCCATAGCTGAAGCACATTTTGAACATTGTGGCAATGGGGTCTAAGCCCCCATCATCACAGTGACCAAAATGTAAGTGTGGGGTCCATAGCTGAAGCACATCTTGAACATTGTGGCAATGGGGTCTAAGCCCCCATCATCACAGTGACCAAAATGTAAGTGTGGGGTCCATAGCTGAAGCACATCTTGAACATTGTGGCAATGGGGTCTAAGCCCCCATCATCACAGTGACCAAAATGTAAGTGTGGGGTCCATAGCTGAATCACATTTTGAACATTGTGGCAATGGGGTCTAAGCCCCCATCATCACAGTGACCAAAATGTAAGTGTTGACATTGAAAAAGCTGCAACTGCCAAACTGCATGGATGATTCCTGGTCACAGAACAACAAACACATCAGTGGCAAAGTAGTGCTTGTGTCCCATAGCAACAAAGATTTGGGGAGGCAAACAGTGCAGTGCAAATAAGACATACCTTTGGCCATGTGCAGACAAACATCACCCATGGGGGCTGACACTGTCAATATTCATCAATGACAGAAGTGACCATCATAATGCAGACCCACATATTTGCACCAATGGGCACACAAATGTAGATATCCTGTGGAGACTGTAGATGTGAGGTGAACAAATACCATACCATGGCAGCAATGGGACACACAAACAATGATCATTGTGCTGACTGATGACCTAGGAGTCCCAGGGACAGAGGTGAAACCCACCAAACAACATACAGCCAATGGCACACTAAAGATATGCCAATGCAGTGGTGCAGATGCACAAACACAAACAGGCAGCCCCACACTGCACATCAAACACAACAGGTGAGGGGGGTGCCAGTGTCCCCAGGCAACCACACAACACATGAGGAGGCCTGAATACCAATTACACAGATGCGCATACAGTGCCACACAAAAGTAACTCATGGATCCAAATCCCCTATGTGGGCAATCAGGCATTGTCAGATGAGAGGGAGCACAAATCACACATGTCACACAAGCATGTAGGAACAGCAACTGACACAGCAAGACACAGACACACCACAGCACTACCCCCAGGGTCCCCACAATGTGGTGACCCTGTGCTGCATGACAATCCCACTGTGATGACAAAGCTAGATGTCGTTCACACTGTGAACCACAGTCATGTGTCCTGAGCAACAAACTACCATCACACCTACACAAGCACAAATCAATCAGCACGGCCAGTAAGCCAAGGCCAACATGGAGGCAGGGGTCTAGCCGGGTAACAACTCTCATCTGCACACACTAAACACCACACACCTCGACCTCCAACAATGTGCAGCAGTGAAGCTCACATGCACTGGTGACATTGCACATGCACCCATGACAATCCCATGGGTGGTGGTGGGAACTAAGGTGCAGAAATACATCACACATGGCCACTCAACAAGACTCCTGAATGTCTGACACACTGCACACTACGCTGTACATGGACATGACGGCAATACCACACCAACCAATGGGATCCCGGCCACAGTCACACACCAATGAAGAAGCCAAGGTCACCCACAAAGAACACACATAGACAACTACCAACATTGCAGCCCTGGCGAGTGCCAGCAGTCACACACACAACGTGTCACAATCACTGAAAGCTAACACAAACTGGAAATTACATGACAGGTGTAAACAACAAGTGCCAAGGGGAATCCTGACTGTGTCCCATCTGTGTTTGCCCACAAACTCAGCCCTAACAGCAAACACACCTATGGGTGACACCCTGATGACCAATAATGTGCCATGCACCCACATCACAGAGAACCCAGGGAGAAGACTTGGGGGGAACATAGGTCAACTCAGCAAGCATCACAAACAGGAACATCACTAGGGATCCCAGCATGCACAGCAAAATGGAAGTGAACACACACAGACATGCTCACACAACACACACCTTGGGCTCAGGCAATGTCACAGCATTACACACTGCCATGAGAGGAAAGCTGTGCCATATGTTGCCTCAGTAGGGCCCCATCATGTCAGCAGAACACTTGGTCACACAGTCAACAATTAGCACGAAATGAAGGCTCCCGTCATATCAGCCTGGTCATGGGAGTGTCAACGAAATCATCAGCACAGATCCAACACACATGTATAGCAAGTTGCACTGACAACACAGATGAGTCCTTCCCCATTGATGACCAAACTTGCATTTCCAGTGGAGATGGCCACACGGTCAGGGAAGTAGACAAATTGAACAATGGCAAGCACAACAGATGTGCAGGGGTGGAAGCCACAGATGTGATATTGCAAATGTAAGTAGGAAATCCCATTGCCAAATATTGAAAACAAGACACCCTCATATGCTGCAAAGGATGACATGGATACACACCAGTATAGGACACATTCCCCCTGGACCACATGGGGTCCTGCACAGTAACACTTCATTTTCCTGATATCAAAAATCACCATCACTGCAGCAAGGGCATGGTTAGCATCATCAACATCATGTACATCAGAAGCAAAACCACTAGAGAACAGAAAGTAGCTTTAATCAGCATATGTGGGTTCAAAAGTCAAAGTCCAGAAAAAAAGAAACAAAGGCCAATGGCCAGTCCATTCTGAGAGTCAAATCAGGGTGACAGTGGCAGATGTCACCCTACGCATGCCTGCACTGCAAGGGACAATCCCCTCGGAGGGGCATACGGGGGGGCAGGCCAGGCACCGCAGGGACAGGATCAGGGCTCACCAGAAGGCGGCAGGGAAGGGGTGGTGGGTGCTGGAGAGCCACTGACAACTGCAGTGGAGGTGTCTGACATGGTGTGTGCCGGCACAACTGGGGGGCATGACTCAGATGGTGTGGGTGCCAGCACGACTGCAGTGGGCCGTGCAGATGTAGTGGACAGGTTCCCCACTGCAGTGCCCAAGTCAGACGGAGTGGTAGTGGACTCCACTGCAGTGCCTACCTCCAGGGGAGGAGAATGGGGTTCAGGTAAGGGGGCAGGACAGAGGGGAGGACACCGTCTCCACACCAGTGGCACAGACATGCGCAGCGGGGGTGTGGTGCCGGAAGAGCAAGTGGCAGGGGGAGAAGGCTGGATCATTTTGGGGATGGTGTATCTGTGGGTGGGGGAACCTGGGGCAGGGTGTGGTGGGGGCACCTGTGGAGTGGGGGCCTGAGGGATGGAGGAAGGAGACTTGGTGCTTGAGCTGCAGGGCGGCGGAGGGGTCTTGCTCTTCCGGGTCCAGGGGGACTTGCGGGTGGGGGCGTCAGTCGGTCTGCGCCTGGGGGAGGGTGTCCGGGGGCGAGGGGCACTCCCCTCCATGTGGGTGGGCTTCCTCTTCCCCCTGAATGCTGTATCAGCTGGATCGGAGGGGAAGAGGCCGAGGTCACTGAGGAAGACCCGCTGTGTCTTTTGGGTTGCAGGTGAGGCAAGGGAAGGGGCCTTGGAGGGAGAGGTAACTGAGGACTGCGTAGTGCTCGTGGATGTGTGTGTGTGTGCCTGGGCCCCATCCCCTGTGAGTGTGGTTTCAGTCCCCTGACTGTGCGTGCGTGTGCGTCTGGATTTTGGCGTGTGTGTCTGTGTGCTGCTTGTGTCTGTGCTGGTGTGTGCCTGTGCCGGTGTGTGTGTGCTTGGGACAGGTAAGGTGCTGGGGAGTGTGGATGGGGCAGAGGTAGGAGGGGTGAGGGACTGTCGGAGGAGGGACACTGCTGCCGTCAGGGAGGAGTCCATGGACCTATTGCCCCTCTGTAGGGCAGACATGCCCGATGAGATGCCCTCCATGAACGACACCAGCTGAGTCAACAGAGTGGTGTGTGCATGGAGGACACTCAGCATCGCTGTCTGCCCTACATGGAGCTGGCGAAGAAGGTACACAGACTCCTCACTCAGGGCAGCAGGGGACACAGGGGCAGGGGGTGCGGTGCCTGGCCCGAAGGAGACACGCTCCCAAACATGGGAGCCTCCACGGACCACGGGAATGGGAGCCGATGGGAGGGCGGTGGTGGTGGTGGTGGCGGGGACAGCAACACTAGCTGGGGTGTGGTGGCTGCTGACACCCGCCTCCACAAGGGAGTCATCCTCCGAGCTGCTGTGGTCCTCAGCTGAGGTGGATGCTGCTGAGGACTCTTCGGTGTGGCTCCCCTCGCCCTCCGTGCCACTGGGTCCCTCCGACCACTCCTCGGCTGCTGACCCAGTCTGGCTCTGCGGCTCCTCCTGGTCCGTGGAGCTGTCCCCTCCTGTGGCCGTGGATGTATCTGCAAACAATAGGGAAACAGACAGACATCAGTCACCTGCACCGAACGCACACACCACAGTAAGTACAGCACATTACAGAGCAAGCCCTGGCATCCTTAGTTGAACATTGCCAAAAGTGCCCAAACAGAGTAGGAGAAGCCAATTGTCAGTCTGATGGTCAACCATGGCACTCACATCCCTCCTGGCCTTGCACCCATCTGTCTGGTGTCTGTTGGATGGCAATACCCCAGTGTGGACACATGCACCACCTACACAGTAGTTGGACAGTGCAGAGAACACGGTGAAGCATGTGAACATGCACACATCACAACTCTTGCCACTGAGTCAGTACAGACGTCCGGATAAAGGGATGCCCAGAGTCAATTTAGAAATGCATGTGATGCATACCAGCGACAGACACCATGATGCACCCATGTCCTGATAGTCATTGCCACAATGGTGTGCATGTAGCACATGTCACTCCCCTGCAGGATCACTCATACGAAGTTTCATGCCATGGCACAGGCATGCCTGCTAAGTCATACATCACTGTCTCCAGTCACATGGGCAGGGCAGCCAGACAACAACAGTCTGCACTGTGTCACAATAGTAGGTCATGGGGAATGCAAGTCCTGGGGCTGAACAAGTGCACATGTACATCCCCCACACACCACATCATCTGAACCCTTATCTGTCCACGTCATACCAATTGGACATATGGGAGACCTGTAACACAACCCTCTGAACCTGAGCACCTCACAATCTGCTGTGAATGTTAAACAGCTGCCTGAACTTCACATTTGCATACCCCAGACTGCACGGTCAGGTGATCAAACACCTATGTGTCACACAAGTATCGTCTCCTATGGTCACATCTCCGGTGGCATGCTGAGCCCCAACCGAGAAACACCCCAGTAGTCGTGACAACGATGCCACAGCACACTGACACAGAGGCAGACACCTGAGGGGACATATCACTGAGCACAACGTGTCAGCTGATACACGTGAGTGGGAGTACAGAGTGTAGTGTATGGCCTGGAGTAGGCATGACTGTCCTGCCCCACGTGAATGAGGGATGAGCCCTGGACAGTAGGCAGGTGGCTAAGTATGTGTGACACACGTAATATACACACCCCTGGGGCCCAAACATTGTTCCCACCTGCAGCATGGGTGTGTGCCAGATACCCCAGGCACATGTGGTGGATCAGCTCAGCAATTGGACCACATATCAAAGTAACACGCAGATTACATGTCAGAACACAGGCATTGTGTAAGCAATGGACCCAACCATGATGCCCACCACAGAGTTAGGGGAACAAATGCTGTCCCCCACCTTGAGCTAAGCAAAATGCAAGGACACAGTACCCAGGTGACACAATTCCCTGACTGTAAGGGCCACACCTGGGTATCAGATGAGGAGTGGGCAGTGCACAATTGAGGGACATGGGTCCTGGACCACATGACTGATGTACTGTGGAAGTTTAACCAGGCCAGAGGAGGGCACATAGCATGGCAGACAAAGTTCACAATGCAGTCATGGACTCACCCCCTCCTTGCTGCTGTCTGGCCTTCAGCTGCCCATCCAGATCAGGGAAGACCACCGCCAGGATCCTGAGCATGTGGGGGGTCAGTGTCCGGTGTCCGCCCCTCCTCCGAGGAGGCGACAGCTTCAGCTGGACCCGTGCGATCCTCCGGGTCCAGCCCCGAAGGTCCTGCCACCTCTTCTGGCAGTTGCGGATCCGGCGCTTGTAGACCCCCACGGATCTCACTGCCCGGACGATGGTCAGCCATATCTGCTGCTTCTGGTGGGCATCAACCTGTGAGGATGACAAAGTGAAAATGCCATTACTACACATTCAACATATCCGTGCATTACACATTTGGATATACATGTCTCAATCAGAGGGGCACATGATGTACACAGGCAGTGCAACGATGGCTATGGACAGTTTGCCAGCAGTTACTACATGGTATCATTGCCTGGGAAGTAAAACCTTGTTTAAATGCACTGTCACTGCACTATACCTGTTCAGTGCATGTAACTACACACTATGGGGGGTGACAACTACTCAGTGAGCCTGCTAGCCAGTGGCGTGCACACTGTAAGTCTTGCTAGTCAGACAACATGCACATTTAGTAAGGCAGTGGACAGCACACTCACCTGCTCCCCTGCTTTCCCATACAGCTTGCTGTACTGTGGAAGGAGGCTGTCCAGCAGGGCCTGGTTCTCCTCAGTGCTGAAGGCTGGGGCTCTCTCCACAGTACGTGCCATTGCAGGATCCAGAGGGTGCAGATACAGCAGCAGTGGTGGTGGCAGATGTCGTCCTGGAGCATGTAGTGCAGGCAAGTGAGCTCTCAGGGGAACAGCCAGCATTATATGTGTGCTGAGGCAGATACTGTCCCATGTGTCCAAAGTGATAGGTCCAAGTCGTTTGCATCTTCTGAATCTGGCCAATCCATGGAATTGCACCACTTACACACGCCCACAGCATCCTTCAAAAGTTCAACTTCATGGCACCCATGAATTTGCAACATTGTTGTGTGTGACCAACTGAATTTACAGCATCAGACTCGTTAAAGATTTGAAAACGCGTCCGTTGCCAGGCCAGGCCATAGCCAATGGGTGCGCACCGATCGGTCCATTGCTGTACAACGCGTATTGCGAATACAACGCGTACCCGCTCACATTGTATGCAATTGCCAATCCGTGCGCACCGATCGGCCCATTGCTGTACAACGCGTACCCGCTCACATTGTATGCAATGGCCAATGTGTGCGCACCGATCGGTCCATTGCTGTACAACGCATACATCGGTTGACAACGCGTACCCGCTCACATTGTATGCAATGGCCAATGCGTGCGCACCGATCGGTCCATTGCTGTGCAACGCGTACCCGCTCACATTGTATGCAATGGCCAATCCGTGCGCACCGATCGGTCCATTGCTGTACAACGCGTACCCGCTCACAGGTAGGTGCTGGACATTAAACTTAATTAATTTACTATTCCCACTCCAATAAGGATTGAACTAATGTAAATGCTGGACACTAAACTTAATTAAATTACTATTCCCACTCCAGTCAATATTAAATTGGGGTAGGTGCTGGGCACTAAATGTAAAAAATGTAATATTCCCACTCCAGTCAGGATTACATTGGGGTAGGTGCTGGACCTTAAATTTAATTAATCTACTATTCCCACTCCAGTCAGAATTAAATTGGGGTAGGTGCTGGACATTAAACTTAATTAATTTACTATTCCCACTCCAGTCAGTATTAAAGTTAGGTAGGTGCTGGACACTAAACTTAATTAATTTACTATTCCCATTCCAGTCTTTATTAAAGTGGGGTAGGTGTTGGACACTAAACTTAATTACTTTACTATTCCCACTCCACTCAGGATTAAATTGAGGTAGGTGCTGGACACTAAATTTAATTAATTTACTATTCCCACTCCACTCAGTATTAAATTGGAGTAGGTGCTGAACACTATACTTAATTAATTTACTATTCCCACTCCAATGAAAATAAATTAGAGGTAGGTGCTGGACATTAAACTTAATTAATTTACTATTCCCAATCCAATAAAGATTAAATTAATGTAGATGCTGGACACTAAACTTAATTACATTACTATTCCCACTCCAGTCAGTATTAAATTGGGGTAGGTGCTGGGCACTAAATGTAAAAAATGTAATATTCCCACTCCAGTCAGGATTACATTGGGGTAGGTGCTGGACCTTAACTTTAATTAATTTACTATTCCCACTCCAGTCAGAATTAAATTGGGGTAGGTGCTGGACATTAAACTTAATTAATTTACTATTCCCACTCCAGTCAGTATTAAATTTAGGTAGGTGCTGGACACTAAACTTAATTAATTTACTATTCCCACTACAGTCATTATTAAATTGGGGTAGGTGCTGGACACTAAATTTAATTAATTTACTATTCTCACTCCAGTCATTATTAAATTGGGGTAGGTGTTGGACACTAAACTTAATTAATTTACTATTCCCACTCCAGTCAGTATTAAATATGGGTAGGTGCTGGACACTAAAGTTAATTAATTTACTATTCCCACTCCAGTCAGGATTACAGTGGGGTAGGTGCTGGACACTAAGGGGCCGATTCCGATTCGGGCCGGAAATCTCTCTGGCCGAGCCGGACCCGGAGAGATTCCCGACCGAATCGGACCCTAGCAGCCCGACCGAACGAGTACGATGCGTCCGTATGCTATCGTACTCGAGTCGGTCGGACTCCCATTGAAGTCAATGGGAGTCGGTCGTACAACGCGTACGCGGGCTCCCATTGCCTCAATGGGTGCGAGGTGAACAAGGGCGCCCCCTACAGCGGGTACGCGGCGAAGCGACTCGCGCCGTACATGCACAGGTAGGGGGGACCCATGCGTCCCCCCTGTGTGCGACTCGCGCGGCTACGCGTACAGGGGGTCCGACACGGACCCCCAAAGTACGGCTCTGACTGCTTCTTGGAGCCGGACTGCGCGAGTCGGTCAGACTCCTCGAGGTGCGCATCGTACTTACCCGGCCGGGGAACGTCTCTATTGCGCGGTGCGAGTCGTGTCCGTGCGAGTCGGTCGGAGCGGTCGGGTCCTGCGAACGAGTCGGTCGGAGTGATCGGGTTCTGCGAACGAGTCGGTCGGCGATTTCGCGAGCGCACGCATCGTACTCGCTCGCCCGAACGCACGTACGAATCGGTCGGGAAATAGGGCTCCGAATCGGATCCGGTTAAGCCGAATCCGATTCGGAGCCCTACCAGCCGAGATCGGAATCGGCCCCTAAATTGAATTAATTTACTATTCCCACTCCAGTCAGGATTAAATTAATGTAGGTGCTGGACACTAAACTTAATTAATTTACTATTCCCACTCCAATCTGTATTACATTTGGGTAGGTGCTGGACACTATACTTAATTTTTTAAATATCCCCACTCCAGTCAGTATTAAATTAGGTAGGTGTGGTAAACTAAATTTAATTAAATTACTATTCACACAACAATAAATATTACATTAATATAAATACTAAATTATAAACTTAATTATTGAAATAATAACACTACAAACACTATTAAATTATTAAACTTGCATAAAAATACCCATATCTTATTAAAAATTACTTATTATTAAATTACTTCTCTCATTTAACAACTATAAAATACACATAACACTCCTAACTAATATTTAATAAAACTTTTTATATATATTAATTACATTTATTTTTAAAAATTATAATGTATTTTTTTTAAATAACATTTTTTTAATCAGTCCCCACCATTATTCCCTATAAATACCAAACTGCTCTCAAAAATTATTTCATTTCAAAAATTTTAATTAAAATTTAATGAAAATTTTTAATTAAGTACCAAGTGGTCTATTACGATGGCGGGCGGACTGTGTCCGCCCGCCACTGCAACGGCAAACGGGACCAACCGCAAGAGGTGCAGCGGGCCCGCAATGGCAATTAGGATGCCACCGCCACGGTGGCGGTGGCATCCCGCATATATTGCTTTGCGGCAGGCGGTGCTGTAAGCAGCACCCGCCACAATGCAATATATGCATGTTGTGCATTGGCATGCACACCGAGACAGGCACCGTGCGGTGCCTGCCACCTTGTCCATGCCAGTGTTGGGGGGTACCATAGGTACACTCCAAGTGCAGCCCCCCACCCCCCTGGGGGCCCACAACGGGCCCCCTAAGCGAAAACCGCATGCCTTTCCATGGCGAACTCTCCGCCATGGAAAGGCATTGAAAATGCCACATGCTAATATGGATGGCGGTGCCTGCAAGGCACCGCCACCATATTATGGGCCTTTTCCGCCCGGCAATCGGGACCATTGCCTACCGGCGGAAAAGCGGTACCCCCGTCATGCTAATGTGGCGGGGGTAAAAGGCCGTCCGGCGGGGTGTTTTGGCGGGCGGATCGCCACCGCCGGTTGGGCGGTGGCGATCCGCCCGCCATGCTAATAGGCCCCCAATTTTTTTTACATTGAACAAAATTTTAATATTACAAATATTTTTTTTAAACACTCCCCACCCTCATCCACTATAAAACCAACATCCCAATGCTAAAACATATATATTAAATTTCAGAAATATAGGGGTAGATTACGATGGCGGTCGGAAAAACATACCGACCGCCATGGTAGCGGCAAAAAACCGCCCGCATGGCCAACGGGAAAAACGCCAGATACATTACGATGAACCGGCACAATAATCCGTCCGCGGCGGCGGGAGACAACGAAAAACCGCCCGCACTCGCCGGACCAGCTGAAAATCCGACCGCAACGGCCGGATACTCAGCGGAAAAGCCAAGAACCGCCGCCATGCACACGGAGTAACCGCCCGTGACATTATGACATCCCCGCTACCACCATGGTACCTACCTATGAATCCGACCGCATCGTGCACGAACAGTGATGAATCCGATAGGCGGCGGAAGGGCTGCAGCATAGCCACCGCTGCCGAGGAACCGCTGCGGAGGAACCGCAAAAAAATGGCGGACGTAAAAAATATGAAAAAAAATACAAACAATGCACACACTGAAGTAGACCTGTCCCAATACAAACCAAAAGTGCCCAATGACAACAGCCCCAGAAATTTCAAAATAACCAATCACAGGACAACACACACAACACACCTGACAGCAACATACCAGCTTGCCACACCCCCATAGCCGAGCATAAAACCAGCCCCTCCCTGACCACAATCCTTTGCTACACTCCACAACTGAAGGTCCCAACCCCAGAGAACAAAGGAGAGGCAAACCTGCACACAGCACCACCACAACACACACACCACCTACACCACCCACACCACCCACAACACCCACACAACTGCACCACAGAACATCTGCACAGCACACACCACGGCACCACACAAAATGCCAAAATTCACTGATGCAGAGCTTGCAGTCATGGTAGATGAGATAATAAGAGTTGAACCACAACTCTATGGCAACATGGTCCAACACACCCCATTAGCCACAAGAACCCAAATGTGGGTGAGGATAGTCAATAAGGTCAATGCAGTAGGGACCACCCCCCGCAACAAGCAGGAAATACAGAAGCGGTGGCATGACCTGAAGACCGTGGTGAAGAGGAAGAGGGCCAAGAACCGTCAGCTGGCTGACGGGACTGGTGGAGGCACTCCCATCCCACCCAAACCATACAGTCCGTGGGAGGAGAAGGTCCTTGGAATCCTACATCCAGAGAGTCTTGAAGGAATCCGCGGGGACTGGAAGCTGGTAAGTACAAACCAATGTATATCATCACATTGCCATGTACAGCCTTGCACAAATTCAAACCTACAACCCCTAGGCCAAAGGACATTCGTCTGACCCACAATACCCAAAACAGGTCACACAGATGTAACCACCACTCAACCTGAAAAAGCACAAAGCTAAACAAAACCAACTGGGATGCATGTGTACAGACAAAAAGCACTACAACACACACCAGGCTCCCATCTCCCACCCCTCAGCAGGATGGAGCACCACACCCAGAAGCATGTGTCAGCCATTGAACGCTCCCCCACCACCTAACAGGTAGGTAGCCATCTTCACAGGGATGGGGAATGTGTATCTGGAGGCAGCACTACAACTCCCAACAGGCCCCCCTCTCACACCCCTCAGCAGGTTGGAGCACCCCACCCAGAAGCATGTGTCTGTAAGTAAAAACCAAAGTGACACTGCACAGGTAATCAGACAGTGCATGCACACCACCATCACTCAACAAAAGCATTGAGAGACATGACAACATGAGGCTCTACTTCACCCAAAAATAGAAAAGAAAAGCACAGCCATTGACAGGATGCAGACAGCTCAGCGTATGTAACTGTGACAGAAACAGAACTGTGACTCTCAACAAATATGTCTAAGCAAACGGGCCTCTGACATGCATCACCCAGACTTCCCTCTGTAGCGTACATGGGTGCTGATCATGAAGGACCATGGGAAAACCAAACTAGCATGATCTGCTGTATAAAGAAATACAAGCACAGGACATGTCAACGGTATGCATGTGATGACAATGGCTAGTCCATGCACACAGGTAATGTCTGCCAGGCAGAGTGATCAGCAAAGATGCTGAACATCAACTTGTAGTCATGCCAGTTGTCAGATGAAAACCTCACATTGAAATCACCAATACTAGACGTGTGGCATGCTAACCAATCACAGGTCACACCATTGTGAAATGATGAATGTAACTCCACTTCATGGCATGAGGCACATCACTGTGCAGACATACAATGTGTGAAAAAGGCAACTGTGTGTAGCATAACATGTAAATAAGAGACATCAAACACAGCAACCCTGAGGTGTGTAAGGCAATTACCATCTACTTCCTGTCCCACAGGTGACCAACAACTGACTGCAGAGGACGACAACCTCAACCAGCACAGCCAGTCACCAGCTCCCGAACATCTCCCCTCGGATGCAGACTCCCTGGATAATGATGAGGAGGAGGACCAACCCGGACCATCTGGTGTGGCAGGGCGTAATGTGTCCCAGGACCCCACAGCCCCACCACCCTCAGCAACAACATCAACGCAGAGCCCTGCTGCAACGACCTGTGCCACCACCACCTCCACCACCACTACCACTACCACTGCTGCCTGCAACACTCGCCCTGCTCCACAGGCCAACCAGACCACAACAACTGCGGAGGTACGGGAGAGTAGGCCGGTGCCCACAGGAGGGAGGCAACAGGGCCGTGACAGCAGGCCAGGTGTGAGGACAAGGCTGACCCAAAGGGAAGAAGACCCTGGCACTGAATCACTGGCACACATTCACAGAGTTGTGGGGGCCTACGAACACGCCCAGGGACAGTTGAGGCAGGCTCAGCAGGATGCCCATGAGCAACAACAGATGCTGCGCTCAATTGACAACCGCATGGACCAACTCGTGGCCTGCATGGGCCAAATCAGGGACCTCCTGGGCCAGCTAGTGGGGGTCCTCAGGGACAGGCATGCGGCACCGCCAACACCTACAGCTCCCTCCGTTGTGACGCAGGATGACAGACCCCCATCCTCCCCTGCGTCCAGCGAGCATGGGGACTCATCAGACACCACTGGCCATGCACCTGTGTCCCCCCCTGCCAAAAGAGCAAGGGGCCGCCCGAAAAATTCATTGGGAGCATCCCGTGGCAAAGCACCTGGCAAAAGCCAGTCAAGTAGCCAGCCATGATGGCACCCCTCTTCACCCTGCTGTGTACCCTGCAGACTGTCCCCACACACAATGCCGTGGGAATGGCAAATGACTGTTGGACTGTGTTACCATACTGATCTAGTGTATACTCTATTGTCTCATCTACCATCACTGACAAATCTGTTATTCACCATTCACACATCTACATCACATGTATCCACTGTAAATAAACACTAATAACGCACCAATGTAGTTGTCACTGTTCCATGTTCATCACAGTATGTTAACTCACACCCATGATTACAATGTCACAGGAGCAGGGATACTCCGCAGGCAAGTAGAGGCTGAAGGGACCTAGGAAAACACAACAGAACATCAGTTGCTACTCAGGTGGTGGACTAACAACCATCACACAACACAGCACATCAAGGTACGACAATCTGCACATGTCACAAGGAGCAACTGTACCAACATAGACATCAAGTAGCTGTGTCAAAAGATCCCTTACCATACACATCTGCAGCCAGCACTGACTCTGCAACATGCTGTAGTCACAAAACTCACATACACATATTCACCAAGCACAACATCATCAGACAACAGCCAGTATTGACATTGCCACTGACCATCAAGTGAAGTAGTTGTTGATGAGCTGCTGACGCTGTCCAACACCTTCCTCCTCTCCACTATCCTCGTCACTTGACGTTTGGGTGTTTGCAGGTGGGGGCTGTGGCTGGTCATCATCATCCTGGATTAAGGGGATCCCCTTCCGCAGGGCCACGTTGTGTAGCATGCAGCATGCTACCACTATCTGACACACCTTGACGGGTGAGTACTGCAGAGCCCCTCCGGTCTTGTCGAGGCATCGAAAACGCGATTTCAGGAGTCCAAATGTTCGCTCAATGACCCGACGTGTCCTCCCATGGGCATTGTTGTAGCGCACTTCAGCTGGTGTCCTGGGATTGCGAAGTGGACTCAGCAACCAAGGTCCGTTGGGATATGCAGAGTCACCTAAGTGTGAAAGACACATACAGATTGAGTGTCTAACATGTGTCCGAGGACAGCATGGCACACAAACAGCACACGACTCGACCCTTTGTACTCACCCACAATCCATGCCCGCTCCGGCGCCAGATTGGCCATCAGCTGTGGTAAAATGCTGTTGCGCATTATGTGTGAATCGTGGGCTGATCCTGGAAACTTTGCACAGACGTGTGAGATGACCATATCTGCCTGGCACACCACCTGCACATTGATGGAATGATAATGTTTCCTATTTCGGTAAATATGCTCCCGTGCTTGGGGTGGAATCAAGGAAACATGTGTGCCATCTATTGCACCAACTACATTAGGAACGTGTCCAAGTGCATAAAATTCGCCCTTCACATCCGCCAACTCATGTCGCCTGGGGAAATGTATGAATTGGTCCCTGTGTTGCATCATAGCCAACAGGACATCACGTAGCACCATGCTAAATGTTGGTTGGGACATCCCCCCTGCAATGCCCACAGTTTGCTGGAAGGATCCCGTAGCCACGAAATGTAGGAATGCCATCACCTTTGCCGTTGCCGTGAGTGCTGTTGGGTATGTCCTGCGTGGAAGCAGGTGTGGCTCCAATATTGCACAAAGTTCCAGGAGGTTTGTCCGATCCAGACGGAATCGCCTTATGATGTCGGTATCCTCCATGTTAGCCAGCAGGGTGAAGGTACGAAACACATTAGGTCGCCTCCTAGGTGAGATGAAAGGGGACACGTCATAGCAACATAAATTAGGATGTGCACAAATTCATAAAGTCTGTCCTGTCACGGCGCTAACATTGACTGTCATCCCTGAAAGCACACAGTGCAATTCAGTGTTGTCCCAACATGAGACAGATTAATTGTACAACTGTCATGGATGTGCACAGTCAGTAGACACAATACGAACACTGTCTATGTGAATGCCAAGAGTCACATATCGAGCTGAGGTGGACTCAGCCTTGGGTGTACATGACACAGGACATGTGTGAAGCAGAGACACTGCTGGCTTCCACGTTGCTGCTGTACCTGCCACACCTCCTTGGCCAATAATTGCAGGGGACACATCAACAACACAATGTGGATAGATCATTGGGATTGTCTTTGTACTCAGTGCCACTTCGAACACACTCAAATTCAATGACATTCACATCCCAAACCCATACATGTGCCAATGTCATCAGTACACAGGCCATATCTGCTGCTGACTTGAATACAAAGTCGGACAGTGACAGATGATGTCACGCCTGTGCAGAGTATGTGTACCACTGTAACAGGCCACCATTACCCCACTGCCCAATACTCTCTACAAGCACACAGATAGCCAATGTGGCACACATTAACAATAGATGAGGGACGTGATCAGCAGGGCCTGTATGCACCCTTAATCTTCCCCCATTTTGGACATTTACATGCAGCATCAAGGAGGGACTGCCCAAGGACACATGTGCACCACAACACATACCATGGTGATACACATCCAGCTGTTTCAAGACACAACAGTGCCACAACACAAACATACAACACTACATGGACAATACCAAGCCAGTATGCCAACAAGTCTACGCATGAACATACTGTATGCATGACATATGGACAACTGGCTCAGACACCTGACACCAGTGGATGTAATTTTACACCACATGTCCCAAAGGACATGCATCCTGACCCTCATTCCACACAGGCTGTCAAGCCCAACACAGCATACAATCAATATCCCACATCTAACAAACATGCTGGCTGTGCATGAGTAGTGGGACACTGGTACCTCACATTGACCAAATGTCGGAGTTGGATGAGTGTCACAGGCACAACAGTCAAGGTACATCTCACCTGTCTTGGGTGCCCACTCCATCCTGATACACCAGCAGATGTGATCCACCCACACAGTGCTGGAATAGATGGTGAGCAAGGATGGCTAGCACCCCATAGCATGCACATACACTAGTGTTGGTGGCAACACACTGCACACGTGTGCCACTTGTGCTGACCATCCAACATTGCAGACAATTCCCGCTAATCAGTGCACACACATTGCACAGGCAAAACTGGACACCCATAGCCTGTGGACAAATGTCGCATACTATATTCCATACAGTTAGCACAATCCACAACCGTGCATGCAGTCCATCTGCCAACGCAACATTCCTGATGTGAACAATGGACATGCACTGGTGGCAGGTGAGTAGCACCGGAACACAGCACAACACTCAAAAACATAGTTTAGCTAAGCACCATTGTTGAAATGTACATGTCACTGATTCACATACAACAGTCCAAACAACATGAGCACAGACCTGACACTACCACATAGGTCCCTGTGGTTACAGGTGGCAGACATGTAGCAAAGACATCTGCTCTGGCCGTCTACCCAAGTGACAAACAATAATAATGCAACGGATGCCAGGTGTGGTGCTGAAGTACTCGTCATCCTTTAGCAGGTCGAGCCCCCCCCTGTACATGTGGACATTCACTGCAGGAGTTGCCAGTGTGTACAAAGACATAACATGCGGCATGTAATTGGTCTTAGCAATAACACAACAGGGTGACATCTGTTTCCAATGATGACAGTCATGCTGAATAAATGAGTTCATCTGGGTTTTCAGTGTAACACATGGGCTCAGGTGAGATAGTGGTCAGCATGGGTGGCAGATACGACATTGTGTGTAAATATTTCTCAACATAATGGAGTACAGTGTTCCATTTGGTGTGAGACGTTACACAGTGGCTGACATTTGTGACAGGAGACCATATCAATGTTATCCAGTGCCATGTGCCACTGTACGTATCCACTGTGCGTAATACAGTAATGACCATTGATCCACACACAACAAGAACTGTCCGTAGGTGCCTTAAACGTGCCCCATAAACACAATGACGCACAGAGTGTATGATGTGATGCTGCATATTCCCCATAGCGGACGCACATACTGTCCGTGAATTGGGTGGCGGAGCATGCCAACCACCATTTGTACCTGTGTCGATGCCCACCACTGACGCAAGTGTTTCATGTGCTGCACATGACACATTGGTGTTAGTGATGGCCCTCTACATAGCTGCAGATGGCGTTTGTCATGCTCCACCAGCCACATCCCGGTCACCCATGTCACTCTATGGCAATCAAACAGCGGTAGCGCCGGCCACGACCCCACGGTGTGTCACCGCCATGAACCATGCCCTTGCAGCCAATGGGGACCGCTATCGTGGTGGCATGATGCAGATTCAAAAATCGCGGTAGGCGTGCTCCGCCCCCAGCGGATGCGGAGATAGGATGCATTTGTAAGATGCACCACCGCGGTAGCGCCGGCCAGGACCCCGCGGTGTGTCACCGCCATGAACCATGCCCTTGCAGCCAATGGGGACCGCTATCGCGGTGGCATGATGCAGATTCAAAAATCGCGGTAGGCGTGCTCCGCCCCCAGCGGATGCGGAGATAGGATGCATTTGTAAGATGCACCACCGCGGTAGCGCCGGCCAGGACCCCGCGGTGTGTCACCGCCATGAACCATGCCCTTGCAGCCAATGGGGACCGCTATCGCGGTGGCATGATGCAGATTCAAAAATCGCGGTAGGCGTGCTCCGCCCCCAGCGGATGCGGAGATAGGATGCATTTGTAAGATGCACCACCGCGGTAGCGCCGGCCAGGATCCCGCGGTGTGTCACCGCCATGAACCATGCCCTTGCAGCCAATGGGGACCGCTATCGCGGTGGCATGATGCAGATTCAAAAATCGCGGTAGGCGTGCTCCGCCCCCAGCGGATGCGGAGATAGGATGCATTTGTAAGATGCACCACCGCGGTAGCGCCGGCCAGGACCCCGCGGTGTGTCACCGCCATGAACCATGCCCTTGCAGCCAAAGGGGACCGCTATCGCTGTGGCATGTTGCAGATTCAAAAATCGCGGTAGGCGTGCTCCGCCCCCGCGGAGGCGGTCATTGGATGCTTTTGAAGAAGGCTGACCTGGAACACCAATGGCAGAAGACTATGACCACTGAAACGAGTCCAGGGCCCTATATATGTGTGGAAGGGAGCACCACATTTCCACTGCTCACAGAGCCTGCTGCCTGGGACCCCTCACCTGCTGCTGCCTCCAGGGACTGCTGCCTGGGACCCCTCACCTGCTGCTGCCTCCAGGGACTGCTGCCTGGGACCCCTCACCTGCTGCTACCTCCAGGGACTGCTGCCTGGGACCCCTCACCTGCTGCTGCCTCCAGGGACTGCTGCCTGGGACCCCTCACCTGCTGCTGCCTCCAGGGACTGCTGCCTGGGACCCCTCACCGCCCACTGCCGCCGCTGACGTCTCATGTCCACAGTGATGGCTAGGACAGAGAAGATCCGTGCCAGTCCATTTACAAGCGAGGAGCTGGATGTCCTGGTGGACGAGGTGCTGACACACTACCCACGGCTATATGGTGGCCCAAATGTTGTGGTAAGTCTCCAACAGTGGGGGTGTGAGTGCAAGGGGGGCACACATGTAGTCGATCAGATGGTCTATGTGCCTGAGAGTGTGGGGTTGTGTAATGCACTGGCTGACATGCTGTTTCCTAGTTGTTAAGGGGGTGTGTGCAACCCACACATTAAATGCATGGACATGAAGGGTGGATGGACATGTGTTGTGTACACATCCATATGGTGTGACAGCTATCTGGTGATGCATGTTTCGGGACAGTTATTGTTCATGTGACTGTTTGTGTGGCTCCTCGCTGTCCATCTCTGTGTGATTCTACCTGGCATGGACTGTCCACGCCCAATGTGACAAGGACACATCACTGACTGTACAGAGTGTGATACGTGTGTGGTTGGCATGAGTGTACATCAATGACCCATATCTGCCGTGTGGAGATGAGTCTGTGTCATGCCACTGTTCAGAGAGAGAGGTTTTACCATGAGAGTGTGTCACTGATATTTTCCCCCTCTTGTCTCCCACACCTGCAGCTCAAGGTACACCAGCGTAAGTGTGGAGGTCCATTGCAACCAAGGTGCGGGCTCTGGGAGTGTCAAACCGCCGGCGCACCCACTGCCACAAGAGGTGGGACGACATATCACGACTGGCAAAGAACGTTGCCGAGATGACACTGGGGATACTCCCTCGCAGTGGCAGGTTGTCACGACGCAGCTTGACACCACTGATGTGCCGCATCTTGGCTGTGACACAGCCTGAGCTGGACGCACGTTTGAAGGAGCATCAACAGCAAGCTAGGGGTGAGTATTCTGTGAAGGTTGATTTTGTCTGTGAGTGGCTGCATGTGTACCAAGCCTGTACCTGCGCTGGTGTACGTGATGTGGTTACTGTGATGCAGTGGGTTGTAAGTGGCCCCTGTGCTGGGTGTGGCAGTCACGGATTTTACATACATGCACTTACTGATGTTTTTCCAATCCTGGGAATTTCAATGGCATTGTGGGTGGTGTGCTGCAGGCCTGGTCCATTGGTGTTAGTGTTTGTACGCCCCAACATGCATGATGTTGTGCTGTCTGCCCATCACATGGCTCAGCTATGCCGTGTTTAGATGTTTGTACGCACTGTTTGAGGTAGTGAAGTGTGTCTGCATGGTGAGAATGCACGGGGTGGCCTGCAACATGTAGACTTTGTCATCCTCAGTGTTGCTTTGCTTGAATATGTTTGTCCTGTTGCTGTCACTTTGCTGACCCTACATGTCTCTCTGTTATGCAGCATCTCCCGTGGGCACGGAGGGACAGGGGACGGACACCAGTGGAGGTGAAACAAGCACAACAGCTGCACAGGATCCCAGTGACACAGATGTGACCAGCGCCTCGGAGGGGGATAGGAGTATGCTGGAGGAATCACAGCCCAAGACGCAAAGTTCAACATCATCTGATGACGGCGGTGGTGCAGACATCTTGGAGGACACAGGGAACGGAGAGTCTGCTACATCTTCCAGCACACAGCGTGCAGTGCCCACCCTCCCAGCCACTTCCTCTGTTGCTGCCCGTGTTCGCACCACAAAGAGGGGAAGAGTGTCCTTCATTCCAGGCACCGCTGCCCCTGCCCCTGTGCCCCCTGCTGCCATCAGTGCAGAGTGTGTGGACCTTATGCGCCAGCTGTGTGTGGGGCAGACATGGCTCCTCAATGCATTGTCAGACCACGACCGCAAATTGGCAAAGGTGTTAGCTTTCATGGAGGGCATACATTCAGACGTGGGTGGGCTGCACCGCACTGTCCAGACAATGTCCTCCACAATGGCGGCTGCACTTCAACTGGCTCAATCTTGTAGTCCAATTCCAGTCCCTTTGTCCACCCCCATGCCAGTGGCGACGTCTGACGACGGTGACCACGCTTCACACACCTCAACGTCACGATACTGCACACGTAGCACACAGCAGCAGCAGCCCAAGCGGTCAAGGTCACAGACACCTTCCCCTACGAAGAAAAAAACAACCCCAGAGCGCAAAGGGAAGAGCCCGTCAGGCGTTGCAAAGGCACATGATTCACGGAGGAAGTACGCAGGGTCACAAGCCTCAGAGCAATCCCCGGCCACAGACTCTGTGGTCCCAAAAACGTCTCGCAAAGGCATGCAGACACTCTCCATGCCCACTGTGAAGGTGGGGCCTGGCAAGGCTACACATAGTAAGGTATCCAAGGCTGTTTCACCAACTACCTCTACTCCCATTCCAAGTCCAGTGAAGCAGGGACAGGAGGGCACTGTAGGGGGCACACAGGGTAAAGAGGGGATGGAGGGGCAGAGGCAATGCCAGGCTAAGCGTCCTTCTGGATCCAGCACATCCCCAAAGGGAGGTCCAGCGTGTGCACCTGCGGCAGCCTTGGTGATGAGGGTGCCGTTTGTGTCCACACCACTTCCCATTGATACCAAGACAGGCAAGCCATTTAGAATCCCCAAGAAGTGGAAAGGCACCCCTCCACTGTCTCCCTCCCACACTGTGTCCCATGTCGGCCTGAGTCCACCTCCACGTGCCACTACACCACCTGGTCCAAGCAGCCCTCCAGCGTCCAAGGCCACTGATAGCTCTTCCTCAGCTGGGCGTCTCACTCCCGAGTCAAGTGGTCCAACAGTGCCCGACACACAGTCAGCTCCCAGTCAGACTGACAGCCAAGTATGAATGTTGATCAACGTCACAGACCTATCTCTCCCACACCGGTACCTGTGCTGCCCATCGTGACACACCAGACTGTGTTGCTGACCATGGCAGAGTTTGGTGACACACATTCCCTGTGCAGCTTCTCATTGACTCTGTCAGCACCTTGGACTGGCCACTGGCCTTGCAGTTTGCCCCCTGCCTGTGCAGCTTCTCATTGTCTCTGTCAGCACCTTGGACTGGCCACTGGCCTTGCAGTTTGCCCCCTGCCTGTGCAGCTTCTCATTGACTCTGTCAGCACCTTGGACTGGCCACTGGCCTTGCAGTTTGCCCCCTGCCTGTGCAGCTTCTCATTGTCTCTGTCAGCACCTTGGACTGGCCACTGGCCTTGCAGTTTGCCCCCTGCCTGTGCAGCTTCTCATTGACTCTGTCAGCACCTTGGACTGGCCACTGGCCTTGCAGTTTGCCCCCTGCCTGTGCAGCTTCTTATTGTCTCTGTCAGCACCTTGGACTGGCCACTGGCCTTGCAGTTTGCCCCCTGCCTGTGCAGCTTCTCATTGACTCTGTCAGCACCTTGGACTGGCCACTGGCCTTGCAGTTTGCCCCCTGCCTGTGCAGCTTCTCATTGTCTCTGTCAGCACCTTGGACTGGCCACTGGCCTTGCAGTTTGCCCCCTGCTTGTGCAGCTTCTCATTGACTCTGTCAGCACCTTGGACTGGCCACTGGCCTTGCAGTTTGCCCCCTGCCTGTGCAGCTTCTCATTGTCTCTGTCAGCACCTTGGACTGGCCATTGGCCTTGCAGTTTGCCCCCTGCCTGTGCAGCTTCTCATTGACTCTGTCAGCACCTTGGACTGGCCACTGGCCTTGCAGTTTTCCCCCTGCCTGTGCAGCTTCTCATTGACTCTGTCAGCACCTTGGACTGGCCACTGGCCTTGCAGTTTGCCCCCTGCCTGTGCAGCTTCTCATTGACTCTGTCAGCACCTTGGACTGGCCACTGGCCTTGCAGTTTGCCCCCTGCCTGTGCAGCTTCTCATTGTCTCTGTCAGCACCTTGGACTGGCCACTGGCCTTGCAGTTTGCCCCCTGCCTGTGCAGCTTCTCATTGACTCTGTCAGCACCTTGGACTGGCCACTGGCCTTGCAGTTTGCCCCCTGCCTGTGCAGCTTCTCATTGTCTCTGTCAGCACCTTGGACTGGCCACTGGCCTTGCAGTTTGCCCCCTGCCTGTGCAGCTTCTCATTGACTCTGTCAGCACCTTGGACTGGCCACTGGCCTTGCAGTTTGCCCCCTGCCTGTGCAGCTTCTCATTGTCTCTGTCAGCACCTTGGACTGGCCACTGGCCTTGCAGTTTGCCCCCTGCCTGTGCAGCTTCTCATGTTCAGGCTCTGCATCTTGTGCCTTGGTCCTGTCTGATATTGTTGCCTATCAGTGCTATTTGTGAATAAAAACAGTTGCTCATGTTGTCAGTTGTGTCATTGTCCTTACTGAATAAGGCTTTTCCTGTATGTCTAACATTTACTGGGCCACATGCTCTGTGTGCCACTTCAACTGTGCCACTGGCTTGTTTGACTTATCATTTTTTTACAGGGGTGACGGGGACTTCAGTTCTTCATGACTCGGATACTTGTGGGGTCAGTGATGTTGTTTTCGGTGACATACCAGACTCATGTTCCTTCCTTGTTGCTGTTGGCTATGTTTTACTGCATCCTGGTATGTGGGCACTGCAAACACATAGAGGGGTCATATACACGGGATTGCAGGCAGGCTGACCAGGCTCAACATGTATGTGCGTTCTTGCTTTCATGTATGCCTAGCAGTGTAGATGTGTAGTCATGTTGTGATGGGCAGTCATCCTAGTCACAACGGTTACTTACATGGTGTGCATTTGGGTGGTCAAGGGTTGTACGGTGTGTTGGTTGTGGCTTTGTCCTGTGTGTTGATGTGTGTGTTAATGGCGTGTGACTCATGGCTGTGTGGGACTGTTGTGTGTTTGTGTGCACACACTGCTTGTTGTGCATTCAGTGCTGTGGGTGTATGTTGCCTTGTGCTGTCCTAGTGTACATCCCCTGATGTACTGCTGTGTTTGCTATGTGCTTTGTGGTGTTGTGCATCTGTTGTGTGTTTGATGTGTCTGTGTTGTTCTGTGATGGTGCACTTCTTGTCTGTGTTGTGGTATGTAGCCTATGCATTTTTCCTGACTGATGAGGTGGTGCACTCCTGTTGTGTGTGTGCTCCCATTGCCTTCCCCTAGTTTGGCTGCACAGGTGATGTGTGTTATTTTTGTGGTTCTGTATGTGTTTCTGTTTTGAATTGTGTTTGCCATTTTTGTTTTGGTGCAGACGTTGGTACTGAAATCCCTGTGTGTGTGTGATGTTTGTGGATGCCCCCAGGGGGTTTGATTGTTTGTCTGTATCTTGTCTGGACATTATGTAGGCCCTTCTGTGTGTCTGGCATTGGGGTTGTGTGCTGCAGATATGAGGGGGGTATGTTTGGGGACTCCTACTTGTGTTTGACAGTCATTGAGTGTGCCAATGTGCCCTGTGTGATACTCATGTGTACTTGCTGTTCACTGTTTGACTTGAGGTCCTTCCTTTCATCCCTGTCCCTATACATGGGTTACCTTGCTGTCTCCCTGAGTTGACTGAGGTGACTGTTGTTTGACTTCACTCACTGTGCCAGCCATGTGCTTGGATGGGGTGTGGATGTTGTTCTAGGTTCCTTGTCCTGCATGTGTCTGTTCACCTGGTTGTTGGTTGTCTCCTTGCCCTCCCATTTGTGTGCACATCATTTTTGCTTTCCTCTATGTTGTGCTCCATTGCTGGTGGCATGTAGTCTGTGTATGTGGCTGTGTGTCGGTGTGGGGTATGTCTGTGTGAGTTGGCAGGGTGTGTGTCCAGTAGTCTGTATGTTCCTTGTGTGTGTGGATGTTAATTTTGTGCTTGTATTCAGCTTTCTTGCCATGTATGTGGTGTTGTGGTGTGTGTGTGTGTTGCCCTGGGCCTGTGCCTCTGTGCTGTGTGTTAATCTACACCCAATGCAGCTGTGTCTGTCTCCCTAGGTGTTAGTTGTGTGCTGCTGGGTGTGGATTTAGCTCGCTTGGTGTTGGACATGGGGGTGCACAGGGGGGGGGATTGGCATGTTTCTTGCTGTGTGCGGCGGAGCTGTGGGTGGTGGTGGTGGCCTGTGGTCTTTCTGGCCTGACCGTTGCTGTACATGCATTCTGCTTTGTGCGATGGATTTCCCGCATACTCACCGCTGCGGTGTCGTCAGCAACACATTACATTATGTTCGCGGTAATTTGGTGGGCTTGATGCAGGGTGTGAATTGGTGCCAGATGAGACATGTGTGGGTACACTGATGGATGTGTTCCTGTCCACACCAGTGTGTCTGGTGTGGCCAGGTGCCCTGTTTCAGCCCGTGGAATTTGTGTTCTGTTTTGTGTTGTATTGTGTTTTTTTTACGTACCTGCGGCGGCGTCCGCGGCAGGCGATGTTGACCTGGTGATGTATCACGTACAGCACCGGGAGGACGTGTAGTGCTGGATCCATGGCGTTCGGCTCCGGGTGGAGGGCTCCGGAAGTCTCGTTTCACGCTCCGCTGTCGAGATTCCGCCGTGTCTGGAAGGGCGGTTTCTCCCCTGCGGTTCGACGGGTTGTTTGGCGCATCTTAATTTGTTGAGCGGACGGGACGTCATTCCGCACGGCGGTGAGTCTCCATTGGCTCCCACTGGCGCGGTGGCGGGCGCAATTTCATGGCGGTCGGCGTTGCACCGTCGGAGGTCGGGAAATGGGGCATATTTGCCCTTCATAATATGGCGGCCGTGAGGACCGCTGCTGGCGGGCGGTAAAAGGCATTTTTCCGCACCGCCGGCACCGCGGTACTGACACCGACCGCCATCGTAATCGGCCCCATATTTTCCAATTAAATTTTAAAATTTCTAAAATCTTTTTAAATATATTATTAAATTTTATTTTAACACAACACACCCTTCTCCCCTATAAACACAAATTCACTCTCATTAAAATTAAATTTTAATTTTAAAAATATGTATAATGTTTTAATAACTTTATCACTTTTTATAAAAGTTTTAAACATTATTTAACAGGACTCACCACACTTATCCCCTATAAACATAACATACCACTTATAAAATATTATTTTTAAAATTGAATATTTTTTTTATTTTTAAATTTATACTATACCAATTTGTAATATATTTGTTAAATTTAATTTGTAAAACACTCCCCACCCTCATCCCCTATAAACACAACATCCCACTCCTAAAATTATATTTCTAAATTCTAAATTTTAATTTCAAAATAATATTTATAAATTTAAAATTATTAATATATTCTTAACAATATTTTTAAAACACTACCCACCCTTATCCCCTATAAACCCAACATCCCGCTCCTAAAATTATATTTCTAAATTCTAAATTTTATTTTAAAAATTGAATTCATACATTTTAAATTATTAAAATATTTTTATAAATATTTTTAAAACACTCCCCACCCTTATCCCCTAGAAACCCAACATCCGCTCCTAAAAAATATTATACATATAATTTTTTTTGTAACATAATTTAAATATTATAGTACTACAAACACCTAAAAAAAAAAAAATATATCATGCTTTAATGATATTTTTACATAACGATATTTTGTCATTCGATATTACATACTTCGATACTTTTGATAGCACTTAAAAACGATATTTTTTACATCGATATACAGAACATCGAGATTTAATCCCATCGATATATAAAACTCAAAATTTCTGTATATCGATATATTAAAATCGATATTTAGACTACTTACCATGTCTAACACCTAACCAACAGGCATGTTACAGATTACGATATAAGGAATCAACTGGTTAGAGCCCTCAAAGCCAAGTTTCTCTTTCACAACACTCTCTCACACACACATACGCACCATTCATTGAAATAGATATTGACACTGAACCTCGTATTAGAACATAACACCCAAACATATCCTCACAGGACATGTTTCAGACCCTGGACAGCAATGGGTGCCTAGGAAACGTGTGGAAGTTAACCAGATGATTCAAGGAATATGAAGCTATACAAATGGACAACTGTGCACTACACAAATACCACTGACGTAACATAGTAGGGCGCAGCTTGTTGTGCTTGTTTGGTAGAGTTATCACTACTTCTCTTGTAGTTTCTGTCAATATTCCTTTCTCAATTGTCTTCTCATTATTGACGAACATCAGAGGCAGGATAACAGCATATTCCTTATTTAACTTTACCAAAGGACTGTCGGATCACCAGCTTTTGTGTGATATTACATGTTCATTATATGTCGTCCTCTGACACCAGTCCAACCATGCAAATCCCACTGATGTAAACGTGGGGTGATATCATAGTAAAATATATCTGCATTTAAATCATGTCACAGCCACAGTAGAAGCAAGAAATTGAAAAGTTCATATATGGACAAATCTATTTTGGTATTCACAATCTGCTCAAGTACTGGTTTTTGTGACATATCCCTCCTTCAGTTGGGTGAATTTATTTTTATTTCTCTGCTCACTTCAGTCAAGGGGACCACTATCCCCCCAAAATGAATTAGGAAGTGGTGCATTCCTTATTGGATTTTCTAGAGATTTCAAAGTCAAAGTGGTGGTGCATTAGTAGACCAAAAAGGGAGCAGTTGTGTGCGGTGGATTAATCTGATTGTTTGGCTGTTGGGAGGCAGGGAGTCACCTGGCATTATTACCCAGACATCTCAGACCCTTGCCTTAGTAGGTGGCAAGCCTTAGATCCCTATGTTCTTACAAGTTAAATATACATGTTTTATTTGGTTTCCGCAAAGCAGATAACTACCATAGGTAGTTGTGCATAATATTAGGTCCACCAGTGAATGGCAAGTATGTTTCATCTGCTTTTGGTCGCTGTCTCCTGTCTCCATCTCAAGCAGTTGAGGAGTTTTGGGTCTTAATTTTTCGGATTTTGTTGTTTCTCTCTTGGACCTTTACTTAAAACAATTATGATTGTTAGGATTTTTCACCCCCTTTCTGATACACTCATCCTTCACTGTAATTGGTTATCATCTGCGTGGATCTCAGGTAGTTTTGGGGCTCGTTCCTAGAGCACGGTTTTCTTTGGTTCACGCGCATGGATTTATCTCTGCTACTTAAGTATTGGGTATAGTGAAATAGTCCGGGAAAAGCAAATAGAATTGTTTAACAAATTAGGGCCACTGGCATATTGCAGTTTGGAAACGGAGTTCGTTCATCGATAGGCCGCCATTGTTGTATGGTGAGATAGATGCCATCAAAGCATTCACCTCTGCTGATTAGATAAGCCACAGCATGAAGTCGCTTTGCGAGTGAGGAGGTGAACTTTCAGAATCCTAGTGAGTAGGGAGTTACTACAGTCTGGTCTCAACAGGACTTCTGACTGAATGAATGCTTTGAGATCTTGTACCCCATATGTATGATTGTAAACTCAGATTTTGGACTATTTGTTTGTATGAGCAAGTAGTTTCATTCTGTTGTAGAGAATATTACCTAGAAATTTGGTGCAACCTTTGAGGCTCACTGTGCAATACAGGTTAGAGGAATCTGAGCAAGATTGTATGGTTAGATTTGCATGGGGAGGAGCGATGAGCAGGAACTCATTTTGGGGGTTCATTTTAAGGTTATAAGTATTCAAGATTATGATTATCTCAAGGGCTGAGGTGAGATATTTTATGTCATCAGAAGTGGCTTTCATGTACTTTGAGGTATAGCTGGGTGTTATTAGCATATTAGTAGTGTGATATGGCCAGGCTTCAGAGTAGTTTAATAGAACTGGGTCAAGTGTATATCCTTATGGGTCATATTTTTCTACGAGCTCTGAACTGGACAGAGTGTCAATAATTAGTATCTGCTGGTCACGGCGTCAGGAAAGAGGAGAACCTGTTAAGTACTGCACCACCAAAGTCAAGTGATTTAATGTTTCAAGCATGATATCATGGTTAACCATATTGAAGGCAGTAGACAGATCAAGGAGGATCAGAAGGTAGGAGTCACTGATATTGCTGAGCCAGGGGCCATCACCCACTACCAGCATCATGGCTGTCTCAATAATGGTGTGCAGACAGAATATCGAGTAAAAAATATTGAGTTGCACAAATATCGAGTAATAAATATCGTGGTTCCGAAATATCGACAGCAAGAATATTGCGGTCAAGAATAGCGACTTAAGGTAAGTAGTATCGATTTTAAAAATATAGGGGCCGAATATGATGGCGGGCGGACTTTGTCCACCCGCCATCGCCCCGGTAAATAGGACCGCCCGCTATGTGTGCGGCGGTCCCGCACATGTGATTAGGATGCCACCGCCACGGTGGTGGTGGCATCCCCCATTTCCAGCATTGTGGCGGGCGGTGCTCACAACACCGCCCGCCACAGTGCTGGAAATGCATGTTGTGCATCTGCATGCACAACGTGACAGGCACCGCGCGGTGCCTGCCACCTTGTGCATGCAGATGCAGGGGGTACCATAGGTACCCCCCATGTGCAGCCCCCACCCCCCAACACCCTGGGGGCCCGCAACGGGCCCCCAACAGCAAGACCGCGAGCCTTTCCATGGCGGCGACGCCACCATGGAAAGGCTCATCTCCGCCGGCATCATAATATGGATGGCAGTGTCTTGCAGACACCGCCACCATATTAAACCCTTTCCGCCCGGTCGACTGTTCGGCCGGGCGGAAAACATGCGGACGGTCTTACCGTCTGCCGGGCTCCCCTCCGCCATGGTAATATGGCGGGGGGGAATTTGTTGGCGGACGGGCGATTATGGCGGGCGGATCGCCCCCGCCATGCGGGCGGTGGCGATCCGCCCGACATCGTAATCGACCCCATAGAAGTGTTTAATATCGTTTGCAAAAATATAGTTGTTACAAATATCGTTTTTTAATTAATGTTATGTATTTTAGTATATATTTTATATGTATGTGATGTATTTTTTTGTATAAGGATGGTTTGTATTTTAATATATGTGTTAAATTTTTAGTAGTTATTAAATGTTTTTTATTTGAACTTTGCGTTTTTAGTTCCGGAGTGGGTTGTGGGTTTATAGGGGAATGGGTGGGAAGTAATTTAATTATATTAAATTAATTGATTATATTTTATTTATTAATATTTGTTTAATTGAGATTTTATAGTTTTAAATGTCTACAGTAATTCATTATTAATTAATTAATAATTGGTTGTTAATGAATTTGAATCAATTAATTGGAAATGAATTATGGTAATTGTATAATTAATTTTAGGTGTGTGTTGTGGTGTTTATAGGTGCAAAGGGTGGGAAGTAATTTATTTTTAATTTATGAATTAATAATTGGTTGTTAATTAATTTTAATTAATTAATTGGTAATTAATTATGGTAATTGTGTAATTAATTTTAGGTGTGTGTTGTGGTGTTTATAGGTGTAAAGTGTGGGAATAATTTGTTTAATTAATTAATATATAGTTGTTAATGTTAATTATTTGATATTTATTTTGGGTAATTGTTTATTTTTGTGAGTGTTGTATTTACTTTTAAAGGGGTAAAGGGTGGGTATTAAATACATTTTAATTACTTTATTATTAGTTGTTAATAGTAATAGTTTTTAAATTAAAAATACGTTTTAATTGTGTTTTTTTATTTTATAGTTTAATTTAGGTGTGTGTTGTGGATATTATAGCGTTAAAGTGTGTGCAGTCAATGTTTATTAGTTTTTTATTAATAATATTTTTTTAATTGATTATTAATTATGTTAATTATGGAAGTAAATTTAATTTATAATGTTGAAGGGTTTTGTTTTTGGTGTGGTGTTATTGGGAAGGAAATAAAATAAATACATTTATGTATTGATTAATTCTTATGTTTGTAAATATTTTCTAGTTTAAAAAAATTATTTAATATAATATAATTTATTTATTATTTTATTTTATATAATCTTTGTAGGTATTTGTTATATGTAATTAATACTATAATCATATATTTAATATATTTGGTTTTTCATTTTTTAAATATTGTTTATTTATTTTTATGATTTTTTTTTTTATAACTGTTTGAATGTGAATAGTAATTTTTGTCTCCGCTATCCAACACTTTACCTAATGTTGCACTCACTGGAGTGGTAATAGTCATTTTTACCTCTCCGCTATCCAGCACTTTCCCTACTGTTGCACTCACTGGAGTGGGAATAGTAATTTTTACCCCTCTGCTATCCAACACTTTCCCTACTGTTGCACTCACTGGAGTTGGAATAGTAATTTTTCCCCTCCGCTATCCAACACTTTCCCTACTGTTGCAATCACTGGAGTGGGATAGTAATTTTTCCCCTCTGCTATCAAGCACTTTCCCTACTGTTGCACTCACTGGAGTTGGAATAGTAAATTTTACCCCTACGCTATCCAACACTTTCCCTACTGTTGCACTCACTGGAGTTGGAATAGTAGTTTTTACCCCTCCGCTATCCAACACTTTCCCTACTGTTGCACTCATTGGAGTGGGAATAGTAATTTTAACTCCTCTGCTATCCAACACTTTCCCTACTGTTGCCCTCACTGGAGTGGGAATAGTAAATTTTACCCCTCCGCTATCCAACACTTTCCCTACTGTTGCACTTTTTGGAGTGGGAATAGTAATTTTTACCCCTCCGCTATCCAACACTTTCCCTACTGTTGCAATCACTGGAGTGGGAATAGTAATTTTTCCCCTCTACTATCCAACACTTTCCCTACTGTTGCACTTTTTGGAGTGGGAATAGTAATTGTTCCCCTCTGCTATCAAGCACTTTCCCTACTGTTGCAATCACTGGAGTGGGAATAGTAATTTTTCCCCTCTGCTATCAAGCACTTTCCCTACTGTTGCACTCACTGGAGTGGGAATAGTTCATTTTACCCCTCCGCTATCCAACACTTTCCCTACTGTTGCACTGACTGGAGTTGGAATAGTAGTTTTTACCCCTCCGCTATCCAACACTTTCCCTACTGTTGCACTCATTGGAGTGGGAATAGTAATTTTAACTCCTCTGCTATCCAACACTTTCCCTACTGTTGCAATCACTGGAGTGGGAATAGTAATTTTTCCCCTCTGCTATCAAGCACTTTCCCTACTGTTGCACTCACTGGAGTGGGAATAGTTCATTTTACCCCTCCGCTATCCAACACTTTTCCTACTGTTGCATTCAGTGGAGTGGGAATAGTAATTTTTACCCCTCCTCTATCCAACACTTTTCCTACTGTTGTACTCTTTGGAGTGGGAATAGTAATTTTTGCCCCTTCGCTATCCAACACTTTCCCTGCTGTTGCTCTCACTGGAGTGGGAATAGTAAATTTTACCCCTCCGCTATCCAACACTTTCCCTACTGTTGCACTTTTTGGAGTGGGAATAGTAATTTTTATCCCTCCGCTATCCAACACTTTCCCTACTATTGCACTCTTTGGAGTGGGAGTAGTAATTTTTGTCCCTCCGCTATCTAACACTTTCCCTACTGTTGCACTCAGTGGAGTGGGAATAGTAATTTTTACCCCTTCACTATCCAACACTTTCCCTACTGTTGCACTTTTTGGAGTGGGAATAGTAATTTTTATCCCTCCGCTATCCAACACTTTTCCTACTGTTGCATTCTTTGGAGTGGGAACAGTAATTTTTGTCCCTCCGCTATCTAACACTTTCTCTACTGTTGCACTCACTGGAGTGGGAATAGTTATTTTCACCCCCTTTGCTATCCAACACTTTCCCTACTGTTGCACTGATTGTATTGTGAAATTTAAGTTTAAATATTTTTTAATAGTTTAATGTTTTAATTTATTATAGATGTTTGTTTTTTTATATTTTAAATCATTAATCCACCCTAATCCACTCGAATCTGGGAGGATCTGGATGGATCCACGGATCCTTGTGTGCTAAAAAAAAACTCTATACTGACCCCTTCTATCACGTCTAAATGTTATTTCCCCGCTGGGAACTGAGTCCTGATGAACAAAATGGCAGTCGCAACTTTCCTCTCAGGTTGCAGCCAGCCAATCACAGCATTGCTGTTGGTGCATGGATCAGCTAATCCGCCTGGATCTGTGGAGGATCCGTTGCAAAAACCGCGTCTCTAGATATACACAAATCTTTTTACTTTAGTAACTCTAAAACTACTGAACAGATTTACACCAAATTCAAGAAAGCCCTCTTTCTAGATCAAGATCTAGCTTTCTGCTATATTTGGTGTAATTCCGTTCAGCGGTTCGGGCTGTAGTCGTGTCGAAAATCCCTATGGGAAATTGCATGGGGAAAATGCATTTTAGGACACCTCTTTTTCTCTGCCCCCCTTGGCAGATCACCGATAAACCTTACAGAGAGCAGGTGAAGTGACTGGCAAACTAGTTTTGAAAATTTCGTGAAGATTCATCAAACGGTGCCGAAGTTAGCAAAACAAAATATATATATAGTCACTGAAAAAACCAAAGTTTACAGGGACGTTATAGTTAGACTCAAATTTCACTTGTATATGTTAGAA
Organism: Calotriton arnoldi; assembly: GCA_963921515.1. NCBI lineage: Eukaryota > Metazoa > Chordata > Amphibia > Caudata > Salamandridae > Calotriton > Calotriton arnoldi. The sequence goes on from CAWUFW010000375.1 coordinate 4,064,201, forward strand.
GTAGTATCACTCATTAGTAGTACACAAAGAATGGAAATTTCACCTTGTATATGCTCAGTATGTATCCTCAAGTCTCAGAAACTTTTACAAAACACTTACACTCACTGGATGATGTCATGAGTGATGTCATGAGTGATGTAATATGTGAGGTCATAAGCAGTGCATTGCAGGGGCGTAAGTTATAGTTGGCTAAGGTAACTATAACTACTGAATTTCACTGGTCTTGCACAAGTGACATTTGAGCCTAACTTTAATGTCCCTGTAACCTTTGGTGTTTTCAGTGAATTTGTAAGGTTTCTTTTAATTCTATTTCCTAACTATAACGTCCCTGTAACCTTTGGTTTTTTCCCGTGAATTTCTAAGGTTTTTTACATTTCATTTCCTAACTGTAACCTGTAACCTTTGAAAATGAGTGAGTGAGTGCATGAGTGTCTCAGTGGATGTGTGATTGAGTGTGTCTCAATGAATTTGTGAGTGGGTGTGTGAGTTTCTGAGTGGGTCTGGGAGTGCCTGCATAAGTGTCTCACTGGGTGTGTGAGTGGGTGTGTAAGTGTCTGAGTGGGTGCATGAGTGGGTGTGAGGGTATCTGAGTGGGTTTGCGAGTGCCTCCATGGGTGTGTGAGTCATTCTGTGAGTGGGTGCATGAGTGTCTCAGTGGATCTGTGAGTGGGTGAGTGAGTGGCTGCATGGGTCTGTGAGTAGATGCATGAGTGTCTCAGTGGGTCTGTGAGTGGGTGTATGTGTCTGAGTGGGTCTGTGAGTGGGTGCATGAGTGTCTGAGTGGGTCTGTTAGTGGGTACATGAGTGTCTGAACGGGTCTGTGAGTGGCTGTGGAAGTGATGTATGGGTCTGTGTGTGGCTACATAAGTGTCTGAGTACGTCTGTGAGTGGGTGTGTGACTGTCTGTGTGGGTGTGTCCGTAGCTGTGTGGGTGGCTCAGCCACCAAGGAACCACACCTACCCTTTTATCCAATAAGAGTCCACAGTTGTACACAAAATATCTACCCAAGTGGAGTTCTTTCTACCTCCTTGGGTAAATATCCAGTATGTATTCTACACTACAGCTGCGTATTGGAGCACAAGGGAAATGTCACCAGTGACCTTGTGTGCACTTTGGCAATATGATTGTTCCTGGTGTGTCTTTATCCAGAAATATGTGATAACATGAGTCCTCCTATAGAGAAGACAACAAGACTACAAAGACGTAAATCTCCACCAAACAAGGGTCCTTCCTCTTAGTTATATAAAGTAAGTGCTTCTTTGTTTGGTGGAGATGTCCTCATATTCCTCTGCATCATGAAGTCCTAACAAAAATCGGCGGGCAATGCGCTGGGGAGGCCACTTGTTAAGCTGTCCATCATCACCTCCTTTACCTTACAACCTTCACTCACAAACAATACTATACCAACAAATCCATCTCATAAAACAAATACATCAGCATCTCCTTTCACTACTCTTAAAAAAAAAACATATCACACACACCAGCACAACAAAATCTCTCAAACACAACACCTCATAATACTTACCAGCACAAACTACAAACATACACCCACCTTTCAAATTACACAAATGAACAAACTCCAACACCAAACTTTCACTCTTCCACCACACCCAACACATATACGCATCACAACAACTCTACTTCAACCGCCTCTCATCCATTGCACAATTTAGAACCTTACTACATGACACACTATTCTGCACGGCTACCCCTAACTCATACACCTTCTGCCCTAAACAGACGCAAACAAAATAAGCAACGTGCCACACCTCCCAACTTCGCTTCTCCATGTCTACTGCACAACAAGGTTACACTACAAAAACAACACAGCACACCAACTCACTTTCAAACACTGTCTCCACCACCTACGCACGCAGACCCATCAAAATGCCTTCTTAGCCTGCTGGACGAAGAACATGATACAGAAAAGCTACACAATTTCTATCCTCAGATACCTAATACCAACACTAAGGACACACCAGTTGCAAGCCCACAAAATACTGCTCACTCCTCTACAAAACAAAGTCACACTATCTCCAAAGCACATTCTCTAAACTGTCTACTAATAAATGCTCGATCATTCTCTACAAACAAACATCACATCCAAGACCTTCTCACTGACGCAAAACCAGACATACTATTCACAACTGAATCATGGTTGGGAGATGATATGGCTCCAGTCCTTCATGAAGCCATTCCTCAGGGCTATCGAGCAATCACCCAAAATCGGATAGGCAAAAAAGGAGGAGGCCTAGCTGTTGCGTTCAGGCAAACATTACATATCACTAAAGTTGATGACATCTCCATAAAAAATACTGAGGCCCTTTTCACCAGATCCAATCCCACACCGTCTTCCTCTTGTAACTTCCTGCTCCTTTACAGACTTCCACCTAGCAAGGCAACATTCCCAGATGCACTTCTATACACAGTTTCAAACCTGATAACACTACAATCCAATCTTTGCATTCTGGGTGACCTCAATATTTGGTTTGACAAACCAAATATTCCCCATCCGAAAACAATCATCGCTGGCCTAGAAACACTGAACCTGCATCAGATCGCCCACGAACCCACACACATCGCTGGACACATCCTAGATGTCATTTTTGCTAATACAGAACTAGTTACCTTTCAAACGATAGCTCCAGTCACATGGTCAGACCACCATTTGCTTGCCTTTCAACATAAAACAACCTTAAGCGACGCACTTAAAACCACCTTATGCGCATCCACCTATCAGCCGTGGAACAAACTCAATTTGGAACACTTAGAAACACAACTAACATCCAGTACAGATTTAGAAACAATAAATTCTGTTCAAAAACTATATGAGTGTCTACAGGTAGCTTTTGATATCCTGAGACCACTAAAAACCACACAACGGAACAAAAGAAAACAAGCACCTTGGAGAAATACAGAGATAAAAGAGATGAAACAACAAATTAGAAAGCTGCAACGTGCCTGGCTCAAAACAAATGCCAACCAAGGCAAACTTTGCCTACAGAAAATTAACAGATTGTACAAGTCAGCTATCAAAAAAGCAAAGAAAAAATACTATTCAGACAGAATTCAAAATGTTAAATGTGCAAATAAAGAATTCTATAAAATTATCAAGGAATTTCACAAACCAAATTACCTAAAAGCAGATCATCCTGTTACTCAAGAGTTCACAGACAAACTGGCAAATCATTACACAGACAAAGCAGACACACTGGACTCACACCTAAAACAGGGACAAAGCATCAGCACTAACCCTTTTACAAAGCTACAATCCAAGAATACTCTAACCCAGCATCTCTGTTTCTTCCAACACATTTCACACGATGAATTTATGGACCTGGTCAAAGCAAGCAGATCTGCCGGCAGCCCCTCTGACCCGTGTCCACCGCAAACCTTCAAGACAATTCTTCTAACAACCTCTGCTGCTACTCCAGTAAGGAGAATCATCAACAACTCCTTAAAAAACTGACTTTTTCCAGAAGAACTCAAAAAGTCAAACATACGCCCATTACTGAAGAAAACAAACTTGGACCCGCTGAACCCTGACAACTACAGACCGATTTCAAATGGACCTTACTTGGACAAACAGATAGAAAGAGCAGCTTTCACCCAGATGTCACAATTCATTGAAGAGAATGCCATACTTTCAGACTTCCAAACGGGATTCCATCCAGGAAGAGGCACAAAATCTGCTCTCCTTGCCATCTGGGATGACCTGAAGAACACAGTTGACTGCAACGGGGTTGCTACACTACTTCTTTTGGACCTCTCGGCTGCCTTTGACACGGTTGACCATGACACTCTGCTACAAAGACTCTACGAAGCCGGCATATAGGGGACTGCTCTAGACTGGATCGCGTCCTACCTACGCAACAGAACTAATGTCATCCATACCCCACCTTTCTCGTCCAAACTGTACTTCACAAAAGCAGGGGTCCCTCAAGGCTCTATTATCTCACCCATGCTTTTCAACATCTACATGAAGTCATTACCAGCACTGATCAATCAATTTCACCTCATGTGCTATAACTATGCAGATGACACACAAATACTCCTTCAACTGTAATGCCCCAAAGCCATTGGAAACTCACCAATCTTCAGTTGTCTCAGAGCTGTGGGTGAATGGATGACATGGAGTTATCTCAAATTGAATGCTTCCAAAACGGAAATACTCAGGTGTGGCAATTGGAAACATTATGACCCGCTCACCGCCTGGCCTGATGATCTGGGAACACCGCCTAAAATATTAAAGGAAGTAAGAAACCTCGGAATGACCATGGACTCCAAGCTATCAATGAATGCCCAAGTGAACAAAATAGCAAGATCAAGCTTTGTTACTATAAAAAATCTGCGACGAATCTTCCCCCATTTGGGATTTCCACACAAGGTCCAGGTTACTATCTCCCTTGTTTTGTCCAAACTTGATTACGCCAATAGCCTCTAGACCATGAAAAGAATACAACAGATTCAGAACTCAGCTTCCAGACTACTCTTACATATAAAACCACAAGACCATATCTCCCCTGCCTTGAAAGCCTTGCATTGGTTACCGGTTGCCAGAAGATCCACGTTCAAGTTGCATTGTATCACACGCAAAGCGATACAAGGAATGGGACCGCTCTTCATCAGGAATAAAATCACCAAACACATTCAACAAAGGAAACTCTGATCTAGACTGGCACCTCGCCTCAAAATCCCAAGATACAAGAAAAAAACAATGGGTGGCACATCATTCTCTGTTCAAGCAGCCAAACTATGGAACTATTTACCCCCAACATAAGATCCACGGTTAACCACCTTATTTTCAGAAAACTACCACCATACGAAAACAGATAGAAATATACAGCATATCTCTCTGTGTATATAAGCATTTATTTCTACTTTAGATATGTACCTATATATGTGTATTGCTTTGTATAAACGTGTAGAATACTTATGTTTAAAAACTTATTATACATAGGTATTCATTAGTTCTGCTTAACAAATGTACATATTTCTGATAGTTACATTAGGGCATATTAGCAAGAGCGGCGATAAAATTATCGCCGTTTTAGCGGCAGGAAACTGCCGCTAAAGCGGCGATAATGGGCTTGCTAATATGCGTTATAGAATTCCAATACAAGCCCAGGTTAGATGTGCAGGACATCTAACCTGGGCTTCTATTGGAATTCCATAACGCATATTAGCAAGCCCATTATCGCCGTTTTAGCGGCAGTTTCCTGCCGCTAAAACGGCGATAATTTTAACGTGGGTCTTGCTAATATGCCCCATTATTCTATATTTAACATGTATAAAAGTGACTGCATAAATAAGTAATCTTTTTATAAAAACTATTAATCTACAAATATATATATATATTCACTGAAAAAAAACACAGGTTTCAGGGACGTTATAGTTAGTTGGACATTTCACTCGTACAAAACCAGAGAAATTCGGCCGTTATAGTTAGTTGAGCTAACTATAACTCGCGCCCCGGCAATGCACTGCTGATGACGTCACATATTACATCACTCATGACACAGTCAGTGACATCGCGACTCCTGCCGAGAAAAGAAAAAAAAAGAAGTGCGGACTCTCGTTTTCAAAAAGCCCCCGGGTGGGCCAGGTCCCGGGGGCACTCGCAAATTAATGTGCGGGGGCCTGCTACCTCCCCGGGGATTTTTTCATTGTATGCGGGGGGCACTACGGCCCCCCGCATCCCCGGGGACCGCCACCTCCCCGGGGCTGAAAAAATAAATGCGTGGGGGGGGGCAATCCCCCCCACACTGCCCTGGGGACCACCACCTCCCCGGGGCATTTAATATTTAAATACGGGGGTCCATTGCAGACCCCCGGGCCCACCACCTCCCCGGGGCTTTGAAATAGAGGGAGGGGGGCCGCGCGACCCCCCTCCAGGAGCTCTTAATGGCCCTGGGGACCACCGCCCCCAGGGCCGGCTCCTGCAGTGTCCCGGGGTGCCCACCCCCGGGACACTGCTGTTTGCTATGGCAGGGCCCATGCCATAGCAAACTCCTGCATTGCTTCATGGAAGCGAGAGCAGGAGGCGGGGAGCCAGCGGTACCGTGGGGGCATTGGGGCTCCCCCCACGGTCCCCAACTGTGAGGCTATGCCCCGGGGGATGGGGTCCCCGGGGCCAAAAATGGCCCGGGAGAGGGGGCCACGTGGTCCCCCTCCCTTTAAAAAAAAAAAAAAAAGATTTGGGCATGCCCCGGGGGATGGGGTCCCCGGGGTGAATATAAATTAATGGTAGTAGACGTTTTTTTTCCCGCCAAATTTGGAGTCGCGACCCTAGCGCGGCCCCTGGGGTGAACGCGATGGGTGCGTGGCTCTCAGCGCGGCCCCTGGTGTGAACACAATGGGTGCGCGGCTCTCAGCGCGGCCCCCTGGTATGAACGCGATGGGTGTGCGGCTCTCAGCGTGGCCCCCTGGTGTGAACGCGATGGGTGCGCGGCTCCTTTAGTCGCGCAGGGTGCGCGACCCCAAGCAAAAATATTTAAGATTTTTTTATATAAACCTAGGTTATATGTTGAGTTATTGGGTGGCTCTAAAAAGAGCCCTTGTTTTCATTGGGAGATTGTTGTAGCTACATGTAAGTGCGGATGCAGAGCTTCAGGTTGTTGAGAAACACTCTGTTCCCTTGATCAGTGAAGTGTACTCCATCACTTCTGTAGATGCCATCCAAATGGAAACGTAGATTGTTGTTATAGATGGAGCCCATCCTATGGTCTCTGAGATAAGCAGAAACAGCTTTATTGACATTTTTTCTAGCTTTCTCAATCTGAGGACAAAATTGATTGGACCACTTCCATTTCTGTCTTTGGCATATGTTAGAGTATACAAAGACAGTTTGGGGGAAAAGCAACATCAATTCTGCAAAGGTGTCCTTCATTAGCAATTCCAGACCTACCCCAGTCAATGTGCCTAGGTCATTGCCACCACAGTGCACAATCATGAGGTCAGGGGCTTGGAGATGCAAAAAGGTTTTAACCAAAGGCATCAATTGGTGCCACTTTAATCCTCTCTGTCCAATCCATTTAATGTCTACATTTTGCAATGCTAGGTCTTTGTCAATACCTCTGTGTTCAATGCAAAAACAACAATTGATGGACAGAATGCAGAACAGTGTCATACATTCACCCCAGTACAGAGATCTGGGCCTAAATCCATCGTTTTTTTGCTCACCATGCCATTCCAGTTTGAACCCAGCCATATGCAAATCAGTCTTGACCCTGTGCCTCATGGGAACAGTCCAGCCCGAACTGCCAAGCTAGGTCCTCCCTGGACTGGAAACAAGCATCCTAGGACCGGTTTCGGGGTTTCACCCCTCTTCAGCCAGGATAGCTTGATTCCAGTGGCATGGAGAGCACAGGACCCACGTCTGGGCATACCCGTCCCACTCGGGGTGACAAATGCAAAAACAACAATTGATGGACAGAATGCAGAACAATGTCATACATTCACCCCAGTACAGAGATCTGGGCCTAAATCCATCTTTTTTTGCTCACCATGCCATTCCAGTTTGAACCCAGCCATATGCAAATCAGTCTTGACCCTGTGCCTCATGGGAACAGTCCAGCCCGAACTGCCAAGCTAGGTCCTCCCTGGACTGGAAACAAGCATCCTAGGACCGGTTTCGGGGTTTCACCCCTCTTCAGCCAGGATAGCTTGATTCCAGTGGCATGGAGAGCACGGGACCCACGTCTGGGCATACCCGTCCCACTCGGGGTGACAAATGCAAAAACAACAATTGTTGGACAGAATGCAGAACAATGTCATACATTCACCCCAGTACAGAGATCTGGGCCTTAATCCATCGTTTTTTGCTCACCATGCCATTCCAGTTTGAACCCAGCCATATGCAAATCAGTCTTGACCCTGTGCCTCATGGGAACAGTCCAGCCCGAACTGCCAAGCTAGGTCCTCCTGGACTGGAAACAAGCATCCTAGGACCGGTTTCGGGGTTTCACCACTCTTCAGCCAGGATAGCTTGATTCCAGTGGCATGGAGAGCACGGGACCCACGTCTGGGCATACCCGTCCCACTCGGGGTGAAAAATGCAAAAACAACAATTGATGGACAGAATGCAGAACAATGTCATACATTCACCCCAGTACAGAGATCTGGGCCTAAATCCATCGTTTTTTGCTCACCATGCCATTCCAGTTTGAACCCAGCCATATGCAAATCAGTCTTGACCCTGTGCCTCATGGGAACAGTCCAGCCCGAACTGCCAAGCTAGGTCCTCCCTGGACTGGAAACAAGCATCCTAGGACCGGTTTCGGGGTTTCACCCTCTTCAGCCAGGATAGCTTGATTCCAGTGGCATGGAGAGCACGGGACCCACGTCTGGGCATACCCGTCCCACTCGGGGTGACAAATACAAAAACAACAATTGATGGACAGAATGCAGAACAATGTCATACATTCACCCCAGTACAGAGATCTGGGCCTAAATCCATCTTTTTTTGCTCACCATGCCATTCCAGTTTGAACCCAGCCATATGCAAATCAGTCTTGACCCTGTGCCTCATGGGAACAGTCCAGCCCGAACTGCCAAGCTAGGTCCTCCCTGGACTGGAAACAAGCATCCTAGGACCGGTTTCGGGGTTTCACCCCTCTTCAGCCAGGATAGCTTGATTCCAGTGGCATGGAGACCACGGGACCCACGTCTGGGCATACCCGTCCCACTCGGGGTGACAAATGCAAAAACAACAATTGATGGACAGAATGCAGAACAATGTCATACATTCACCCCAGTACAGAGATCTGGGCCTAAATCCATCGTTTTTTTGCTCACCATGCCATTCCAGTTTGAACCCAGCCATATGCAAATCAGTCTTGACCCTGTGCCTCATGGGAACAGTCCAGCCCTAACTGCCAAGCTAGGTCCTCCTGGACTGGAAACAAGCATCCTAGGACCGGTTTCGGGTTTCCCCCTCTTCAGCCAGGATAGCTTGATTCCAGTGGCATGGAGAGCACGGGACCCACGTCTGGGCATACCCGTCCCAGTCGGGGTGACAAATGCAAAAACAACAATTGATGGACAGAATGCAGAACAATGTCATACATTCACCCCAGTACAGAGATCTGGGCCTAAATCCATCTTTTTTTGCTCACCATGCCATTCCAGTTTGAACCCAGCCATATGCAAATCAGTCTTGACCCTGTGCCTCATGGGAACAGTCCAGCCCGAACTGCCAAGCTAGGTCCTCCCTGGACTGGAAACAAGCATCCTAGGACCGGTTTCGGGTTTCACCCCTCTTCAGCCAGGATAGCTTGATTCCAGTGGCATGGAGAGCACGGGACCCACGTCTGGGCATACCCGTCCCACTCGGGGTGACAAATGCAAAAACAACAATTGATGGACAGAATGCAGAACAATGTCATACATTCACCCCAGTACAGAGATCTGGGCCTAAATCCATCGTTTTTTTGCTCGCCATTCCAGTTTGAACCCAACCATATGCAAATCAGTCTTGACCCTGTGCCTCATGGGAACAGTCCAGCCCGAACTGCCAAGCTAGGTCCTCCCTGGACTGGAAACAAACATCCTAGGACCGGTTTCGGGGTTTCACCCCTCTTCAGCCAGGATAGCTTGATTCCAGTGGCATGGAGAGCACGGGACCCACGTCTGGGCATACCCGTCCCACTCGGGGTGACAAATGCAAAAACAACAATTGATGGACAGAATGCAGAGCAATGTCATACATTCACCCCAGTACAGAGATCTGGGCCTAAATCCATCGTTTTTTTGCTCGCCATTCCAGTTTGAACCCAACCATATGCAAATCAGTCTTGACCCTGTGCCTCATGGGAACAGTCCAGCCCGAACTGCCAAGCTAGGTCCTCCCTGGACTGGAAACAAGCATCCTAGGACCGGTTTCGGGGTTTCACCCCTCTTCAGCCAGGATAGCTTGATTCCAGTGGCATGGAGAGCACGGGACCCACGTCTGGGCATACCCGTCCCACTCGGGGTGACAAATGCAAAAACAACAATTGATGGACAGAATGCAGAGCAATGTCATACATTCACCCCAGTACAGAGATCTGGGCCTAAATCCATCGTTTTTTTGCTCACCATGCCATTCCAGTTTGAACCCAGCCATATGCAAATCAGTCTTGACCCTGTGCCTCATGGGAACAGTCCAGCCCTAACTGCCAAGCTAGGTCCTCCCTGGACTGGAAACAAGCATCCTAGGACCTGTTTCGGGGTTTCACCCCTCTTCAGCCAGGATAGCTTGATTCCAGTGGCATGGAGAGCACGGGACCCACGACTGGGCATACCCGTCCCACTCGGGGTGACAAATGCAAAAACAACAATTGATGGACAGAATGCAGAACAATGTCATACATTCACCCCAGTACAGAGATCTGGTCCTAAATCCATCGTTTTTTTGCTCACCATGCCATTCCAGTTTGAAACCAGCCATATGCAAATCAGTCTTGACCCTGTGCCTCATGGGAACAGTCCAGCCCGAACTGCCAAGCTAGGTCCTCCCTGGACTGCAAACAAGCATCCTAAGACCGGTTTCGGGGTTTCACCCCTCTTCAGCCAGGATAGCTTGATTCCAGTGGCATGGAGAGCACGGGACCCACATCTGGGCATACCCGTCCCACTCGGGGTGACAAATGCAAAAACAACAATTGATGGACAGAATGCAGAACAATGTCATACATTCGCCCCAATACAGAGATCTGGGCCTAAATCCATTGTTTTTTTGCTCACCATGCCATTCCAGTTTGAACCCAGCCATATGCAAATCAGTCTTGACCCTGTGCCTCATGGGAACAGTCCAGCCCGAACTGCCAAGCTAGGTCCTCCCTGGACTGGAAACAAGCATTCTAGGACCGGTTTCGGGGTTTCACCCCTCTTCAGCCAGGATAGCTTGATTCCAGTGGCATGGAGAGCACGGGACCCACGTCTGGGCATACCCGTCCCACTCGGGGTGACAAATGCAAAAGCAACAATTGATGGACAGAATGCAGAACAATGTCATACATTCACCCCAGTACAGAGATCTGGGCCTAAATCCATCGTTTTTTTGCTCACCATGCCATTCCAGTTTGAACCCAGCCATATGCAAATCAGTCTTGACCCTGTGCCTCATGGGAACAGTCCAGCCCAAACTGCCAAGCTAGGTCCTCCCTGGACTGGAAACAAGCATCCTAGGACCGGTTTCGGGGTTTCACCCCTCTTCAGCCAGGATAGCTTGATTCCAGTGGCATGGAGAGCACGGGACCCACGTCTGGGCATACCCGTCCCACTCGGGGTGACAAATGCAAAAACAACAATTGATGGACAGAATGCAGAACAATGTCAGCATACCTTTTACACCAGAATACATAGCTGTGCCCAACAATCCACACAGAAAGCATCTTGAAGGGATGTCTGTAGGTAATCAAAAGATGTCTGTAGCTGAGGTAGTCAGTTGGTAGAATGAGAGATATCTAAAATGGTGGAGAAGATGCTGTTTTTAAGAAAGTAGAGATTTGATTGGCTGTTTAAGAACATTGGACATTCAAAAATAGGGTGCATTTTACTTTGTTTAAAAAGCAAGTTTCTTATTGGTTAGTAAAAAATGTTTGAAAGGTACAGTAGAAAGGATAAGGTCATGTTTTGCAAAGCCAACCACACCTGCTGTTTCCATTTGCAACATTGTGTGGTGAACTTGAAAATATGGTGAACTTGTGACCTGTCAGTTAAGTTGAATGTTCCATGACCTGTTGCTATGGAAACTGGCATTAAGCAGAAGGGGTGAAGAAGTCAGTTGATAAGGGTTATTATCTGTAACCAATGGAAATGTGTTTTACAATTTGAAAAACTCTGGGAAGCAATGTCATTTGTTGCTTATGTGTATTTGTATGGAGAAAGAGAGGGAAACCTTGCCATTACTGGTTTTACCTTGCTGAGTCTGGTGCATTATATTGATTGTGTGTAAAAGAAAATCCTGTCAGAGTTTGTGAGATTTTTCATTCAACAAACTTATTTGCAAGGTGAGTTATAAATTTGTGAGATTTATTTTAAAAAAATTGACATTATTTTAAAACTGTGTTCTTTGATATATATTATTAAATGTAGAGATGTATATTGGACTTTGTTTCATTGTACTTAAATGTTGTTTAAAAAAGAGTCTGTACAGTAATATGTGTATTTTTTAAGATGATTACTGATGTTATTAATTAGGCTTGTTTTTTAAGTCTGTACAAAGGTATAGTTGAATGATGCCCCACATTTTTAGATAGTTGGTTGAAGATGCAGCACAAATGTGTAGTTTGAAAGATGTTCATATAAGGTGTAATTTATTAGGCTTCATTTTTTGTTGTCTCTACAAAGGTATAGTTGAATGATACTGCATGATTATAGATAGTTTGGTAGAGATGCAGCACAACTGTGCTGTTTGAAAGATGTTCATATAAGGTGTTAATAATTAGGTTTCTTTTATTGGTTTGTACAAAGGTAAAGTTAAATGATGCCACATATTTTAAGATAGAATGGTGAAATAAGGTGCTGTTAATTAGGCTTCTTTTAGTAGTCTGAAAAAGGTATAGTTGAATGATGCCACATAATTTTAGATACAAAGGTGAAGATGTAGCTCAAAAGTAAACCACCACATATTACCCTTGCAGGCATGTTGTACTTAACTACTTAACTAGATAATATGTAATAACTCATATATGTGTTCAGATTGTATTTATACAGTTGTATGTATGGTTAGTGAACTATTGAGAGGTGCCTGACCGATTACAGGAGTGCAAAAGTAGTGACTAGGTGATTTTAAAACTACATGAGTAATGATTGACTGATTCCATATTCTGCAATCACTCTGTTTGTATCCAAGCACTCATGAAATCACTCTGCCACTACCCAAACATTTATGAAATTACCCAGGCACTACCCATGCACTCTCCCAATCTTCCAGTCACTACCCATGTACTCATGCAATGACCCAGGCACTAACTCATGCACTGCTACAATCCCCTGTGCACTACCCATGCAGTCCAGCCATCGCCCTGTCAGTACCCATGCACTCCTCCAATCACCCAGCCAGCAGCATGTACTTATCCAATCACTCCACCAAAACCCAAGCACTTATAAATTCACCATGCACTCTCCTTGCAGTACTCTAATTATCCAGTCACTACCCATGTACTCATGCAATGACCCAGGCACTAACTCATGCACTGCTACAACCCCCTGAACACTACCCATGCAGTCCAGCCATCTTCCTGTCACTGCCTATGCACTCCTCCAATCACCCAGTCAGCACCATGTACTTATCCAATCACTCCGCCAAAACCCAAGCACTTATAAATTCACCATGCACTCTCCTTGCAGTACTCTCATCATCCAGTCAGTACCCATGTACTTATCCAATCACTCCGCCAAAACCCAAGCACTTATAAATTCACCATGCACTCTCCTTGCAGTACTCTAATCATCCAGTCAGTACCCATGTACTCATGGAATGACCCAGGCACTAACACATGCACTGCTACAATCCCCTGTGCACTACCCATGCAGTCCAGCCATCTCCTTGTCACTGCCTATGCACTCCTCCAATCACCCAGTCACCACCATGTACTTATCCAATCACTCTGCCAAAATCCATGCACTTATAAATTCACCATGCTCTCTCCTTGCAGTACTCTAATCATCCAGTCAGTACCCATGTACCCATACAATGACCCAGGCACTAACACATGCACTGCTACAATCCCCTGTGCACTACCCATGCAGATCTCTAACCACCTACACACTACTGATTCACTCCTCCAATTAGCCAGGTAGTACCCATGCACTCCAGCAATCCCCCTGTCACTACCCATGCACTCCTCCAATCACCCATCCAGGATCATGTACTTATCCAATCACTCCGCCAAAACCCAAGCACTTATAAATTCACCATGCACTCTCCCTGCAGTACTCTAATCATCCAGTCTGTACCCATGTACTCATGGAATGACCCAGGCACTAACACATGCACTGCTACAATCCCCTGTGCACTACCCATGCAGTCCAGCCATCGCCCTGTCACTACCCATGCACTCCTCCAATCACCCAGCCAGCACCATGTACTTATCCAATCACTCCGCCAAAACCCAAGCACTTATAAATTCACCATGCACTCTCCTTGCAGTACTCTAATCATCCAGTCACTATCCATGTACTCATGCAATGACCCAGGCACTAACTCATGCACTGCTACAATCCCCTGTGCACTACCCATGCAGTCCAGCCATCGCCCTGTCACTACCCATGCACTCTTCCAATCACCCAGCCAGCACCATGTACTTATCCAATCACTCCGCCAAAATCCAAGCACTTATAAATTCACCATGCACTCTCCTTGCAGTACTCTCATCATCCAGTCAATACTCATGTACTTATGCAATGACCCAGGCACTAACACATGCAGTGCTACAATCCCCTGTGCACTACCCATGCAGACCTCTAACCACCTACACAGTACTGATTCACTCCTGCAATTACCCAGGTAGTACCCATGCACTCCAGCAATCCCTCTGTCACTACCCATGCACTCCTCCAATCACCCATCCAGCATCATGTACTTATCCAATCACTCCGCCAAAACCCAAGCAGTTATAAAATCACCATGCACTGTCCTTGCAGCACTCTAATCATCCTGTCACTACCCATGCACTCATGCAATGACCCAGGCACTAACTCATGCACTGCTACAATCCCCTGAGCACTACCCATGCAGTCCAGCCATCGCCCTGTCATTACCCATGCACTCCTCCAATCACCCAGCCAGCACCATGTACTTATCCAATCACTCCGCCAAAACCCAAGCACTTATAAATTCACCATACACTCTCCTTGCAGCACTCTAATCATCCTGTCACTACCCATGCACTTATGCAATGACCCAGGCACTAACTCATGCACTGCTACAATCCCCTGAGCACTACCCATGCAGTCCAGCCATCGCCCTGTCACTACCCATGCACTCCTCCAATCACCCAGCCAGCACCATGTACTTATCCAATCACTCCGCCAAAACCCAAGCACTTATAAATTCACCATGCACTTTCCTTGCAGTACTCTAATCATCCAGTCAGTACCTTTGTACTCATGCAATGGCCCAGGCACTAACACATGCACTGCTACAATCCTCTGAGCACTACCCATGCAGACCAGCCATCGCCCTGTCACTACCCATGCACTCTTCCAATCACCCAGCCAGCACCATGTACTTATCCAATCACTCTGCCAAAAGCCAAGCACTTATAAATTCACCATGCACTCTCCTTGCAGTACTCTAATCACCAGTCACTACCCATGTACTCATGCAATGACCCAGGCACTAACACATGCAGTGGTACAATCACCTGTGCACTGCCCATGCAGTCTTCCAATCACCCAGCCAGCACCATGTACTTATCCAATTACTCCGCCAAAACCCATGCACTTATAAATTCACCATGCACTCTCCTTGCAGTACTCTCATCATCCAGTCAATACCATGTACTTATGCAATGGCCCAGGCACTCACACATGCACTGCTACAATCCCCTGTGCACTACCCATGCAGACCTCTAACCACCTACACAGTACTGATTCACTCCTGCAATTACCCAGGTAGTACCCATGCACTCCAGCAATCCCCCTGTCACTACCCATGCATTCCTCCAATCACCCATCCAGCATCATGTACTTATCCAATCACTCCGCCAAAACCCAAGCACTTATAAAATCACCATGCACTCTCCTTGTAGCACTCTAATCATCCAGTCACTACTCATGTACTCATGCAATGACCCAGGCACTAACTCATGCACTGCTACAATCCCCTGTGCACTACCCATGCAATAGTTTAAAAATACTTTTGTAAATAAAATTAGACAAACACTTAAAGCAAAACTTTTATTGATAATAAATTAAAAGATATTTCATACTTTCCAAATTACGCCGACTTCGCGACCCCAGCGCGATTTCTACAATGCACGCTATTAGGATGCACGCACCCATCGTGTAGGGTGCGCGACTTCTTTCTAATAATTAAAAAAAAAAAAGATGAATATAGTTTTCTGCAAAATATCTGTAATAGACTGTCACACATCATTCATAATAAAATTAAAATAAATGGAAAATGGTATGTTTAAGAATCACAAAACACACAAGATGATGGACGGAATGCTGCACATTGGCAAACATTCACCCCCAGTCACAGATCTGGGTTTAATTCATCGTTATTTTGCTTCACCACGCCACCCCAGTTCAGACATAGCCATATGCAAATCAGTCTTGACTCTGTGCCTCATGGGAACAGTCCAGACCGAACTGCCAAGCCATGTCTTCCCTGGACCGGAATCAAGCATCCTAGGACCGGTTTCAGGCTATCAGCCTTCATCAGCCAGGATAGCTTGACTCCAGTGGCGTAGTGAGCACGGGACCCACGTCTGGGCATACCCTTCCCACTTAGGGCGAAATGCAAAACACACAAGATGATGGACGGAATGCTGCACATTGGCAAACATTCACCCCCAGTCACAGATCTGGGTTTAATCCATCGTTATTTTGCTTCACCACGCCAAGAAACCCCGAAACCGGTCCTAGGATGCTTGTTTCCAGTCCAGGGAGGACCTAGCTTGGCAGTTCGGGTTGGACTGTTCCCATGAGGCACAGGGTCAACACTGATTTGCATATGGCTGGGTTCAAACTGGAATGGCATGGTGAGCAAAAACGATGGATTTAGGCCCAGATCTCTGGGGTGAATGTATGACATTGTTCTGCATTCTGTCCATCAACTGTTGTTTTTGCATTTGTCACCCCAAGTGGGACGGGTATGCCCAGACGTGGGTCCCGTGTCTCTCCATGCCACTGGAATCAAGCTATCCTGGCTGAAGAGGGGTGAAACCCCGAAACCGGTCCTAGGATGCTTGTTTCCAGTCCAGGGAGGACCTGGCTTGGCAGTTCGGGCTGGACTGTTCCCATGAGGCACAGGGTCAAGACTGATTTGCATATGGCTGGGTTCAAACTGGAATGGCATGGTGAGCAAAAAAACGATAGATTTAGGCCCAGATCTCTGTACTGGGGTGAATGTATGACATTGTTCTGCATTCTGTCCATCAACTGTTGTTTTTGCGTATGTTTAAGAATCATTCAAGGTGATCAGGATGGGCGTGTGTGGGGAACAGAGCTAGTCTTTCTGGGGGCCCCTGAAAGGCTCGGGCCCTGAGCTAGAGCCCTCTTTGCCCATGCCTTGAAAGGCCTCTTAGCGGTATGACTCTGTAACCTTCTGAACTGCACCCACATGCAAGTGCACCATTCTGTGTAGCACCAGCAGAGCTTGTGCTGTGCTGGAAAGCCTCCTCCTGGACGTGTGGCATGATGCGTGCCTCAAAGACCATGGTGTACAGCACTACATAGAACGTTAAGTGTCGTGTCGAACCTGTTATAGCGTCAGTGGGCCCCTGTACTGTGCTGTGCAGCACCGGTACACGCTTCTACCCTATCGCTCAGCACCAACATCAGGTTATCCCATACTTAGCAGCGCAGCCATTACGTATACCACACTGAGCGTCATCAGCATGTACTCACAGCTACTTATATAGCGCCTATCTGCACTTTCACTATATAGTGTGACACTAATATGAGCCTGCATGTCATACAGCACCAGTGTGCACATGTGAAACACTTCATAGTACAAGCGTGAGTTTATACCATGATGGGCAACATAAGTCCACACTGTACCATGCCCTGCAGCACCAGCCTGCACTGTACCATGCCCGCAGCACAAGTCTGCACTGTACCATGCCAGGAAGCACCAGTCTGTGCTTCCATGATACGACACTGTACCGGTATGCACTTGCTTGTACCGTGCCGCACTGCACCATCTCTCTTCCTTGCTATGATGTGTAAATAACCACAGGTGCGGCAGCTGAGTTGGTGTCATGTGCGCTGCGGAATTCAGAAGCCAAACTGTTGGACAAGTGTTGAATTGCCCGATCTGACTTTCTTCTTTTTTGCAATTTTATTTTGGGCTTTCATCATCCCAAGGTCTACGCCAGCAGTCCTGTTCAGCAACACTAACAAGCGCCTGCTTATTTAAGCGCAAAGAGTCCATTACGCTTGTGATGTGCACTACACCTACGGTCAGTGTGTTTATGAGTGTCTTGGTGTAAAGTGCTTTGGCTCCATTAACACCACAGGTCTTGTGCATGCACCAGGGTGCAGTGCATTTGGCTTTATACGGCGCTGACACATTGGTAGAAAGTTATAATTTTGAGTTTCTTCGGAAGCCACCTTGAAGATGCAGCGAGAACACTGTCCCATGCGCACAATACAGTTTTATGTAGTTTCACCAACATATGTTTTCTTGCTCAGTCTCCAAGTGAGTCATTTCTACTTGGTTTAACAACAAGGGGACTGATGTTACATATTTACATATATTTGCCCACAGTGTGAAATTGCTTCAACATTTCCTTTGACGGACCGGTGCAGAAACCTTTCTCCACCAATGTCCAAATGTGACTACTACTTAAAGAAGTGTCTTTCTGCATGTCTGACTTAGAGGTAGTTTTAATCCCCCTGCCCTATTATGTACTAGGGCCTTACACAGGAGGTCATGCCAATCACAGGGGTACCCCAACACATAGTGTTCCCTAGTGTATGTAGGTGTTTTCACTGTATTCTAAGTGTCTTTCAGGATAGCACTGGCTCCGGGCCTGGTTAGTCAGAGTCAGTTACCACCAGTACCAGTCAGCAAAAAGTTGAGGGCACAGGATGACTTTGGAACAAGGCCTCTTTCTGCACCTCTGTTGGTTCTTTCTGCATATCTCTTGCTTCTTTCTGCACCTTTCTTCGTCTTTCTGGACTTCTGTTGCCTCTTTCTGCATTTCTCTTGCTTCTTTCTGAGCTTTTCTTCCTCTTTCTTCACATGTCCTATCTCTGTAGGCATAGTTAGAAACTAACATTTAAAAAACCTTTGAAATTCACTGAAAAAAACACAGGTTTTAGGGACGTTATAGTTAGAAATTAGCATTTAAAAAAACCATTGAAATTCACTGAAAAAACCATAGGTTTCAGGGACGTTATAGTTAGGAATTAGCATTTAAAAAACCTTAGAAATTCACTGAAAAACCACAGGTTTCAGGGACGCTATAGTTAGTTGGACATTTCACTCGTACAAAACCAGAGAAATTCGGCCGTTATAGTTAGTTGAGCTAACTATAACTCACGCCCCCGCAATGCACTGCTGATGACGTCACATATTACATCATTCATGACATGGTCAGTGACATCACTGATGACATCACTGATGACATCTCAAATGACATCACTAATGACATCATCCACATGATAATCTGATGCACCTCCTCATACCCTAATAAAACCTTTGATACACCCACTCTAAAATACAGACTACCATTTTCGAAAACATAGGCACACCAACACCAGTTATTACATACCCACTCACTGATTCCTAGGTCTACACACACATCCACTCATTCACCCATATAGTCACTCATACATGCAGTCACTCATCAATACAACACTATCATACGCACTCATACACCTATACAGACACTCACACACCGCCACTCATCCATAGAGTTACTCACACACCTAGTCATGCAAAGAATCAATCACACTCCCTTTTACTCACCTATACAGTTATACACACACCACCTCACTTATTCATACAGATACTAACACATACTTACTCTCTTATACAATCACTGATACAAGCACACACTCATCCATACAGCCACTCTCACAATCACTCACTCTCACATATAGTCATTTATATACTCCAACACTCACATATACTGCCTTTTACATATGTAGTTACTCACACATGTACCACTGAGACAACCATTCACTCACTAACACACCCATACACACACTCACCCACCCATACAGCCCTTTACAGAAGCACTCTTGAATCCTTTACACCCAGTGAATCACCCACTCACACATCTATGCAGAGTCACACACTTCCCACCCAGCCACACAGACACTCAGGCACCCATATATATACTCAGACAACCAATCAATAACCCATATAGACACTCATGTAGCTACTCACCAACCCAAGCAGCCGCTTACACACCAACTAACAGACTGATACAGACATTCACACAGTTTAGTCACTAACCCATGCATTCAGTAAGACACGTTTAATGACTCACTTTTACAGTCAGTCACGCACCTACTAACTCATCCATTCGGACACTCATACACCCACTCATTCTTCAATACACCTTGGCATATATATATATAAAACCTATTTAACTTTTACAGACACACACAGTCACTGGATGATGTCATCAGTGATGTCATCAGTGATGTCACTGACCATGTCATGAATGATGTAATATGTGACGTCATCAGCAGTGCATTGTGGGGCGCTGAGTTATAGTTAGCTCAACTAATTATAACGGCCGGATTTCTCTGGTTTTGTACGAGTGAAATGTCCAACTAACTATAACGTCCCTGAAACCTGTGGTTTTTCAGTGAATATATATATATATCACTGAAAAACCAGTTTTCAGGGACGTTATAGTTAGTTGGACATTTCACTGCATAAAACCAGAGAAATTCGGCAGTTATAGTTAGTTCAGCTAACTATAACTCGCGCTCCGCAATGCACTGCTGATGACGTCACATATTACATCATTCATGACATGGTCAGTGACATCACTGATGACATCACTGATGACATCTCAAATGACATCACTGATGACATCACTGATGACATCATCCAGTGACTGTGTGTTTCTGTAAAGTTTAAATATGTTTTATACATATATAGGCCAAGGTGTATTGAAGAATGAGTGGGTGTATGACTGTCTGAATGGATGATTTAGTAGGTGTGTGACTAACTGTATAAGTGAGTGATTAAACGTGTCTTACTGAATGCATGGGTTAGTGACTAAACTGTGTGAATATCTGTATCAGTCTGTCGTTGTTGTGTAAGCAGTTGCATGGGTTGGTGAGTAGCTACATGAGTGTCTATATGGGTTATTGATTGCTTGTCTGAGTAACTGTATGGGTGCCTGAGTGTCTGTGTGGGTGGGGGGGTTGTGTGTGACTCACTGCATGGATGTGTGAGTGGGTGATTCACTGGGTGTATGCGTTCAAGAGTGTGTCGGTGAGGGGCTGTATGGGTGGGTGAGTGTGTGTATGGGTGTGTTGTTGAGTGAATGGATGTCTCAGTGGTACATGTGTAAGTAACTACATATGTGAAAGGCAGTATATGTGAGTGTTGGAGTATATAAATGACTATATGTGAGAGTGAGTGATTGTGGCTGTATGGATGAGTGTGTGCTTGTATCAGTGATTGTAAAAGAGAGTAAGTATGTGTTAGTATCTGTATGAATAAGTGAGGTGGTGTGTGTATAACTGTATAGGTGAGTAAATGGGAGTGTGAATGATTCTTTGCATGATTGACTAGGTGTGTGAGTAACTCTATGGATGAATGGCGATGTGTGAGTGTCTGTATAGGTGTATGAGTGCAAATGATAGTGCTGTATTGATAAGTAACTGCATGTATGAATGACTGTATGGGTGAATGAGTGGACGTGTGTGTAGACCTAGGAATCAGTGAGTGGGTATGTAGTAACTGGTATTGGTGTGTCTATGGTTTCGAAAATGGTAGTCTGTATTTTAGAGTGGGTGTATCAAAGGTTATATTAGGGTGTGAGGAGGTGCATCAGATTATCACGTGGATGATGTCATCAGTGATGTCATCAGTGATGTCATTTGAGATGTCATCAGTGATGTCATCAGTGATGTCACTGACCATGTCATGAATGATGTAATATGTGACGTCATCAGCAGTGCATTGCGGGGGCGCGAGTTACGGCTGAATTTCTCTGGTTTTGTATGAGTGAAATGTCCAACGAACTATAACGTCCCTGAAACCTGTTGTTTTTTTCAGTGAATTTCTTAGGTTTTTTAAATGCTAATTTCTAACTATAACGTCCTTGAAACCTATGGTTTTTTCAGTGAATTTCAAAGGTTCTTTAAATGCTAATTTCTAACTATGCCTACAGAGGTAGGACATGTGCAGAAAGAGGAAGAAAGGCGCAGAAAGAAGCAAGAGAAATGCACAAAGAGGCAACAGAAGTCCAGAAAGACGAAGAAAGGTGCAGAAAGAAGCAAGAGATATGCACAAAGAACCAACAGAGGAGCAGAAAGAGGCCTTGTTGCAAAGTCATCCTGTGCCCCCAAATTTTTGCAGACGGGTACTGGTGGTAACTGACTCTGACTAACCAGGCCTAGACCCAGTGCTATGCTTAAAGACACTTAGAATACAGTGAAAACACCTACATACACTAGGGAACACTATGCGTTGGGGTACCCCTGTGATTGGCATGACCTCCTCTGTAAGGCCCTAGTACATAATAGGGCAGGGGGATTAAAACTACCTCTAAGTCAGAGGTGCAGAAAGATGCTTCTTTAAGTAGTAGTCATGTTTGCAGAGTGGTGGAGAAAGGGTGCTGGGCCTCCGACCAGCGCTCAGGAATTCCGCTGCATAGGACTTAGAGGAGGTACCAAGAGGGCTTCTTGGCCCCAAAAGTCCCTCAGGAGTAAATTGGACTTCATCCCCCATCCCGTAGCCTGCCCAGAGGCGCGTTTGCAGAGTGGTGGAGAAAGGGGGGCATGTCCTCCTTAGACGTCTTAGCAATCCTACTGTGTGGGACTTACTACAGGTAACAAGAGGGGTAGTTGGCCCCCAACAACAACCTTGGGGGCCAACTACCCCTCCTATTACCTCCAGTAAGTCCCACACAGCAGGATTGCTAAGTTCTCATAACAGGCCACGCTCCCTTTGCCCACCACTATGCAAACGCGCTCCCTGGCGCACTCTTGGATGGGGATTGAAGTCCCCTTCGCTGCTGGGGGTCCTTTAGGGACCAACTAGCCTACCTCGTACCTCCAGTAAGCCCCACACAGTGGGATTGCTGAGAGGTGGACACAGGCTACGCCCCCTTTCTCCACCACTGTTCAAACACACCCCCTGGTGCGTTCTAAGTTGGGGGATTAAATCCCCTTGAATACTGAGGGTCCCTGGGGGCCAACTAGCCCACCAGGTACCTCCAGTAAGCACCACACAGCTGGATTGCAGAGAGGTGGTCCGAGGCCACGCCCCCTTTTTACACCACTCTGTAAACGCAGCTCCTGGCACACTGCTGCTCGGGGGATGAAGTCCACTTGTGTCCTGAGGTCCTCAGAACACAAGAGGACCTCATCGCCCCACCACCAGTGCGCCAAGAGGCGTGTTTGTAGAGTGGTGTAAAAAGGGGCGTGGCCTCGGACCACCTCTCTGCAACGCAGCTCTGTGGCGCATACTGGAGGTACCTGGTGGGCTAGTTGGCCCCCAGGAACCCTCAGTATTCAAGGGGAATTAATTCCCCA
Organism: Calotriton arnoldi; assembly: GCA_963921515.1. Taxonomy (NCBI): domain Eukaryota; kingdom Metazoa; phylum Chordata; class Amphibia; order Caudata; family Salamandridae; genus Calotriton; species Calotriton arnoldi. The sequence goes on from CAWUFW010000375.1 coordinate 4,087,593, forward strand.
ACTAACAACGCACCAGAGGGCGCGTTTGCACAGTGGTGGAGAAAGAGGGCGTGGCCTCCGGCTACATGCCGGCTTTTATTTTTATATATTTTTTTACAAGGGGGCTGTGTGGCCCCCCTTCTTTTACATTTTTGGGGCCCTGGGGACCCCATCCCCCAGGGCCTGACCCCTTTTTATATATATATATATATATATATATTTTTTTTTTAAATGGGGAAGGGGGCCGCGTGGCCCCCCTCCCGAGGCCAATTTCGGCCCGGGGACCCCATCCCCCGGGGCATGGCCAGACTTTTTTTAATTTTAATTTTTTTATTATTTGGAGGGGGGCCGCGTGGCCCCCCTCCTCAGGCCAATTATGGCCCCGGGGACCCCATCCCCCGGTGCCGGCCTCTCCTTTTTTTAAAAATTATCTTTTAATTTCAGGGGAGGGGGGCTGCGTGCCCCCCCAGGCCACTTCTGGCCCCGGGGACCCCAACCCCCGGGGCCTGGCCTCTCTGTTGGGGACCATGGGGGGAGCACCAATGCCCACACGGTCCCACCGGCTCCCCCCTCCTGCGGGAGCCGGCATTGCTTTTGCACAAGAGGCGCTGCAGACGTGCAGCTCCTCTTGTGCAAAAGCAATCCTGATTTGCTTCATTGAAGCGAGAGCATGTTTCCTGCTCTCGCTTCAATGAAGCAAAGCAGAGTTTGCTATGACAGGGCAGGAGCCGTGCTCCCGCCCTGCCATAGCAAACAGCAATGTCCCAGGGGTGGGCACCCTGGGACATTACAGGAGCCGGCCCTGGGGGTGGCGGTCCCCAGGGCTATCAAGGGCTCCAGGAGGGGGCAGCGCGGCCCCCCCTCCCAGCATTTTCAAAGCCCCGGGGAGGTGGTGGTTCCCGGGGCCCGGGGGACCGCTATGGACCCCCGAATTAGAATATTTAGTGCCCCGGGGAGGTGCTGGTCCCCGGGGCGTGTGGGGGTGGCTCGAGCCCCCCCACACACATCTTTTTTTTAATAAAACAGAGCCCCGGGGAGGTGGCAGTCCCCGGGGCTGTAGGGGGGGCGCGTGCCCCCACATTTAAATTGGCAAAGCCCCGGGGAGGTGGTGGTCCCCGGGGAGTGTGGGGGGCTTGAGCCCCCACACACATTTAAAATTTAACAAAAATGAGAGCCCCGGGGAGGTGGTGGTCCCCGGAGCTGCGGGGGGGCTGCGTGTATATATATTTATGAATATATATATATATCACTGAAAAAACCACAGGTTTCAGGGACGTTATAGTTAGTTGGACATTTCACTCGTACAAAACCAGAGAAATTCGGCCGTTATAGTTAGTTCAGCTAACTATAACTCGCGCCCCCGCAATGCACTGCTGATGACATCACATATTACATCATTCATGACATGGTCAGTGACATCACTGATGACATCAGTGATGACATCTCAAATGACATCACTGATGACATCATCAACGTGATAATCTGATGCACTTCCTCACACCCTAATATAACCTTTGATACACCCACTCTAAAATACAGACTACCATTTTCGAAACCATAGGCACACCAATACCAGTTACTACATACCCACTCACTGATTCCTAGGTCTACACACACGTCCACTCATTCACCCATACAGTCATTCATACATGCAGTTACTTATCAATACAGCACTATCATTTGCACTCATATACCTAACAGACACTCACACATCACCATTCATCCATAGAGTTACTCACACACCTAGTCAATCATGCAAAGAATCATTCACACTCCCATTTACTCACCTATACAGTTATACACACACCACCTCACTTATTCATACAGATACTAACACATACTTACTCTCTTTTACAATAACTGAGGCCCTTTTTATATATATATATATATATTTTTTAAATCGGGAAGGGGCCGTGTGGTCCCCCTCCCAAGGCCAATTCTGGCCCCGGGGACCCCAAACCCGGGGCCTGGCCTCTCTGTTGGGGACCGTGGGGGGAGCCCCAATGCCCCCACGGTCCCACCGGCTCCCCGCCTCCTGCGGGAGCCGGCATTGCTTTTGCACAAGGGGAGATGCAGACATGCAGCTCCCCTTGTGCAAAAGCAATCCTGCTTTGCTTCATTGAAGCGAGAGCCTATGGTTTTTTCATTGAATTTCAAAGGTTTTATAAATGCTAATTTCTAACTATAACGTCTGTAAAACCTATGGCTTTTTCAGTGAATTTGAAAGGTTTTATAAATGCTAATTTCTAACTACAATGTCCCTGAAACCTATATTGTTTTTAACTAAATTTAAAAAAGACGTGCATACTTTTTGTAGTGAAAAACTAACTGTAACAGTAGTCTGTTATAAGTTATAATTTAACAATGTTTAAAACTTAATTAGCACTAATTAACATATAAGTGTGGAAAAAGTGTGACGGAGCAGCTATGATACCTGACTTCGAACAACAGCGTTCACAGTTCGATTCCCGGCTCCAGCGGCACGTTAGCCCACCACTATGTCACTGTGGGCAACACCTTGCTTAATCTTTCCGACGCCCCCGAGCGCCGGCACACCTTTCCAGGGGTAGCTGTACGCTTTACAAATGCTCGCATTTTTTTAATTTAAAACCATAGTGATGAGAAATATTATCAAGTTTTTTTTTCCTTCTATTCTGAAAGATCTTTTTTTTTATGTCTTCTATTTAGAATTACGGCAATTAATAAATGTATTTACTCATGAGAATGGAAATGACACGGTTTTCCGGGTAACAGTTCTTAAGCTCTCCAACGTATGTACATATTAAGGACCTTATACGTGTTAGGTTCGAAATCGAAACTTTTTCCGCTTCACATTTTGTAATTTTTCCCAACACGTGCACAAGTTAAACAGTTAAAACGTGAGCATGTGTCAACTGTAAAACGTGACATCTAAATGGGCGGAGCCGCATCTTCCTTCCATAGACTACTCAATAACCAAAAAGTATATAAAGCACACCCGTTGATTGATTAGTTTCGTTTTATGCGAGTTATTTACGCGTCTCCATTCAGTGATGCAGGTGCTCTTTTCTACAGTCGGATTCTTCTTTTGCGGCCACAAAACATAATCCTGAGTTGTAAGTTGTTTGATTATGGCATACTAGATATTTATAATACGTACCTATTTGTCAATATTTAAACACTTGTATTTAGAAAAAAGTGTTATTGGTTGTTTTTGCCATTTATATGTAATGTCAGCAGCTTGTTTTCAGAAACAGACAGAATACAGCAAACATTGTTCCTGTTCTGGCTCCTTTGAGCTCATATAGTGTGACTTTGTATATTATAATATTGACACTGTACTTGACCTCATAAGTGTTGGTGACCCGTCGATGCGAAGACTAAAGATTTTTATGTAACGTCAGCAGCTTCTAGTTTGTAGTCTATTTCCCCTTGAGATCATATAGTGTGAGTATGTATATTATAATAACCACACATTATGATCTCAGAGGAGTTTGTGACCCGTCGGCGCCAAGACTAAAGATTTATATGTAACGTCAGCAGCTTCTGGTTTTTAGTCTATTTTTCCCTTGAGATCATATAGTGTGAGTATGTATATTGTAATATTTACATTTATACTGACCTCAGTGGAGTTTTTTGATATTTCTATTTTTGTCTGTTGCGGTTCCTATTCACCTTCTCCCTATAGAATATATACTACCAGTAGTGTATATTATTATACTACTATCCTATATATTCTTAAAGGAGTATGTGATTTGTGAGCGGAGCAGTGAGCGACCTCTAAGCACTACGACCGAACTTTCCCAAATTCTACAGAATAGAAATTATAAAAAATGATAAAGCGTACATTTCTATGTAATATAAAGTGATTTGTGTTTAACTGTTTTTTACTTGTTATTGTTCTTGTGACCTGAGATGATGTAGTGCGGGAGTGTTTCTTGTAGCACTTCTTTTCTACTTTATCTAAAAGTAACTCATGCCCTCTTATATTATCAAGAATATGGGGCAACACTTTTACAAACTATAGCAGAAAAAAAGGGAGGGTGTGCCCACGCTTAAGGGATATTTTATGAATTGCGTTTTTATTTGTCACCCCTTTGATATATACAGCTTCAGTTTCCGAAGAAAGCATATTTGTAATTGCTTAATAAAAACGATTTCAAACCTAGACTGAAATTTTTGCTGCGCAACCACAGCTCCCCGTCACAAAAGTAAACACCACATTATAACTAAACAGTGCTCCTGGGAAGTATCCCACCCGCAAACTTAATAAAAAGAAGACCGCAACACACTTTGTTATTTTCCCGCCGTGATTTGTACACCCCACGCCAATTATATAAATGGCCCTTAAAATATATAAAAAACAATTTTTACCTTCACAATCCCTGTCCACCCCCTTGTGACACTGTACAGAGTTAATAGTGTTCCTACCCTCCCCGCTACTACTTTCTTTTCCTGTACTCCATTGAAGTGCGTCACAAAATGGTTCACAACAGTGAACCGTTCCCAGCCAATAATGAGCAAACTTGTACTCGGAACACTTTAGCCAATAAAATGTCCATGGTGTTCCGCAGAGGGGGAGGGAATCGCTGCCAACACTTCTACTTTCAATGGTTTACAGCCAATGAACATTAACCTTGGGAAGGTCCTGCTTGGAACACGGTACCCAATCAGATGTCCCTGATGCTCCGCGGAGGGGGAGGGAATGGCTAGCAACACTTCTACTTTCAATGGTTTACAGCCAATGAACATTAAGCTTGGGAACGTCCTGCTTGGAACACGTCAGCCAATCAGATGTTCCTGCTACTCCGCGGACGGGGAGGAAATGGCTGGCAACACTTCTACTTTCAATGGTTCACAGCCAATGAACATTAAGCTTGGGAAGGTCCTGCTTGGAACACGTCAGCCAATCAGATGACCCTGCTACTCCGCGGTCGGGGAGGAAATGGCTGGCAACACTTCTACTTTCAATGGTTCGCAGCCAATGAACATTAAGCTTGGGAAGGTCCTGCTTGGAACACATCAGCCAATCAGATGTCCCTGCTACTCTGCGGACAGGGAGGAAATGGCTGGCAACACTTCTACTTTCAATGGTTCGCAGCCAATGAACATTAAGCTTGGGAAGGTCCTGCTTGGAACACGCCAGCCAATCAGATGTCCCTGCTACTCCGCAGACGGGGAGGAAATGGCTGGCAACACTTCTACTTTCAATGGTTCGCAGCCAATGAACATTGAGCTCGTTGTTGGAACACCTCAGCCAATTAAACGTTAATTTTGTTCCAGACACACGAACAGAACACGCCCTCCCACATAATATTAAATTTCATCTAAGAAAGTGACACTGTCCGTGATAAAAGTGAACACCGCATTATAAGTAAACATTACTGCGCATTATATTAAAGGAAGGCTGCAATACGGCGCATTGTTATTTTCCCGATATGATTGACACAGCCTACTGAACATTGCCGCAATACCGCACATTCACACTACCTGTGTGTGCACCCTACACACTGCTTGCCGCAATACGGCGCATTGTTTTCCCGATGGGATTTCCAGAGCCTACGGAACCTTGCCGCAATACCGCGCACCGTTGTTCTGCGGACATGATTTCCGCGGCCTACGCAACATGAGTGCTGCTCATCTGGTGGACAACTTTGGAGCTGAATCTATACGCGGCCGTCCTGCCGCGGAGCGAGCACCACCCCGCGAATCAAGGGGGCCACACGACTTGGTATTGACTGAATCGTAAATGTGGGGCAGCAGCAGAGGATTTAGGACAGACCCGTCTGCGGGGTCCATTGAGGACTTTGAATTCAACAGAACATTATGTGTGCATCCATCTGTGGATTACTAAGTGCCGAGACTACAGCTCCCATCATGCAGAGACTCATAGGAGCGGCCCATTTGGGGTCGTGCAATATTTAAATGTGAACTGGGACCGGTACATGCATGCATCCTTTCCGTTAAAGCCTCTGAGGAGAAGTTGAGGAACTTCAAAACGCGCCAGGCAGTCCTACACGGAACGGCTGTTTAAAGTATCCGCTGGCGGAATACCGTTCATACCTATCAAAGGATGTTGTCTTGCTGCTCATCTGGTGGACAACTTTGGAGCTGAATATATATATATCCCGCACATCAGATGCTCCTGCCAAGATCCTTGGCCCGAGGCAGGTGGCGCGTAATGTCGGCGGAGCCAGCCGACAAATAATGCCACACAAAAAGAAAGAATATCCACGCTCTCTGGAAGTGTCAAAGTGGAATTTTAATTACACAAGGTTACGCGTTACGACAGTCGGCGCTGTCTTGATCACACAATTAGCATACAGGAAATGTTCCAATACATAGTCTCGTGTAAAAATGAAGAACAGACTAGTGCTTCCTTGTGTGTTAAACAGACATAATGTTACTGTGGCGGCCATCTTAAAGCGTTACATTGGGCAATGAAATAGACATGGTTATACAAAATACAGATTAAATATACTGTTTATGATAAAAAATTAATATTAAATTATATCTAAAGGCATATTTAATCACATCCTTGAATGTAAGGGAATAATTTCCTGTATTAGAAAGTGCATCTTGTGCATGTCTAAATAAGTGGCAGCCATTATTAAATGGTAACAATACTTTCGTAGCCACAAAGCGGAAACTGCCGGTTCTGAATAATGCAAGAGCATAATGTTACTGTGGCGGCCATCATAAAGCATTACACTTGGCAATGAAAATGAACATGGTTATACAAAATAAAGATTAAATATACTGTTTGTGGACGTAATTCAATAGTAAACTACATCTAAAGGCATATTTAATCATATCTTTAAATGTACGGGAATAATTCCCTGTAGTGGAAAGTGCATCTAGTACATTTCTAAATACATGGCAACCATTTTTAAATGGTATCAATACTTTCGTAGCCGTAAAACGGAAACTGCTGGTTCTAGATAATGCATAAGCATTGCAGTCAAATTGCCAGATATAGATATAACTGTATCGTGAAAGTGGAGCCCATACTCACACTTCAAAGATCCAAAGTATGAACCCAGAACAATTGTAAGAAGACATAGTGCCATAAGGATACTTCCCATGATACCGGGTGGGTTATTGATTACTAGTATGTAATTGTGAATGCAAAACAAGAGTATCTAGCAATACACATGATACCATAGTGGCTAATATTGAATTATATACTCGGGTTTCCTATACCAGCATTCTAAAGACATTGACATGATGCTACCAAAATCATAAACCATGATCACATATACTGTTCCAAATTACATCAGGCCAAATGGGTACACGAGACAGATAAGAACGTATAGATGGAACATCCTTGTAGACCAAAATAGAAGCAAGTGACAAAGTGAAAGAGCTTATCTGAATAAGAAGTGCCCGTATATGGGGAAGAAAAGGGTAGGGAACCCGTGTAAGAAGTGTCCGTCCCTTGGCGGAGGGTCCCTTCCTTTCCTCCAGTGAAAGTATAGGAAAAAGAGAAAAACAGAATTAAAATGAGAAGAGTTCATGGTATATATCTTACGTGCTATTTACAACTACTGTACATACGGGTTTGAATACGATTACTCATGGAAGATAAAAAACAATTGCTTCGTGGAAGGTAAACTTTCATCACAGAAGGCAAAAAGTAAATAAAGAACCAGATACTTTAGCTTTCATGTAAATGTACATTCAATTCTTCGTCTAAATTATGGCCTCCCGGCTGTTTGGTCTCGAGTTCCAGGATCCATTTGGATTCACGTTTACGTAACATGTGAACTCTATTGCCACCCCTGGGGCCAGTGTGTACCTGTTCGATGATGAAATAGCTCAGCAGTGCACTGTTGGAAAGATGGTATTCCTGGAAGTGTTGTGCAACCGGGTAATGTGTGTCTCTATTGTTTATAGCACGCATATGCTCCAAAACCTTCTTTTTGGCCATTGGAGTTGTGCTATCAATGTAGCGTAGTCCACAAGGGCAGTCTAGGGCGTAAACCACAAAAGTGGTACTACAGGTCAAGAATTGAGTGATATGTTTCTTATTCATTCTACCGGGTATGTTAAATTCTTTGACCAGGCGACTATTGCAGCACGCCTTGCAATGACCGCAAGGGAAAAAGCCTTTGAGGTTATGATCCCCTTGATGTTTCATTTGGGTAATATCGTTGTGGACCTGAATGTCTCTGAGACTACGGCCTTTTCTGTAGGTGATTCTCGGACGTGTATGAATGGATTTGCCAATGATAGAATCGCTAGTTAATATTGGCCAGTGCTTAGCAAAGATCTTGTGTATCTGTTGGGAATTCCTATTGAATGTAGTGATAAGTCGTGTCTCTTGTGCTTCAGTGCTGGTGGTAGTGTCATTATTGTGCTCCTTCAGTGTATCTGATCTGCTGATCTTATTAACTTTCTCCAGAGCACGTTTTAATACCCATTGAGGGTAACCCCTGTTCTTGAACCTGATAATCATGATATCCTTTTCGATATTGAATGTTTCCTCAGTACTGCAGTTTCTCCTTGCCCTCAGCAGTTCTCCATATGGAATACTCCATTTGAGATTATCCGGATGACTGCTGAGGGCATGGAGGATAGTATTACCTGCTGTAATTTTCCTGAAAAGGCTAGTTTCCAAGGTATTTTGTGCTGTTGTGACCAGTACATCAAGAAACTCAATCTGTTGTTTACTCATATTTGATGTAAGTTTGATGTTATAAGTGTTATTGTTCAGTTTATCAATAAAACTGATAACTTCGTCTTCAGTGCCCTGCCAGATAAGAAAGAGGTCGTCAATATAACAAAGCCATAATCTCACCTTGGAGAAATCGAATGTCAAGGTGGCATCATTTCTGATCTCCTCTTCCCAGAGACCTAAAAACAGGTTGGCAAAGCTAGGGGCAAAGCATGTGCCCATCGCAGTGCCAAGGATCTGTTTATAGATGGTCCCATTGAACATAATTATGTTGTTTTTAAGGCATTGGCTCATCATTTCAATCAGCATGTTGGTATGGTCTAAATATCCTATAGGTCTATTCTTAAGGTAGTGAAAACATGCCTTTATACCTTGTGTGTGGTCTATTATAGTGTAAAGGGAATTTACATCAAGAGTGACCAACAAGAAGTCCTCCTCCCACCATACACCTTCAAGTTTAGTCAAAAAATCTTTTGTATCTCGAACATGAGAAGGAAGAGATGTGACGTAATCACTCAGAAAGTGGTCCACATATTTTGATACATTTTCTAACACACTACCAATAGAAGAGACAATGGGTCTCCCAGGTGGTCTGACAGGGTCTTTATGTACTTTAGGTAAAAGATAGAGGATGGGAAGTTTCGGGAAGTCCCTTTTTAAAAAACAGTATTCTTCCCAAGAGATAATGGCATTGCGTTCCCATTCTTTTAGTTTGTTCCAAATCTCCAAAATACTTTGGTTGTAGATGTCACTGTTAATTTTCAAATAAATCTTTGAGTCTTCCAATTGTCTAAGGGCTTCATTAATGTACATATCTTGGCTCAAAAGTACAATATTGCCACCTTTATCAGCAGGACGAATGATGATACTCTTGTCCTCTGCTAATGATTGTATAATTTCTTTTTCTTTGGTGGTAAGGTTCTGATTGCAAGACACCTTTTTCCAACTTTGATGTTTCAGTTTGAGTAGATCTTGGGTGATCATATCATTAAAGGTGTCAATATTATTGTGTGGTAAAACAGGGAAAAAGATTGAGCGAGGCTTGAATTTAGTGGAGGCAGCTAGATCAGTAGGAAAGTCAATGTTAATAGCTTCCATGGGGGACATAACAGGTATGTCGGATGTCTGGTGCAGATCATGCATAGCAAGAAGAGTTTCGACATCGCCCACAGTCAGCCGGGATTGTGCATCTGTGTTAGGTTGCGTGGTATGTTCTATACCTACAGTTGGTTTCTTTAGAACATGCCATTTATTAAGTTTAAGTTTTCTGATAAACCTATATAAATCCGCGCGAGTATCTGAATAATTAAATAATTCCGTTGGGCAAAATGTCAAGCCTAAACACAGAGTTTTCTTATCTAGGAAAGAGAGAGAGCGTTCAGACAAATTAATAATGGTTTGGTTTACTGTATCTGTATCCATTATTGTTTGGTCTTGGAGCTTGCAGCTTTTCCCATGTGCTCTCTTGTTTTGTCATTTTTGGTCTTTTTGTTTCCTTCGTTTTCTTCTTTGTTTGCTCCTCCCCTCCCTATTCCTCTTCCTCTTCCTCGTTGTCCTCGTCCTCGGCCCAGATTCATTGGCATTGGTGTTGCTCTTGGTGTTTGCCGGGCCCCTTCTCAGGAGCCGGTATTCGTCCCAAAAAGTTGCCGGTTTGGAGGGGATTGTTCTTTCTGATGTTGAGCTAGTCGTGGTTAGTGAGATATCTGTGTCTGAATCGCTGGCTTCTACAGATGAAGGTTCCGTGATCTCACTTCTTGTGGTCTTAGTTTGTATAATGTTAGGTAAATCCTCATATAAGTGGTCGTACTTATGGCTATAAGTCAAAATGCGACCACTTTCATAGTCCACGCAATCCCTGTGGAGCTTTCTTTGTTTACGTATTTTTATGTCTTCTTCATGTTATTTTAGTTTGGGTTTGAGTTCTTCTTTAAATTTATTGATAATTCCCTGTTCGTTGCTGTTCGTAAATTCTTCCTCTAATGATGCGATTTCCATCAGAATGGCCTCTCTGCCCTCCCAAGCATATTTCACCAATATGCTAAGCATGGTTCTAGAACTTTTGGCAGAATTTTTGGCTCAGTCTTCCAACATCCGTGGATTAGGCGATTCATATGATGGTGTTATATATATATTCGTAGACCACGAGGCACCATGTTCTTGTCTAAATAATCTTGCAGTGAAACTGCTTCCCACCATTTGGCGGTTTCAGATTTTTTCAATTTCTCGAAGCCTTTCAATTTAGAATTTACGGTAGTGTCAGTTTCGGTATTGATTTGCGTGCTATCTGTTTTGCCAGGTGCGCGTGCCAGCAAGGTCTGTGCTGCCGCACGTCTTTCATTTTCCTCTTCCATGTTGAGTAATATAGAGTCAAACTTTGATAGTGACTTGTATGCTTCAAAATAGTGTGTAATTACACCACTGTAGGCACTACCCCCTCTTAATTAGTAAAAGGTTCCTACTGCCGCTGTATACTGTATTTCGATTAAGAGCTGTTTATATCGCTGTAAGCAATGACACATATCTTGATATAGCAAGATGCTAAAGTATTTAGGCTGTGACGTTTGATTTATACTGTAGTCCGTAATGCAGAATAACCTTCATGTATTTGAAACATGGATACTTTAGAATATAAGTTGCGGACTGTAGAAAACACAATCAGCCTTAATAAGAGGATGGTGAGTGTACACATCCAATAGTGTCCTCGTTGAAGCTATATTTTTGGACGATCCCATAGATTGACAAATCGGGCGCCAACCAGAGACTTCAGCGTAACCCGCAGGGAGTGTCGGCACGGGGTCTAGACCCGCGCTTGAACAACACGAACCAGTCCCCCGCCCCACATACCACAATATGGACGCTTACCTCTGGGGCGCGCCCCCACGTAATCTTCCGCTCTAAATATCGTTCATCTCGTTGCAGCTGCTGATGGATGGTAGCGGCCGGCCACTGGATCCCTTCAATTAATCCCGCACATCAGATGCTCCTGAACAGGATCCTTGGCCCGAGGCAGGTGGCGCGTAATGTCGGCGGAGCCAGCCGACAAATAATGCCACACAAAAAGAAAGAATATCCGCGCTCTCGGGAAGTGTCAAAGTGGAATTTTAATTACACACGGTTACGTGTTTCGACAGTCGGCGCTGTCTTGATCACACAATTAGCATACAGGAAATGTTCCAATACATAGTCTCGTGTAAAAATGAAGAACAGACTAGTGCTTCCTTGTGTGTTAAACAGACATAATGTTACTGTGGTGGCCATCTTAAAGCGTTACATTGGGCAATGAAATAGACATGGTTATACAAAATACAGATTAAATATACTGTTTAAGATCATAAATTAATATTAAATTATATCTAAAGGCATATTAAATCACATCCTTGAGCGTAAGGGAATAATTTCCTGTATTAGAAAGTGCATCTTGTGCATGTCTGAATAAGTGGCAGCCATTATTAAATGGTAACAATACTTTCGTAGCCACAATGCGGAAACTGCCGGTTCTGAATAATGCAAGAGCATAATGTTACTGTGGCGGCCATCATAAAGCATTACACTTGGCAATGAAAATGAACATGGTTATACAAAATAAGGATTAAATATACTGTTTGTGGTCGTAATTCAATAGTAAACTACATCTAAAGGCATATTTAATCATATCTTTAAATGTACAGGAATAATTCCCTGTAGTGGAAAGTGCATCTAGTACATTTCTAAATACATGGCAACCATTTTTAAATGGTATCAATACTTTCGTAGCCGTAAAACGGAAACTGCTGGTTCTAGATAATGCATAAGCATTGCAGTCAAATTGCCAGATATAGATATAACTGTATCGTGAAAGTGGAGCCCATACTCACACTTCAAAGAGCCAAAGTATGAACCCAGAACAATTGTAAGAAGACATAGTGCCATAAGGATACTTCCCATGATACTGGGTGGGTTATTGATTACTAGTATGTAATTGTGAATGCAAAACAAGAGTATCTAGCAATACACATGATGCCATAGTGGCTAATATTGAATTATATACTCTGGCTTCCTATACCAGCATTCTAAAGACATTGACATGATGCTACCAAAATCATAAACCATGATCACATATACTGTTCCAAATTACATCAGGCCAAATGGGTACACGAGACAGATAAGAACGTATAGATGGAACATCCTTGTAGAACAAAATAGAAGCAAGTGACAAAGTGAAAGAGCTTATCTGAATAAGAAGTTCCCGTATATGGGGAAGAAAAGGGTAGGGAACCCGTGTAAGAAGTGTTCGTCCCCTGGCGGAAGGTCCCTTCCTTTCCTCCAGTGAAAGTATAGGAAAAAGAGAAAAACAGAATTAAAATGAGAAGAGTTCATGGTACATATCTTACGTGCTATTTACAACTACTGTACATACGGGTTTGAATACGATTACTCATGGAAGATAAAAAACAATTGCTTCGTGGAAGGTAAACTTTCATCACAGAAGGCAAAAAGTCAATAAAGAACCAGATACTTTAGCTTTCATGTAAATGTACATTCAATTCTTCGTCTAAATTATGGCCTCCCGGCTGTTTGGTCTTGAGTTCCAGGATCCATTTGGATTCATGTTTACGTAACATGTGAACTCTATTGCCACCTCTGGGGCCAGTGTGTACCTGTTCGATGATGAAATAGCTCAGCAGTGCACTGTTGGAAAGATGGTATTCCTGGAAGTGTTGTGCAACCGGGTAATGTGTGTCTCTATTGTTTATAGCACGCATATGCTCCAAAACCCTCTTTTTGGCCATTAGAGTTGTGCTATCAATGTAGCGTAGTCCACAAGGGCAGTCTAGGGCGTAAACCACAAAAGTGGTACTACACGTCAAGAATTGAGTGATATGTTTCTTATTCATTCTACCAGGTATGTTAAATTCTTTGACCAGGCGACTGTTGCAACACGCCTTGCAATGACCGCAAGGGAAAAAGCCTTTGAGGTTATGATCCCCTTGATGTTGCATTTGGGTAATATCGTTGTGGACCTGGATGTCTCTGAGACTACGGCCTTTTCTGTAGGTGATTCTTGGACGGGTATGAATGGATTTGCCAATGATAGAATCGCTAGTTAATATTGGCCAGTGCTTAGCAAAGATCTTGTGTATCTGTTGGGAATTCCTATTGAATGTAGTGATAAGTCGTGTCTCTTGTGCTTCAATGCTGGTGGTAGTGTCATTATTGTGCTCCTTCAGTGTATCTGATCTGCTGATCTTATTAACCTTCTCCAGAGCACGTTTTAATAACCTTTGAGGGTAACCCTGTTCTTGAACCTGATAATCATGTTATCCTTTTAGATATTGAATATTTCCTCAGTACTGCAGTTTCTCCTTGCCCTCAGCAGTTCTCCATATGGAATACTCCATTTGAGATTATCCGGATGACTGCTGAGGGCATGGAGGATAGTATTACCTGCGGTAATTTTCCTGAAAAGGCTAGTTTCCAAGGTATTGTGTGCTGTTGTGACCAGTACATCAAGAAACTCAATCTGTTGTTTACTCATATTTGATGTAAGTTTGATGTTATAAGTGTTATTGTTCAGTTTATCAATAAAACTGATAACTTCGTCTTCAGTGCCCTGCCAGATAAGAAAGAGGTCGTCAATATAACAAAGCCATAATCTCACCTTGGAGAAATCGAATGTCAAGGTGGCATCATTTCTGATCTCCTCTTCCCAGAGACCTAAAAACAGGTTGGCAAAGCTAGGGGCAAAGCATGTGCCCATCGCAGTGCCAAGGATCTGTTTATAGATGGTCCCATTGAACATAATTATGTTGTTTTTAAGGCATTGGCTCATCATTTCAATCAGCATGTTGGTATGGTCTAAATGTCCTATAGGTCTATTCTTAAGGTAGTGAAAACATGCCTTTATACCTTGTGTGTGGTCTATTATAGTGTAAAGGGAATTTACATCAAGAGTGACCAACAAGAAGTCCTCCTCCCACCGTACACCTTCAAGTTTAGTCAAAAAATCTTTTGTATCTCGAACATGAGAAGGAAGAGATGTGACGTAATCACTCAGAAAGTGGTCCACATATTTTGATACATTTTCTAACACACTACCAATAGAAGAGACAATGGGTCTCCCAGGTGGTCTGACATGGTCTTTATGTACTTTAGGTAAAAGATAGAGGATGGGAAGTTTCGGGAAGTCCCTTTTTAAAAAACAGTATTTTTCCCAAGAGATAATGCCATTGCGTTCCCATTCTTTTAGTTTGTTCCAAATCTCCAAAATACTTTGGTTGTAGATGTCACTGTTAATTTTCAAATAAATCTTTGAGTCTTCCAATTGTCTAAGGGCTTCATTAATGTACATATCTTGGCTCAAAAGTACAATATTGCCACCTTTATCAGCAGGACGAATGATGATACTCTTGTCCTCTGCTAATGATTGTATAATTTCTTTTTCTTTGGTGGTAAGGTTCTGATTGGAAGACACCTTTTTCCAACTTTGATGTTTCAGTTTGAGTAGATCTTGGGTGATCATATCATTAAAGGTGTCAATATTATTGTGTGGTAAAACAGGGAAAAAGATTGAGCGAGGCTTGAATTTAGTGGAGGCAGCTAGATCAATAGGAAAGTCAATGTTAATAGCTTCCATGGGGGACATAACAGGTATGTCGGATGTCTGGTGCAGATCATGCATAGCAAGAAGAGTTTCGACATCGCCCACAGTCAGCCCGGATTGTGCATCTGTGTTAGGTTGCGTGGTATGTTCTATACCTACAGTTGGTTTCTTTAGAACATGCCATTTATTAAGTTTAAGTTTTCTGATAAACCTATATAAATCCGCGCGAGTATCTGAATAATTAAATTATTCCGTTGGGCAAAATGTCAAGCCTAAACACAGAGTTTTCTTATCTAGGAAAGAGAGAGAGCGTTCAGACAAATTTATAATGGTTCGGTTTACTGTATCTGTATCCATTATTGTTTGGTCTTGGAGCTTGCAGCTTATCCCATGTGCTCCCTTGTTTTGTTGTTTTTGGTCTTTTTGTTTCCTTCGTTTTCTTCTTTGTTTGCTCCTCCCCTCCCTATTCCTCTTCCTCTTCCTCTGCCTCGTTGTTCTCATCCTCTGCCCAGATTCATTGGCGTTGGTGTTGCTCTTGGTGTTTGCCGGCCCCTTGTCAGGAGCCGGTATTCGTCCAAAAAAGTTGCCGGTTTGGAGGGGATTGTACTTTCTGATGTTGAGCTAGTCGTGGTTAGTGAGATATCTGTGTCTGAATCGCTGGCTTCTACAGATGAAGGTTCCGTGATCTCACTTCTCGTGGTCTTAGTTTGTATAATGTTAGGTAAATCCTCATATAAGTGGTCGTACTTATGGCTATAAGTCAAAATGCGACCACTTTCATAGTCCACGCAATCCCTGTGGAGCTTTCTTTGTTTACGTATTTTTATGTCTTCTTCATGTTATTTTAGTTTGGGTTTGAGTTCTTCTTTAAATTTATTGATAATTCCCTGTTCGTTGCTGTTCGTAAATTCTTCCTCTAGTGATGCGATTTCCATCAGGATGGCCTCTCTGCCCTCCCAAGCATATTTCACCAATATGCTGAGCATGGTTCTAGAACTTTTGGCAGAATTTTCGTCCCAGTCTTCCAACATCCGTGGATTAGGCAATTCATATATTCGTAGACCACGAGGCACCATGTTCTTGTCTAAATAATCTTGCAGTGAAACTGCTTCCCACCATTTGGCGGTTTCAGATTTTTTCAATTTCTCGAAGCCTTTCAATTTAGAATTTAAGGTAGTGTCAGTTTCGGTATTGATTTGCGTGCTATCTGTTTTGCCAGGTGCGCGTGCCAGCAAGGTCTGTGCTGCCGCACGTCTTTCATTTTCCTCTTCCATGTTGAGTAATATAGAGTCAAACTTTGATAGTGACTTGTATGCTTCAAAATAGTGTGTAATTACACCACTGTAGGCACTACCCCCTCTTAATTAGTAAGAGGTTCCTACTGCCGCTGTATACTGTATTTCGATTAAGAGCTGTTTATATCGCTGTAAGCAATGACACATATCTTGATATAGCAAGATGCTAAAGTATTTAGGCTGTGACGTTTGATTTATACTGTAGTCCGTAATGCAGAATAACCTTCATGTATTTGAAACATGGATACTTTAGAATATAAGTTGCAGACTGTAGAAAACACAATCAGCCTTAATAACGGGATGGTGAGTGTACACATCCACTAGTGTCCTCGTTGAAGCTATATTTTTGGACGATCCCATAGATTGACAAATCGGGCGCCAACCAGAGACTTCAGCGTAACCCGCAGGGAGTGTCGGCACGGGGACTAGACCCGCGCTGGAACAACACGAACCAGTCCCCCGCCCCACACACCACAATACGGACGCTTACCTCTGGGGCGCGCCCCCATGTAATCTTCCGCTCGAAATATCATTCATCTCGTTGCAGCTGCTGATGGATGGTAGCGGCCGGCCACTGGATCCCTTCAATTAATCCCGCACATCAGATGCTCCTGCCAGGATCCTTGGCCCGAGGCAGGTGGCGCGTAATGTCGGCGGAGCCAGCCGACAAATAATGCCACACGAAAAGAAAGAATATCTGCACTCTCGGGAAGTGTCAAAGTGGAATTTTAATTACACACGGTTACGCGTTTCGACAGTCGGCGCTGTCTTGATCACACAATTAGCATACAGGAAATGTTCCAATACATAGTCTCGTGTAAAAATGAAGAACAGACTAGTGCTTCCTTGTGTGTTAAACAGACATAATGTTACTATGGCGGCCATCTTAAAGCGTTACATTGGGCAATGAAATAGACATGGTTATACAAAATACAGATTAAATATACTGTTTATGATCATAAATTAATATTAAATTATATCTAAAGGCATATTTAATCACATCCTTGAATGTAAGGGAATATTTTCCTGTATTAGAAAGTGCATCTTGTGCATGTCTAAATAAGTGGCAGCCATTATTAAATGGTAACAATACTTTCGTAGCCACAAAGCGGAAACTGCCGGTTCTGAATAATGCAAGAGCATAATGTTACTGCAGC
This sequence comes from Calotriton arnoldi, assembly GCA_963921515.1. NCBI lineage: Eukaryota > Metazoa > Chordata > Amphibia > Caudata > Salamandridae > Calotriton > Calotriton arnoldi. The sequence continues at coordinate 4,105,260 of CAWUFW010000375.1, forward strand.
GGCCATCATAAAGCGTTACACTTGGCAATGAAAATGAACATGGTTATACAAAATAAAGATTAAATATACTGTTTGTGGTCGTAATTCAATAGTAAACTATATCTAAAGGCATATTTAATCACATCTTTAAATGTACGGGAATAATTCCCTGTAGTGGAAAGTGCATCTAGTACATTTCTAAATACATGGCAACCATTTTTAAATGGCATCAATACTTTCGTAGCCGTAAAACGGAAACTGCTGGTTCTAGATAATGCATAAGCATTGCAGTCAAATTGCCAGATATAGATATAACCGTATCATGGAAGTGGAGCCCATACTCACACTTCAAAGATCCAAAGTATGAACCCAGAACAATTGCTAGATACTCTTGTTTTGCATTCACAATTACATACTAGTAATCAATAACCCACCCGGTATCATGGGAAGTATCCTTATGGCACTATGTCTTCTTACAATTGTTCTGGGTTTGTACTAGATGCACTTTCCACTACAGGGAATTATTCCCGTACATTTAAAGATGTGATTAAATATGCCTTTAGATATAGTTTACTATTGAATTACGACCAAAAACAGCATATTTAATCTTTATTTTGTATAACCATGTTCATTTTCATTGCCAAGTGTAATGCTTTATGATGGCCGCCACAGTAACATTATGCTCTTGCATTATTCAGAACCAGCAGTTTCCGCTTTGTGGCTACGAAAGTATTGTTACCATTTAATAATGGCTGCCACTTATTTAGACATGCACAAGATGCACTTTCTAGTACAGGAAATTATTCCCTTACATTCAAGGATGTAATTAAATATGCCTTTAGATATAATTTGATATTAATTTATGATCATAAACAGTATATTTAATCTGTATTTTGTATAACCATGTCTATTTCATTGCCCAATGTAACCCTTTAAGATGGCCGCCACAGTAACATTATGTCTGTTTAACACACAAGGAAGCACTAGTCTGTTCTTCATTTTTACACGAGACTATGTATTGGAACATTTCCTGTATGCTAATTGTGTGATCAAGACAGCGCCGACTGTCGAAACGCGTAACCGTGTGTAATTACAATTCCACTTTGACACTTCCAGAGAGCGCGGATATTCTTTCTTTTGTGTGATATATATATATATATATATATATATATATATAAATATCTAATTTAAAGTACAACACTTGCAAGCCAGAGCTTATTTAATGCATCTTTAATCTATATTTACTACCTTCCTTTATGCATCTATATACCTTCCATGTACTTATGGATCTATATATTTATTACTTTTACTTATTTATTACTTTTCTTCTAATTCAGCATATCCAATGCAGTACCCTATTTTTCACCCTATACCACTCTCAATATATCCTCTAGCTCAAACCTCTTTTTACTACCCTTTCCAATGCACCACCCTATTTCTCACCCTATACCACTATCAATATATCCATTACCTATATTCTCTCACTCATCCCAAACCCCATACCACTACTTTGACCCCCAAAATAACCATTTCAAGACTCTTCCCTACTCCACCCCTCCTTGCATCATCTCATACCTCTTTTTACTATTCCGATCACTCAAAACAAGCCTTTCTAAACCCTCCCTCCTACTCTTCCCCCTCCACCTCCCTTTTACTCATCCCCCTCCACCTCCCTTTTACTCATCCCTAGCCTCCTCCTACTGCTATGAACTCCAAAATAAACACACACAAAAATAAAAGAAAAAAACCTCTAAATCCTTCCCTTCTATCCCTCCACTATCCTTTTCAATCCAAATAACAGACTAACATGTCCACCACTCAAATTAATTTCATATTTCACTATACTATTTTACTATACTAATCCTTTATGGGTTCCAGAGTAGCGTGCTACTAGCCGAAAAAGCGCTTCAACACCTATCAGGGTTAGCAAGCGCTATATAAATGCAAACCTTTTCACCTCTTCTACCCCTTTGCTAACCTTCTCAATGCAAATAACTGACTAACATTTCCACCACTCAAAGGGAGGTGGTGGTCCCCAGGGCATTTTTAAGCCCTTGGAGGGGGCCCAGTACTCTCCCCTCAATATTTCATTACAAACCGCATTCCCCCGGGACCCGGCCCACCTGGGGGCTACAATTAAAAGCAGCGCAGGAAATTCACAATGATATTTGCGAATATTTCACAAAAATCGCAGTGAAATTAAAAAAATATGCTTTTTTGCCCTGCCAGGGTCCCTTTGGGACCCCCAAGACTTGGGGGGTCACGGTATTCCTGCCCCTTTTTTTCCATGTTTTGTTTTTGGGACTTGGCTGAAGCCACGTCCCAAGATGGCTGCCAATGCTTCCTGGTTGAAGTGCTGGCAACCAATCAGAGCTCTGCAGATCTCTGCACGAGCTTGTCATTATTCGCGAATGATCGCGATCATAGATGTAAAATTTGGGATTTCCTTTACTATCTCACAAATTACTGAACAGATTTACACCAAAAAGCACAATCTGTGGACCAAAAGCTAGCTTTCTGCCAATTTTGGTGTAATTCCGTCCAGCGGTTCGGGCTGCTGCCGTGTCTAAAGAACCTATGGGAATTAACACGGGAAACACACTTTTTTTGACTCCCCTTTTTTCTCAGCCCTTGCTTGCCAAATCGCCCCGAAACTTTCCATGCACAACAATAATCACCGGGGCACTTTTTGGGGAAAATTTAGTGAAGATTTGTCAAGCGGGGCCAAAGATATAGGCAAGTCAAAAAATGCTTTTCCTATGGAAACATGGTCCTAACTATAACTACCTAGTGGTGACCACAAGTAGGTCGCCAGTAGGTAGTTATTGTTTGGACCTTGTTTCTATTCAAATGGCGTTTTTTCTTTTGCTAATATCTTTGGCGCCGTTTGACGAATCTTTGTGAAACTAATGGCCCACTCACTTTAGCTGCTGTGTTGAATATTTCGGGGTGATATGTCAAGCGGGGCCCGAGAAAAAGGGGGGTCCCAAAACGCTTTTTCTTCATGTTAATTTCCATGGGAAACTGTTGACCCAGCAACAGTTCTTAATTTGTAAAATATTAAGTGCCAGGGCTCTGACCACCCATCGCCCTTGTCATCTCTGCCAAAACAACTACTAATCATCTCTCTCGCATGTAAATGCGACAGTTCATATTATTCTAGGTCCCCGAAGCTAAAGGACTGGCTGGGGAGGCAGGTATTTGCAATTTTAATGTATATTGTATTCCTAAACAACCGTGGTTCTGCTCATCTCTAAATTAGATGAGCAGCGCCACCATGTGGCGGACTGTTCTAGGTATGGTGTTGACAATTAGGTGCCGGTGCCAAGCACCGGCAACCAATTAGGTGCCGGTGCCAAGCACCGGCAACCAATTAAGTGCCGGTGCTTAGCACCGGAAAGCCCCGGTTCAAATTAAGTGCTACAGCCCGAACTGCTGATCGGAATTACACCAAATTTGGCAAAAATGTAGATTGGTCCAGAGTGCACTCTTTTGTAAATCCGTTCAGTAGTTCCTGAGAAATGTAAAGATTTCTCAGATATACAAATATGGCCGCAAAGGATTCGCGAACCCTCCCGATCTCGAGCCTGCGATCTGATTGGCTGCCAACACTTCAAACTAGGAAGTGCTGGCAGCCATCTGGTGACTCAGTTAAACTGAATCACAAGAAAAAAGGTTACAAAACGTTAAAAATCAAGAACGGGGGTCAGGGTAGAAACACCCTGACCCCCTAGGCCTGCTCAGGGGTCCCACAGGAAACACCAGGGCCAAAAAAGCATTTTAATTTTTTTAGTTTTGGCGGGAGTTGCGGTGGATCCGTGAATCCGGCTGAAAAAATTGCGCTTTGCTTCCTTTAAGCCCCTGGGTGGGCCAGGTCCCGGGGACAATTTAAAAATTTGATGTGGGGGCCCCCAGATGCCCCGGGGACCGCCACCTCCCCGGGGCTTTAATCTTTAAAAATATGTGCGGGGTGGCTCCTGCCCCCCCACTCAGCCCCGGGAACTGCCTCCTCCCTGGGGCTAATGATCTTAAATGCAGGGGGGCTACGCGCCCCCACGACAGCCCCAGGGACCGCAAAATCCCCGTGGCTGTATTTAAAAGTAAAGTGTGGGGGGGCCTCGAGCCCCCCCTCACAGCCCTGGGGACCACCACCTCCCCAGGGCTAAAACACTGTTGGAGGGGGCCGCATGGCCCCCCTCATGGAGCTGTAAGTGGCCCTGGGGACCGCAACCCCCTAGGGCCGGCTCCAGCAATGTCCTGGGGTGTCCACCCCCGGGACATTGTAGTTTGCTATGGCATGGCGGGAGCGCTGCTCCGCCATGCAATAGCAAACTCTGCAAACTGCAAACTCTGCATCGCTTTATGGAAGGAAGAGTAGGAAAAATGCTCTAGCTTCCATGAAGCGAAGCAGAATTGCTTTTGGGCAGAGGGAGCTGCATGTTAGCAGCTCCCTCTCCGTCACGCAGGGTCGATATGGGAAGACGCGCAGTCCGACAATGGGCCAATGTCTTAGGGTGGCCTGTGGGCTAGTTTTCTTTGGGCCTCTGTTAACCAGCCCACGGCGTGCCAGGGCATGCCCTTTGTTACATTCCTCCCCTAACAGGCCATCGCACTTCAGGCTATGATGTTCGGGGGAGGGGGTGAGTCTGAGATGGGGCCTTGCCGAGCCAATTGTTGCTCTGGCCCTTGGGCTATTCTGTGGGATCCAACCTGCCCAGAAACAGTGTGAGTTCAGGCGATTTTGTGACCATTGGGTCATCTTCACCTCAGATCCCTGGAGTTGCAGCTATGTGCTTTTCTTGACCTTTCCCCTGCCATGCCCCTGAGGCTAAGGTGGGTTGGGAGGAGGTGAGTAAGAGAAGCAGCATGGGACTCGGTGGGGGGCAGGTAAATTTGTGGCCCTTGGCCCCCTCCTTGCTATTGCTGGAGCAGTAGCAGCTGTGTGCTTTTTCTGACCCGTTCCACTGCCACCTTGGCCCCAATGTCCTTCAGGTCTTGGTGGATTGAGGGCGTGGGGGTGTTTGCCTAGGCCTGCTGCAACAACACCTTTCCCAGACGAAAAAGAAAAGAGAGGATGTGGTTTAAGGTCAGAGCTGCCGACTTCTGAACTGGAAACTACGTTTGAGGAGTCCCGGCCTCAGATCAACATCCTGTGATTCAGAGCAAATCACTCTAAGCCTAAAAGAAATGTTAATTTGATGTTGTTTAATGTAACTCTTCAATTGCTCTGTTCTCTGTTGCCCTTGGACTGCATTATATACTATATAAAACTACAAAAATAACTAACCTGTTATTTGATCATGTTTTAAGATTCTGAAAAGACCAGAGCATGATAATTAAAGAGGGCTCTTTATTTAAAAACGTCCGTATTTCTTTTTAACATGGTTTTTATTCCCTTGTTTAGTTTAACTATCAGCCATAAGGCAGCTTTAGAACACATTTTTAAGTGCTTTTCCCTTATGTCTACTGTTTAAAGTACACAGTGATGAGAGGAAAAATGCAGGCTTTGGGTGTTTTTATTATTTTTGTATCAGCCAGGACATTAAAATACCGGTCATGTCGCAAGGTGGCAAACCTAGCCTCATCAGGTGTTGTGGCTCTTCAGCTGCTTTTTTTGCCTCGACCACCTGGCCAAAATGTAATGCTTCTAGTTTTCGCCAATTTTACTGGCTCTGTAAGCTTAAAAATGCTTAATTTATAAAACATTTCTCTAAAAATTAGTCCAATGAGACTAACAAAATGGTGTTTTATGAAAGGGCACGGTCCGGGAATGTGGGCCACTTTTTTTTGGGACTGCCTGGGCCCTAATTGTGATCCCAATCTGACCCTGCACTCATGGCTGGCTTCTCATATAATGAGTTTCAACAAGCTGTCCCAGCATGATTGTTTGGAAATCTGAAGCTCACCCCCACCATCATACTGATCAGGCTACGCCCCTGATTTTAACAACCCAATAGAAAATGCAAGACTGGTCACAACTGCTCTTAGAATGAACCATGGTAACATGCTTTATGTATGTCTGTAGGCAGTCTTTACCAGGGAAATACAAGTATTCAAAGTGATTTATTGCTTCACTTGAAGAGATAGACTCAGCGGATTAACTTTACCTGATCCACTGGAGAGGTCAACCGTAAATACCACAGCCAAATAATCCTTCTGCATACTCTTTCATGTTCACTCAGATGCATGGGCGCATACCGTCCCCTCATTCTGCAGTAGTCTATAGAATCCTAATGTATCAAGATGCCATCTACTATGTGTGCGCATGATTGAGCTGCATCTGAAAAGAAATCATACGCCATTTCAGGGAAACACTAGAGGAGATAAAATGTCAGCCAGTAGCTTACACAAGTCTCATCTTCCACAATTGGAGGGTCTAGTTTAAACATAAGGATATCTGTGGAAAAGTTTCAATTCCTGGATCCTAATTATGCATTTTTAAAAACTTTTTTCTGGTTTTAAAAGTTCACTGCCCCCGAGAATTCTCTTCCTGTAGCAGTTTTCCCCTGTGAAGTGTTGAGATGCTTTTATCGACCAACTGGTGCTGTGATCAGCCGGTGGGCCTTGGCATGGCTGCACCCACAATGCACTGGCACAGACGCTTGACTGGAATGTGGTGCGTCTGTAAGTAGAACACGAGCATGGTGAAAAGAGAGCAGATTTTCATGAGTGGGGACGGGGTGTTGAAGAGCTGTGGAAGGAAAGATTCAATGACTGGAGAAACAAAACATGCACCAAGAGAAGACAGTGGGTGACTTCCAGTGAGTGGTTAAGTCGGGGTGACGTGTGTTCAACAACTGTAGCCTAATAAAAGAACAGATACAGAGTTGGAAGAGACTACAGCTGAGAGAAAATGGCTGGGTGGTAGGAAATAAGACAAAATTAACATTAGGAGGCATTTACTTTAGAAGAAAATTAAGCTGTGTTTTTCATGATTGCCACCACGGGATCGAAGACGTTGGGACACATGTTAAAAACTCCCGGTGAGGCATTGTTACATTTCTATTATTGCATTCTATTACTCACTATATACCTTTTCAAAAGAGCAGCACGAGACTACCTTTCCTACTGTGTAAATCACAAAGGACCAGCAGAGCCACTGATGCTTGGTTTGTTCCAAGTCACGCGGCGGCCATGACAGGATCAGCAGGAAGCGTGTCTGCTGGGTTTTTGTTTGCCCTAATTCCTTGTAACGCTTCAAACTCCATGGCCCAGTTTTAGTATACGTTTATTTTTATAGGAATTACTCACAGACTACTGACTCCTCACTATCAACACCCATTTAATATGGACGGTTGTATGTCGAACCCAGACAACCATTACAATGAATGCCTTTACAACTAAGGCTTTACAACGAAAATGCTTTTACCACGAAAGTCTTTTACAACGGATATGCCTTTATCAGGAAAATGTAAGTATTTTACAGGTTAGTATCAACCATATATATATATTCACTGAAAAAACAAAGGTTACAGGGACGTTATAGTTAGGCTCATATTTTACTCGGACAAAACAAGTGTAATTCAGCAGTTATAGTTACCTGAGCTAACTATAATGTACGCCCCTGCAATGCACTGCTTATGACCTCACATATTACATCACTCATGACATGGTCAGTGACATCACTGATGACATCTCAAAAGACATCACTGATGACATCAAGTGACTGTTTTTAAGAGTTTATCGGTGTTAAACATATATACTAACCTACAAAAGATACTACTACTGAGTGATACTACTTCTAACATATTATGTGATTGGCTGTGAGACTGTATGTATCCTTGTGTGTATGGGTGTGTGAGTTGCAGTATGGGTGTATAAGTAGGTGTGTGAGTAGCTGTGTTGGTGAGTGAGATGGTGTGTGAGTGGTTGTATTAGTGAGTGAGTGGCGGTGTGAGTGGCTCTATGGGTGGGTAACTGGGTGTATAGTGCCTGTATGGGTGAGTGAGTGGGTTTCTGAATGGCTATATGGGTGAGTGACTGGATGCGTAAGTGGCTGTATGGGTGAGTGAGTGGCTATTTGAGTGGGTGTTTGGTTAAGTGAGTCGGTGTGTGAGTGACTGCATTGGACAGTGAGTGTCTGTGTGAATAGCTGTATGGGTGAGTGAGAGGATGTGAGTGCTTGTATGGATGTGTGAATGGGTATGTAAGTGATTGTGTGGGTGTGTGATGGGTAAGTGAGTGGCTGTGTTGAGAGGCTGTATGGGTGACTGGGTGTGTGAGTAGCTGTATGGCTGTGTGAGTGGCTGTATGGGTGAGTGACTGGTTGTATGAGTAGCTGTATGGGTGAGTGAATGGTTGTGTGAGTGGCTGTGTGAGTGAGTGGGTGTATGAGTGGCTCTATGGAGGAGTGAGTGGCTGTGTGAGTACTAGTATGGGTTTGTGAATGGGTATGTGAGTAGTTGTTTGGGTGTGTGTGGGCATACAAGAGGTTGTATGGGGTGTGAGTGGGTCTGTGAGTAGTTCTGTTGATGATGTCATCAGTGATGTCACTGACCATGTCATGAGTGATGTAATATGTGAGGTCATAAGCAGTGCATTGCAGGTGCATAATTTATAGTTAGCTAAGGTAACTATAACTGCTGAATTTCACTGATTTTATATGAGTGAAATCTGAGCCTAACTATAAAATCCCTGTAACCTTTGTTTTTTTCAGTGAATTTCTAAGTTTTTTTTAAATTCTATTTCCTAACTATAACAACCTTGTAACCTTTGTTTTTTTAAGTACATTTCTAAGGTTTTTCAAAATCTATTTCCAAACTATAACGTCGCTGTAACCTTTGGTTTTTGAAGTGAATAATTTCTATGGTTTTTAACTAGAAGTAGCGTTTGCAGAGTGGTGGAGAAAGGGGGCGGGGCCTCCGACCAGCTCTCAGGAATCCTGCTGTGTCGGTCTTATTGGAGGTAACAGGATCCAAGAGGACTTCATCCCCCAAACAGCAGTGCACCAGGAGGCGCGTTTGCAGAATGGTGGTGAAAGGGGGTGGGGCCTTCGGTGACTTCCAGGTCTTTTTTTAAATTGTATTTTTACTTATTAGTCACGTGGGGCTGCGTGGTGCCCCTTTCCACGGGCACTTGGAAAGCATGTTAGAGTGAGGAGATATTTGCAAAAATAGGTGATGAAGAAAGGGAGTGGGGAATTGTTAATTTTGGTGCAAAGATAAATGGGAATGATTGAGATTGGGTGAAGGTGATGAAAGTAAGCGGTTTACTATGTAGTAAACAATGGTGTGCCAGTTAAACGGCAGTATACAATTAGACCTGCTTTTATAGAGGCTGACTAACAGAGAATAATGTATGGTTGTAATAACGATATTGGATTTAGGTTAACCTAGCATTACATAACCAGGATTCATTTAGTGAATATGTACAATAACGATTAATTGATTATGTATTGTTGTATTATAATGATTGCCAAAGTCTATGATATATGTTTTATTGTTCATTTATAGTGACCCCTGAGGAAGGGCTCTGGTAGCCTGAAATGCATTGGGTTTTTAATAAACACTGCCTTGGACAAATTATGCATTAGTTCGTGTTTTTGTGAAGAGGTCCGGATGGGCACACCTAAACATGGGAAGCTATGGAAATGGCATACATTCCTGCGTGTGGATTAAACAGGAGTTGAGAGAAAACAATTGATTTAAAACACGGAGTACATGGATTATTTTTGATCACATTGGTTGAATCATAAGCAGGCGCTGGATATGCGCAATCAGCTGTGCAACTGGAGGTGGCGCGTAACACGCTCCGCACTTTGTTTGTTCCAATTTCAAGTGTTACTTGGGCAAGACATTTTTCCAGTTTGCACGCATTCTTTGAAGATTAAAACTAACATGAATATTTTGGATAAATAGGTGTGCATCCCACTACTATAACGTCTTACAAATGAACATTGCCCTCTTTGGGATAGCACCCGGTAGTAGAAAATGAATAAAGAAGATGAACTTTATACTTCAGCGAAATGATCCACAAGCATGGTGTAACATCTCAATTCGTCAAGCAAGCCAGTGTTTTCAGTTATATGAATACGCACTTTTAAAGATTGAGGATTTGGCAATTGTTGTGCATGAAGTGTTAATATTGGTTTAAACCTACACAACGCAGTATAGTCAATGATGTATCGATAATACGACAATGATTATTTCTAGCAGTAAGCGTTTCGCTTAATCTGTTGTATTATGGGAATCGTAGTTTTTTCTTTGATTCTTCAAACAGATTGTTGGCGGGAAAAGGTTGAGAGGCTGGTCATCAGTTCACGTTAATGGAGGAGGGGCCTGCAGGAGGTGACGAGTTTTAAAACTGAGCGGAAGTACGGGGGTGTGTGTTGCAATTCAAGGATGAATTGAGGATCGATTGGTTGGAAAAGCTGTGGCAGGTATGTGTATTAGTGCGATGTGATTTGCGGTGTGTGACTGTAAGTAAGCGCGTTTGTTTAACATGCGGTGATCGCGTGAGGGTTTGTGCGCATGATGACAGGGGCTGCGAGTTAAGCGGGTCTCCTAGGTGGTAGGGAGGTCGTTTGGAAATGGATGAGGGATGGTTGTGATGAGTGTGAAATGAATGCAGCAATTGTAAGAGGGTAATACGGGCACTTGGAAAGCATGTTAGAGTGAGGAGATATTTGCAAAAATAGGTGATGAAGAAAGGGAGTGGGGAATTGTTAATTTTGGTGCAAAGATAAATGGGAATGATTGAGATTGGGTGAAGGTGATGAAAGTAAGCGGTTTACTATGTAGTAAACAATGGTGTGCCAGTTAAACGGCAGTATACAATTAGACCTGCTTTTATAGAGGCTGACTAACAGAGAATAATGTATGGTTGTCATAACGATATGGGATTTAGGTTAACCTAGCATTACATAACCAGGATTCATTTAGTGAATATGTACAATAACGATTAATTGATTATGTATTGTTGTATTATAATGATTGCCAAAGTCTATGATATATGCTTTATTGTTCATTTATAGTGACCCCTGAGGAAGGGCTCTGGTAGCCTGAAATGCATTGGGTTTTTAATAAACACTGCCTTGGACGAATTATGCATTAGTTCGTGTTTTTGTGAAGAGGTCCGGATGGGCACACCTAAACATGGGAAGCTATGGAAATGGCATACATTCCTGCGTGTGGATTAAACAGGAGTTGAGAGAAAACAATGGATTTAAAACACGGAGTACATGGATTATTTTTGATCACATTGGTTGAATCATAAGCAGGCGCTGGATATGCGCAATCAGCTGTGCAACTGGAGGTGGCGCGTAACACGCTCCGCACTTTGTTTGCCCCTTTCCCTGGGCCAATTTCGGCCCTGGGACCCCATCCCCGGGCCAGGTCATTTTTAAATGGGGGAGGGGGGCTGTGCAACCCCCCCCCTCTCTGGGCCGATTTGAGGCCTGGGGGCCTAACCCTCGGGCCTGGCCTTTTAAAAAAAAAATCTTAAAGGGAGGAGGGCCGGGAAGCCCTCCCTCCCTGGCCGGTTTTGGCCCCAGGGACCCCATCCCCCGGGGCCCATTTCTTTTTAATTTAAAAAATAAAATGAGGGGAGGGGGGGCCCTCTCCCAGGCCAATTTCGGCCCCAGGGAAACAAATACAAGGCTCACTTCAGTTGGTGTCCAGAAAGATTCGGGGTGATCTGTGAAGTGGGGGCCAAGTAAAAGGGGGTCCTAAAACATGTTTTCCCAATGTTAATTCCCATAAGGGTTTTGAACACGGCTACAGCCCAAACGACCCGAGGACCACCACCTCCCCGGGGCTTTATCTTTTAAAATAGAGGGGGCCACGTGGACTCCCCTCCTGGGCTTCGTTGAAGTCCTGGGAACCACCAGCTCCCAGGGACTTTAGTAGGAGGGGGACCACACGGGCCTCTCTCCTGGGCTTTGAAGAAGCCCACGCCCTTTGAGATGTCATCAGTGATGTCATTGACCATCTTATGAGTGATGTAATATGTGAGTTCATAAGCAGTGCATTGCTGGAGCGCAAGTTATAGTCAGCTCAGATAATTATAACTGCTGATTATATATATATATGTAAATATATATATATATATTCACTGAAAAAACCATAGGTTTCAGGGACGTTATAGTTAGTTGGACATTTCTCTTGTAAAAAACCATAGAAATTCCCCCGTTATAGTTAGTTCAGCTAACTATAACTCGCGCACCCGCAATGCACTGCTGATGACGTCACATATTACATCAATCATGACACGGTCAGTGACATCACTGATGACACCACTGATGACATCTCAAATGACATCACTGATGACATCATCCACGTAAAATCTGATGCACCTCCTCACACCCTAATATAACCCTTGATACACCCACTGTAAAATACAGACTACCATTTTCGAAACCATCGACACACCAATACCAGTTACTACATACGCACTCACTGATTCCTAGGTCTACACACACATCCACTCATTCACCCATACAATCACTCATACATGCAGTCACTCATCAATACAACACTATCATATGCACTCATACACCTATAGAGACACTCACACACCACCACTCATCCAGAGTTAATCACACACCTAGTCAGTCATGCAAAGAATCAATCACACTTCCATTTACTCACGTATACAGTTATACACACACCACATCACTTATTCATACAGAAACAAACGCATACTTACTCTCTTATACAATCACTGATACAAGTACACACTCATCCATAGAGCCACTCTCGCAATCACTGACTCTCACGTTTAGCCATTTATATACTCCAACTCTCACATACACTGCCTTTTACATATGTAGTTACTTGGACATGTACCACTGAGACATCCATTCACTCACCAACACACCCATACACACACTCACCCACCCATACAGGTGTTTCCACATGCACTCTTGAACCCATACACCCAGTGAATCAACCACTCAAACATCTATGCACAGAGTCACACACCTCCCACCCACCCACACACACAATCAGGCACCCATACAAATACTCAGGCAACCAATCAATAACCCATATAGACACTCATGTAGCTACTCACCAACCCATGCAGCAGCTTACACAACAACAGACAGACTGATACAGACATTCACACAGTTTAGTCACTAACCCATGCATTCAGTAAGACACATTTAATCACTCACTTATACAGTCAGTCACGCACCTACTAAATCTTCCATCCAGACACTTATACACCCACTCATTCTTCAATACACCTTGGCATATATATAATACATATTTAAACTTTAAAGAAACACACAGTCACGTGGATGATCTCATCAGTGATGTCATTTGAGATGTCATCAGTGATGTCATCAGTGATGTCACTGACCATGTCATGAATGATGTAATATGTGACGTCATCAGCAGTGCATTGCGGGGGCACGAGTTATAGTTAGCTGAACTAACTATAACGGCCGGATTTCTCTGGTTTTGTACGAGTGAAATGTCCAACTAACTATAACGTCCCTGAAACCTATGGTTTTTTCAGTGAATTTCTAAGGTTTTTTAAATGCTAATTTCTAACTATAACGTACCTGAAACCTATGGTTTTTTCAGTGAATTTCAATGGGTTTTTTAATGCTAATTTCTAACTATAACGTCCCTGAAACCTATGGTTTTTCAGTGAATATATATATATATATATATATATATATATATATATATATATATATATATATATATATGGAGAGAGAGAGACTTTCTACTTACCTGCTGCAAAATACTTACATTTTCAAAGCAAAAGGCATCCGTGGTAAAGGCATACCTATTGTAAAAACAAAATTATTGTAAAATACTTTTGTGGGGATTGCATTTTTGTTGTAAAGGCATTTGGTGTTTGGACGTTGTTCCCAATATGGACGCATGGCTTAGGATAGATTTTTCTTTGTGCACTTGCATCAGACGATAGGAGAAAGGATTACCACGATCAGCTAAAACAGAGCTGTGGGTTAATGCACCTAAAACACTTAACTCTGTAAAAAATGCAGGTCACAGGTTCACTAGCCAGCAGTCTGATTTGTTAATTTATTGTAGTGACGTTCATAATGTGAGTTTGGTAATCATGACACTAATTAATATGCAGTTATACTGAGCAGACAACACTATATTTCTGCATGATTTCTTACCGGCCTTCTTCAGGTCGCAAAGGTGTGAAAGGGATATGGAAAAGTAGAACAGAATCACCACGAAAACAGTCCCTAGCACATATCTGTTCTGTTTTAAACATTCTCCATATACATTTTCTTTTCATGATCTATTGGTTCTCTAAAAGTTCACAGAAGACCTACATTTTCAGCACTTTACAGAATTTATAATTTGTAAAAATATTGAATTTTATGGCAAGGCCCAGAGGCCAATATTATGCATTATCCTCTTTATTGCAACACACACAGTAGCAACATCTAGAACTTTAACTTTTAGAATTAGAATATTACTAACATTGTAAAGAGTATAAATGTCCTTAACAGGAAGCCAGCTTCCTTCTTTGTAGCTGCGCACACATCAGATAAGTACTTTGATTGAAGTAAAGTGTGTGTCTGGTACATCTTAAATAAGAGTAATTAAAAATGCTGATATGTTTATTTATTAAGGAGAAAGGTTCTGTATAAATGGATTGTATTGTTTAGGATGATTATCGAGTTTGTTATATTCCAGCAGAAATTAAATGTTGAAGACAATAGAAGCATGTGACTGCTAGGTTTACAGTTATTTAAATACAGTGTACAGTCTAATTCAGGTTTGAATTTTGGGATGTAAAAACGCAGTATTCAAAGGGAAACTCTTGATGGCATTTTACAAGAACATGTGGGATTTGTAGGTCCACTGGCAAATACCGTAACATTGTGAAAAAAGTTTAGCTACATTTTTTATAAAGCATAGTATTGTGAAAAGGTTCAGCCACATTCATAATTTTTTTTAAAACAAGATGTTATTGTGTTATTATGTATGAGTGGGGGAAGAGGCGCTAACCATTGAGGGCACAAGCTCCTCAGGACCACGAGCGAGTGATTGAGGAGAGTCGCATGCAGGGATTTGATGAGGCAGCCGCATGCAAGCAGGTCAGCTTCTGCAGACTGAGGCTTGCTGCGGCACTTGCGCTCAGCCTGCGGCAGTCACGAGAGCCATTGAGTGAAGCAGAGTGTGTCAAAATGGGTGTTTTGCAAGTGTGGATCCGCATTTCATTTCAAATAAGAATTACTGTGAAATATTTTTTATTTTAAAGTGGCAGATTAGACAGTCACTCACCACGAGTCTTGATGTTAACAGGTTGACGGAAGGGCATTTGTTTTATGACATCCTCTGCTTTCCGTTAGGGCGTCAAAACGTTGGCGGCCATTTTGGTTTGGTTACGTTATGTAAGAATATATCGTTTTAAGGTCGGCCATATTTAGGGAACAGAAATGTAGTTTTTTCTAGTCAAAATTCAATGCTTGAAGATATTACTTGGAGAATATCATGTGAAAAGGTGTGTTAAGTATAGTGTGGTACTACAGAGCTTTTGGTGGTATTATTGGATAAAAATACAGAGTAAAGGTAAAAATGGAGTTAAATTCAGTGGAAGAGCAGAGTTTGGATGTTAAGGTTCAGGTTTGTGTAGACAAAGCATTTCCTACTTTATCAATTCAGTGGGGCGAAAGGTTAGATGAGTGTATGGAAAAAAGTGCACCAAAAAATCAGGGAAAACAGGCCCGTATGGAGGAGGAAGAATTTTGGTCTGTTGAGGAGGTAGAAGTTAAAGCTTTAACTTCAATGCTGCCCAGAAGGCAACGCATAAGAGGAAGCATGCAGTAAGTAGAGATGTGACGCAAAAGAATAAAGGACAAGAAGGTCCGTTGGCTTAGAGAAAGAGTGCAACTCATATGGAGTTGGAAGAGAAAGTGGCTATAAAGGCCAAACAAGGAACTCACAAGGCGGTGGCCTGTGATGAATCATCCACAAGTGCAGATGTAGAGATAAGTTGTTACTCAGATTTAGAGGACTCAGATGTGGATGAGATTAATGCAAAAATAGGGAAGAAGGAGAACATGAAGAAAGATGAGGGATTGTTTTACCCGTTGGGGGAAAACATGTTTGACCCTCACCTGATATGGCATCTCTTGCCTACTCAGTGGACACCTGAGGACCATGTGGCACAGATTGTACAGTACAGGCTTAGGCGGGAGATGCCTAAACAGGTCTGGACTAGAATGCATTCTGAGTGTCCTAGACCTACATTGGAGGAGAAAATAGCATACATTCCAGGACTGGATGCAAAGTTGTTGCCGTTCTTAAACAAATCTGAAAGAGATCCAAGAAAGAGCTTGGATAATGGTTTGAAGTGATGCTAGGATAGATTACTAGATGTTTTTGGTCCTTTGAGCAAAGTGTTTGATTTATATGAGGAGGCATATGTCAATAGAAAAAAACTGAACGTTGAGGAACTTAGGCAATGGGTGCAAAGATCTATTTGCTTGCTTGGAAACACAAATGCAACACTTTGTGTCAAAAGGAGAAAGAGTATCCTCATTAAAATAGATCCTAAGCTTGCTGAGCTAGCTAGTAAAGAGGCAGGAGTTGAAGTCAAAGGTTTGTTGTTTGGTAATGAATTTGTAAAAGAGATGGCTAGGTATGTTGGCATCTTCAACTCAATACAAAAGGTGCCAACGAAGGTTTTTGGCAGGGCCGGGAGAGCGCGGGGTCGGTTTCCCGGCTGTGGATACGGAATCACGAGAGCTTCCTTCTTGAGGGCATTCAGACCCTCCAGTGGTTATTACAACCAGGGATTCTTTCCTCAAAGACAAAGACTAAGATCAGCCAGGAGTGACAGAAGGGCAAAAGGATCGCAAGATATGTTTGCAAAAAGACTCTTTATGTATCCCATTAAAACTGCGTGGCAGACTCGCCCACTTTGTAACACGATGGAGGGAAATATCCTCAGATCAATGGATAATTCAGGTGGTGCAAGGTTATCAGATAGAGTTTGTAGGTGTTCCGGTTCAGGTAATATGCCCATAGGTTTTAAAGTTTTCAATGGAATGGACCTTTTGGTGAGTCAGGAAGTGGGGGCTCTGTTGGATAAGGGTGCAATAGAGAGCTATTTGAGGAATTCAAGAGGTTTTGTAAGCAATATATTTTTGGTGGAGAAGAAGGACAAGGGTATGAGACCGATTATAAATTTGAGGGAGCTGAATGATTGGGTTCAGTACAATCATTTCAAAATAGAGGGCATACATTTGCTGAGAGATCTGAGAAATGGAGATTGGTTAACACCTCTAGATCTAAAAGATGCTTACTTAACAATTTCTATATGTCGGGATCACAGGGATTATCTGTGATTTCGGTGGCAGGGAAGGATGTGGAGGTTCACTTGTCTCCCATTCAGATTGATGTCAGCACCATGGTGTTTCACAAAAGTAATGCGGCCGGTAATGGCTTGGCTGAGGTCGAGAGGTGTGCGTCTAATAATCTATTTGGATGATGTTCTGATAATGGCAGAAATTAGGAAGATTGCCTTCGAGCAAACGGAGTTAGCAGTTCACATTTTGGAGGACCTGGGATGTGTACTGAACAGGGAGAAGTCATGTCTAGGACCGAGCCAGGAGACGGTGTTTTTAGGTTGGCAGATTCTGACCTTGGAATGTGTGTTGAGGTTGCCTGCAGAGAAGATGATGAAAATACACCGGGAAATTAGGAGAGTTACAGGGAGCAGTTTGATTTCTCTGAGGCGCCTAGCAAGACGGTTGGGCCTGCTTTCAGCCTCAAAACAGGAAATATTTCCAGCTCCTCTTCATTATCGAGCCTTGCAGAGGTTGAAGGCTCAACATCTCAGACTGGTGTTGAAATATTTACAAAAGATTCTGTTGAATTTGGAAGCGAGACAGGAGTTGTAATGGTGGAAAGAGAATATGAAGGCATGGAATGGGAGAGCAATTTTTGGAGAAGCTCCAGATTTAGTGATAGAGTCAGATGCCAGTCTCCAAGGTTCGGGAGCAAGGTGCTGTTCATTGTCAAGAAGGGTACAATGATCCATTATGGGGAAGGAAATGCATATCAATGATCTAGAATTGTTAGCAGGATAATTTGCTGTGAAACATTTTATAAAGTGTTGTGTGAGGTGTTTGTCATTTTTGCCCAGAGCAGAATATAATGGTTCATGTTCAGCATATTCCAGGGCTCAGCATTCCTGTGGCACATTGGAATTCAAGAAATCTGTGGGATTTGAGCGATTGGATGCTGAACAGGGAGGTGTTCAGAGCGTTGGAGATCAGATGGGGATCATTTCAGGTGGATCTTTTTGTGAGCAGACTGAACGCTCAGCTTCCAATATTTTGCAGTTGGAAACGGGATCCACTTGCAAGTGCAGTAGATGATTTCCTGCAGTGGTGGGAGTAGACACGCAATTATGCGTTTCCCCCATTCTTTATGATACAACATATGTTGATGAAGGTGAGGAAGTATCAGGCAGAGCTGGTGTTGGTAGCTCCGTTTTGGCTCACACAAGTGTGGTTTCCAGATGTAATGAGTATGCTGATGGACGATCCGACACTTCTGACAGATTATGGGAGGCTGTTGGTGAATCCAGCAGGGGAATGTCATGATTTGGTGCTGAATGGTCAAACGCAGTTGATGGCATGGATGATTTCAAGAGAGCATGGCAGGTGTCAGGACTATCGTCGGAGGCTTCGAAACTCATCAATGGTTTGGGCCCCAGGAACAACTAAAGCATACAGATTGGCATGAAAGAGATGGGTATGTTGGTGTACTTAGAGGGATTTGGATCCCATTTCAGCTCCTGTAGTGAATGTGGTAAACTATTTAACTGAAGTATTTATGAAAGGAAGTTCTTATAGCATTCTCAATTTGTGTAGGTCAGTCATTTCGGCAATTCATAATTTGGTGAATGGTTTACCTTTAGGACAATTGGATGTTGTAAAAATGTTGATAAGAAGTGTGCGGTTGAAAGTGCCTCCAGGTCCGAGGTATTCCTCTATATGGGATATAGATGAATTTTTGAAGGAGTTGTCTTCTTGAAATGACAACAAATTTTTGAGCTTAAAGAAGTTATTGCTGAAAGTGACTATGTTGCTGTGTCCAGTATCATTCAGAAGAGTGTCAGACATAAGGACTTTAGAGGTGTCTTCTAGGAGTTATGTACCAGAGGCTGTTTGTTTTCATATTAAAAAAAGAACTAAAAGTATGTCGAAATCCATTTTTTATCCAGCTATGGAGTAAAATAAGAAATTCTGTGTAGTAAAATACTTGAAAGAGTATAAGAAAAGGACTGAGAGTTTAAGGGATTTAAGAAATGCTCAGTTACTGATTTCATTTAGGTATCCACATAAGCCAGTTTCATTTCCAGCCTTGGCAAGGTGGGTGAAAATGGTAATGGCAAAAGGAGAAATAAATATATATAGGTTTGGGGCACATTCTACAAGACGTGTTATGGCAACAAAATCTTTTATGGTGGGCGGCAGTTTTACAAGTATTCTTTCTTCAGCTAATTGGTCTACAGATTCTGTGTTTAAATGTTTTATTTCAAACCAATAGAAAGTGCATCGCGGAATGTTCTGGCAAGACTTTCAACATGCAAAATATTGGCCTACGTGCCTTGCCATAAAATTCAGATTTTCCACAGCTATGGTGGGAAGAAAATCATGATTTTATTAAAGACGCTAATATTATCCCTCCCGGTTAAGACCCGCTCATGTGAATATGTATTTTTATGATTACAGGAAATATTTAAGAAGAGTATGAGGAGTATCTGGAAAGTTGTCGTCAAAGGATAAGAAGAAGTTGTCCAAGTCGTAGTTGGTTCATTGAAGAGGATTTGTTTTGTTTGCAACAAAAAGAAGGAATAGTAATGTTCTCATTCTAAAAGTTAAAGTTCTAGTTGTTGCTGCTGTGTGTGGCAATAAAGAGGATAATGCATAATATTAGCCTCCGTTTCATTAATAAAATCATGATTTTCTTCCCAGCCCAGCTGTGGAAAATCAGATTTTTTTCTGGCTTAGTGCTCTTGGCACTTTGCCACCTACACGTCTTGGATTTAATTTTACCAGTGAGATATTGACTTTTGTTGACGATCTCAAGTCCTGGTTGGACTGTGATGTTGAGTCAATTTACTCAGTTATTTAATTCTTTCAGACCCATGTTTCCTGTGTATGTGTCAAGCGCAAATACTGAAGTCTAGGTGGTGCATGGCCCTTGAGACCTAGGGTGAGCCCCCTTGCTTAAGTCTGAACCAATAGTAATTGTTCTAGACACTTCTCAGTCTGCTTGGGCTCATGCTATTGCAAGATTCTTGGAGAAATACCATCAGTGCTTGGACTATGTTTGTGTTGTATTCAAATGTCAACTTGGGGACCATTTCAAGGAGCACATGGAGATGGTCGCTGGGATGATGTTGCAGTGCCTACTTAGATGCCGCCTCTGCGCGCTGACGTCAGTTCTGACATGACTTTCTACGCCAGAAGCGCAGAGCCACACAAGACACTGACCACTGGTGCGCCACAACAGTCCCCATCCCTAGAAATCAGTTCGCAGAGAGGGAAGGAGAGGTGGGGCGGTAAGGAATCTACAACTAACCTATGTCTCTTACAGATACATTGTTACCGAAGGTAAGTAACTTGTTCAACTGAAAGAGACAGTTAGTTGTAGATTCCTTACCTTAGAATAGATACCCCAGCAATACTATCCCCGATGGAGGGTCTGCAAACCAAATTCAGGCGAGAAAGTCCCGGAGGACCGAGCGGGCAAAATAGCTGTCCCTCTGGACTTGGCTGTCCAGGCATTAATTTCTGGTGAACGTGTGCAGAGATGCCCACATTGCCGCCTGGCAGATGTCAAGGAGTGGGACTCCACCTGCCAATGCAGTGGTTGCTGTCATAGCCCTAGTGGAATGAGCATGCAACCCCACTGGAGGATCCTTCTTAGCTCGGGCATAGCAGATCTTTATGCAAAGGACAACCCATCGAGAGATGGTACGTTTTTTAACAGCACCTACATATCCAATAAAGAGTTGATCATCCTCCCGGAAATCTTTGGTGCAGTCAAGGTAGATTGACAGTACACGTTTTGGGTCCAGTCGATGGAGTCTCTCCTCCTCCTTGGAAGGGTGCGGAGGTGGGAAAAAGGTGGGCAAAGTGATAGATTGTCCTACATGAAATGGTGTAACCACCTAGGAAGAAACAAAGGCCTCGTTCTAAGCACCATTTTGTCCGGATGCACAGAAAAGAAAGGGGCTTGGAAGACAGAGCGTGAAGCTCACTCACCCTGCGAGCAGAGGTGATGGCCACAAGGAAGGCAGTCTTTTTTTTTTTTGTAAAACTTTTTTTTATTAATCAACATCAGCATACCAAGTACATTACAGAGGAAGCAGTAGGGCAGGCCACATGGGGACAATAGGCAAAATCAATCAATACAGCATAATACTTGGAGGGTTTAGGGCGAAGGGGGGTCTTCACTGTCGAGGGAGAGGGGCGGTTGACATATGTCTCCACGATAGGAATTCCACAGGCCCCATACACGGGTCCATTTTTTAGGGCAGCCCCGGGCAACATACACCGTCTTTTCCCTGAACATTGCCCAATCCAGATCTTTCTTACAGTCACCCACCGCTGGAGGTTGAGACGCCCCCCACCGCTGAGCAATATTTCTCTTAGCGAGCATAAGCCCCAAAGTGACCCATTGCGTTAAATAGTCATTCAGATCCGTCGGTTCCCAGATGTTCAACAAACATCTACGAGCATCTGGGCTAAGTTGTGTTGTTAACACTGTGTTGATGATATCATGTACTTTACGCCAGTAGGAGTTGAATATTGTCACATTCCCAAATTATATGCATAAAAGTACCCACCTGGCCACATCCCCGCCTACAGTCCCCCCCCATCTATTCTCCCCATCCGTACCAGCTGGGTTCCGGTCACGTAAATCCTATGGAGTACTTTAAGTTGGACTAGTCGTAGGCGCGCGGGTATTGCCACGACTCTAGGCGAGGAAACGGCCTCTTGCCAGTCCTCGTCGTCTATCTCGATTCCGTCCCTGGACCATTTCTCCCGAAGCGATTGAAGAGGGTCTGGCATGCTGTTGATCAGCTTTTTATATATCAATGAGATAGTGCTGTCAGGGATGTGGCCATCCAAGACTCGGTCCTCCAATGGGGACGACTCGGGAAGAGCAGTACCACGCTGTATATGGGAGCGCAGAGCGTGTCGGACCTGCGTATAACGGAAAAATTCAGAGTCAGCTAGATCGAATTGCTGTTGCAGGGTGGCGAATGACTTGATATCTGATTTGTCCCACAGATCCCCTATACGCGAGAGACCTATGAGATCCCATTTGTCAAACCCTTTGCTTTTCCACAAGCTACCCAGCTGTTCCGAGTCCCACAACGGGGTAGCAAGTGTGAGCCTGCGATTCCAACCAAGACATTTAGTGGCAGTGTGCCAAACATGGACTGAATGCTTGGTGGGGCCTGTAAGTTGAAACCGGTGTGGTTTGGAGTAAAGGGCTCTATTATAGTTCCCACCCGAAAGGAGCCATCTATCCATGTTATGGCCTGGATCTCCGGGACTCAGGTAGGTGCCATGATTGATGGCAGCTAGATGGGCCGCCCAATAATACTTTTTGATATCGGGGAGGCTGATGCCCCCGTCATACCAATTCAAGGTGAGCTTGCTTAGGGCGATACGCGGCTGTCCACTCCACAACAAGTTCCGCTGAAGGCCCTCTACCTCCCTGAAGTAGGACGCTGGGACCGGGTCCAAGGAATTCTGCAGGGCGTATAAAAACCGGGGCAAAGACATCATTTTAAAAAGTGCCGCTTTTCCCAGTAGGGAAAGCGGGAGTGACTTCCAGCAGATTATGTCCTTACGCAACCTAGTCAAAGGGGGAAGTAGGTTCTGGGAATAGCGGAGCAGCGGGTCTAGGGTGAGAAAAATCCCCAAGTACTTGAAGCCGTCTGTACGAATTTGAATGGGGCATCCCTTCGGTGGGATAGGCGGTTCACCAGCCAAAACGAACCACAGGGATTTACTCCAGTTAATGGAGTACCCGGAGAACCTGCCGAAATAGCCAGGATATCCAGGACAACAATCAGGGACCGCCTCGGAGAAGTCAGATAAAGCAGGATATCATCTGCGTAGAGCGAGATGCGGTCCTCCCACTCCGAGGACCAGCGCATGCCCCGAATCCTCGGGTCTCTACGTATCCAGGCCGCCAGTGGCTCCAAGTCCAGGGCAAACAGGAGGGGAGACAACGGACATCCTTGCCGGGTCCCCCGACCCAGCTCAAAGGTAGCCGATTTTTTGTTATTGACTACTACTTGTGCTAACGGTTTAGCATACAGAAGCTGTACCCATTGAATATATTTTGGACCAAACCCCAACTTCTCCAGAACTGCCCAAAGATACGGCCATTCAATGGTGTCAAATGCCATGGTGGCATCGAGGGAGACTATTACAGCTGGTTCTAAAAGTGAGGCCGCTCTGCCTAGTACTACATGCACCCTACGCAAGTTAAGCGCAGTGTTGCGATGCGGAATGAAACCAGATTGGTCTGGATGGACTAGGGTTTCAATCACTGTGATCAGGCGATTGGCCAGAAGTTTGGCCAAAATCTTGGGCTCCGCATTCAGGAGGGTTCCCCTCTTTATGGATGGTGATAATAGTGGCCGTCCTCTGATCTATCGGCAGGAGCCCTCTCTCCCTTGAGTCCTCGTACATAGCCCTGAGATATGGGGCCAGCCTGTCCAGTTTAAGTTTGTATAGTTCGACCGGAAGCCCGTTGGGGCCCGAGGCCTTTCCTGATCTAATGGACCTTATTGCCTTCGCTATTTCGTCATTGGATATGTTACTATCTAAAAGGTCACGGTCATCAGCTGAGACCTTGGGCAGCGTTATGTCAGCGATCATCTGGCGGGAGTCCTCTACAGCATAGGGGGTAGTTGAAGAGTAGACCGCACAGAAGTGGGCAGCAAACTTATCTACAATGTCTTGGGGATCTGTGAGGGGGCCACCTCCCTCCCCTCGAAGTTCTGGTACTAGGCGGTTTGCCCATTCTCTCTTGTCTAGCCATGCTAGTAATTTCCCAGCTTTATCTCCCACCTCATATAACCGTCCCTGCGCAGCTCTACCCAAGGCCTTCGCCTGGTCGGTCGCCAGAGCTCTGTATTCCTGCTGTCGGAGCTTTAGATAGTGGAGTTTATTGGGTGTGACCTCCGAATCTAGGTCAGTTTCTAATTGGCCAATCTCCGCCTCCATGGCCACTATCTCTCTGTGGTGGTCCTATTTCTTGCCCGAGATTAGGATAGGGCCTGGCCCCGAATCACCGTCTTAAAGGCTTCCCATAGCATCTGCGGGGAATCCACTGATCCCTCATTGTCAATAAAGTAATTATCTATGGCTGTGAGGAGGGCTTTGCGAATTTTGGGATCTCTGAAATACCACGGGTTGATGGGGGCCACCCTTCCCACTTGTTTATAATCAAGAACCACGTGAAGCCAAACCGGAGAGTGGTCGGAGATACCCCTGGCCAGGTGTCTAGTCTCATGAATGTGGGTAATCTGAGATGCGGGAACCAGAAAATAGTCGATACGTGAGAGGCTCCCGTGCGCCCCAGAGTGAAAGGTGTATTGCATTGTATTTGGGTGATAGGTCCGCCAGCTATCCACCAACCCCATGGTCTCAAGAAATTCCGGAAGACAACCTGAGGTGGGGCTCGATGTACGGGGGGGATATCGATCTAGCGCGCCCGAGACTACTGAGTTTAAGTCCCCTCCCAGGATTAACAGACTTTCTGGAATAGCTAGCAATATAGTTCCTAAATCTCTAAAGGTGGTGGCCTGTAGGCCAGGCGGTACATAAACCGAAAGGAGTGTGATGGGGTGTCCCTCCCATGTACCCGAAACCCCGATGTATCGTCCCCGATCGTCTGCCCAGGTTGCGCTTACCACAAGAGGAAAGGATTTCTTCATCATAATACCCACCCCTCTTGAGCCGGAGGTGAAACCCGCATGAGCCAACATTGTGTAGCCTCCTCTATGTAAGGCCTTGCATGTATTACCAATGAGATGGGTTTCTTGGAGTAATACAATGTCGGGGGCCTGACGTTTGATGCACTGGAGAACAACACTACGTTTGATCTTGTCCCCTAACCCATTGATATTCCAGCTTAACAATTTGATTCCTACGTCTCTCCGCGTAGCCATGACTGATTAAAAGATATCTCTACTCTTTTTACAGGAGTAGCAGCGTGTGTTTCGACTTCCTCTACAGGAGGTACTACAAATGGTGCTGATGCAACAAACACAACAAAAACCAAACAAAACATCCCCTCCCAACAACCCTCCACCCCGCTGCCCTGCACTCTGGGCCTAGAACTGCCCATCGAAAACTTGCAGAGTGCCTGTCGCCCTTGGAAAGAACTAAGAGTAGAAGAAAAGGGGAAATAGAGCGCTCCGCCTCCCTGTCCCCAACAAGTCAAGTGTACATCCACCTTGAGCGAGTGTGTCAAGTCTAAGAGGGTCCACAGCCATGAAGGATCAGATAGAGAGAATTCCCACCCAAAACCCACCCCACCACAGGCCCAACGTACTCCGTACAGAGATACATGGCGATACAGCCCTCTCCTCAGACAGGGCGGGTGTCCTCACTCTCACTTCTGACGTGGCCGCCTGGGCTCCGCATTCCACGGCACTCGATCCAGTCAGCCACAGCCTCGGGTTGCTCGAAAAACCAGGCCCTTCCATCCGCCTCGACCCGAAGACGTGCTGGAAAGAGCATCGCATATTTCAGTCCTCTGTCTCTAAGCACTCGTTTCACGGAGAGGAACGACCTCCTCTGCGTCTGCACCCTCTGTGTGAAATCCGGGAAAAAGGTTATGTCTGCATTTTCGTAGCGGAGGGGGGCCCCCGCTCTGGCGTTCTGGAGGATGACATCCCTGTCCCGAAAGTTTAGAACTCTGGCCAACATTGGCCGCGGGGGCGCGCCCGGCCTGGGACGGCCACCCGGGACCCTATGTGCCCGTTCGATGACAAAGAACTTACTGAGGCCTTTGGGCTGAAGATGCTTCAGGATGAGATCCTCAACAAATAGGTCAGGGGACTGCCCCTCCGATTTCTCTAGAACACCCAGGATGCGGAGGTTGTTGCGCCGCATGCGGCCTTCGTAGTCGTCCAGTTTTAGGTCCGTGAGGTTGCGAGAGTTTTGTAATTCGCGGACTTCTCCTTGGAGTTGTGCGACATCTCCGACGAGGCTCGTGGCGGTGATCTCCACCTGCTTCACCTTCTCGTTCAGTTTCCCCAGATCCGCCATGATGAGGTTCACGTCGATAGCCATGGTGTCCATTTTATGTTCCAGGGAGGTTTTAACTCCAGTGATAGCGTCCATGACGTCTTTCAATGATAATTCCTGCTCCTCTTCGCCCAGGCCACCCTGGGAGGCTCCTCCGGATAGTCGGCTCTGGTGCGTGTCTTTGGGGACAGTGTAGCGGTCCAATTTGTTAGTTTGCGTCCCTTTGGGCCCCCGGGTCCCAGAGCCTTTACTCCGATCCATTACGCAACTGAGTAGTTACTCAGGCCCTACCCGATCACCCTGGAGAGTCGGCCGTCAGGGCCTCAGGCTGTCCTCCACCAGCCGGCGAAGCAATCGTCCTGCAGGCCCCAATAGGTCAGGTGGAGGGAGAACCAACACAGGCCCCGATATCCCGCAGGGAGCCCCTCTCTATGTGGTGGAGCTGCAAGTGTAGGATCTGGTTTCAGGAGTGGGACTCAAGCCTCCCCAGACCCGGAGCGTCCTCTCCCCTGGGTCGCCTTGCACACTTTCTGTTTGCCAGGGGGGGGGGGGTTTTCCCCTCTCCGCAGGTCCCAGCTCGGGCCGCTGCCCACACAACCATAACACTCCCTGGGTCTTTGTCGGTGGTATGCTCGTGACCTCAACACAGTGGCCCCCCCCGCTCAGGGTCCAGTGTCCAAATTCGTCGCAGATGGTGGGGGGGAGCAAGATGATGAGCCTCCGGCCCTCGCGTTGCAGCCTTGCTGCTCGTTGATTGTACCCCCAACGCGCAGGACAGCACTGTGCCTGGGCCTTTCCCGCTGGATGGAGTTTCTACACCGGGCCCCACTCGCCTGCAGGTTATGGCGGGGTCCCGATTTGCATGGGGCGAGTCGCAGTCCCTCTGCGGCGGTGATGTATCCCGGGCCTCACGCCGTGAAAAGTCCCCGACCCAGCCGGGCCGCTCCCCGGCCTCTCGCCGCACTGTGCGTCCCGGCTTCCGGCCTGCAAGTAGGCCTCACCGCTCCCGCCCCCGTAACTTTGGTGCCAGGCGTCGGATACAAGCCGGAGCGGGCGGGATGGTGACCGCTGATGTTCCGATGCGCGGATCCACTCTCGGATGATGCGGATCTATGTGCCGGATAGATGTTTGGGAAGGGTCGGGCGGCGGAGCTCTACTCTACGCGGCCATCATGGATCGCTGCTTGGCCACGCCCCCAAGGAAGGCAGTCTTGAGAGTGAGGAGAGGACAGTTATGAAGAGGCTCGAAGGGAGCACACATAAGGTATGTGAGATCTAGATTCAAGTTCCACTGAGGCATTATGAAAGGAGATGGGGGGAAACAGATGAGTAATGCCCTCAAAGAATCTATTAACAATAGGAGACTTGAACAAGGATGGTTGATCTGGTAGCCGAAGAAAAGCAGAGATTGCTGCAAGATAACCTTTTAGGGTGCCCAAAGAAGAGCCCTGCTGGGCCAAAGAAAGTATATACAAAAGGACATCCAAAAGAGGGCCAGAAAGGGGATCCACAGCCTTTTCTGTGCACCATGCCCCAAACTTGCCCCATCTACAGGCGTATACCGATTTAGCGGAGGGACACTTGGCTGCCAAGAGGACATTACAGACTTCGGCGGAAGGTCGAAAGCTGTCAACTGTCGCCTCAATATCTCCACGCAAGGAGGTGGAGACTGGACAGGTTCAGGTGGAGAACCTCCCCCTGCTGCTGCGACAGAAGATCCTCCCAAAGGGGCAGTCTGATCGGAAGATCGATGGCCATGCTCAGAAGCTCGGGGTACCAGACTCTTCTTGCCCAGTCCGGAGCCACAAGCATAACTTGAGCCCGGTCACGCTTGATTTTCTTCAGCACTCTGGGCAGGAGTGGTACAGGTGGAAAGGTGTACAGGAGGCCATAATTCCACTCGTGACAAAAAGCATCGCCGAGCAAGTGACGCCTTGAAAACTCCAACCCGCAAAACTGCGGACATTGCGCGTTTTCTTAGGTGGCGAACATATCTAACCAAGGCTCTCCACACTGCTGAAAGAGACCTTGCACCACCTCCGAGTGAACATGCCATTCGTGATCGACCAAGCACCGACGGCTGAGTTTGTCCGCCCTGGCATTCAGAGAACCTGCCAGGTGTTGAACCACCAGGGTCATGCCCTGATGTTCCAGCCATGTCCAGAGACGAAGAGCCTCCTGACAAAGGGTCCAAGACCCCACCCGCCCTGTTTGTTGCAATACCACATGGCAGTGGAGTTGTCTGTGAACAATTGCACCACTTTCCCTTTGAGAGAGGGAAGGAATGCCTTCAGTGCCAGTCAGATTGCCCAGAGCTCCAGCCGGTTGATATGGAGCCCGTACTCAGCCGGAGACCAGGCGCCTTTGATCTCCCAGATGGCCGCCCCATCCCAGGCGTAACGCATCTGTCACCACCGTTAGATCTGGTTGGGGAAGGGAGAGGGATTTGCCTCTGACCCAAGCTTGGTTCGCTAGCCACCACTGCAATTGTTGTGCAGTTCCCTCTGAGATCTGGACGTAGTCGGAAAGATTCCCCCGATGCTGTGCCCACTGGAACTTCAGGTCCCACTGCAGAGCCCGCATGATCCGCTAGCAGGAGGCCATGAGGCCCAGCATCCTCAGAGTCCTTCTCACCAAAATCCGGGATAGAGGCTGAAACATCGGTATCATAGTCCGAATATCCTGGACTCGCTGCTCAGGAAGATAGGCCCGAAACTGCACTGTGTCCAGAACAGCTCCGATAAAAGGGAGCATCTGAGAGGGAGTCAGGTGTGACTTCAGCACATTTATAGTGAACCCCAACGAGTGCAGGAGGTCCGCCCTAGTTTGGAGGTGAGAGATGACAGCCTGGGGCGAGCCCGCCTTCAACAGCCAGTTGTCCAGATAGGGGAAGACTCGAACCCCTGATCTGCGCAGATGAGCTGCGATCACTGCCAACACCTTTGTAAATACCAGAGGGGCACTGGTAAGGCCAAAAGTGAGCACGGTGAACTGAAAGTGCTCATGGCCCACCGTGAACCGTAGATAGCGTCTGTGGGCTGGCAAGATGGGAATATGGAAATAAGTGTCCTGCAAGTCCAACGCCACTGTGAGGGGGTGTCGAACATGACACGCCTGTTACCGGGGTCGACATGTCCAAACAACGGCGGTGGCTTACCCGTGGTAATCGCCTCGCGGAACCAACGATGCAAAACGGCGGCCTCCGCAGGGATAACTCCTCCCCCATGTCCTCTGCCCCTACAGGGTCACGACGCGCGCCAATCAGAGGCCGAAGAAGGAGGGACTAACCCCGGACGTGGTTTCCCCCAGAAAGAGAAAAAGGCTGGAGTCACTGACAGTGAGGGCGAACAAGCCGGAGAGAGGAAGGAGCTGAGAGAGAGAGGAGACGTGAGAGAGGAGTTTGTGGAATCGCGGAACGGAGAGGACGAATCCCGAGACGAGGACGAGACCTGGTGCGAGGATTGGTGGTCCCCACAGGAGGAGGCTGGAGAAGTTGCGGCGGTGCTGGTGAGTGACCACGAACAGGGGAAAGAGGGAGCGGGGTGGCGGGAGGCCTGAGGGAGTAAAACGGGGTCTTTGCGTTGTGTGCATTCCCTTCCTCACGTTCCCACCTGAGTGATTGTGTATTCGGACATCGTGGGAGATCCTAGCACTCTACCCCTCCCCTCTATTTTCCACAGTGCACGGTAGTGCCCAGTATGATCCCATCACTACTTCCCCTCCCTTCCCTCACTAGAACCACCTGTCCTATCCTGCAACATTTCCCCTAGACAATACACCGAACGGGTGTGGTGACGGAGATAATATCGCCTACGGGCGTGACATTAAGGGAGTGACTGACGGCTCCGTATTTTCTTTCCTCCTATGAGCCTCCCTGGGACAACCATCCAGCCCATAGAAGATCAAGCAACCTCGAAACCTGAAGGCGACGAGGAGCCACAGAGGAAGAAGGAGCTCCGGAAGATCACCGACAGCCCCCCAAAGACAGTAACTAAGGGCACCTACCCCAGCGCTTTGAATAAAACAAGCCGACTGGCCCACTACATACAGCCTCCGCGTCTGTTTATCCGGCCCGCCCTCCCACAGCCACCATCTAGTCTCTGGGGTCGAGGGCAGACAGGACCTGAGCCAACGTGAGCATCTTGAACTTCTCCTTCCGGAGGAAGCGATTGAGGGTCCTGAGGTCTAGAATAGGATGCAGGCCTTCGTCCTTCTTGGGCACCAGAAAGTAGCGGGAATAGCAACCATGACCTACTTCTGGTGCAGGAACCCTTTCTATAGCTCCCTTGGCCAAGAGAGCAGAGACTTCCTGGTGGAGAAGTGCCAAATGATCCTCCGATATGCGTTCGTAAGATGGTGGCATGGAGGGAGTAGTAGTCTCAAAGGGGAGGGAGTAGCCCCTTCGGACGATTTGTAAAACCCACCTGTCCGACATGATGGATTGCCAGTAGAGGAGGTGATGATGAATCCTGCCTCCCACTGGCTGTTAATGGGTCTGAAACATCGGACTTGGAAGGTTTGGAGGCTGCGGCGGGGGGAAAGGGTGGACTGGCCCACCCGATGGCTCCCAGACCCGCGATATCTCTAGGTCCCACGTCTGCGGCCACGCAGAGGCTGAGCAGCTTGCGTGAACCGGTGGCTAGACTGGGCCGGACGTGGCTGGGTGCCCCTCCCGTAGCCACAAAAGGGACGAAAAGCAGACTGAGTGGGCGAGAAGGTGCAGTGAGGCCCAAAGATTTGGCCGTAGCTCTAGAATCTTTAAAGCGCTCCTGCGCCGTCTGCTTTGTTGCCAAAAAGACGATGGCCATCAAAGGGCATGTCCATCAATGTTGACTGGACATCCTCCGAAAAGTCAGATGTCCTCAACCAGGCGTAGCGCCTATGGGTTACCGACGTGGCAATCATTCTGCCCAGTGAGTCGGTGGTATCCAGTCCACATCTAATGGCCAATTTGGCTGTGTCTCTCCCATCTGCCACTGCCTAGGAGAGAACCGCACGGTCTCCTCTGGGCACTGGGGCAGCATATGCGCGAACGTATCTCAGATGGTATGGGAGTAGCAGCCCAAGAGGCATGCGGTAATCACCGACCGCAGTGCCAAGCTGGAGGAAGAGAACATACGCTTCCCAAGATGATCCAGCTTCTTGGATTCCCTATCTGGAGGGACAAAAGTGAATACGCCCTTAGAAGAAGAGGCTTGGAACACCAAGCTCTCAGGGGAAGAGTGTTGGGTCAAGAACACTGGGTCGCCCGGGGCCTGGTGGTGGCAGCGGGCAATTGTCCTTTCCACAGGAGCCCCTGTGCTGGGCTTGGACTAAGTGCCCAGGAGGACATCAGTGAGGGCCTCCATGAACGGCAATAGGGGTTCAGAAGAGGAAGCCGCAGGCTGACACACCTCTGCCAGGAGGTTAGTCCTGACTGCCACCGAAGGGAGCTCAAGGCCCAAGACCTCGGCTACCCTTCTCAACACCACAGCATAGGACGCTCCCTCCTCCGTAGCCACGGTAGGGGGAGAAAGCAAACCAGTGTCTGTAGAAGTGTCCAGACGACTGGCATCACCCAGGTCCTCTTGCTTGTCCAGTTCTTCCAGCTGGTCAGTTAAAGGGTCCAGCGATCCCTCCCAGTCCTCATCACCACCCTCTGGTCGATAGGGAACAACAGGGATGAACAGGGGAACAAAAGTACCCTCTGGCGGCGGTTCTGATGTCGGCCGACGTTGGTCCGGCTCCGTGTTTAACTAGGGATGAGGATGGGGACAGCGTCGGGCAGGGGCATAGCCGACGCCGGGGACGTCATCGCCGGGATTGGCGCCGGGGAAGGTCGAGTGAGGTCGAGCGGCATCGATCCGGATCCAGGCCTGGATCTGCGGGGGCCCTCTGGTGCCGGAACTGCCGGTATCAAAGGCCCAGGACCCCGACCCCCTCTGTGGGACCCAAAGGCGCGCCGGTGGAGTCGGGCTGCCCAAAAACGAGGTGCAAGGCCTCGTAAACTTGCCGAAGCTGGACAGGGGACGCTCTGGCTCCCGGAGAGGGTGGGAGGCACGGAGTCGTCCCTGAAGCAGGCACCGGAGATGGAGCCTTTGAGCGACAATGCTCCGGGTCCTGCGTTGCGTCAGCCGTCCGACGGGGAGAAGGTGAAGAGCGCTTGAGCTTCTTCACCTTCTTCTTGTGTTTGGACTTACCCAAAGACCTCCACCACTTGGAGTGCGACGAGGAGTGGGGGCTCCTCGAATGGCCTCGTGACCTTCCTCTCGAACAAGACCAGAAGCGACGCGGAGCTGACCGCCGGGCCTCCAACAACTTTCGGGACCGCTCCCGCAAAGTCTTAGGATTCATGGCCCAGCAGTTGGAGCATGACTTCGGGTCATGGTCGCGCTCCAGACACCACAAGCACACGAGGTGCGGGTCCGTCACAGACATCATCCTGTGACAGGCGCCGCAGGGCTTGAAGCCGGTCCGACGTAGGGACATCCCTCGCACACTAGGAGTCAAAGACTCAAAAAAGATGTCGACAAAGTCTCAAAAAAGGTAGCTAAAAACCAGCTAAGGGTTGCTCTCTCTGGATCTGCACTAGGCTGGCGCAGAAAAAGAAAGAAGTGACATCAGCGTGCAGGGGCGGCATCTAAGTAGGCACTGCAACATCAACCCGGCGACCACAACGCCGACGAGGGACGCGGAATCGACCAACTCCACCTACCGACACACAGGGGTACTGCTAAAGAAAAATCGACGGATCCAGACTGACGCCTGGGGGAAATTCTAAGGTAAGGAATCTACAACTAACTGTCTCTTTCAGATAAATCTGTATATCATCTGCATAAGTGTGCAAAAGGTAGTATTATTGTGTTGTTATGTCAGCAGCTGGATGCAGTCACGTTTTTTTTTTAAAACAACTTTTTATTGAAGATTTCCAACAAACAATGCTCACCCGTACGTTGGACTCATTGATTTCAAGACAACTCCTGCCCTGATGGCCATGGTTGCCAGATCTTTTCCTATTTTATTTTTTTTAGCTCCCTCTGCTTTCATAGGTCTGTTTTCAAGCCAGACAACACTAGTCTATGTACATTTTCCATAGGTCCATGCCTACTGTGGCCAATGTGGACTCACACACTTTTTTAACTCCGTTTGTTAAGAGAGGCAATCCATCGGAGGACCCTTTAGATTTTTGGTAAAAAAATTATCCTAATTTTATTTGCTTTATGCTTTTTCACATAACATGTTCATGCTATTTCAATATATGTTATTGTTTTGTATCTCTTTAGCCATAGTAATAAGATGTAAT
The DNA here is from genome assembly GCA_963921515.1 of Calotriton arnoldi. Lineage (NCBI taxonomy): Eukaryota > Metazoa > Chordata > Amphibia > Caudata > Salamandridae > Calotriton > Calotriton arnoldi. The sequence continues at coordinate 4,138,763 of CAWUFW010000375.1, forward strand.
GTACATTGTCATAAGCCTCAGTCGGGTACAGTAATATCGAAGGCTTCTTTACTGTGGATACATACCCCTCTGAAATACATTCAAGTAGTGGGGTCAATTGCTTGCAGTACGCCTGTAGTTGTTTGGGATTCTCATCTTTATAATGTGATGCTTGAAATAGGGCATTCGTTTACCAACTTGATAAGATCCACCTTGGTTTTCTGCAGCAGAGTTGCAAATTAATGCTTTTTTAAAGGAGCAGGGTACAGCAAGTTGTTAGTAATTATATTATTAGAGGGCCTAAGCTGATATTCAATACTTTAACATTGCTGGCTGGCTATTGTAACAGTACTGTAACAGATGCCATGAGGGTACTAACATTTGGTTGGGGAACCTCAGAAAATGTGTGGTGAAGGCTGAGCTACACCCACCAGACCATCAATGTTATGTACCCATTGTGCATTGCTAGATGAGTATTTACAGTGTTGCAGGGATTCTGCACATACACAGAACTATGCACAGGATTATGGGACCTCGGTGTATAGAGGCTAAGCCTTCCCACCACCTCAGTGCCCACGAGCCCAGGACCAACTAGCTATAGTGTCTCACTCACTATCCTACACACTCACAGAGAAGCAAATGATTAGAAACCCAAGAACACAACACTCCCGACTCTCTCAGGAATCGCAGTAACGAGGCAAAACCCTTTCACTCGCACTCTTGTTTTTGTCCACAATAAAGTTTGACAGAGACACAAAATAGTTTAGAATATTTATTTGAACTATCGTGTTCTATAATACAGTATACGTGCCACAACAAGCAGAAAAATGCATAACACAAATATTGTCAGCATAGCAACAAGGTCATATATCATGAAGGGAGATGTCATAATGAAAAGACAATAGAGAGAAGACTATTCAGCCTAACCTCCCTCCCCTTGCTAGGAATGGGTGTTATTATATAACAGAAGATCTCTGGGTTTTGTCAGCAGACCCCATACCTTAGTGCCTAGATGGTATATCTACATCACAGGAACCACATTGCTCTTCTCCCTGGAAAGGTCCCTATCCAAGTGTGTGTTTTTCATGCGTGCATCCACATAAAATCAAAATGCTAGTCCCCACCAGCTGCATTGGTATGTTATGTCTAAGTGCTAGGGCTTGACCAGAACAAAACCACAAGGGGCATTGTTTATCGACCTTGCTCACAATGTTCAGACTAAACTCCAGGAACAGGCAGAGAACGAACACAGCGAACAGTTCCCATGTGAAAAGTATGGACAGAGACGTTGCAAAAATAAAAACAGCTAGTAACGTGTGCAAAGCTGAATCATGGCTGAAGGGCTCATGCTAACTTAGTGATGTCAAACACAAGGAGATGATGGACGGAGCGCTGAAACTTTTCAGACACTCACCCCCAGTCACAGATCTGGGTTGAATCCATCATCGTTCTTTAGCTCACTTCGCCACCCCAGTTCAGACCCAGCTATATGCAAATCAGTCTTGACCCTGTGCCTCATGGGATCAGTCCAGCCCGAACTGCCAAGCCATGTCTTCCCTGGACCGGAAACAAGCATCCTGGGACCGGTTTCGGGCTAACAGCCCTCATCAGCCAAGCTAGCTTCAATCCAGTGGCAAAGTGAGCAAGGGACCCACGTCTGGGCATACCCTGCCAACTTAGGGCGAACAAAGCAAACACAAGGAGATGATGGACGGAGCGCTGAAACTTTTCAGACACTCACCCCCAGTCACAGATCTGGGTTGAATCCATCATCGTTCTTTAGCTCACTCGCCACCCCAGTTCAGACACAGCTATATGCAAATCAGTCTTGACCCTGTGCCTCATGGGAACAGTCCAGCCCGAACTGCCAAGCCATGTCTTCCCAGGACCGGAAACAAGCATCCTGGGACCGGTTTCGGGCTAACAGCCCTCATCAGCCAGGCTAGCTTGAATCCAGTGGCAAAGTGAGCATGGGACTCACGTCTGGGCATACCCTGCCAACTTAGGGCAAACAAAGCAAACACAGGGAGATGATGGACGGAGCACTGAAACTTTTCAGACACTCATCCCCAGTCACAGATCTGGGTTGAATCCATCATCGTTCTTTAGCTCACTTCCACACCCCAGTTCAGACACAGCTATATGCAAATCAGTCTTGACCCTGTGCCTCATGGGAACAGTCCAGCCCGAACTGCCAAGCCATGTCTTCCCTGGACCGGAAACAAGCATCCTGGGACCGGTTTCGGGCTAACAGCCCTCATCAGCCAGGCTAGCTTGAATCCAGTGGCAAAGTGAGCAAGGGACCCACGTCTGGGCATACCCTGCCAACTTAGGGCGAACAAAGCAAACACAAGGAGATGATGGACGGAGCGCTGAAACTTTTCAGACACTCACCCCCAGTCACAGATCTGGGTTGAATCAATCATCGTTCTTTAGCTCACTTCGCCACCCCAGTTCAGACACAGCTATATGCAAATCAGTCTTGACCCTGTGCCTCATGGGAACAGTCCAGCCCGAACTGCCAAGCCATGTCTTCCCTGGACCGGAAACAAGCATCCTGGAACCGGTTTTGGGCTAACAGCCCTCATCAGCCAGGCTAGCTTGAATCCAGTGGCAAAGTGAGCAAGAGAACCACGTCTGGGCATACCCTGCCAACTTAGGGCGAACAAAGCAAACACAAGGAGATGATGGACGGAGCGCTGAAACTTTTCAGACACTCACCCCCAGTCACAGATCTGGGTTGAATCCATCATTGTTCTTTAGCTCACTTCGCCACCCCAGTTCAGACACAGCTATATGCAAATCAGTCTTGACCCTGTGCCTCATATGAAAAGTCCAGCCCGAACTGCCAAGCCATGTCTTCCCTGGACCGGAAACAAGCATCCTGGGACCGGTTTCGGGCTAACAGCCCTCATCAGCCAGGCTAGCTTGAATCCAGTGGCAAAGTGAGCAAGGGACCCACGTCTGGGCATACCCTGCCAACTTAGGGCGAACAAAGCAAACACAGGGAGATGATGGACGGAGCGCTGAAACTTTTCAGACACTCACCCCTAGTCACAGATCTGGGTTGAATCCATCATCGTTCTTTAGCTCACTTCGCCACCCCAGTTCTGACACAGCTATATGCAAATTAGTCTTGACCCGGTGAGTGTCTGAAAAGTTTCAGCGCTCCGTCCATCATCTCCTTGTGTTTGCTTTGTTCGCCCTAAGTTGGCAGGGTATGCCCAGACGTGGGTCCCTTGCTCATTTTGCCACTGGATTCAAGCTAGCCTGGCTGATGAAGGGTGTTACCCAGAAACCGGTCCCAGGATGCTTGTTTCCGGTTCAGGGAAGACTTGGCAGTTCGGGCTGGACTGTTCCCATGAGGCACACGGTCAAGACTGATTTGCATATAGCTGGGTCTGAACTGAGGTGGCGAAGTGAGCTAAAGAATGATGATGGATTCAACCCAGATCTGTGACTGGGGGTGAGTGTCTGAAAAGTTTCAGCGCTCCGTCCATCATCTCCTTGTGTTAACTTAGTGATGTCGACAATGTCCCCACCGGCCACATGACAACAGAAGAACTGGCAATCAGCGAATCTGTGTGATACTTGGTGCCACTTTGAAAAGACAAGAGTCAGCAATGGCATTCAGGCCTCCGCACTGCAATATATTAGCAGGAGGTCTAATAGTGGAAATAAGGCATGTGAAGATCTATCTTTGAACCTGTAGCAATTAATATCTAAGTACATCGTGTATGCTGTTGTGGAGAGCAAAGTTAGCATAAATTGGAATTGCTTCTTAGCTACAATTTTCCTATTGCAGCTAACTGTCAGAGATAAGTTGTGCTCAAATCATTGGTTGTAGACATCAACTCGGGATACACAAGGTGCACCGCTTCAATTGGCAATAGGTGTTGCCTTCCCATTTATGGGAATGCACCGCTTGGCGTAATTGTTTTATGTCTGACCTTCAGATGCCTCCCCAACCTCATGTTTTCCAAATATTTAATAATAAATATACAGTATTGTAGATGGATGACTGGGAATGAAGGGGATGTTTTTTTTACCAAGGTGTTATGAGTGACATCCAGTGGCGTAACACAGGCCCCCGCATCCCCCGCGGTACGGGGGGGGGCGAGCTTCAGGGGGCCCCCTCAGCACAGTAGTCGGGCCTGAGACCTCCAGATTCAATCCGGAGCGGGGGGCCCTCCATGTACCTTGCAGGGGGGCCCCCTCAACTTTCGTTACGCCAGTGGTGACATCAACTCCCTGAGTACCTTATCAGGAGGCTACAACTTATAGAGAACAGAGCAGCCAGACTGATCTTTGGTAAGAGAAAATATGACCGTGTTTCCCTCCTTCCTAGACAGCTTCACTGGCTGCCTATTAAGAAGAGATGCCAGTTTAAAGCACTCTGTATGGTCCACTAAGCTCTTTATCCTTCTACTCAGGGCTCATACGTCTCAGATATGTTTAAAAGATACTGCCCCTCTGCACACACAGACTACTAAGGTTGTCTTCTGCTGGTCGGATTACCACTTCAATGTTCCATAAATTAAGCCTAGGGGGCAAAGCCTTTTTTGTGGTCACTGCCCAAGCCTGGAACAAGCTGCCTTTGCCTCTCCATCTTGAGCCAGACTTAGTAAAATTCCTGAAAGCTTTGAAATCTCCTCAATTTATTTAGGGTTGTTTTTTATTTTATTTCTGACTGGTATGCAGGTTTTGTTTCTTGGTCTAAGCACCAAGATACCCGTTGGGTAATCGCACGCTCAATAACTAATAAATAAATAAACTAAACAACTAGAGCGAAGCAGTGCGCAGTGGGGGGGTTGGACACCCACAGGTGGTTGGGTGCAGAGCCTGTCCAGAGGCCAACACCTCACTGCAAACGGACAAAAGCTGTGCTCAGAAATTCACTGAAAAAAGCAAAGGTTAAAGTGATGCTATACTTAAGTATGGTAATGAGATCTTGGTTTATGTTACATAAAAACTCAGAAATTCATTGAAAAAAAAGGTTAAAGTGACATTATAGTTAGTTGTTGAAATAACACAAAAAAAACGCTAAAAAAACACAGAAATTCAGGGGTTATAGTTTACTGAACTAACTATAACTTGCGCCCACTATACACTGCTTATGACCCCACATATTACATCACTCAGTTAAATTACATTATTGAAGACATCACTGACATTTCAAATGACCACTGATGACATCACTGATTACATCATCCAATGTATGTGACAGTTTACTACACGCTTTTCTAACTGAAAGGTATTCGGCAGGCTACACCTAGGCCTCATTTTCTATCCCCTCTGTAGTGCTAATGGGCATAATCTTTCGCAACATGCAGGACATGAAGAATATCCGTGATATCACCCACATTTAGTACATTTTATAAATATGCTTATGACCTCACATATCACATCACATGTTAAATGACATCATAGATGACCTCACTGAGGACATGTCAAATCCACCCTAGTGCGCCTCAATTATTTACAAATGGCTAGATCAGTTTAAAAAAACAAAATAGGTAGTAAAGGACCCATAAACATTACACCACATAGACCGACTATATATACGTGTAAATGGGCAAAACAGAAACAATGTAGTACTGAAGACAAAAAGCATGCTTTTTAGACCAAGACCTAGCTTTCTGCCAAATTTAGGGTAATTCTGCTCAGGCATTTTTGTGGTATCGCTGTTCAATTTTCCTATGGAAAATAGCATTGGAGAAGCAGATTTTGTGACCCCTCTTTTTTTTTGGCCCCCCATTTGACAAATCACCCTCAACCCTCCAGGAAGAAGCTTAGATGTATGTACTGTTTTGGAAAGTTTTGTGACGATGCGTCAGACGGCGCCAAAGTTATCAGCAAACGAAAAAATCAATTTCCTGTAGAATCGTGTTCCTAACTATACATAATATATATACACACACACACACAGAGGCTTCCGATCAGCCTCTTCATCGTTTGGTCTGGTCTGCTGTTATTGTCATTCACATGTTGCTTCCTCCTACCACAGCATACAGCAAGAGGCAGTAAGTCAGCCCAGACCTACTGCACTGTGAGTGAAGGCCTTTTGGTCAATCACATGTGCATAGCTGCCTGGAAAGGAATGAACTTCAGTGCTCGTGCTGTTGTGCCAGGGCTGCTGGCCCACTCCTTTACTCTTATAATTTTTATACGCTTGCTAATTTTTTGCATATTGCATATATCTGCCAAAAAAATGCACATTTGCCAAACCCATTGGCTTTGGCAATGCTTGTTGTGCCTAGCAGGCAATAGCCACTACGACCAAAACGCCTTAAAGGTCAGAAGTGCATCATGCTTCTGCCGCTTTAGCATATACATTTTGTGATTTAAATACAACACCTCCTTTGGGCCTAAAAACCTTTAGGATCCGGTAAATCTTCTAGGTACGAGGTTTGGGTTCCCATAGTAGAATCTCTGGACAACACTGCCACAAGTGACAACATATGTTCTGCTGCTTATGCCAGGTTCGCATTTGTACTTTTACTGTGGCCCTATAGTGCATGCTCGCGGGTTTCCCTCTTTAGGTACAGATTCATTTCGCTCTCTTTGTGACTGCTGGAGCGTGCAAATGGCTCCAAGCCTGCCATGCAGCTTGGCGGGGGATGGGACCTGCTAAAAATAGATCGCGACCACAGCCAAGGGCAGCGGATGATCGCAGTCGGGGAATCCTGGGTGGGGGATGGCACAAGTATACAAAGCTGCTATTCCACCGGGGATGTGTGCGTTTGCAGAGCAATGACCAAGGTCAGGTCAAGGTCGAATGCGGGGACAGCCTGTATTTGATGCCAAATTATTACAAGGCAAAGGAAACACATCCATACTTGCCAACTCACATTGTGCCACCGTGTGGCACACGATATCGCCTCCCATCGCAAGGTCTCCCGGTGAAGAGCCGATATCACAGGGTGGCAGGGAAAACGAGCTGAAACCTACTGTACCTAGTGGTTTTCCAGCTCGCTTTACAATGCTTTGAACTGCGACATCCAGGGGTGTGAAAACACCGCAGAACAACCGCACCAGCCTCAGCGAGCTTTTTTTCACTTTGGGAGGAGAGGGCTTGGGGTGGGTTTCAAAGGTGCCTCGTAGGCAGGGCTTTAAGTGGGCCGGTTCTCACCGGTGCTGAGCACCAGCAGTTTTTTAAAGGGGGCCTCGAAATGGGTCTCTATCGGGCTCTGTTTTGTGCCCTGGCACAGCCGGTCCGTTTTTTTCCGGGCTGCAGTGACAGCGGCACATCGATGTGCGCGTGCTCACACTACTCACTTCTAACTAGTGGAGAAATTACGGCATGACGTCATGCCAGGTGAGCGTTATAGGGGAAGGGACATCCTTTAAAGAGAGTCATGTTCTCTCTGGATTTCCCTTCTCTTTTTGAAACTCAGGAGCAGCAACATTGTCGTGGTGTTACCAGGGCTTGAAGTGGAAGATTTTTCAATATTATATATAAGCCATAGTTGCTACTTATTTATCTTATGCAACTAACAACCATTGACAAAGCCAATAGTTCTGACTTGTTTTAGGTATGATGTTACTTATATCATATATCTGGATGCAATGACAGAAGCAGCAAAATACAAGTCAGGCGGCACACTATGCTAAGCACAGATTATTAGCTTACGTGTTTTTAAGCCACGCCCTTAATTACATTGGCCACGCCCCTTTGAGAGACCCCCCAGTTTTTTCATCCCACTTAAAGCCCTGCTCGTAGGTACTTCTGGCACGAGGCACAACCCTTTTCAAGGCCCCGCCCCCTCACACAGTGAGATTGTTATGCAAGTGGCAGGTATGCATGCACTTCCTTTCTGCAGCGCATCCCATATTGAAGTCGAACCAAATAATTGGCACCACACCCTCCATCCAGTACAGGACGTCTTCCCATGACATTGAGGGCCTACCTAGAGAGATTCCACACACTAGCAGTGTTAGAGGTGGGCACAACAGCACGTTTTTAGGTAGAGCCCAGTCAAGGGTCTGTACATAAGAAATTAAAGGAAGACAACATTGGGTCACGTTGAGCTGAGCCAGCCAGCAAATAAAGATGACACGGAAAGTCCCGGCTCACCCAAGGCGCTGGTGTGGCTCCAAAAGCCAGAGCACGAGCAGGGCCATCAAAACACTTGGTATATGACTCGTGCAACAAAGATCATAGAACCATATAATAAAGATTTTTCAAAATTCAAAAAAGTGAATTTCTTTACCACACAGAAATATTCACCCCCTGTAAACACCGCCCTGACAACGGCTGCCATTGAATCAAGAGGCAAGTCAGGTGTCATGCATACCCTGTGTGTGGCCTAAGTTGTCGTTATAGATGGACCAACATTAAAGTCTATAAAAAAGTACACAATAGATTCTGTACAGCACACCTCCTGAGCTGATGTACTCAAAGGTGCTCTCAAATGTGATGATAAAGAAAAATGAGGCACAGTGAAACAATGTAATTGCCTAGAACGGGGGGGGGGTCACACTTGGCGCTGACCTGAAGGGGGGCACCGACCTCAAGGGGGGTGCTGTGTTTAGCAATAACTTACGATTTAAAAGCACCTGCTGCAGAGTTTCTTGGGCATTCAGATTTCAGACAGCAATATATATGCCATCATAACGCTTGTGATTAATGTTCCTGCTAGAGGGAGAGATCGGAGTTTTGACTAGTGGCAGTTTTCATTCGCCATAAAGTAACACAGAGGGTTAATGTGCCTGCTGCAAAGAACAGATCGTATTTAAAGGGGATAGCTGAGTGGATAAGTAAAGCTAGCCTTTACCAGTGCTTTAAAATAAATGAAATGTATGCAAGAGAGGTGCTATGGAGATACGAGGGGCATTTTTTCCAGGGTGGTAATGAGGGAATCCGAAAAAAAGGTCATATGGGGGGCGTCCCAAAAAATTGTCACTCTGGGCACCACCAGCCTTAAGCCAGCCCTGGCCCAGAATCACACAATTTTATTGCGCATGGAGCCAAATTGAGCCCAGGTGTCATGGTTTCACGTTGTGCAGTTAAGTTACTAAATTAGCGCATCTTTCTCTCTCCCATTTTACATCAAAGGTTTATGCTCTGCCTTCAATTATTTGAGGAGCTGCAATTGCACACAGGGCCAGCTTTAGCGCAGGTGGTGCCCGGTGCTAAAGTATTTTTTGCCCCCTCCCCCACCTGCTTCTCTACGAATCTCCTCACTACCACCCTCTAACAGTGCACCTCATCTCTTCATAACGCCGCTCTGACATTCATTTCATTTTGTATAGCGCTACTCACTGTTCACAGACAGTTCTTTGATCTGCATGGTACACGTTCTTTGCAGCAGGCACATTAACCCACTGCGCTACTTTATGAAGAGTCAAACTGCCACTAGACAAAACTGCGATCTCTTGCCAGCAGGAACATTAATAAACAGAGTTATCTTGACATTTTTATTGTTGCCTCAAACCGCTGGACACACAAGAAACTCTGCAGCACTCTTGCTTTTTTAACCTGTTAGTTATTTTTAAACGCAGCGCCCCGCAAGGTCAGCAAAAGGTATAGCTGCACCGGTCGCACCGCTATAAAGTATAGGCACATTGTGTTTACAGACATGTTACATGTTAAATCAAGGTGAAAGAAGAAGACTTCTAGAAAAATTACAAAATTAACTTAAGGGAAGGCAGGGTGTTTTATTTGAATGTTGGTATCACCTGCTTCCACTGACCAATTTCAGAGGCTGATTTCAGGATAGGGTCAACACCTTCATTAAAGGCAATTGCACACATTGACAAAATAAAGGTCTGAGCGAACCTACGGAGTTCACTTGACATAGTGAAGTGCAGAGCTGGGCTGCCTGCAGACTTCCACACAGAACCACCCCACCATACTAGTAGGGTATTAGCAATTTTTTTATCACCCCCTGGATTAGGAGCGCCATTTCAGATGGGCTGTTATCAAGAAACTGCAGAGTGCTGGCAAAGTGCTTGGAGAAAATTCTTTAAGATACATGCTTGTCCAAGCACTTTCACAGTACTCTACGTGGTTTTCACAATCTGCCCATCAAAGGAGATACTGATATTGGGGGTTCCAGTAACTCTGGGGGAAGAGAAAATACCACCCATTATGAGCTGGATCCTGACTGGTTACCAAGAACTTAGCAATTACCAGGAGGAGAGGCAATTCAGCATTCAAGTCCCCCGGTAATGCCTCATTTTGGGATAGACCTTCACCCAGAGATTTCGGGAGGACTTCTAGCCAGGGCTTTATACAAGTGTGCTACTATTCTATTAATCTTGACCTCTTTATATATGTGCTCAATGCTTGTAGATTCTCTACTCCCCCTTCATTCACTGACGACTCCAGAGCCCAATAAAACAACTGTATCTGATAGATACTTCTAGCTGCAGATTCCTTACCTTTGAATTTCCCAGGCATCAGACTGGACCCACAAAAAAAGTTACAAAGTTAAGGAATCTGCAGCTAGATATTATCTCTACAAGATAATGTGTTACCGAAGGTAAGTAACTTGTACGTTAATCTGTATACACCGTTAGGTCACAAAAGAAAGTCATTAGAACACTAGTCTCAATTCCTGAGGCTGCCAGTCTCAGTTAGTGGTTTTCATGTGATCACAGTCGCCGCAACTGTGTTGAATGACCTCCTCGGATAGGTTGGTTTCGTAAAAAGATGTGTTCATAAATTACCCAGGGCTACATTTTCCAATTCTACCATGATGTGAGGTATTGGGGGTTAAGGGAGGTACCAGTAGATGGCGAAGAACGCTTGGTAATATAATTCGGGCACAGGTATCGCTAAATCGCCTCGTGCCAGAGAGAGTCAGTAAGTCCCAGCACATTCTGGGCTTGCCCTCGGGCTAGATGAGTCGCCCGAGCTCAGATCTAATCATGGTAAAGAACGCACATGAAAGAGATATTGGTATATTAAGGAATAAGTAAAAAAAAGGCGAGGCATGACCCCCATCTCTATTAATGCCACTCGGCTGGCAATAGATAAATGTAGTTTGATCCAGGGATCTATTTGCGTGTGTTAGCTGGACATTGCTGGACCGTAGTTGTCAAACATGATGACTTCCCTGTCTCTGTGCATCATTATGCCGAACTAACGGATCGAATCCTTGCATCACTGGAGTGGATATGCGGAAACAATTTGTTTTGTAGAGGATGTGAGTGGGTAGATCTCAGTTTTAACCCAGTTTATCTGCATGCTGAAGTAACCACCGAATTGCGTAATGGCACGAAGAACCAGGAATAGGCTCTCCTCTCGGTACTTAGGAAACAGCATGATGTCGTCTCCATATAGTGAGAATATTAAGCAGTGATTTGTCATCTTTATATAGTGTGAATATTATGCGGTGATTTGTGAATGTCACTCCCCTGTGTGTGTGGTGTTGTTGCAGCTTTCAGGCCAGTGTCTCCCTTACTATAGCAAAGAAGGGCAGGGATGTTGGGTTAATTCAGAGAGGGTGCAAAAGCCTTCCGTTAATCAGAACCCTTGCCATCAGGGAAGAGTAGAGCAGTGAGATCATGCATAGTATGTAAGCGCCTAGTCCCATTCGTTGCAACACTGTGTGCAGGAATGGCCACTCCACCACTTGAAGGCCATCTTGGCGTCTAGAAACACACCGACGACTGGGAGGTCCAGTTTTACTATGTGCAACAGGGAGAAAAACAGGCGGATGTTATGAGCAGTGGACTGAGCTGGTATGAATCCCGTCTGGTCAGGAAGGACCAAGCCCTTGATATGTGTACGGTGGTTAGCTATGACCCGGGCTAGAATTTTACTGTCTACATTGAGGACAGATAATGGCTAGTAGGATCCAACATGGAAGGGATCCTTATTCGGTTTCAGTAGTGTGATTAAGATAGTCTCCCGTAGCGTCTGGGGTAAGCACCATTTATCGAGAGCCCGATTGAAGACAGTGAGGAATTGTGACCCTAGAGACTCTATGAAGGTCTTCTAGAACTCCACAGTCTAGCTGTCTCAGGCTGAGTTCTTACCGGGGCGAGGCTTTTAGCTGCCTCCTCTACTTCTTCCAGGGATAACAGTTTATTAAGTGGCTGTCTTTCATCAACATTCATCCAAGCCAAAGCGTTATTGTCAAAGTAATTGGCTATTTCAGCATCCTCCAATTGTAAAGTGGAAGTGTATAGGCATTCATAATAAGCAGTAAAAACATCCGCTATTTACGGTGTAGTGTTCTGGTGTGTCCTGTCTGTGTCACATATACTTGGGATTGTATTATTTTTCGCCTGGTCTCTTAGCAGCCACGCTTTGGTTTTACCAGGTCATTTTCCCTCCCCGTAGCATTGAGCCTGTGTGTCACTCGCCATTGTATTAGCCTCCCTTTCATCCGTCTCCCTAAATGACATGAGGGTCTCGTGCAACTCATGGTCCAGTTCGTCAATTGGGCTCTACTGTCGGCAGGCCTCAAGCTAGTGGAGTCTGGTGTGCGAGTCAGACGCGAATCGATTTCAGTATGCCTGCCTGTTTTGATATACAGACTCCCCTAATGACCGGGTTAAAGGCTTCTAATACCGTCACATGGGAATCCGCAGATCTGGAGTTCAAGCGGAAATAATCTTGGATTGCCACAGACACCTTAGCCTTGAAGGTAGAACCCAGCAGTGTGCTAGTGGGGAATCACCATGGTCTGTAACACCACAGAAAGGAGATGCGCAGTCGCACGGGTGAATGATCCGAAAGAGTACATGACAGATAAGTTTGGTCTGTGACATATCCCAGTTTGTCAGTAGAGCACCACCAGAAGTCTGTTCAGGAGTGGGGGTCATGGACCGTTAACTAATACGAATAAGGGTGTTCCGATCCATACATGGCACACCAGGTGTCCCATACATTTAATAGCACCAGTTGGTACCACAATGCACCTGTCATTGCCCTGGAGGGGGAGGTTACATGTCAGGATCTGTCCATGGGTTCTTCAATGACTACATTGAAGTCACCTCCCCACACAAGCAGACTATGAATGTATTTGTGGCAGAGTTTGGTGACCTAACTGAACATTTTGTTATCATCTGTGTTGTGGCCATATATATATCGGTCCAAGATTCACTGTTGTATCATCTAGTTCTAATTGTGAATGTATATATCACATATGTATATATCACATATGTATGTATATATATATATCGGCTCTATGGATGATGGTAGGCGGAGTTATGTTTGGAGTTGACAGTCATTCGGATCAGTATGGTGACCCCTTGTGAGTAGGAGCTGTAAGACGCTAGGTAGCAGTGTCCCCACTTTCCACAGAATCTGGACGAGTCATTGTCAAGGAGGAGTGTCTCCTGTGGTAGAGCTATTGATACATCATGTCTATCTAGATATGCTTGAACTAGCCGGTGTTTTTTGGGATTATTTAGGCCGAGGATGTTCCAAGTCATTAGTGTAAGTGGAGGCCACATGGCTCCGTTGCCCGGTGCTTCAGTACGGTAGTGTGGGCCAGTCATGGAGGGAATGTTGCAAAAAAGAACAAGCAAGTATGGTAATTTTTGACTGTGATGTATGACATGATATAAATGAGATGCTGCATGAACAATAACAAACAAAAAACAATCAACTAGAACTACCCAAAATGTAAACCTTCCCCCAACCCAGCAATCGGCATAAAGTACTGGTGCCTCACCCCCACCGACCACCCAACTTATCAGCGAACATACCCTCAGAATCTAAACATGTACCCACTGTCAAAATGGCGTTACACATGGGTTAGTGGTCGCCATCCACCGACAAGAGGGATCACATAACATTGGCTAATTGAGTAAACCCCTCCCTGTTCATACAAGACCACCCAACATTAAACAATGCAGGAGATGCAATACACCGTGTGGCTCAATTTCAATAACTTGGAAACTGGATGCCTGTTCAGTCATTGAGGCGACTGATCCGGAATCAAGCCCTTGCAGAGAGTCACTTGTCTCCATAGTTTGATGATGCTTGGCAAACGCCAAGGCCACCTGGGGGTCCATGAAGAACTGTTGTTTATCCCCTAGAAGGACACACAATTTTGCAGGGTGAAGCATGGCGTACTTAACTCCTATGTAGTGTAGCAGTTTCTTGGCCTCAAAGATCTTCTGCTTGGTGTCCTGCACCATTATTGTAAAGTCAGGAAAGATTGATATGTCAGTGCCCTGATATCGCAGGGGCCCGCTCCCATGCAAGACATAAGGCCAGATCACTGCCGTGGTAGTTCAGGAAAGAATGCGATGATTGGTGTGCAGGGGCACGCCATGGACCGGCCTTGGAGCCAGGAAGCGATGCATGTGCTCCATCATAAACATGTCACTACAGTTGTCACTACTGAGTAGTTCCAGCAAGAGATTTTGTAAAAAGAGATCCATCTTGGCCGTGTTAGTGGATTTAGCCAGCCCCACAATTCTAATGTTTCATCATGATGGGGGTCTCCAAGTCTTCCTTTTTGGCTGCTACAAGTAATTTCCGTTCCACTGCTTGGAGTTTCTTCGAGTGGTGCAGAGTCCAATTTCCCGTCAATGGCAGCAGGACTAGCTTTGAATTCTAGAAGGAGATGCATAGTATCCTCCGCAGACTTCAAAGGTGCTAATCTAGCAGAGACAGAGTGTCCTGGAGATCCCTCGAAGCACTGCGCAGGTCAAAGGAGAGCTTACTCTGCCACAGATCAGATTTGCTCATAGTGGCTCCAGTGCAGTTACGGCTGGCAAGATCAACGTAACTATGGGGTAAGATGAGGCAGATTCAGCAGTGTCCTAAGGGCCTCAGTGTGAAATGTTTCTCCAGCAGTGCAACAGGGTCCAGCGGAAATAGATATTCTGGTGCAAAAAGAGGTAAAAAAAGAAAAAGGAGGGAAAGAGGGAGGGAACACCAAAAGGAAAGGAGAGAATCAAGGTCTCACTGCTGTCCCTGCGGAGGTTTCTGACAGTACTATGCGACTGTGCCCTGGATCTGCACCATCTCTGGAGGCAAGTCTCTGTGCCAGCGAGCTCTCAAGGTGTGGGCTCCGGCATCCCGAATGTCAGGCTTGCCATGTAGGATACAGGGCGAGTGCCAGGCCTATGGAGGGCAACTGGGTCTTCAGGCAGCCAGGCGTCTCTCAGCCTGCTCAGCCACAGCACCGGCACTTCTGTCCTGGCCGAGCACCAAGCTCATTCAGTTCAGGACCCCTGTCAGAGAGCAGTGGGAGGTCTGGTGCTTGCTACAAGCAGGCCGTGCACATCCGTGCAGCAGCTGGCATTTCAAGCAGCCGCACCGGCTCTAGACCTGGCCACACCCACCACAGGCAGCAGGCCATGCCCGCCTGGCCCGCTCAACAGTTCCAGAGGCGGTCCCCAGCTGGACAGGATAGATCAATGGAGTCCCCACAGCTCAGAGGAGCGGCGGATGGGTGGCTGCCATCAATTAACAGATGCAATGAGGGGTATTAGCGTCATTTTGCCTCCCTCAGTGTTGGAGCACTGCAGCTAGGAGGCCAGCTTTGATTGCAGCTGGCCACGCCCCACTCTCAAACAAGGTCACCAATCACATATCTCCCCCTCCCCTGACCAGCTCAGGTATCCTTTGTTTGACATTCCTGTTCAAAGTTGGGATTCCACAAGACTGGGATCAGAGGAGGAGTTCCAGTGAAACAGGGCAATTTTTGGGGACGAAATCAAAAACCCAAATTGACAATGTGTCCGCTGGGGAGACACAGCAGTTGATCTAATAAAATTCTACAGCCATCCTGAACTAGGAGTCAGCATGGTCTTTTCATGTTAAGTGAGCCCCAAAAAAGGAAGAGGTATCTGGCATGCCAAGACGTGTCTATCTATCTACAACTTGGGCCAACAGTCCTCCATCGGCTGGTGATCTACACGACAGAGCCCCAGAAACATTTGTTCCATATAAACCTCCACATTTTACTCTGAAACATTTAACATTTTTCCAACAGAAGGAGCAAGATTGATCTTGTCAGAAACTAGAGTCTAAACATAAAGTTGATTTTGGCACAATTTTAGTCTTGCTACCCATCAGATCTCTAACTTTTCCCATCTATAGAGGTCCTAAAGAATGCCTCACCTCATTCACCTCACATAGTTTATTTATTGAGAGGGCAGAGTCACCTTAGGTTGGATATACCCCGGGGTGGCCACTCAAATCCACAGTCAACTGTCTCTCCTGTTATACTCCGAATTTGCACCCACTATAATCCCTTTAGATTTGACATAAATATTCTTGAAGCATGCTACCTCCTAGAACTTTTGAAGTTTCAGGATTAGAGCTGGCAGGGATCTGGCAGAGGACATTGTCTGCATACAGGCCACCTTTATCTGCCTCTGTTTACTCTGCAGTACAGTGATATTTTGATTAGCCATCACCCTTTGCAAAAAAGTTTCCATTGTTAGGGCAAAAATTGATAAAATCACAAGGCCCACAAATCTCCCACGTTTAGTCTTATGGATGGTTTTTGGAAATTAGCAGGCATCAGTGCTCCAACTCTCCGACCCAGACCACATCTGCCCAAGACACTCTGAAGATATGACCAGTCTTCCCTGTCGGAAACCCTCTCTGAGTCCAGCTAGAGGAATACATGTACCTTGTCCCTTGAGGCTTTATCAACAACACTCAGGGCCAATCCAATATTGTCACTAGTCTGTCTATCCTTGTATATTCCTGCTTGAAAGGGTGACATAAGGATGGGGCAAAGAGGTTTGATTCTGGAAGCCAGAATCTTAGTATAAACCTTTACGTCACAGTTAGAAGGGCAGTTGGTCTATATAAGCTACAAGTCTCCAAACTTTTATCAGGCTTCAAAATTAAAGTGGGAGTGGACTCCATAATGCTCGGAGTGAACACGTGAGTTTCTGTTAATTAACTTGGGCAGAATCAGCATTAGTTTTGTCTGGAAAGCTTTATAAAACGAGTCCAGAAATCCATCTGGACCTGGGGGTTTGTTGGTAACCCATTCCACCTCTTCAGTTGAAATTGTCTCTTCCAATGCACTAAACATGTTGGGGGTCTTATATCGGGAAAAGTGATCTCTTCCAAGCAGTCTGGCTGAAGAGTGGGGTCACATGGTTCAGCATAATACCTTTTTTTTAAAAATTCTTTTTTATTCATTTTTGTAAGAACATTCACAATAGTTACCACATTCGGCTTGCATGTACAGCGTATCAACAGTTTCATTCCACTGTGCAATGTCCATTGTTCAGGTGTGGCCTATTGGATAGTGTCTAGTCTCAGCGTTGCTCATGCTGGTTTTTAGTTAGGCACACAGTACTGCTTAAATGCAAACTCAGGAGTCTGTCTAACATCCATTGGTCGCGTCGATTCTGCCTCAAAGAGCATACCATTAAGCATACTAAGGGGGAGGGGGGGGGGAGTCCGAGGGAAGAAATGAGGGGGGAAGGTGCTGAGGCGCACAATCAGGCCAGGCGGTCTTATGGTGAGTCTCATTTTGCACTTCGTGGCGGGGGAGGCAGTAAGGAGAGCCACTCATCTATCGCGTGGGGTAGGCAGCCACGTCTGTCGTATGTGCACGAATGTATTGTTGTAGGAGGCCCCAGATATCTTTGGGTCTGGATTAAGTGGGCATCAAGTCCCAAAAGGCAGCCAGCTGTTCCTGGCAGAACGTCTCGTCCCTGAGCCACATTGCTTTCTTGGGGGCACGAGTCCTGCCCCATGTCATTGCGAAGCGTCTTTCGGCAAGCAGCAGTAGCAGCGCGCAGAGCTGCCTGCCCTCTGTAGGTATGTCCTTTACCTATCCTAACAACGCCGTCAGTGGGGATCTATTTATCGGTGTGGCCGTCATTTCATCTATTGCATCAAACACAGTCCCCCAATATATGTGAATCTGGGAGCATTCCCATGCTAGGAATAGGAAGGTTGCGTCGGGTGCCCTACATCGCTGGCAGCGCGCCTCTGATGCCAATCCTAGTCACATGAGCCATGTAGGCGTTCTGTATGTGCGATGCAGGAAGTTGAAATGTATATGGCGCAGCCGGTAATTCGGGGAAAGGGCACGAGCCTGTGCGCAACAGTACGTCCACTGCTCCTGCGTGATAGGTGTGCCTAGCGCAGTCTCCCACTCCTGTCGGGCTCGGGTATTGCATACCGGGGCAGTGTTTTGCATGTCTGTCTAGAGGCGCGTGATTAGCTTATGCGGGGATGGGTTTGGGAGGGAGGGTGGAGGGGAGGGAGCAGACCACAGACTCAGAACTGTGTGTAAAAGGCCGCTTTTATTGAAACAGGTGCGCATAACATATACATTCCTCGGCAAATCGCCTCACAAAACTAAACCTCACTAAATAACCATGTACCTGACCTTTGACCCCCGCCCCCTCCCCTAAAATGTTCTTTGTCCCCGCCCCCACCCCATCATTACAACCTTAACAAATACACAACAATGCAACACAATAATAACCCTTTAACATCCAATCCTCCGTTAAACTTCCCCCGCCTGCTTTTTTACCGTCATCAAACACCGCTCCTGCGTAACCTAACTATAACTTAACTTGCCTACCCTTCCCATGTCAATAACCCAATTCCAACAATAACCAAAAACCTCCATCAACTCTGGAAAACTTCAAATAACCCCCGCACTGCACCTGTTCCAAGCGACAATACATAGCCATATCCCTGCACACCTGTCCCAACAAAAAGCCGCCCAAAAGCCAGAAACTAAGGAGACAGAACCACCCGAAAAACCACTAAAAACAGGGCGGGTGGGTGGGCAAAAACAGACCCCGCCTAAGCTCCCAGCCACCAGGTCACCAAACCTAAAATGGTGGCCGGGAGCGGGAGCCCAACCGTTTTATGCTTGGGCTCCCTTTGGGCTACAAAATTATGTAGCCCAAAAATAAAATGGCCGTGACAGGCCTTGCACCCCCACCCCCACAGCCCCTCCCAAACTGCCCGAGGGGGGGACCTCCCTGCGGTCGGCCACTCCCCCCAAGCCCCCCTTGGGAGGGAGGGTGGGGGGGAGGGAGCAGACCACAGACTCAGAACTGTGTGTAAAAGGCCGCTTTTATTGAAACAGGTGCGCATAACATATACATTCCTCGGCAAATCGCCTCACAAAACTAAACCTCACTAAATAACCATGTACCTGACCTTTGACCCCCGCCCCCTCCCCTAAAATTTTCTTTGTCCCCGCCCCACCCCATCATTACAACCTTAACAAATACACAACAATGCAACACAATAATAACCCTTTAACATCCAATCCTCCGTTAAACTTCCCCCACCTGCTTTTTTACCGTCATCAAACACCGCTCCTGCGTAACCTAACTATAACTTAACTTGCCTGCCCTTCCCATGTCAATAACCCAATTCCAACAATAACCAAAAACCTCTGTCAACTCTGGAAAACTTCAAATAACCCCCGCCACCCAGAAAGCAGGGGGGAAGTGAAACTACCCCCCTTTCTGCCCCCCCCAACTATGCTGGCCGCTGACCTTCTACCCGGAATGCACCTGAACTTTAAAACACCTTGCCAACACCTCTCTAATTTCCAATAAATAGAGGTACATACCAAGCCGGGATAAATGCACCCCGTCATCCCTGAAAAATTCCACTGCCTCAAAACGTAGCTTTTTATGTGAAATTCTCCCAAAACCAAGGTGCCGGCAATACCGAGACATTTCCGAGTTTACCTTCCTCCTTGCCCTGTCAATGGCCCTTGGGTTCAAAGCACCCCTCCACACTCTGCGCGGAACCAACTCTGTCCACAAAACGTGGCACCCTGCCCATTGCTCTTTTAAAGTAGACAAGGCCTTCTTCATGGCCCTCATCAACACCACACCCTTAACCTCACACAAATCGTTCTCACCCAGGTGAATAACCAACACGTCCGGGCACCTCCCCTGCACCATCCATCTATTGAGGCACGGTAACAACTCCTTCCACCGCATCCCACCTTTCCCTTTCCAAACAATGTTAAACAGCCGGTCGTTAAACCCCAACATTGCCCCAAAATAGCACCGGCATGCCTGGACCTGTGCCCATTTGATAAAAGAGTGCCCCACGATCCAAATGGTCATTTCTTTCGCCTGGGGCCCGGCCACCGAACCTGTAACAAGAAAAAAGGGTGAAACTCAAAGCAAAGAGGATGACGCGTGCGCCTCCCCCGCATTCTGCCTTACATAGCGACGGTAACAATCTGACGACCAGCGCCCCAACCTCATTATGTCCTCCCTGGACCAGCCCCGGTTAAAGGCCTCCGTTGCTGCCCCAATCCTGAAAGAGTGCGTCCCATACCCTGCCCCGTCTAGCCCCATACTGCACAAGGCCTTCCTCAACACCATCCGCAGCTGGTAATCCGTCACCCTCCTCCCATTAGCGTGTTGAAAAACCGCTGCCGGCCCCTCACCATTCGACAGAGCATGCCAACGGCGCGCCCAATTTAGGGGGCACGTGGCGGCAGGCACCGCCGCCTGTAACCGAACCCCTTTGCCCAAACCCCTCTGGTCCGCTTTGGAACTGGCCAACCAAACATGTATCCCCTCATCCCCTATGGCCACATCGTCCCACCGCACCCCATTCTTTACGCTGTTGCCCAGAAGCTCCGACACCCGAAAAGCCCCGAAGAACATCCATACCATGAGAGTCGAGAAAAGACAGGCCTCAAAATCATCCTTGCAGACTGCCGGCAAAGCCTCCAGTATTCGCGCCAGCTTCTGCCAGGTGAGGGGGTTACGCGCCGCACTCTCACCCCCCCTCTCCCGAGCCCAACCTTCCAACATCCTCCTTCCCAGTTCCCCTGCTGTCGGATTGTATCCCCATAATAGTTTCCCCATGAAGGCGATGCCTGCCAGCTTTCCCGCAATGGTCACTTTCGTGAGGCCCTTCCCAATGAGTGCCAGAATGAACTGAATCACATCTTCTGACCGACGCCAGACCTCCGTTCGCTTACAAGCCCCTGACGCCAAGAAATCCCGCCATGCCAGATTGTATGATGCCCATGGAGAGGCCGCCAGCGAGCCTACCACCAGTTGTAGCACCCTACGTTGCCTACATACTAGAGATGATCCGGCATTGGGGTCGGCGTCCTGTCCGCCTCCTTGGCGAGCCCACGGAATCTCCCCCACTGTGAACGAGACAAAGCATCAGCTATGTCATT
Organism: Calotriton arnoldi; assembly: GCA_963921515.1. NCBI lineage: Eukaryota > Metazoa > Chordata > Amphibia > Caudata > Salamandridae > Calotriton > Calotriton arnoldi. Next base: position 4,159,822 of record CAWUFW010000375.1, read on the forward strand.
GTCCACACCTGGTATATGCAACGCCCTAAATGCAATGTCATGACGGAGGCAGCCCAGCACAAAGACCCGCAGCAACTTCAGCATTTGTTCATCTCTTGCGGACTGTCTGTTAATGACCTCCACCACCGCCATGTTGTCCACCCGAAACAACACTTTCTTATGTGCCAACTCTGCGCCCCACAGTGTCAATGCCACCAGTAACGGGAAAAGCTCCAAGAAAGCTATGCTCCTCCCTCCATCTTTCCACTGCTGTGGCCACTGCTCGGCGCACCACCTACCCTGCCAGTAAAGGCCAAAGCCTTCCCCTCCTGCTGCATCGGAAAAGATCTGCACGTCCCACTGGACGTCCTCCTCTCGGGCCAATGGCACGCCATTGAAAGACTGCAGAAAGACTGACCACATGCGTAAATCTTCCTTCACCCCTTTTGATAAGCGAACATGGTGGTGAGGTAAATGCTGACCTGCCAGCGCCCGTCCCAACCGCCTGCAAAATGTCCTCCCTGCCCTGACCACCCTACAAGCAAAGTTAAGATGACCGAGGAGCACCTGTATGTCCTTCACTGTCACCTTCCGTTTAGACAGCATTCCGTCCAACAATTGCAACATTCGTACCTTCTTGTCATCTGGCAAGCGCGCCCGCATTGCCACTGAGTCAATTTCAATTCCCAAGAAGGACATGGCCGTGCAAGGACCCATTGTCTTCTCAGGTGCTAGCGGCACCCCCATGTCACCCATGAGCTCATGGAAGGTGTCCAGGGCTGCCTGGCACTCCGTGGAGCCCGGTGACCCAACAAAGAAGAAGTCGTCAAGGTAGTGCGTCACCAATGTGTGACCTGTGCATCGCGTGAAGTACCACTGCAAAAATGTGCTAAAGCATTCAAATAAAGCACAGGACATAGAACAACCCATCGGTAGAGCTTTGTCCACGTACCATTTTCCCTCAAAATGGATACCCAGAAGGTCCCAATCATCTGGGTGGACTGGAAGCAACCGAAAAGCCGACTTTATGTCACACTTTGCCATCCCCGCAGTCGCGCCCGCGGTCACAACTAGTGACATGGCCACGTCAACTGAGGAATAAGAAACTGAGGCCGCCTCCTCATCAATGAAATCGTTAACTGAGGACCCCTCGGGCCAGGAAAGGTGCTGAATCAGCCTGTATTGTCCCTCCTCCTTTTTGGGCACCACCCCGATCGGTGATACGATCAGGTTTTCCATTGGCCAATCGTCGAAGGGGCCCGCCATTCTCCCTTCGCGCACCTCCTTGTTCAGTTTCTCTTGTACCACCTCCCTGTGTTCCGCCGCCGATTTCAAGTTGTCCGCCCACCTTCTCTGTCGTGGACCCCGATAGCCCAAATGAAACCCCCCCTGAAACCCCTCAATCAAAACCCTTCCTGCTCCCTGATCCCCATACCCCCGCAGGCCCTCCACCAGTTTCGCAAGTTTAACTGGCGTAGGAGCTTTTGGGCCCAGTGCCCTGCAGGCCCTTGCCCCCCCTATTGCTCTGGAATTGCTGTGAGGGGCCCGGGGTGCTGCTACCGGACTGCTGCCATTGCTGGTTTCCCTGTGGTTTGACGCCCCAACAGTTAATAAGGGGGTGGCGCTTCCCATACTTTGAACACTCATGCCGAAACCTGCAGTATTCCCTGGTGCATAGGCCCTTATTAAAGTCCCAGCACGCTCCAGTCCCTGTTTGCGGTGTCCCTGCGCCTCCCACCCCTCCCCGGGTGGGCTTCCCCTGAAAGGGCCGGTACACCATTGGCAGCCCGCTAGCTGTGAACACCGTTTTACCCCCGGTGGCCGACCCCATGGTGTGCTGCCCCAAATCCGTGTCCAGTTCCCCCCATTTGGCCTCCGAGTCCCATGCCATGCGTGCCCTAAACTCCTCATCATATTGCACCCAAGCGTATCCGCCCCCCGTAATCTGTGCCTTTCTAATCACATCCATATATTTAAACAGGGCTACACAGCGCTCGGGAAACCTTTCACAATACACACTGGCATAAATCAAGAACGCTGCCGTCCAATTCTCTATGGTCACCGGCACCTTAGGCCTTTTGGCCAGCTCGTATTCTTCCTCCTTAGAACCCTCTTTGGACCGCACCTCCCTATGTAAGAGCTTCAACAATTCCACGTATTCCCCTTTCCAAATACGTTCCTTGGTTGCCAGCATTGAATGCGCCCCCAGAGGTTTCGTCACGCCCATATAGGGCAATTTCTTAATCTTCAATTCTTTGCTCAGTAAGGGTTCCTTGCCCCCCACCGCCTTCTCTGTATTTGTCCCACTCTCCCCCTTTTCCCCCTGAGCTGCGCCCCCCTCCTCTGGCCCTACCCCGGTGTCCTTCACATACGTTCCTCTGTGCAGCCTCCCGTCCCTCAACCCCCCACCCCCTTCCCCCCCCGTCCCCACAGACACCATTTTTGGTTTGACCTGTGCTGTACCACACTCACCTGGCTCTAAGGAGGGTGCCCTGACCGGCGCCGACCACCTAGCCACCTGCTCCGCATGATCCACTGGCTGAGGAGCCCTCACCAAGGGGCCGCGCTCTCTCCTGGATCCAGATGCCCCTGCTTTCTTGTGCGGCGCCACCGCCGGTGCCTGTAAAAAACTATGACACACATGAGAGGGCCCCCCCTCCTCATTATCCCTCCATTCCCCCTCTTCAGGGGTATCCTCGTCATAGTCAAGCACAATGGGCTCCTCCCCTTGGAGCAGCCCCGGCTCAAACTCCACGCACCGGGCCCTACCGGGCCCCCCTTGTCCTGTGCTGGCCCTAACGGCCCCCTTCTGTAATCCGTGCGGGGGAGCCGACTGTACTCGCCGGTACTCCCCCCTGCGTTGACCTCTGTACAGATCCCTCTCCGCTGATACGGCCGACCAACATGTTCCGCTTGTCGTTGGGGCCTGCGAGGTCGTGCTGGACCTTCGTGTGCTGGATCCCCCGCCGGTACGGGTTGCGCAGTGCAGGGCTCTACCCTCCCTTCACCTCGGTGGCCGTGGGCCGCATCCTGCCCTACCGAGTCCGCCACACTGCACCGCTCCCTGACCTGCAAAGCAAAAGTTTGGACTGATGTGCTGGGACCCTCACCTCTGCCTGGCACCCCCTCACCCCGCGTCCCAGACGAGCCCCCTCCCGCTCGCCTGTCACTGTCCTGTCCTATCTGGCCAGGACGTCCCGGAAGGGGGGGGTCCCCCCCTTCCTCGTCCCCACTCCAGTCTAACATTGCCTGCACCACCGCGTAAGCGGGCCCCCAGCCCTGGCCCACACCCCCCCCTTACGGCCCCTCCGAACCCCCCCCGGACCCCCCCTCCGGCCCCCACCCATCCCGCTGTCCTGCTGGGTCCACGCGCCCCCACGCCCCCGAGCGTGAATACCTTCAGACCGGCCCCCACCTCCCACGCCCCTGACCCCTTCCGCCCATGCAGGGAATATATCCAGCTCCTCCCAAGCCTGGCCCGCCCCCGCCGGCTCCAACTCCCCAGAAACTACCCCCCCCCTCCGCCCCGGAAGTTCCCCGTCCTCCCCCACCCCTCCTACATACTCCCCCTCCCAACTGGGAGACCCCTCCCCCCGCCCCACTGAGGGCGCACCTGGTCTACCTCGAAGGCCCTGGTGGGCACGCACGCTCTGCCAGCTCCCCCACCCTCCCACCTGTGCCCATTCCCCTTCCCCCATGGAACTCCCCACTACAGACAACCCCTCCCCCACCAACGAGCAAGGCGGTGAAAATAGCAGGGGGCTATAATTAGGCCCCCTACCTACCTCCTCCTCCTCTAAGCCGGCTAACCTGTCATCCCCGCCTGCCCTCCCGAAAGGTTGCATCTCCCCCCCACCCACAGATACTGCCGGCGGACCCGATGCTAGCAACGCTCCGCCCCCCTCCCCGCTCCCGGAGCTCACTGGCACCATCTCCCCCGCTGAAAACGGACTCCCGGCCCGCCCTGCCTCACCCGCTACATTCCCCACCCCCAGGAACTGCAAAGCGGGAAAACTCCGCCTGCCGCCTCGCCCTCCCCTGCGCTTTCCCCGCACCGCGGGCGCACTCACTGCCTTCTCCCGGGGCCCGGGCTCCGGGGGAGGTTCTATATTACGGACGACAACTCCGCCCTGTCCTGCCACAACACCTCCGACCCCCTGCGCCAATCCGCCCAACCCTCCCGACGTTTCCCCCACCCCCGACAACATCACCGTGGACGGGGCCGCTTTTTTCCCCCGCGGGCGGCCCCTCTCACTTACTGGTGACGTCCGTCGCCGTTTCGGTGACTTGCAGGCGGCCACCGCCGCCGCTACGCCCACCGAGGCCTGTCGCGCCGGGCGCGCTGGCCCTGCCCCCACACCGATGACGAGGTCCATCCGGCCCGCCTCACTCAAGAGCCGGAGGGCCTCCAATACACGATAATCCTGCGCCATGACGAACCGCTCGCAAACTACTGCTAAATGCTCCCCCAAACTACACAAACTAGCCACAAAAACAGACCCCCGCCTAAGCTCCCAGCCACCAGGTCACCAAACCTAAAATGGTGGCCGGGAGCGGGAGCCCAACCGTTTTATGCTTGGGCTCCCTTTGGGCTACAAAATTATGTAGCCCAAAAATAAAATGGCCGTGACAGGCCTTGCACCCCCCACCCCCACAGCCCCTCCCAAACTGCCCGAGGGGGGGGACCTCCCTGCGGTCGGCCACTCCCCCCAAGCCCCCCTTTTAAAAAATCTCTCCGGAGCCTGGAAGTTAGTCGGCGCCTCGGGGAAGGAAGGGGAATAAGCGCGCAGCGCGCAGCTGGAAATATGTCATGTGCTCTAACACTGTAAGCTCCCGCCTCTGGGTTTTTGCCAGTGCTTTGAGACCCACGGGTGATATGCGTGCTCAATAAAATCCTATGACTATGACTAAGCTCCTGGCCTTCCCTGACCTGGTGTATGGCTATGAAGGTGCCATCCGGGTACACGTCTCACATTTTTGTGAGTTTCATCGCTCTCAGTCTGGCACAAGGGCCGGGCTCAGCCAGAAAAGACAGGCTCGGGTGTTTCATCAGGGGAACTAGAGGGGCGTGCATGAAGTCAATTCTAGCCCTCTTTTGCAGGCCCTGCCAGGCCCTGCCCGTACACCCCACAGTGTTGATCTCTTTCCTAGGTCTGGGTCGTGGTTGGTATAGGGTCGCAGGGAGGGGGACCAGTTCCACTTGATCATGTTCCGGCGCTGTGTGTGCCATGAACTTTGTGGGGTAGATCCAGTGGTATGCAAATTGCGCCTGAGCGCACCAGTAATACAAGTCGAGGTCCGGTGCCCCAAGCCCTCCCTGCTCAAATGGGAGAATGAGCACCTCCCATGCCACTCTAGGTTGCCTGCCCGCCCATGCCAACGTGACCATGTTTGAGTGCAGCTGCCTTCTGAAGCAAGATGTGAGGGGGAGCGGGATATTAGCAAAGAGAAAGAGGAGTTTGGGCAGGACCACCATCTTGGCGATGGCAACCCTCCCGGCCAGAGAGAGGGGCAGTGTGATCCATCTTTTTATGTGCGGTTCCAGCCAGTCTATGAATTTTCCATAATTGGAGCGCCACAGTTCGTCCGGGTCGCGGCTGATCCATACTCCTAGATATTTCACCGGGTCGCGCATCCATTGTAGTGGATACTCCATCTGTGTCTGCGTCGTGACCTCCATGAGCTGGAATATCACTGATTTGGACCAGTTGATGACTATCCCGGCTAGGCCTCCAAAGCGCAAGAATTCCCCAATTATCGGGTCCAGATTGTCGATGGGGTTCTTGACATAGAGTGTCACATCGTTCACATTTAGCGACACCAGCATCACTCGGGGAGTGAATGCCAGGCCACTGCGGGCGTGGTGCTGCCGCAGCCTGGCCGCCAGTGGCTCCATGGCGATGGCAAATAATAGGGGCGACAGGGGGCACCCCTGTCGCGTGCCATGGGAGATCGGGATAGGCGCAGTAATTACCCCATTGACCCTAATGCGGGCTGTGGGAAGCGAGTAGAGCAGCGATATTAAATGAAGGAATTTCGGGCTGAGACCTATACGTTTGAGCAGGGTGAATAGGTAAGGCCATTCGAGGGAGTCAAACGCCTTTGTGGCGTCCAAGAGGATAGCGGCTGCCTGTAGTTGCGGATCTATCTCCTGCATTGTGGCGAACAGGGTGCGAAGATTGTGGGCAGTGGACCTGCCAGGGATGAACCCGCACTGGTCTGGGCGAAGCACCATAGGCAGCAGGGGAAGTAGGCGTGCCGCAATCAGTTTCGCCAAGATCTTGTTGTCCACATTTATCATGGAGAGTGGGCGGTACGAATCGCATTTTAATGGGTCCTTATTGGGTTTTAGGATTGTGACAATGAGGGCTTCCCGGAGCGATGGGGGGAGCGTCCTGCACTCCACCGAGTCTTGGTACATGTCGATCAGCCGTGGGGCGAGCAGGCCAGCATACTCCTTGTAGAATGCAGCAGATAGGCCATCGAGGCCCGGCGTCTTCCCGGCCGGGAGGGCTCGGATGGTGCCGATGACCTCTTCCTCTGTAAAGGGTTTATCGAGATAAGCTCTGTGGCCAGCCCCAAGCCATAGTAGCTGCATGGTGTCAAGGTATTCTTCCACCCCAGGTGCATCAGGTTGCAACTGTGCCCAGTAAATGGATGTATAAAAAGAGACCATTTCCTCCTGGACCGCCTTTTGGCCCGTCACTATCTCGTCGTCCGCTGAGCGCAGCTCAGGAATATATTCACTAGCCCATGGTTTCCTAAGTAACCCCGCAAGGGTTTTGCCCGCACGGTCTCCCTCGCCATATCGCTGCGCCTTGGCTTCCTTGCCCAGGAATAGGGTCTCTCTCTGAGCAGCTTCTTGGAACTCATTCATCTTGGTTCATATGTTGTTGAGCATATTGATGTTTTTGCTAGAAAAAAACTTCCCTCTCGAGGGCTCCTATATCTTTTTCTAATCGCTGAAGGTCTCCTCTCAGAGACCTGAGCACTCCCGCCTGCTTCGCTATGCACTCCCCCCGTATGACTGTTTTGAAGGCTGCCCACAGGGTCGAGGGGGAATCCACTGAGCCCTCATTGTTGCAGAAGTAGTCCGTTATCGCCTGCCTTATAGATTCGCAAAAGACCTGGTCTCTCAGTGCTCCCGCTGGGAGCTTCCAAACAAAGGCCCTGGTGGGGTAATCCGGGACGTCCAGTGTTAGCATTATTGGGGCGTGGTCGGAAAGGGTGCGGGGTAGATGCTGGGCCTCCATCGCCCAGATTGTGGAATCCCGGGAGATCACCCAGTAGTCTATGCGCAACCACGAGGGTCCTGTCGCAGTCATGCATGTACCACTGGTCTCGTCAGGGTGGCTCTGTCGCCAGATGTTGGTCAGCTGTCCTTCGTGAAGCCAATCGGCCGCAGGTGCAATGTGCAGCGCACCGTGAGGGAGGGAGCGCACAGGGATGAGCAAGGAAAGATAGGGAAGGGAATAAGATAGGTCAATTACATACAGGTAAACCCCACAACACCCCCACCCCCCCAACCACTCCAGCCCCCCAAATAGGCTGAGCATGTTCCCCAGTGAACCGCTTCCCCCAACAGTGAAAAAACAATATACAGTGGCAGGGAATCATCCCTAGGGGGGAGAGATAGGAGCCCAACCCGATCGCCCACAGGGGTCAAACAGCAGGACGCCCAGCACATATCAATGCAGTCATGTTCAAACAGTAAAGAAAATTGGGTCAACATTTTCTACAGTGCGTTGCACTTGGAAAGGATACAGGTGTGGAGCTCAGTCCCAATATGTCAGGCAGTTCAGATTTAGGCAAAGTTCCACCAGAGGGGGCCCCCGTCTGGTGTGTACATCTCATTGGCTTGTTAGTCGTTGTCGCTGGCTCGGTCTCCCTCCTCCGGGTCTCTCCTGCGTCGATCAGATCTTTGGGCCAGTTGCAAATCTTTCACATGACGCGCTGCCTTTTTCGGGTCTGTGAAGAAGATCATTTTCCCAGCGTGGAAGATCCAGAGCTTGGCGGGGTAGAGGAGTGAGTACTTTATTTCAAGTTGCTGGAGGGAACGCTTGATCGGGAGGAAGTCTTTGCGGGCTGCCTGGACCGCCAGGGTGAAGTCTGGATAAAAGGAAATCGTGTTCCCCTGAAACTACACGTTTTGCATTTCTCTGGCAAGGCGGAGCACCGTGTCTCTGTCCCGGTAATTGAGTAGGCGCGCGATTATGGGTCTGGCAACCGCTCCCGGGGATGGTCGTGGGCCAAGGGAGCGGTGGGCGCGCTCCACTATGCACATGGGGGAGAGGGACTCCCCAAACGTCGAACACAGCATCTCCTCGACATAGTCTTCTACTCGCGCCAAGGCTGTGGACTCAGGTACTCCAATGATTCATAGGTTGTTACGACGTGACCTGGCCTCCAAATCCTCGTTCTTCTGTCGGATTAATTCCAACACCTTCTCCATTTTTAGGAGCTTTTCGCGGGTTTCCGTTGGTTCGTCCTCGAGTGAGGAGGTGCGTTGCTCTACTTGTACCAGGCGCTCTTCATGGTTTGTTACCTTTTCTTTTAGCCGGTCAAATCGGTCAGACAGGGAGTCTATTTTGCAATCTATTGCAGTGAGTGATTGGTTCAGGTCCATAAACATTTTCTAATGTCGACCTAAGGCGGGGGTGCCTCTGATGTTTCCGAGTCCCGGTGGGGGTCTTCGGCGGCAGGGGGACCACGTGGGGTCCTGCGCGGTTCGAAAAACAGTTTTGGCTGTTTTCCGTCCGGTTTCCCCATGCTCGCAGATTCGCCTTCCCAGGGTCCCAGGCCTGTTGTGGCACCCTTGCTTCGTGACTTTCGGGCTTCAACGTGTGTCAGTCGGGGCGTCGGCATGTGTAACTGTTTCACCCCCCGCTACTCAGCGCTGCCCTGCCTCTTTTTGCGCTTGATGGCCTTCTCCGTGGATTTTCCCCCTCGTGGGGGCTCAGGCTTTGTCCCCGTCGAGGCCTCCGGTCCCCTCTGGCCCTCTAGGTCGCACTCTCACTCTGAGCTGCACACATGCTGCTGTGCCGTCCGCCTCCGGTATTTGCCTGTTCAGGCGCCAGTGACTCCTGCCCAGGGTACACACAGGGCGTCTGCCCCTGCTTTTTGTTTGTGCCGCGGATATAGCGGCTCCTGCACAGCTCTGTGCCTCGTGAGGTCCTACGCGGGTGCCCAGCTGTGGCCTGTGGTCTGCACTGGGCCCTAGGCCTCTGGTTCTGTCTTGTGTGCTAAAATTCTTCCGGGTATGTGAGGGCACACCCTTGTCGTGTGTCCAGTTGGATGTCAGCTGCTGCCAATGCGATCGTGCCTTCGGGACTCCCGCCCTGCTCCGGGGTGCGGTTCATGTGTGTGGCGGCTGCCTGTGGGGTAAGCGTCTGCGTCTGCAGGCCTACACACCTCTCGTCTGGGGCTCAACTCGGCGCTGGGCCGCAACCGCGCTAGTGGCAATGCGGTTCGGTGGCGCGGCTCTCTCGCATGGGCGCTGCTTCGCCGGGGGGAGGGAGGAAGGGGGGCAAGGATTCAGTGGAACCCCACCTCCCCTTACCTCCTACCGGCCTGCTTCTGGGCTGCTCCGGGGTCCGTCTGGGGCCCAACGTCACTGGCTCCGCTCCTTGCGGATCACGCTTCTCGGGTCAGAGATCTAGGGTCCGTCCGTGGTCTATCGAGATCGGGGCTGCCGCACTTGATTGTTTTCCCGCGGGGGCTCCGGGTCGCGTCTCCGCTTCGCGCAGCGGAGCTCTCCCGGCTGCGACGTCCCTTCTTGTTCCGCCTCCGGTGTGGGCCAGATCTTCTCGGCCCCGCATCACCTCGTTGCTCGATGTCGCAGCGGCGTCAACTGGAATTTTCGGGTTGATCCAGTGCTGATTCGTTTCCTGAGCACTACGGCACCGTTATTCCGGTCTTCAGTTGACTGTATGGAAGGATATTAATCAGATTAATGGTCCCACTGTCGGAGTCACATTATAAAGCGGCCATCTTGGAATCGGGCTCTCTAGCGCCCCCTGGTTCAGCATAATACCTTGAGCTGTAGCCTGAAGCACTTCCTCCCTATTCTCTATCACATTCGAGACTCTATGTCATCTAATTTTATAGGCTGACATCTGTCTCCCTGCCCGTTTTCCATACATTTACTTACTTCTACTTTACCGCCCGCAGTGTTTGACTACAGGAGGCTCCCCCTTGCAGGATCCGTCTGATCCTTTTTAACTTGGCTACAGTAAGACACTTTCTTCCTTTTTAGGTCTCGCGCCTAGCGTTGCAGTGCGTAGCACTGCTCGCGCAGCGCGAGACCTCTAGAAAGGGCTTCTGAAAACGACCTACACGCTCGTGCGTGTGGTTTTGTTTTCAGAAGCCCACATTGGCTGGTGCGTCCGTTTTTTTACGGGGACGGCACGCGATTGGTCAAGGCGGGCGCATGTCCCGCCTTTGCCGCGCCCATTCCCGACGGTGGCCAGAACGCGCATCAGCGCGCGTTCGTCTGCTGCCGCTGCCGCGCTCCCTCCCCCGCTCCTCTGTGGTGCGCGCGCACCACTGGTTTCACGTTCGGCTCCTCTGTGGTGCGCGCGCACCGTTTCTATTCCGTGCTTGTTTATACTTGTTCTTGTATTTTTGCTGCCTTCCTGCTGCTGCGGCACAGACAAGGATGCACGCTTCACACTTTATGACTTGGGGACTCTTGCTAACGGCGCTGCTGTGTTTGGAATCAGAGGGAAGTCACTGCCCCAGTCCCAGCAAAGGGTAAGCTCGTGTGCTGTGTGTGATCGTGTGCACATGCTCGTCTCATGTAACGCTGGGCTATAGTGAATCGGAGTGGTAACGGGAGACCTCACCTGAGTTCAAATCGCGGCGTCCCCGCTCGATCACAATAGTGTGATCTTGGGCGAGGCAGAACAATTGAAAAGTTTGAATTGATTTAGGGGGGGGGAGGTTATAGTGATCCGTGGCAGCAGCTCTTGACCTAATGGCGGAGCCAAGTCACGAGCTATCTCTTTACCGCACAGATGGTCTGCTGTGCTCGGGACTCTGGTTTGCCATTATTTCAGTTTAGGACTTGGAATCCAGTCGGTGCTTTGAATTGCATATGGCTTCAGCTGGAAGCCTTACTTTGAATAGCCAGATCGGATTCCAGCTATTCACTGTTGTGACTTTATCTAGTAGAAGCGCTTCCTTTCCCTTTGTTCTGCCCCTCGCCCGGATCGTAAGGGACCTGGGCGCCATGAACGGTAGTTAAAAACCAATTTTCCTGCTTCACTAGCAATGCTGTGCCTACACCAGCCTTCGTATTCCATCTCAGCGCAGCACTCAGCATGCCAGTGTAGAGAGGGGAAATTAACTTTCAGTGGCAAGCGGCTCTCAGAGAAGGATGCCGACTACTCCATTCCAAGGCTGCAAGGGAAAAAGTGTGGTTCATGTACTAAAATTAGTCCACATTTGTCAGCAAAGGTACCATTGGACTAGGGCATGTGAAGTCTTAATATGAAAAAAATTACTTCTCTCATAAAACACGTGCGTTGCCAGGCCGTGCTCGGAAATAGAACAGAGTGGGTTCCTAAAGGTACTGTGTTAAAATGCAGACTCTTATGCGGGTAATTTTGAAAACAACATTTTGTTTATTCATATAATGAAATAAAAAATCACTTTAGCAGCTCCCTCATGAAATACACACCCTTCCATCAAAATGAACATGCGTGTCGCTCCTGAAAACAGAGAGCAACATTAAAATCAGCTTCAATAAAAGCAAGGTTAGCAAGCACTAAGGGAAGGGTGGCTACAGGAGGCCTTCCCACTCGCCCAGTCTGTGTCTTTCAGCCTCATTTTCCATCGGGGACACGGGAAGAAAGAAGATGTGTCTAATGAAATGCCTTTTCTGGCTTCTACTGGCCACGCGCTTTGTGTAGGGCGTGTCTCACTGACAGCTGACAAAAATCCACTTTAAAGTTTGAGTGTACCCCTTCTTCACACCACCTTCATAATAATTTAGCATTTGCAACAGCAACTTCCCAGGCACGAACAAAAAAAAGAAAGCTTGCAAACATGTATTTTTAAAAACGCAGTGATTTTTTAATTGAACTTTGTATACTACTCGTGCAGGGCCAATTTTCACAGCAAACAACAAACAGAATGAGCAGACGCCTTTTATTGTAAATAAGGGAGCCCTTGCAGCACTCGTGGCATCTTGTGGTGATGCACCTCGAGGCGCTTAGCTAGACCCAGCCAGGGCTAGAAAGAGTGACACTGCGCGGCAGGTGCTGAACCCATTCAGCTATCTTGTTTGTGCACCCTGGTTAGTGTTGCAGTAGGACCCTGTACAAAGGTGACACCCAAGAGAGGTTTGTCTCAGGTCAGACACTGGCCACATTATGAACAAGAAGCAGAGCCGACCCTCGGTTCTACTGAGGGTCGTAGCAAACCCTGCACTAGAGGTGACATGCAGACATCTCTCTGTGCATCTTAACCTGCACACATTTCTGTACCCCACCTGCACCTGAGCACCTTTCTGAACCCCTTCTGTGTGTGCCACAAACACCTGCGTGTTAATTTGGTATTACAAAGCAGTTTCAAGTGACACCGAAGCGACAGGTTGGCGCTATGTAGAAAACCATCACACATTATGTTTTCGAAAGGATCTGCATGCTTCCTTTTTAGTTTCCTTGTTATTGTATGCAAAAAGGACGATGTAACAGTTCAAATGATAGTAACACAGTTGCAGTGACACTCATTGAGTTTTACTGCATTTTTGTCTGACTCAACAAGCATTCGCAAAGCCAGTATACCTCGCCTTTGAGACTGTTGGTTCTGCCATTGATTTTCTTTTCCTTTTATTTTAACGAGTAGCGTTTGAGATGCACAGTGAGCAATCTGCATTTTATTGTGTCTGCTGGGTAGGGTATCAAGCTTTTAGGGGAAGTGAATGATCTAAACAAGTCAGTACGTGCAAGGCCCTGGCGGTCTGCAACTATCAGCGGCTGTACACAGTCATGGTCGTACATTAAACAGAGGGCGGTTTCCACTCACTGGAGATCTGTGGCGCATTATCCTGCTGAGACTAAAATACCAAATACATCACCAGTGCGCACCTACACACAGATGAGACTTTTTATCTGAGGGAAATGACGTGTTACTGGCATGGGCCATCTTGGTGAGGTACCGTTTCTGTGATACCGGGCTGAGTGACCATTGATGTTCGGGGGTGACAGGGTGTGGAAGCATGTTTATTGAAAGTCAGCAGGGGTGCCTTTCTGACCTCTTCGACACAGACATGACCTCATAGCTTCAGTATCCTGAAATAAAATAGGTTACTTTCCATAGTAGTCATAGGTGGAAGCAGGGCTTTAAGTGTGTCGGGTCCTACCGGTGCTCAGCACCAGCAGTTCTAAAAGCAGTTGCTGAGAAGGGTTCCCCAGAATACACCCCACTGTGTTAGTGCTGTAACAGAGCTAGACTAATTCTGCTGCTGAGGACGTTTGAGATCCTCAATGGCTGTGACCGAAAGTGTTCTAAAGGTATTCAAATTGCAAGGGGGCCCCGTGGTCCACCTGACAGACGCTTCTATTTCCGGTTACCCTGAAACCTTTCCTCCCACCTACCACTAGGGTGAACTACTCGATAGGTGGCACACTACTATAAACCTTTACCTTGGTGAGAGTGAAGGTACATTAGGTGGAAATTGGAACTGGGGCATCTAAGCAGACTACAGTTCCATCTAGAGAGAGTCCTGCCCACATTATGTGCAACCAATAGCATAGGGGCACGGGCAGGTTTATTACAGACATGTCAATTGAGTCAAGTGCTTCCCGTTTGAAAGCATGTCATATTAAAAATGTTGTGCATTTGTCCTAAAGCCATCAATGAGAATGGCCTTGCATTATACTAAATTTGACCATTCCTTACCATCTTTCTGGAGGTCTACGCTCTGCATCAGCAAACTTGAAACTTGAAGCATCAGCTGGACTATTAGTTCTTCATAATATTCGTAAATGCAGAGGTGTAGGTAGGTCTTTTTCTTAAGCAACGGCCAGGCCATAAAACTCTTCCCTTTTTTGTTGAATCTTACTTCAGGTTACAAGTCTGTCACTAAATCTTTTTCTAAATTTCTTTTTGTTGATTAATAGACATGCTTTACTCTTTTTCTCTACTGTTTTTGGTGGGCTTCGTGGGATGGTAACCATGAAGGCATTAGTGTGCTTTGTAAAATATAAAAAATAAACAAGCATTTGCAATGCAAAGCTGGCAGCAAGTGCACCTCTTTCACTGCCAACCTTGCTTCTCGTAAGCAAGGACTACAAGTACAAAGTGTGTTTACGCACCGGCTGCTGGTTTTCAAAACACATAAATAAATGGCATTGTCATTTAGAATCCCAATAGCTCAAACTCTCACAAATGCGAGACCTATTGCATTGCAAATGCTTGTTAAACTGGCCTTCCCTGGACCCTCTTATCCATGTTCTTTCTAGTAACATTACGCTCATTTTGCTGGCATATGCGCAATAATTTTGCCGCGCTCACAGTTATAGACCTACTGTGTCTCACGCATTAATAAGTTTAGCCCAGTAAAACCATTACTGATGGCCGAATGTTTTGCGCATACTTGTAACCACGCATGGTCTTCGAAAATACATGCATGCTAATCCTCTCACCATGCATGACATTTTTTACAAAAGGTATATCCATGTTCATCGCATGCAAACACCCTTGACAGGGTTATTTTCACGACTCATCAGATGCATCAGAGCACAGCAAAGCGCGCAGCATGCAAGTAAGGACAGTCACGTGTTCCATGCATATGTTTTATATGTCCTTTATGTTGTGTGTTTTTTCTTACAGATTTCAACCATTAAGTGGGTCCGTAAGTACGGTTCTTCCCCTACATACACAGCACACCTTAGTGTGTGTGCTGATATCTCACTCACGTGGCTACCTCCACTTTTGTAGCCACTTCACTATTTTTTTACACTGTGGTCCTGAAGAAAGCCTTACGATTACCGTAAAAGGCTGAAACATGTTGACCTACACTTAAGGGATATTGAAGTAACATTTTCATCTTCACTATATACCGGCCTTAGTTTTTAACCATGTCCTAAGACCCTTTAAATAAAGTTTTTTCGTTTGGGTATTTCTTAGAGACATTTTTAACTTCACCACCCTTTGAGTACCCACCTCACTGAACCACAAAACCCGCTCCGCTGTAGTCAGGCGTTAAAGCACAGCTGGGTTGCATTCGGCAGCCCAGCTGGGACCCCAATGATGAAGCATGCCACCAACTAGGTTGGTGGGTGAGGGGTCTTTTTACAAATCCATTGGATGTCTGTACTCTGTTACATCATATTGAGTCAACACAAGTGGTAACACTTACCTGTGGGTTCGTCCACGTTGTTTCTACCATCTAATTTTATAGGCCAGAAGATTTTTACCCTCTTTCATAATATAGCTGTTTTGTATCTAATAGTATATGGGCCACTTCCTTAGTAAACATTGCTTTCAGTTCCATCCTGGATTTTCATAGCTCCCTGTAGTTCTTGTTCTAGTGTTATCATTATTTCAGACCCCAGCTCTAATTTTCTGTTTCTGGCCAGTCTAATGAAGATCGCTGTGTTCTTTAATAATTCTTCTCTCAAAACTGCTTTGACTGCATCCCAAATCATTGACCACAGCATGTCAACCATCACATTTAATTTGAAGTCGCTCTCTATGGACTCTTCTATGTTTGGTCATAATACTGTGTCTCTAAATGCTAGTTTGTTAATTTTCCACACACTAGGTGGTAAAGTTGTTTGGAGGGTCAAGTCTAATATCGAAATCATCAGTGCATGATCAAATTAAACTCATGTCCCTATTATAACATGCTGAGTAACTTGAACCAAAGTTGGCGAAAGTGGAAGATAGTCATATTGAGTAGTACATTTAAATAATAGATATAATCTTTCTCACCAGAGTGCAGGGAGTGCCATATATCAGTGAGATTCAGGTCATCAAACCCTCCGTTAAGAGAAGGAGGACCTCTGAATGGGGAGGAATTCCTGGCCTCTAAGGGGCCAGCCCCTTGACCTCCACAGGCTGTAGGCCCCTCCTTCAGATGCAACATGTCTCTTAGCAAGGGCATGCCTTAATTCCTCAAAAGATATTCAACAAAAGGATTGTTTTGAGTAGTGTTCTGGGATTTTAAATTATTCAGATAGCCACTGGGGCTGACTCTTGCAATGACACATTTACCCCCTCCCCCAATCCTTTTAGGACCCCAATAGGTAAGCATCAGCCATGAATATAGTAATTTGCTGGGTCATATAATATGAGATATTGAACAGATATCAAAGCAGTTCCAAGGCCACATTAAACTGCCCCAGGGCTGTCCCATATGTTTTTCTAACCTCTCTGTTTTTTTTATTGTTAACAATGCCATTCTGACTTCTGCTCTTTATGAAGTACATCTGGAGCTGTATTATTAGGGTCAATATTTAACATTGTGTTTATTTGAAATTGAGACTGCTTTGCTGTCAAGCTTGAAAAGCAAGTGAAATGGGTAAACACCCTGATAGGGAATCTTGCTTGGCCTTCAAATATTCTATTGCTGCTTCCAGTGACTTCCATTTCATCAGTGTCGTGTTAGAGCCACTGAAATCATGGAGCACCTGACTATTATGGGATACATCCTCTTCCCTGCTCTCATATTTTTTTTTGTGAAAATTAATTTGTGTCAGGACGTCAGAAGGACGTTTGTGTTGGCAGGCGGTGAATAATCTATGTGGCCTGCCAAACTCAACTGGTGGATCACTGGGTTAACAAAATAGCTTTTGCATGTATTGCTCTAATTCTAGATCAGCAACTTTCTCTGGGATGCCGCTGGTTCTCACATTCTTATGTCTGGAGCAATTTTTCCGGTCATCCACTTTGTTGAGGAGGTTTGATAGCATCTTCCTAATTCTTTTACTTGAGTGTCCAGCTTGTCTTACTCATGAGCTTCCTCAGCTATTGTACCCTCCAAGTGATCCACTCTATTTTTACCTTTTGAAAATTATGGTCTGTCTCCTAAATGGCCTCAGTGGGATCATATCTTAGACTTCCCATTTCAAATCTGAACTCCCCCAACAGATAGCAGATGCCACCTCTCATTTCCCGGGCATATATATCCCCCTCAGTTGTCAGGCCGGTGGCCATCTGCGTACCCTAGCTAGTGGTAACCCCTAGAAGTGACCCTTTAGGCTGGCTCACCTAGGAGGGAAGCACGTCTTCAATTAAGGGAGACTTTAGTGATTTAACTCTGGATGAGGATGACGACATTCGTCCCAGTCAAGGCACTTACCAATCCAATAAATAGAGGAGTCTCCTCCTTTAACGTCGACAGGACCAATTATGCTTGCCCTTTTCGAACTATCTCAGATCCAGTTCCATTTTGTCAGGATGTACCCATTTAAATAGTGTCAACGTTCCTTCACAGAGAAAGAAAGGGAAATTGCAACTGAACAACTGTTTCTCTTGAAATTCCCACATTGCCAAACTCTTCTGGGTCTCCACCCCTGGGGCCCTATGCTCGCTGCTTGTTTCTTTAAGGAGAGGCCCTCTCCTGGGGGAACCGTGTTATCCCACAGTTGATTCTAGGAGCATATTCTACAGGGGCTACCACGCATATATGCCCATTCCTCCTTCAGCCATGGTTCTGCACTGCCAAGGCAAAGCACCCGCTGCCCTTTTATCTGTCTCCCATACTCAGCAACCTCCCTCTGTTTCTCCTTCTTAATTTCCTCTCACCTCAGCTCACAATGCCAGGACTCCCTTTAAAACCACGCTCTGCCTACATCCATTTGTCTCTTTTCAATTCCAACGCCCCTCTCTGTGCGCTCTGCAGCCATCTTGACAGACATCACTCAGAGCAGGGGAACGGGACGAACACGAAGCTCATTGCTATGCTTCCACGGGCCGCCTCTCCAAAATAGGTTCTGTTGCGGTCCCCGCCGGTGTCCCCATCATTATTCCAGCTTTTAGGAGCCATTTAGTAGACTCGGGCACCTCAATTTTCTGGCGGAAGCTGCCCAAAGTCAAGGGATCAGCAATGACACATGCATGGGTCCTCGTCATAGCTATGCCCATGTGGGGCACATTCAAGTTGAGACAGACATGCCTGCATTAATAATGGTCTGCATGTAGACTGAAATGGGCTTGACATATTGTACCCTAAATTAAAATTGTTTGGCAGCTGGGCTCAGCTGATACGAGTGATGGGTAATAATACTGCTACATCCTTTCTTGTGTAGTGCTGTACCTTTAATGCATGTATACATAAACATTATATAGGCTCACAGTGCATCACTGCTGTATTTAAACTTGAGCAAGATACAGGTACGTCACTTAGCAATTGTTCTTGCTTGAGATGTGTTATCCTAAATGATTTAGGTAGGCAAGAGAACCTCCATTTGGAGGAATGCATGAAATAACATAACTTCAGGAGAAGACTAAACTTTGATAGGGGATGCACAGTATTGTACCAATTTTACAGAAGGAAAAGTTGCTTAGCCGTAAACCATGATCTTTTTCAGGGGAATCTCCATTGAGAATATAAGAACGGGTGCTTTGACAATGGTTCCTGGCAGTGTAAGAGATGTCTGCTGGGTCAGTGGACAGCTTTAAATTTGGAGTGTGGTTACTCTGTGGCCCTGACGGAGGAATCACACTGTAAATCAGGCCCAAAATATCCAGATGTAACCAAAAAGAATACTTTAAGAGGCTTGCTACCCTGGAATCTGAGTAGACGCTAGTCTTGTGAACATGTAGACCAACCATCATGTAGGTGCCTTATAGCTCTCCGCTATGGGAATATTCCTCATAAAGGCCATAATGAACAAGCTACTTACCTTTGGTAACACTCTTTCTGATGGATACTCTATCTAAACGCAGATTCCTCATTTTGTGAATACCTCCAGGCATACTGGAACCGGAATATTTTCTCGGGAATTCCTTTGCGCGTCTGTGGTTGCATCATGCGGCTCTGCGCCAGATCCCTCCAGCCCCGGAAGTGATGTTGGGGCCCATACATAGGTCCAGTGATTGGGAGTCACCAACACCCATCCATTTCATCATGAAATGTGCCACCATAGCTCTCAAAGAAAACTTCTTCCAATTCGATGAGACTCTATACTTACAAATACAAGGCACATTGATGGCCAGTACTTTTGCACCCAGTTGGGCTTTATGTATATGTACCATTTTGAGAAGAGACACATTTTCTGCGATACCAATTCTTACAAGAAGGAGATCCGTCTATGACATTGTTTCATTGATGATATTTTGATAATCTGAAATGGTGAAAAAGCTCTTTCACATCAATTCTTTGAATCGGTTAATTCACTAGACCACTACTGAAAGTTCACCCAGGCAGTCTTAGATAAAGAAATATCCTTCCTGGATTTTTCCATCTTAACTGAGAGTGGGTTCTTAAAAACAAAGGCTTGCAACAAAAAACAGACCGGAACAGCCTACTTCTATTAGAGAGACACCACCCAAGGGCCTTGAGGACTCACCTTCCATATGGTCAATTTCTGAGGGTCCGCAGGAATTACAGAGAGACATAGGACTATGAGAGACAAGCAGAGGACTTATCAGAAAAATTGAGGAGACACAATTGCCCAGAGAACATCTGTCGAAAAGCAACGAAAAGAGCAAGGAATAATAATAGGGTATCACTACTAGACCCAAAGATGAAGAATGAACCACCTAAACTGACATGCATAACAACATTTACCCCTCTCTCAAATGATGCCAAAGGATCATTAATAAAAGATGGAACATCTTGAGTACAGGGGAACTGCAGATGGAAAAACCTCTTTTTGCGTACAAGCGATCAGGCAATGTGAAGGACTTTTTGGTTCATACAAGACCAAAATCATAATCCCCTTACTACAGTATTACGAGAAGTTGGGGTTTCCCCCCAGTTGTAGACCATTTCCCTTGTGGTCACTGTAATGTCTGTGGTCTCACAATGCAAGTCATTGGGCTTGATATAGGTCTTAACACTAAATAGCAGATTCACAAGCACACTAATTACAACACAAAGAATTGCATCTATTTAATTACCTGCCCCTGTAATCTAAAGTACATAGGGATGACCATGAGATCAAAACGCGTATTAAAGAACATAGGAGCAACATCCGTTCCCGAAGAGTTACAACCAAAATGACTGCCCATTTCCTTGAACTTAATCATGCCCTAATGACATGAAGTAGGTTATACTAGAGACAGTGGGTGAGACAGATAACACCCAGGTGTGACTATTCGAGAAGGAACAAAGATGGGTTTTCAAGCTAGGAACACATAATGATGGCCTGAATGGTGACATTCCCTGATCATCATTTATCATGAAATGAATAATGAACATTATTCCTCTAACCTGCCAATCCTTCCCTTTTTTATTCTTGACCCATGAATATATAATGGAAGTATCTGACAACAGAAAATCGCTGTTTGACCTGAAATTAACAGCTACTACATTGTGTTCATGTTTAACATAATCAAAGTGGGTTGCAGCCATCCAAGTTGTTCAATCCAAAAAAAGCCATGATGTGCACCCAGAGCACCTGACATAGACGTGACAGAGTACCCGAAATAAAACCAATACGTTGCTTTTGCTACCAACAATTTCGAGTACAACATGTTTTAACATAACTATAGTGGGTTGGGACCTTCCATTTTGTTCAATCCAGAAAAACTATTAATGATGTGCACCCAGAGCACCCTATGTGGTCGTGACTAGCCTCCATAATAGACCAAAACTTTGTTTTTACTGACAACAGTTTGGAGTACAACATAGTTTACACCACTGAAGCACCTTTTAAAAATAACAAAGCACATATGCCTTGCCCATGATGAGGGTTGCTGCTGGCCCTTAATAATCTTTCAGTTTTCTTTTATTATTGACACAATCTGGAGTAAAGAGTGCCCGAATGAATTATCGAATTTCCACCCAATATGGCGCCCATGATGCATCGTTTCTACTGATTTGAGTTGCAGGGTTCCATATTGAACGCTGCAAGTGACGCATGAGGGGACTGTGTTCTACTGGGCCACGTGGGCGAATGAACACAGGCTTCTTCCTGATTAACTGGGGGGTGAGCCGTGTCCTGTGTCTTCACTTCCGGCAATGTGGATACGGGTAGGCAAACTGCAGGAGCTATGAAAGGGTGGAGTAAGTGACACCTCTAATGATGGTAAGCAGAACTTGCTGATTTTTTTAGAGCCAAATTGCTGCATACTTAAAGGTGATAAGAATCATTAGTGTGAGGAAAGTTCTGAGTTATGAATACACCAAATCCATGACTAGTGTGTGCGGTGTGGCAAAGTCACGTGTGGCATGAAATTGGTGTGTGTGCACCAATTATAGCACATTTTGCATGCAGTATCTGGTCATAAGGATAAAGCATAATATGGACAGAAGCAACACACATAGCCTAGCAGATTCATTGTTATATGTTGTTTTGTCTTATGTATGTATTTTTTTTAGGTCATGAGCTTATTTTTGGACAATACATCGGAATTAGGGATGTAAGCCACAAGATATAGCTTTTACTTTTCTGACTTGAATTGCAGATGTTGAATGTTGTACCGAATAGAACTCCCATTTGACTAGATTAAGTTCACACATTGATTCTGATGAATTGCCACTGATACGGGTAGGACTTAAAAGGCATGAAACATGTTGACCTGATTGTGGGGAATCCAGCAAGCATCACAGTCTTAGGAGTCTCCCTAGTTTTTAAACTTTAACAGAGGCCCCATTAATAAAGTATTTTTGGGGGGAACCTCTAGTTAATTGTAACCACTATTTCAGAGGATATATGCATGGTGACTCTAGCCCTTGAGGCCAAACAAAAGATCCCTGGAAAAGAGGCCCCTGAAAGGCCCCGTTGGGCATTGCAGTGCCAGCCTAATGAGGAGCACAGCCCAAGGATGAAGCATGCCACGTTTTGGTGGGAAAGGACTCGTGCTTCAAGAAGAAGACACCTCTGATGACCTTTACAGGGTCTGGCATCTAAAGTTGAAGAACCCCAGACCATACACCCTGTTATTGTGGACTTTCTGAAGTGCTTTTCCCTGTTTGTACCACAAGGAAAATCCTGGCGATCCCTAACAGAGAACAGAATAGCCCCACAACCTCGGAGAAAGGTCCCAGGGTGTCGGGCCATTCATTTTTTGTCTTACAAAAAAAAACTTAGCAAAAAGCTGTATGAACCACTGAGGAGCTAAGCAAACTTTCAGTGCCTTCAGAGGAGCCGTCATGGCGGAGGCTCCTCTGATGGTACAGAGATCTCCACCAGCCAGGTGGAAATCGCTAAATAAGGCGGGCAATTTTCTGCCAGGATTGCAGAGGTTATGACCACTGCCACAGTTCTAGATGAGAACCTTCTTCTTTATTGCTGGATGAAAATACTTGAGGGACAAATGGACTGCTCTCAATGCTAATAGATAATGTGATAGGACATCTCTTTCGCAACCATGTGTTGTGGACATGACAGTGATGGGTTCCCCATCCCCTGTAGAGATGCATACATGACGAGAGTTTGATGTAATTTGCATTTCCAACTTTGAGTACTAACTGCACTGATCATCCAGGCGGTTTTGAAGTGATCTCATGTAAACTGGAGCATGAGGTACCAGAAGATTGCAAGAAGCAAGGTACCACAGAAGTAAGGATATCTGGCGAGCAGTGGCCAACAACGTCTTCAGCTTCTGATACTTCAGCCCAATAAACAACAGTCTCTCCTCTGTGGGATAAACACGTGCACCTAAGTGTCCAGGACTATCCCAGGTAGTGGATGGATTGGACTGGGATTAGGATTGAACTGGGTTTGATGTTAATTTTGCATGTCTGACCCGCAGGCCTTGATTGCTCAGAATGAATACAGTTTTCTTAAAGTGGAGTATAACTACCTGAGGTGTCAAGGCGATGATTAGCCAGTCATTTAGATACAGATCAATTAAAGTTTTCAGGCATTTGAGGTAAGCTGCAATCACTGCAAATCACTTGGAAACATTTCTCTGGCAGATTTCAAACTGAACATAAGGGCTTTGTATTTGTACTGGTTGTTCTTCACAAGAAACCGCCCGAATATTTGATGTTTCCCTACCATTGCAATATGAACATATGTATCTTTGAGTTCTATCGATGACATCCGATCTCGTTGATGTAGTTGTGGGTAGATTTTATGAAGCGCAAGCATTCTCACTTTTTCTCCCTCTATCCATTGTTCACCAGTTTAAAGTTGAATATGTGTCTGAACTTGGACTTTGGTCCTTTCTTTCGAACCAAAAAGTAACTGAAATAAATTCCCATTCCTTTTTTGGAATGAAGAGCACATACTACAGCATGAGTCTCCAGAAGGAGGATAACGTCTTGTTGAAGCCTGTATAGAAGTGAAAAGATTTCTTTGGTGGAATGGCTAGAGGGGAGCATAGCCTTTTGCACAATAGTCAGCACTCATCTAGCACTTGTTATTTTTGCCGCTCTTGAAGATGGTTTTTGATGCTCCCCACTACCAGAGCATGCAATGAAAGAAGAGAAAGGAGAGAGTCACTGATTAACTGGCGGCTTTCCTATGGCCGTAAATGGTTGCTGGTCTCCTCTTGCTGACTTTTTAGGCTGATAGTACTGCATCTGATGTTGCTGATGGAACTGCTTAGGTCATTAGGTCATTAAGGGGTTTAGAAACTCTGTTGAGGAGGGCGATGCTTAAATGATTTGTAGTGATGTATTTTGTATGCCTTTATTTTCTCCAAGCACACAGCCATAAGAGTCTCCAATTTTTTTTCATACGTTGCATTTCTTCAGCGGCTGGTGAGTTGAAGACAATATTTCTGGAGAAAGAAAGGTTTTTTGGTCTTCGAGATTAGGGCCATTAAGACAAAGCCAGGAATTACATGGCCAGACAATGATAATAACCATGGGAAGCAAGGTCTGATGAATTAACAGCAGCTCTATTATCTAGTTCAACACCATCACTCCTATAGTAAGAACTTCCTAACAGTCCTCTGTCCTCATGTGGGACATTCTCAGAGAAGCACTGTAATGAGTCCGATAGGGATCTATGATACTGGAAATGCCCGGCAGTAGCACTAACAGACTTCACTGCTGAGGTCCCACATACATTCCTCCCCACTGCATACAGATTTTTATTTCCATCACTGAAGGTACAGTGGAAAACGAAGCTGTAGCATGGTATTTCCTTGCGGCTGACCCTATACAAGAGTCTGGTGTGGTACCAGTCTTGAGGAGCGATGGGTATTGCTTAGTTGGTTTGTACTTCTTTAACAATTCAGCTAGACCAAACTTGGTGGAAGTAGGTGACAGAAAGAGTTAAATTACTGGTTTCAATAAACCCAAAGGGTAGTAAATGTCTCAAAGTAGACCGGTGATGCAAAGTATTAAAAATTACAGATACTGAACCAGGAACTGTTGGAAATGGAACGTTCAGCTTGGCAGCTCCCCTGACCATTACTTCATTGAATGTATTTATGTTGTCAATCAGAGAAACCCTGGACTGGGCCAATTCTGTTAGAGTATGCCAATACCTGAAAATCAACAACTATGAAGAGGTGGAATACCTAGAATGTGACTTTGGACAAGAAATGTGCCTCTTGGAGTCACAAGAATGGTCTCTTTATTTCAAAGACTGTTGTCTTCCTGACGAGCATGATCTTCGCCTAAAAAATTGTAATCTCGATGGGGTAGACATAATTGGGGATGCTGGTGAAGGAGGTGGTGGTAGTAGTAGTAGTAATACCAATTGTGGTGTAGTTGTAGGTACTAAAAGGTGATGCAGGTATTGTAGAGACTTGAACAAGAGAAGCTTGAGGACTACTTGGCAATTTCTGTGAAGGACGTCAGGAAGAGAGGCTGAATACAAGTGAAACTGTTCTAGAAGGAAAGTAAGTTTTGAACACACCGAAACCGACATATTAGGCACTGTTCTCCACTTCAACTTGTGAACACAGTCTGCTGATACATGCATTGATTAGCTCTACAGTGTGTCTTTGGCTGTTGAGCGGTGTCTTAACCCGATCCATGTCTTGATCTTCCATGCTCTGACGCTGAACCGGTGATCGACAACGAGATGGTCTTCGACATCATTGTGTGCCTCCATGGACAGCAAGTGGCCACTGCACCAATCAATGCTGTTACAGATCTTGACGTCAACTGAGGTTGACTTCTTTTCTCACCTTGGATCTCCTTTTAGAGACCCTTTGTGTGGGAGTCTTAGAGACAGGGAGAGGTCCAATGGTAGAGGAAGCGTGCTACACGCTTGACCCTCTATCCCTGATCTTCCAGAAGCAAACTCCTGATGTCCCTGATGGTTCTCCTGCAGGCCAGTAAGCCTGTTTTTTGTGCCTGTCCTTTCAATGTGCACAGTGTTCAGCGTACGAAGGAAGCCAGGAAAACAAACTATACAGACTGCATGAGGGCCTGGGTGTTTTCTTCCACAAGAAAGGCACTTTGTAGAAAGCTCTGGCATTCTGAGGGAAAAAAACAAAAATAAACACTACTAAGACTATTTTGAGATAATAAAGAAAAAGGTTTGGAAAGATTTGCATAGAAAAACGAAAAAAAAGGGAAGATCCCTGTGCTACCGGATCCCGTTACCGAGAAATAAGTACTGCTGCAACTGCCACAGACAGGGCATGATGGGATAGTGGTTGAGTCTTTTTAATTAAGGGAGCAGTGTCAGTTTTCCAACCGATCTGGACTGCTGCCCTTTCACAACAGGCTTGGAAATAGTTATTTGTCAGTTTTCTAATAATGTGATTTTTCAAAACAACTATTAGTGGTTTTTTTTAAGCAAATAAAGTAAATTTAAACAACATTACCTGAAACAGGCTGTCAAAAAATTGTCTTACTTTTTACAAATTGGCTTTATAAAAGAAAAATTGCCTATATTATTATTTTGTAAAAGGTGCTCTAGGATTCCATGTGTGGGCAGGACAATTCAGTGCTTATGGTTATCAATGAAGATGCCCCGAAGGAGAACATTATCTTGTTTTGATACTTTGTAGTCATTGTGAAGTGTGTGATTGAAATCTACGCCGTGAAAATGTTTACCCGGGTCTGACAATGACCGTCCTTAGAAATCCCGCAGTCCCTTTTCTAGAGGCTCCAAACCTCTATGACTTTTAACAAGTGCATTCACGCTGAGGAAAAAAAGCATCATCCAACTTTCAACTTTAAGTTTATTTCTGGATTAACAATAATAAAAGATTCAGGGTGACGACATACATTCCAATTCATTTCACAAAGTGGTAAATAAATAGTTAAATTAGAAAATATATCTCTCTATAATCGTTTTGCTGGTAATAGGACCCTGAGCTCTTTTAGAAAAGGGTAACGGGCCCTTATCACCCGCTTACATATATTGTTCTTGCAAAATAAATTACCTGTAAATCTCATCTGTTCCATAGGAACCCCAACCCCAATGAAGGAATGGAAGCAAATAAAATCACTGTAACATTAGCGTTGATCCCACTGCTGGGAGCTTCATAAAAGACATGGATGTTTAATTAGGGCCACGCTTAGACAAAGGGTTTTATCAGAATGTGAGCATCTGACCCCAATTAAGTATGGCCTGCGTTTGGCACTCAAAGAAGAAACGAATAATTAAGTTCTTCCGTTTCCTTTCTTTTTAATAACAAAAATAGGGTACAAATACATCTGTCCATACAATAAGTTAGTAGGTGATGCTAGAGACGCCTCCTGTGTATCTAAGAGGTTGTCGCACAGTGGTTGAGCCACCTGAATGGCAATCTTTACTCTCCAGAGCAGAGAGTCTCAATAAATAGCATTATTGAACAACTCGTTTCTGTAAAGACGAATTTCAACGGCTTAGGCAATGGGTTGAGGAAAGGATACAAGGAAGGCGGATGGAACAGGATGAAAATATGAGGGAGAAGGTAGGAAAGGTTGGTTGGGATGGGTCACTCCCAAGAGAAATGCATCAGGGTCGTCGTTTGGAATCCTTCTCTACAATCTGGTGAATGCTGTCCATGGTCAGAGAGTCAAAGAAGCAGCACAGCAGCTCTTCAGCCTGAGAACAAAAGCATTACAGACAAAAAGCATCAGTGATATTTTGATGGCAGGGAACAATGAAAAGAAGAAGGCTTTGGGGTGGAAGAATGGGCAAATTGCTATTCTGAGTAGGACGTGTGGGACCTCCAGACAGCTGCAAAGATGTTAGATGAGCCCAAGTGGCCATCTATCACAGAAAATGGCCGAAACAGTGGCTACTCTGGGGAATTATGCAGCACCCTCCAACATGCAAAAAGTATGCAATGGTCACCAGACACTTGGTAAATGAAAGGCAGTGCTCTGCCTGTCCTCTGCCTGTCTTGGGAGACTTACTACCTTATTCTTCGTCTCTGAGTCCAGTTCTCAGAACTGCCAATCACTGCAGGAAAGTTCTGTCACTAACTGCTGCTACATATCATTCCATATGGGTACATTTGAAACACCCTGCAGTTTCTATGACTACTCGTTGTCATGTTCTGGACACAGTCAGTCCAAGCAACCTCATTGTCTTGCCTCCACTACATCACTACCCTAACATTACTCATGCTCTGGGCCCAGCTGGTTCAAGCAACCTTGTTGTCTTACTTCCATTTCTACACTACCCTAACGATTCACTTGCAGATGCTGACAAATGTGTATGTTATTTCTAAAGACAGTGGTCCCTAGACAAGGATTAATGAGAGCAAACAATAAATATAGACCCAATCAGTACTATATTTTACAGCTGTCCAGCCGGACAGGTGTTTATAATATATAGTTGCTTAAATATACACAACATTCAGCAAGAAACAAATAAAGTGGGACATAAGCCTGTATCCAACTTAGTGGGAAGGACGTACAACATGAAACAAAAAGGCTCAGGCAGAGTAAATTGTTTGTATAAGACACATTTTGGTAGGACAAACAAATTATAGTGGAGACACCTTTACACATAATAAGTATTAAATAAAGAGGTGTATATGGCGTACAACAAGTCGACGGCGTTTCGATCCTTACAAAAGATATAGGATCATCATCAGGACATTAACAATGGTATGCCTGTATACATTTTGCCTAGATCCAGGTCAGAGTGACTTGGAGGAGGTTTGTTTCCGGCGAAGACCGAGTAGAGTACAAGGAGAGTAAAGGATGCAGACAGCCGCGGTCTGTGCAGTTGGATGCTGGGTCAGAGTTGACCTAATAAAGGCTGTAACAGCTTAAAGGAGGCATTTGAAATGTTCGCGCCGTGGAGCGGTCTCGAAATCAGAGTGGCCTATTGCAGTGGGCTGCTGTATATCAGGGACGGCAAGCCAGTAACCTGTGAGCCTTCATATCCCCGATCCCGACAGGCAAGACATGCTGTAACAGAGGTTGTTCACAGATTGGCCTCAACCCCATTCCTTGTCACTAGAGACCGCGGACGTGGCTCACAGGTTACTGGTTTGCCGTCCCAGATATACAGCAGCCCACTGCAATAGGCCACTCTGATTTCGAGACCGCTCCGCGGCGCGAACATTTCAAATGCCTCCTTTAAGCTGTTACAGCCTTTATTAGGTCGACTCTGACCCAGCATCCAACTGCACAGACCGCGGCCGCGGCTGTCTGCATCCTTTACTCTCCTCGTACTCTACTCGGTCTTCGCCTGAAACAAACCTCCTCCAAGTCACTCTAACCTGGATCTAGACAAAATGCATACAGGCATACCATTGTTAATGTCCTGATGATGATCCTATATCTTTGTAAGGACTCGAAGCAGCCGTCGACTTGTTATGCGCCATATACACCGCTTTATTTAATACTTATTATGTGTAATGGTGTCTCTACTATAATTTGTTTGTCTACCAAAATGTGTCTTATACAAACAATTTACTCTGCCTGAGCCTTTTTGTTTCATGTTGTACGTCCTTCCCACTAAGTTGGATACAGGCTTGTGTCCAACTTTATTTGTTTCTTGCTGAATTTTGTGTATATTTAAGCAACTATATATTAAAAACACTTGTCCGGCTGGACAGCTGTAAAATATAGTACTGATTGGGTCTATATTTATTGTTTGCTCTCATTAGTCCTTGTCTAGGGACCACTGTCTTTAGAAATAATTGATTACCCAAGGTCCCTGACCAACCTTATTTGGGTTCCCTTGTTCTTCATAACAGACACATGTGTATGTGCCACGTCTGTAGCATTGCAAACCATAAGATGTCACTGAGATGTGAATCTCTAAGGGTGGTTGTCTTCAAGGCTAACTCAAAGAACCACACATTGTCCACATCGCCAGTGAGTAAGAAAGTGTCTGGAGTGAATGTAGAGGGTCAAGTGCAGACTGCGACCATCAAGGATGATTGTTGGCAGATTTCATGGGCGTGGAACATTCAGGAGGAGGCGAGGTGTTTGGAGTGGTAAACTGTAGATACCTTGGTAAAAGTACCACTCATACATGCGGTTACAGTACGTGGAAAAGAATGAACTAACATGACTGGCTACCTGAATTTATTCAGAATCTGGGGTGCACATGGCACTGTACATACTCGTACGGTACTCATTCTACCGAAGGACAGCGGGGGTTACAATGTTCCCGGCTCAGACGCCTCAATCAAATCCAAGATTAAAAGGCTGCTTATCTGTACAGTAGTGCGCAGCACTAACTATATGGCTAATAAGATTTCTCACAGTGCGCCACTTTCATATATCCTATTTGTGGTGACCACTACCCAATATATCAGACTCTCACTCTGCTTTGTAAATGGCTCAAAGCTTCCCTGCCACAATCACTGAGGGTTTGGCAATCCACAGGCCCTTTCACCTGTATTAACTCAGGAGCTCCACTCCATTGCTGCGCCTGCATACACAGACAGCAACCAGCATTGTTCTGCTTACCTGTTTCTCTGTTTTGGGATAGAGCAGGAGCTGCATGCATTCCTGGACAGCCTGCCACCGACAGTCGTTACTGGAATAGACAACAAAGAGCAAGATGCGTGTGTTACTGGGCTATTTTGTCACTTACAAGACTTCAGAAGGTGGGCATTGTGAGTAGTGAACACCACCGCACCACTGAACCAAAATTATGACTAAAGATATTTATTAATGAAAAAAAAAGGCTCTCGAGAATATTACACATATGGAATTGTTGACAGAAAGGAAGATATTTTTGCTGGATTATTACTGCAATCTAGAATACCAATGCCAGAGCACCCATTGGTCAAGCCTGAAAACCATCAAGCCCTGGCCAGCTCATACACACCGCCTTCGACTATGGTCTGGTCAATAGCAAGTCAGTG
Source organism: Calotriton arnoldi (assembly GCA_963921515.1). Classification (NCBI taxonomy): domain Eukaryota; kingdom Metazoa; phylum Chordata; class Amphibia; order Caudata; family Salamandridae; genus Calotriton; species Calotriton arnoldi. The sequence continues at coordinate 4,190,104 of CAWUFW010000375.1, forward strand.
CCAATAGCAATGTGTTCTCTGTTAACTAATGCCGATTGCCTACTTCCCCTTTCTGACACCAACCTGAGGAAATATATAAATATTAATCTTCAATATCCACTAATTGTAGTAAACAGGTATAAAAGGCGTTATCACAGTACAATGACATCAACAATCGACCATGGTCTCCCCATTATTCATCATCCCTCTCAAATCAAAAGTAAGTCAAAAGCTTTAGCACATGCCTCAGCTCTTTGTCTCATGTGGCCATGCCCAGGCTCTTAATGGCAAATTTATAGACACAATGCTTAATTACTTGTGAAACATGCATGCTGCACACTACATCACCCAGTTCCCACTGTTTTGCAATTGGGTTCCACCCATCCAGTATGACCGGATTTTTTTGCTTTTTGGACCACCCAGTTTTGGAGTTTTTACTGTGGGTGAGTCTTCCTACATGTGTCTCACCCATGGTAATCACCTGGCAAATGGATGGACTGCGTGTGTTGAGAGCCAGTGTCCGCCTTTTAAGATAAGACCGCTGCGATGCGGTAAGGGGCCCTTGGCTGGTTACATGGGAACACGTGTACACACATGTGTGAACATGCGCGCAGGCTGCACGTGGGAGACTACTGTCATGCACAGCCCGGTAACTGTGCACAGGTAGCCTGATTGAGTGAGGACTCAGCAGGATTGGATATTGACCTAGGGTAGGTCTTATAATGTTAGTGTGCAGTGATAGAGAAAGTCAGTGTGACATTTTATTATACACATTTTATTGCCTTAGAGTGCAGTTTCGCTTCCCTTTGGCCTACAGAGAACAGTGACATATAACAATGGGGTGTAACCAGTGCAGGAAAATCAATTCTGCAAGTTCCAAAAAGTTATCTGTACATTGTATGGGTCATCCAGAATTGTCATATTTCTGTGGCTCAGTTCAGGATCAGAGCCCAGGTTAATTGCATTTCTCTCCAGCAGCAGGAAAAAAGGCTTACCCACACAAATGGAGCAATTAACAGTGCTTCACTCTGCAGGAAAGGGATGGGGCTGAAGGGTCTGCACCAATCAATCAGCTGTCACACTGTACCAGCCTTGGGCCTGCCCAAGCCTATTGAACAAAGGAGGGAGCTAACACAGAAGGGGGCTCTCCTTTCAAAATGTAGTGAGAAAGGCCCTGGAGTGATGTCAGCGAGAGATGGAGCTATGGCCACCAGAGGGGTTATGACTAGTGATTTCTGGATGATGCTATTTTTAACTGTCCAGCATGCTGTGCAGGAAGGTTGGGACAGGGGTGGAGAGGTGACTTGGCACCATAGGATTGGCCAGAGGTGTCTGACTTCTGGAACAGTCCTCTCGCCTTTAACAACTCTTGCACAAAGGGGAGACTCTCTCCTGCTTGGTGATTTTTCTGCGCTTCACTTCTCGACCCTGGGACCACCATGGACAACTGGGAGGAAGAACCCCAAATGCCCATAAAGGTCTAATGACTCTGCCCAGTTGACCCCAGGAACAGTGGGTCTCCCCAAGGGCCAGTGAGGCTGGCCCCCTTGCATGTCCTGAGGACCAGTTGTGGGGCAGACCTGGACTTCTGCACCCTGAAACCAAGACCAGGAGGAAGGCTGGTGCAGGAAGCCAGGAGAACCACCTTCCTGAAGACTACATCGTTTTGAAGGTGAGGAGGTCTGCTGCTAGAGCTCACCACCAGGAGTAAAATGAGCCCAGGATCATTAAAATCAGCCCAACGTGGCCTGAGTTACGGCATTTTAAAGAATGGTGACCTTTGAGGGAGAGAAACAATGCCGGCTTCGTCGGCCGCACATGGAGGTGCGAGCCATGTGAGAGCCGGCGGGGCAGCAAGGGGTGGACTCCCTTGACTGCCCCCAACATTTGAGGAGGTATGGGGTGTCCGGGTGGGACCGGGCAACGCCTAAAGTAAAATAAAACAAAAGTAAACCAATGCAGGCGGCTCCCAGCACAGCGGAGACCCACTGTTAAAGCATTCACTGCTCCGGCTGAGGTGCCCTACAATGCCCTGTGGGGCTATGTCAGTTGTACATCTTCCTACACTCCTGGAGGCCCCAAGATGGCAGGGGCACCACCAACATACTAAAGGGAGCGTGGGCGCAGGGCTGCAACAGTGCACCAGCTCCCCCCTAAAGTATTTTCATATAGGACTGACCCTATGTTTGAGGGGGCCCTAAAACCAGGTCCCCTATGGATGTTCACCAGTGTTTAAAGCATTCCCAAGGTTGGAGCTTTGGTTCTAGAGCTGGGAGTGCACCACCCTGTAGGGGCCTATTCTATGGTTGCATTTATGTTAACCTAAAAATGTTTAGAAAAGTTACATATTGTACAGCGCACTCGAGGGGCTAAATCTATGGCTGCAAATTATGTTATCAGAATGTGGTGAACTCTGGGGGCTATTCATGGTTGAAAAGTTTATAAACAAAACACAGACACTTGTTTTGCTAATTTTTATATGCTCATTTTTAAATGCTTTGTTTAATAATGTTGGTGATGATTTATACTTTATTAGCAGTAATAAGTGCATTGACACATGATGATTATTATTATTGATGATGATTGCATTTACATACAAAATGATGGCATTAACATATGGTTTGCTGCTCTTGAACCTTTGACTAAGCCAATAGAATTACCTTATATGTTTGTATGACCCCATTAGGGGGGGGTCAAAGGTGATTATGAAATGTCATCTATAGTATCTTCCATCTATCAATGTACATATTTGTAAATTACTGTGTAGTTTTTAGGAGTGTGTGAGTAATAAAGGTACTTTTACTTGTTCTAAAGAAAAAGCACTAACTGGACAATCATTTATTGGGTGTTATTATTGCGTGCCAGCGAATAGTAGTTACTAGCCTACACCATCTCCTCTGAGTAGGCCTTGGACTGTTCTGCTTCGCTGCCCTGAGAGAGTCAAGCGCTACAATGGGGTGCTTGGTTCCTAGTAAGGAGAATTGTGGACCTATTACTTGTGCAGTCCATACTACTAATAACCAAATTCCCTACACTCTGCATTTTCCTTCTAACCCCCATAAGGTAGACCCAAACATATCATGGAAGATAGGCTGCTCTACATTTTGCCCAAGCACTACTTTGATCCAAGTCAGGCAGAAGGAGGTGGGGCCTTATTTCCTGAGGAAGTGAGGAACAAACCCAGCACCAAAGGGATAGTGTTGGAGAAAATACAACCTGAAGTTAGGGCACTACAGAGAAAGGAGGCATAAAGCGAGAAGACAAAACAAAGAAGATGAAGTTTGTCACTCTAGTATTGTGATCCACCACGTCAGAATTCGGGATTGTGGCACAAGAGGCCAATGCCATCCCTAGCAATATTTTTAGTTTCAATCATTTTTTATATTAATTGGTAACAGAATACATCACAACGTTCTATTAACAACACCAAATACATCACAAAGGACACAAGAATGCATATATTGGTCCAAAAGTAACATAATCATTCAAATCCCACATGCTTATAGAATGAAGAACGAGTCATCACCAGAATCAAAAGAAAACATCAGTATCTTGATTTAACCCTAAATAAATGGAAGGAAAAATCCGGAAACAGGATGGAAGGAAGGTTGAAATGGAAAAAAGGGAAAGAGAACATGCGAAAGAGGAAACACAAGGGTCTTAGTGGAGGGACACAACCAAATAAACATGGCCGCACCAGTCAACCACTGACTTTAAATTCTCTCCTATCATGGCCACAGTATCCATTTGGCAGGATCCAGGAAGGACTCATCCCTTAGGTCACAAAATGTTACCAAATAAAGCTCTTGTAGCAGGCATAGCTGCACACAATAGGCAGCTAGACATATGGCGTCACCGGTCACCAACAGCAGCAGGGTACAGGCATTACTCTACAGCACATGATATACACACACAAATAGACTTATGGCTATTTACACGTGAGCTAGCTCCCCGCATCCAAAACTATGAACTTCTACCACGTACATATTCAGATCATTTGCCGGTCATACTTGAGCTTGCACTACATGCCACGTGGCGAACCGCATTCACATGGCGTTTCTGCCCCCCATTTGATATTAGATACAGTATTCAGAGCAGAATTGGCACAGGCAATGTAGGAATTTTTTCACATAAAAGTTGGCTCTGTATATATGTTTGCCACGGTGTGGGAGAATTTTAAAGTGTATATTCGGGGTGTCACCTTGTCTAAACACGCTGGATTCTTGCAATTTCTCCGGGGTTGTTTGGAAGTCGAGACCTTGGATCAAGAAAAGCAGCATAGGGAAAGAGCAGAGCGGAATCTCTTAGGCAGCGTTAAAGCTAAGAGAGATGATTACCATGAAACAGCACAGAGTGAGGTGAAACATTTAGGGAAATATGCAGTTGTTTGGACGTATGGTGAAGGCGAGCGCCCAGGCGCTACCATTGCTGCATTGCTGCAATCACGGCGGGACGACAACGCAATTCTAGAGATGCTGGATGAACAAGGGCAGTCCCTTTACACCAGCGAGGCAATATCTGCCCGCTTCCGTAGGTACTACACTGATTTATATACGTCGCACCCACATTGGGATGGGGATTCCACTTCAGAGTTCCTTGCACATATAGCGATGAACCGGCTTACGAGAGAGCATACGGAGCATCCGATGGCACCATTGAGCCCAGAAGAGGTACGGACTACACTAAAGGTGATGACTTCCGGGAAGTCACCCGGTACGAACGGGCTCACAGTGGCCTTTTATAAGGCCTACCAGGACTTACTGATCCTGCATATAGTCACTCTGTATGAGGAAATGGCCAAAAGACAGACAAATGCCTCCCACCATGCGGGAGGCACTGCTGGTCACAATCCTGAAACCTGGGAAACTGATGAACAACTGCTCTTAATATAGGCCACAGTCACTCTTAAATTTGGACACAAAACTCTAAGCAAAGATTTTGGCAGTTCGGCTCGCCCCCTACTCGCGGGGATAGAGGGCCCTGAGCAGGCTGGGTTCATCCCGGGTCGCACTTTAGTATATAACCGTAGGACTCTTTTTGGAGTGTTCCAAAGACTTGACCCCAGCGTGTGCGCCACGGCAGATTTTCTCGATGCTGAAAAAGTATTTGACTCAGTGGAGTGGAGCAGTATGTGAGCGGTGTTGCAGCGGATAAGGTTGGAGAATATGTGTCTCCACAGCTCATAAAAGTACTCTATGCAAGACTGACTGCTCAGATTTGGATCTATGTTATAAGAAGACAAGGGTACCCCAATATGTGAACCCTGGGGTGGTAGGATATATTTAGAGAACAATGGTTCAGGTGTGGCCTTAAGGTCCAAAGCAAGAAGCACCCCAGAGGGGGCACCGTGTTTTTAGGGTATGAAATTAATTCAGGAAGGAGCAAAAGAAAGGATTTTCAGAGGGTCATGAAGGTCATGGAATGACAGGCCTTTATTTTCAAATCTGTATAATATTCAGGTGCTCACATATACAGTGAAAAAAGCGTGACGTGACGGGTGATAGTGAGGTTTTTTAAAAAGACATCGCATTGACAACAGTATTAGGAACTCCACAAATGATTTATACATAGTAAAAGGAGTTCATGTTGTTGGGTGGTCGACGGCGTTTCGAACCCAATTATTGGGGTTCATCTTCAGGACAAGGTGAGCAAGCTGAATTTTAAAATAGAATTAATCTTGTGTCAGCAGAGTAAAGTTTTTCTCAGGCAGGCTGACAATGTTCTAGCGTCAAGGATTGAAGGCGGTGCGGCGAGGCATTCAGAGTAAGTTTTAACAACCGGCAGCCGTTGAAAATGAAGTGTGCAATCGGCGGGCGTAAGGGTGGTGTGCCTCAGAATTAAGTATGCGGGGATACGATGCAACTCGTGAGTAATTAGCTAATCAGTCTGATACGGAGGCAGCTTGGCGGTGCATGAAGTCGCGGAGGTGGATTTATTATTTGCGTCGAGCAACAGGGCATTAATTGGGAGCCTGGAGCCGTGCAGACTTGAGCGTCCTGCTACTGCCGTGGCTGGCGTTGAGTGCCTTTAGGTAGTGGTCCAGCTCGAGGCACCAGAAGCAAACAAGGTGAGGGTCTGCCACCTACATCTGCCGGTGACAGGTACCGCAGGGCTTAAAGCTGGCCTTTTCATATGATATACTAACACACCAGTAGGATCTACCTCAAAAAGACTTGACAAAACGTTGAAAAAACCTAGTTAAAAAAAAGACTAAGCGGTAGCTCTTCCTGGATCTGTTCTGACTGGTTTGGAAAGAAAATAACTGATGTCAGTGTGCCTGGGTGGTGCCTATATAGGCACCACGAACATCGCTTCTGTTTAGGACGACGCCACGCTGTGCTGAACGACACCACCTACCAGCGCGCAAGGATACTGCTCATGAAAAAAATTCCAGATCCAGTCTTACACCTGGGGATAATTCTAAGGTAGGGAATCTGCGGCTAGAAGTCTCTATCAGATGTTGTTATTACCGACTCCTGTCCAACAGTAGGTTTACATCTGCTTAAATAAATATTAATATTCCTGCGGTCTCCATATGTTTAGAATTCAGGTCCACAAACTCCAAAACCCTCCTACTATAGAAGCTCAGAGAACGTTCAACATCCCTGTGATGTGCCGCATTTCTGTCCTAACACTATTTAAATGTTCCCATAAAATCTCACCTTTTTAGATGATATACTAACACACCAGTAGGATACACCTCAAAAAGACTTGACAAAACGTTGAAAAAACCTAGTAAAAAAAACAGAGAGGTAGCTCTTCCTGGATCTGCGCTGACTGGTGTGGAAAGAAAATAACTGATGTCAGCGTGCCTGGGTGGCGCCTATATAGGCACCACGAACATCACTTCTGTCACAGACGATGCCACACTGTGCTGAACGACACCACCTACCAGCGCGCAAGGATACTGCTCATGAAAAAAATTCCAGATCCAGTCTTACACCTGGGGATAATTCTAAGGTAGGGAATCTGCGGCTAGAAGTCTCTATCAGATGTTGTTATTACTGACTCCTGTCCAACAGTAGGTTTACATCTGCTTAAATAAATATTAATATTCCTGCGGTCTCCATATGTTTAGAATTCAGGTCCACAAACTCCAAAACCCTCCTACTATAGAAGCTCAGAGAACGTTTAACATCCCTGTGATGTGCCGAATTACTGTCTTAACACAATTTAAATGTCCCCATAAAATCTCACCTCTGAGTACTGCTCTTGGCACTTCAAGTTATAGGCAGTTAAAAGAGAAAGAAGAAATAAGGTTCATTAAGTTCAAGATCATTCCAGTTGTCAGCATTTGGGCAGATTCAGTCTTGACTGTCCTATTTTCGCCGTTGCTCACAGCTGGATAAAGATTAAGGCGTACAGGATATATGAAGAAGCAGCTACTGGCTACTACAATCCTCCCTGCTTGTGGGCTTCAGAATCTGTTTTGTAAAACAAATCAGCACACAGCATGCTTGAGGACTAGCATGCTCTTCCCCCCCCCCCCCACTTTCGAGCACTATTTTTTAGGTGTGGTGTTAGCCAAGACCTTTTTATTTTAGAAAAATTATACATATAATGCTCCTACTAATAGGGGCTTTCAGCCAGCCCTCCCCATCCTTTGACCTCTTGTGTTATTCACAATTTTCTTTCGCCCACTACAGCATACCACATGGGACAATGGGTCTTCAGTCACCGGTTAACTTTACTGTGATACATTCTGCTGTTTCGAAAGCAGTATATTTACTCTCAAAGTAGTTCCCCATTCAGTTCAAAAGCCTGCCAAGGCAATGGAGGTTTTTTTAGACCAAAAATATAATTTTGGTATTTAAAAAACAAAATAATAACATTGGCGACGGCCCGGCAACTCCCACAAAATGTTTTATAAAAACCATGGCAAAGCAAAATAAAACATGCATTGACACGGCCGGAAGGCTGGATATCATCGCTGGACCAACAACAGACTTTGCCAATGGTTGTCTGTATCTGTGTTCTGTATTTCCTGGCCTACACGCCCTTTACTGTGTGTGTGTAAGAAGGGTATAAATACAGGCTTCCATTTTCAAATTCTGAAGCCCTGAATTTAACTTAGGACCTTGGCAGACCTTAGTCCCAGCTGGCTGTTTCATTCTTTAAGAAAAGATTTCATTTGTCTTCCCTACTACCGTACTGATTCCCATGCAACAGCTTGGCTCTCACAACATCCACTTAATCTGCATCTCATTCAAGTCCCTCTGTCCATCATATGGTACCTGCTCACAGAGTTCAGAATAGCAACTCCTCAGATAGTACTCCTCCAAATTTGTTTAAATTGCTCAAGTTCCGCATAGCAGGCAGCACTACTCATCCGAGTAGAACCGCTTGACTATGGACTTACTGCTGGTAAAATTCCATAGTGAAGCACTTTACAGCACTGGTAGGCCTCACTCCTCCCTCTTTGCCTCTAGTCCTCCACCTCTGAATGGTTTAATATCTGCCGATTTCATTTTGTTGTTCTTGTGCCTAATTGAATTTGCGAGGTGCAGGGGTCCAGAAATTGCAAAGGCCTCAATCACTGATTCCACCCAAGCACCCTAAAATTACGACTTTTTGGCCCACGGAATAAGGACTGGGTTTGGAAGTGCTGTGCCCTGTAAGCGTATGCGTAGTCCCAAATCTAGGCCCACTTCCAAACGGCCGCTCCTCCACCTTTTACCAGGTGGAATCTATGCGCAGAAACAGCAGGGGAGACATCTGGTGGGAATCCCCACCTGGTGAGCTCAAGTGCCAAAAAGAGTGGCAGCCGCACTGGGATACTGCTAAACCCAGCTTGTAATCTAGCCCTTAGTGCTATAATCAGGGCCACTGGAATTATGTGGCAAGGGAAGGCCAAATTATGTGGCAAGAAAAGGCAAATTTTGCTTCGTAATGTGGCACATTTTGTGATAGTATTACCTCATTATATTCTCATTGTTACCCTTGTAAACACTGTCTGGGCATAGGTTGCACCTCATTAGGACCAGTTTAACACCCAAATATAGAAATAAGCAACAGAAAGGTGAACAGTTAAACTTTGCAAAGGGCCTTCCACTGCGCAGCAACACGTGTAGCTGTGTTTTTAGTAACTTGTGAACCGTTTGAGCTAGAATTAACATTTTTTTCCTTAAACTCTGCAAGTGATGCAGGATATGATTGATTATGTTGCAAATGCGGCACTCCCATAATTATGCGAAAAACACCACGGCCACACAATCGCGTAATTCAAGTGGCCCTGTTTACACTTTAAGGTTGATTTGAGTTGAAGTTTGGGAGCCCCTAGTCGCCTTTGTAATTCCCAGGAGGTTCCTGCCTGCTTTCTTGTTAATGCAACCAACGTCACTGACTGTCTAACATACATCAGCCACTCATATAGTCTCCCATTACCACTCTCCTATCTGAGACACTGCAACAAGAAGGATGTGAGTTGGTTTTCCTTAATACATTATGGTCCCTTGTTCCTTCCCTGCCTCCTTAACTTACTCTGCCTTTCAGAATTGCTCTCAACTCTACAGCTCCTTCTGCCACTAAACATGAATTCACTACACGTCACCCATCTTAAATTGTATAGCAGCCACACCCCTACATTTTATTTTGCCACCCTACCCACCTCATTTTTCTCACATCAATTTCACTAATACGAGAGCCCTCAAAAATGTGTCTACACCACGCTCTATCATTTATTCCCATCATTTAGTGTTCCCCACCTCAGCACAAACCCCACCACATCAAATATGAGAAATCCAAAACAATATTATCAACATCAAATGTATGGAAAGATTCACAAACTCCAATCCATTGACTAAACCCTTCATAATGGCCATGCTACCTAATGCTAAGTAAGCCAATGTGCACGACTCTAAAATGTTCAACTTAATCTCTAACCATAATTATTGCATTAATTGTGTTGCTATTTAAATAGCACTTTCCACTTACTCCTGACGAAGTGCTGAAGTGTTTTGCACATGGGCAGCACGCTACTTTGTGGGATCTTCACATCATTAGAGACTTTCTCGAGTGTAAGGAATAAGGTTTGCCACGCTGATTATCCCACAGATTGCCATGTGATTTGGAAACAATTTATCATGCCATCTGTAGAGCAGTTTGTTATATATGGGTGTTACTTGTCTGTCATGCAAGTTGAGTTATAAGGCTGTTGCCATGAGAACTTCCTGCATACAGTTATGCCATATTTCCAGCCCAGGTTGAGTGCTCAGTTCTTCATGCATTTGTTAAATTGAAGTACCTTCTACTGAAGTTATACTAACTCGCAGATCTATCATTATATTTGTTCCTGCTGCGCAGCTTTGCGGGCGGGTTGGGCTGCTCAGCTCAGAGAGCAGGGCAGGGGAGGAGTGGTTGCCCACTCCAAGTGGGCATGACTCTTTGACCGGCCCTCTCGGGCCGGTCAAAGAGTCATGCACACTTCACATGTTCTCCATGCAGGCTGCATTACACTCTGTGTGGAGAACATGCCCAGGCCCCCATTCCCTGGCTGAGCGCTGAACCACGGTGCTCAAACCAATCACAATGCTGCATTGCAGCGTTGTGATTGGCTTAGGGAAGGGAGCCTGGCTGCTTCCTGTTCCGGCCCCTAGAGGAGACACTGCGACAATGTGGGAGAGAGCGGGAGATCCCCCCGCCCCTCCCCCCACTTCCCGGTCCGTGCCGCCCGCTACTGTGAATGACCTATGGAATCTCAGCTGATTCTGCCAATGAACACCTATGACTGTGGTGCTCGTACCAGACTGGGCCACTCGTGCACAGTGACCATCACTCTGCCCGGTTTAGAGCGGGGCAACCATCATTGGATTTCCCTGGCCAAGACTGTTGTGTCCAGGCAGGCAAAATTAACAATAGCTATCACATGCAGGAGAAAAAATATCTCTCCGCATCAGAGCAACTTTTTTTGGGTTTGCTGAAACAAAATTCTGATTCTAGCAACTTCCTGTGCTGCTGTTCTTCCCCTGGCTGGATCTTTTTCCTACCCTAATGCCACACAATCCTATTCCTAACTTATTTAAAAACCAAGCCATTAATACCTCCCCAACCTCTTGTGTCTTTCCCTCGTTGCAACTCTGTCACCTTGGGGAAGCCCAGAGCCTCTGAAAATATTGCCAGTTATCAGGAACTTGTGTCTACATCCTCCATTCCCATCAACCCTTAGCTTATGGAACCCCATAGCCTCTCTCAAAATCGGCCAGTTTCGGGGAGCTGCATCTTCCTTTAGTTTACATCTCTGTCACTCCAAAGTGATTCACAGAGCCTCCGAATTCTCTAGAGATTTTTCAGAAAGCTGTTGGTTCCACGGGTTACACCACAAGTCCGCCTGGGTAGACCCCATAGCCTGTGTAATCCCTGGTGGTATTTAGAGAGTATTATTTTTCAAGGGTTGCACCTCTATCGGTCCTAGGTAAACCCCATAACATAAGTAATTATCTGGTGGTTTTGGAAATATGTCTTCCACTAGTTGCACTTGTACCCCCCATGGGTGAACCCCCTTACCCTCTGTGTTTTTAGGTAGATGTTTTTCCCACAGGTGGGCACAACTGCTGCTCCTCGGTGGAGCCCAGAACAGTTGTTCTACAATGATGGAAACCAGACTGGAAGTCTCAGCATGGTATTAGACTCTAGAGGACTCTGAAACTAGCTTGCCCTCACGCTATCAAAAATATTGAGGAGTATGGTTTATTGGACAGTGGGAGGCAGTTCTTAAAAACTGCTGGGTATAGACAGGCCTTCTAGAAAGGAGTTATTCAAGTTCCCTTCAAAATGGAAAGAGGCAGTGCCAACTGAAAAGATCTACTAACCACTTAGTTTAAGAACTGGAACTGAGTCCTTGATCATCATACTTTAACACACGTCTGCCGGGCACCATGGATATTTTCCTCACAACATTTCTCTTGAAGCTCTCCCAACACCTCTGCTTTTCTCCAAGACTCCTTGCTCGAGCCCAACTTCCATCTGCTCTCTACTGTTGGACCTGCCGGTCTTAGCAAGGGCATCATCAACAGCACCTTCACCTCTGGCTTCTTTCCCAGTGATCTCAAGACTTCCTACATACACCGAATACTCAAGATGCAAGGCCGTACCCCCTCTGATCCCAAAACCTCCAGTCGAGTAGCAAACAGATCTCTCCTATACAAGATAATTGAGAAAGGAACATAGAAAATAACCGAATTTCCAACCAGAATAATGCCATTGCTGAGGAACAGTATCTTTATTGATTACCATATGCGTTAACTTCACATCATCTCTCTATAAGAATAGACTGAACACCTCTTACTACTGGACTTCTTATTGGCTTTTCAGACAGCCCGCTACTCTATGTTGCTACTAATAAGGGGCAACCTCATAACTGAACTTCAGACTGGACTATTTCATCTATTACAAAGAGGTCTCATATTATCTCCTGTTGCTGGTTCTTGTCCTAACCTATGCTCTCTGAAGCCGGCATCCCCAAAGCTCCACCATCACAGTGCTTCTGTTCAAAGCCTACTTTACCCCAGATCAGAGATCATCAAATCCTTTAACGTCTTCTGCTACAACTACACATATGACACACAGATAATCTAAAAGATGGAATAGCTTTCAGACCTAGCCTTCTATGTCCCAGGCTTCAGTTTCCTAGCAGTGAACCAACAGACGAAAGGCAACCTAAATCTCAAGTGTTCCAAATCTGAGATCCGGGACAGATGTATTTCTTTCCAGACCTTCTGAATTGCAAATTGAGCCAATCACAGTGCTTGGCCAAACTGTTATCCAGAAGTACCCTCAGATCCAAACTTGAAGTTCCTCCAGTTACAGAGAGCCCTATCGGAATCTGGAAACTTCCTAACCATCTAGCGGCCTGAAAAGGAGGAAAGGTATGGTGGTTTCCAGCAGACGTAAAGTCACAGTACAGCGCAGGCTCCACCATTAAGCCAACACAACATACAAAGGCCTAGAGCTCAGACGGAGATGTTAAGTACTGTCAAGTATCTACTTACCTCACACTCTTCTGCATCAGTGGCATGCCAAAGCACAACGGCACGCCTATTGCACCATGATTGGTGCTCCCCTGTGGCTCTGACACACGATACCCAATGATTTGCACATAAGGGATACCACGCACACTAGACCAACCAGACAGGACAGGTAGATTATAAACAAAAGTAATCTATCTTCTTCACAATCTTCTACATCAGAGTGAAGCGTAAAAGCATCACCATGCAAAGAGAACAATTGGAGCTATCCCGCTCAACCCCTGGCTTGGGAGATGCTACGAAGAGTACAGGTGGCTGGGTTGCTAAGACACAGTACGTCAGTTATGGATGATTGAATTTGGCAATACATGTTTGTATTCACTCAACAGTGCCATTCTCCATGCATGGTAATAGGAAGAATGCTCAGGTATGTCCATTCAAGCCGGGATAATCGTTGCAAACCTTGGATCCTATCAGCAATAGGGATGGACATGTGGAGAATTTCAACTACGACCACAGCTTTTTTTTTACACCACCTGCACGACAGCCTGTTTTATCCAGTCTGCCCGGGTCTGTTTGACTATTAATCAAATATTTGACTGCAGCACTATTGCATTTGGCGTGATAGTCCTTCATTGGCCCCCATCACAGCATCGTCCTACAGGTGGCTGCTTCCTTTCATCTAATCTTCCTGTGACATCCATGTGATTTTAAAACATTACATAACATGTGTATTTGTAAAGGGCACGTCCACCCAAGGGTATCTTGGTGCTGAATAACAGATGTTTATTGTTACCCAACTCAATGGTACTCATTTTATCGACCTCAGAAGGATAAAAAGGCTGAGTGTACCCGCCGGGATTTGAACCTGTGACCATGAGGTCGAACACAGGGCCCTACAGTGGATGCATTAGTCCACTAAGCCACAAGACCCGGCTATAAGCTACTAAAACACAATTTAATCCTCTGACAGTTCTTTCTAGCAAGTGCTCTCTGTCCTAATCAGGGGCAAGAGCCATGGCAGAAGAATACATTCTATACACCTATGACTCTATCATCTCACATTCTCATTCGAATTGATGACACGGTGAAAAATTAGGTGCAGTTTTCACTTTGCACCACTTACATTATGAGTGAAAAGGCTGATTTTTGCTCAGGTAATTGTGTAGAGGTCCGACTCGGAGGACACTGCACAAGCAAAAATTGAGTGGTAAATTGTGTTGTAGCAGCTCAGTTTGCAGTAGGACTGTTAAGTAATGTACTGCGAATTCTTATTTTTACTCTCTCTTACTAGTCGAGCCATCCCCCATACCTCAAAATGAAACAGACTGACTTAGGTAAGAGCCACCATGGTTCAGAAAGAGATACAGTGGGCACTTCAGCAGGTTCTGCTTTCACGTGAACAGCAGGGGAATTTAAGATATCCATTAGTTATTTGTCGAGTTTTAACATTTGCCTCCTCCTGGAACTTTCCAGATTTACTAAGAAAAAGTTTCTGTTGATATGATTCACAAAGGGGCGGGCACAGGTAAAAAAAAATCCCAGTTGAAATACCTCTGTATTTGGCATAATTTTCAATAATCCAAAGAGCAGACAAGGAAGTTCACAAAGGTTATAGATGTGCCTGAGTACTCAACTATATAAACATCTTAATGCATAAAGGCAAGCATAAGCACCATTCCTCCCCCACCCCCACCAAAAAGCAGCAAAAATGAGTTTGCACTTTTAACTTTTGTTTCTTAATAGGGATTTTTTCTGCGCACAGCAACCTCATTCCTTACACCCCAATTTAATACAGCGGTGTTCCCTCTCCATTCCCGTTCAAGGAACGCACTCACTCCTGCCCTCAACAGGAGCGGTTTAGTGTCCGTAGTTACCATGTCATGTGGCCACAAGTACAAGAAATGCCTTAAGTCCTATTAGCTCAAGGATATTCTTGCCCTTACTTTCTGCTGGCAACACAAACAGGCTATCGACCTGCAAGAACACAATAAAAAATAAAGTTGCAGAATACTAGACCTTCCACAGCTACCTGCTTAAAAAAAACGAATACCAAAGATTTTTGAAGCACCGTACTAAACTACAATATTTTTCATAGTTTTCACCGGCCAGAAGATGCCTGCCATATATGGACTAGTCATGAATTACCAGCAATTCTGAGATATATTTAGCAAAAAGGAAACTACAGTGTTACCACTCTTTGTGATGCATAACTATTCGTTAAACTTTGTTCTTGCTAGGTGCCCTCTTTCTGTATGAAGTCTTAAATAGTCTCAGGCAACACACCACCAACAAATCCTTTTAGACAAAATACAGGTGACAGATTCCTGGAGGAGGCAAAGAGGTGATTTTGGTAAGCAGAATAACGAATAAGGATCAAAATAAGGATTGTCTTGCCCATGTTTAATGTATGCATGCAGTTATTTTACAAGATATAAAGTGTAGGTACACAGCTATACTTGGTGCTCTTGGGCAATATGAGCTGAAATAGCGAAGAAGTTAACCTGATTCTCAACAAGATCCAGGCATGAATCAAGGGGAGTGACGTCGGTTTGACTGTAGGGAGGATCGAATTTATAGCTTTGGGGTTCTTGCATGCTCTTTTAAAATTGACGAACTAGCCAGAAAATGTTATGATGAAAAAAACACAATATCTTAGAGCTAAAAATAATATAAAAGCTCAGGGATATTGCTTGATGTAGGCTTGCCAATTGAAGTACAAGACAATGCGGCTACTGTCTCAGGATGTTTCCCCTTGTTTGGACTACGTCTAAAAGAAAAAGGATTCACAAGCAGTAGTAATTATCTGCCAAATTATATTCCTCCAACTAACTCACGGAATGCATTAATAAAGAGCCTAGCAGCAAACTTCAATTCCACAAATATACCGCAGGTCAGCAATTAACCCCGGGTAAAGAGGTTTCTACAAAAGAAATCTGTTTGAAGAACAAGTTACTTACCTTTGGTAACGCCTTATCTGGTAGAGACTCTATCTAGCCGCAGATTCCCTACCTTAGAATTATCCCCAGGCGTCTGACTGAATCCGGATTTTTTTTCGTGAGCAGTACCTCTGCCGTCAGTAGGTGGCATCGTTTGGCTCTGTGTGGAGTCGTCCGCACCGGAAGTGAAATGCGCAGTGTCTATATAGGCACCACCCTAGCACGTTGACATCAGTTTCTTTTTGCAACTTTCCATACCAGGAGCGCGGAGCTGCGATGAACACTGATCACTGGTGTGGAAAACTAGGGCCCTGAAAGGGTAACAGTGCTGTCCCTAGAAATCAGTTCGTAGAGCAGGGAGGATGGGTGGGTCAGTAAGGAATCTGCGGCTAGGTAGAGTCTCTACCACATAAGGCTTTACCGAAAGTAAGTAACTTCTTCATCTGATAGAGACTTCTAGCTGCAGATTCCTTACCTTTGAATAGATACCCAAAGAATACCATCCCCGGAGGTGGGTCTGCGAACCAATTTCATACAAGGAAGTCCTGGAGGACCAAACGGGCAAAATGACCATCTCGGTCGGACCTGACTGTGCAGGCAGAAGTGCTTTGTAAATGTGTGCAAGGAGGCCCATTTCACTGCCTGGCAGATGTCCAGGACTGGTACTCCATGTGTTAACGCAGTGGTCACAGCTTTTGCTCTGGTGGAGTGAGCATACAATCCCTCAGGGGTTTGCTTCTTAGACAAAGTGTAGCAGATCTTGATACAGAGCACGATTCTTCTGCACGGTCTGTCCTTTCTTCACTTCGACATACCCCACGAAGATATGGATGTCCACTCGGAACTCGTGTGCGGTCAAGGGTGAACGACAATGTTCATTTTGGGTCCAGCTGGTGAAGTTGCTCCTCTTCCTTGGAGGGATGCAGCAGTGCATAAAAAGCAGGCAGAATAATGGATTGGCCTATATGGAACGGGGTGACCACTTTCAGCAGAAAAGAGGCCCTAGTACGCAGAACCAGCTTGTCTGGATAGATGCTCAGATATGGAGGCTTTGATGATAAAGCCTGTAGCTCACTGACCCTCCAGGTAGATGTTAGAGCCATGAGAAAGGCCGTTTTGATGAGAAGGAGCCTGAGTGGACAATTGTGCAAAGGCTCAAAAGGAGCGCACATAAGAAAAGTGAGGGCGAGATTGTAGTCCCACTGGGGCATAATGAAATGGGAAGGTGGAAACAAATGTTGCAAACCTTTCAAGAACCAATTTACAATAGGGGATTTAAAGAGGGATGGCTGCTCAGGCAACCGTAAAAAAACAGAAATAGCAGAGGGATAGCGGTTAGAGTGCCTAGAGCAGAGCCCTGCTGGGCGAGAGAAAGGATGAGAAGGAGAATCTGACAAAGGGGGGCACGAAGGGGATAGAGCTGTCTTTTTGTACACCATGCCACAAATTGTCCCTAACTGCAGGCATATACCATCTTGATGCCTGGCTGCCAAGATAATGTTACAGACTTTGGGACGAAGGTCCAAAGCTGTCAACTGTCGCTGCTCAATCTCCACGAAAGCAGGCGAAGAGTTGACAGGTTCGGGCAGAGGACCCTCCCCTGCTTCTGCCACAGAAGATCTTCCCGAAGGGGAAGCCTGATTGGAGGATCAATGGCCATGCTCAACAGCTCGGGATACCAAATTCTCCGTGCCCAGTCCAGAGCCACAAGGATGACTTGGGCCAGGCCGTTCCTGACCTCCTTCAGAACTCTGGGCAGGAGTGGTATAGGCAGAAAGGCGTATAGGAGGCCTGAGTTCCACTCAAGACAAAAAGCGTCTCCAAGTGAGAGCAGCCTAGGAAACTCTAGCGTGCAGAACTGCTGACATTGTGTGTTCTTGGCGATTGCAAAGAGATCTAACCAAGGCTCTCCCCACCGCTGAAAGAGACCTTGCACCACCTCCGGATGGAGATGTCATTCGTGATCCACTAGGCATCTTGGGCTGAGTTTGTCTGCTCTGGCGTCCACCAGATGGTGAAGCACTAGGGAAATGGCCTGACGTTCCAGCCAAGTCCAGAGACACAGGGCCTCTTGACAAAGGGTCCAAGACCGCACCTGTACCACAAGGCGGTCGTGTTGTCAGTGAACTCCGGCATTAGCCTTCCCTAGATGGAGGGTAGAAAGGCTTTCAGTGCTAATCGGATCACTCGGAGCGCCAACAGGTTGATGTGGAGTCTGGATTCTGCTGGAGACCAGAATCCTTTGATCTTCATTTCTCCCAGATGCCCCCCCCCATCCTAGGAGTGATGCATCTGTCAATACTGTCAGATTTGGTTGGGGAAGGGAAAAGGGTTTGCGCTGACCCAATCGCGGTTCGTAAGTCACACCTGAAGGTCTTCTGCAGTTCCCTCCGAGATCTGGACAATGTCAGAGAGATTCCCTTGATGCTGTGCCCACTTGAACTTCAGGTCCCACTGCAGAGCCCACATATGCCAGCGGGCATGTGTCACCAGCAGAATGCAGGAGGCCATGAGGCCAAGCAACCTCAGAGTCAGTCTCACCAAAATCCAGGACAGAGGCTGAAACATCTGTATCATAGCCTGAATATCCTGGACTCACCGTTCGATAGGATAAGCCCGAAACTGCACCGCGTCCAGAACGGCTCAGATGAAAGGGAGTGACTGAAAGGGAGTCAGGTGTGACTTCGGCATTTTGATAGTGAAGCCCAGTAGGAGGTCCGCCGTAGTCTGGAGGTGGGAGACGACAGCCTGGGGCGAGCCTGCCTTTAACAACTAATTGTTGTTGTGAAAGGGGAATCTGACACCCTTGATCTCCGCAGATGAGCTGCAAGAAAATAAGTTACTCATCTGTAACTGCGGTTATCCAGTATTGGTATCTTTCATTGATTCACATGCTTGAATCATTCCCCATCATCGAGATTGGAGTCCCACGGTAAAATATTCAAGCAGTGCTTAATAAATTTCATAGGCTATAATGGCCCTAAGCCATCATATCAGTAGCCTATCTATGTCCTTTTTAAAAAAGGACCTAATGTTGGAACACTCCCAGCAGAGGCAGATTCCCTCAGATTTTCTAGGCACAAGCGGGATGTAAGAATCCCACAAACTAAAGAGAACTACCTCTACGGGGAGGACAGTGGGTTACATGTGAATCTATGAGAGATACCAATACTGGATAACCACAGTTATAGGTAAGTTACTTATTTTCTTAACCAGTATTGGGGCAACTTTCATAGATTCACATGCCGGAATAGCAAGCAGTTCCCAAAAATTGAACTGTCGTTAGTGGAAGGAGGGAGACATGCAACCCATAAATCCCACAAGTGATTCCAATGTAACAGTGACATTTGTAACCATACACATACCCTTTCAATTCTAGACAGCTTTTTTTTTGTTTTTAAATGTCAATAAACAAAATCCGAAGCCATAACGTCCTGTTATATTCAGGATGCATCCAATGAAGTGCTTAAAAGAACAAACAATAAAACAATTAGCCACTCTTTAATTTCTATAGTTATCAAAACATGGTGGAAACCTTCAGCTCTGCTTTGTGAATTGGTTCAAAAGGTTGCCTCATTAGTTGTGCGAGGACCAAGTTGAGCTTCCATTCCGGAAGGGGTGCACGCACCCGGGGAAAGTGCGGAAGAGGACCCTCATAGATTGCTTTACCAGAGTAGAAGCACAGAGAGTGGGAACTTGAGGAGATCTTCTGTAAAGGGAAATCGCAAAAAGGTGAACTTTCACCCAAGAGAAAGTGAGACCTGACTTTGCCAAAGAGAGCAGATATGGCAAATCCGTTCCAGAGGCGCTTGAAGCGGGTGCAAGTTGTTTCATTGGCACCAAAAGCGAAACCGCTTCCATTTATGGCGGTACTTATTGTTAGTGCTGTCAGCTCTGGATTTGCAATAATCTCTCTGCATTCCTGTGCGATATCTAAGTCCTTGAACTCTAGAAACTCAGGAGCCATGCGTGCAAATGAAGAGATTTTGGGTCCGGGTGACAAACCTTGCCCTTTTTCCCTGGTCAGAAGAGATGGAGATGGTTGAAGGCGTATGGGCCTCGATTCAGACATCAGGAGAAGCTCCGGGAACCAGTACTGCCTGAGTCATCATGGCGCTATTAGGATCAAACAAGAGCCTTCCCTCTTCACCTTGGTCAGTACCCTGGGAATTAATGGAATGGGGGAAAAGCGTAAGCATATATACCGGATTATCGCATTAAAAGGGCATTCCCCCTCGACCCTGGCAGAGGGAACCTGTTGGCATAGTACTGGCATTTGGGGTTCTCTCTCACTGCGAACAGATCTGAAGCTGGTTTTCGCCGTTTCCGAAACACCATGTCGAGCTGGAACTGTTCTAACTCCCATTCGTGACAAATGGACTGCGTTCTCCTTAACTTATCTGCCAGTGTATTGTGCAGACCTCGGACAAGTTCGGCTCTGAGCGAGATCTCGTGCTGTGTCGTCCAATCCCATAGCCCCTGCGCTTCCTGTGATAGCGTGATGGATTTGGTTCCCCCTTGCTTGTTGACGTAGAACATGCTGGTGGTATTGTCCGTACGCACCAGCACTGAGGAACCTGCTATCCTTGGCAAGAAAGCCTGGAGGGATAGGAAAATGGCTTTGAGCTCTAGCCTGTTGATGTGCTGATGTTTTTGAGCAGAGGGCCACTTGCCCTGTATCTGTAACTCTTGCAGATGACCTCCCCAGCCGTCCATCGAGGCGTCTGTTGTCAGTATGAAGTCTGGGATAGTTTGGAGGAACGTCAGGCCCTTTAGGAGATTCGGTGCGTGAAACCACCATTGCAGTGTCTCCACCATGCGTGGTGTGATTTGTATTATTTCGTCAAAGGATCCCGAGGTTTGCAGCCATTGCTTCTGTAGTTCTTCTTGAAGGGGCCTCTTCCTCAGTCTGGTCAGAGTCACTATATCTATTGCTGAAGAGCACATTCCCAGGGGCGATTTGTATGTTCGTACTGAAACAGACTTTTTTCTTGATATGCTCCTGGCCAGTCTTTGTAATTGTATTTGTCTTTCGTGTGATAGGAAGGACTTGCACTGGATGGTATCTATGGTCGCCCCCAGAAAGGATATGACTTGATTGGGGAGGAAGGAAGATTTTTCTTTGTTTAAAGTGAGTCCTAGAGTCAGGAACAACTGTAGCAGGTATTTGCAGTTTGACTGGCCTTTTGTGCTGTTGGAGCCTTGAGCAGCCAGTCGTCCAGATATGGAAATACCTGGAGACCTTCAGATCGCAGGATTGCTACAGGTGCTAGGCACTTGGTAAAGATCCTTGGCGCTGATTTGAGGCCAAACGGAAGTACTTTGTATTCGTAGTGGGTACCAGCTACTGTGAATCTTAAGAATTTCCGATGTTTCAGATGGATAGCGATATGAAAATATGCATCTTACATGTCGAGTGAGGTCATGAATTCTCCTTCGTTGACACAGAGTAGAATCTCGGAGAGTGTTACCATCCTAAACGTCTGTTTCTTGAGAAATTTGTTGAGATTCCTTAGGTCCAATATTGGTCTCCTTCCCCTGATTTATTTCTTATTAAGAAAAAACGAGAATAGAAACCCTTTCCCCTTTGCGACATCGGGACCTCTTCTATTGTTCCCTTGGCAAGCATGACCAAAGCTTCTTTGTGTAATAAGTGAAGACGAGGAGGGGGCTCCTTTGGGTGGAGTAGTCGGCGGGCGCTGAGTGAATTCTAGAGTGTGACCAAAGGTTATAAGGTCTAACACCCAGAGATCTGTTGTTATCTTGCGCCACTGGTGCACGTAGTTGGAAATCTTCGCACCCACAGGCTGGGAGGGGAGGGAAGCTGGTACCAGGACGTGGGCATTGCTTCCTGTTAGAGTCACGACCTTGCGAAGGCATTCGTTTGCGGCCCCGCTGGCGAGAGAAACCAGCTGTAGATGGCTGACGATAGGATGGAGGGTTGTAACTCTGTCTGTAGTACGGTTGATTAGGCTGATACTGTTGGGGTCTCTGGCAACCCCCCTTGTAAGAGGTAAAGCCACGTCCTCTAGCCCTTCTGAATGGTACCTTTCTATACTGCAACGTGCCCACCAATTTTGCAGTATCCGTATTAGTCTTAATGGCCAAAAGTGCATCATCAATATGCTTCCTGAAGAGGGAATCACCATCGAAAGGCATATCTAAGACTTTTGTCTGCATCTCCAGTCTAAACATCTGAGCACGACAGCCCCTGCCAGCTGTCTAAAGCCCGTGTTGGCTACATCAAGGGTGCAGTCAATAGTCTCCGAAATGGTGCGTTCTCCTTCTAAGAGTATCTTCTGTGCTTCCTGCCTTCTGTCCTCAGCTCCGTGCTTCTTGCCTTCTGTCCTCTGGTATAAGGTCTACTAACCCTGCCATATCTGACTTCATCTGGTGGTCTTAGCGGCCAATAATGGCCAATGCATTTGCTGCCCTGATCGTAACTGCGGCCATAGAAGAGAAGCGTTTTCCAAGAATGTCCAATCTGCGCCCCTCCATATCAGGTGGAGTAGTGATTGCGGTAGTAGGATTCTTGGATCGTCTTTGTGCCACTTGGGAGATGACCAAGTCCGGCTTGGGGTGTCCAATGAGGCAAGATGGAGAATCCTCAGGAGCCTTAGATTTCTTTTCAATACGAGGAAGCACCGGTGGTATAGTCACTGACGTCTTCATGATTTTGATGCCTTCCTGCCATTTATAATCAATAATTGGTATGGAACGTATCAATTTTCTGGTGTCCTCTTTAAAATCATATAAGAAACATTTGGTCTGCTTGACTGGCATTGGCAAATGAAATCTGTGGCTGCCCTCTCCATTAGATTATGGAATCCTCCAATATCTTCGGGAGGAGAGTCTGATGGCAGGTGCGGAGGATGGGAGGATGTTGGTATGACATAATCCTCCCAAGGATCTGGAGCAGAGATTGGATCCGACAACTCACATTCCTTTCTTTCTTCATCTGAAGAAGACGTACCCCCTATGACAGGGTCAGTTGGCACGGGGTGAGGAACAATCACAGGTGTGGTTGGCGGCTGAACAACTGGTGAAACTGGTGGATCTAACTGAGGTACTGGTCTGTTGGGCTGAGCCTTCTGTGGGGGGGAAACACTGCCTGCAATCCATCAGCATAGTCTGCAAGTCCTGTATGAGAGACAGTGGTAGATGGGCTATTTCTCTGGGACGCGGGTCTGGCTGATAACCATATGAATGGTACTGATAATGTGAGCCATATAGCCCTGCTGATAATATTACAACTCATTGTGGTAGTCGTCGTCCTGGCATTTTACATGGAGCTCCGATGGGCTGTGAGCTACACCATAAAGACCATCGTCATCCTCATCATCATCAACATAGCCCTCCAGTAGATGCGACGGGATTAACCTTACTGTGTTCCAGCATGGTTGGACACAGAAAAGTCTTGGTCACCCTGGTAACCTGAGCAACCCTCGTCGACGGCAGCGTCGACATTGCAGACGTAACCGGCAATCAAAATTCCATCGTCGACTGTGTTGTCGTCGGTGCTCTCGTCGACGCTGCTCTCATCAACGGTGCTATCGTTGATAACGGAAGTGCAACTGATGTGGTCGTCGTCGACGGGACACTCGTCGGCGAGACAGTCGCTGACAGGATCTTCGCCGACAGAACCTTTGTCGATGGGAGGGCGTCGATGGTCTTCGACGATGATGGAGCTTTCACCGTCGACAGGCTTTTGGAGAGCAAGACACTCGTAAACAACACAGGAGCCAAGATTGCAGTCCTTGTCACAGTTGCCGTCGACGAGTGAGGAAAAGTCGTCGACTATGGTTTCTTATGAGATTTTCGACTCACAGGATCTGAAGAGGAGGCTCTTGGGCGATCTTCGTCCTTTGTAGACGGCGTAGAAGGCACAGACAGTGCAGGTTCTAAGGAGTGCTTAGCTCTTTTTTCTGTTTTAGAGATCTTGGAGTCCTGGGAAGCCTTATGGTGTTTCCTACCTTCTTCTGAGGAACTCTCCTAAGATCTGGCCCTTATATGAGATGTGGAGGATTTCTCACTCTCCTCATCAGATTAAATGCTCTGGTGCTTAGTGGTTTGAAGCCACAGCAACAACCTTCCCTCTCTCTCCTTGAGGGTTTTAGATGAAAAAGTGCGGCAGATCTTGCATTCTCTCACCTCATGCTTTGGGTGGAGGCAATAAATCCACTCTTTATGTGGATAATCCACATGAACTATTTTCCTGCCACAGGTCTTACATGGGCGGAAAAGACCTCTCTTGTCAGACATGATGTCCAGGTTGAAGAAATTCTAGAAGCTGAGAAAACTGAGTAACAGTCAGGGAGACTCCTTTCCACATCTGAGGTAATCTGCCTCTGCTGGGAGTGTTTTAGAGGGTGCTGACAGCTGATTGACTGTGTTGCAACATTAGGTCCTTTTTTAAAAAGGACATAGATAGGCTACTGATAAGATGGCTTAGGGCCATTATAGCCTATGAAATTTATTTAGCACTGCTTGATTATTTTACCGTGGGACTCCCATCTTGACGACGGGGAATGATTCAAGCATGTGAATCTATGAAAGATACCTCAATACTGGATAACCACTGCCATCACCTTGGTGAACACCTGAGGAGGGAGTGCTGGTAAGGCCAAAGGGAAGCACGGAGAACTGAAAGTGCTCTGGCCCACTGTGAACTGCAGGTAACGCCTGTGAGCAGGCAGGATGGGGATATGAAAGTATGCGTCCTACAAGATCAATGCTACCATCCAGTCTTCCAGGTCGAGGGCAGACAGAACCTGAGCTAGCATAAGCATTTTGAACTTCTCCTTCTTGAGGCAGAAACTGAAAAGGTGCAGGTCTAGGATAGGACAAAGGCCTCCGTCCTTTTTGGGCACCAGAAAGTAGCAAGAATAACAACCACGACCTACTACTGGTGTCGGCACCCTCTTTATGGCTCCCTTGCCCAAGAGAGACGTCACTTCCTGACAGAGAAGAGATATGTGATCCTCCATCAGCCTGTCGCAAAATGGTGGAATAGAGGGAGGGGTAGTCACGAAGGGGAGGGAGTAGCCCCTTCAGACAATTTGTAAAACTTGTACAATGTATGGACTTCCAGTGAAACAGGTGATGATGAAGCCTACTGCCCACTGGGTGCCCATGATGGTAAGAGGTATCTAAAGGGGGGTTACGTCCGTTATGGGGGCCGGGTGGGACGTGAAATAGTTTTAGAGAACAGAAGTACCCTGTCACCAATTTTTGAAGCTGCTATTTATTTCAGCAGACTATGTAACAATGCGATTGGTCATTGTACAGTGCTTAACATTTAGCACATATTCACACTAATTTTTTGCACTCATTTAAATTTTCAATAAGGCATTCAAAGATACACAACTCATTGTTAAATGAAATAACTGTCACATGAAAACTGTACAAGTTAATGTGACTGTACAAATAAATGTGAAAAACATGTGAAAAAAGTGGAACATAAATGCAATACGTTAAAAAGAATTACACCAGTACATCTTGGAGTTCTTAGTTATACATCAGGCTCTCTCTAACACACCTTTTACTTGGCTCAGTTTCTAAAAAGAGAAAGCATCCACAGGTGAGTAACTGAGTTTCTGTGGGGATTTATGTGTTAACTAAACCCTCTCCAGAAGTTGGAATTGATTCATACACCCTCGTGGATTAACGGAAATGCCGAAGCGTTTCCAATCCCTTAATTGCTTTAGGGATTTTCATCAGGGCTGATACACGGTGTAATCTGTGGTTTTGGAGGCTTCCCTTTCGTCTGCAAAGTTACGGATCGGTATTTGGATTTGTTTTGGAGTTTCAACTTTAATTAGAATTTCTCTGCGTAAGAGCAGTGGCGGGACGCCATCAGTAACAGTTCCGAATAAGCTAGCGCACCAGCAAGCTTGGTTTTTGGGCTTCTTCGAAGGGTTCGTATTTGTTTTTGAACTCCGTCTAAGATTTGAATTTCATTACTGACGTGCAGGGGTAGAACACAGTAGGCTACGACTCAGCGTTTGCTTTGGCAACAGCATTAGCTTTTCGCGTGATTCTCGCGTTTTCTTCGGTCGCCTGCTTAATCGGATTACGTGATCTGCCTTGATGGTAAGAGGGCTGATTAGGAAAGTTTGGAGGCTGCTGAGGGGTGGAGTGGACTGACCCGACCGCTGGCTGCCTGACCCATGGGGCTTGTGGGTCTGCGTCCTTGCCACGCAGAGGCTGGGAAGTGTGTGCGGTGGCTGGGAGGATATGGACATGGCTGGAAGCTACTTTCATGGCCACGAAAGGACTGAAAGGCGGATTGAGGGTGGTGAGGGGCCAAGGAAAGGCCCAAGGACCTGACCGTACCCCTACTGTCCTTAAAACGCTCCAGCGCTGAATCTGCCTTGTCTCTGAAGAGACGGGAGCCATTGAGATATGTCCTTAAGCGATGTTTGGATATCCCCAGAAAAGCCAGTCATCCTCAACCAGGCAAGGCGTTGTAAAGCCACTTTTGAAACCACTCTGCCCAGTGAGTCAGTCGTCTCTAATCCACATCGTATTGTGCACATTGCTGCATCTCTCCCGTCAGCAACAGCCTAGGAGAATACGGCCTGGGCCTCCTCCGGGACCGCTGAGGGCACCTGCGCTACCGTATCCCACAGAGAGTGGGAATAGAAACCCAAAAGTCAGGAAGTGTTCACAGACCAGAGTGCTAGGCTGGTGGAAAAAAACATCTTCTTTCCTAAGGTCTCCAGCCTCTTGGATTCCCAATACAGTGGTGCAGTTGGAAAAGCGCCAGGATTTACATGGGAGGTGGAGGCTTGGACCACCAAGCTAGCCAAGGTGGGGTGTTGTGTGAGGAAGTTAGGGTCCCCTCGAGCGGGGCGTTGGCGGCAGGCAATCGTCCTGTTCACAGGAGCCCCTGTGCGGGGCTTGGGCCAAGTCCCAAGCAGGATGTCAGTAATTGCCTCAGTAAAAGAGAGAAGCACTTCTAAAGGGGACACTGCCGTTCGAAGCACTTCTGTCAAAATATTTATCTTGACTGCCACCGAGGGCAAGCCGAGGTCTAGGATCTCAGCAGCCCTCCTCACCACCATTGTGAAGGTCGCTACCTCCTCCGTAGCCAAGGTAGGGAGAGAAAGCGTGTCAGTATCTGGAGAAGTGTCCAGTCCACTGGTTTCACCCAGATCCTCACACGAGTCCAAGGTGTCATAAGGCTGATATTCCTTAGGGTCCAGTGACCCCTCCCATCCCATAGGAATAGGGCTCAGGCTCCAGCCTGAAAAGCATTGCTCCAGTTGGCTTCAGACAACACCCCTCCGGCTCTGTGTTGGAGTCGGGGATTAGAATGGGGAAGGCGCAGCAGGTGAGTGCTGAGAGCGTCGACATCAGGACCGGCGCCAGGGAAGGTTGAGGTGGCACGACCGGTGTTGGTCCAAATCCAGGAATGGATCCTAGGCCTGACTGGCAACGGAGCAGCCGGCGAGGAACCAGAAGGGGCTCTTGTCAAACTCTCCAGGGCCCGAAAGCACACCAGAGGGCACGGGCCGCCCAAATATGAGGCGTATGGCCTGATAGAATTCTTTGAGTTGGGCAGGAATTGCTCTGGCACCTGGAAACTTGGGGAGGCTCGGAGATGGCCCAGGTGCTGACTCAACCGCAGAGCCAGGCCTCAAATGTGGACGCTCCTAAGTCTCGTCCGCCGGCTGATGTGGAGAAGTTGAAGACCTCTTTGATTACTTCTTTTTCTTGTGGTGCTGTGACTTAGCCAAGTGACCCAACAACTTCGAGTGCAACTAGGATATTGGAATGTGCGACCTTTCTCTCTACCTGGACCTCAATTATGGCGGCATCGCATGTCGAGCCACCAGGAGCTCGAGGGATCGCTCCCTCACGGTCTTTGAGTTCAAGGTGCAGCAATCGGCGCAGGTCTCGAGGAAATTGTCGTGGTCGAGGCACCAGAGGCATACAAGGTACGGGTCTATCACCAACATCGATCAGTGACAGTCGCCCCACGGCTTGAACTTGGCCTTCCTTGATAACATCCTGCAACACCAGTAGGAAAAACCTCAAAAAGACTTTCGACTAAGGTCAAAAAAAGTTTAGTAAAAAAAAATGACTAAGGGGTAGCTCTTCTTCAGGGTCTGCGCAGACTGGCATGGAAAGTAAATAACTGACGTAAGCGCACTGGGGTGCCGCCAACATAGGCACTGCGCACGTCATTCCGGCGCGGATTACCCCACACGGAGCTGAACTACGCCACATACCAGTGCGCAGGGGTACTATTCATAGAAAAATTCCGGATCCAGTATGACACCTGGGGATAATTCTACAGTAAGGTATCTGCGGCTAGACGTCTCTATCAGATTGGCCCTGCTTGATCACCTACAAAAGAAAAACATAAATTTAGGATCCCCACATTAATACACAAGGCCTTACATAGTAAGTGTTCAAAATATTTAAAAGATGATGTAACCTGGTTCATTCCAAAAGACTGCTAAGGAAAACAAATGACATGGTACTATAGGTTACATGCTGCTCGCATACAGGAATAACTTTAAATATTAAGTTCTAGAGCTGTGGAACGCTCTACCCAAGAAGATAAGGGAAGGGGAACTCCTCTATTTCTGTGGAACGGTAATGACAAGTTTGCACAAGAAAGCCATTGAGAAGCCTACCAGAGTAGTTAGATGGATAGATTTTTAGAAGCTGGTCTGAGTCATAGCATGTTGAGGCTTTGATGAGTTAGCAGTATAATAGCTACCATGATGAATATCAATTATTTAGGTGCGAACAATGTGCATTCTATCACACACACGCTGAATTTACTGAGAGCATCATTTCATCTGAGTAGCTTTCTTAGAATCTAACAAAAACACAGACTATTGCTGAAAGTTTCAATCTTTCTTTAGAAAATTTCATGCAATGATTTGGATGGTAAGCGGACTTCACGCTGCAGAGTCTGCTCTGCTGGTCATTTCGCGGCCTGTACTCTGGAACTGCACTGTGGATGCTGCAAGCGAGAAAATAAAAAAATGGAGGCAAAAGCAAGGGTACATACAGGAGACACCCTTATAAACAACAAAAAAAGCGAGCGCACCGGTACAAAAAAAAAAAAAAACAGAAAGGACACGCACACCCTCTATCAAAACTGATATTGCAAAGGTAGAGACAGCAAAATACACTCTTCATCCTGTCATCTGACTACGGCACACTCTGCCTCTAAGATAGAAGTTCACATCTTCAAATGCCAATGTGCTACTTATTGTTTTATACTGGTATGCACCTATGCTGAATATTTTCATATAGCTTTAAGGAATGTGTAAAGCACACTAAGGTCGACACCGACATATTCACTGCTGCATAAAACCTCCAGTAAATTAAAAAAAATGAAAGGAAGATGTCACGCAGCGGAAGCGGAACACGTGTTTGCGTTTAACTCATGACCCAACTCTATTGAGCAATCCCAGGGGGCCGTCTTCCTTGAAAATACAAAAAAAGAGGTTCTGGGAATAAGTGCCTTAAAAAAACCAGAACAAAGGCACTTGGGGATTGGGGAGGATATATACCACAAAAAAACATTACTCAGACATTTCACTGCAGAAGGACACAGGGGTATTGCATGTGTCGGGCACTTCCTGCAGTGAAAGGTCCTAGAACCCGGTAAGTTATTGTTTTTTCTTATTTTTATAGAATGATTATAAATGCTCTAACATAATGATGATTACTCGCCTGTGCACGCTGTAGTGACGGTTTGCCTGGAACACTCCTGCAAACAAATCTTTACAAACGCTAAAACATGTATTTACAAGTCATTCTCTCCTCGCAGACCGTAACATGCAACACAAACGTCTAGCGGAAGCAGATGGTTTCAATGACGCCACAGGGACCAATTTACAACAAAATCCTGGAAATCCGTTAGGAATGCAACCATGTACATTCATCCAGAAAATGATGCAAGTCAGATGTTAACAGTACCTCATTTGACGAGTTTATGGCCTGCTGTAAACCATTTCCTAGAATGGCATCACTATCTGAATGCAACATTCAGAATATGCGCATATTGGGTGGATCACAAAACCAGCTGCAGCAGATATTTTATCCAGAAACAAACCTGGTGGTGGACTTGTTATCCTCTTTCTGCTTCATGGCTACCAACTGACTGATAATCTTTAACTGTTCAGCAAAGAATCTGCAGATTCTGTACCTTCAGAAAGGCAGCTAGCGATGGCTCCAGACAGCAATCGAGGTACATATCAAATACAAGCTAACAATTGTTGTGCGGTTTATGTAAAACTATGCAATATCATTTTCAAGTGCCCTTTTTTCCTAACGTGTCTTCGCTACAAGACAGTTCATTTACAATTCTGTTTGAATCTATTCCTTACAAGAGAACAAAATGGAGGTTTATATGTAGTTATTCTTGTCAAGGACAACTGGTGCTGCACAACTGAAACAATTCATTCAGTGGAGCCATTAGAGATTTACCAACAAGGTGGAGAATGTGCGTGATCTACCGACACAAATTGGGCCTGTTACACTTCCAATGTAAAATTAAGCTGCTGGGACCAATGCTAATTGAAGGTGGGGGCCATTTGCTGCAAAACAAGCGCCTTGAAGGAAAGCTGTGATCAAGTGATGGTGGCAGGGAAGGCCATAGCTCTGAGTTGCAGGTACACTGTGGGCTGGGAGCTGGGCTGGAGATCTAGATCACTCGAGTGGCACCATAATAGAGAAGCACAAAAAACAAGAAGTCCCATTATCCAACACCCCAGAGAAGGAGATAAATGTAATTGGGTTCCTCCGGTGTCAGCCAGATATAGGAACCCGTAAACGCTCTGGTTAAACTCAGAGTCCCTCAAAGAAAGGGGTATGTAAAACAGCAAGCGGTGTCAAGGGACAGACCCAGCTTTAGAGAGGGAAGTATTCTTAAAAAATAGGAAACGCCTTGCGGAAGCAACCACCAGAAGCCTCTTGGCTAGTGCTTACCAACTGGCTCATTTCATCATCATTGGCACTTTCCAAATCAATCAGGAAAAACCCATATAGTATGAGTGTATCTACCTATACTATTTGAGTGTAGCAAAATGAACCCAATTAAACTCCTACACCATTCTCCTGCAACAAGAATGTAATAGGGTCCTCTTACTATGAGAGTTAATCCCTTACTCTCAACAAAAGAAAGATTAAAAATGAGGCATTATTCATTGCCATTATAGACTTTCAGGCAAATTTATCAGGTCAAGAAGACTCATATGTCACCCAACAGTGAACCCTACCTACCAACAAACAGGAAGAGGGAACCCCTTTCTTTGAGTGAATCTGAGTTTAATCAGAGCATGTACGGGTCCCTATAACTGACTGAGACCAGAGGAGCCCAATGAAATTTATCTCCTTCTCTTGTCTTTTGGATAATGGAATTTTTGTCCTTTGAGCTTATATGAGTGGAGGGTGCCCCTTTGTTCTTTCTTTTCTCTGTAGCTTCCCTTCTTTTGTGTTTGTTTGCTATAAAATAGAAACCCAACCACACCTTCAACAGGGCTGTGATATCAGGATCTGTGTCGGTGGGCCCAGGGTAATTGCTGCCTGGAGAGCTTGCAAGGACCGACAGCAGAGTCAGCGGTAGACGTGGGGGGAACTGGGATGTCCCATGCCTTAAAAGTTAAGCTACAATCACCCAGAGACTAGAATGAGCACTCCAAGAGTTAAAGCGGGAACTCTTACCCCAGCCTAGCGACAAGCACTTGACTTTTTGATTGCCTTAGCTACCTAAGGAAAATTAGTGCAGAGCGGGGATTCTCACACACTGCCCAGGAGCAAAAAGGCAGCAATCGCCATGGTAAATGCTCCATTTTAAGGAAATAACGTCCCCCTGAAACACATATGTAACATTCGCAGATGTTTATGGCGCCAGGGCATTAGGAGAGCATGAGCCGAGACTCCCAGCGGGAATACGGACATACAGATTAAGACTTTACTAGATATCACCCGGCGCGGCGGCTCACACGATGAGCGCACTTTAGGAGGTCCTGACAATCACTGGAACAGACCTGCAGGGTCGTTGTTGGCCTGCTGAGGTTCCCCCAACCATGAGTCATCAAGAGAGATCTAGATTACCTGTTTCAGAGGGATGGGTGGTCTAGAGTGCCAGAGGGATGGAGCATCTGGGTGACTAGTAAGAAACAGACAGTAAGAAACTCAGCCTGAGAAATAAATGAGCTCTCTTGCATCCAGGCCAACGGGATCTTGATATCCATTCTCTTACGCACAATATATAATAGAACAGTGTGGAATGGTAAGTTGTGGCACTGTGTATAAAGTGCCTTGGGTACTACGCAGCCGAAGAAACAGAACTAGACACCTTCATTACTTGATGAAACTAAGGGTAGTTCTGATCCTATGATGGCTTTCCATAAACATAAAAAAAGAGTTTAACTTGTAAGACATGCTCAACAAAGCTGCGGACAAGAAACTTGAAGGACTGAAATACATGACTGAAGGAGAGGGCCGCATACCCTCACAAAATAGCCCTAAAGCGCCCCTTACATGTACATCTATGTAGGACTTATTTACTTTAAACTTCGTGGGGACATCATGGCCCGCAAGGAAGATGTCTCCAAGGAAGTTAATGAGGTGAGACATGATCTGGGAGATCTTGGTGCGGTGGAATGCTCAGGAGCTGGACTCTTTTCGGAGCGAGATGCTGGAGCTCTGCGATCAACACATCAGTCACCTCAAAGATCTGGAAAACACATCACAATGATCTAATATACGAATCATACATGCACCACGAGATGCAGAAAAAGGCAACTTTGAGAATTATGTCAAACACTTATTCCACTTCGTGCTGCCTGGCCTTTCACTGGAAGACATTCAGCTTGATAGAACCCATCGCATTGGGAGGACTGTCGGCCCAAGAAAAAATCCACCAGACATTGTCACTTGTGTGCACTATTTTAAACAAAAAGAGACAATTATGGAAGTGGCACGCTTGACTGGCTCAATCTCCTTCAAAGGAGCCAGTATTTGACTTTATCAGGACTTGTCCTCAATCAACCTGCAGAGAAGACAACAGATGAGACAAGCTACTATGTTCCTGAAAGAGAAATAAATAAAATATCGCTAGGAATACCACTTTAGCTTAATCTTTACCTGAAACAAGAAAACGCATATTGTACATAACCTAGCAGAGCACAAGCTATACTGGAATTACCGGGGCAGTACAAGCTGCCTCACCTGTGGATCGCCGGTGGTCGGGAGCGGATGACCCACGCTGCAGTTGGGGAAAATGAACTGCAGTTCCCTTTAATTAGTCCTCATTAAGACAGTCGCAGGAAGAGATATGAGAAAGAAAGGCGATCATAGACCCTTATACACTCATAACACTGAAGGGGAGATCTGAACTCTCTATCTTTGAAGAGCTGCAATTAAACTAGCACACAACCTAATGACCCATACTGAGATATTGCACTGTAAAAGACCACAGGCATGGATGCCGTAGAAAACCTAAGAAAGTACAGGAGGCAGCCGAATGAGATGTTGGTAAAGAAGCGGGTTGGTATGGAGTGGGAGGTGGGAAGAGGAAGCAGGGGGTTGGAGATGGACTCACGCATGTACGCAAAGGACTGGACTTACAGTCTACCCAGATAATGTGAAATCCGATTGTGGTGGAGCGAGGTTGCTGTTGGTTGTTACACAGTTTATTTGTTGGGGAATCCGATCTGGAGGTACAACACTCACATAGTCACTACACCTATCGTTTTCTGCCCCCCCTCCCAACCACCGGGACATTACAGGCCCTATGCTTTGGGAAAAAAGGGAATAATGAAGTGGAAATGGTAAATATCTTGAGTTTTAATTTTAGGTGTCTTAATGCCCCAGCTAAGAGGTTAGTACTGCTTACAGTGCTGAGGGAAACTGCCTATGATATATGTCTTCTCCAGGAGACACATCTCTTGAGATAAGATTGGACTTGCCTTAGATCATGTTGGTTCACTAGACAAGTTTTCACCTCTGGCACTAATAAGAGATGGGGTGTAGCAATTCCCTTCGCTAACAAATTTAAAGGGAAGATGCTTAATACATCCTCTGATATACTGAGGCAATTCCTAGCTGTTTGAATCTCTATAGGCAGCCACACCTTCACGTTAGGATCTATCTACACTACCAATGATAATCAAGAAAAATTCCCTAGGGAAGCATTTTCGTAAATTATGACATTGCCAGACCCTGAGATTTTAGTGGAAGAGAACCTGAATGTAGTAACAGTTTCAACACAAGAGTGCTCCATACAACTAGGAGACCAAACAGGCACCCTCAGCAAGGAGGCTTAGAGTGGATGAAGGACTTGGAGTTAGTAGATATTCGACGTTCACGAACCCCAAACAACAGGACTATAAAAAAAGTTGTGCATCCCATCAATCTAATGTCACGTTAAGCTACTTCATAGGCATGACAACAGTACTGGCCAAAAGACAAAACGTAAGCATCAACACATTTGCCCTTTCAGATCACTCACCTATAAAGATTAGACTAAGGGATCGCCATACTGGTACTTCGCCCCGTAGATGGAGATTACATGAGAATATGTTGAAACATGAATCTGTCACAAATTCTATGAGAGAAAAAAAACAGTGACTTCCTACATAAAGAATGATAAGTCGGACTACTAGATTTTGATCCTGTGGGATACGCTAAAGGCAGTAATTTGTGGGGAACTGACATCACAGCTCCGAAGTACAACTGAGAAAGGCGGGATAAGAGACACAAATTGGAAAATAAAGTGAAAGAACTCGAAGGTGCACATAAATTGTCAGGCTCCTGTCAGGTTTTGCGGCAACTCTCATTAGCTAGGCAGCAACTTAAAGCGCTAGATTTTGATAGGGCAGAATATACTCTGCTACGCTTACACCAGCACTTCTATAAAAGGAGAAAAGATAATAAAGCAGGAAAGCTACTTCCGTACAAGCTAAGGTCCAACCAACAGAGTGGGGTGATAGAACAAATAACTATGACCTAAGGTAATGAGGCGTATGACAATGATGAGAAAGCAGTAGCAATCAGACAATTATACAGAGACTTATACTCAACTGAACTCCTCCCCCTCATACACTATACAGCTATACTTATCAACAATATCACTGCCTCCCCTCATGACCCAACAGTTCTCCACTCTTGATATTATCATCATCTTGGAGAAGATTATCCCAGGGATTGCCAAATTACATAATGGGAAGGTGCAAGTCCCAGATGGCTTCAATATAAGATGTTCTGCCCACTACTAGCACCAATACTGAAATGTATTAATATCTCATTTGCGTCCGATGGCTTGCTCTCACCAACTATGCGTGAGGCAGTTATAACTGTGATCCACAAATCTGGCAGGGACCCTACACAATGTGCATCATATCGGCCTATATCATTGTTAAACATTCATGCGAAAATCTTTAGGAGTATTTAAGCAAGATGCCTATGGCCTTATATGCAGAGACTGGTGCACTCGGACCAAACAGGCTTCATTGCTGAATGAGGGTGAAGCAATAACACCAATCGAATAGCGCACATAATTAACAAAGCCAGACGAATTAAAACACCCACTTTTTTATCTTCTATCGATGCTGAAAAGGTTTTCGGTCGGGTTCACTGGCCCCTCTTGCTAGAAGTCCTGAATAAATTTGGCCTTGGCCCTTAATTTAAAGCCTGTGTACTGAGTGGCTAATCCAACCCGTGGCTAAAGTCAGAATTGATGGAATTTTATTGCAGCCTTTTGGGATGAACAGAGCCAGGGATGCCCACTGTCTCCACTACTTTTTGCCCTATACATGGAGTCACTAGCAGAGGGCAGAGTTTTCGATAGAACCCCTAGATTAAGGGAATGGAAATAGGGAACAAAGAGCACAAACTCACTTTATACAGCAACAATATACTTGTTATGTTGTCTGACACACTGAGCTACATTTCAGATGTTTTACAAGCATTAGATACATTCAGTCAAAGATACTGGTTTAAGATGAACACACAAATGTCACAAAAAATGCGTATTAACACCCCACAAGTTATGCAAAACACAGTACAAAGACTCTTCCTACTCACCTGGACACAAAATCACATTCACTACCTTGATATTAAGATTTGCCTCACAACGCACAAGATAGCTTCTCAGAATTATAAAGAACTTTTGGGGTGACTCCTACAGAGTTGGCAAAAAGGAGTGGTTGTCTGGATAGGCCGCATTGAAGCAGTCAAGATAACCTTATTACTCAAGGGACTATATGTGATGCCAAGAGTGCCCTTACAGCCTTGTCGAGGTATATTAGATAAAAATACAGAGGGTTATAGAACACCTTATCTGTAATGGTAAGAAGCCCTGTACCGCTAAAAACAATGCACTTCTTTCTCTGATAGAGGAAGCCTGGGGAATCCCTGACCTGATACATTATTAATTTGCTACTCAAATCAGATACATGGTAGAGTGGCGATGCCCATCCTCAGAGAAACATTGGTGCTTTATGGACCAGGCGGTTGCAGGTCCTCACATTTGGATGGTCCGCAGGTTAGCCAAGAAGCACAGACCATGTGGTGTATACTCCTCCCTGGTACTAACAGCCACCGTGGAGGTTTGGGATGGGATGGCTGTATCTAAGAGATTGACTATGATTCTCGTCTCGATGACTCCCATACTAAGCAACCCCGAATTTTCAACAGTTATGGAAGGGGCACCATATATAGCTTGGCACACCGCCAACGGTAAACATGTAGGAGACTTCTATAAAAGAGAAGGCATTCAGTCCTTCGAGTAATTGAAACATGACTATGGCATTATAGAGAAAGAGTGTGTGCAATATCTCCAAATTCGCAATGGGTCATCCACCCCTCAATTAAGACTAAGGGCCTGATTACGAGTTTGGCGGACAGGGTTCCTCCGTCACAAACGTGATGGATATCTCGTCCGCTAAATTACAATTCCATTATATCCTATAGAACTTGTAATACGGTGGACGGGTTATCCATCATGTTGTGACGGAGTATCCCATCTGCCAAACTCATATTCAGGCCTTAAAGCCAATAGGTCACCAAACCAATTTTAAAAGTGGATCACTATGAAACACGACAATAAGCATTTACTTTCAGATATTTACAAATTCTTACAGAGGTCGGTCTCCTTTTGTAGGTCGCTGGTGCAGAAGAGATTGGAAGCAAAATTAGAGCACTTTCTTTCTGATAAAGAATGGGAGGATATTTACACTAGGGCACGCACTTCAGAAATAGGCAGCACAGGCAAGGAAACACTTCTGAAAATAGTAACATACTGGTATTATACACTAGAGCGAGTAAATATGAGGAAGTAGGTACACTTACACAGTTTTTTTTGGAGAAGCACTAAATTGCCTTATTACTGGCAGGAGATGCTTTCTATCATCATCATCACCATATTCAATACGGATATTTCGCAATTCCCCACTTATATCTTGTTGGGTCTCTCAAATCAACCAACATTTCCCTTAAAAAAATCTTCACTGGGAGAGGCAATCTCTACGGAGCAGCCAAACAGTCAATTACAGAAATGAGGGAGAAATAACAAACACCAGAATACGGGCCTGGCTTATTTGGATTTGGGATCTGTTAGGCATGGAAAAACTGTCGTCAGCCTTGGAAACTTGAGAGGGCCAATTCGAGAGAACTTGGGGGCAGTGTATTAGTTTTTTTATAAGCGGGATGTATTTAAGCTAATTTGTCTGCAATACTTAATAATTCTTCGAATTATGCCAGCACATTTAACCTAAAAGATACTTAGGGCCCGATTCTGATGCGGGTTGGAAAAGCTTCCCGACCGATGGCCTGATTCTGATGCGGTTAGGAAGGCCTCCTAACGGCATTTGCTCCTTCCAAATCGGATCGGGAACGTGTCTTCCCGACCGAGGGCCCAATTCTGATGCGGTTAGGAACAAATGTTCCCATTGAAGTCAATGGGAGTTCAACCAAATCGTATCTGGAAACATCCGGATGCATCCTACTCTGCCGGTTGGACTTTCCCGATCCGAGTGGGTCGGAAACCATTTCCCAACCGATTCGGTCGGGAAGCTTTTCCAACCCGCATCAGAATCGGGCCCTTAGCATAGCAGACTCCCAGGATGGAAGATTTAGGGCCAGATGTACGACCATGACAATTTGCGAGTCGCAAATTGCGCTCAATTGCGAGTCGCAATTCGCGAGTTGCAAATTGCCATGTACAACAGTGTCTGAGACACTGTTTGCGATTCCCAATGGGGTCGCAAATTGCATAACTCATCAATATTCATTAGGCACTCGCAATTTGCGACCCCATTGGGAATGGCTGGCCCTCCCAGGGATGGTGGCCTACTGGGCTCAGCAGACCTCCATGTCTGGGACTGCTTTTAAACAAAGCAGGTTTTTTTTTTTTTTAAATGCAGCCCGTTTTCCTTAAAGTAAAACGGGATGCATTTAAACAAAACAAAAAAATGAAACGTTTCGTTTCATTTTTTAAGGGCAGGTAGTGGTCCCTGGGACCACTGCCGGCCACTAAAAAATATTTTCCCCTGCTTTTGCAAAGGGGAAGGGGTCCCCTGGGTTCCCCTTCCCGTTTGCGAGTGCTTTACCACCCTCTTCAAGAGGGTGGTAAACTGTGAGTGTTTTGCGACCGCAATTGCGGTCGCAAAATATTCTTACATGGCTTGTGGGGTCGCAACTAGGAAGGGAACGCCCCTTCCTAATAGCGAGTCGCAAAACACTATTTTGCGAGTCGCAAATTTTTGCGAGTCGCAAAATAGGGTTTGTGCATAGCCCACATGATTTTTGCATGCGCAAACGGGTCGCAAACCCATTTGCGCATGCAAAACAGGGTCGTACATCTGGCCCAAAATGTATACTGTTCTGTTGTATCTGCCTCAGTAGTGGAATGTAGGATCCATATTTCAATTTTTTTTGTATTAACACCACCTCCTTCATTGTTGTTATATCGATGTCAGGACCCCTGTTGTCTGAGCAGGCCCATACCAAATCTGAACATTAGCCTCAAACAAAATAAATCTGTATCTTGGAAATTGCTTTTTGCTCTACCCTTTGGCCTGCCATATCAAATATCAGGAAGATTGATTTTGAGAGTATGCCTCAAATAATAATTTTCCTCAGCTACTCAAAATCCTTTTATCATCAATTTTTGGATTGATCTGCTTCAACCTTTGCTTCTGTCTTAGAACATCTGACTGCCTAGACCGGGTATTAACTAACAGATGTAGGCACAATACACTTCCTACAATCCTTTGGAGTCAGAAAGGAAAAATGATTTGCAAGAAAGTAAAATTTGATTCAGTAATTGCAAGTCATACCATTATGATTAAAAACATACTAGAAAATCTAGATAAATACTCTATCTTTCAGTGATCAACGGCAAAACAAAAAGGAAAAAAGAGAGAGAAGGGAGCTATATTATAGAAATTAAACATAGCTAGCGAATCCCTTCTCATCTCGATCAATAATAGTCTGATACAAACAGCTTGTGTACTAACTTACAACAGAGATCAATTTTTGAAACAGTAAAAAGGGCTGGTCCATCAGATAATTTCCGAACATCATACTTTTTGAAAACCTGCATCAAACATGTTCTTTTTGCACATTTCAAATTGGACAAATACCGATAAAATGGACAAAAAACTCTTTGTGACGCCCACAATGACGACAGATAAGCAAGTTGTTGGTACTTAAACCAAATCCAACTTCAGAACAAATCCCTAAAGGAGCAAAATGGAATCTTAATCATAGATATGTCTGTATGGCATGGGGTTTCTTTTAAATAACAATGGAGTGAGGGTGGGTATGCTGTGGTACAGTGATCAGAAGAAATTGAGTTTTAGTAAACTGTATAGGTATGTTGTCAAAGATGATGACATGGTGTCTGTTGGTGCTTGGTTTCTGCCTTCAATGGAAGCCGTGAAGGCACAGACAGGGAATACTACTGCTAAAAGTGCCTGTCTAGCCAGGTCTGGTGGCTTAATGGACTACTGCATCCCATCTAGAAAAGTGTTTGACCTCAAGGCCACAGGCTCCAATACTGGCGGGTCCACTAAGCTGTTCATCCTTCGAGGTCGATAACTTGGTTACCAATAAGTTGGGTAACAATAAACACCTGTTATTCAGCACCAACATGCCCCGAGAGTTGAACGCACCCTTTACAAATATATGTGTTACGTTATGTCTAGTGAGATCTAGTCAATGGAAAAAATTCTCTCACATTAGTTGCTTGCAATACTTCAGGATGGTGATACAAGCCTCTTGAAGAAGCTCTCTTTGGGACTCTTGCTTCAGCCTTTGACAATGACATAGCGGCTAGGGATTTGCCATACCCAAACAATGATGCCTGGTCCTATAGCTGTATTTTCAGGTCTGTCTTTTGCTCCATCCTCATTAAGGGCCTAACTGCAATCTTGACAGATGGGATACTCCGTCACAAATGTGATGGATATCACGTCCGCCTTATTACAAGTTCCATAGGATATAATGGAATTGTAATTTGGCGGACGGGATATCCGTCACGTTTGTGACAGAGTAACCTTGTCTGCAGGATAGTAATCAGGCCCTAAGTCTGTAGCTGCACCTTAAGCCGTCACCCCCTGTCATACTCCTTTCCACTGTGCTTGTATCAAATCTATTTTATAGACTCTGTACTTCTGCCTTATGTTGCTTCTCCTTCCTTGTACAACACAGTTTAGCAGTCACGGCCGGCATGGCTCATTGGTGGGGGGACGGGCGCGGGGTCGTGAGAGAAGGGGGGTTCGCAAGGGAAGGGGGGGTCGTGAGGGGAGGGGGTTCAATAAAAAGAATAATTTAAACCTACTTTTCTGCCGGCCCGGGTCCCGCGTCTTCACTGCTTGGTCTGCTCCTGCTTTCCTGCCTCCGGCAGGAACAGCAAGCAGGCAGCCTCCCTCCCCTCCCATAAGCCAATCACAATGCTCCAGTGGAGCGTTGTGATTGGTCGGGACGCCGCCCAGGGATTGCATGTTCTCCATGGAGCTTCAACGCAGTCTGCATGGGGAAGTGCAGAGTACGCATGACTGGTTTGGGTGGCCCAAGAGGGCCGACCAAACCAGTCATGCGTACTCAGGAGTGGGCAAACCACTCCTGCCCTGCCCGGGCAGTTTGGCCCACTTGCCCGCCCGCAATGCGGAAAGAAACATAAAATGGTAATAACCAAAAGTTATTACCATTTTACGTTTTGGCTTTCTCGCACTGCGAGAACGCAATGGGGCGACGCTCCTCCACCCTGGTGGAGGAGCTGCCCCTGCAGTTTAGTACAAAAGTTTACCATCTTCTGTGATTCTGAAACATAACCGTACTTCCAGAAAGAACAACAGATCATGCCTCACTCCCCCACCCCCCAGCAAAGCATCAAGGTGCAGTCTGCAATACACTTATACACTTAAACTCTTTCTGCCTTCATGCCTTAACTTGTTTATACGGTACTGCTTGCCTTTAGAGCCATGAACAGCAGACATTTTGTCCTTAAATCTCTTATGTCTAATGTTATTTTGTTTCTGCTATTCCATAATTGAGTATTATTTTGTGGATATTTGATCTTCCTCACCCTGCTCTCATGATAAGTCCTCTATGGCAACGTAGACAGGCTGTGGTGGATGTGTGTGTATCCGTGGTTACTATCTTTCTAGAGCAAGACAAGCACGCCTCCGTAAGGATGCAAAACAGGCTTTTAGTGAAGTTTTTTAATATAAGAAAACAACAGGAAATAAATGAAAAATGACCAATCAGAAATAAAAGCGTACCTATCTTAGGAGAGTCAGTGGAACATTTCCATCGAGGGGGAGCCCTATGAGGGCTAGCCCTCGATGCTGAAAATGTGCGCATTTAGAATATACAAAAACAGAGGTTCAGAGATGAGAGCATCTTAAATACACGAGGTT
Source organism: Calotriton arnoldi (assembly GCA_963921515.1). Lineage (NCBI taxonomy): Eukaryota > Metazoa > Chordata > Amphibia > Caudata > Salamandridae > Calotriton > Calotriton arnoldi. Next base: position 4,231,885 of record CAWUFW010000375.1, read on the forward strand.
CTATTAACAATTAAACACACAAAAAAGCATTTTAAAATAATGAAGCAGTTGCCATGGATCTGGTTAAACCCCTAGACAGTGGAGCTTTCTGTTGCTATTTCACTGCCCTTATTCAGTGGCGTAACAAAACTTGAGGGGGGGGGGTCCCCTCTTCCCAGCCCACCACTTTTGCTGAGGGGGCACCCTGGAGCTCAGGGCCCCCTGCACCACAGGTGCTGCAGGGGCTTATGTTATTCCACTGCTATCCCGCAACATACATTTTGTAATTTGAAAGGGTTGGATATTAAAGCAGCATTGCCATAGAATATTCAACAAAAACAGAAGAGGACACAAAAAGGGAAATGGAGAAGAAGACACTGTCAGCAAGCAGAGAAAGGAGTCAACAGAACCATTTGCACAACAAACTTAACACGCAAAGGGAGTTAAGGTAGAGGGCCATCAGAACTAGCACGAAGTCAGTATCCATAAAACATCTACATACTCATAAATGCCATACATACTGACCCATTTGATTCCTATGTTCGCATTTCTTTAGCTCTGCGAGGGAAACGAGGCAGGTGGACCTTGTAGTCATCAAGATGCGGGGAAGGAGGAACCAAATAGGTTCATACGCGGGAAGAGACCTTTGCTGAAAGTTTGACCACAAGGTCCACCTGCTCCTTATTCTAATGGAGCTCTAAATAGGATGCTACTAAAGAAATGCGAACATAGGGACCAAATGGGGTGGTACATATGGCATGTATGAGTATGGTGAATGGAAGTTTCACAATTGAATTCACACAAATAGGATACTAACGGGATCCTTGTGAGGTCCTGACGAAAGCCAATTAGCCCGGTGAGGCATTGGTGTGATGGCTGAAACGTTGACCTAGGGATTCAGAGGCTACTAACTTCCTTAGTGCATCCCCACCTGTTTTTAACTCAGTCAAGGTGCACTTTGAAAATAAAACTAACCCTCAGGACACCCTATACTATTTTAAATCTAGGATCCCACCCAATCACCAAAGGGCTCCATGGCTACCAAGGTTGAGCCCGTCCAGCTAAACTAGGTATGTATATGAGGACTCTATGATGAAGCATGGCACTCGGAATTCCAGTGGGTGAGAGTCCTTTTAATACCATAGGCTGATCCCCTTTAGCTGGTATGGAGAGATAGGCTAAGCACAGTAGGGGTTCCCTCCTGTTGTGTTTGTATGGTTAGATGTTTGGGAAGGTGAGCGAACCCTGTATCACTTCTTACTCCCTCCTTCTTGGAATATAGTATACCAATGGTAGCATAGCCTTCAGATTACAAAACAATCAGCGTTAATCTAACACGCTATGGTGAATTAGAGTAAAGCCCTAGAACTGCATGAATATAAACATTACAAAAATCGCATTCATCACTAACCTAAGATGATTGTAACGGTAACAAAGAGGAATGCAACCACAATAACGCCTCATGACCATAAAAACAACATATGTACTACATATGCTCCCAATCCCCAATGGCATGTCACATTTCCATTTAAGAACTTACACAAAGACTAAGGGCCTGTTTTAGCCTAGGTGAAGGGGCCATCCAGCTGCCAGTGAGACAGAGCCCCTACCTCCACCACACTTGTGGTGGAAGACCTGCCAAATCAGAGCTGTATGCCACTGTGGCAGCCCCCTCCCCCCACCCCCCCCCCCCCCCATTGCCAAGGCTGCTCTTGCAGGCAAAGGCAGAAGCTGCCTTGGGTAGGGTAACACTGTCAGGGCTGGTGACTCACCTTATGACCCGCTCTTTCTGCCTCCCTCCTCAAAGACATTCCCAATTACTCTGTCCCTCCTGACTCCTCCCCAGCTTCCTTGAACCACCCCATAATTCTGTTGCTTTGGTCAATGATCTGTGTAATGTTGCATCCATTCCATTTACTCCCTGTTGGAAAAGTGTCCCTGACATGTGATACGGTTCTGTGAGAGACCACAACATTTTACATGTTGTTCTATCACAGACGATGCAGAACTTAAAAAGGTGGTGGACCAACAACTCTGATTTGTATGGTCAGTCTGCCATATCTTCCCTGGGTACCTGCACACATGCAGTTTCTGATAGTGAAGCCAGCATGCCTGTACCATCAGGAAGACGATCTTTCGCTGCACTTAAAATTAAGTGGTAGTACAAAAAGGAGGATAGAAGTACTCTTACCATCCTATTTTAAAAGAGGGCTTCATTCTCTCACTAATAGAAAGGAAGGGAGACAAAGATTTCATTAGTACAACACAATCATTACAGAAAGCTGGTGGTAAAGACAGGATAACAAATGGACTAACAGATAGCTTAGGTAAATCCTGTTTGTAAGGATTTGGGTGTATTGTATGGTATGGCTGTGTGGGATTACCATATAATACGCTCGCAAAAACTGTCTTGGGTCCAGTCAGGATCATCTGTAAAACTTTAACCTCAACCATGGCTAGCTATGGCTGCGAGCAGCAAGGCTTTAACAAAGGAACTAGTGTAAAGCATTTAACAGTACCAAACAACGACACAAGAAAGCCACACGACACAAAAGAAATCCAACACCAATTTATAAAATAGATTATATTTTTATGAATCTTTAGAGTCTAAAATTAACAAAATCCACCGGAGGGTTACGGCGATGCAGATTTTGAAAGAAAACTTAAATCTCAAGTCAACGGCAAACAAGCATTGGTAACTGTAAAGTTTGTAAACTTTTGAAAAGTTTGTAAAAGTTGAGTTCGACTACTCCGGCCAGGCTTGGATGACCAAATCCGACAGAGAGAATGTCTGGGGGGAGCCAATAAGGAGTATTTGGAAAGTTACTTGGTTACTTGGTCACCAAAACGTTTTCCAGTCCAGTTCCAAACTTTACAGCACAACTACCATAGACTTCAATGGACAGGTCCTGATGCTGCAGATGCAGGCGATAGAACATGCTCAAGGATGTTCTGATGCTGTGTGGTTGACGGGGGTGCCGTTGCGATTATTCTTCGGTCCATGGGTCAGGTGGGGCAACTTTGGCCACAGAGGTCGGAGTCCCTCAAAGTCCTCTTTAAGACAGAAGAAGGCCAGCTGAAGCTGAGCTACTTGTCTATGCGCACAGCGGTCCAAGCGATATACTTTGATAGAGGCTGGTTTCCTTCTTGGGCGACCAATCTGGACTCAAGTGATACTCCCGGGTCTGACTGTCTTTTGGCCGTTGAGGATCAGTCTCTTGGGGCGCTCAGCGGCAGTCAGTGGTGATTCTTCCGAAATGGCTACTGACTTGCAGAGTTGGACTACTTCAGCTTCGTTGGCCCTGGTACCAGCAGGCCAGCTGACAGACCCTTGGAGTCACTTCTTTGGTCTGGGGCTTGGGAACGACTTTTCTGCAAGCCAGAAGACACAAGCACAGTCCTCTCTTTGTTAGCCCAAGGTGCAGCAGGTGCAGTCTCTCTTTGCCAAGTCCAGGGGTCAACAGGGCAGTCCTTAGTTTGCCCCTTTTCCAGTTCCGGTGTGATCTGAAGTACAAGGTGCGAGGGGTGACATATTTATTCCCAGAAAGTGCCCTGGGGTGAAGATGCAGTCACTAGCCAATGGGTTACCAGGCCCTCTCCCTCTTGATGATGACTTTTCAGCTATGTGTGGCATTTAGCAATCCCAGAGTGCACTATTCTACCCACTCTCAAGGAGCTGGAACCCTTCCTCTGATGTTAGGAGCTTCGTAGACCACCATAGAGGTGTGGCTACCTGGGGGCTACACGCCCACTGGAAAACTGGTATCCCTCTCTGTTCCTGCCGCCAGGCTGTCTACCTGAATAAAGGGCAACCCTTCAAGAGCATGAACGCCATTTGCCACCAAAGGCGGCTGCGCCTTTGATTCTCGCCTTTTGGGCTAATACCCTGAGTGGCTTCCTGTGAAGGGGAGGTAACCCCTCGCCCTGAAGCAGGCTGCTATTGTCCAGGGGGCAGAAAGCTACTTGGTGGCCAGTGACAGTGTGAGGCCACTGGACAAATTGGATTCCAGCGTGACAACTTTCTAAAAAGTTTCATTTCTTAGTGACATTAAGTTTGAATTGGGCATCAAGTTGGGTTTAATGCACTGATTAATTTGATTCAAATGAAACAAATGGAGGGAGGGTGAAGCAGAGGTTCATTCAGCTTCCAAGCAATACTTATCATTCATCAAAAAGAGGGGGAGAATGAACCACAAAGGTCTCAATACCAGAGTCTCAGAGGAATATTGTTTCAGAGACCCTCAACCACACGTTCACAGTCTGTGGTGTATATAATCTCCGCTTAGTGTGGTTTGGTGGATAGTGTCATCATAGGGTCTGTCACTTGAGTGTCCCGATCTCCAAGTGACATCATAACCTCCACAAGGATGGAGACTGTCTATATGTTGACAGTGGTAAGTGGATTAAAATTACCTCCTATCCTGTAGGTAAATCTTTATTAAGGGAAAAGAATAGGATAGGGATAAGACTAAAAACCAAGTCGGCGTAAATAGGGTGAGTCACTGATCCACGACACCTAGTGGTCGGGTCGACATGTTTCGGCCATGGAACAGCCTTTGCAGGTCTATGGCCTTCGTCAGCACCAGAAATGTGGAGGCCTTACACTTTAAGGCTTTCTGGGGTTGTGTAGCTGGGTGGACTCACTCACCTGTCTTTATCAGAGAGCACACTTTGCTCGAGACGGAACGTGGTTATAGGCACAGTCTTGGCCTATAACTCAAGCAGACATTTCAATTACGTCACGGTATGGAGATGTTTTTGGACCTGAGGTTTTAGCCTTTGGCTTAGAATCATCCTTCACAGTGCTGCTGCATGTCTCTCTCCATCCGAATGTACATTCAACCGGACCACTAGGTGCCGTGGATTAGTGACTCATCCACCTTACACCGAGATTATATACACCGCAGACAGTGAATGTGTGGTTGAAGGTCTACGAGACAATATTCCTGAGACTCTGGTATTGAGACCTTAATGGTTCATTCTCCCCCTCTTTTTGCTTGATGATGATTAATTTGATATCTTACAGTACCCATCTAAGTAGTCCCATTCAGACATTAGCCAGGCTGAGTGGCCAGCCGGTAACTCTGTGTTAGCCAATAGGGCTATTAACTCTCCTACAGCAAAATGACAATTTGGAAGTGTTGCTGCCAGGACATATATATAAAATATGTGTCCTACTTAATAATATACAGCTCCCTGCCTTAGGGCTCGATAGGCCTTCCTTTTGGGAGACTTAGATATATTGTCAAGGGAAGTGGGGGCTTTGCCATTGCTTTGAATGGCAAAGTCGAACTAGCAGTGTTACCGCTGCCCTTCCAGTCTGCAGTGGCAGGCTGGGAGCCATTTTGTACTTTGTCACACACAGGTTGGCACAATAAGTGCTGCAGCCCTGGGTGCACACTCTGCCTTACATGCCCTGGTGTCGGGTAGTTCCTAGAAATCTATATAGGATCTGCGTGTTTAGACAACATAAACTAAGGGATTGGTGTCCAGACTGATTCCAGACACCCCCACAGGATATATTCGCCTGTAGACTAGCTAGCTCACAGTGCCACTATGAGCCCCTCTCACCAAGTAGCGAATAGTTTCTGGCAACTATCGAACATGACAACCCTGACCCCTCAGGGATCGTGGAAACAGTACAGTACTTTTCGTTCAGTCACTCGTGCTCACTTTGTCTCAGAGAGATACACAGAATAAACGATGGGGACGTTTTCAATAAGTATTTATTGAACCAGCGTCATTCTAGTATAAAATACGTTTTCTGCAACAACCATGAGACAGAAACAGGTATAGATGATTACAAGCACCAGTAGAGTAAATAAGAGGTAGAATTCTACCATAGTGCTAAAACAGTGAATATATGCAGGCATATAAGTACATGACAGTAATAATGCGTACTCCTACGATGCAAACCCTAACTAGATGTACCTAAGTGTACCTAGCATGTATGTAGGTGTATCACCAAGAATCCCCCTAGGAAAGAGCCAACCCCATTACCTGATGTTAGAGAGTGAAGGACCCCATCTTGATCTCGAGTTGGACACCCCACGAGGGATGTCAGACCACTGCGTGCTGGAGTGTCTGCGTGAAGAGACTTCAGCATCTCGTGTCAGCATGGAAGTATTTTCTCCTCCGGTTTGCCCAGTGAAGATGTGGTACTTATATACCTAAAAGGTACCCTCAGGGGTTCTACCTAGATGTGTCATGGTAATGTGGGCATGTCGTCCAAGGATGGCGATAGTGGTGACCCTTATACAGAGTTATTATGCAGAAAATGGTAATCCTGCTGTGAAACTGAGAATCCTCATGCATAATAAATTAGGCTAGTTTTCGGGGAAAACCACACAACATTTATTCAGCACCTAACTGGGTAAAAGGTCAGCCCCAGAACCGTTATGTAGAGCAAGGTAGGACAAATGTAGGTAAAAGGTCGTGCAACTACCTAGGCCTATATTTGGGGACATTGGGGATCATAACACCCACTCCTCATCCGACTGGACGACAAACTAATAAATGCAAAAATATGCCTGGTAAAAAGTATTAAAACGTAGCTAAAATAGGATTATAAAAACATCTAAAAAACATGGTAAAAAGGTGATGCAAAAGTTAAAAAGCTCTATAAGTCCTCTAAATAGTCAATGTACAGCTAGACCAACTGAGCATGCTCCGAAGATCGTCTGAAAGGTGCTTAATAGCCGAGAACCTATGTTCTTAAATAGGTGTACTATCCCACTCGTATCAGACATGTTAAAGATACGATGTACCATTTCCCCGAAATGGAGCGGAAAGTTAGTTTGGACTAGTGCCTGTATCTCAGCTGAAGACCTTGCAACCTGGAGATCAAAAGCCTCTCGAGATGAGGTTAAGGCCACCTCCTTCTGTAAAAGTATGGCTTTCAGTCTGCTCAGAGAATAAACCGTATACGGGAAACATTCAACGGCAGCCATAGCGGAGCATCCCTGACTGTGTGGGTCGGTGGAAACAATACTTGCATACAACATGTAACCCTGGAAATCACTGTAACCAGATAGGCGGTGCCTGGTAGCATCCCACAACAACCTTGATCATTCAACATCAAATAACTCCCATTCGAGAGCAGTTTGAACACCGGATGAATCACGGCAGCTGGAGATCCTTTTAAGTGACATGATAAGTTTGCAACTGAAGCATTACAGGCTCCGTGAAGCATAATATCCTGACAAATTAGAGACCCACTTAACGAATTCTCGCAGTCTGTACTGCTGAGAAAGACTTCAGTGTCCCCATTTCTGCATCTAAATCTGTACGGTAATTCCCAAGATTCATGGATTTATTTCCTACCCAACGCTTCATACCTGCCTACTTGGTGGTACTGTAGACAATATTGAAATTGGAATGTTGTCACTGGCAATGTTATATGTGCCATGGATTAACCATTCTGTGGAATGTGACAGCCACGGTGAAAGATAATTGGCCCACTTTTTCAATGTGCAGCATTGCATACTTTGCATCTCTTTGTGCCATTGTTGTCTGCCTTTCTGTTAGATTATAAACAGAAAACAGAGACATACTGTTGATCTATCGCCAGGGCACGTAACCAGAGTGCAATGATTGTAGTGTCCAGCTTAATAATAGAATGGATCTTAACTGCGATTGCCCATGTTGAAGAATGGACAGATCCTGTTCTATTATATCTATTGCAGAAGAACAATGTTGCCCAGTAAGTAAATCCTGGATGTTAGTGTGGTCATGCCATTGTCGACCACTGCCAAAGCCTTTTCTAGGTTAACCCTGTCAACTTAACGCAATCTCTCCGCAGCTTCTTGTTGAGAGATTTTCCATACTTCATTGTAAATAGCATATAAGAATCGTTTACGACGTGGGCGTGGCCAGGCCGAGGACCAAGATGGCCGCTCTGACCTGAAGCTTCGGAATATGCACCAACATAATTCGGTCTAAATTCTGCAAATCTTGACAATTCCAAGAGGAAGAGTGGGAGAAATCCGCCTGAACCGCTAGCGATTCTGCAGACCTGAGATCGGGTCACGAACGGCTGTGCGAGGCTCAAATGCAGCGAGCGGCAGCGATGGCCTGACGCGACCCTCGGAGGCCCGCGGCGACAGGGTCCACGGGCGAGCCTGAGGGTAGAGCGCACGCTGACAGACGGCTGCACCAAAATCGAGGCCTGCTGCAGCCTGCTTCCCAGGAACGGAGACGCACACCGGAGACCTGTGATGCGGGACTGCCATGCCCGGCTGGGGTAGTATCTGGACTACTGGGTGTCAACTGCATGCGAGGTATGAGCGAACACATGCTGTACCTTTTTTTTTTTCCGACGGCCTGAGTGACGTTTTATGCGGGACAGTGCATGACTCTCCCCCATGAGAGTGCAACTTAAAATAACGCGCCGAGTGGTGTGTGTGAACAGCGGGCGGTGAAGGTCCTCACGCCGACCCATAGCTCCACGCTGGAGATATCGACTGGAGGGTGTTTTGGCTGATGCTCTGGTGATTTCCAGGCTACATGCAGATAAATAAGATAACACGCCATTGTTTGATGAAGGAACAGCGCTGCGCCCTAATGAGACATATATAAGGGGGTGCTGCAGTGCCAAGCACATGTGTCAGTGCTGAGTACCACGTCAACAGCGACAACAAGCGGTTTAAGAACCGCGGCTGCCAGGACAGGAGCCCTTCCAGCCTCCCGGGCTTCTCTGCACCTCCAGTGGTGTTGGTGGCCTTATCTGCCGCCCCCCTCGCTTCAAATTATGGGGCGCACGGATCCTCAACACTGCCCACTGTCTTTTGATTCCACCAAAACCCCCAGACGCGGTGAGGATGAACTGCACGATGGTGGGGCGCACAACACCTGGAGGGTGGGTGTTGCAACACCGGCAGGGACTGCCGCCATCCTCGCCGAATTAAAAAATGGATTTAACGCAGTGGATGCTCGCCTTGATGGTATCACCGCCTAGCTAGAAGACATGCATGAACGCCTCGACCAGCAAGAGGCGCGCATCTCCATCGCAGAACAACGAATATCGGACGTGAAAGATGCACGCTCCACCAATACTCAACGTATTGACAAACTTGAAAAATTGCTAAAACAGATGGCGGGCTAAAGCGGAGGACTTGGAAGCGAGATTATGCAGAAACAATAAACGTATCGCTGGAATATCCGAGACCACAAACATTGGTCGTATGAGTGGCTACGTCGAGAACCTCCTCATTGCCCTCTTTGGTAGGGATGCCTTCACTGCCTCGTTCGCAATCGAGAGGGCCCATAGATCCCTTGGATCCCGGCCTGTCCCAGGAGCACTGCCTAGGCTGATCATAGCCAAGCTCTTAAATTACCAGGACTGGGACATGGTGCTTCAACTTGCCTGTGAGAAAGGCTCAATCCAATATCAGGGCATGGCACCAAAGTTTTACCCCGATTTTACCCCAATAGTACAAGATGCACACTGGAAATTCACAGAAGTGAAACGAACCCTGCGGGATACGAATGGTAAGTACTCGCTGCTCTACCCAGCAAGACTTTGTGTTTACTTTAAGGGCAAAGCACATTTTTTTGAAACAGCAGATGAAGCTGCTCAATTTAACAAGAGCCACCGCTCAGAACTCAATGCTGTAGCTGCAACAACTGGCGCGATGTCTCCCGCACGCCTTTCCTCTGAATGATGCCACACTGTTCCTGATGTGTTCCTGAAAAGAACTCTGCTCCAGATTCTGCCCTATCTACCTTGATGGTGGTGGCGGTACCCCGCCTGCTGATGACTATGCTATGATATCATTCTATTTCTTCCTCTATTAGAACCTCCTATGTGCAGATAACAGCGTTGTGGTGATGGACACCATACTGCCTTTGCTGAATAGGCCGTAACTATACTATACATACCCATGATTAGAAAAGTGCTTTTTCTTGGGTGTTGTATCCCCCCTCGGATGACTCTGTCAATGTTTTTCTTGTTTTCTATAAGGGATTCGAATGTTGGGATTCTCTGGCAGTCTTTGTTACACTGCCAGAAGTGGGAGGGGGGCAATGGGACGTTTGATGTTATATTGCTTGTTGTTTCATGCATTACTTTTCAGCTTGCTTTATTGGTTTACGCCATATTCATATTGCACACTGTACTCTCTATGAATGCTACGTTTTCTGTAAATGACAATACAGCATTGGCTTACCCCCGTCTGAACTGATTCCTGCAGCACATGCCATCATCTACCATAACCGCTATCATCCCCTCCTTAAAGTGTGTGTCCTGGAATGTGCGTGGCCTATCTAACCCCTGTAAGGGTCATCAGGTGCTGTCATACTTATCTAGACATGGTGTAAAGCTGGCCCTCCTCCAGGAGACACAATGGGCACCTGGCAGCACGCCTCAGTACGCCTCAGCTTGGGGCATGAACCGGTTCTTTGTGAGCTACAGCACGTACTCCAGAGGAGTATGTATTCTCATACATAAAGCGCTACCATTTACCACAAGGGACATAATCGTTGATCCTGAGGGTTGCTATCTGATAGTAGCGGAGACACTAGGCATCATCCCCATATTGTTAGTCAACATTTATGCGACGAACACAGACGCCCCCGAGATCTTTGCAGACAAATCAATGCACCTTACTCGTTTACAAACCTCCACTATACTCATGGGCAGGGATTTTAATCTCCCCATGAATTCAGCGCTTGATACAACTGGCCCAGGCCACACTACAAAGCCACACTCGATACGCGCACTCACTGAACTTACACAATCCCATTTTTTAGCGGATGTATGGCGACTCAAATACCCAGATACTAGGGAGTACACGTTCTATTCGGCTACACATGGTACTTGGTCTCGAAAAGACTACTGGTTCATCTCCCCTGACCTGGCCCATGCACTCACTGAAATTTCGCATTTGCCTAGAACGCTATCTGATCACTACCCTGTGCTACTCACTATGCAGATGCCAGACAATTTACCACACGTGCACCCTGGCGCTTCCCCACAAACGCCTTACGTGACGAAGTCTTCCGCACTGAAGTACGTGAGGCACTAACTGAATATTTTCAACACAATGTAGGGACAGTGCACTATTTCTCGACACTATGGGATGCTTTCAAGGCGTTTATTAAAGGCATAGCGAAACCCTCTGGAGTCCTCCGTTCCGTTCGCAGAGATCTTGACTCTGGGGCGCCCACGCGGGATCATGCTACGTACTTACGGAAAAGGGCAACGCTTATTCAGGAATTTCACGACGTGGCACTTCATGAGGTCAAGTATCTAAGTAAATATGCCAAAGCAAGAATTTATGGCGAGGGCGAAAGACCTGGGCGCACGTTAGAGAACATTCTACGTCCCCCATACCAGGCGACGATGATTCCCTCCCTCCAGCTTGATGCTGGCACTGTAATAACAGCACAGAAGGACATAACAAACGCATTTCTGCAATATTACTCAGCCTTATATTCATCCAAAGCCATTGCTAATATAGACATTATTACAGACTACCTCGAGAAATTGCTATGGTCTGGATGGAGAAGGGGCAGCAGCAGTTCCTAGCTGCGCCGATAACCTGTGAGGAGATTGCACAGGCCATTGAAGACCAGAGCGGTACACGCACGCCAGGGCTGGATGGCTTCACTGGTGCGTTTTACAAAGCATACAAAGACGAATTAACCCCGTACTTACTCGAGGGGTACACGGAAGCATTGTCGTGTGGAGTTCTACCTCCAACGATGCGTGAGGCCGTCATAACCCTTCTGTTGAAGCCCGGTAAACCACCTGAGCACTGCTCATCCTATCGTCCACTATCTCTACTGAACCACGATAACAAAATACTCGCCAAAGTGCTAGCTACCCGACTATCTCTTCTAATGAGATGTAGACGGGATCCTTAATCAAATTGAACCTGGCCTCCCGGTGGCAGCAGTACTGTTGGATGCTGAAAAAGCATTCGATTCTCTAGAATGGCCATTTTTATTTGCTACACTGAGTAAACTTGGTTGCCCTAAGGGTTTTTGTGACCTCGTCCGCTTATTATACGCTGCTCCAACAGCACGTCTTAAGGTGAATGGTATAGTCACAGACCAGTTTACCTTGCACCGAGGAACGCGGCTGGGATGCCCCCTGTCACCTATATTGTTTATAGTGGCAATGAATCCCCTTGTGCAGTGCCTACAAGAGCGTCATCTGTCGGGGGGTTACGGTTTCAGCATGGCCCGCTGTTGGCGTTGCTAAACGCTGATGATATTATACTGTTCCACAGAAACCCTGCAACCAACCTCTCGCCAGTGCTGAGGGAAGTGGTCCATTTTGGAGCACTATCTGGACTCAAGATTAATTGGTCAAAATCGGAAATATTTCCATTGACGGACAATACCTTTCAGGCACCCTTGGACTTCCCTTTCCGGTGGTGCTTGGATCCCCCTCGATATCTTGGTATATACTTACACGACAAAGTTCTGAGGTCATACGGCTGAATTATGGCCCTGCGATAGATAAACTAAACACACTGGTTGAAAAGTGGATTAAACTCCCCTTATCCATGGCTGGCAGAATTGCGCTAATAAAAATGGTGGTACTCCCCTGATTTTTATATTTGTTTCTAAATATCCCCATCGTACTCACTAACGCCTTCTTTGATAGCCTCCGCAGTACACTTACCCGGTTGATATGGGCAGGTCATCACCCCAGGATTGGTTGGTCCACCTTAATATTACCATATGTATGTAGTGGCTTTGGAGTTCCAGATTTTTACCTTTACTATCTAGTTGCGCAAGTGCACTTCTCTTACTATTGGTACCATCCGGACACGCAGCTCCAATACCTTAAGCCAGAAAGCTTGCAGATTCACCCTTACCCGTTAGATATGCTACTGCCTCTAGGACTACCCAGAAACATATCAGAAATTCAGACGATTGCAACAACATGCTGGGCGTGGAAAAAACTGCAACGGTATCTTGGTGCTGAACATCCCTACTCCCTGCACATCCCAATAGCAAATAATCCATGGTTACCTGTCACGACGGAGGCACTGACTCAAAAAACACTCCACACGTCATATACAAGTACTTGGAGACTTGTTTGAGGAGGCTAGCTTGCGGTCGGTGACATCACTCCATGAGGGTAGTGACGCCACACAGATGGACAGATTTATCTTATATAGGCTACATAGTGCACTACGCTCGGAGATCCCCATGGCCCCCCTTGAACTGCCTGACTTTTCACTGCTGACACAGGTAATCACAACTCCTGACAGCAAGCTTCTGGTATCCAGACTTTACCATGCAGCTATTTGCAAGAAACCCATCACTGACCAGGGATAGAGGGCGGCCTGAGAGAGAGACCTGGGTTTCCCCTTGCCCGATAAAATGTGGCATTCCTGTTATGAGCAAACCAAATCAGTCTCCAACAATCATCAACATAAACTATTACATTTTAAATATTTACATCGCTCATATTACACTCCACAGCTTCTATTTAAATTGGACCCCACCAAACCCCACAACTGCCTTAGATGCGCTGCAGAGCATGCAGACTATACGCATTTAGCCTGGAATTGTGTGCCCATACTGAGATGTTGGGAGGAGGTGTTCCGTATTTTATCTTTGATGATAGAGACTACTATCGAGCCTTCTCCATTAGTAGCCCTACTGGGCTACGTCCTCCCACTACCAAAGGGTGTCCGACGATACACTGCTATTGCATTATTGCTGGCTAAGCGCCAGGTGTCTCTCCACTGGGAAGCGCTCTCCTACCCCACAACCAAACAGTGGATGCAGGACCTGGTTGACTGCGATACCTCCAGTGACATATATGCCTCGCTTCAATCCCCTGCCTCCAGACCAAGAATTATCTGGCAACCTCTGAGAACATATCTGAAAACATTCCCAAGCGAGAATGGCATCCTCCACTCTGGTTCAGATAACTCTCATGATGTCAGATAGATGCCCTTGTCGCGCTGGGATTGTGCGCTTCGGGTACACGTAGAGGAGATGGTATAAATATAGACTATCTGCGCACCACATGAGTGAACGATGAGTCTGGGCTCACACTTCCACTCAATATGAGGGACACAATATAAGGCCGTATGTTGGATCATACATTAGCAGGTATGCGAATGTCAGAGATAAATTGAATAAAAATGAAAATACAGTGGCAGATATCAATTGTAAGCTAAATATGTGAAATATCAATGCATTCTTATCTTTGTGAGACTAGTTTTGTCTATTGTTGTTGAATATGTAATGTAACATGCTGTGTACTATGAACCCAATAAAAACATTTTTTTTTTAATAAAAAGAAGCGTTTACGATCTGGTTTCCGGGGACCTAGCGAAAAATCCCTTAGATCCATGTCATCTGAAAGTAAGGACAAGTGTTGTTTCACCTGGGACAGTGTTGAGGTTCTCAGCCATTCTAGGCATAACTTCCCAACACTGTAGGATGTCACCACCCCTGGATGTTCTTGTTGTACATAGCATTGGTCAGGCCTATGGATACGAAACTCTTCGGTGGTACCCCTTAATCTTGACTGACACCTATTTGTGTCGATAGGTCAAATAAGCCATCCGTTCCAACTGGGGTCTGAAGAATTGTATGAACCCTCATGTATAATGTCATCTAGCATATCCTCACTATGTTCTGTATATTTCTGCTAGCCCTCAAAGTGTGAAAGCGAGGGAATCCAAGGTGTGTTGAAGTCAATCCTGGCTAATCCAAGACAGGAAGTCTGTTGCACTGTGTTGTTCAGGAAGATAATTTGCTGTGGTATGAGGCAAGCTCAAAATAATGCCTCAGTTCCCTGAACCTGCCAATCTTTAGTCCCCTAGACAGATTTTGTGTCTATGGTGTCCCTCCAAAAGTCGAAACCTTGTAAAGACAGCTAGGAAATAAAGGAAGCAGAGTATATCTGTTTCGTATTAGTGAGCATATTTTTCTTTGCAGGTGTAGGTGCAACCTTATAATAATATGAGGTCGAGTCTGAAGTGTTAAACCCAGAAAAATAAGCAAACGTGTGCAAACGTTTGTGAATTACCTTTCGGTGGTGTTGGGCAATGTTCCCATTGATGGTAAGCAAAAACATTATGTGGGATACTTGCTTTGTGCAAGAAATGATTACCATAATGTTGGTAAGAATACACAGTGACAAAATCATATGAATCATCATACAATTCATTTTTAGAGAATGCAGCAGATTGTTCTAAATCAGACAGCATACTATTCACAGTTTCGAAGTCCCAATCATCAGAGAATGTACTGGAGGTTATGCTATCATTCAAAGAAATTTTAAATACATGTGGTATTTTCAGAAGTTCAGTGGGACCAAATACATCATATGAAACCCTATCCCATACTATTCCTTCAGGAATCGGAACAGCTGTAATGTTCACAAAGGACAGGTCTCTTTGTTCATGATGAGATGATGTATGTGGTTTCAGGACCAAGTTCACATGTTGTACTGCGGAGCATTCTGGGAGATAGTGTCCATTCAGGAGCAGAAAAAAGACAGTCACTACACCTATCCAAAGGACAAGGAACAGTAGACCAAGTGTAATCCAGAGCTGTAGCCAGGGAGAAACAAAATAAGTCTTTTTCAGCCAAAGGTAGAGTTTAAATATTCTTTTTCTTTAAGAGGAACAGAAGCTGGTGGTGACTCAAGTTCACTAGGATCCAGAGAAAAGGTGTCAAAATCTATGAAGTAGCCAGACGCTGTTCGATCTATCTTTGGTAGCTCAGCAGGTTTTGTTGAGCTGGCAAATGACTCATTGCGAGACATATTCACATAGATGCCGGTATTAGGTCGAATTGAGATCTGTGTTTCATTTGTATTTTGTTGTTGTTCAATTTCGACTGGTACAAGTTCCATTCCATTGTTGGCAACTCCGTTACTTCATAGAGCAGAATCATCAAACGTTATAAGTCTTTCTGCCTGAACTTCCTGTATGGTAGCGAGAGGAGATCGGCGGCTACCCAGGAGCCCACGTGGCCTGCTATTCAGTATCGGCCACATAGTGTGGTTTGATCAGATCAATGGAGACAAATCTCTTTTCTTTCTTTCCGGCAAGAGGCGGAAGAAGAACTGTTCTTGTTCCTTTGACAGCCAGGACAGGTACAGGCGCTCTGTAGGATGGCCCAAACTCTTTCTTGTTCACGATCTTTTCTCTGACCAGGTTCCCCATCTAAGGGACCCAGGCAGGTCTTGCCGAAACAGCTATTACTTCCCCAGTGGCGGTGCGTTTTACTTGGACGTTGCTTTGTAGTGCCCAGAATTCATTGAGTACCTGTAAAACAGCCGAACGATCATTGATGTCAAATGTTTTTTCATCTACCACTGTGCTGCCACAATCGAGGTCGGGTACCCACATTCTCGTCCCAAACAGGACCTCATATGGAGTACGGCTTCCTAGGGAACTTCTTGACATGTTATTAAGTGCCCTCTGGACTCCATATGGATGATTGACCCAACTGCCACCCGAGCCTAATATCCTTGCTGTTAAGGATTGCTTTAGTCCCGGTTTTTCCTTTCCACAATCGAATTTCCCTCTGGGTGATATGGAGAGGAGTACCGCAATCCCAAACTTCCCATCGCTTCTTTGTAAGCCGAGAGCTAAACGCAGGGCCATGGTCAGAATGTAATGTGCCAAATTGCGTATGTCCCTATGAAGACTCGCAAACCCACAGAAATCTAGAGCATGAATCCACTGCCACCAAGATGTACTTGTAAGCCCGGTCATATTGTAAGGGGCTGCAGTGGTCCAAATAGACACATGAGAGAGGTTTGTCTGATATCAGTAGTGGTGTTTGTGGCGGACGTGCTACAGTGGAACCCTTCATCTGCTGACAGATGTCGCACTTAAGGACAAAGCCCTTGGTCTGCTTGGTAAGACCAGGCCACCAATAACGTTGTGTCAGTAGTGAAACCGTTGCAGTAATACCTGCATGTGCTGAATCCAGACCCTCGTGTGCAGCTAGAATTAAACCTAATTTGCAATCCACATTTGGTACTACTCTATCCCCATTCCTGGAATTTGAGCATACAGAATATTTTGAACATCTAACTTGTAGGAGTACTTGAGTGGAAAGCCTTTTGGCAAGGCAGGGCTGTTTTTCTGCGAAGCAATGACAGCAATCATTATCTGTCCGTCTATCCTCGTGCTAGAATGAGTAATTGCAGCAACTGCAGCAGTTCGCACTGTTGCCTTGGCGGCTTCATCAGCCAATGAATTCCCTTCAGCGTGCACGCCAACATGCTGATGACTCAGCTTATGAATCACGTGAGCCCGTGGCAAGCCTTTTTTTCTACTCTGCCACTTGTTCCCAGAGTAATTTGTGCTTTATTGTGCAACCTTTTGAATCTCTAAACCCATTCTGTCCCCAGTAGTGAAGTTATTCTTTGTAAGACTGGACACAATAAAATGAATCGCACACAATTAGTGTGAGGAATTCTCGATCTGTATCTTTTAGTGCCAGTATCAGGGCTTTTAGTTCTGCCAGCTGTGCCATGCAATCTCCTAAAGACTGAGTCTGCGTATTGCAAGGGCAGAACTTACCGTCCCGCATATGTGCGTTTACAATCACACATGCGGCGCTGTATTGCTGTTTACTTCCTACGGCACACTGAGCAGAACCGTCAGTGTAAATTATGTATTCATACTGATCTAGAGGCATTATTTCTTTCGGGAGAGGATATTCATGTTTGTACTGCAGAAATGCTTGGGTCTTTAATGTAGAATCAAATTTGTATCTACATCTGTTCAGTGAGAGAATTAGCCCATTGTATCCAACTTGGATGCAGTGCTTCTGCGTTTGGAACGCTTGCTTTTGTAACGGCCTCTAAGGTCGGTACTGGAGGCACGACAATTATGCGTTTCCCCTGAGCTAGAGCCCTTTCTCTCACTACAGCAGTCTGTAGTGCTTTCAGTATTTTTTCAGTTGATGCAAAACGCATTTCAGCGTTTGGGTACAAATGTGATTTATATGCAATGGGTACAGTTTCACCTTCATTGAAGGTTAGGTAAGTGTACCAGGATTGACCTACGATTACACAGATCACCAATTTGTAGTATTCACACATGTATGTAAATGTTTGGCAGCTATCATATCAGCTTACAGGGAATGAAGAATTTTTGTATGTTTCTGTGTCCAATGTTGGACTGAGAAATCATGTCTAATTAAGTTGTAGAAAGGTTTTACTTTTTCTGCGTAATCTTAAATGTATGTTCTGTCAAAATGTAGGTATCCTAAAATGGATTGTAAGTTTTTCAGGGTCTTTGGAGGTTGGAGCAGCGCACACTTTTCTAAAAAATTAGCTGCTAGGCTTTTCCCTTCACTTGAGAGCTCATATCCTAAAAATAGGACATTGAGGTGGGATATTTTGGATTTTTAAAGTTACATTTGTAGCCCTCATAGGCGAACCCCAAAATGATGTTGTTCACCCTGGTCAAATGATCCAATAATTCATTGTCCGTCAGATAAATATCATCTACATAGGCCAATGCCTCCTCATCAAAATGTTGAAGTAACTCTGATACTCTTGCTGAGAATAACCTGGGGCTATTCTTATACCCTTGGAGCAATCTACAGAATTGACGTTGAGACCCGAGGGCCAAAAAATGCTGTCAAATATCTGCTCTCAGGCGCTATATTTTGGCATAAAAATCCATTTGAGATATCTAGTATTATTTTGTATTTTTTCCGCACAATGTTAATCATTAATGCAGCACTGTGTGCATTTTGTACTACAAATGTTTTTGTGCATGTGTTCAAATGCCTGTAGTCTAAAACTAGACGGTAAGAGTTGTCGGTTTTCATAACGGGAAACAAAGGATTATTCATGGAAGAGGTGCAATTCTCGATTACACCCTGGTATTCAAATTGATCTAAGATCTCCCTGACTTGTTTTTTCGCATCATGTTTTGTTGGGTACTGTCTCTGTGGAGTTGGAGTCGTTTTTACTGGGATTACATGGTGAGGTGACTCAGCATCCCATCCTACATGATTGCGGTATAATGCAGGAGCTAATGCTACCGCCCACTCCTGCGCGTATGAATGTTTTAGTGATTCTGGAACGAGGTCGGAGAAGGCCGGTAAAATCACTGTTTCTCCTTTTGGGCAATCCATAACGAACTCAGGTGGCATATCTTTTTCAGCCAAAAGGATGTCATATCCATACATCAGGTTCTCCCAAAAGAGACCTTTCACTTTCCTGGGTATGTCCCCCTCCATATGGAGTGTTATTTCATATAACTGATGTGGGACGCTGTAATAAATGTGTTGAACACCTCTCCGTCAAGGGCGCCAGAGAAAGAGATAAGACCATAGTGAGACCAGGATATCGTTTTATGCCTCCCTTCTTTGTTTTATTTAGGTACAGTTGGATCATGGGAAAAACAACAGCACACAAATGCAGAAGACACGAGTCTGTGACAGTCTTTTTAGCCTTTTCTTGGGAGTTAGTCAGTCAAAATAAAAACAAACAAAAAAAAGGTTTGTCTTCCGGCTTCCTCATTCTCTTTCATTCACTGCTGATTCACTCGTCACCCAGGCCTCGCTGGAGGATAGTCCTCAAAAGAAGCAAAAAGAGGAGAAGTCGTGAGTAGGTTGATTGTGGTCCCCTTAGGTGCTTTCTTGATGTGTGTTCCCTCTACTACCACACCACACCCGTGATCACTCCTCACTTTTAGTGATCTGTGTGCCCTGTGGGCTGTGACTGGCTCCTGCCCACCACCTGTAAAGCGCCATAAAATTTAGGAAAGGGACTTGCCTGCAGCCACGTTCCTCCTGGGACGTGGCAGACTGGAATGCGACAGCCTCTCTGCTCTCGGAGTCCGTGGTGTTGAAGGGGGGCGACGGAGTTTCCCCTTGCACGCTGGTCAGGTCAGGAACCTGGATTCTGCCGTCCTCGTTGGATCGTGAACCTCCTGGACTCCTCTCCCCCTCGTAGCTGGCGTTCTCGTCCTCTTCAGGTTCTTCCGGCTCGTCTCTCTCTCGCCCGTGGGTTGGCCCCGCCTTTTCTTCTAGGTGCAAGCGATATGCTGGTGCGCTCACTCCCGTACTGCCCGATCCACTGCTGGCTGCCATCTTGGATTCCCTGGAACGGCCAGCGCGGTATCACAGACGCTTACCCTTGTACCAGGTGTTTACACCGTGATATGTTCATTAAACGCTGCTGTCACCAGAAATTCCATCAGGTTCTGGCGAGCTATTGTTACTTCTGCTGCGCTGTCTAGTATCGTTGGAGCCCATTCCCCATTCAGAAGTTGAGTCCTCAGTAGCCTGGGCATTCCTTATCTTAAGGCCAGCTACTTTTGACTTTTAAATTGAGGTGTACTCTTTGGTTTATCTTCTTTTTTGATAATGTAGTCTGAAGTGCAATGTGTGTCTCTTGTCTTTGCTCACTCTTCTGATCTGTGTTCTGACCGTCTTTCCCTCTCAGAGTTTTTTGATGAACCCTGAAAGGAACGAGAGGAACGTGTATCAGTATCCTGATACCTGTCAGGTTTTTAAATGTTATCACGGTTCCTAAGGTTATACCTCCTGTCCGAGGGCTCCTGTTGAGGAGACCCACCCCGTGATTGTGATCTATTCTGTCTATTTTTTTGTTGTTTATTATCCCATTTCTTTTAGAAGAATCAGGTGCTTGCTTGGAGTTATCCTTTTAAGGATTACCCATAACTTGTGGTTTTGCAAGTCTAGCTCCCAAAGAATCTCTACCCAACGAAGCATAGGTGTACTCTATAATTTTAGGTAATTCTCGCTCCTGTTGTGCAGGAGTGAATTCCCTCAAGCGTTGGCGTATAGCCACTGCTGCTGCCTCCACTTTTATGTTTGCTAGCATAATTGTTGATACCTGTGAAAATGTTTCTATTAATTTCATCCCTAAGTTCAGGGCAGGCTCTGCCTGTACTCATTCTGTATTTGTCTTAATACCTCTGCTATCACTGCTATAGAAGGGGTGCCATGAGTCCTGGTATAGATGGCAGCAAAAACTGTTCTCCAAGTGGTACAGTCTTCTATCTGGGGAGCTATCCCCATCGGCAAGCAGAGCGTTAGTATTCTGTGTTTTTCTTGTGGGCCTGTGTGTGGAAACACTGCCTCTAGCTGTGCTATTTTCTGTGCCACCCAGAATGTCATTTCCTCACGTTTGGTGGGCATTCTTCCCATAACCGCGTTGTGTTTGTGGGGTGATTTTAGTTGCGGTCCCTTGTAGTTGACCTGCTGGAGTGACCCTTGTGTGTTGAAGTGTAAGTGTTCTCATCATGAACTGCATAAGATTTCTGTAAAGTTTTATTATTTCTTTGTTAAGTGGACGTAAGTCTGCCATTGGTAAGGTGTCAATGTCTGGATGCGGTTTGCAAGCAGCTAGGGCAGGCCAAGTCGCTCCATCTCTGCTGAGCAGACTGAGTCTCACTTTTTCTGTGGCGTGTGGGAGGGTGCCTTTAAACCAGATTATATGTTCCTGGTACGTTAACTGGACTTCTATGTCCTTGTACGGATTGTATTCTTCTGCTATCTCATCCGCTATATAAGAATGAAATGCATGTGTATGTGCATCTGCAGGTGGGAACTTGACCCAAGAATAGAACACCTCTGTCCTATATGCTTTGTGTGCCTCAATCATGAAGGTAACAGTCCCACCTAATGCTGAGACTCCAAAATCTGCTAGTTTTAAAGTAAGTGTATTTCTGACATTTTCTGAAATGTTTATTGCACCTTCCTGTTCTGCTTCCCCTGCATTCGCATTTAATGCTGGCGCAGCCTCATCTTGGACAGACATTTTTCAAGGATATTTTTTTAATATGGAAAGATAAGGTTTTGCACAATGCTGGGAACTATAATCCTTCAAGCTTGAATAGACCAACAGCCAATACATAGGATATGCCTACTCAGCTGTGGCGGATTTTCCCTTTCCCACTCCAGACGTCTCTGGATAAATGTGAATAGGGATCTCTGAGAAAAGCACGACTGAACGACTCAGATTTGACCGTTAAATTAGAGCCAAACCAACGTTGGCGGCGCCATGTGGTTTAGTTCCTATAAATCTATATAGGATCTCTGCGTTTAAACAACATAAACTAAGGGATTGGTGTCCAGACTGATTCCAGACACCCCACAGGATATGTTCGCCTGTAGACTAGCTAGCTCACAGTGCCACTATGAGCCCCTCTTACCAAGGAGCGAACAGTTTCTGGCAACTATCGAACATGACAACCCTGACCCCTCAGGGATCGTGGAAACAGTACAGTACTTCTCGCTCAGTCACTCGTGCTTACTTTGTCAGAAAGATATACAGGATAAACGGTGGGGACGTTTTCAATAAGTATTTTTTGAACCAGCGTCATTCTAGTATAAAATACGTGTGCTGCAACAATCATGAGACAGAAACAGATATAGACGATTACAAGTACCAGTAGAGTAAATAAAAGGTAGAATTCTATCATAGTGCTAAAACAGTGAATATATGCAGGCATATAAGTACATGACAGTAATAATGCGTACTCCTACGATGCAAACCCTAACTAGATGTACCTAAGTGTACCTAGCATGTATGTAGGTGTATCGCCAAGAATCCCCCTAGGAAAGAGCCAACCCCATTAACTGATGTGAGAGAGTGAAGGACCCCGTCTTGGTCTCGAGTTGGACACCCCGTGAGGGATGTCAGACCTCTACGTGCTGGAATGTCTGCAAGAAGGGACTTCAGCGTCATGTGTTAGCGTGTCAGCAAGGAAGCTTTTTCTCCTCCGGTTTGCCCAGCGAAGATGCGGTACTTATATACCCAAAAGGTACCCTCAGGGGTCCTACCTAGATGTGTCATGGCACTGTGGGCCTGTCGTCCAAGGATGACGATAGTGGTGACCCTTATACAGAGTTATTATGCAGAAGATGGTAATCCTGCTGTGATACTGAGAATACTCATGCATAATAAATTAGGCTAGTTTTCTGGGAAAACCACACAACATTTATTTAGCACCTAACTGGGTAAAAGGTCAGGGCCAGAACCTTTATGTAGAGCAAGGTAGGACAAATGTAGGTAAAAGGTTGTGCAACTACCAAGGCCTATATTGGGGTACATTGGGGATCATAACACTGGGTACCATATACTAGGGACTTATAAGTAAGCTAGTCTCTGCCAATTGGGAGTAGTCAATTCAACATGCACTTTGTAAGGCGTTAGAACACTGGCACTGAGGTCTGTTTAGAAGGCCTCATTTCACTCCCAAAGTCGAAAAACCAGCAGCATCAGTCCAAAAATGTGGGGTGAAAATACAAAAAGGAGGCATTTCCTTACTGGCATTAGGAGGAGCCATTGAAATAATATTCTTGCAATGGTGTACAATATTACATATGGGGAATCTATGGAAAACACACGAGTAAGATTCTGAAAACTCTATTATAAGATACACTCAATAGATTAGTGTAGTGCAGACATTATAGAAAGTATTGAGCTATAGAGATTACAAAATAATACTATTGAGAAACCCAAGAAGCCCTTGCATTATGGGGAAAATACAGGACACTAACTTGAAAGGACTCCAAGCACAGAATTGTCAACATCCTATAGACATAAAGCCTGCCTCTTAAGTGGACATATAAAACATGCGTCATCATGAAGTATTTGCAGATTACTGGACTCTAAGGACAGCTGGTATACCGGAATGCAAGTTGAAGGTTTTAAGTGATAAGAAGCCTGGCATGATCGAGTAAATGGCTAGGATTATAGAAGGAATATGAAAAGTGTGGTACAGGAAGCTTGAGTATATGAAAATTCCAATCAAAGGGGAGATGTTAGGACAAGAAGCCCATACAGCATTACCATACCCAGACCAGTGAAGGGCATCCATTGCCAGAAGTCTATGAAAACGTCAGCACTGCAAAAAGTGAGTCAGTGAAAGTACCAAGAAGGAACCTGTAGACAACCACACTACATCCCAATGAAAGAGTCAATGGCAAAACACTCAAAAATCATGTCCATATCTACATACACAATGCTGTTTCAAGTTGGGCTACACATTCATCGAGCGTTTCATGAAAATCCATAACCAAAAGTTGGAAATCATATACATCATAATGCGAGTGGAAAAACACACTCCCTGATTAAAGACAAAAGAGGCAGGAAAATATACTCTAAACTAACACACCTGAGGAGCAGACAGGGGGATGTGAGTATAGGGTACAAACTGAGAACCACTAGTTCAGACATAGGGCAGAACAGTCGCATCCCCATGAGCGCTGTCTCCATGTGGTCCACCTCATTACTGAGCTACACACATCAAATCAAGGCAAAAGCCACTGGGCACAAAGTGCTGTACAAAACTGTCACATAACCTGATATTACATGACACAAAACCTAGCATTACAAAACGCTTTTAGAAAGGTTTATATAGACTGGGAATTTAAAGAAACACTTTTTTAAAGAGTACTTGTGGAAAGAATAACATGACTGAGTTTTTAAAGAAAGAGGAAGTTCGAAGAGAGCAGAAAGAAAATTCTGCATCTGATAGTACTGATCTGGTGATTTGGGAAAGGCAGATAACTCAGGGAACTCCCATTGATTTTGCTGCCCTGGCATAGCGGCTTTCCCCATACATTTTCTGGCTAGGTCTGTTCAAGGTTCTTTTTAACACACCAATCAACACATCAGACTAAAGTCATTATCTCACTATGTATTTTAACTGCTTGTGTTTTTTTTTTTTTGTGAAACACCATTCATCAGCATTGTATGTGCATCACGTATGCAGTGACATTATTTTTCCAACTATTCCCTGTCATGGGCGAAGTCAATAATACATTTCTTTCTCTCCTTGAAATGTTATCCAAAATGAATGTTACTGTTCATCTTAACTAAATGCACGAATCTCATCTTCAGCACTATTTGGCCTTTCTTGCCTTCTGATTTTAGGCCCTTGAAACTTTAGTTCCGAACACTAGCCACAGCAAGCGCTTATGTTTTAATTTCACTGCAAGCTATATGGCCTTAAAAATTGTGGAGGCGTCAATTGAAACAATAGCTTGCATGTAAGAGCCAACTTTTATTGATATATGCAGCAATGAGGGCGTTTCCTCTACTTTCCACCACACAGTTAGGGTTGCCACCTTTCTTAGAAAAAAATACCAGCTATTATTTGTTTACTTTTCGGACTTCTGGAACAGCCAAGAGCTGGTAAGTGGGAAATAAATAATATATTTAAAATTACCACGATTATTTTTTAACACTGCAGTTATCAGTTTGTTCTAATAATCATTCCAATTCCAATTATTTATTTAGTTTTGGAACTCCTACGGAGGTCCACAAAAACACACCAACAATTAAAAGGGCAAACTTTACATACAATACAAAATTCCGAAATTATATAGACAAGTCTAAATGACAGGTTTAAAGTGATTGTGTGTTTCACCTTTAATGTTTATCTTTAAGAAGGGATAAACATACTGGATTTCACCGATTTTCCCAATATTTTTACCGACTTCGACTCTAAAAACACAAGTCAGCTCGGTGAATAACCGGCCAGGTGGCACTTCAACATTCTTACTTAAATTCTCGCGCCTGCTGTTTCCTTATTCTCTAAAAAGCTAGGCTTCTTGCAGTCACTGCAGCTGCTCTCTGACTGCGCCTTTAACCGCGCGAGTTGCTACGCGCTCCCTGATGAACAAGGTTCTTGGCACTAAAATGCACTGTCAGGCGGGGGATTAATATGGCGGGTCAAGAATGCTCTGCTCTTGTGCCAACCAATCTCGTGTCACGGAACGTTCAACGCCAATGAATCTCTGGTTCTATAACCAGATTTCCTAAATTAAATGCGCGCAGAATAAACCTTTTATATCAGTGGCGTAACTGAGAAAATTATATAAACTACCCCCACCCTATTCCTGGCTCTTTAATCTCCCCGTCGAGAGCTGCAATCTCCGCTGCCTGGCTCTGAGCCGGTTCCTTTGTGAAAAAGTAATTGTTTATTGCTGGATTTTACAGCGATTCTAATTTCCGTCCCTGTCAATTATACAGTGAACTGCACTCCGCCAATACCGTTTTGCTCCAATTAGGCTGCACCGTGCTCTCAGACTGAGTGATTCTCAGCACGCGACGCGATCCCTGTCAAGGGACAGAGACAAGCAGCCGCGCGCACCTTCTGCCGCGTGCAGCGTGCGCACGGGGGAGGATCAGGCGGACTCCGGGAAAGATCCAATGGCGCCAAATACCGAAGAACTCTTAAGAATAGAAACTATTCAGCACATTTTTCAACAGTCTATTTGCGGTTGGGTAAAAAACAGAAAGAGATATTTGAAGAAAATGTATTATAAAATCCGAAACTGCTGGGAAAACACGCTCCCCGTCATTCTTTGTACTCTGCCAAGAATATACATGGCAAAATTTTAGAAAAAAAATAAAAAATCAGGGGAATGTATTTCACCCATTGACATATTAAAGTAGAGGCAATTTCAGACAGGAGACAGCTAAAACAAAGCCATTTTGGGCTTCAAAAAAATCATAAGTCTCCCACTTGAATCAGGTCTGTTGGCATGTATGCAAGAGAATCTCCTGGAACGTTTTTCTATTTCTACCAATGTGTCCTTCTTGATGAAGATTCTCTAGGCACACTCCTCCATCTTTACTCCTCTCTCTATTATGACGGGATATGATTTATTTTAATTACTCATACAAGACCTGCAGCAAAATAGGTGTTAAGTTGTATTACGTTGAACAGACAGAGTCAAGCATTAAATGGGCATGGAGCAAGGATTAACAAAGAAGAAGCACATGAATAGAACAAAGAGCAGTGTCCAACATCCAATTTGCATACCTGACAACCTCTTGACTAAAAATGCAGATGAACGGAGGCATTTAATTGGGTAATCGGAATAAATTAAAAAAAAAAAGACGGTCATGCCCGCAAAATGTGGGTGAATTCACAGGTATGGAATTGGGCCCGGATTAATCAATGCTATCACTATCGAGGAACTGTCTAAAGAGAAGGGCCCTAAAGTGTTTTTTAGGTCGAGCCTAGCAGCGCGCATGCGCTGCTCTGCGAGGCTTCTTGTGTTTACTCTGTGTGGGTCTGACTCCTCCCACACATTGGATTGGCTTTTGCGTGTGTCTTTCAATGATGAAAGCACGCAAATGGCTAAAGGCTGGTCCATGTCCCACCTCTTTTGTAATGTTCACTCCCACAGCGTTTTGCCTGCGGGAGCGAGCAGCGGCGCTCAGGGTGGCAGCTGCATTCCTCGTGGGTCAGGTTACTATCTACACACAACGCGCCGTGCTTTCTCTTTCGCTTGCAATCTGGTCTTTTACTGCCAGCGCCTACGTAGTTTTATCTTTCTTTTTGACATTGCTCCGATACTTTTCACTTCCGATTTTCTTTCTTTAGTTTTCAATATATGTTTTATTGGAGTGTGTGTGTGTGTGTACTTTTCTTTTTTTGACTTTTAATTATTTGTAATACTTTTCCTATTGTTTTTCACTCCTGGGTTCCATTTCCAACACGCGTTCTAAATCAGCAATACAGCAGAAATGACTTTTCTGTGCCAATAACAGCCCTTCGAACGTTTGGCGTTGATGGGAAAGGCTAAGGATTTATTTTCACAATCACACATGCGCTTAAATTTGTGCACGCAATGACAACAATTTCCTTCATATTTATGATCATTATGTTTCATTTTTTTACTATTAGTCCTCTGTATATAGACGTCGTACATCCTAACATTAAAATGTTATGGAAGAGGTAAAATTGATGTTTTATGCAGGGACAGATTAAGTGATTTGCCCAGAATCACCGAATGTTGAGCCGGCATCGGGACTCGAACATGGTTCCCTTGCTCCAAAGTCGCCAGATCTGTTTGTAATGCTACACATAACAAAAGCTTTATTTCTTAGAAAACATACACTGTGAGTGCCTTCTTTGCACTCTGGATTATGTTCATTAAGGTCGTTGCCCCTTTACTTCACAGTAACGATTTACTTCATTTCGTTTTTCAACATACTTTTCTTTAAGTGCTTGTACGAACCTTTGGTGTCGCTTGGGAAAATATAAGTATTTATCGTCTCATTCGCTTAAATTTGTGCATGCAATGATAAATGCCTTCAAGTTCGTGTTTTTTATGCTTTTTTTATCAGTAGCCCCCTTTATGTACAAGGCATTCATGCTTACAATTAAATGTTATGTGAGAGGTCAAATCGATGTTTTAGGCACGAACATGGTTCCCCATCTCCAAAGTGGGCAGCTCCACCCGTAACGATACACATAACAGTGCTGAGTACGGCACTGCAATTTGCATATAAAATTACTGTTAAGAAAGGACAGTGCCTTTTTTCTTCCAACATTTCACTGAGAATGCTTGAAAGAAGACTCACACATACGTTTTTGGTACTTAAACTGCTATGGTTCCTTTCATGTCCTGGTGGGTGCCTCTGTGTTTAAAACATCTGCTTTACACCCTTAAAACAGCAAGCTATTAGCCCCCTTTATGTACAAGGCATTCATGCTTACAATTAAATGTTATGTGAGAGGTCAAATCGATGTTTTAGGCACGAACATGGTTCCCCATCTCCAAAGTGGGCAGCTCCACCCGTAACGATACACATAACAGTGCTGAGTATGGCACTGCAATTTCCATATTAAATTACTGTTAAGAAAGGACATTGCCTTTTTTCTTCCAACATTTCGCTGAGAATGCTTGAAAGAAGACTCACACATACGTTTTTGGTACTTAAACTGCTATGGTTCCTTTCATGTCCTGGTGGGCGCCTCTGTGTTTAAAACATCTGCTTTACACCCTTAAAACAGCAAGCTGTTAAAAACAAGCATTTGCAATGCAATAGGTCTCGCATTTGCTAGAGATTAAGCTATTGGCATTGTAAATGACAATGCCTTTTATTTATCTGTTTTGAAAACCAACACATAAATAAAAGGCATTGTCATTTACAATGCCAATAGCTCAAACTCTCGCAAATGCGAGACCTATTGCATTGCAAATGCTTGTTTCTTAAGTGATGGGGCAGGGAGTGGGGGCGGTGAGTTTTCTTAACGCAGAACTGATTTCTACAAAACGCACCATACACAGTTTTATTGCTCAGTGCCGAGAGATGGCTACTGCACAACCCTTAATTAGGACATATTTGTAGAATGTCCCTCTTCATCCTCAGTCATCACACTCAGAAACTCCCCTGCACATCACCCACGTGCATCACTGGATCAGGCGACTGTGCTAATAAAGGCAGAGTGTTGCTCTTGTGCGGACACTCCTGTTACCACCCATAACTTGTGTCTGCATCTCCCTTTCAGGCACTACTCCCATCTTAATAAAAGTAGGTGTGCGTACAGGTGCAGCTTCAGTCTCCTGTTGGTAGGGGAGGATTGTTGCCAGATGGTATGTCCCACAAGAGATTTGAACACATTGACACGCATATGGGTATATCTGGGCACCTCTTGAACATCAGCAAGACAGTCATAACCTGGCCAGACATTTCCACTGTTCCATCTCCAAAATCACTGGAGAGGAGAAGCTCTGGAAGAAAAGGTTATGGTTGGAGGCCCGTAACCTGTCCCATCACTACTGACCTGTCCTCAATGTCTGCTGCTGCCCGCTTTTTTACTTCTTGCATCCTCGCATCACTGTACCAGCTCACGGGTGAAGACTGAAACTGCCCGACTCCTGCCCCAGAAAAGGAGGACCATACCTCTACATGAGGACAGCTCTCTTCCTGGGATGGTAGAGTACGACTTAACCTGAGGGATGGTGGTTATGCAGGGCCGGCTTTAGAGCTGTTGGCGCCCGGTGCGACAATAATTTTTGGCGCCCACCCCCATGGCCATCTCCTTGGATACTCTCAGGACCATCAGGCAAAAGTGCCTCTCATCTCTCCATAGCCTCTCTCTCACATACATTTCATTTGTTTTAAAGCACTGGTAAAGGCTGACTTTACAAATAAGAATGCATATCTACCCAAACAAACACTTTTCAGCAACATTAGGAGTAGATAATGAAAGACTGTGGAAAAAAACAATGTCCTGACCTACTTTATGCAGTTTGCATGCAGCTCTTTGATGACAGTTTGTAACCGTCACTGTTCTACATCAGGGTTGTATCTTATGAACTGCGATAACAAAAGGATCTCTGTGACAAAAGCAGTAATCCAGTCAGATATCCACATAAAATACAGATCTGTGATATGCACGGTATACGTTCGGTGCAGCAGGCATATTAACACTCTGTGCTACTTTATGGCAAGTCAAAACTAGACAAAACTCTGATCTCTCTCAATCAATCAATCAATCAGGGGTTTGTTAAAGCGCGACTACTCACCCGTAAGGGTCTCAAGGCGCTAGGGGTGGGGGGGGGGGGTGCAGGTTCCATTCCATCAAGGACGGGGTCTGTCGAAGAGCCAGGTTTTGAGGTTTCTTGCGAAGATGGGGAGCGATGTTGTCTGTCTGAGGTGGAGCGGAAGGACGTTCCATGCTTTGGCCGCGAGGAAGGAGAAGGAGCCGCCTCCCGATCTGGTCTTTCTGGTGCGGGGGACCACGGCGTAGGAGAGCTGGGCTGATCGTAGGGTCCTTTGGGGTGCGTGGAATTTGAGTCGGCTGTTCAGGTATGCTGGTCCGGTGCAGTGGAGGGCCTTGTGTGCGTGGGTGAGCATCTTGAAGGTGATTCTCGCCTCGACGGGGAGCCAGTGGAGTGTGCGCAGGTGCAGGGAGATGTGGCAGTGTTTTGGCAGGTTGAGGACCAGTCTTGCGGCGGCGTTCTGGATGTTCTGTAGCTTGCGGGTGAGGTTTTTGTTTATTCCGGCGTAGAGTGCGTTGCCATAGTCGAGTCTGCTGGTGACCAGGGCGTGAGTGACGGTCTTTCGGTGTTCGAGGGGGATCCATTTGAAGGTCATACGAAGGAGGCGGAGGGTGTGGAAGCAGGAAGATGAGACGGAGTTGATCTGGCGGTCCATTTTGAGCTCTCTCACAGGAACATTATCACCAGAGTTATATTGACATTTGTGATGCTGCCTGAAAACTAGACGCACAAAGATCTCTACTCAAGGTGTTTTTAAATCATAAGTTATTGCTAAACACAGCACCCCCCCTGAGGTCACTGCCCCCTCTGCAGGTGAGCGCCCAGGGCTGCCGCACCAGTCGCACTGCCCTAAAGCCGGGCCTGTGGTTATGTGTTCCCCTACACTTCAGAAATGCAAAGTAACGAGGATGGCACCATGATTCACTGCACCAGTGAACAGAAATAGTAGTCATCCTTGAGTTGATAATCAAACTAAAAGAAGAGAAACTGGAAGGTAAATTTGTAGTCCATAGATATAAATTCTCTTCTTTCTTTCTAAAGTTTTCATCTTTGGGCTTTCAGGGACAATTTACAGGTAGGACAATACGAATACAAAGGAACTGCTCAAAAGCAACATATTCTGAAGTACAGGCTGGTGGTTTTACTAAAGAAAAAATGAGGGCCATGCATTACTCAGATAATGTCTTGCCCCATGAAGCATGCAAAACATAACAACAGAGATGCATTATTGCAGTGGTTCTTAACCTGTTATTTGCAGACCTCGAGGGCTATGCAACGCCTACTCAGGGGTTCTGCGACAGTTTAGAAAATTAAATATTAGCAGACTAATAAAGTTTATATACATACAATCAAAGTTGTAAAACACTCTGTAAAGGTGAAGACATTTTGAATTATAAGCTAAAAATTAAGTTGGTATCCTTATATTAATTCCTGGGAGTAACACGTACTGCAAATTGAATCTGGTATGGACGACTGGTGGCCTCAACTGAAGTATTAGTATGCAACAAAAAAAGGGAGCATGGTTTAGGGAAAAAAAAGATAGAGATACGCTAGAATCTAGCATATTGCTCTGTCTTTTAGAAATAAAACTTCATTTAAAATGCTATAACCTTAGAATTAAAATCAAAATTTTGATTTTCACATTTTTTGTGCCTTGTAAGACAATGCCTCTTTTTGCATGATCATCCGCAACATATTGGGCTGATGCTGTTTGTTTGTCTACTCTGAGAGTGCACTGAGGCCTGCTGACCAGACCTCAGTGCCAGCGCTCTGATCCTTAAAAGCATATGTGTGATTTGCTTATACCCAACTGGCCTAACTTTACTTACTTATAAGTCCCTAGTATATGGTACCAGAGGTAACAAGGCCCTGTAAGTTTAAGTGTTCCACCAAGGCTGCAACACTTATTGTGCCACCTTGGATGTGACAGCGTGAAAACATGTCTCCAAGCTTGCCACTGCAGAGTGACAGAGCAATTATAAACTGCTAACTCGAATTTGACATTCAAACTAATGGTGAAGCCCCAAACTCCCTTTTAATATATATGTGTCACCCCTACAGTAGACCTGTCAAGTCAAAAGGCATGGTGCTGTATATTAAAAAGCAGGACATGTATTTTTATGTCCTAACAGTAAAAATCCCAAATTGTCGTTATACTGCAGAAACACTAGTGGCCCGATTGGTGAGTGCAGGGTTACATGCCGATAAGTCAGCTGGGCTTACTTCTGAATGGGACTAGCAAAGTTGGTACTTCAAGGTATCAAAATACTCGCTACATTAAACCCGACTTGATCCCCAAGTCGAATTTAATGTAACATTTTAAGAACTGCATCTTTTAGAAAGTTGCCACTCTGTTGCCCAAGGTTTCTAGTGGCCATTCGCGGATACTGGCCACAAGACGGACTTCAACCCTCCTGGGGAGAAGTGTGAATGCCTTCCTGGAGCTACTGACATGGGCTGTCCCAGGCCTGCATCGAGTCGCCTCTCCTGCCCACATTCCTGCTCATGAAGGCCCTGCTGAGGTGGTACTTGGTACCCCAGAATTCACCCTGCCAATAGGAGGGGCCTGATTGCTGACGCTTCATAAGCGTCCACGGACTCCTGCAGCGCAGGATGCATGCAGGTATGCCTGGGCAAAGCCCGGGCCAAGGGCGGGCACATCTGCACCTGTCCACGGCCGTATGAGGCTGGGCTGGGGCACCCCCCTTTCATCTCGGCCCACTGTGGAACTTTGGCAGTAAGAATTGTTTAAAAAACAGGATAAACTGTTGTTAAGTTGTTGCCAAAAAACAAAGCGTAACTATCACTGTGTTCTGCCCTCATTGTATTCTTGCAAAATCACCAGTGACTATGAGCAAAAGGAAAATGCAAGGCTC
Organism: Calotriton arnoldi; assembly: GCA_963921515.1. Taxonomy (NCBI): domain Eukaryota; kingdom Metazoa; phylum Chordata; class Amphibia; order Caudata; family Salamandridae; genus Calotriton; species Calotriton arnoldi. The sequence goes on from CAWUFW010000375.1 coordinate 4,264,983, forward strand.
TGGGGCATCGAAGGTTACCTTAGCAGTATCAATTAATACACCCCCATCACAAACTTCTTGTCAACAGTAATGGGTGCTCTAAATTCCAAAATAGGCATGTGGAGAAAAGAATAAACGATGCAAGGCGGAGCTCTTTGACCCTGCTTACTCCGCAAGATCCATCGGCCCAAACAGATCGTCATGGTAAGATGCTCCCGACCGCAGACTCATTGTTTGTGGGTGGGGAAATGGGAGTTCCGCCTTGTGCAAGATTGGAGCATATTGCGACACCTAGTACGGGCATTAGCAACAGCAACCCTGTGGTCCGTGGCGAAACAGATGGCATTGTGGAGGTCACGGTCCCCTCTGTAAATTCATCCCCCGTTACCACTGACCCTCTATCGCATTCTGATTCACCTCTGCTAAAAAAGAGCAGGGGCAACAAGCAGCCACCATCAAAGTCACTGGTAAAGAGGAAGCTTCGACATCAATCTCTGAGTCCCGATAGGTCCAGTGATTCTCAATCAAACAACAGGCCCCAAGGTGAAATAATGGACCAACTGGGTGCTTTGGTTAAATCCTATAACAATTACTTATTCCTTTGACTGGAGGCACTAGTATGCGCTTTAAAAGAAGATCTAATGGCAAAGATTGAGCAAGGGTTGAATAACATTGCAGCCTCCTACGGGAATACATCACGTAAATAGGGAATCCACACACAATGAACAATTCTTCCTGGGTAATCCACACACAACGAACAATTCTTCAGGCCCTGCTCTCTCCCCAATAAATGTACTTGTGACCCCATCCTCCCAACCCACTGATACTACGGAGAAGCCAACTGAGAAGGGCAACAAGTGTCCTGCACCAGAAGCCCCTAATAACTATTACAAAGGGCCACAGCTAAATTCAGTTCCACCTAGAACCTCAGAAAGCTACCCATCACAGTCACACTTACATCTCCCCCTGATGCAACATGGTATGTCATAATTTTGGACCGTGTCTCTATTTTGCAGAGGGGGTAGAAAGAATCAGAGGAGGACCTGAGGCATATATTCTTGCACTGGTTCAGCTCTAATGTTGGGCCTAAGGCGGGCCTTTTCAAAGAAATTGTAACAGTAAGAAGAGTGACGGGGTGTTGGTTATCGCCAATTTCATCAAAAAGTGAACTTTAGATCCCCAAGGACGGTGAGGAATCTTCTATCCGTACTAAGTCATCTTGAAGACTCACCTTGCTGAGTAAGAGCATTACCACTGGGTTATTTCTATACACCTTCGCTGCTTATGCATGAAGGAGCATTTGCCATCCATAAGACCTCTGCCAACTTGGTGGTCACTCCCTCCCTCCATGACTTCCACTTAATAATCGCTTTGCCGTCTTAAATAACTTGGAATGCAACGATTGACTGTCACCGATTTATGTGCAAGCAGCTCCTCGTTTAAATCATACATTATCAAATTCTGACATTTACTCAGGGGGAACCTTGGCCCCCACAGAGTTCCTTGGGAACCTAAAGGCTTTAGAACCATGTGGTAGCGTTGTTCCATCGGCATGTAATTTAGAGGCACTCTTCACCATGCTGTTTTTGGAACATCGCAGGAATATGTACAAAACTTGGGAATGAGGACTGGGTTGGCTTTGAACTGATATGCTTTCGGATGACCTGGTCTCTAAAAGATTTTTTACATTAATGGGTGTCGCTCTTATTGCACTTCAGCAATTTCTGCATCTTCAGGGAGGGTGATGGGTGGCTTGGCTGTCCTGATTTCCATTAAATGCACTAAGGCGAAAGCCAAGCCCCGAAGCTCCTTCCCTTGGTACCAATTGCTATTGCTCTCTGGACTGGGCACTGTGGACATTCTTTTTGTAAATTTTTCCATAACATATTCGATAAGCATAATACACAAGTTGCTGACAGGTTAAATGAGGAGATTATAAAGGCAAATGCTTCTAGCTACCCATTATGTATCCTATAGGTAGGGGATTTTAATTGTTCAGTTTGTTATTTTAGCGACTCATGGGTATATGGTGTGGAAAGCAAGGCACGTCAGCCATGAACTCATTTTAAACACTCCTATTATGGGGATGCTATAAATAATATTGTTACTTTAAATGATTTGACTTTCTTGTCCAACTGTATAAAAGATGCTTCCTCTCACTACTCTACCTTTTTGGGAGGGGCTAAGTCAAGCACAATTGATTTTATGCTAATCACTAGTAATTATAGTAGTCTGGTCATTGACTTCAGGAAATCCCCGAATTGTGCTAGTGATCATAATCTCCTAGCAGCCCACTTAAACATAAAATTTGGGCCAGGGGATTTGAAACTCCCAGTTCTTCCTATCGAGCACAATTCGAACAAACGCCTAACGTTAAAATGGGAATGGGTTAACCCGCAGGCCATCGAAGTGAAAATCATGAGGGAAAATATTGATCTTATCAATAGATGCTTGACAATTGAGGGCACACCTGTTGATCTAGTCAGGGACTTTGAGTCATTATGCTTAGCTATATTATCAGGGCTAACAGTTACACAAACACCCTACTTCCACTGCCCCTTCTCCTGGTGGTTTGATAGTGCATGCACAAAAGCCCATAAAGAGCTAAAGATAGCCCTTCATGCTGTCCCACAAAATAAGGACACAGTTCTCCCAGCACGGAAAAACTATAGAGCCGCAATTGATTTCAGAAAGGATGAGCTCAGAAATTAAGCTTGGTCTGATTTATTGGCATCCGGTCGCTTGAGAGACACAAAGAAATTTTGGGATGTTGTCAATCGCCCACTGTTTTTAGAAGGTCCCTCAACTAAAATTGACTCCCTGATCTCAGGGACTGTATGGGCCTCACATTTAAAAAAATCTTTTTATTGAAGAAATAAACATAAAACAACAAAAAACAAAAACGGTGCAGATCCAAGACGTGGAAAAGTTACTGTGGAAAGCAGAAATTGTGTTCAAGGCGAAACAATACATTGGATCAAAGTCAAGTCAATTATATCATCAGCCCATGCAACATAAGAGACTTATGGTGTTTCATTCTCTACAGTATCAGAAAACGTATCATTAAATGGGGTACAGAAAAAACCTCTACTCTCGTTCCAGGGGCCCCATATTTTAGTCCATTTACTAGGGCATCCCCTACTTTCATACACCGCCCTCTCCGCTTGCATACACCAATCCATATCTGATTCCCAATAGGTGTGTCGCAATTCAACCCCACCCCTCCATGTTCTGGCAATATTACGTTTTGCTACAATGCAACCTAATGTGACCCAGATCCGTTCAAACCTTGTTAAGTCCGTAGCCTCCCAAATATTTAATAGGCAAAGACGTGGAGAGGCTTCAATCGTTTTATGACATATTTGAGACATGGCTGGTACAACACGTCCCCAATATATCTGAAGGCTGGGGCATTCCCACCATTGATGTAAAAAATGTCCCGTTTGCCCACAGCCCCGGGCCAGACCGTGGAGGCTAAAAGGCCCATCCTAACAAGTGCCGAACTGGTGTAATATGCTCTGTGGAATAATTTGAGCTGTATAAGCTTGAAGCGGGAACGGATAGCCAGCTCCCGGGGTGAAGCCAAAACCGCCCTCCAGTCCTCTTCGTCAAACTCTCCCACCTCGTCAGTCCATTTTGCACGTATTTTACCCAGGGAATCAGGCAAGTTATTCTGAATTTTGCGATACGTTAATGAAACCGCTTTTTCTGGGAGATAATCATCCAATAGCCTATCTTCTAATGGGGAGGAGGCTGGCAGATCAGAGCCTTTGGGTAGTGCTTTATGTAGAGCACTTCGTACCTGGAGGTATCGGAAAGCTTCCCCCGCCTGAAGTTGATATTGAATTTGTAAGTCACCAAACGTTAATGTTAATGTTAATAAGGCTTGTAAAGCGCACTGCTACCCTAAGGTGTCCTGGCGCTAGGAGTTGCCAACTTGGTTGCTGGATGAGGGATGGATTCAAGGGAAAATCCAGGTTTTCAGCCCCCTTCTAAAGGAAAGGAGCTCGGTAGCACTTCTGAGGTGGAGGGGAAGGCTGTTCCATGCTTTTGCGGCACAGCTGAAAAAACTCCTCCCCCCCCCAACTGGCTGTTTTTGCCCGTGGAATTTTTATAAGTTTTTCCTCGGCAGAGCGCAATGCTCTGCCGGTAACGTACCATTGAAGGTGTTGTCTCATATAGGCCGGGCCAGAACCTGTAAGAGCTTTAAAGACCGTGCAGAGGGCCTTAAAATCCACCCGTTGTTTCACCGGGAGCCAGTGAAGCTTCCCAAGTCCCTTCTTGACCGAGACAAACCTTGGAATGCCCAAGAGAAGCCTGGCTGCTGCATTCTGCACGACCTGTAATCGGCTAAGATGTCCTTTTTGGATGTTAAGATAAAGGCCGTTGCAATAATCCAGGCGAGAAAAAATAAGAGCAGTGATTACTGTCCTGAGGCTGTCTTCGGGCAATAGGAATTTGATTTTCCTCAGTATCCTCAGAAGATGGAAGCAAGAGGAAACGACTCAGCTGATCTGATCCCCGAAAGATAGTTTGGCGTCAATGATCACCCCCAGGTTCTTCACCTTGACGGTGGGGACTGGTTGCGGACCCAGGATTGCAGGCCACCAATCGGGTGACCAAAGGTTCGAGGAATTACCGAAGATGATCACCTCAGTTTTCCCAGCGTTCAACTTAAGACAGTTTGCTGTCATCCAGCTTGCGATGGCCTGCATACAATTGTGGCAATCGCGCCCTGTCTTAACCTCTTTGCCCTTCTGGATTGACAGCACAATTTGTGTGTCATCAGCATAGGAGGTCAGCTGGAGCCCAAATGATCGAATAAGGACTGCCAGCGGGGATACATACACGTTAAATAGTGTAGGGCTAAGTGCCGATCCTTGTGGGACCCCACAGGGCAGAGAAAAAGGTTTTGATCGATCCTTGCCCAAGTCCACTGTTTGGATTCTGTCGGTAAGAAAAGATTTTAAAAGGGCATGGGCATTGCCGGAAACCCCCCTTTCGGCTAACCGGTCCAACAGCACTTCGTGGTGGACCGTGTCGAAGGCCGCCGACAGATCCAACATAATCAAAATTGCAGCTCCTCCCTGATCTAATGCCTCTCTGATTTCTTCTGTTGATTTAATCAGAGCCAGCTCGGTGCTGTGATCAGCACGAAAGCCGAATTGTGTTGGATCTAGCAGGCCATTAGTTTTGAGAAAGGAGCTTAGTTGGGAATTCATTTCCTTTTCAATCAACTTGGCCGGCAGGGGGAGGCGAGAGATGGGTCTGTAGTTGCTTGGCTCATTCGAGTCCAGATTAGCTTTCTTCAGGAGAGGGAGAATTGAGGCTTTTTTCCACGCCTTGGGAAATCGACCTGACTTAAAGATGGTGTTAAAAACCGGGGCAAGGGCCGCCCCAATGGTGTTTGGGACAAGTTTGGCCACTGAGGCTGGGCATGGATCTAGAGGAGAGCCAGATTGGATTCCCGACAGGAGCTTTATGACATCCGGGGCCTCCACTATGGCGAAGCTATCTAGGATCGGGATTCTCTTGACGTCCTTTGCCGGGCCCCACGCTTCCATCTTGGAGCCCTCCTTTTGTAGAATCCTGAAAGACGAAAAAATGATATCCACTTTTTCCCTGAAAAAGGATGCTAAGGTTTCGCAGATTTCAGGGACATTCCGTGGTTTAGCACTGGTGGGAGTTGTGAGTTTTGAAATGGTTTTAAAAAGTTCCTTTGTGGAGGATTTACCGGGATAACCCCCCCCTTTATCCATAGGTCACCCACTTTCGAAAGGCCAATTAAGTTCCATTTGTCAAAACCTGGGTGTTGTGAGAGCATACCTAGTTGACAGGAGTCAAGCAGCGGGGTGGCCTGGGTAATTTTGCCTTTCCAACCTAACGCTGCAGTTGCCATATGCCATATCGAAACCGTGGTGGAGGTCGGGGTGTATTTAGGTGTATATTTTTTCCCGCCATAAAGTACCCTAAGGTAATTACCCGGAGACATGTTGTGTCTATCCATTCTATAGGCCGGGTCAGTGATGGGACGGTGCACCCAGCGATTAAGGACCACCAATTGTGAAGCCCAGTAGTAATAGTTAATGGCCGGTAGAGCAATTCCACCATTGTACCAACTCTTGGTGAGTTTGTCTAGGGCAATTCGGGGTGTACCATTGTTCCATAGAAGGGAGCGTACCTCTGAGTCAATAGACAGAAAATATTGAGGTGGGACCAAAAAAGGTGTATTTTGCAAGGCATAAAGGAAGCGGGGTAGGGCCATCATTTTATAAAGAGCGGCTCTCCCCAGGAGTGTGAGAGGTAATGATTTCCAGTGCTGCACATCAGCACGGAAACGATGGAGAGGCGGAACGAGGTTTTGTTGGTGGAAGACCCGGTGTCCCTAGTGATATATATGCCAAGATACCGAAAGCCGCCTGTGACTATCCGGGCCTGACAACCCACGGGGAGGATCTGGCACTCACCACTCAGAACATAGACCAGGGATTTGTCCCAATTGATCGTGTACCAGGAGTATTTTTGGAAGATGGCGAAAATATGGCATACTCTATGAATCGAAAACCGGGGCCGGGCCAAATAAAGTAAAATGTCGTCGGCGTAGAGGGAGATTTTATCCGACCAGTCCACTGACCAGTTGAGTCCACGAATCAGGGGGTCACCTCTAATCCATATGGCCACAGGTTCAAGGGCCAGGGCGAAGAGAAGAGAAGAGGCAATAGTGGACAGCCCTGTCTCGTGCCCTTACCCAGATCGAAGATTGCCGATCGACCGCCATTTACCGTAATTCGGGCCAGGGGGCGTGAGTAAAGAAGGCGTATCCAGGATAAAAACCGTCCACCGAATCCATATCTCTCCAACACAGCAAACAGGAAAGGCCACTCAATCATATCAAAGGCCATCTTTGCATCTAGGGACATGATCACCGAGTCCTCCTGGATAGTGGAGGCCCGGTCCAACACTCCGAACAGGCGACGAAGATTAAGTGCGATGTTTCTAGCCGGCATAAAGCCAGATTGATCCGGATGAATTAATTTATGGAGACAAGGGGAGAGACGAAGGGCCAGAATTTTGGTCAGTATCTCCTCTGGGTCCAGTAAGGAGATTGGTCTGTACGAGGAGCAGCGATCCAGGGGATTGCCCTTTTTATGTATGACAACTATATTAGCTAATCTCTGTGTTTCGGGCAGAGTACCCCGGGACACACTTTTGTCATACATACGTACTAAAAAGGGTGCGATAACAGGGGCAGTAGTTTTATAGCGCTCAATAGGGAGGCCACTCGGGCCCATAGCCTTCCCGGATTGTAACGCACCAATTGCTTTAGATACCTCTTCCGAAGTCAAATCAGCGTCAAGGTCTGACGCCTCTTGTGGATCCAATTGTGGCAAAGGCAACATGGAGAGCAATTCCGCTGCCGCGTCTTGGGTGGATGTGGACGAGGGAGCATAAACGATTTTAAAGTAGCTGGCAAATGCTTCCGCAATTCCGACTTTATCGTGGTGGCAGGCACCCTGCAGGTCCAAAATCTCCGCTACCCACCTATTGGCCAACTCCCTCTTATCTAGCCATGCTAACAACTTGTTAGCTTTATCACCGATATCATATATTCGATGCTGGGTGGCACGATACTGACTTCTGGTGGCATCCTCTGCTATATCCCGATATTCTTTTTGGCCAATATATGTGAGGTGTCCGAGGATGCGGATGTAATCATGTCAGCTTCTAAAGTTGCCACTTCCCTCTCTATATCCTCAAGCTGTTTACACTTCTCTTTCCTGTGCCCTGCCACTGCTGCCACTCCGCAACCTCGAATCACAGTCTTGTAAGCCTCCCACACTATTACGTCAGAGTCTACCGCCCATCATTTTCAGTAAAGTAATTTTGGGTAGCCTCAAGTAATTTAGCGTGCACCGCCGGTACGCGAAGGTACCATGGATTAAGCACCATTTCGCGGCTAGTGGGGGACGATATACCACCATAATGGGTCACGATAGGAGAGTGGTCGGATATACCCCTAGGGAGAAAAGTAATCGCACCAAACTTGGGAAGTTGGGTTGCCTTGCAGAAGAGATAGTCAATGCGAGACATACTCCCATGTACCCCAGAATGAAAAGTGTATTGTCTAGTCGTAGGATTACATATACGCCATATATCGATCAGTCCCATGGCTTCTAAAAATTCCGTCAAAAGTTTACCAGGTGACTCCCCCGGTTTGGACGGTAGACGATCAAGGTCGCCGTTAAGAGCAGCGTTACAGTCTCCCCCCACCAGCATGTCAACCTCGGGTAAGCTAAGCAGATGTGAACCGAAATCAGTCAGGGTGGAGGAGTGGAGCTTGGGGGGCACATAGACAGAGGTTACATTTAAGGACCTTCCCTCCCATTGCCCGGATATTGTGACGAATCTACCCAGAGGGTCTCCTGTAACTTTATGTATCTGAAGTGGGAGGGAGGTGCGCACCAGAATGCCCACCCCTCTGGACCCTCAAGTATAGCCCGCGTGAGCAGTCAGTTTATAGCCCCATCTATTAAGTGCACAATAGGAGTTGCCCTGTATATGTGTATCCTGGAGCAGAACTAAGTCGGGGGACTGTCGTTTTAAATATTGCAGCTCTATGCCCCTCTTGATGCGGTACCCCAACCCGTTTACATTCCACGAGAGTAGTCTAAGGCGACCCCTTGATGGAACAGAATTACAATCTACACTCATTAAAACCTGTAATTCAGAGGCCCCCCTCCCCCTGCGAACGAGGGGACACTATAATACAATCTGCCCCAACACAGAGAACACCATAATAAAAAGAAAGCACAATCGATCATGGGAAAATACAAAAACACCATATTGACGACCCACATAATGCTGTAAAGGAGACTGCCCAATAGGCTGCACCAAAGAAAAAACAATATACTAAAAACAAACACAAAAACTGCAAAACCCCCCAATAACAACCATGGACCCCCCCCCCCCACCCTGCCTCCCTGCAACGTGGACTTAAAACTGCCCACCCCCCAATTTGCAGAGCGCCTGTAAACCCCATTGAACTAATCTATGGAGGGAGGGGCCTCACATTTTTGACGCATCTTTAACCCTTTTAACAAGCCGATTGACCTAGAGGAAAAGGGACACTGACATGATTAAAGATATGGAACAGGCCTCCCAGTTCAGTAAATCCATCTCAGTAAAGGAGGTGGAGGTAGCTATTATCCAGGGTATAAGTAGGAAAGTGCCTGGACCAGACAGAGTCGCTCTTGATCTTTTTAAAAATAACCCCACCATATGGGTACCAATGCTTACTAACATTGTTGTCGGCCCCCTGCTCGCGTGCTGGAAAGAGGTAACCGTGGTCCCAATCTTTAAAAAAGGTAACAGAAACGACCCGGTATGCTACAGGCCAATTTCTTTAATCGATGCAATGGCCAAGGTCCTGGGTAGGGTGCTCTTAGCACAATTGGAAGGGTGGGCCTGTGAAAACAATATACTTTCGAAGACCTAATACTCAGACAAGGAATGGGGACGATTGAACAATGCCTCAATCTTTCGCTAATTGTTAAGTATGCCAAATCCATGTAGAGCTCATTACACCTGGCCTTCATGGACTTGTTGAGTGCTTTTGACAGTGTTGATCGTGAAAAATTATGGAACATGATGGGAGACATGCGGGTGGAGGAAGCTCTGATCATTCTCCTCCGGAGACAACACTTTACACCACAGTTAAAATACGATATGGCCCCAACGGCAACAGCACACATTCAAAATAGTTTCAACCCAGGATGTTCGCCAGGGATGTATCCTGGCCCCTTTCCTATTACTTGTCTACTCAAATGGGCTGGAGGCATACTTGCTGCAAAAGAAACTAGATTACGCGACCATTTCATTTTCACGCTCCTGTATGCCGAGGACGCTGTCCTTCTAGCAAGGACAACCATTAGTCTGCAGAAAGCCCTCAATGACTTTGTGGAGTTTATATTGTCTTTGGACCTGAAAGTAAACTATAAGAAATCTTATATAATGGTCAGCGACCCAAAAATAAAAAAATAAAAAACTTTTTATATGCAAGGCAATCTTGTCTATAGAGTACAAAGCTTTTGCTACTTGGGAATCCTTTTTAACACTCAATTAATGTGGGACCCTCTTTTACTTTTAAGGGCACAACAAACAAATAGATCAGCTGAAGCACTTTCCTGTTTCGCAGCCAAACTGGGCCAGAAGCCTGTCGGAGAAATGATTACCCTTTACAAAGCAAAATGTCTTTCAATTGCTAGGGCTGGAGTCTGGGGCTACAGTAACTGCTCTAAACTCCAGGTAGCTGAGAACAGTTTCCTTAGAAGGCTCCTGTTGGTCCCCCAATGCACCTGAATCTCCTTTTGTCATTCCGAAGTGGGTTTGAAATATATATATTGTATAGGTCTGGCCCCTCAGTTATTATAGGTTAAAATCTGGTTGTCACCCGAATTAGAATTCTTGAAATCGATCCTCCTCGACTGCCTCACCCTGTGTAATGCTGAAAAAATCCCCTGGCTCGAATATGTTAAACACACCCTTGGCAAACTGGGCCTTATTGAGTTTTTGGATGACCCAGCCCAAATTCCGCTTCAAGCTAAAGATCAAAATTAAGGCAGCATACTCAGAAAGGGCGTTGTCTAACCTTCGGAGACCACCCACTCAGCAATATTCAGTGAGCATTTTTAATGATATTTAATTTAGCCAAAAGATGCAAGTTTACTTGTTTTTTATCCTACATCCACAGTATAGGTTCAATCTGACTAGGTTTCACCTGGGCACCGTACACCTTTTGCAGTAGCGGCTGCTGTGCGGTAGTTGTGGCGAGGCGGGGGTTGGGGGGGAACGACGGACGACGGGGAGAGGGAGGGGAAACGATAACAAGCATAAAAAAATATAATAAAATAAACTTACCTTCCACCTGCTGCCCAACGCTCTTCTCTGTGTCCTCTCCTCGCTGCAGTACAGGCTCCCAGCCTCCCTTGTGGCCAATCCTGACGCTGCTTTCATGTTAGAAAGCAGCGTCAGGATTGGCCTGAGAGCTGATAATTTGCACTCCCAGGGAGACTGGGAGCCTGTGCTTTGCAAGTTTCTAACCCAGCCACGCAGCTGGGTTGGAGACAGCTCAGTGCGCATGTGTGTTTGGCCGGCCTGAGACGGCCGGCCAAACACATATGCGCACTGACAGCAGTGCTGCTCACTGCTCCCTCTCCTGAATGACTGATGGCCCCACCCCCAGGACGCAGCACGCACAAGTGGAAAAATAAAATGATAATAACTTGTTTTGTTATAGTTTTATTGTTCAACTTTTGAGGGTGGTGGGAGGGCGACGCTCCTCCGCCATAGCAGAGGAGCCGCCACTGACCTTTTGGTGGATTTTCCAACTCAAGGTGGATGGACGGGAAAGCTCTCACTATGCCCTTGTGATAATACCGCTAAGCAATCTACATTGCACTTTTTACTTTTCTGCAAACTTTATAAAACCCTAAGAACAACTTTTCTGCTCCCAATCTTGAGAATACATCGCCCTAGCTCACATTGAGAAGGGTTAGATTACATTTGTTTGACTCCCCCGAAACCTGTTACTATTTTCTTAATTTTATAAGAGAGGCACCTTTAATAAGAAAGCGTTATGCTAATTTTTTGTGAGCACTAAGATGAGAGGCACTGTCGGCTAGAACAAGATATGTTTGAATCGTAGTCCATGAGATGATGTTGAAAATTGTTGATCTATTGATCAATGTATTTCTTTTTTTTCTCTATGCACAATGAATGAAACTTGTATTTTATTGTGTGCATTTATGATTTTCACAAATCGAATAAAGCTTTTATGATGATGACTCCCAGGAGTAGGAACAACAGAGGCCTGCCGTTGGAAGATGTGTAACCTCTCCCTGGCAGGAAGCCAAAGAGAGTGTGAGCCCAAAAGGCAAGCTTCAAAGGGGAAGTCGCCTTCGAAGGGCAAATGGTGGACACACACAAAAGGGGCTGCTCTTTTGTTGAGTTAGAAGGGTTGGCGTCGTGGATAGAGAAGGGAGACCAGTTGCCAAACAGTTTTTTATGTGGGTGTGTAGCCCTCAGGTAGGCACACCTTTAGCATGGGCTACAAAGATCCACACACCAAGAGAGGGCTCTGCCATCTTGGGAGTGGTCAGAAAAGTGCATTTTAGGAAAGCTATATGCAACACATTGCAGGAAGTTATCATATCAGGTGGGGAGGGTCCTAGTAGTCCTCTGGCTAATAACCACTCCATCCTCTAAGGGCACTTTTTGGGCATAAATATGGCACCCCTGGCACCCAGACCTTAGATCACATCAGGAATGGAGAGTGGACCGAAGGACTGCCATGCTGGTCCCTGGCAATGGCAAGAGAGGCTGCACCAACTGCTGGACTGCACCTGCTGATCCTTGGGCGACTGTGCCTGTGGTGCCTGGCTCATGGAAAAGTCCCTCCTACACCCAGGCAGAAGATGCAAACATCAGGATTCAGTTGGCTGACTTCCTGTTTCAACAAAAGGGCCACAAAAGCTGAAGAAGCCTGTTCTGGCCAGTCTGTAGCCACAATCGCTTCATCTCCCCCTACTGCCAACGTGCGGCTCATATGACCAAGTCCAGATGCTCAAATGTTGCACCCGAGTCTGCTGGACCTGGGAGAGTCATTGGAGTGCAGTTTGGTCACAATTGAAACTGCTGGTTTTGCTGTGACTGGAGATCAGTGGCAACTGGACTTCTGCTCGATCAAAGTGGACTTTGAAAGACATCGAACCCTGTCGCTAAAGTTGCCCCACCTGGACAATGGACCAAGAAGTAACCCCAAAAAGACCCCTGTCAACTGCACAGCATCCTCAGCATCTTACATCGTCTTCAAAACCCTGTACCCCTCGCATCAAGGCCACTCCATTAAAGTCTATTTACACTTAGAGCCTGGAACTGGACATGAGACTACTTTGGTGACAAGGTGACTGTCCTACAACTCCTGTCTGGCCCCCTGGACCTTCCCCCTGCCGGAGTAGGTCACCCAAAGTGGGCCAGAGGAGCAGAAAACAATTCTTTAAAATCTTTTTCTACATTTCAAACTTTGCCATTACCAATGCTTGTTGGAGTTTTGTAGTGATCTTCCATTTACTTAAAAATCTATATCTCCAGAACCCTCTGATCGATTCAGTTTATTTTGGTGTCTAATAATTTCTAAAAATAAGATCTATTTTTATAAAGTGGTGTTGGATTTCTTTTGTTGTGTGAGACTTTCTTAGTTTGTGATTTTAGTACTTCTAAATGCTTTACACTTGTTCCTTTGTTTACACCTGACTGTTCGAAGCAACAGCAACCCAGAGTTGAGCTAAGGTTTAACAAACAAGCGTGACTGGACCCAAGTCAGTATCGCGAGGGTATTACCTAGTGAGGTGCAAAACCACACCATATAATACACCACTTTCCTCATATGACAAATAAAATATTTGATAATTTTTGTCTTTGTTTAATTTATACATATTTCTGTATTTTTGTGTATTATTTTGAAGTTCAAATTGTAGAAACTTCTCAGGCAGAGGTCGCAGACTTCCAGTAGGGATTCACTGGGCATCCACAGAATTCGAAAGGTTATGAAACACCGTCTTACTGGATAGTTACTAGAAGCTGAAACAGGACAAGATCACACGTGTGACCACTGATATCACCATGAGCAACACAATAAAAAAGTATTATTCAGTGAACCATTATTTGCCTTGAGGATGGCAAAAAATATGATGGACTACCTGGTTCACATTAGACCTCCATAGAAGGCTCCACAGCATGTTCAGGGTACCCTGTGTGGCCTCCCCTGGTTATAAGAGCATTACTCTTGCGAAGGCTGTTCCAAATCCAAAAACAGAGGTTTACCCAACCCTTGGGAATAACTCAGATTTACAAAGTGGAATTCTGGGGCTATCACTTGATAATTTGGCCATAAGAGAGTTACACTATATAGGGATGACAACATGGAAAGTCATGCCCTGTAACAACTTAATTGGTTGTGCACTACGGTGAAAAGGGGATACCCCCCCAATGACATTGGACAGACAATGCTAAGAAAGATCACAATTTTAAAATACATACCTATGGCATAGGAGGTCCTACATTCCCTGCCTAGCCAAGCTATTTGGTTGAACGATGATACTGATCAGAATGTTTAAATAAGATCCCGTACTCTGTTATACAGAATAGTGAATACATAGTTATTGAATATAATCCCTACAATCATGATCATAAAAACAACTTTACATGTGATCTGGCTTAAAAGAAACAAAAACTAAGAAAGGCTGTAACTCAAAAGAGAGCACATACAACAAAAATAGATGTCTCAACAATTACAGCTAAAATCACTTGATAAGCTACACACCAAGATAACAATATTAAAACCAGCACAGTGTAGCGATATGAGTAATTAGTTTGATACATTAAGTCAACTCCTGGTTATATTCTCATCGGTAGAAATAATTTTCTCACGGCTGAATTAACTTGATAAAATATGCAATAATAAATTTGTAAACCAGCACGGCTGAATTAACTTGATAAAATATGCAATAATACATTTGTAAACCAGCACAAATTATATAAATATTGGGGTTAGTTTCATCTATGTAATCAACTGCTTATTATATTTTATAGATTAATTTCAGTAGCCTGGCGCAGCTGCACAAAATCTGCATGACATTGCCATTAAAGTAATACTGGATAGCATGTTGGGGCAAGTAAATGCCTAGCCAGCAAAGAGATGGATGAAGATACTGTCTTCTTTCTTTAGGAAACATGGAACAACAACACATAACGTCAATCAAAGCCTCTGTATTGTAATTACAGAATCTGCATCCCCTTCTGTAATGGTTGCTTCCACACCTGGCAGAATTCTCTAAAATTGAAGAGTCCTGGGCATGCACTATGTACTTGAATTTTGATTTCCAATGAGATGGTACCTAAAAATATGGCAACTTGTATGAATGTAACACAAGCTTCTCATTTCATTTTGCTTTAAAGATATTGTCGGTTTCAAAGTATCTGAGCTTGCAGGTTTAATGACAGCTGGCACATAAAATGACTGTAAGGGATAACTGTGCCCCAGACCTACCACATACTTAAAACATCAAGGGCATTAGAGAGAGCCTGCTGCTAATAATTGTTAGAAGTAAGTGACAAAATCTGAAATTTATCCCCAAGGAAGGCTTTAAGGGTACCCTGAGCCGCATAGCTAATCAATAGCTGGCAATTGGGGCTAGATTGTTCCCATTGGAGCAGGGTCAAGACTGATTTGCATATGGGTGGGTCCAAACTGAGATGGCACGGTGTGCAAAATAACAATGGACTTAGATGTGGTCCGAGTACTTATCAGTGGCTGGGATTAATTCAAGCATCCATCCGTCACTTTTTGTATATCCCACTATGGTGGAGTGAGACTAGATTTTTCTGTATTGAGGGATAACCCTATCTTGTGCATACTGTTGAGGACTCAGGGCCTGATTTAGAGTTTGGTTAATGGATTAATGTCCATCAGGACGATGGAGTACTTTACTCCATTGTCCAAAGGACATTCTATCCACCAACTTTAGAAATGTCCGCTGGCTTCACGGACATCTCCCAACATTGCAAGGAAAGAATGTCAGGGCAGGTACCGTGAGGCATAGCGGCTGCCAGTGAAACTTTTACAAAGTTTTTTGTTTTTCAAAAACAAACTCAATGTGAGAGTTTGTGAAAACAAAAAACTGATGACACCTACATCCTGGGAGTTTCTACCAGGGTGTGGGAGTCATTATTGATTTTTTCCTGTCTCTCACCACCAGGTTTTTTCTGGTGGTGACGGACAGGGGATTAAAAAATGGTATTACACTTTCCACCCTAAATAGGGCAAACGGAGTATTGTCTTTCCTCTGACGACCCCTTACTACATTGGGACGTTGGAATGAGTATTCTGCCAATGAAGCCAACGGGGGCTCATCGACAAAATACTTATGGCCTGCCACCTCTAAATGAAGCATGGAGACCGAGGCTGTGTGTCAGAGTACCCTGCCTGCCAAACTCTAAACCAGGCCCTTAGTTTGAAGCACATATTGATGATACTTTCATCAGTCAATTATCCAAATATAGGTGTATTTGGATGTATGAATGCCTTAGGCTATGACTGGAATCATACATCTTATGAAAATGTGTGAATCTGAATTGTGGTAGAATGAAAATACTTGGACATGATAATGTTGTCCTATACTAAAAAACATAGTCACAGACAATGGGCTGGGAGAATAAAATCGTAAAAGTATGTATCCTGTTGACATACAGGAGAGAGGTTTTAACCGGACTGAAGAGGGTGAATTTCCTCCTGGATAACTGTCCTGAATGTTTGCATCTTACATTACTTGATCAGTTTGCTTAGATTGCATGATTTGTTTCTTCATGACAGTGTACCCTGAATATGAACCTCCGTTCTGCTGTCGAGTGGATACTTTTTATAGCGCCTTTTAGTAGATTGGATAGAACCTCTTATCCAGTGCTTCTAGATGTTTGTGGTTTCTCTCCTTTTTTTACAATATGATGTGTTCTTCGAGTAAATTCTGTTCCTTGGAGATATTTTGAAGTAATTGCCACACAAATAATAACAGCAGAGAGGGGCTGAAACTTAAAAAATCTAATATCTGTTTATCTGAACTAAGCATTTACACATGTTCAAATGAATTACCATTCTGCTTATTTGTGGTGTGGCAAAGGTAGAGCAAATAATGGTGGATGAGCCATATCATCCTACTTTGGTTTTATGCATTGGGGTCGGTGCTAGCAAACGTTTGTGCTTTTGTAGACCTTGATGAAATGTTATTTTTTGCCTCGAAGTGGCACTATAACAGTAGCCAAAAACTGCAAATTGAGAGTTATATCTCTCAGTGCAAGGGTGCCTTTGGAGAATTAGAAGGGGTATCTTCTTAATGGCAAATACACTAAGCATAACGCTATCTCCATAGCAACCTTAATATACTGAAGAGTGTTATCAACCTATTTCTCTTGTCTGTGGAATGGCATGCCAATTATGACAGGTTGCATCCCAAGATGAAATGAACTGCTGCACAAACATCCCTATAAGAAATAACTCTGCTCTGCTAAACTTGCAACAGTGTTTATCGTTTGCCCTAGAACATATAAGTACCTCCCTTTCATATGCAGAGGGGCAATGCAAAGTGCAGCCAGATTTCTCAAGTGCCACTGAGCTGCAGCTCAGATAACAGAGTCTAGTCTTGTTTCTGTTAGAAGGCAAGATGCTACTGTTTCTGGTGCCCACATATATTTTTCTTCAGCCATGCATGGTGGAAGAGAACAAGGATGGGTTTTTTCCTCTTGACCTTTGTCTCATAAGTGATTTAAAATGAGAATGGCTCTGACTGATCATATAGGCATTAACCTAAAGTCTTACAGAAAATCATCTTTCTGTGAAGATACCTGACACATCAAATTAGGCTCCTGCACTGCCCTTTTCATAAGAGAATGGCCTCTGCTTTAGCCATCAGCCAAAAAATATGCTATGAGAGCTCAGAAGGTTGCCTAAAAAATATCCTCCTTCGCCTTCTGAAAGTTGCCTACTCTCGTGGTCTTTCTGTGCTCATCCAGTCAGTGGTGCATGGAGTTATCACCAGAAAATGTTGACCACAACCAGAGTTTCTGAGTACAACCCCCTCACTTATTTTGTGTCAGATGAGGGTATAAATGTATACTAGCACCATGACTAACAAATACCCCGTGAGACTAATGGAGTGGGCTAAGGACTCATGGAATTCCCGTTACTATGCCCAGACACCAGGCACCCAGAACCAGACACTACCAGCATGGAGCTCCCTACCATGGTAGAATGAATTCTTCAGTTTCTTGAGTGGTGGGTTATTGGGCAGCAAAGAGGCATGTGGGTTCCACAGGAGGTACGCCATACACATTTTTGAAATTGGACTTTGACAGGAAACCTTACTGCAAGCTACAGAAACATTCACTGCAATATGAAATTGATACATTTGCTTTAGCTTTGCATGGAAGCATTGTGTAACAGAAGCCTCAAAGTAAACTTCTTGTAGCGCTTAGTGCTCAAACACTATTGGTGTTTCCCCGGCAGGTCGTTGAAAATTTTGTTTTTCATTGTTATCCTAGCTGTGTAGTGTGTGTAGAATATTTTCAAATGTGTATTAAAATAATTCTCATTTATAGAGTAAAGCACTGACAGAAACATTTATCTTATTGGCTGGTTTTACTGTGTAAACAGTAGTCTGTTATATTCTCTATAGCCTTGGTGATGCTGTATCTTGGCAACGGAGGCTTCCACTTCCAGAATCCGGATTGTGGCGTTCTGTGAAGTGGAAGCTTGGAGTCAGTTGCTGGGGTGAGCAGAAAGGCCAGGGGTCCTTTCCTTGCAGCTTAATAAACCACGTTATTTAAGCTACTGTGTCCATGTATGCTTCAAAAGCGGCGAAGAGGATAAGATGCACAGAAGGAGATGAGAGAACATACATATGAGGCGTGAAGGGTGCTAAAGTGGAACTGTGTGACCCCTGGATTAAAGAAACCTGAAGTACTAACACCCCTTAAATATTTAAGAGAACTCTACGTGGTGTGGATCAGCCAGCAGACCTTAGAGGATTTTTTTTTTTTTTTAACTGTGCAACCTATTGGGAAGATATCGTGGGTGATCTGCATAGGTTTGTTCTGCTGCGTGTGTCCTACATGGATTAAGAAAAAAACGGATGTTATTGGAGGCACTGATTGGGCCTCAGTGAGGACTGTGGTTGAAGGCAAGTGGGGGCAATGTTATCTTGGCATCCATCATTTGGAGGAAAGTATTGTAGACCTCAGTTGCCATTGCGGGACAGTGTTGTTATTTGCATATAGGAGTGCAGGCTTATCGGCATTGTTGTGATTTGAAGAATCACGCCCCGGCACGGGAACCGGCATGGATGCACGTTCGATGCGTGTGGCTGATGATGAGCCTTGCTAAGGAGGACGTCATTTGAAAAGACTCACTGTGACGCATTAGCGGCTGGGGATTGGCTAGATGCTTTAGCAGTCAGTGACCTGTGGCTGGCAGTGACTGGCCGGCTGCATTGAAACGTCAAGGTGGCTGCGGCGGAGAGGTGATTGCGTGTGTAGCTGGTTGCAAAGTAAAACCTTCGCACGTGAGCTTGCTGCGGAGGTAAACAGTGTGCGGCCTGCCGAAGGTGGATAGCTGCATGGACGCGTACACCCCCCAGAGGAGTTGCTGATGCACACAGCTGAGAGCTGTGTATGCGTGTGTCCAGCAGTGTGTCACGTTTGACAATGTCTGCACCGCTGATGCACACAGCTTGAGAGCATGACACCACACACAGCAGAAAACAGTCAGTGCATGTCAATTAGCACGTCAAGTTTAGCGATATTAGCGTCGCTGATGCGCACAGCTTGAAGGCACCATACAGCGTTTGTTTAATAGGCACCATACTGAACCAAGTAACGGGCATATCACTTATGTGCTCAGCTGAAGTGCGATTTCAGTCTGTACAGATGAGCACACTTCTCAATGGCATTCTTGTGTGCAGATGAACTCCTAGCTAAGTTTGAGTGTGTATATGCTAGAAGGTTGCTGCTCAAATAGCTTGGGGAAGTAAAGTGAGTGTACTGCGTAATATTGTGTACCATTTTGTGCTCTGTACAAATTTCTGAGTGGGTGCACATGCTTTCATATTATTGAATCACCTGCGGCTTTAGTGGATTATAGCATTGCAATCTATACCTCCTCCTCCCTCGTTTTTGCAAGACCCTGGTGAACCGCGCATGGCTTGGGAGGATTGGAAGGAGGCTTTTGAAACGTATCTTGAAGCTATAGGTGGTGATGTATATATACAGTAAAGAGAAAACGTGCGATTGATTCTGAAGCACAGTTTAGGTATTGAAGGGAAGGAAAGCTGTAAAAACCTTGACGATGTCTGGGACAGGTATTGGGGGAGGTGATGAAGGATCTGACAATGATGAAGAAGATGAACATGAGTGTGCAATGAAAGCATTAGAGGAGAACTTTGGAAAAAATCCAGTGCGGTGGTCGAAACACATAAGTTCTTTTCACGTGCTCAGAAACAGAATTAATCTATTGATCAATATGTAGCTCTTCTGAGACGTTTAGCAATTTCGTGCAAATGTAAAGATCTGAGAGCCGAGATAATTAGAGATCAATTTATTAATAAATTGCATAACATGAGGATCCAAGAGAAGTTGCTGGGTCCAAAAGATCCAACATTGGATGCAACTATTGATGTGGCCAAGCACATGGAAAACACGTTACGTCAAAGAATTGGGAGGTGGTGGATCCGAGGAGAAGGATTCAGAGTCGGTGAATGAAGTTAAGGTTATGAAGAAGGTATGGAAAAGAACTGATGAAAATGACAAAGGAAGGGTAAAAAGAAATGGATGATACGGGAAAGAGAAAAACATGTTTTTGGTGTGGGAGCCTCAAGCACACAATGGATGTGAGTAATTGACCAGCTGCTAATAGGAGGTGCTACAAGTGCTGAAAATTAGGGCATTTCGCACAAGTGTGTAAAATGTCCAATATGGGGAAGACCAAAAAGGTAGTGAATTTAGTGGACAAACATGAATCTATTGAGCTGAGTGCCAGTGGGGAGGATGATATAGAAGTATAGTAGTGTGTGATGAGGAACCCCAAGTGGTATGCGCACAATCGTTGGAAAAGAAGAGCGTGTACCATCCACCTAAATGTACTGTACTGTATGGGTGGTAAAATGGTGCAGCAATGGGCTGATTCGTGCTCACCATTCATGTTGATTGACAACTTGGTGTGGAAAGATCTGGAAATGGGTGAATTGATGCCCACAGATGTGGAACCTGAAGAGTATTGTGGGGGTAAGCTGCCTATTTTAGGTTATTTCAAGACTTGTTTGGAGTTTCAGGGAAGCAAGGCTGATGGGAAAATATATGTGGTTGAAAAAAGAAGGTCTCTTCTAGGTTGGAAGGAGCAAGGTTCACTAGGTATTGTCTTAAACCCGAACCATCCCAATCAAGTGTTATCTATGGAACCTCAAGAAGTGAATAAATGGGCCACATAATTTCTGGAGTTATTCAGGGATAAGTTAGGATGTCTCAAGAAATTCGAACATCGCATTGTGCTCAAAGAAGGAGTGGAGCCTAAAGTACATAAGGTGCGAAATGTTCCGTTGGCTTTAAAAGAGTCATTGAAGGAGGAATTGCAAAGGCAATGCAAGGAGGCGTAATTGAGTCTATCGAAGCCTTGGAATGGTTAAGTCCCATAGTTATTTCTAAGAAACCCAATGGAAAAATATGCATGTGTTTGGACTTGAGAGATTTGAATGGATGTATCTGGATTGATCGTCACCCCCTCCCTCACATAAGTGAGATTTTAGCGAGTATGAGAAGTGGAAGGTATTTTACTACTCTGTACTTACCCAGCGCCTATCATCAGGTGCGTCTTCATAGGGATTCCCGACATGGGACATTGTTCATCACACCAGAGGGGGCTTTTCAATTTCTTCGCTTGCCCTTCGGACTGGCTTCGGCATCAGCTGTGTTTCAGAGGGTGATGCAAAGAGTGTTGAACGGTATGTCAAACACGCTAGTGTTTCCAAGATGATGTGTTGGTGTGGGGAGAGAATAAACAAATGCAAGATGATGTGCTAGTGGAAGTATTGAAGTATTGTACTGACTGTAAGCCATTGGTGGAGTTGTTTTCCACTGCAGGAGCTGGTAAGGCCACTCCTCGGTTGCCAAAATGGTTATACCGTCTACAAGAGTATCTTTTTACAGTGAAATATGTGCCGGGAATTAAGAACATTAATGCTGACTGCATGCCGAGATTACCTGTGGATATCACAGGGGTCATCGTCAAGGATAAAGGGATGGTGGCTAAAATATCAGATGCATGTGGGGCCATTGGAAAGGGTGACTGCAAAGAAGCTGTGATGTCACATTCGGTGAAGTTGATGGAATTATTACCACAAGCACAAAGATGGAAGATGGTTGGAGATTTGGAAGTCTTCAAAAATATATGGGATGAGATGTCGGTTGTTGATGGTGTAGTAAGAAGAGGAGAAAAGCTGGTGGTACCCGAGGGCTTGAGGGAAAAGTTGCTCAATTTGTTGCACAAAGGACATGGTGGAATGTCAGCAATGAAAAGGAGGCCGCGTGAGGTGTGGCCAGGAATGGATAAGCATGTTGATCGTTTTGTCAGGGAGTGCATTCATGCATGTGCAGTGATATGTCACACAAGTTGCAAGAATCTTCTATAAGTCCTATGACTTTACCTACACGAGCATGGGCGAAAAAGGCCATGGATATATGCGGGCCATTTAAATGTTTGGGCATGGGCAACAGGTTTGCCATTGTTATGAAGGATTATTTTTCAAAATGGCCAGAAGTGGCATTCATGAGAGAGGTGAAGACCAGTAATGTGATTGTGTTTTGTGAGGATATTTTCCGTAGAGAACGTTGTCCTGCTGAAATATTGAGTGACAATGGGCCACAATTTGTGTCTGAGGAATTTGGAAGTTTCCTAAAGAGATGGGGGATACAGCATTCAAAACGCCTGTATATCATCCCAGGGGAATGGCATGGTTAAGTGCCTCAACCACGTTTGTAAGAATGTTTTCAATTAGCCATCTCTAGCAACATCAATTGGAAGAACCAAGTCAGGGACATGTTATGGAATTACAGGGTCACTCCACATTCCGTGACTGGGGAAACATCTTTTTGTTTGTTGAAAGGGAGAGTGCTGTGTACAGTGGCTGTGCCAGCTTGTATGAGGAGATCTGGACAACATGATGTTAATTACAGCAAAATGAAGGAAAAGGTTGGTATGCATCAATCGTGGTATGAGAACAGGCACAATTGCAAAGTCATTAAAGCAGGTGTGGAGTTCAGGAAAGGAATGTTCGTAAGAGTGTGTTCAGGAGTCATAGCCGAGAAGGGAAGTTCTACATTTTCTAAACCAAGAAGTGAGAGGTAACACCCTGAGATTGTCTGATGCAAAGTGGTGGAATACCAGAAGAGTGTCGATGTACAATGAAGTGGAGCAATTTTTAATTTATGTATATGTAATAAGTTGTTAGAATTGTTGTTTGTGCAAAATTACATTTATGAGGAAAAGGGATGTGTTATATTCTGCCAAGCCTTGGTTCTGATGCTGTATCTTGGCAACTGATGCTTCCACTTCCAGAATCCGGATTGTGCTGTTCTGGAAGCTGGAGCTTGGAGTCAGTTGCTGGGGTGAGCAGACAGGCCAGGGTTTGTTTCCTTACAGCTTAATAAACCACTTTATTTAAGGTACTATGCCTGTGTATGCTTCAAAATAGTCTAAGTGTCTAATCTACACCAGGAAGAGTAACTTGAATCCAGTATGTGGTACAATATTAGAGATGCCCAGCACACCATTGGAAAACACCTTCATTGGTCACAAGTATTAAAACCTGATTGCTCTGGCTCCACAGCAACCAGGTTGTCACAGCTTTCAGTGAGGACAAGGAGGTTAGAAGGACAGTGGAGTTGAAAGCCGATCTGCTAAAAGGAAGCCCCTGAAAAAGATGGAGATTTTTAATTCTGCATATTTCAATTTTTTTAGTTTTTTACTATTTTATTCTTACATGTTTACATAGAATCAATTGGGGGATGAATCTTTATGAGTATGTGGTGGATCAAGATCCTGGGCTGCCAAAGCTTTTTGTAACCAATGCAATGTGGTCTAGTCCCCCTCCTAGGGAGGAAATTCCATCACTTTACACGAATGGGACTGTGGACATCCGAGTATCTTTGCTTTAAACTGGCCACAAACGTGCTGTCTTCTAGTACTCTCTTCTAGATGCACAAGGCACTAGCTAGCACTGTAACTTAGATTTTTGTGCACAACCGAAATTCAGAGTTTTGATTGGTGCTTAACCTGCCAAGAACTACCCAGGCGATTAATAGCTTGTAGCTGAGACAAGTCTCTTTCATGTTTCAACCCAAATATCACTGTGGCCACTTCTCACAACAGCTGAATGTGTAGATCACAGAGTTCTGATAAAGAACTAGAATGTTCACCTAGCTCACAGAAGATTTCTGTGCTGAGAGACATGCTCCTGGAGAAGCAGATTTAAGAATCATTAACTTTCCTGTTCAGAAGACCGAATATGTACATGACAATGGGTCTTACCTTAGTTGCTACAAGTTCCTGAAATAAATGAGTCTCCGAAAACGTTCCTTTCCATTTGTCTGCTTTGTGTATTTTAAGTGTTCCAGGTCTGGGAAAATTATGCAGTCCATGACAGTTTGACTGTGTTTTAAAATAGTATACCTGAATGTTGTGCATGATTTACAGTTACTTGTTCTAAAGTTGGTTGTAATTAATTAGATTTGAATGTAGATCTTAAATAAAGTATACAGAGCAACATTTTTATGGGCTATAAATATATTTTTTTAAACGTGTTTATACGCTGACTATACCCCAGACGAGACTGCCCCCAGACCATGGAGACTCCGAGAAACCTTACTGCAACTACTGGTAGTTATCAGACAAGTCACTAAAACTATAGAGGACTTTTTAGTTATTAATGACATCCCAACACTTATCTTTACATTATGGGAAACCCTAAAGGCTGTAGTCAGGGGTGAGCTGACGCGATTTCTGCTGCAGATAACAAGACACACAAAGAAAAAAGAGACTCACTGTCCTGTCAGGTCCAAGAACTCGAGCACATTCATAAACATACTGGGGCCCCTAGGGTTTGGGGCCAAATTGAGGCAGCTCGATCTCAATTAGCAGGCATTGATCTAGGCAGAGCGGAATACTCAGCTCTTCGCCTTCGCCATAGTTATTATATGGGAAGGGACAAATGAGGACGCTTCTTGGCCAATAGGCTCAGAGTGCAACGCCAGGCAATGAGAGTTCTGGGTCCAGATGGTCGTGAATGGACTGAAGATTTGCATAATGCTGAAAAGTTTCGAGAATTTTACAGTGATCTATACACGGGGCAGCAATTGGCTATGGATGGGTGGGATACATACCTCCACAAGGCTCACACTCCCCAATTAACGCCAGAGCAAGCTTCTGATCTTGACCGCCCCATCCAAGTCGAAGAAGTTATCTCTACCATAGCTCGACAAAAGCTGCTCAAGTCTCCTGGCTCAGATGGCTTTCCCGCCATCTTCTATAAAACATTTTGCTCGATCTTGGCCCCCCTACCTACTAGGTTGTTCAATGCTATTGAGAGCCCTTCCTCTATTCCCTCTTCTATGCTATCAGTGTCTATTGTTTTTATACGAAAGCCAGGAAAAGACAAGCGTCATTGTGCTTCCTATAGACCAATATCTCTATTGAACGTAGATCTTAAACTCTTTACTGGTAATTTAGCAGGCCGCCTAGGCCCCTTACACTGGGCCTTATTCCCCCTGATCAAGCGGGTTTTGTCTCCACCCGACAATGTAGTAATAATACAGAGTATTACTTCTTACTGATAAAGCCCGAAGATCGCACCAGCAACGTATGCTCCTAGAAATAGGCACTGAAAAAGCGTTTGATAGGGTTCATTGGCCGTATTTGGCAGCCACTCTCAAACACTTTGGCTTAGGAAACTGCTACTGCACCTGGGTCCTTAGTAACTATAGTCAGCCATCATCTACAGTCAGGATGAACTGATGTTCATCCACTCCATGCTCAATTTCCAGAGGTACACGGCAGGGGCGCCAATTGTCACCCCTGCTGTTCGCATTATATATGGAACCATTGGCCCAGAGGATTCAAGATAGCCCTATGATCAAGGGTATTGCCTTTGGAGGAGAGGAAAACACTATTCGTTTATATGCAAATGATGTTATAGCAACGCAGGAGGACCCCGCTATCTTGTTACCTACGTTTCTTAACAAATTAGAGATATTTGGTCGGGTGGAAGGTTTCAAAGTTAATGTACATAAGTCCCAAGCTCTCAATTTGTCACTACAGGCCTCCACATATGA
The DNA here is from genome assembly GCA_963921515.1 of Calotriton arnoldi. Classification (NCBI taxonomy): domain Eukaryota; kingdom Metazoa; phylum Chordata; class Amphibia; order Caudata; family Salamandridae; genus Calotriton; species Calotriton arnoldi. Next base: position 4,290,945 of record CAWUFW010000375.1, read on the forward strand.
ATCCCTACAACAGAGTTATCCTATTCAATGGGCTATGACTTCTATTCCATATCTAGGAATCCATCTTACTACGGCAGGCCATACGATGGCTGCTCTTAATTATAAAAAACGGATTCATCATGCCAAATCAGCGCTCCAGCGATGGAAGCCTTATAGTCTTTCATGGCTTGACTGTATTGCGGCCATAAAGATGACAATACTGCCCAAATCCTATTTTTTTTCCAGATGCTCCCAGTAGAACCTCCTCCGGGGACAATTCAAACACTACAGCGGGAACTCAACCGCTTTGTGTGGGTGGAGAAACGACCTCAAATGCGGCGTGAATTGACCGATAGATCTCCAAGGGAGGGAGGCTTAGGCATACCATATCTTTCTCAATACTATCAAGTGGCCCAGCTTAGGTTCTTTTTAGAAGGGTCACGCGCTGAATCTGAAAAGCACTGACTTTTTATGGACAGGGCAGTAGCTGGCCAGTCCTTGTGGAAGATTCCCATCCTTCTGAGTCTTTACTCCTCTCCTATTACTGGAGCTTCTCTCAATGCATGGGACAAAGTGGCTGAGCGAAATGGACATACAACATTCCCCTCTACTCTGATGCCAATCGCTGGTAATCCAGACTTCACTCTAGGACTGGACTCCCTGGACTTTAAGCACTGGAATCAGACGGACTGTAGGTTGATTGGCCACTTGTTCGATGCCGAAGGACCGGTATCCTTCGAGAGCTTACGTTCTGACCATAATTTACCTGAGACTGAGCGACTACATTATATGCAGATAAGACACTGGCTGATGCACCCCTCAATACAACCTAGAGCCCAATGACATCTTACCCCTGATGAAAAATGTCTGCTTTCTAAGACATCTAACACGTTTTATTACTGAATTACGCGTGCTGCTTTGCCTCACTACTGATCAATCCAAATCCACAGCTCAGAAAAGATGGGAGATGGAACTAGGCCGCTCTCTAACACAGCGAGAATGGGAAGATATTTATTACCGAGCCAGGCATACAGCTCGTAGTATGGCTGGGGTCGAAACGGCTACCAAGATCGTTACGTATTGTTACCTCACACCTCCTCGCCTACACAAAGGCAACCCAAATCTGAATGCTGGCGCAATTGTGGTTCCCCAGGCACATTATTGCATATACTATGGGAATGTCCTACACTCACGACCTATTGAACACAGATATTGGATGATATCGGCACTCACTTTACTACACAGCTCCCCTACTTCCCTGCATATGTCGTACTGGGGTTACCTAATGCGCTTACCTTATCGCTTAAATCTCATTCACGTAAACAAATTGGATTAGCTTGACTGCAGCCCTACAAAATATTTTACTACACTGGGGCACGGGTCGTATATCGACATACCGGGGGTGGTTACACCGCTTATGGCATACCTTAGGGATGGAACGCCTATCACTTTCCTTATTAAATCAAGGATCCTCTTTCCCAGATTTATCGCGGCCTTTCCTGTCCTCGTTGTCCTCGGAGTTTAAAGAACTCACCTGCCCTAAATACTTACACCTTCTTCGATTGACTGAGGCTCCCTATAACTCAATGTGAAGGCCTTCTAATTAATCTTCTAGTTGGGCTCATGAGATTGTCATTTTAATTTGTTTCTAATGATTAGGTCCCAGAAGATGGATGGGGGGAGGTGGGCATGTTTTCTTTTTCTGAAATGTTTAGAAAATTTGTAATGAAACTATCGCTGATGGGCCACTGGCCTTGTAGTGCTACAATTTCTTGTTTCGGAAAACGAATAAAGAGATATGAACCATAAATCGTGTTTATCATTTTCTTATATTTAATTCACAATTAAAATAATTTTGGAGTCAGTTCATATTCATGCACAGAGCTGGAACTACTGACAAAAGTGGGGAAAAGTGAAAACAAAAATCAAATGTCTAAACAGGGGCTGATTTGAAGGGACTCGCTGCCTATAAAAACACAAATCTATTCAGTTTAAATGTTAATTAGTCAGCTTCCTGCACTTCCAAAAACATCTACTCTAATACATTTAAACTGAAAATTAAGAAAAACTTTGATGTCTACTCAAATGTTAGTATTTTAAAATTAAGGAGGTATTAAACGGCAGAGAGGCTGGATAATATGTGGAAACATGTGGAAAGGGGATGCAGGTAGGGATCTCACTCAATAACTATACGTACCTCGTTAACCATCTATTGTGCCATGAATGACTAAAACCTCATCTTTTCACTCATTTTTAAATCAGCTGGTTTCATTTCTGCATTAACACCTAAATTCTCATTTATTTCAGCCTGCTCCATAGGAAAAGCTTTAAATGCACTAGCTCCCATTCAAGTGAAATCGCGTACAGAAGTGTCTCACTTTGTCTTGAATATAGAATGGTAGTGCACTAGTCATTCATTAGAACTCAGTGGTGAAGCTACAGTTGAACATAGGGGAATCAACTGACAGACTTGCTGCTGAAAGTTCAGCTTTCACTCAGCATGCTAAACTTGTTTTGTCATATGGATGAGAAAGATGTTTGAAAAGTTACAGAAAATGTGTCCTCGTTTTAGCTTTCTAGAGCACTAACCATCATTTCTGTGGAAAAGATAACCCCTCATTTTGTTAATTTACAATTATTTCCTCCATATGAAACTATTTCAATTCTGCTGCTCCTATTCCAGCAGCACCGTGTTCAGATGTGCCTCACATATGTCATGAAGGGTGTTAGCATTCCAGCTGATCACTAGAATTCAGTGATGAAGCTGCAATAGCACTCCGAAGAATCAAGGGACAGACTGCTGCTGCTGTTGGAAATACATATTTCACTGAGCATATCAGACTTTTTCTCACATGGCTGAGGAAGATATTTGTTGATTTATACTAAATATGTCCTCTTTTAGCTTCTGGAGCGTTTACCAGAGAAAATTATTTTCTTTCGTGCATGGGTCATCTAATTCCAGGAGAAGATCAGCATTTGTCTCAAGGGGAAATCACCATAGAACTGACCAAAATTTCTAAAATTAGTATGGCATTTGGGCAAATGATTTATATTGTGAGTAAAATCTGTTATCACCCTTTCCATATGTTTCTTTGTATGAGCCTCAAAACTAGGCATTCATTACGATGTACTTGAACATAACAAAAATGGCAGAGCCTCATCACCAAAGCAATCACACATTGATCCTTCTGGCAAACTTCTTCCTAAATAGCCTCATATAAAAAAAGAGCATCTAACAAACAATGTTGCTAATTTCTTCCAAAGGTAAGAGTCTGATTCACAATAGCAATATTATTCAGGGGGGAGGTACTCTCAGTTAGATATTGACGGGGGTGGAATAGGGCCCTTTGCTTCACCCAGGGCTCTCTCACTCTAACCTGCTCAGTAACTACTGGGCAAGCCCTCCCCCTGGGTATTGCTTTATTTTAGCGGAACTAAAAATCCATAGCGTAAGTAGAGGTATGACAGGCTATGGATCTTTCTTTCCCAGGCTTGGTGAGTGATGCCAGTACAAAAGCTGTAGTTTCAACCGCCTTAACGGCTGGGCACACTTCTCTGTGCAATCTTAAAAAATGCAGACCCACCTATGCATAACAAGTCAGCTATGGGACTGGGGGGAGGAGGGGTTTGGTGGCCTTTCTGAGATCTTTACATACTGACCTTGTTGCTTCTGTGAGATTTAGGATGGTGCGTTTTGGCACCTATATTGTTTTTGCTTTATATAAATGGGCTAGAATCTGTATTTATGAAGAAGGGGCTGGATGTTCCAGTCGCTAATAAGAAACCCAGTCCTGTGCTTCTGTATGCAGATGATGCGGTCTTACTTGCTAGTACAATTGTCTAAGCTCATTAATTGCCTCTTTTGTAGACTATATGAAACATATGAATCTGGAGACAAATTATTCCAAACCTTTCATCATGGTGTGTCGTCCCAAAAATGTGAAAACACGTTGTAAGACTATCAAGGATAGGATGATTGAGAAAGTAAACGGGTTCCCCTATTTAGGGTTCGTGTTTGATAATTCCTGTATTTGGAACCCTGTATTGCGAACAAGAAAAATCAGTTCCTGCAAGCAGTTGGTGCAATCTTTTCCCTTGCTTCTTCTGTTAGTAAGAAGCGAAAAAAAAACATGCTGGAGATTTACAAGACAAAATGCATTCCTATTCTAATCTAGAGTGCAGGTATATGCGGTTATAAGAATGTGGGTAGTATTGAAGTAGAAGGGAACGAGTGTGCCCAAGCATCCTGGGAGTCCCTCCAAGAACTTCGCACTTTGCTGTCCACGAAGAACTGAGATTGGAGTATGTTGAAGACCTGATTCATTTAGCACCCCTGTAATTGTGGTGTTAAATCTGGTGCAAAGACAGGCTTCTTTAAATAAAGAGATAATATTAGATTGCCTCTCTTGAGACTCTTTGAACAGAAAACCTTGGCTTAAATATATCAAAGACTCTACCGCAACCCTTGGTTGCCCCTCCATCTTTCAGAACCCGACAAAACTTAGCAAGAAGGACAAAGGGTGGCTCAGCGAGCATTTTATAGGAGGGCACTGAGGGAGGGTAAAGAAATCTCAGTGCCTTCCATGAGAGACTACTGTGTGGTACGCTGGGGGTAGAGCCTTACTTGGACATGGTCCCGGGCACATGAAGCGGATGTTATTGACCCAATTTATGCTTGGATCTATCAGATGGATACTTTGTTTTCCACAGGGACAATATAGCCTATGCTCTTGCCCAGGTGATGAGGTTTTTCCCCAGACTTTGTTGCACTTTATTTTTTTCTTCAAATTTTATCAATCTTTTCCTAAAAGTTTTTTAATGTCTCCCATTCAGAAGTGCAATTTTACTAAGAATAGAGCAGCCTTGTTATATCTGCAACAACTTAATTGTTCAGAAGTGTGCTCAGCTGAGGGTCTCTTTTTAAAATGAGCTGTACGTTTGCATAATGCTATGATCTTTTAACTTGTTTTTATTTTTGGACAGCTTATTCGGACCTATTGATATTAACTCTTTTTCTGTCTTTTGATTTGGTAGCAGATGTTGTGTGCATGAATTGATGTTATTAATTCTTTTTAATGTTTTTTTGTTTTAGAAGAGTTGTACCAACTAAATATTTTAATTTTTATATTTATGTATATGTAATCTTTTATCATCTGCTTTATAAGTGATCGAATAAAGACAAATTGATTGATTGAAGTCAGCAAACCTTATCATAGAGGATGGTGTATGCAGCAAGAGCAATAATCATTTCTTTATCAAAGCTCTTCTAGGCAGCTGATGCCATTATGGGGAATTGAACAGGCGACTATGAACTTCTATAAAAACTTGTTTTAACTTACCTGTCCAGTAGGGAATGAAAGCAAGACACAGCATTATCCCTCTGAACTGCAAGCACCAGACAGGAACTGTCATTGAGCAAAGAGCGCTGAAGAAAGATGGAGAGCATGAATACATTTTCAGTAGTCACTAATACAAATTACTAAACCTATAAAGACTGAACCTAATGGCATAGTTTGTAATTCCAAGTGAATTGTTATGCAATGGCAACTGGATTAGGGTTTGCTCTGTGTGCCTAAGCTCCTGCCCCAAAGGACCTGTGCAACCTCAAAGAAAGTTCTAGTGACTAATTCAGGGATGACAACATAAGTCTGGGAGGGCCAGATCCAATCCAGATGTTCAGGATAACCACTGACATTGTATATGAGCTTCTTTTAGATGAATTGAATGTGAATTTGCCCTAATGTTGATCTTCTGAATAGCTGGCAAGGATCTGGCCCACCTGGATCCTCGTTGGATAAGGTGATCTAAGGAGCCAGAATAAAAATGTCCTGCAGTAATTTTGGTTCTGATGGATAGTATTTTCCATGTTCTGGTTCTTTATCTTTGAAATATCCTACTGACAGGTCGGACTAGAAGGAACATTTTAATACACTGCAATTGTGCCAGTAGCACCAATTAGGTACTAGGTGCTGCACTGGCACCATGAGATGCAGAAATGACAAGACAACATTGATTACAATGACGGAACCACAACTATGACCCTTCGGTTGCCCTAATATCCAATCTACGGGTTGCATGTCAGAATCTCATTAGCAAAAATATTGTTTGATGATATTTTAGTTACAATAGCCTGGTAACATACCAACACTGTATCCATTATTAGAGTTATGTAACTTTTTCTTCTACTTGACACTATTCCCTCTGCAGTTTCCACATCCCCTGGCCCGAGGAATAGCTAGTTCATTTGGATTAATGCGTCTCATATAAGAAAACATAAGCTAATCTAACTGAATATAAACTAACCCCTTCTGATTCTCCAAGTAAAACATAAGCTGTGGCATCAGTCTCAGTGTAATAATGTTCTGCAAAGGTGTAGAAAGTATGGATGCCTTAGAGTTTCCAGAAAGGCACCCTCACAAATAGGCACCAAATGTGCAATAATTCTTGCAGGCTGAATTCTGCCTTCTACCTCACAGCACTTTGCGATGAATGCCACTTTCCTAAGTGGCAAAGAGCTGTCTATCATCCGCGTTCTGAGGATATTGAAGTAGAAAGGGGGCTGACAGTTGAATAAACTGGCTAAGATGGATGTAGGAAGCCGGCACGGTATATACTATACCAAAAAGAGGTATAGTGTGCACAGAGTCCAGGGAGTCTCCAAAGGTATGGCAGAGGTTAAAGTAGATAATACCTTACTCTCAATTTAGTGGTAGCTGGGCTGAGCAGTTAGGCTTATCAAAGGGTAGTGTGAATGCATTTGTTATACACACTCATACCAGACAGGAAAACACTCTCAATGACTAACTCCAGACCAATGTTTTGCAAAAATATTACTTTAGTTACTTTTATTTTGGGTACCAAGTTGAACTCGGTTACAGTCAGGTAATACTTTCAAAAAGGCAGTTGGAATACTTTATGGTCTTGGAAGTATTTTGGCATTGTCAATTCGAAACAGTAGCATTTAGTACTGGTACAAGATAGACAGTTGCAGGTAATCGAGTGCAAGGCAAACTTAAGGAAGGAAAACAGTGTTATGCATCATCTGGTAAGTACACAACTTACGTTGCTATTCTTCGGGGGTTAGTCCGACCCTGGGCAAGGGTCAGTTTGAGCTGGGCACTGCACCACCAGCGGCACTGGGGCGACCGGGTGCAGAGTTCAATATCTACACGGCGGCGGTTGATACCGGCAATGGTGTTCCACTCTCAGAGGAGAGCAATGGGGTGAATGGGAATCAGTAGGTCGCCAATGCCGGGACCGTCGCAGTCATCATCAGCGAGTCACTGTAGGTCGAAGGGAAGCACCACTAGCCGAACAGTCGCGGTCGTGGGGATGGAGATGCGCAGGGGATCTGGAAGTTCCGCCGAGGTTGAGCCATCTCCGAGAGGCCATGGTTGAGCAGGCGAGCCAGAAGGAGGCCGTCAGGGCCACTTGGAGGAGGGTACAGGCTCTCAGTAATGGAGCTATGATCAGCTTGGGTCGTTGGATTGAGAGGATCCCTCTAGGTTGTGGAGGCCGTCCAGCAGCGGTACTTTCTTCTGGCAGGGCAGAGTCACGTCGACACAAGTGTCAGGCCTCTATCACTCCGGTCTTGGGGTTCTTTTTCAGTAGTGAGTCGCGTCGACACAAGTGTCAGCCCTCAACTACTGCGGGTCTTGTACCGGCAGATCCGGGGACTAGAGCCTCTAGCCCAAAGGGAGGTTCTTGGAGATTGGGTGAAGGCTGGAAGGTCTCCGGGTGTCTGGGAGGCCTGGCAGAGTTTCTGGAAGGACAGCAGGTCCAGCTGTTGAACCAGCTACAGGTGGCAGGGTTCTTGCTGGGGTTCTGTCTGCAGCGGTTCAGTTTCTGGTCCAGGCAGCGGTCTTCTTCCGTCTTCTTCTTTGGTCCGTCGAATGTGAGTAACAAGGTTCAGGGAGCCCTTAAATACTAAATTAAAGGACGATACTGAGGTCAGGGGGGCAGTAGCCAATGGCTACTGTCCCCTAGGGTCACTACACCCTTTGGGTGCCCCCTCCCTTTGGGGAGAGGGGTACAACCCTGTTCCTATTGGGCCTAAATCTCCAACTCAAGATGGAGAATTTTTAAGACCGGGGGGCAACCCTAGGGGTGTGCCAGGCTGAGGTGGACAATCCTACCATGCTTACTAATTTTCCCGCCCGTCCTGCCGCCTAATGTGGGGCCTGGTCAGGGGGTGGTCATCTCCACTAGTTGGAGCTGCAGCAATCGGCACATCACAAGGTGAGAGCCTTTGAGGATCACCGCCAAGTGTTGCTGTTCCTGCCAGGGGGAGGTGTGAAGGACCTCCACCTAGAGCAGGCTTTGTTCCTGAACTCCGAGAGCACAAAGGTTCTTACCCCATGAGGTCAGAAACCTGTCTGGTGGTGGCTGGCTGACGGGGACCTTATCGCGACCTCGATCTCGGAAAGTAGACAAAAAAATGACACAAATAGAGTACAAAATAGACGGTAGTGATAAAAAATGGCTGCTAAATTTAATTGATAAAAGACTATCTCCCCATAGAAATGAATGAGAAAAAAATAAAAAATTTAGAACAAATGAATTTAAAAATGTTTAAGAATATTAAACACGTAAACCTGTCAAAAATTGTTTTAAAAAATGTAAATAAAATTGTAAAGTATAAATGAAATAATAGTATAAATTATATACAATTATTTAATATATACTAAAAAAATTGTGTTAAAATGATGTTGAAAATATGTACAGAAAGCAACGTTTGAAAAGTTTTAAAAAAGTCACACAATGGAAAAAAGCTGAAAATGTACAACATGCAATATAATTTAAATATGATTCACATTTTTATGTAATAATATAAATGTATTAAAATGTTTTATTTATCTATATATATAAATGTTATTTTTAATCTGAAATACATATGTTTAAAAATGTAAAAATATAAATTAAATAAACTTTGAAAACATAAATAAATTTTAAAAATGTGTTACTTGTCCTTATTGTATAATAATTTTATTTATTACAAACATACAACTAACAATTTTTCATCATATTTCTAAACACCAACAATATTAATTAACTAACAGAAGCTAATTCTACTAAATACAAAAACAATTTGTACAAAGTATTTCACAATATGGGCCTCATTACGATGTGACTCGGAAAGCCTCCGACCGCAGTTCGGGGGCTTTCCAAGTCACATCGTAGGTTTCCCTTCTGACCGCCGCATTACAAAGCAGGCGGTGGAAAGTGAAACCGACCAGTCATTCCGACTGGATTCCGACATGCTCAAGGAGCCCGTCGGCCAGTCGGAGGCCCCACCGTAATCCGTATGGACGACATTTCCACCGTCGGGATTACGATGTCGGTTTCTGACAGGCTTTCCATGTTGGGCTTTCTGACATGGAAAGCCTTTCAAAATGCTACTTTTGGGGCCCCTAGCAGGGCCCCCTTCTCCGGTTTGGGGCCGTGGGGGCACCTATGGTTCCCCCCTGTTAATCCCTGCACTGTGAGCCACGCGGTGCAGGAAATAACAGAATCTCTTATTTGTCTATGACAGCTTGTAGCTACGGCTGGTTTCCGGCCACAGCACAAGCTCCCATAGACATATGGGAGTGTGCGACCGCACCATGTGCGGTCACATTGTAATAGTGGTGTCAGGACCACCAACCAGAAGTCAGTCGGTCCCGAGACTTCAATGGTGTTGGGCGGACATAAGTCTGCCGACATTGTAATAAGGCCCTAAATGTATAAAATTAAATAATTACGCTCCAACATAAAACATTTTTTAAAAAGTATTGGACACTAAAGGGGTGACATTTACTATTTCCACTCCAATCTATGCCAATTTGAGTATGGTGTTGCACACTAAAAGGGTTACATTTACTATTCCCACTCCAATCTATACCAATTTGCGGAAGATGTTGTTCACTAAAGGGGTGACATTTACTATTCCTACTCCAATCTATACCAACTTGTGGAAGGTGTTGGACACTACAGGGGTGACATTTACTATTCCCACTCCAATCCATACCAACTTGTAGAAGGTGTTGGACATTACAGGGGTGACATTTACTATTCCCACTCCAATCTATACCAATTTGAGGAAGGTGTTGGACACTAAAGGGAGACATTTACTATTCCCACTCCAATCTATACCAACCTGGGGAAGGTGGTGCACACTAAAAGGGTGACATTTACAATTCCCACTCCAATCTATACCAATTTGGGAAAAATGTTGGACACTAAAGGGTAACATTTACTATTCTCACACCAATCTAAAACAATTCAGGGAAAGTGTTGGACACTAAAAGGCTGGCCATTTACTATTCCCTCTTCAATCTAACACAATTTGGGGAAGGTGTTGGACACTAAAGGGGTGACATTTACTATTCCCACTCCACTCTAAGCTAATTTGGGGAGGGTATTGGATGCTAAAGGAGTGAAACTTACAATTTCCACAACAATCTAAGGGCCTGATTACGACTTTGGCGCAGTTGCGCCGGCCCTCCGCCGGCACGGCTGCACCAAAGCTGCACAAGGACTGACGACCTGATTACGAGTTTTTCTCGTACATGCGGATGGTCCTTTTGCAGGAACCGCAATGGGAACGGCAGAAATGTTCCAGAACGGCATGGACGATGACGTCCATGCCGTGCTGGAACTGGGGGTGCAAGCAGACAGGGGGGCATATGTTGTGCCCCCCTGAATGCATCCCCATTGCGGGGGGCAAGAGGGCCCTTTAGGGCCCCCTTTGTTCTTCCACCGCCAGACTTTTCATGGCGGAAAGCCCGCCATGAACTGGCTGCCGGTGAAGGAACTCGTAATATACTCAGTGGAACTGTGCCAGTCCCGCTCAGAATGTTATATTGGGGCTCATTCGTGCCACCACCAGGGAATGGCGGTTCCCTGGCGCAACCGGTGGTCCACCGCCGGAACGTCTCAGAGAGTCGTAATATGCCAGCTGGAACACCGCCACTGCGAGTCTGGCGGTCAATGGACCGCCAGACTCATAATCAGGCCCTTCAACATTTTATGCAAAGATGCTACAAACTAAAAGTTGTATAAACACAATTATTACTCCATTCTACAAACCTATATATTCATATTTAAACATTAATTTATAAAATAATGTTGTAACACCATCAATAAATAATGTATTTTTAAATATTTACTACTATTGCTACACTTCTAACCATAGAACAAAAATAAATCATAATCCAAAATGAACAATCATGAAAATAAACAAAATAACACCAATTGTTAAAATATAAATGTGAAAAAATATTTTTACAAAAAAATTGTCAACAATTTAACAAAAATTATATGTATTAAATTTGTTTTTTATTTTTTTTATTAACAAAATTAGAAAATTAATTTACTTTATTCAATTTATTTTTGTATAATTTAAAAATGAAAAACAAATACATTAAAAATGTATTTTAATATTTACAATAAAATATATTTTGTCATTTTTATGCATTAATACAACTAAAGACCCAAATCTCAACAATTTCATGAATAATAAATCATCTTTATAAAAACACAAATTCAAAAAAAGAATAACATATAGAATAAAACACACTACAATAAATTGCATATAAAATAACACTTACAAATGATATTACAAACAGTATTTTCTAAATTGATATTTTTTACAAGACGTGAAACTATATTTTTACCTTTTATATTCATGCTGATATTTTTAACATCCCGATATTCTAGACAGAATATTTTTGTATCACAATATGTTTTTTGTCGATATTTTGTCCAAACACAGTAATAATGTGATGGAGAATGGTGATGATGTTTACTACTCTGAGCACTTCTACAGTGCCTTCTAGGAGATCTGGACCTGTTTCTTGAAGATCTCAAATCCTGTGCATCAGTTGAAGGCTGAGACAAAACAAATGGACTTGGGTGGGGGAGCCACTTACAGACAAGATAGTATGAGGCACTGGTAGTGGCATTGGAGACACCGGAGGTGCAGGAGAAAGGACTGAAGGACATTCTCAGAAGTGTGACCAGAGGCAGAGGTTAAGGTTATCACTGGTGAGACTTCCCTGGATGGCGAGTAGGTCCTGGAGTAGTCAGAGTTTGGCTTCTGCAGAACCCTTCTCTTCTTAACCCGCGTACCCGTTCAGCAGACCGATGGAGTTATCTTCTTTTGAAGGACTCCTCGACACTGAAACAGTCTTCAATGTTGACAGCCTTGTCCTCCACCAGTTCTACCTTGATGTGAGCAAGTTGTGACTGACACTACCTTCGGTGTCAGGGATCTCAATGTCAACTGGGCGCATCTTCGTTTCTTCCTCTGGGACCTCTCCATGGATCTCCCTCTCATGGGGTCCTTGAAACCAGTGGAAGGAGCCGGGGTAGGGTGAGAACCCTCTCCTTGTCTGTAATATCCTCCTGACGAAACCCCATCAGCATTGCATTGACCATTTAGTAGTCCATGCAGCCTTGTCTTCGCTTGGATTTTCAAAGACCTTCAGGACATCTTACAGAATTTACAGGAGCCTGGACCGTGAGAAGCAGGATACCAAACAATACAGACAGCATGACGGTCTTCTTTCTCACAGGAGAGACACTTCATAAAAAGGGATGCAATTTTGTAAAGGAATTATATTTTTGTCAGAAAACAGAAAAAATGTGCTGCTTGTCCCTAAAGACATTGAGCAAAGGTGTTAAATAATAGGTTTTGAAAGGAAAAGAAACCTCAAACAGGTCAAGCTCAGTGCACCAGGATCCTGTCAACAGGAGCCAGAAAAAAGAACTAGTTTAACTGCCACATTCATGGCATGATGAGATGCCGGTGGGATGATATTCCTTAAAAGAGCAGGACAGTTTTCCCAGCCTTTCAGGCTTCAGCCTATTCTGTTAAATTGCCCATATTGTCTCTCACCCTTACTTTAAAAAAGGGAAGAGAAAGAGTTTTCTAGTCACTACATTATTTCTGGTCATTTTGTTTCAATTGAAAAATAGATTCTTTTTCAAGTAAATAGCTTAAAATCGGCCCATAAAGCCTGTGTTGACTGTCCTAAAATACTTCTTTCCTTAGACAACTTGGCTTTTTAGCCGCAGGTGGCCAGGACAATTCAATGCTTATGACTAAAAGTGAAGATCTCCTGGAGGAGATGAAAACAAACCTTAATAAAGCTTAGTCACCAGGATCCTGCCTGTAGGAGCTGGAAAAAAAGAACTGGCTCAACTATCACCTGCAGGGCATGATGGAATACTGGAAGTATGGTGTGCTCCCTTCCTTTAAAAAGGGGTTGTGAAAGCGTTTTCTAGTCACTAGGTTATTTCTAGACACTTTGTTTCTGTTTGAAAATAATTTATTTTTTAAAGTAAGCAGCTGAAAATTGGCAATATAGCATTTGTTGATATTTCTAAGATATTTATTTGCTTTGAAAAATTGGCTTTATTAAAAAATAAAAGCATATGTTCATTTCTTATACATACTTTGTAAGAAGTGCTGGGGATCCTGTGTGTGGGCAGGACAATTCAGTGCTTATCACTAACAATGAAGGTCTCCAAAATGATAAAGGGAGAAACAGCCTTGCACCAGCTGGGAATCCACTGAGGAGACCTTCACCAAATGATTCACCAACCTGTCTGGCACTTCATTACAGCGCAGGGAATGAGACCTTTTATTCCTTTGCTTTCTTGAGGAATTACGATGCCTAGAAAACCAGGACCTATCTATGGGTATAGGCCTTTTCTGAAGCTTTTTCTGAGCTAGCTCATTGAAGGCATCAGATGGAACTTACGTTTCATTGATTGAAAGGAACAATCCTATTCCACACTCTATGGGATTCATGAACCTTGTGGGGCATACCTGAACTATGAGCTGCTAACTTCCTAAAGTTAGTAAATTAGGCCTTCAAAATCATGTTGAGGCCTGCATCACCTTTATGCCTGTCATGACCAACACGCAAGGGCAATAAACATGGTTCATGAGTATTGGTTTTACGTTTTTTAACTCGCTGAAACATCTGAACCCCAAAGGTCACTTAGTCATGATAAGGGAGCTTTACAAAACTACAGAGAACAAGAAGAAATGCCACTTAAATTTGAACTTATGCAACCATTGGAATTGTTAGGCACACTTTTAAGAGTGTTCCAGGTTCCCAAACCTTAGCCATGATAACGGGAACTGAAGGGGTAGAGAAGGGCAGTCTAATTTATGACCTCAACCTCATCACATTTGGATAGCATTGTACAACACAAGTGTGATCTCTGAGACATAAGTGGTGTCACCTGGCACCAGGATAGCACGTAAAAATGTTTCCAGGGTCACTACTTAGTGAAGGTAAATAATAATGTGTAGAGAGGCTAATATCCAATAAATGTAAAACTCTATGTAAACAGACAGCTGAAGTTAATATAACAAACATAAAGGTACGTACAGCATATGGCAAAATAGAAAAAGACAACTTGAATAAAGCCTTCAAACATTATCCCAATGTCACATAATCTAGCAACTATGTTCAACCAAATACAATCTGATTCCAGTCTGTTACTATGTTTGCATTAATGAAACATTTTTTCTTTTTACCTTTGACATCTAAAACCTGGAAAATTCTACCAATCACTAATTCCTGCAGTGCATCCTTTGGCACCTGCTGAGATTCTTAACAAATAACAGATAAGCTCATGCATTTCCTTGCAGCGGAACTGAGGCAGGTCCCTTCAAACTGAACATGAGTAGGGCGTGGGAGTGAAGGTAGCTATGACAGTTCTGGAATAATATGGCCATAGCTACTGAAGTCCCAAAACAGTCAAACTGCCTGCAGAATGGATGACCGCATAGAGGAGGGATGGTGGACAGAGGTTCAAAAATCTAACTTGTGTCAAACCAGGGCTTATGCCACTCATTGTGAACCACATTTTGAGCTTAGATATTTGACTAAACCTTAAGAAAATAAGTTTTACACTTGGATGAACAGGATGCTTACATTTGGTAACATTATTTCCAACTCCAGAGGATGCTTTAATTTAGAACTCCTTGACATGCACTAGAACATTCTGGAAAAGCCTTCATCAGCCGTGAGGTATAATGCGTGGTGCAGTTCAGAATCAGCAATAAAGTCATGCAACCTGGTTGGAAGCGCCCTGGAGCGGCATGCCACCATGAGCACTGATGGCTTCGGTATATCCATTTTGCCTCGTCAAATGTACAGGCTAAACATAAAAAAATTAAACCCAAGAGAAAACGATTTGCATGCATTGTCAAGAGAGAAGAGTAAAAGAATCAGCACGAGCGTCTGTATCTACGAGAAAAAAACTTTTGCCAAAGTCAAGTAACTGCCCTGCCTATGGAGACGAAAGGAAGAAGACCCTCCTGGTTGAAAAGACCTCTGGCCAGATTAATGCCTTTTATAAGAGCAGTATTGTTGCCTCCATTGCAGAACTCCTGGTGACTTGGCTGTATTGGTATCTGTCTAGAGTGTTTTAAAATAATCGTCCACATGTTCACCAAAAAAGATTTTGTCAATCAAAGGGCACACTAACTACATATGATTGGACCTTAAGTCTAAATGTAGTACTATGAAGCCAGATACATCTTTCTCAATACGGCACCTGTTGCTATCTGTCTGAAGGCCATATTTGAAGAGGCAGGGGATGCATCTATAAGAGCTGATGAAGTCCACTTGCCTCCTCGCAGAATAGCTTTGGCTTGTTCTTTACAATCAACAGGTAATTTATCAAGGATTGTAGATATGTTATTGCACATCTGTCAATCGTACAGTGATCGTATGGCACTTGTGTCAACTATCTTGACTGCTGTGTCCGTAAACATGTTTATTCTCTTACTAATTGTATCAAGTCTGTTCCCTTCTTTATCTGTTGGAACCAGACATGGTGTGACAGGATTACGTGATCTCCCCTGCGCCACTTCGGAAATGACAGAGTCTATTTTTACCTGGTAAATTAGACATGCAGAGGCTGGGAAAGAGGAGTTTGTATTTCTTCTTCAATCTGGACACTTGATTGGTTCCTGTTGCTTGATTTCTCATGCATGATAACCCTTCTTCCCATGTATATTCCAACACTGGAATAGTTCGGATTGACCTTTGGGCAGTATCTTTGAAATGAAAAAAGAAAAGTTTTCTTCTTCACAGTCGACATAGGCTAATTGTATTTTTGGGCTGCTCTATCCACTAACATGTGGAAGGTGTACACGTGCTCAGGAGTTGTTTTCCCAGGTTGCGCCAACACCTGTTGCACCGTGGGCTCTCCGACCCCAGGGAGCTTGCACGGGAGGCAGACCTCTGGGTGAGCGCCAGAGTGTCTGAGGAGGCATTGGGGAGTGACCCCGAAGGGAGTGGCTCAGGGATCTTCCCGTCCCGGGAGGGGGGAGGAGTGCAGAGTAGCCCAGCTAGGTCCCAGGGTAGTGAGAGGGTTGTAGGGCCTCACGTCCTATCTACAGGAAGGAGTGAGACGGGGAGGTGTCCCGAGGTGCCCCAACCGCAGTCTCAGGGCCTGGAGAGTTCCATAAGGGAACCCCAGGTAGACTTGATTGCTCTACTGGGGCATAATTATCCCAATCCGTATCTTGGATGTCTGGCTGTGAAACATCATAATCATGGCCAGTATGGTTGTCCCCCATATCTTGATCTGCTGCTTCCGAATGGGTGTCCTGCCCAGCATCTCTGACATGCTGTTGAGATTGAGTGACCAGACCTTCTTGAGCTACAATATTAGGACATGCACATCTTGTGGTTTTGGAGGTGTTACAGGTTGTGGGTCAAATCTGCTGATGGTGTTTGTGATGGAGTCAGTTAGAGCTGTGGTGGATGTAGTCTGCTGTAAAAATCCTCCATCATCTTTTTTGTTGAGTGTAAAAAGCCCATAGGCACCTGTACAATCTGTATACGAGGCAACTGTGGGAAGAATGATCTCTGTAGGCTGACCAAAACTGGTAGTTCTTGATAACTATATGGCTCTTCTGAGTCAAATAAGTTATCAGCAATGAATTATATATCCAGATCATGCCAACCTTCAAGTGAGAGGCTCCATCTGATTGTATATCATCCTCACCAGAAGATATTTAATGATTGTCAGATTCTTGCTCTGTAAAACATTCTTGATGACAAGACTCAGTTGATGATTCATTCAACAGCTGTGCAGGACGTTCTGCTGTAAGCCTAAATGGAGACAGCCAAGACAAGAATGGCAGCATAGAACTTGCAGGTGTTTGAGGCAAGGCTGTAGTAATGGTAGGCATTTGGGTACCAGAGGCAGAGGTTGTTATTGTTGTTTCAGTCAGTACTGCTTTTGTCAATAACTGCAAATGTAATCATTAACATTATTGTCTTCATCGACTATGGTGCCTTTATCAACCCTGGTGTTTTCATCAACAATTGTGTCATTGTCGACGGTGGTGTACTCGTCGACGGAGTCTTGGATGCTGGTATCTTCGTCGACAGTGAAACAGTTTTTGATGTCTGGGCCTTCGATGTAGAGTATTTTGAAATAGACTTACTTGTCAACAATGAGGTCTTTGTCGACAGTGATACCTGTTTTAGAGATGTACTCTTACGTGAAGTCTTAAAAAATTAACATGTCCGTTGATGTTGTTGTTGTGGATGATTTCAAAGGTGAGAAGTTTGTGGTACCATCTTAACTGGTGGAGCCACAACTTTATAGTTCTTTTCAGCCCTCCTCTTTGGTGACTTGGCTTTTGAGGTGGATGGTGCCATTTTAGTTAGCCCAAAACTCTGCCACATTAGGGAAGCAGCAGAGGATCTCTTTGAAAGGTTTCCACAAGGCTATGAAGCCACCTTAGAAGATGTATATTTTGATGTAGATACCTCTAACTTGCACTTCTTTGTCTTTAGATAACTTTTTACTGAAGGTGTCCCAAGAGATTCAGCAATTAGAAAATGTAGCAGCCTACCCTCTATCTTTTAGAGTTTTCCTGCTGAAGGTGAAATACATATGACAGAGCTTTGTTTTATGGCCTGTATTATAGAGGCAAAAGATACACTTCACATGGGGTCTTCAGTGTAAACCTTTCTGGCACCTCAGTCCTCACAAAATTTGAGGAGAGTCCTTGGCAGGGAGGATTGAGCCATGGTTTAAATAGAAGAAAAAAACAAAATTACCTCAGCTCTTGAAAGGTTAGGCTGATAAACCATATGCTTACTAGAATTGAGGATTGCAAGTTGAAATTTCACTAGAAGAGAGTCTCAAGGTATTCCCTGGTGCCTGTTACAAAGCATTAGAGAATATGGCTGTTGGAGCCTGTCCACCTAATTGGCTGGTCACATAATGAGGTGTATGGGCTAAGTTTGCTCTATGAAAGTTTGTCCTTTGCTTTCAAGTAAGTTGCTGTATTGAAGATCTGCTATGTTAAACATTAACTACCATGGGTTACCAGGCTGATAATTCAAGCATGTGGATCTATGAAACATTTAATACTGCAGAACAACTGGCTTACTAACAGGATAACTGTAATAAGGGTCAAGAGTGGGTGTCTGATAAATCATCATACAGTCATCCGTTTGAAAAACACAAAAATGTGCTCAAGTGTGAGCTCTTCACACTAGTACAGTGTTAATTAGTTAAAATCCCTGCTTGATGTACACGTAGAAGTCCCACACATACTTCAAGAGCTTTTGCAGACACCGCCATAACCAAATGAGCCAACTCCTACTCGTTGTTAGCTAAAGAGAGGCTTCTGAAAAAATCTTCTGTTGTATTCTTCTTCCTGCCAGGTGAGCTGTTGACAGACTGATTTCTTTCTGTAATGTCCAGTCCCAAAGTTTAAGTGCCTCTTCACATAGTTGTTTGGCACCACACTCACCTGCTTTTTCAAAAAAACATGGTGGCCAACTTGCTTGCCCTGCAGGTGAGGAAGTTAGGTCTTTATCTGACTGCTCATAGCTTCAGAGGATTGATATGGCAGCAGTTTACTTTGTGCAACCAGATACTTTAGATGGGGCCTCAAACTTGAAGAGGTGTCTGTGTGATCACAATGGGTAAAATGGTTCTCATTTGAAGAAGTTAATCTGGAGTAAGCACCTGTTCAAAGATTGAATCAGAGTTGGTGTAAGATGGATGTTGTTCTCCAATATATCATTAAATCGGTCTCACTGGTGTCTCAAGGCTGCTGCTGAGACTGTTGCTGCTTCAATAGAGGGGGAATTGGTGACTGTAGCTCCTACATGTCTACTATTAGCATGAAGCCGCTTTGAAGAAGAGGCAAGACCAAAAACTCTATCCAAAATTTAACTTCTCAAAAGAAGTATCAGTCTTTTCCACCCAAGAGCAGTGACCATTAGATTCCAACACTTAGGCTTTGCCGTCCATAGAGAACCCTGTAGTATCATTCAAGTATGGTGATGCAGCACCATACCTGATCCACAGAACACGAATCTGCCCATATATCCAACTCTGCCCGAGTTATTTGTTTTGGGGTTTTCATACTGTCTTGCAGTAACTCTGAGAAGGACTTACATGTATGTTCTGGCAAACTGATGACATTTGAGGAATTCCTGACTAAATTCCCTGAAGCAAAACCTTTTTTTGCCAAGTGCTTCCAGCCACCTCGAATGTCTGTCTGTAAGCCAGTAGAAAATACCACCTTCCTTTATATTGCATAATGAGGCCTACATAATTTGGTTCTTTGGTGCTGCTTGCCCAGAGAGATACCAACATTCATTCCGGGCAGGTTTCTACTTTCTAGAAACAGATTTTGGACAGAGTGTGGCCTCGGACTTGTCCCTGGCCTCCTTAAGGCCTCATCAAAAGGCAGTATTTCATCCAAACCCACTTGCCAGGCAGAATTTCCATGAAGAGGAGACTTAAGCAGAAAAGAATGAGTCAGATTGCCGGTGTCTCCACAGCTTTGTAAAGGAATTCCTAATTGTGTGCTTGCGTGGCTGCAAAGTGAGCTTCCACTGAAGGGAATTCCACCTCCGGAGAGGTGTCTCGGGCACTAACGTTTTTCAGCTCGGCCAGCAAAACTTTATCCAAATTCATAGGTGGAAGTAGATTGCTCCCTTCACCATGAACTAACAAAAATGTAAACAAAAAAAATCAGAGGAATTTTCCAGGTGGCTCTGGACACTGCATCTGTGTGTGATGTGGAAAAAAGGAACTGATGTCACCAGTACGTGTGTCACTGGTGAGGTGACGCAACTTCATGGGTGAAACCATGTATAGATGGTAAGGCATCATTGCTGAAGAAAAATATTCAAGATCAGTTTGGCACTTGGCAAGGAGTTCCCCTAAGTAACTAAAGGGTCTGTGGCAGTGATACCCATAAGACATTGCTTTTATTACAATGTACAGCTGGTACCAGAAGATAGATAGCTCTGCGATCATAGGGCTGAGTTTACATAATAGATGTACCTTGAAGAGTAACTCAGCTACCTCAGCTACGTGAGGTCTGGGCTCACATGAAAGGTGGACCCAGAAGAGCATCTGCTCTCTAAGATTTGAATTAGAAGTATGTGTGCAAAGACAGAGTGTGCATAAAGGGTGATTCGAGGTTGCCTAACTTGTGTAAGCAGGAGTCATTCTTAAATGCGGCTTCGGAGGTGGGTGAAATTATATCCTGAGTTTTCAAAGGAAGTCTTATCAAACAGTGCACAAACTCTTATGGTGAGGAGCAGTTACCCTCATTTGGAAAGAGTTGCTGTTGCATGGCTGACTCCCCAGACATACAGAACTGGAGAGGATCCCTAAGTCTCTTTGCAGAAGTCTGTCCGTTTTGTGGCTGCCAGGTTCAAATCCCAAAGGGTCAACCTAGCCTTTACTACTATTGTGGCTAATACAATGAGTAGCAGCAATATAGTGACCACCTCCCTTCAGGTCATTACAGACTCTGTTTCTAGTCTTGGACTTTTATGTGATAGCCTAATACATTCTGAGTATTGTAGTCTTGTTCTGCATTCACTGAACTAATTAGACTAATATCTGAAATCAGTAATTTGTACGTGAAAGTTCAGGGCTGAAGACAGTGTCTGTAATGAGTTAGAGTGAGAAGGGTGCCATAAGCACCAAGGATGTCATAGATCATGGGGAGTTGAACACAGGGTATCAACATGAGATACACTTACATACAATGATTCTAAATATAAATTATTTATAGTCCATGTTAGCCAGGAAATCTGCCATGGTCACTTCATGAGACACACTGAGTTTAGAGTTCGATTTTATATGTACAAAGCTTTAAATCCAAGTGTTAAACTTGTATACAAACCACATGATTCTTTGGATATTGATTACATTAAGGTGACCATTCTTTAGTCACCAACATGGGAACTGAAAACAAGGCGATAAATGAAGAAATATTGGAACTGATTGGATGTATTGCATTTCTGTCTGAATCCATGGTTAATTCAAATCTAGGAAAGACCTGCATAACACTTATATTTTCAAGCTGTCCATTATCTTCGCAATAAAGTGCTCGCTCCATGTACCAAAGCACAACATTTCTATTTATTCATACAGAAAATCCATGCTTAGAACAGGTGGTTACAGAACGTTCTCTGTACGGAAAAGCATCAACATGTCAGCCTCATCCAAGGGCTTTGTCTAGGTATTACCCCAGCCAGTTCTCATGCCATTTTGCAAAGCACAGCCATCAAACCAGTTTAGGGCAGATATGTGCATCGAGTACTATTTCATAAATATCAATAATTTAATACATTTAGAAATACACCTCGAACTAGGACCCTTACCGTGGCTGAAAAGGAATCAACAGGGCTCAACAGCTCGGCGATAAGGTGGGCCTGGGGCTGGTCCAGTCTAGTGAGCCGTGCCCCGGTCAGCACAAAATCCCGGCTGGCCAAATGCTCCAGCAGTGGGATGTAGGAAGGGTGTCCACTGCCTTGCAGGAGACCCTCGGGGAGCACCAGGCAGATGGTCTGGCAGAGGGCGCTGTGAAGTGGCAGGCCTGGAGAAACACAGGGTTCAAAGAAAAGGGTGATCTAAGTGAGGCCAAATGACATTTAATACATTGTACTCAACTTCTCCATACAAAGAATGAGATGATCCTTCACTACTCACCTCGAAAGAACTTTGGAAAGTCTTCCGGTGAATTTACTGCTAAAACCACACATGGGAAAGACAGTTTACAAAGGTTTTCCCAATGAATAATGCCTCAAAAGTGCAACATTTTTTTGCCAACTGTAATTTTCTAACAAGATGCATGGGGTTCATTGGACTCGTCCGCGAAAGAAGGGCATATATAAGGGAAATTCTTTGGTGAAGTCACTACAGAATTAATAACAATGATTACAACTTTAAAATATCAGCAGCTTTGAGAGGAAGCACAGAGAGAGGTGCTGGTGTACTCCCAATACTAAGAATTCACTATCTGTATACACCACTACAACAAAATCACCACCTCTGAGAATGCCACTACTTCAAATGAGGAAAGTGCAAATGTAAGAGTTGGAGTAAATGGTATAGTTAGGTTTGGAGTAGCGGTTACTGTTAGGGTATTTTAGGAGGTTTTGTGGTTAGATTAGAGTCTTTGCTTAGCTTTAGGTTTACGGACAGGGAAAGGGATAGTGCTAATTTTGATGATGAGGGTGATCCAGCGGTGTACTAACAACAGAGAGTCTACTACCATATACACACCTGGGCTATATAACTACTTCCACCTAAAACAGCAAGTAGACCGCTGGAAAAACTTAGTTTATGATTTTCATACTTCAAGATCTAGTTATTTCTTTTCCCTAACTAAACCTTTCACTGATCAATTAGTTCTTTCCTCTGGTCAATGGACCATTAGTTGGAACTAGTTGATGGTGATAATTAACATAACTTAATTAAACATTTCTTGATTTAAATGAAATAATCACAGACTCGGGAAGTTTTAAAATATTTATCTAAATTAGTTGTTTGTGAACCATCTCAAACGTTTCAGTACAAACACCCTCATTCGCAAGAGTGTCAATTCAATCAAGTTTAAATAGGCATTTAGCAATTCAGATCCACACAATAACTAT
The DNA here is from genome assembly GCA_963921515.1 of Calotriton arnoldi. Taxonomy (NCBI): domain Eukaryota; kingdom Metazoa; phylum Chordata; class Amphibia; order Caudata; family Salamandridae; genus Calotriton; species Calotriton arnoldi. The sequence continues at coordinate 4,313,870 of CAWUFW010000375.1, forward strand.
GCTCAGAAAGAAGAGGACAGAGAGAGAAGAGCTTCTATCAATACGATGAATTTTATATTTACCAAGTATGGTGTGAAGACCAACCCCCTGGCCAAAGGGCTGGTAAGGGTCCCCCGGGATAGATCAGGAGGCAAAGACTTCAGGACAGGAATCAGGACAGGATACTTCACCTCTCTAAATACCGACGACTGCGTCGCACCCCTCTCTGACACTCTCTTCCTCCTCGTGGTTCTTCCGCGATCTTCTTTCTAACCCAATTAAATTAAGTAGATGGTTCTGCATTCGATTTTCTTCATCAGCGTCTCACTGCATCAGCACCACCCCCAGCACCGACAGCATCGCGAGCTCTGCAAGGCTTCCGCCAAATGTCGCTCTCAGCTTCGCGCTAACTAACTAACTAAACTACCTCAATTATACCTTTCTATAGCCATGTACCACCCATTAATGTTTCAATATTGTAAAACGTTAACTTCTGATTGGTCAGGCGAGGGGGGGATGATCGTCACACCATGCTTACATTTCACTTATTTCTTTAAACCATTGTTTCAAAACCCCTGCCCTCAAACTTTATTAAATCATTTCCTTTCCCATACATCTCCAAACTTTATTAATACAAAATGTTGCGATATTATGAATAAAGCTCCTTCATATGAACTCTTCACCCTCATGTTCCCAGGGCACATCTTCGCTGGCCTTGGACGCGTGACAAGTCCTTAGTCATCTTTCGTATTTTCTCGCCAGTACGCATGCGTAGGGTCAAGACAGTCAGCTCGATTCAGATAAGTATAGTGGGCCCAAATGCGCACTAATAATAAAGTCAAAAGAAGAAATGTTATTTTCAAAAATAAATGGTTTCACTGTACACCACCAACCTCTACTCTAACCCACTTCATTTATTATTACCCTTTCTGCATTTGCGTTAATATAAAACTTATATTCTATTTCAGCTAAGCAGGTGCCATGAATGTGAGCTTTCAAGCGGTCATTTTATCGTTTATTGCGCAGGCACAAGATTTTCCCTCCAAGCATTAGTACGTCATACTACGTAGATGTAGTAGACGCATGCGCAGTAAAGATCCCTTGTTAAAGTGCGTTTTTAGTCTTTCATTCATGTTATTGCCGTTAGTAAACACATAGGCAAGATTCCTTGTCCCGCGTGTCTTGTTCTAAATGCAAGTATTAATTACAAACACGTCGTTAGTAATTCGTTAGTGAGTTAAACGAAAGGATTGCTTCCGAGCAAGTCTCATTTACGAGTCCTTGCTCCATCAATCCCCTCTCTGATGGCATCTTAAGCCATCACAAAATTACCCATCCCATCCCAGATACCAACTTTAACATTTCTCAGTTTTCTCTATTTCTCCTCTCAATTTTTCATCAATCAACTCGTTTCCTTCTAAATCTCTCATCTTCTTATATAATCTGCCTTTCATTTCTTCCAGCTGTATTTCATCATATTTTCTCTTTCGTTTCTGTCCCTTTCCTTTTCTTTCAAAATGTACTTTCTCTTTCGTACCTCTTCTACAACACTTATATGTAATCATTATTATCATCACTACTGTTATTATCATAACTAATGGTATTATTATTTGACCTAGAAAACCCTTCCCAAAACCAATAAACCATTTCCCTATTGATGTTATACTTTTTGTTAGTCTTCCCCACACACTGTCAACCTCCAGTTGGTCCAAGTCTTTATGCATTCTTGTAATGTTTTCAATATATCCTTTAATTTCTCTGCTCTTGTCCGGAATATAAGTGCAGCAGTGTTGAACTTTCAACATGCCACAGACTCCACCTTCTTTTGCTAACAATATATCAAGAGCAAAACGGTTCTGTAAAACCATAGACCTGATTGCAACCATTTCTGTGTTAATCATTAAGAATCCTCCTGCAGTGTCTGTAGAAAGACGATCAACTATGGTTAATAACTTACACATTTTCTGTGAATTCAGAATGACTCCAACTGAGGGTATCAGTGCACTAAAAATGTCTCCTACAATTTTAGAAAAACTAGCTCTTCTTCTACGTGTTAGTCCATTAGAATTTCCATTGGTTCCACTGATTTTATCTACATGATAGATCTTTGGAAAAACTATTCCAAAATAACAGCTCCCGTACCATCTTGCAGGTAACCTATAATAGGCATTGCTCCCACAAACATAATACACTCCTGGAAACACAGGATCAGTTCCCCCTTTTAGTCCCCACCCTCCTAAAATTAGGAAGTTGTGTTCGCATTCACTGGAACCAATGTAATTATTGTTATAATCTGTCTTTAATCTATGGAGGCAGAATTTTCCCTTCTTCACAAAATCCAGGGACATCGCAGCATGAGCCTTGCCACTTGCATAGATTCCCTCCTTCCCAACCCATGGAGGTACATGGGTTTTCTGTTCAGTTGCCTTCCTCTTTAGATCCTGTCTCCTTTCTTCTACTAAATCCCAAAAATCTTTTTCTTCTTTTCTTAATGTACAAGTTAGATTATCTCTACGTACCTGAACTAAATCTATAGAACACATCGTTATGAAAAATTCACCCATAAACTGTGCGTTTTTACTACTAGCTACTGGATTCATATTCTTTCTAATAGGTAATTCAGAAAATACTACATCTATATCTGAATAAAAATATTGAAGTTTCCCTGTAGCATAAAATAAACTTGACAAAATACTACATGACACACCATAAGTTAAAGGTATGTGGTGATACGTCATTCCTTCTGATACTGATGAGGGTAACTTCATACACACGTAACAGTTATTAATCTCCATAGTACTAACATATTGAAATAACAATTTAATAAACACATTAGAAGACGTATTATAGTCTGTTTCATTATGATAGTTTGCTTCATCTTCTACCCCTATTTCTATTTCAGTTTCTCTTATTCTATCTACCTTAACATTAGTATCTGTACTATTCTTGTCACTCGTTTTCATTAACAAAGGTACTCCTACTGTTAGGAATAGCCATCCTAATGCTGCTAATAAAATACTCCAAAAACAAAATCTAAAACACTTTTCTTTTAATCCACACTTTGGTTTTCCGGTCACTTCAATTTCTGCCATTTTTGCTCTTGAGAAAATTTCTTTTCTCTTATCTTTTCTTTGTCAGTTTTTCTTTTTCTTTTCGTTTTTAAGGAGGCCTCAATTTGCTTTCATCAATCTGGACAATATGAATTTCTTCTGTATCATCAGTCAGATCTAGGGATTCAAATTCCTCGAGTATAACGTACGTCCATTCAGGAGCCTTGTATCTCCTGTTTATATTTCTCAATCTTGGACTTCTTCGAGTTATTTTTGCCAAAGTTTGTTTAGATTGCGTTTGACTTGTGACTTCGTTTACTTGTTCTGGTCTCTTTTCAGATTTTCTCAAGTGATATTTTAGTTTCTTTACTCCAGTTGGCCAATTGTCTCCCTTTCTGACTCTTTTGATTTGTACTGCGTTTTCACCTTCTTTATCTCCTTGTAAAGTTCTTTTTATTTCATTTATTTTAGGCACAATCTGTTCTGTTTCTCTGTTTTATGTGCTTGTACCTTCTTTTACTTCCACCTGCTCAGGTTCTACCGTATTTTGTTCTTCTTCTTCCTGAGCTTGTTCTTCTAATTCTATCTGACCCTGTTCAGGTCTTACTTCAAATCTTTCTTCTTCTGCCTGAACCTGTTCTTCTAACTCTATCTGGTCCTGTTCAGGTCTTAATTCAAATTTTTCTTCTCCCCCCTGAACGTGTTCTTCTATTTTTCCCTCCTCAGGTTCGTATGTGTCTTTTTCAATTTCCACCTGAGTGTGTTCTTCCCCGGTCTCTTCCTGACTACTTTCCTGTCTTTTCAGTTCTGTTCTACTTCTGGTTTCAATGACATCATCAATTATTTCAATCACTGGTATCCAGTCTTCCTGACTTGTACTTGGCTGTTCGTCATATGGTTGTCTTTCAGAATCTATTACTCTAGATTCTTCAATTTCACAGTTTACAACTCCTGACGCTTCAGCCTGTTCAGTCAGTGGTGGCTCTTGTTGATCTGATGGGCTCGGAACTCTTCTGGTATGGCTGGCATGAATCCAGTTGGGCAGACCTGCACACTTCACTGCTGTGGTAGTGACTAGTATGACTTGCCGCGATCCGTCCCACCTTGGTGCTAGGCACGACTTTCTTGCGTGTTTCTTCACTAGCACCCAATCTCCAGGATTCAAATCATGTGCTTGGTCTGGCTGTCTTTCAACTGCGTCTACTCCAAAATGGTGAGAGATAGAACGCATCATTTCAGCCAATCCTTTGCAATAGTCCAATACCAGATCATCAGTTATACTCATTAGTTTATTTCCAGGAATAAATGCCTGTCTCATGGCTCTTCCCATGAGAATCTCATGCGGGCTCATTCCTGTTTTTCTGTCTGGAATACTTCTGAGACCCATCAATACAAGAGGTAGTGCATCTGGCCATTTCAGCTTTGTGGATGCACACATCTTTCCCAATCTTGACTTGATTGTGCCATTCATTTGCTCAACAATTCCAGGAGCCTCTGGACGATAAGCACAGTGCAGTTTTTGTTCAATGTTAAATGCAGCACAGATTAGTCAAATAATTTCATTATTAAAATGAGGGCCTCTATCTGATTGCAAAGTGACTGGAAAACCAAACCGCGGAACTAACTCCCTCAACAACAATTTTGCAACTGTAAGACTGTCATTTCTTCGAATGGGATAGGCTTCCACCCATCTTGAGAAAAGGCATACTATGACAAGTATGTATTTCAGTCCATTGCATGGGGGCAATTCAATAAAATCTAACTGTAATCTAGTGAAGGGTCCTTCTGCCTTTCCAATCTTTCCCTAGCTTACCACTGTCTTCCTACCTGGATTTTGTTGCTGACAGGTTAAGCATCTTTGGCAAAGGCTTTCTTCGACTACCCTGAATTTCGGATTGTACCAACTCTGTCTGAATAGCCTGATCATTGAATCTCTCCCTATGTGTGTTGCTCCATTTTTGAAAGTAAACAATTTGGCATGACTGGTCTTCCATCTAGATACACCCATACCTCATCATGTGGTCTTTTTGTACAAGATGCCTTTATACAAATTTCTTTTTCCTTTTCCTCAACTTCTTCCTGCAATTGCCTAATCTCATCCCATGTTTCTGGTACTGAGAAATACATAAGTTGGCATCTGGTTTCACCTGTTTCAATTTTTCCGTTTATGGCCACTGTATTTTTGGCACAGTATTTGGCCACTTGGTCAGCATAATTATTGCCAGCAGTCACATAGTCATTTCCTGACCGATGTGCAGCACATTTTACAACTGTTATCTTTTTGGCAATTGTAATGCTTCCAACAAATCCTTCACATTTTTGCTGTTTCTGATAGGAGATCCTGAAGAAGTCAGAAATCCCCTCTGCATCCAGAACTGGCCAAAGTCATGCAAAACCCAGAACCCATATTGACTGTCCGTGAATATGGTTACTCTCCAATTTTTCCCCTTTTTACATGCCATTGTTAAGGCAATCAATTCAGCTACTTGTGCAGACTTGACCCCAGGTAAACAGGATGCTTCAATTACCCCAGATATTTTACAAACAGCATATGCAGCACTTAGTCCTCCTTCTTGTGTCCTAAGGCAGGAACCATCTACAAATAACTCATGGTCGGCCTCTTTCAAAGGTGACTCTTTTATGTCCGGCCGGGGCTTCGTGCATAACTCAGTCACGTCCAAACAATCATGATCACTCTCATCTCTCACTTCTTCATCGCAGGGGTCTGGCAATAGGGTAGCTGGGTTCATGATATTACACCTTATCAGAAGTGTGGCTCAATGGTTAGAGCGGCAGACCCTGATGCAGAGATCTGGCCCGGGACCAGGGTTCAATTCCCGCCTCGGCGGGTCTTGGGCTCAATTTCCTCGGACCTGATAATTCTCGCCTCGGTGCCTATTCTAATCATGGGTCCCACTCTGCAACTCTGGGCAATCTCCACAACGGCCCCAACAGCGCTGGGATGCCTGGCTTCACCTTGGGGGTGCCCAGGAGTGGACATTTCACAGGGAAAAGCCAGGAAGGGTTCCACAGCGGTATGCGTACAGCGCCAGGACACCCCTTTGGGGGTATAAGTGCGCTTTACAAGTACAAATTTCATTTCATTTCATTTCATTTCATTTCATCACAGTCACGTTCTCAGCTCCCAGAATCACTCTTTCATACTTTGTCAAACGACTAGGGGTGAGATGCTGTGTTCTTGTCAAAAGAATCTCAACCGAGTGTGGAACAAAACCTTTTACCGGATGTCCCCTCACTATCGACTCACTTTGCTCCAGACTCATACAAGTAGCAGCTACTGCCTTTAAGCAGCCAGGTAATGCTGAAGCCACTGGGTCCAATGTGGCTGAAAAATATGCCACTGGACGTCGACTCAATCCATGTCTCTGTGTTAAGACTGAAAGTGCACAATTTTCTCACAGCAAAACAAAGCAAAGTCTTTCGAATAATCAGGCATGCTCAAAGCAGGAGCCTCACATAAACAGTTTCTTAGTTTAACAAATGCCTCTATGCAGTCATCATTCCAATCAATCGGATCTTTTGCTCTTTTCCGGATGATCTGTATTAATGGTTTCGCTAACATCGAAAAAACATTAATCCATTGCCTACAGTATCCAACCACTCCTAGAAACATTCTCATTTCTCTTTGAGTCTGTGGCAATTGCATTTCTTTGATTGTTTTTATTCTTTCCGGTGTCCCTTTTCTAACTCCTCTTTCTATTTTATGCCCTAAATATCTAACTTCTGGTTGACAAAATTGTAATTTTTCTGGAGACACCTTGTGTCCACCTTCAGCCAAATGATTCAGCAATGCAATTGTGTCTGTGACACAATCTTCTCGTGTTTTTGATGCCACCAGTAGGTCATCAATGTACTGGACCAAAACAGATTTTCCAGGCATAACCAATGATTCCAACCACTTTTTCAAAATCTGATTAAAGATTGAAGGACTCTCTGTGTACCCTTGAGGAACTCGACACCATGCGTAAATATGATCCTCAAACCTAAACGTAAAAAGATACTGGCTGTCTGGGTGCAAAGGAATAGAAAAGAACGCTTGGCACAAATCAATCACTGTAAACCAACCTGCATTCCAGGGTATCTGATAAAGGATCACTGCTGGATTTCGCACTATGGGGCAACATGGCACTACAATTTTATTTATTTTCCGTAAATCTTGCACTATTCTGTATTTTCCGCTAGGCTTTTTCAGTCCCATTATCGGCGAATTGCAGGGACTACCCATCACTTCTTTTAAAATACCTTGTTTAACCATTCGTTCAATTTCTGGAATAATTCCTGCTTTTACTTCTGGACTCATTTTGTACTGTCGGGTGTTTGGATATACTGCACCTTCTTTCACTGTCACCTTAACTGGGTCTATATTTGTCATCAGCCCAATGTCTTTTCCTGTAAAATCCCACACTTCTGGATTAACTGTGGTTCTCAACTCTTCTGGTAATTCATTCTCAGTTATTAGTGAAAACATTTCATCTACTTCTGCTCCCTGTTTGGCCAACATCATCTTGTATACCACGTCTTCATCAGGGGTTTGGAAAGCGACACCATCCGGTGTACAATAGATCGTGCAATTCATCTTGCACAAAAGATCTCTTCCCAACAGATTTACTGGACTGGAATCGCATACTACAAACCAATGCATTTCTTTGAAGTTTCCAATGTGCACCGCCATTGGTTTTGTGATTGGGGTTCTAATCTGTTGGTTAGACACGCCTACAACTTGGATTGATTCTCCCGAGAGGGGTAGGTTTGGGATGTCTGCTGTTCTCACAGTAGACCTGGTAGCACCAGTATCCAATAGGAAAGTAATGTCTTTACCTTCTACTCTCCCATCAACAAATGGACCTGACTGATCTACTGGCAAGGATGCGCCAAGCACGCACTCCTCTTCCTCCCCCCTCAGGCACCATCATTGTGCGGCATCTGAATGTTCTTCATCATTCTGTAAAAAATATTGTGCAATTGTTCTATTATTCTTACCACTTTCTCCTTGAAATCCGGTGTTCGCACTGAAACTTTGATGGTTCACAAAATTTGGCATAGGAGCTGGTGGCACCTGATATTGTGGAGTAACTACCTGCTGCTGCTGATTCATAAGTATTTCATTCTGCATCTGTGGGTTTAAATTTTGATTTGGCCCATTAGTACTCTTATTATTCTGAGTACTCTTACACTCGTTCTTCCAATGTCCAAGCTTTCCGCATGCATGACAAGGAAACTTCTTTTTCGCTTCTTCTCTGTCCATTCGTCCCTTATATTTATTACCATTCGCTCCTTGATTATTCTGACTCTGTTCTTTCACTTGATTATTATTTTGGTCACTTGTTTTCTCTTCTTGCTGTTCTGCCAATTTAACTCGTGCCCACATCATTTTCTCCTTTAGCTTCCTACGCCTGGCCTCAATGTCATCTCCGCAATATTTTGCATACTTTAAAATCTCATCCACTGTCTTGCTTTGCCAACACAACATGTGCTGCTGTATCATCTGACTGATTTCTGGTTTCAAACCATATACAAATCGATACACAAAATGTCCCATATCCTTGTCACCAATATTCTCAAAACCACTATACTGTTTAAACACCTGCAATAACCTCTCATAGTACGCATGTACAGATTCATTTGGTTCTTGTGTTGTTCTATCTATTTTTACCCAATCTGTTTCTTTAGGAGGAATTTTCCCTTTCAAATACGTAATCACTTGGGGATACTTTTTCATCACCTCCTCCGAGGGTGCTCCTGTCTTTGCATCCCTAGCATACTCCTCATTAGGTCAATCAATTGTGATCTTACATTCTGTCCATAAATCAGCAGGTACCACTATATCAAATAGACCATCCAAGTCTTTCAATAAAACCTTTGAAACCTTCACAAATCTCTCTACCTGCTTGTACCATTCAACTGGTTTTTCTCTCAGTTTTGGAAAATCATTTGTGAATGACAAAATATCTTGTCTACTCCAAGGAACATGAACATATCCACCCCCAGGAACCTCTCTCATCGGACACAATTTTTCCACTTTGCCTGATTCTCTTACTGGAAATGCAGCTGCTGCTTCTCTCGCTTGTACTTCCTCTTTCTTTCTTATCCATCTAATTCTCCATTTATCAATGTCTCCCCATTTTCGCAAAATCTTCATTAATTCCTTTATCTGTAGTCTCTTTCCAGAAGCATTTACACTTTCTAAATCTTTATCAGTAAAGTCCACTTGATAGGGTTTCTGTAACAACTTTGATTTCCCTATGTCTATTCCAATCTCTGAAGCAACTTCAGTCAATCTCTCATGAAATACTCTTGCTCTCCTGGTTATACTCTTACATAAAAATAATAACTCCTCATCATTGTAAGCGTTCAATCTTTCTGTACCCACGCATCCTGTCATCATCTCTTCCAATTCCACTTTCAATCTGCTGATATCTAAAATCCTTGGTGTTGGGTTCTGATTTTCTCTTTCCTGAGCCCACCTTTCTATTTCTTCAGAGGTGACTACTGTTGCGCCTCCAGTTCCAGCAGGAACCAAAGGTCTTCTTTCTCTCAAATTCATAGGCGTAACTCTCTTTGGAGTTTCCGTCAGAGGTTCCACATTAAGGAGATCCATTCATGAAATAATTGACTCACTTTCGCTAACCTGATCATCTGTAATTATTATTTCTTTTCTAGGACTATTTAATGGAACTGTCACAAGTTGTGGTTTCTGGCAAATCTTATTATCTCCATACAATGGGATTACCGGACCAATGGTCACTGGTACTGTCAAGGCTTCAGTATTCAAATTTAATTGACTTATCTTTTGAACTAGTTCTTCTCTAGTTTTATTCAAAGCGTCTCTTTCATTATCCTGCAATACTCTGTTATATGACGTTTCATGTAAAATCTGTGGGGTTAATGGCATTCCCATTACTGGTGCACTTAGGGTAACCTTACTAGCTGCTTCTTGATACGGTGGTGGATTTTTAATTAAAATATCCTCTAATAACTCGTCATCTGATTCAGCATATCCTGCCGAATTCATATGTTTTGTTTTCTCCTTACACTTTCCTCCAGACTGTTCCTCAGCCATTAACACTGGATATAATCCTTCTGATACCATAGCTCTCCTCCACTGTTTCATCTGCCCTTCGCGTGACTCATGCAAATGTCTCGGGAAAAATCCTCTATATCATCCACCTCTACATTTCTCTCGTTCATATGACTCAGTCTCCCATTCCTCCAAAGCCTCATATTGAGTTAACCTAGGTCTAGGTTCCAAATCATTCATTTTCAATCTCAAATTCTGAAGAATCCTCCCATTAAACGTACCATCCTTAGGAAACGCTAACACACCATCATCCTTCGTATATTCTATCCAGTTTTCCAACCACACGCAAGTATGATATCCTCTTTCCATCATCATAAAAGATGCTGGTGTCTTCGGTGGCGGAATAGGAATTCCCTCTCTAGTCAACACAGGCTTATCCTTTACAAAGAAATTCTTAATTTTCTTAAAAAATGACATCTTTCTTTTCTCTCCATACATCCTTGAAGAACGGTGTAGGAAATTGTATTCCGCAAACCCTTGAAATCTTCTACCTGTACATCTTGCACTTACAGTCAAATCAAAATCCCGCATACAATCTTTCTTTCCACCAATCCTAGCGCGGCTTCTAACCAGCTATCCAATCAAATCAGGCTCACGCTCATACTCTGACCAATGCCAGCGCGGCCTTTTCCTGACGTTATTTCTGCTCCTTACTACTGACCCCTCCTTTACAAAGCTGCTCCTGTCACACTCCCGCTGTTTCTACCAATCCCAGCGCGGCTCACTGTGACGTCAGTACCACTCCGGCAACTGGCCCTCCCTTCACAAGGTAATGCGAAAACTTTATTTCTCAATATTTTCTTAAAAATTCTTTGTTATTAACGACATAAAAACATTTGCTACTCTGTCTGTTCCGCTAAATCAAAGGATAGTTTATTTCTTTCTACTGCGAGTAAAACCTTCCGCTTACTCTTCACATAAGCTCCAGAGAACCTGCTACTCCTCCGGTATCACCCGTTTGGGAAATTTGAGACCAAAGTTTTACCAGCGATCTCCTTTTGCTGTCAATCTAGCTTAGAAGAACCTGCTACTCCTTCAGGGTTACCCTTTCTAGGTGATATAACACCTAAAGTTTTCACTAGCGAACTCTTTGCTATCAATCACTCTTACTTTTACACAGAAAATAGTCCCTACTTTAACACTGCCAGCCCTACCTAGCTTCTCAGTGTTATTCCAACAGACGAGTAACCTCACTGCAGTATGGTTTCTATCGCCACCTGCTATTTATTCCCCGGGAATTTTCCAGACTACATAAAACAAAGACGCTAACTCTTTTTGTTAAACATAAACCAAAAAAATCAATAATCTATACTTATCACCAAACTAGTCAATAATAATCATAGCTCTGCTACCAGAAAACTGATCTAGCGGTGTACTAACAACAGATAGTCTACTACCATATACACACCTGGGCCCATATAACTACTTCCACCTAAAACAGCAAGTAGACCGCTGGAAAAACTTAGTTTATGATTTTCATACTTCAAGATCTAGTTATTTCTTTTCCCTAACTAAACCTTTCACTGATCAATTAGTTCTTTACTCTGGTCAATGGACCATTAGTTGGAACTAGTTGATGGTGATAATTAACATAACTTAATTAAACATTTCTTGATTAAATTAAATAATCACAGACTCTGGAAGTTTTAAAATCTTTAACTAAATTAGTTGTTTGTGAACCATCTCAAACGTTTCAGTACAAACACCCTCATTCGCAAGAGTGTCAATTCAATCAAGTTTCAAATAGGCATTTAGCAATTCAGATCCACACAATAACTATGCTCAGACAGAAGAGGACAGAGAGAGAAGAGCATCTATCAATACAATGAATTTTATATTTACCAAGTATGGTGTGAAGACCAACCCCCTGGCCAAAGGGCTGGTAAGGGTCCCCCGGGATAGATCAGGAGACAAAGACTTCAGGACAGGAATCAGGACAGGATACTTCACCTCTCTAAATACCGACGACTGCGTCGCAACCCTCTCTGACACTCTCTTCCTCCTCGTGGTTCTTCCGCGATCTTCTTTCTAACCCAATTAAATTAAGTAGATGGTTCTGCATTCTATTTTCATCAGCGTCTCACTGCATCAGCACCACCCCCAGCACCGACAGCATCCCGAGCTCTGCAAGCTTCCGCCAAATGTCGCTCTCAGCTTCGCGCTAACTAACTAACTAAACTACCTCAATTATACCTTTCTTTAGCCATGTACCACCCATTAATGTTTCAATATTGTAAAACGCTAACTTCTGATTGGTCAGGCGAGGGGGGGATGATCGTCACACCATGCTTACATTTCACTTATTTCTTTAAACCATTGTTTCAAAACCCCTCCCCTCAAACTTTATTAAATCATTTCCTTTCCCATACATCTCCAAACTTTATTAATACAAAATGTTGCGATATTATGAATAAAGCTCCTTCATATGAACTCTTCACCCTCATGTTCCCAGGGCACATCTTCGCTGGCCTTGGACACGTGACAAGTCCTTAGTCATCTTTCGTATTTTCTCGCCAGTACGCATGCGTAGGGTCAAGACAGTCAGCTCGATTCAGACAAGTATAGTGGGCCCAAATGTGCACTAATAATAAAGTCAAAAGAAGAAATGTTATTTTCAAAAATAAATGGTTTCACTGTACACCACCAACCTCTACTCTAACCCACTTCATTTATTATTACCCTTTCTGCATTTGCGGTAATATAAAACTTATATTCTATTTCAGCTAAGCAGGTGCCATGCATGTGAGCTTTCAAGCGGCCATTTTATCGTTTATTGCGCAGGCGCAAGATTTTCCCTCCAAGCATTAGTACGTCATACTACGTAGATGTAGTAGACGCATGCGCAGTAGAGATCCCTTGTTAAAGTGCGTTTTTAGTCCTTCATTCATGTTATTGCCGTTAGTAAACACATAGGCAAGCTTCCTTGTCCCGCGTGTCTTGTTCTAAATGCAATTATTAATTACAAACACGTTGTTAGTGAGTTAAACGAAAGGATTGCTTCCGAGCAAGTCTCATTTACGAGTCCTTGCTCCATCAAGGGCTGTTGGCCCGAAACCGGTCCCAGGATGCTTGATTCCGGTCCAGGGAAGACATGGCTTGGCAGTTCGGTCTGGACTGTTCCCATGAGGCACAGGGTCAAGACTGATTTGCATATAGCTGTGTCTGAACTGGGGTGGCAAGGTGAGCTAAAGAATGGTGATGGATTCAACCCAGATCTGTGACTGGGGGTGAGTGTTTGAAAAGTTTCAGCACTCCGTCCATCATCTCCTTGTGTTTGCATAGTGCTAATTTTAGTCAGTGCTAAATTTGTGCCGGTGTTTGCCAGTGCTGGGCACCAGCACTTAATGCTTAACACTTGCTTGTGACAGTCCACCACATGGTGGCCCTGTCTCACTGTTTTTTTTTTTTAAATATCCTTTTATTGAGGATAAAGTCAACAAGTAAACAATGACACTAAAAATAATACATTGTAGCATCACGACACTGCCATGCAAATCGAACTCCCCTGAGCGCATTGAATCCCCCAGTTCCCCCACCCACCTCCAAACAGTGCATAAGTTGGCAGCAGAGCCCGGGCATTCCTGATATACAGCATCAAAATCGGTACTCTCAACAGGGGCACATAGCCCACCCTGATGATTATTCCATTTCCCCCAAATTTTGGCCCCCTGCCCTCATAGACCAGTCTCTCCGCTAGCATGCACCAGTTCTTGTCTTTCTTCCAATCATCCAGTTGCGGTGCCAATTTGCCCCTCCATGCCCGCGCAATATTGTGCTTAGCTATCATCAACCCCAGTGTCATCTATATCTGGCCCGTTTGGGGAAGGTCAGTCGCATCCCAGACATTCAAAAGGCACCACTTTGCAGAGGCCCCCATTGCGCTCAACAAACACCATTCAGGCATGTGACAACTGACTCCCAGTACTGCTGACTGGCCGGGCAGCTCCTAACATCTAGAAAAACGTTCCTACTTGGCCACAATCCCTATGACACAATGCAGTCGTTGCTCTGCCCATTTTCACCATAGTAGTACATGCATAGTAGCATCTATGCAGAATTTTTGATTGAATTAGTCGGAACCTGGATCTTATGCCACCTCACGGGAGATGGTAAAGCCTTGGGTCACACATCATCCTCCAGGCCCTTGAGGTCTCACTCCCATTGTTCCCGCTGCCGAGCTAGGGCATCAGGTGAGTTATTAATCAATTTACTGTAAGTGAGGAAGATTGCCTTTTTGGGCATATTGTCTGTCAACAATCAGTCCTCGAGTAGCAATGATTCAGGGAGCACCTCCCCAGGCAACGCCTTCTGCAATGCGTGGCGTATTTGCAGATAGTGGTAGGTTTTAGTGGCTGACAATTGTTACTCGCTTTACAGTTCTGCAAACTGGATCACCCCTCCCTGTGTCCACAGGTCTCCCACTCTGGATAGGCCAATTAGGTCCCATTTGTCAAAGCCACGTTGTGACCCCAATGTACCTAGTTGTGCAGTGTCCCACAGGGGTGTTGCCTGCATAATCCTATCACGCCAGCCCAAAGCATTCAGTGTTTAGTGCCAGAGGATGAGTTCGACTGCAATGTGTCCCAGGAAGGTTGTGGTACGTGCACCCTCTAAAATAGCTCTGAGGTAGCCCCCAAGTTGCATAGCCTGCAGGTCCATGCAATAGTCTGGCTCCTCTTCAGGGAGATGGACCCAGTGGTTAATGGCAATGAGTTGCGCTGCCCAATAGTATTTTTGTATGTCAGGCAGGGCTATGCCACTGTCGTACCAGCACTCGACAGTTTTTTAGTGGCTATTCGTGCAGGGCCCCCATCCCAGAGTAGTGTATGTGTTATGCTTTCAATCTCCTCGAAATAGGATGCCGGGACTGGGTAGGGTGTGTTCTGAGGGGCATAGAGAAAGCGGGGTAATGCCATCATTTTAAATAGGGTGGTTTTCCCGAGAAGCGACAGGGGCAGGGCTCTCCTATGTTGGACATCCCTTTGCAGGCGCACAAGTGGAGGCTCCAGGTTGCGAATATAGAAGACGTCTGGGTCTGTAGTGTCATAGATCCCTAGGTAGCGAAATCCATCTTCGAATAAGCGAGCTGCACAGTCCCTGGGGAGGCGTAGTGCACATCTGCGAAGGAGATAAATCATTGATTTATTCCAGTTGATGGTGTAGCCAGAATACCGACGGAACAAGGTGAGTATGTGCAGGATTCTATCAAGTGTGAAGACCGGATCTGAAACGTAAAGTAGAGTGTCATCTGCATAGAGGGAGATCTTGTCTTCCCAATCCTCTGCCCCCTCAGTCCTCTTTTCAGGGGTCACACCTAATCCAGGCTGCCAATGGCTCCAAGACCTGGGCCAAGGGCTCAGCATAGAGGAGCAGTATCCATGCTATGAATTGGGGGCCGAAGCCAAGCCTGGCCTGAATTTCGGACATGAATGGGCATTCGATCGTATCGAAGGCCATACATGCATCAAGCGAGAACACTAGGGCATCTTCACGTATCTCAGCTACACAACCTAGGATGCCATGTAGTCAAAGAAGATTAAGAGAGGTGCTTAGCCCCGGCATAAATCCAGATTGATCCGGATGGCTCAATGTCCTGACTACCCGAACCAGCTGGGAAGCCAATAGTTTTGCTAAACTTTTAACCTCCACGTTTAACAACGAGACAGGCATATATGAGGCGCAGTCCTCAGGAGGTTTGCTTTCTTTATGTATGACCACTATACTGCCCAAAATGTGATCTCTGGGCAGAGAGCCTGATTTGCGACTTTCTATAAACATTTGCAGGAGGAAGGGAGAGATTCTAGAGGCTGTGAGTTTGTAAAGCTTGATGGGTAGGCCATTAAGGCCCACTACTTTGCCAGGGTTCAAGTCACAGATTGCCTGCACGGCTTCACTTTTCGTAAGTGCTCCATTTGATTGCGAAAGACCTGGGAGCTGAATATCAGACAGCAGTTCACGAGACTCTTCCGCCGTGGCAGTGAGCGCTGGGGAGCATAAGTGTGTATAGTAGGCCGCAAAAGCATTCGCCACTCCCTGTCTGTCCCTCACCCATCCTCCCCCATCAGACAGTATTTCTAGCAAGCATCAGTAAGCCCTTTCCCTCCTATTAAGCCAGGCCAGACGTTTCCCTGCCCTGTCACCCACCTCATAGAAGCGATGCTGGGTTGCTCGGAGGCTGGCCCTAGTGGCTTCCATGGCGATGTCTCTGTATTCCTTCTGTTTTAAGGTTAAGTTGTGATGCAAGTCCACGTGATCTGTGTCAGTGAGGCTGGATTTCAGCTCATGGATTTCCTGCTCAAGCATCTCTAGATGGGCCCTTTCTTTCCTTTGTATGCCCCACTATCAGTGAGAGACCTTGACCTTTTTTGACTGCTTTGGCACTGTTTCAATGTCACACGGTTTAGGGAAGTGGATTAAAGCAGTAGGTAGATACCCACAGTGACTCCAAGGCCTTTTAGTTAGTTGCTTGGGTGGCTCGATTTGAGTGGCTCCCAAAGGTTAGGCCAGGCCCAGAGGCTTCAATGTGGGGCTGCAGGTCCAAACTCTGTCATTCCTACCTTCACAACAGGTGCCCTGCAGGGTCTCAAGGACAGTCAAACGCCTCACCTCTGCTCATTTAGGACGCGGAGGGGCAAGGAAGACCGTCTTTCAGTCGCCCAGCGAGGAGCCCCATATCTTGAATATGTATTGGGCCCCGTCCACCTATTATACTGTTCCAGCAATTACTTTTTTTTTTTTCCCCTTTTGGGCAGGCTGTCCGTGGGCAGTAATGAGACTCACATGGCTGCAGGTCTGCGTTCTTCACGGCCCATCGCACAAGGTTTTGTCCCTCTCCAGAGCCCGCTGCACCTACCAGAGGGCCTATCCCTATGCAGAGGCTCGTTCTTGCACTCTGCTGCGGGCCAGCCCCAAGAACATCTCCGATGTCGCTTGACACAGGCCCCCACAGCTCGTCTTCCCTCCACCGCCACTGCGCCACAGCCCTCAGGAGCATGCCACACGGGCCTGCAGTCAATGGCGCTGCGTCCCTCTCACGCTGCTGAGTCTCCCTGTGGCTCCATCACCCCTACTTTAGCTGGTGCAGGGCCCGGGAGGGGTCATAGACTTCTCCACCTCAGGGCATCTCTGATGAGAGCCAGCGAGCTCCGCAGTCCAACATCACCCCCTTGCCGGCAGAACAGCCGCGGTCAGTCTCGTACGCGAGGTCGAGGCTTTACCTTATCGCACAGGTCGTAGCGTGATCTCCGAACCCTGGAGTATCACAGATTAAAAATATTCGATGCACTGGTATTTCCGTGGCATACAGATTGCAGATCTGAGGTCTGTTCGCCACTGGGGATGGATATTGTGCCACATATTTAGGGGACTGAGCCGATGGCTGGCAGGAGCTTCTCTACTAAGCAGCCATCTTGTTGGGCGGTTGGCCATGCCCCCTCATTTCACTGTTTTCGAATACAGACCATGACCACGCATTTATCAATTCAATACACAGATATAAACAATACCAGTACATGCAGGACAACTTTATGTGACTTGGAATAGTCCCAATGGTCACCTTTGTAGGAATGTGATGATATTTGGAAGCACTGACAGGGGCAGTTGGTGGTGCAATCTTCAGTGGCTTCCTGTAAAATTCCCTGGGCCCTGGCACTGTTTTTCTACAAATTAACCACTGGTTTTTCAGCAAGGGTTATGGTTTGTATTATGTCTTGGGTGTGGGTCGGCAGAGCTGTAGATTTAGGGTTAGGCTTTGTGTGAGGCTAAAATGTAGGACTGGGCTTAATACAAGGGTTAGGGTCAATTTTAGGCACTGGGTTAGGCTTAAAGTAAGGTTACATTTTAGGATTAGGTTCGAGGTTAGCACACTTCCTCTTGTACTCAGTTTATTCAGTTTAGGGGTTCTCTAAGTAGTCGTCATTTAAATGGAGTGGATTCTATATAGCGATATGATGATGTGGTGTATTATATGAACTGATATACAACTGGTGCTGCCTGTTACATAATGTTCCAATATAGCTGCCCCATGGATCCGAGCACAGAATATAAGAAAAGCACAGTCTTCTCTTATGTAGTATCGGAAGGACAAAAACTGCAGTCAGACCAAGTGTGGTTTTAGATCAGATTTGTGATCTAAATTCCATGTGTGATATGATCGGAATATGTTGCCCCGGAAAACTTAGCAAGACAATACATTACTGCAAAATCCAGCTAAGCAGAAAATGGTTGCCAAAATGTCACAAATGTCATATCATCAGTAGACAGGATGATATGCTTTCATCAAACACTGATTAAATGAACTGCCTATTTCGTATTCCATACCAGACCCTATTCGCGTGTGGAGTCACTTTTACCCTGGGGAGAGTGACTAATTCAGCACTTATACCCATTAGTTTTATTTGCAAATTGAATAGACCTTGTCAGGCTTCTCTCTCAATCCTTCGCTAGTCTGCGATGGTGATGACAGCATCGCTTCCTCTCTGATCAAGTACCAGAAAAACTATACTGCAAATTTACACCCCAGGGAAAACATCCAAGTATGTGTATACCTGCTCAAGGGTTTGGTTATTGTACCCCTGGTACATGAGTAACAAGACATTTCTGAGATAAATAAGAAGGGGCGATTGGAAAAGATGTGATCTGGGAAGCTTTGGAAGGGTCAGTGAAGGAAACCTACTTTCGTGGGGCAGGAATCAGCAAAGTAAAGCAGACTGGTAGGATCTGTCTAGCGGCAGAACTGAAGGATCTGAAGATCAAGCATAGATCTCCACGGTTGACTAAACCTTAAAGCAGGCTTGCAACACTCCCAAAGTGAAGCTGTTTGCAAACAGCATCCTAGTAGTACCAGTGAACCAAAAAGGCTCTCTGGAAGGTCTTGCTTGTGGGTGAGGGATTCCAGTAGTTTAAAATTAATTAGAGCAAATCAATAATCTTAAATAGATCCTTAAATATAATCAAATTTAGCTGACTATGGAGAGACTCCTTTATAAACGGTCAGCCCATTATATCAATTACGATGGAGTCCAAATTACAGTGACATATTCTTATGTCTATGGCCAGTATTACCCAGGGACCTTCAGAGTCATTGAAACAGACCACTGTTATTGACAAAAATGGGGCATTCTCATGGTTGGGTAGAATAACCAGTGTTAACCTCAACATAGTCCCAACTCCCCTTTACCTAAACAAGGCGGTCCCAGTGTTGATCTCGAGATGTAATCTACCTGAATTACGAAGACAATGAGAACATTTACCTATGGGGAACATAATGTATGGTGGCATGGTTGCGCTTGCTGCGTCCCTTTTGGAAGTGTTACTTGGCACGTTCAGATCGAATTAGGTCCTTCGAAGCAGCCTGCATCTGTATATTATATGAGTGAGATATTGACCCCTCAGCCAAGGTCTTGTAGCTTCGAGGCACACATACCACAGATATGGACCATGTGGCTAAGGAGAAAGGGCATGGATGGTGACCAATATCAGAACCCAGCAACTAAGCCCACACTGGAGATCTGGGACGGGTTCATTAGTAAAAGGGGTCCCTAACTCATTTCACCTCAGACCCCTATTTTCCAAAATGTTAAAATGATTTTGGCAAGAGAGAAAGGGGCATTTTCTAAATGGGATGTTTGCAGATCAGGGAGCTGTTTGCAAATACTGAAACTGAATCCTTTAGGAACTGCCAGAATTATTTTGGCGTGACTGAAAGTGACATGATTCCCCTTTAGATAGCTGTGTCATGGGGCATTGAATAAAAAAATGAAAGAGGGTCGCCACAAGAGAGAAGAAGGCCTCTGAAAAAAGTTAGAACTCAATTTGTGCTTTTCGCATTTTGTTGTATTCATGCTTTTTAAGTGACATCTTTGGAAGCACTTTATTGATTCAATAAATTACTGAATACAAATATTACTGAAGAGAAAAGCACTATATTGGCCTCCTATCCTTGATGGTTGGGGGAGGCAGTGAAGTAAGAAACGGTCATTCATAAGACAATGAAAAAAAGATTTAGCAAGAGAAATTCTGATACCCACATCGATAATGACACGGGGAGAGCTGCTAGGACCTCAATTTGTATTCAGTATAAGAAGGTGTGGTGCAAGATACTCTTTAGATGGTACCTGACACAGTGGTGGGTTACTATAGCGCATGCAATATATAGTGCATGCCAATATCATCACATCCTCTTTTCCGGCCTAACCACTAAATTTCAAGTGAAGTACACAATTACTCTCATTACCTCCATTTATTAAACTCACTTTCCGAACTTGTGAGAAGCTGGCCTGGTATATGATGTCCACTGATGTAAGTGGGCACCTTGCACCAGTCCAGACAACCCTTATGGTGATTTAAGAGGTCTCAGACAACCTTAGAAAGCTATCCAAATGGTAGCTGTGGAGAGCAGCCTTCAGGCTTAGTCTTGAAGGAGTGTAAAGCAGCTTGTTTTACCAGAATGCAATCTTATAGTATAGATTAAATGAAAAGAGAATCACACAGTAGTTATAAAAATATGTATTTATTATATAACACTATCTAGTACGTTACAGTAGCTCCCACACGGAGATAGACACAAAGTACACCACACTTTAGCAAAGAAATCACAGTAAATAGCACTAATACACAGTGGGTCCCAGGGGGGTACCAAACCATATACTAAGAAAGTGGTATAAGAACCACGACTCGAGTCAGGACAATGTCGAGAGGACGTAGAATTGCTGGGACCCCAAGAAACCACCCAAGGTGAGTAGATCGGGACCCCACAGAGAGTGTGTGCAGTGTGTGAACACGACCACATGCTCCGTACACGTCTATGTGCAAGTCGCGGTTGGATTTTTAAAGTTTAAGGACCCTTCCCAGTGGACCCTGAAGAAACCCCGTGGAAGACAGAAGGTTGGAGAGCCACCCCACCCGTGGATACCGTGGTACCCAAGTTACCTATCCCAGGGAAGTCGGGTGCATAGGTGTGAAGTGGCGTCGGAAACCGTCGTCGAACCCAATGGAGGACTTCAGGAAAGAGCCGCTGCTGGAAGAAGAGAAAGTGTCCGGAGGAATCCAAACGTGGATTCTTGCTGAAGAGTACCTGAAAGCAGAGGTGACAGAGTCTGGGTCACTTGAGAGTGACCAGGGACTCGGTAGACGAATGCCCACCGATGTCGGGTGCTTCAGGATATATGTCGATGACCTTGACTCCGCAGCTGTGGGGACCAGGCGACGCTGAGGACAACCAGGAGCCGGATACGAGCTGTCCCACGAAGGATGTCGAGTGCTGAGGCGTCGGTGTCTGGCGGGAGCACCAACTAGCCTTGGCAAAAGCAACCCACGCAGGAGGACAAGAAGTTGCAGGAAGAGGACCAGCACGGTCCAGGAGACTCACCACATGCAGGGGAGTCAGGGCAAGCCCAGAGCAATCAAACGAGCCCAAAGAAGTCGTAGTTGACCCTCCACAGGACACACAGGCCGAAGACACTGGAGTCGCAGGAGGACCTCGGGCAGCTTTACAAAACAACAGGCCATGGAGCACACGGTGCGATGTGGTTGAAGATCTTTGCAGGAGAAGTTGCCTGAGGTTGGGGCTACTCGGAGCCTAATGCACTTGCTGCAGAATGGCCAACAAGCATTTGCACTTGCAAAAGGACGCGCTGCACAGAGGTTCAGGTATTGTTGCCCCCAATAGGGATTCTGGCCTCAAACTGAGTGAGAGGGCAGCTCGGGCCTCGAGGGACGTAGAAACACACCTCCTGTGTTGTTGAACCCTTCGGAGTCCATAGGAGCTCAGGTTCAGCAGACCAGTCAGCAGTGTTGCGGTGCCTGCGAATGCAGGGGAGTGACTCCTTAACTCCAAGGGAGATTATCTTCAGGTGTCTTGGATGCTCCACAGGCCCTACACGGAACCTGTATGGTGCACAGGTAAAGACGAGGCAGCAAACTGAAAGGGAGACAAAGTCAGGCCCAAACGAAGTCCAGAGTGGCCAGACAGTAGAAGTGCAGTGGTTTCAGTTCTGAATCTTGTCCACAACGAATCTAGGGACCTACATCCAGGTAAGCCCTTAAGTACCCTAAGGAAAGGGTTGGGAAGATTCAGGGGACCCTGCCGGGGTAGGGTCTGGACAGGGGGGAGGTTACTCCCATGTCCTTTGTCCAGTTTCGTGCCAGAGCGGGAGCCAACGGCTCCCAGGACTGATCTGAACTGGACTATGCACAGGGACACAAAATGTGCCCCTCATGCAGACTTTCAGGCACTGGCAAGCGCACCCACCCAGCCCTAATACACTAAATCCTGTCTCGGAGGTGGTCACACCTCCCAGTGACAGGATACCTATTGTTCTGCCTTACCCTGCTCAAGCTTGGCTCAGCAGCAGGAGGGCAGAAATGTGTCTCTGGTCGGCAGCAACCATTTTGTGCTGTCTGGGACTAGAATGCTTGTTCCGGGAACACTGAGAGCCTAACAGAGGGCTCTCCCAGTGGGTGGAATCATTCCTCCCACACCGGTAACGGTGTGGGAGGTATGATTCCAACATGTTTGATACCAAACATGATAGGGTTCGTTGCAGCCATTTTCGAGATGGTCATTGCGCAGTCACGTAATGCCCCTCTATATTAGTATATGGCTGCTTTACTGGCAACCCGGGAGAATGGACTCCGTAGGCTGCAGGGGTGCCGTGCTCATGCAGGGGCACCCTCTCACTTAGAACCAAGCACCCTGCCCTCAGGATTGTAAAGGCCTGCTATAGGGGTGTCTTATAGGTTTTAAGTGCAGCGACCCTGAGATATAGTAAACCTATATCTTTCGTAAGTGGTGCATGCACAACTTTACACTGGCTGCAATGGCAGGCCTGTAGTTCCATTTTGAATGGTCTCTCATGGGTGGCATAATACATGCTGCAGCCCATGGGAGACCTCTGGGGTACCTATGCATTGGGTACATGGGTACCATATACTAGGGACTGACAAGGGTACCCCAGTATCAATCTGCGGTGTACCTAACTACATAACATAACAGTTTAGGGAGAAAGCAGATAGACTTGGGTCCTGATTAGCAGGATCCCAGTCAGACTAGTCAAAAACAGCATCACATTAAGCAAAAAGTGGGGGTAACCATAAAAAGCAGATCCTACTTTCCTACAGAACTGTTAATAATAATTATATACGTACATTATGATGTGGTGGTAAGAGACGGAATGGGTGTGATATTGTAGATCATATTAACTACCCAGATATGGTGTCATACAACCCCTGACTCCCTTTAGGCATGCACATTTCTATCCAGTTGTCTCCAATAAGTGTTGTAGTTGTGATGAGGAGGAGAGGAGAGGGAAGCTGAACAAAAGGTGATTCACATGTGACAGTCATGTTCTAGGATCTGATATTCTGGCTGCGTCTATCAGCCAGGATTAAGAAACTGAAGGTGTGACATTGCCCACACAGTCTCTCGTTGTGCTGCTGGGGCACCCTCAGAGGGATCTATATCTGATAAGACAAGAGGAAACCTTATAAACACCTCTTGACAACAACTAAACTGGTTATAGCAGCACTCTTAAAAAAGGGACACAATTCTCTCCAAAGGCTGTTAGAGGAAAAATATGGCATCTTTTGGCGATGGAAGATATAGCACACCACTTACATAAAACAAGATATTTATTCATAATGGCGTGTGCTCCAATATATTTGGTTGAACAAAACATATTGTAGTGGGCCACACAGCCTGAGACTGTTAAACCGTCTGCCTCACAAGCTGTTTATCTGTGGCCTGGCAACGCAAGTCGATTTAGATCTCTTGTGTGTAGACCCTTCTGTTAACCTTTTCTACGAATGCTGACATTCTTTTCATGCACAGGAAAAGAGTGCTGAGGGGTAGTGAGAGGAAATATGAACTTTATGCAGGTGGGTTTAATAACAAATATTTTTCTTTGATATGTTGGCGTTGTTTTTGTCACGTCTTTAAATGCCAACAAAAAGGTGCGACATTAAAAAAATACATTTCCATCGAATCTCAAAACCGTCTCTCTCGCCTAACAGTGACTAGCTTCCCTAAATATCTGACAAATCGTATCACTTAACATAAGTCGTATCTTGACCCTGAAAAAGTGGGGCAAGGGCTGTTATAATTCAGCCCCTGGGGGCATATAGAAAGCCATCAGTTGCTTCAGTCTCTCCAGTATGGATTCTGCCCTTGGTGCACCATTTAACAAGCATTTGCAATGCAATAGGTCTTGCATTAACAAGAGTTTGAGCTATTGGCATTGTAAATGACAATGCCTTTTATTTATCTGTTTTGATAATTAACAGATAAATAAAAGGCATTGTCATTTACAATGCCAATAGCTCAAACTTTTGTGAATGCAAGACTTATTTCACTTCAAAAAAGCGGCCGCCATTGTCCCGGGCTGCTTGGAAAGTGAAAGCATGCATGGTGCGCTGAATGTTGCAGGAAAGCATGTCGTGCCTGCAGTAGGAGAAACTCATTAAAGATAATTGTGCTTACAGACTAAACAAGCATTTGCAATGCAATAGGTCTCGCATTCAAGCGAGTTTGAGCTATTGCCATTGTAATCACAATGCCTTTTATTTATGTTTGGGGTTTTAAAACATAAATAAAAGGCATTGTCATTTACAATACTAATAGCTCAAACTCTCGCAAATGCGAGACCTATTGCATTGCAATAAAGGGCCTTCTCGACCACTTGTTAGATTGTAAATATCAGAGGAGGAGACCGGCCTGCGACGTCTTCAAAGTAGTGATAAATAGTGCAGTGAAGAAGATGTGTAGGTGCTGTAAATTACACAGACACAAAGTGTGAAGTGAGAGTTACATATGATCCGAGCTATAAATACTAACAAAGCACTCCAACACCTTTTGCACTGTGATTACACTGTCGCGGCTCAGGAGGAAGAGCAGGAGGGGGGGAGCTATTTCCTGCCCTCTCCGTGATTTGAGTGTGCAGTGTGGCATTGCGTAATGTCATTGCTATCTTTGGCCTAATAAACACTCCAGCTGCAGTAGGGCCCTGGCTTCACCTACTGGTGCAGGGCGGGCTGTGCTTTATGGCACGCATGGAGGGAGGAAGAGATGGTCTCGGCTGCAGCTCCGGCCTCATACAGTGCCCCTGCTATTACTAGTGAGCGAGAGGCGCTGAGGTGGTGGTGGTAATGGTGGTGGTGGTATTGGTGGTGGTATTGGTGGTGGTGGTACTGGTAGTGGTGGTGGTGGTACTAGTACTGGTGGTACTGGTGGTGGTGGTACTGGTGGTGGTGGTACTGGTGGTACTGGTGGTACTAGTGGTACTGATGGTGGTGGTATTGGTGGTGGTACTGGTGGTATTGGTGGTAGTACTGGTACTGGTGGTATTGGTAATGGTACTGGTGGAACTTGTACTGGTGGTACTGGTGGTACTGGTAGTACTGGTACTGGTGGTGGTGGTACTGGTGGTATTGGTATTGGTGGTGGTACTGGTGGAACTTGTACTGGTGGTACTGGTACTGGTGGTATTGGTGATACTGGTACTGGTGGTATTGGTGGTGGTACTGGTGGAACTTGTACTGGTGGTACTGGTACTGGTAGTACTGGTACTGGTGGTGGCGGTACTGGTGGTACTGGTGGGCTTACTGGTGGTGGTACTGGTGGTGGTACTGGTGGTGGTTCTGGTGGTGGTATTGGTGTTGGTGGTGGTACTGGTGGTGGTACTGGTGGTGGTAGTGGTGGTACTGGTGGTGGTGGTACTGGTGGTGGTACTGGTGGTGGGACTGGTGGTGGTACTGGTGGTAGTACTGGTGGTGGTGGTGGTAATGGTGGTGGTACTAATGGTGGTGGTACTGGTGGTGGTGTTACTGGTGGTGGTACTGGTGGTGGTACTGGTGGTGGTGGTACTGGTGGTGGTGGTACTTGTGGTGGTGGTACTGGTGGAACTGGTGGTGGTACTGGTACTGGTGGTACTGGTGGTGGTGGTGGTAGTGGTGGTACTGGTGGTGGTGGTAGTGGTGGTGGTAGTAGTGGTGGTGGTGGTACTGGTAGTGGTGGTAGTGGTGGTGGTACAGGTAGTGGTGGTGGTGGTACTGGTAGTGGTGGTACTGGTGGTGGTACTGGTAGTGGTGGTGGTGGTACTGGTAGTGGTGGTGATGGTGGTACTGGTAGTGGTGGTGGTGGTACTGGTAGTGGTGGTGGTACTGGTAGTGGTGGTACAGGTAGTGGTGGTGGTGGTACTGGTGGTAGTGGTACTGGTGGTGGTGGTAGTGGTGGTATTGGTGGTGGTACTGGTGGTATTGGTGGTGGCACTGGTACTGGTGGTATTGGTGGTGGCACTGGTGGTATTGGTGGTGGTGGTACTGGTACTGGTGGTATTGGTGGTACTGGTGGTATTGGTGGTGGTGGTACTGGTGGTGGTGGTGGTACTGGTGGTAGTGGTGGTGGTACTGGTGGTGGTGGTACTGGTGGTGGTGGTACTGGTGGTGGTACTGGTGGTGGTGGTTCTGGTGGTGGTGGATGTAGTGGTACTGGTGGTGCTACTGGTGGTGGTGGTGGTACTAGTACTGGTGGTGGTACTGGTGGTGGTGGTATTGGTGGTGGTGGTATTGGTGGTGGTAGTGGTGGTACTGGTGGTACTGGTGGTGGTACTGGTGGTATTGGTGGTGGTGGTACTGGTGGTGGTCTCGTCTGAACAAAGGCGCACAGCCGCTATTAAAGTGAAAGCGCAGAATGGGGCGCTTTTACAAATAAAAGCATTTGTTTTTCAAGTCGACATACAAATGCTTTTTTTTTATAAAAGCGCCCCATTAAGCGCTTTCACTTTAATAGCGGCCGCGCACCTTTGTTTAGACGAGCCCAGTCTAAAAAAAAGTAGCGTGCCACCATTAAAGATAATGCAAAACACACAAGATGATGGACGGAATGCTGCACATTGGCAAACATTCACCCCCAGTCACAGATCTGGGTTTAATCCATCGTTATTTTGCTTCACCACGCCACCCCAGTTCAGACATAGCCATATGCAAATCAGTCTTGACCCTGTGCCTCATGGGAACAGTCCAGACCGAACTGCCAAGCCATGTCTTCCCTGGACCGGAATCAAGCATCCTAGGACCGGTTTCAGGCTATCAGCCTTCATCAGCCAGGATAGCTTGACTCCAGTGGCGTAGTGACCACGGGACCCACGTCTGGGCATACCCTTCCCACTTAGGGCGAAATGCAAAACACACAAGATGATGGACGGAATGCTGCACATTGGCAAACATTCACCCCCAGTCACAGATCTGGGTTTAATCCATCGTTATTTTGCTTCGCCACCCCAGTTCAGACATAGCCATATGCAAATCAGTCTTGACCCTGTGCCTCATGGGAACAGTCCAGACCGAACTGCCAAGCCATGTCTTCCCTGGACCGGAATCAAGCATCCTAGGACCGGTTTCAGGCTATCAGCCTTCATCAGCCAGGATAGCTTGACATGAGGCACAGGGTCAGACTGATTTGCATATGGCCATGTCTGAACTGGGGTGGTGGAGTGAGCTAAAGAATGATGATGGATTAAACCCAGATCAGTTGACTGGGGGTGAGTGTTTGATTAGCTCAAACGCTCCGTCCATCATCCCCTTTGGAATCGCTTTGTTCGCCCTAAGTTGGCAGGGTATGCCCAGACGTGGGTCCCTTGCTCACTTTGCCACTGGATTCAAGCTAGCCTGGCTGATGACGGCTGAATGGCCAGAAACCGGTCCCAGGATGCTTGTTTCCGGTCCAGGGAAGACATGGCTTGGCAGTTCGGGCTGGACTGTTCCCATGAGGCACAGGGTCAGACTGATTTGCATATGGCCATGTCTGAACTGGGGTGGTGGAGTGAGCTAAAGAATGATGATGGATTAAACCCAGATCAGTTGACTGGGGGTGAGTGTTTGATTAGCTCAAACGCTCCGTCCATCATCCCCTTTGGTATCGCTTTGTTCGCCCTAAGTTGGCAGGGTATGCCCAGACGTGGGTCCCTTGCTCACTTTGCCACTGGATTCAAGCTAGCCTGGCTGATGACGGCTGAATGACCAGAAACCGGTCGCAGGATGCTTGTTTCCGGTCCAGGGAAGACATGGCTTGGCAGTTCGGGCTGGACTGTTCCCATGAGGCACAGGGTCAGACTGATTTGCATATGGTCATGTCTGAACTGGGGTGGTGGAGTGAGCTAAAGAATGATGATGGATTAAACCCAGATCAGTTGACTGGGGGTGAGTGTTTGATTAGCTCAAACGCTCCGTCCATCATCCCCTTTGGTATCACCATTAAAGATAAAGCGCGGAATGGGGCACTTGTTTAAAAAAAAAAAAACAAAGTAGTCCATGAATAACTACATAAAGGCCTACAGTGTAATGAAACTGTAGTTGGTCGGTGCTCCTGGCTTCCAAATGGAAGTGATGTATCTGGAGCACCAGCCATCAAGGAGCCAGTAAACAAAAGCCATGGAGCTATGAACCAATAGCAGGCAGCAGCTGAAATTACACTCTGGAGAGTGTTTACAGGAGGTCTTGCAGACAGCGCATGCGCGCTGATGCTCGACCTACAAAGACATACCGTGTAACAACCGAAGTAAAAGGGCCATTCCTCATGGGAGGTTACAAATGAAGACAAGGCGGTACTAAGGAGGGACTAACAAGCCTATTAACGAATTAGAAGTCAGCATTTACGAAGGACAATGACATAAGCCAATGACAAATATAGGCGGAAAGTGGGCGGGGCTTCAAGTACATACTCAAATACAGCATGCCTCGCAGAGCAGCGCATGCGCTGCCCGGGCTCGACCTAAAAAGCAAATAAACAGGCAGTCAAAGACTCCCTTCAGACAAACATCAGCTTATGGCTTTGTTTAAAGTTTGGTGGAGTTGTAGCCTCATGGCAAATTGGCAGCCCAAACTGCGAAACGTGCTGTTCCGTGCCCTATTTAGAGATGAGATGACAGAAGGACCAGGTTTCTGAATGTGGTGCTCAACTGGTTCTGCTGTTGAAAAGCTGGTTCTGCAGCCCGTCAGCCTATTTAGAGCAGGGCAACCGTCACTGGAATTCTCTGCCCAGGACTGCCATGTGAGGAATGCATGGCTGTCCCGAGCAGCAAAAGTCAAGTAAGCACTAGCAAAGACAATAGACCCCGCCTACATGAGGTATGGGCTTTGTCAGTGTTTTGTTAGCCATGTTGTACAGGAGTGCAGCTGCGATGCAGCATGGCTGAAAGTAAAAAAAAATAAAAAAAAGGCGTTGTGATGCAGCCAGCATTTTTTTATTGCTGGTGGGAGAGAGGGCAGGGCAGGAGTCAACATAGAGGTTACAGGGTGTGTGGAAAAAAAACACAATGATGTGGCCAGCTGTGTCAGCGTCATAGCCCTTTTTAGGTTGAGCCTAGCAGCGTGCATGAGCTGCTCTGCGAGGCATGTAGCATCTGAATATGGACTTGAAGCTCGGCCCATGTTTTCTATTGGCTTCCGCTTTTGTTTGGTGGATATGTTTAGATAGTCCCACCTTCTAGTGTTTCCGACCCTCCCAGTTGACAGCCCATGTTACTGTGGTCGTACTCTTTTTTTAATTTAAGGTCCTTTGTGCACTCTTTTCTTGTTTGCTTCAGTTGTGTAGAAGCACGGCGCCCGCTTCAGGGATGCTCGCTTTGTTTCAGATAGGTAATTATATTGACTCAATTTAGTCACACAGCATGGCAGCGCGCCTTTCTTTATTTCTGCACACTGCTTTCACTGTTCATCCTCTATATGGTTTCTAACTACCAACTCACTCCTCTCTCGTTCTTGGGCTTCACTATGGGATGCCTCCTCATCTCCTCCACCCCGGCAGCCCGACTGCCTCATATACCATTGAGTCAGGCTTCTCCTCACCACTGACTCTCTCCTACTTAAGTCTGGCGGGGGCTTCCACCCAGCAGCTCTTTATTACTTCAGATATTTTAGCACGGGCTCCTACTATGAACTCCTCTCCCACTGCAATGTGATTCACGGGCGGCATTCCCTCCTTCCCTTGCAGCCGCCTGATCCTGCCCAGTGCCTCCTCTCTCCATTACTTGGCTCTGCCAGCAGAGGCCAGGCCTGTGCACTGTTCTTCATTTACTTGGCTTCTTGGCACTGGTGGTGCAGTTTGCAGATTCTTACCTTCTGCTTGTTAGTCTGTTCAGTGGTGGAGGCTCTGAGAAAGAGGGTTGCAACCTTCCACTTACCACTTTGTGCGTGTATTCCGTTTCCGTTGCATGTGTGTGTCATTGCCTGCTTGTCTTTCATATGCAGATTGCTTTCTGCTGGCTGTGAATTTTCTTTGAGCAGCATTTACTAACTCTTCTTTCTGGCATGCTTTAACACATAACCACTCTCCTGCCAAATGTGCCCTTCCAGCATGTACAAAAGGCAATGGCAGAGCCAATAGTCACAAAGGCGAGACCTACTGGCTTTACCAATGTTTTTTTTGTTGTTATGGTGGGTGGGGAGGGCAACACGGATAACAGAGCGTGGCAGGGGTCAGGGCAACATGGACAAGGGAAGGAGGGAGGGTGAATGGGAGCAGGGCAAGCCAACAACAACAACGGAGGGAAAGTGGGAAGGGGCAGCCATCACGGCCAAGGAAGAGAGGGAGTGAGGGTGGGGAATGCAAACATGGACAACGGAAGGAGAACAAGCATTGGCATAGCCAATAGGTCTCGCTTTTGGGATCTTCTAAGTGTTTAGCCATGCAACACTTGATGTTGTTTAATGAAGGATATTGTGCTGGATAACTAAACACTTACAATGTCCCAAAGGCGAGACCTATTGGCTATGCATTGGGGCGCCTTTTAAGTGTTTAGGTAGAGCTATTGACTTTGCCAATGTTTCTAAGCTGTGCTGTAGAGAAGTGTGGCTGCTGTGCAGCATGCTAAGAAGTTGTAATTAAAAAGTGTAAGAAGCACTGAGTGATGCTGTGGTGTCGTTGAGTGATGCTGTGCTGGCCCTGAATTATGCTGTGGTGGCGTTGAGTGATGCTGTGCTGGCCCTGAGTGATGCTGTGGTGGCCCTGAGTGATGCTGTGGTGGCCCTGAGTGATGCTGTGGTGGCCCTGAGTGATGTTGTGGTGGCCCTGACTGATGCTTTGGTGATGCTGATTGATGCTGTGCCGCTGCAGAGTGATGCTGTTGTAGCGCATAGTGATGCTGTGGTGGTACTGAGTGATGCTGTGGTGTTCCTGAGTGATGCTGTGGTGGTGCTGAGTGATGCTGTGGTGAAGGTGAGTGATGCTGTGATGGCCCTGAGTGATGCTGTGGTGGTGCTGAGTGATGATGTGGTGGTGCTGACTGATGCTGTGGTGGTGTTGACTGCTGCTGTGGTGGCCCTGAGTGATGCTGTGGTGGTGCTGAGTGACGCTGTGGTGGTGCTGACTGATGCTGTGGTGGCGTTGAGTGAATTTGTGCTGGCCCTGAGTGATGCTGTGGTGGCTCCGAGTGATGCTGTGGTGGTGCTGACTGTTGCTGTGGTGATGCTGATTGACGCTGTGGCACTGCAGCGTGGATTGTGTGGCCATATCAGTTTGGGTAACAAAGTCGACTTCCTAATTTAGTGGCAAAAGGAACACTAGCAAATATTGGGAGGTCTTTGCTTGGATTAAAGACACTTCGTTGAGGGGGTAAGCTAGCTATTCCAATTAATTTATGAAAGTGAGTCTGATAAATTTATTAGGTCAGGAATTTAAGTAAAGCATTAGGATCCCTCTGATGTTGCCATACAGAAGAGGATGTGTGTATCAATCTCCATTTGAGAGATGTGTAGATGCAAATAAGGTGGGATGTATGAGAAAGGAAGGCCTTCGAGCTGAATAAAGTGATGGACATCAACAAGTTTGGAACACATTCTTGCAACATTACCCATGATAACTATGCCCCTTGGAGTTCATGGCTTTTGCAAAAAGAAATGATTGTAACAGCAGGAACACAGGTGTGTGTGTGAAATAGGGGGCCTGGCGGCATAAACTCAGGAATAACTCACAGGTGTAGAGAATACACAACAGCACGGCTAAAACCATACACAATAATGAAGTTATTGAGAAAATAAACCATTTTTTAAAATTAGTAAGGGGAAAAGAGCAAGTAAAATAACTGTTACTCAACAGTAAATATTAACATTTCTAGGCACCTCATGGATTACAAAAACTCCATTAACTATATTTTGCAAATGTTTATATATCGCCCTCCAAATGGCATTTATACTGACATGCTTCAACTAAGTTTTTTCCTTTCTAGCACACTGACTTTTATGGCAGCACTAAAGTGAACTATCCATTTCTGTTGCCTCACTAGTCCATCAGAACAGAATGAGACGGTCCTTTGTTTGCTCACTCATATCATGCAAATTCTACCAAAAGTTAAAAACAGAAACTTTCCCGCCAGGGATTTAAGTGGGATGAAAAAAGTGGAGGCTCCCGGAAAGAGGTGGGGCTTATATAATTAAGGGCGGTGCTTAAACATACAGATTAAAATTTGCGTAGAGTGCCACCCTACCCACACATTTCAATAGAATCACAACTGTAACTGGCCTTGTGACCATTGCTCTATGCGCTGTGCAGAGAGGCCAAGTATTGCATGGCCACGTATTCTTAACACCTTTTTGCCCCTGACATGCAATGAAAGAAACTTGCACTTCCTTTAGCCAAAACTCAATTGCGACCCATTATGAAACATCTGAATGCTACTCAATTCAAATTATGCACTAGACAAGAGTATTATGCTGAATGAAAAAACCGTAATGCAACATCCTGGAAAAGCACTCATAGGGAATGCAAGATTAAGTAAAGCTTGTCAAATAGAAGCAGGAACCACAGATTACCTTAACGTTTTTCCACCCATGGGTCAGAAATCGAACAGCTTTTTTACATGGAAGGTTAAGAACATGAATACAGGGCCCGAAAAGGACCAGTTTCAATGTCAGTTTTAAATTACTACTGGTAAAGGGGCCCAGTCCACTTACTTAAAGCCATTCTTCCGTATCAGCGTAGGCATACGTGAAATAAAGCAGCAGTCTCTTGCCACAAACTGCTCTGATAGTCCGCATAAACGAAAGAGTGTTACAAATTAAATATATGTCTCTTAAAGAAAGGATGAATTGCATCAGAAAAATGCCGATGGTTTAAATACTTCTTTGCACTAACAAAAATATGCTCTTTCAAGTATTTAGAACCACCTTTTTACTATTTAAGAAAAAAACGTTTTACTCCCAGGTTTTTAAAACAGGGAGTAAAATACTACCACTTAAAAAAATAAAAGATCTAGAGCCCCGGCTGCGACACCTTAAAGCCTCACCGTAGGTCGAGGGACACTGGAGCCAACTACGAAACGGCAAGCTCACGTATACATACACAGCTTTTATGAGTTCCCATAGGTGACCATGTCCCATTAGAATGCGTTGACCGAGAAACTTCAAAAGAGCAAAATGCTGAATTTAGGTCAGTCAGAACTTTCTACATGCGGTGCAACAAAATTAAGATACTGACAAATCATTTCAATATATTGTTTAAAAAAGTCAATTTAAGCATGAAATCTTTGTAAGCGT
Source organism: Calotriton arnoldi (assembly GCA_963921515.1). Classification (NCBI taxonomy): domain Eukaryota; kingdom Metazoa; phylum Chordata; class Amphibia; order Caudata; family Salamandridae; genus Calotriton; species Calotriton arnoldi. The sequence continues at coordinate 4,347,521 of CAWUFW010000375.1, forward strand.
TCTGCATTAAACAGTAACATCCAAAAAACAAGCGCGCGCGCGCTAAAAGTAAAAAACAAGTGTCGGCAAAAGTGAAAGCGTTTCACTTGCTGGAGCGAGCAGCACCAGGAGCGATAATTGCTACCATATGGCGCCAGCTGCTCGCTCCCGCAAGTGAATCGCCAAACGTGCACGCGTTGCCATTGAAGGCAATGGAACGCATGCACGTTTTTGGCTGAAAAGCCGAATCGATTGCAAAAGGTCTTTTTGCCTATGCAGCGCATGCGCGCTGCGTAGGCGAGACCTAAAAAGCGGGTAATAGCATGCAGATGGAAAGGGGAGTTATTCGGAGCCGAGGCAGCCAGCTGAAAAAGACACACTCTGGTAGAGTGCTTAAATCCAAAGAAAAAAGCAGCGTCTAAAAAAATGAGCAGTGGAAGGACACATGTCATGTGCATCCATGCTCCGGGTGAGGGACAAACACTGGAAGAGCAAGGAAGCCTATGGCAGCAAACCAGGAAGCAAACAAATGAGAGACAACGAAGCCAACCAATGGTAAGCAATTGGCGGTCTCTGACCCGGCGACAGAAAACAAAAGGTCTCAAAAACGGCGCGTGCTCTGTCTAGGCCAGAAAACGATCTCGACTCGCAGGGGGAAAAAATCACCACTCGGTAGGAACGTTGATTTTTTGCTTGAACAAAACAATTCCGGCTTCCAGACTACATCACAAAAACAGTTTATAGCCTAAGTAATTAGCATAACTGCAGGTGATCCACTGCAAGGCTGCAAATCTAGAAGGCTCGAAAATAAAACAAATAACAAGCCTTTTCGTGACAACAACGGAATGAACTGACCCCCAGCTCTTTGCCTTGAAACACATTCAGATCTAAAAACTAAACTCGTCTCATCCCTCTCGTCGACTGACTCCACTGCCCCCCCAACATTCATCCTCCCTCAACACCATTCTGTGTTCCCCCCGGACTGCACACACCCTGCCCTTATATTCCATATCTCTAAAGCGCTCCGCTGCACCTCTGGGTCAGATCCGTGCCACATAACTGCTCCCTATAAAACAACATCAAATAAATCAAATGTATAGCATCCAGCGAGATCATGATAATCCATTATTTCCAACAGACATATTGTGCCGCTTTAATCCTACAAGCTGCGTATCAGGGCCATCCAGCCGCTCTTCATCGCCTCGCCAGAGAAAGAGCTCGTATCAGCTGGCGCCCGGTTTGCAGAGTATTGCATTTGTCTCTTCAATAAATCTATTTCATGTTTAAGCGGAGCGAGGCAAAGCGGTCTCGGCTGCAGGCTCGGAATCGTTTCACTGTACAGCAGCGCCCTCAGGTGGCTGCGACGCCCTGCAGAGATTTGCTGCGGAAAGCCTCGCAGAATTTAAGAGTGGCATATTCGGAACAGTGAACACTAGAGTGGGTATAGCTGACACGCAGGGTGAGACTGGCCTAAAGGCACAGGGTTGTAGGTTGGTCAGTAAAACTGGGGAAGGGAAAGAGAGGAGGGGAAAGCATTGAATTTTCCGACAATCAGGCTACCATATAATGTTTAATATTACAAGCAGGGCCCATGAGAGGGGGGCCTAAGGGGCAGTGGAAAGGGAGAGGAATGCGGATTTGTAGGGGTACTAAGAGAGAAAACACAATATTTAGTTAAATAACCAACATTTTTGAAGGCTTTCAAAACAGAGAATAAGTGTGTGAGTGCGTTTTGTCTGTGTGGATGTAAAAATTCTGAAATCTGACTGACAGCTCACAATAGCCGACTGAAAGCACCTGTACCCAACTATGTATCAGAGAATACATTTATTGGGGTAGGAGGGGGTGTTATCACCCCAAACACCCCCCCCCCCCTGAAGCTACACTACGGATCAGACAGTGTGGGCATTTTCCCGGAGTCAAATGCTGCAAAGAGGTCCAGGAGAATGAGGGCTGCTGTGTCTCCTCTGTCAAAGACCATGCAGATGTCATCTGTGGCGGCAATGAGTGCTGATTCTGTATTGTGGTTGGGCCTTAATCCGGACAGTGTGATGTCAAGGAGCTGGTGGTTGTTCTAAGTCAGTTAGATGAGCCCATGAACGGATTATTGATACTTTCACTGCGTGGAAATGGAGGTTGGCTCCATGGGAATTTCCTCCAGAGGAACATACTGTTTAACAATTTTCGGCATTGCTATAAAACTGAGGGGGACGGTCATACAGGATGCATGTAGACATAAGAACAAGCATTTGCAACGCAATAGGTCTCGCATTCACGCGAGTTTGAGCTATTGACATTGCAAATGACAATGCATTTTATTTTTGTTTTTATTTTAAAAACATAAATAAAAGGCATTGTCATTTACAATGCCAATAGCTAGGAGACCCCGATCAGTTGACCTGAGCCCTCTTGCATACTAGTGCCACTCGGTTGAGGCAGGCAAGATTCCAGCTAGTCTTTAATAAATATCCCATACCACTAATCGGGGTCTTCCAGCTTCCTTTGCAGGAGATCTGTGGGGGTAGGTGCGCGGGTTGGAGGACGGGAGTGGTGGTGCTTGCCACGGGCTTGGAGCTTGGTTGGGCATGCAATGGGATCGGTCTGGGCACGGGGGGGTTGTTTCTAGAGGGTAGGTGCGGGCGGGTTGCTGTGAAGTGTTTTAACAAGGCGGGCATGATAGGCGAGGTCAGTGTTTTAAATAGCGAGTACCTGCACTTCTAAATTTCCATTTAGAGTACCTGCTTGTTTCTGAGAAGTGCTGGGACTCTCCCATTTAATGGATTGCAGCAGTGCTCAGAAGTGCAGGTACTCTGTACAGGACAGGACCTGCCCACTTAATGCATTGGGCGAGGTGAAACTCTGTTGCACCAATGGGACTGCAGGAGCATCTGCCATGTCATTACGTTTGCAATTGGTGGCTTTGCTAGGGGAAGAACACCAGTTGTGATCCAACAGGAGAGCAATATAAACACTCTCGGCGGAAGAAGACAAATTTTGCCAACTCAAATGCTGTACTCGGATCAATCAAAAGTGGGTGAAGCCAAAGCACCTCTCTGTAGTTATCCTGAAAACTATTTTTTGAGTTGGTCACAGGTATGGTGACAGCTGTGATGTCAAGCTTTACCTAAAAACCACAGAAGCTTGGTGCTTCACATGTCGCACTGGCAGACTCGGCGCCCTTAAAAGGCCGCCCGTGCACTGTGTACATACACTGTCTTTAAATCACTGCCGGGAAGTTAAATGCCACCGCTTTGAACTGACCCACACACTTAGAAATCCTCTAGTCTCTGCATCCTACAATAATAACAGTCACACAGGCCTGTTGGGGCATGTAACATCTTATCGCAAGGAGAACTGCTTTTAAGTGGGAAAAGATTACCATCTGAACACATTTTACTCAGCCTTTTCGAAACCTTATAAAAATGTGAGTCAAAAGCCCCGAAGAAAGGAAATAAAGTCCTGGCTGTTTCTGTTTGAATTAAAGTGATATTTTCCAAAGACTGAAAACATAAAACCAAAAAGTTGCAAAGGGAGAGAGCGAAAAACGAAGGGCACTAGCAAGGCATTAACTGCAGACATACCAGCATACAGAGAGAAAATGACAGAGACTTCGTACCTTGAGTTAAGCAGAATCAGAACTATCAAGTAATGGCAAAGCCAATCGGTCGAGATTTTGGAACCCATTAGCTTTGCCAATTCTGTATAGCAATGGCAATGACCAAAAGTAAAAAAAAGAAAAGAAAACTGCAGTGACGGTGCATTTTGGAGGAGCACGCTTGCATTATTACATATACTCAACATGTGCCCTTTTCAAATTATTGATCTGAGATACATCTTTGAATAAAAAAAAGAGTAAATATAAGTACTGTGAAAGCACTTTTTTTGGTTTTGTTTTTAAGGGGGGGCATCAACAATGTGCTGCCTGGTCCTCGCACCCAATAAATACAAAGACAGTGGGTGTGGGAGGCAACTGAGAAGCAGGTGGGGGGGAGCATGGCAGGGGGAAAATAGTATACGGGCGAGAGCAACAAGAGGGCAGTGGGAGAAGCACACAAGTGAGAAAGCAACACAGAGAGTGAGGAAGAAGGAAGAAAGGGAGTTTGGCAGAGAGGAAAAGGACACAAAGCTTGCCACACGAGGGAGACAGCAACACGGAAGGTGGTGTGGGTATTTGGAGGGGTAGAAGCATATGAAGGAGTGAGCTGGAAAACACATGCACTCTCATGAAGTGCTTAAGTAAAAAGAAAAAAATAGTTTGCTAGAAGTGTGCAATGGAAGGCTAGAAGCCAGCAAATCAGACAGATGGCAAAGAGGCTATGCTCCCAGGACAGGCAAGACTGACAGGATGGGGCAAGGAAAGGCACCTAATAAGAAACAAGCAATTAGAGTGACATAGCAAATCAACTGTAAGCAGTGGGAGGGCTTTAAGCCATTATAAGTTCTTGATAAACTCAAAACTCGTCCTTTGCACCCAGACAACTTGCGCTTTCCTTTTTAGATTGGGCCTGCCAGGCAGCACAACTTCCCTGTCTTCTGGTTTCAAAGTGTCACATAATGAATAAAGTCACAATAGGTCTCAAAACTGAATCAGAAGCCATGAAACAAAGGGGCATTCTGCAGTCCTTATTACTTCCGATTTATTCATCAGAACTACTTTATCGATTTCGTCATACGGCTCCTTTAACACTTCCCTCCAAAATGAAAGTATTAGGGGTAATTAACTCACTGTACAAGGCGGAACTTAAACACACAATGCTGACAGGACTGTTCCCTTCTCCACAATTATTGTGCTGAGGTGTAACGGCCACTCACACACAACTACGCAGACACAAAAACTACACACGGGAATCAACATACATGTACCTATATACACACGCACAACATACATACACACACAATTACGTACATGCACACACATGCGGCAAACGGAAACAAAGACACTTACACACACACGTACACAAACGCACAATACTACAGCTTTTTCATAATGCCCAAATACTTCGAGGAGGGCTTAAGACACACTGTACCCTTCAACAACTGCTCCAATGTGAGCTCTCAGGCACAGAGGAGAACGTGCTTCGGTGGCAGCCACTCGCCTGGATACCCGAGTCCGAGATACGCGGCCGCAGCTGTCTGCAGCAGAAAGAAAGATGGCTTTCCGGAGCACAATGCAGCGCTGCGCGCACGTACAGGCAGGGCGGAACCACGGAGAGAACGGGAGAGGGACGCCCATGAAAATAAATAGTCACCAGCACCTTCTTGTCTTTGTACGTCATGCAGATGAGGCTGCCGTTGCGGTTCCAGCACACGTTAAAAATCATGTCGGAGTGCATGTTGTCGAGGGTGATGAGCGCCTCGCCAGTGCCCATGGAAACATGATACGTCACTACACGCCCCCTAGGCACAGACTAACTCGTAAACATACACGCCCCCTACAGATAAGAAAGTCAGTCACAACAGCCGGCAAGCAGACGACCCAGTCCGGATGGGCCATCCAAAAGGGAGACAGGGCGGTAACTAAGAAGCATCATTTTCAATGGGAAGCCAGCGTTTAGCATAAACGCTGTCGCGACCCAATGAAAATGATGGGCGGGGCTTCAAGTCCCCTTCTGAAATCTCCTGATCACATTAGCTCTCGCAGAGCGAGCAGCGCATGCGCGCTGCAACGCTAGGCGAGACCTAAAAATCATATATGTGATGGGAACAATGGAGAGTTGACTGAATAATCTACTGAACTATGACAAACGTAACCTTAAACATGGATGTAACAAGTTTGATGTATATCTGATAAATGCCAATAAAAATATGTTTTAAAAAAAAAGGAGCTGGTGGTTGTTGAGGTGGTCAATGAGGCATTGGTTGATTAGTTTCTTGAAGACCTTTGTCGGTTATGGTAGGAGGGACATGGGTCTGTAGTTGGAAACAGTGAATGGGTCAGCAGATGGTTGCTTGAGCAGGAGTATGACAGTGGCATTTTTTCAGGTGTCCGGGAATGTCGATGGAGGCTTTGAGGATGGGTGTTAGTACGTCGCTGATATGTAGGAGTCCTTTGGTGGAGGCATGGTGGGGACAACGGTCAGGTGCGGCCCTAAGTGGATGGTCTTCATAGTAGTAGTGGTTTCGACAGTGGTAACAGCGGTCCACGAGGTCATGGTTCATTCTTCAGCTGTCATGGGAAGTTGAGTTGCAATGGTGAAGGGGTGTGGTTGAGGGTTGAAGTTGCCCTATATGGAGGTGATTTTGTAACATAAGAATTCTGAGAGCTTGATGCAAGGGTCTTGCACGAGGGCGATGTTGCTGGAGGCGTCATGAGGCACGGTGAAGTCTTTTATGACAGTTAAGATTTCCTTGCTGCTGTTAGTGCCGGCATCAATGCAATCAGCAAGAGCTTTGCGATGTTGTTCCATATCTGCTGGTGGTAGCGTCTTAGGGCAGATTTGAAAATGTCTTTATATCTGTGGTATTTTGACTTTGTGTCCTTGTGCCCTTCTATTGCTTTCAGTGGGATTTTTGTCAGCTGCAGTTCCTCTGTGTATCAGCTGGCCCTTGGTCTGGCTCTTGCCATTGGATTGGGCTTGAGGGGAGCCAGGGTGTCGACGCATGCAGTGATGCAGCTGTTGACGTTCTTGATGGCTTTCAGCAAGTTGCTTGTGAGCTTGGATCAGTGCGCAGAGAGGGCGGACCCCAACTCCTCTTCTGTGATGCTTTTCCAGATGCAGAGGGTGGCTGTTGGTGCGGGAGTGGAGGGTGCAGAGTGTGGGAGAGTGCATGAGAACTTACAGGAGGCGCATGTGCACTCTCTTTCCGTGTTGTGTGGTGTGGCAGCAGTGAGGCAAGCGGCGGGCAGGGTTGAGCGCGCAGGGGAGTGGTGGGTGGGGGGGAGGACCAGAGGTCATGACGCTGGGTGCTGTCTATGCTGTCTATTCTTGGACATGTTACTATCCTCATCTTGTGGTAAAAATGGAAACATGTTTAGCCTGGGTATCCTTTAGTTCAGTGGTTCTTAACCTGTGGTCGAGGGACACCTGGGGCTCCGCAAAGCTTACTCAGGGGGGTCAGTGACTGCTTAGAAAATTAAATAATATTAAAAGATTAAACTGTATATAAATATAAAAGCAAAGGCTAAACCGAACATTTTAAAACGTTTTGTAAATGTGAAGGAATTTGAAATTGGAGGCTGAAAATTAAGCTAGTATCCTCAGATTGATTTGTGGGAGCAGTGAAAGTGCATCAAACAGCATATTTCATGAATGATGACTGGCCTCAACTGATTTTAGAAAAGCTCCTTCCATCCCATTAAAATGAAAACTTTGATTTATTTTTATTGTTTATGAATTAAATAACAAAATTCATAATTTGTGTATTTGTTTGATGAACGCTTGTTTCTGTATTTTTGTGTATTGTTTTGCGGTTTAAATCATCAAAAATGCTTAGGCTCGGTACCCCGGCTTCTAGTAATGACTCAGTGGGGGTTCCCGTATTTCAATAATGATTCAGTGGAGGTTCCCAGGTTCCAGTAATGATTAAGTGGGGGTCCACAGTAGTCAGAAGATTAAGAACCACTGCTTTAGTGGAAAATATCAGGAAGATCTAAATGATAATATTTTGAAAAGTCAAAAAAGGGCACAGAAGTGCTGGAAGAAATCCTAACTCAGCCATCAAGGGGTTAATGTGTGATAAGACTGCTTTGATTTTTTCTCCTTTAAAGCAGTACAGACAGCCTATTTCGGTGTTGTGGCCTGCAGGCCTTCGAAAATGTATCCCTAGTCAGAAGAAGAGGTGATACTCTTCATAAAGAAAGAAAAGAACAGTCAGGTATGAACACCCTTTGAACCTGTGCCTTTGATTTCAAGCACTGAGTACTAGGCCGCCATTGTCAAATCCATCACGTGACCTGACTGGATGCCAAGCACAAATAAGCAATGCAGCTGCAGAATCACCCCAGGTAGCAGGACCAGACAGAAGACCGGCGTGCAGGTCAACCAGAGGTCTCTCGAAAGGAAATCAATGGCGTAGGTCATGTTAAGTTCAGAGCTTGGAAACCTCACTCCTTCCTTTGCCACACAGACATTTATCAGGCTGCAGAGCCTGGTAATAGTTTCTGTCAGCTGAAGCAGCAGACAGTGGACTGGAAATGTCAGAGGAAGAATTGTCCGGCACCAAATGCAAGACAGCAAAGATCAAAACAGAAACTGATCACGTCCTCAGCACCCATAAAAGTTCCATGACACAGTCTAGATCGAGTCAATGAAAGAGATTAGTGTATTTAGCACATATGGTTAAAAAGGCGATTTACATGGCCCCTGTGAAGGTATACTTCTATATATAACATGTAAAAAAGCAGCAAAAAAACAATCACTTCCAGGTCTGAAAATTGGGCAAGATCAAATCTGAAATCAAGTGGGTCAGTGCTCTCTGGCCCTGCTATCGAGAAAATATGGAGCAATGGCTTCTTTTGTTCTAAAACAGCCTAATGACAATACACTATGCGCTCTATTTCTGCACATGGAACAGAATGCACTTCTCAGACAATGAAGACAATTAAAGTACAATCTGGTAATTGGTTATGGACCCTGGGATAGCCTTATCTTGACTGTCCGGAGAGTGAGATGGTCAGACTGATACAGAGAGGATAGTCTGGTGACCGTATGAATGGGACTGTTTTTCTGTGACGCCGGAGAAGACCTGACCGCCCCTTGGTGACTTCCTAAGATGATGAAAGTTATTGGTAAAATGACTGTGAGCGCTCCAGATATCAGGAACACTTCAGATATTTATAACAAAGACCAAAATACAACATAGAAGGGAATGAGGAAACTTAACCTAAGGCAAGGCTGACCAAAGGAATAGCAAGAAATCTCATAGAATCTTCACATACACTGCATAAACCTAAGATTGGTAAAATGACCTAGCAGTGGAATGCAGATATCTACATACAATTGGAAAAAGGGAAGACCAGACATAAAATTATAGAGATGTACGAAAAGAAAGTGAGAGACAGAGGCAAGTGATTCAAATCCATCAGACTCATCAGAACTCCACCGAGCAGAATAAAAAAGAATGAACAAAAATACGGAAGCGTGGGTTCAAAAAAAGAAAATAACAAAAGCAAATATGATAAAGGAGGAGACCACACTAAGCCCAAGGATAAAAGTGGTGACAAGATCAGAAGGAGTAAGGGAAAAATCAAAAAAAGCTAGAAGAAGAAATTAATGTTATTATGAGGCGACTGAAGAGGACGTATGAGGAGAAATCTTGGCAGCGCTACAACGACCAGCTAAGAACGCTGAATAACACAGTACGCGCACCCAGGAGATGCTTTATGAGAACTCCTTGTAAACAAGTAAAACATGTAGAGTGTGAAAGTAGGTGACTCGGAAGCAACCTCTATTGATTAGAATCCCTGAAATAGCTGAGACTGGGAAGGGAATGAAGTGCATTATTACTGAGTTAATAAAAACAATAACACTGGCAAAGACTATTAAAGTGGAATGTATTGTTGTGGTGTGCTGCAGAAAAGACTGCAGCACATCACAAATCTCTCTTGGCATGTTTTTAGGAACAGAAATCTAATTAATAAATCAAATATTAATAAACTCTCAGAACTTTAAATGTCAGACTGAACACTCGACTGATCATGGAAGTCGCAGGTTTAATTTTCAGTGCATAGTCAGATTTCACTTAAGAAATGGAGGTAACTGTGGAATTAGGTTCTCATGTCAGGTCCTCCGGAAAAAAAGCTTCAAAACAGTTGACATCCAAACTAAGAGTGCTATAGACAGGGTAACTGGAATTATGCGGCAGGGTTGACTAAATTATGTGGCAAGAAAAGCCAAATTATGCGGCATATTTGGACAAATTTTGTGATAGTATTGCTTCATAATTTTGTCTTTTTTACAAAGGTTAACCCTGTCTGAGCAAAGATTTAATCAATCAATCAGGATCTGTATAGCGCGGCTAATCGCCCTGAGGGTATCCAAGGGCTGAGAGTGCTGCTGCAGGGAGGCTCAGTGTAACCTCATAGTACCAGTTTATCAACAGAATCCAGCAATAAGCAACAGAAAGGTAACCAGTCAAACTTTGCAAAGGGCTTCCACTGTGCATCACAGTGTCTCACTGCACTTTTAAAAACTTTTGATCCGTCTGAGCAACAAACAACTTTCTTTGGTTAAAATCTGCAGAATGTACAGAAGATGATGGATTATACGGCAAACGCCAAGGCCGCAATAATGAGTAATTCCAGTGGCTCCAGCTATAGAAGAATGAGTCATGTCCTCTAAATAGGTAGGTGGCACCAGATTATCTAAACCATATTCCATAGGTGACAAGGGCAGTAGTCTTTAATCACCACCCTCCCATTGACAAAAATGTTTGGCACGGACCCTAATGATGAAACTGCTCAAACAAAAGAAACTGGAAAAAAAAATGACAATAAGTAAAACGCCAGTCAATCCTGACTGGAAAACAAAATGAGCCAAGCAAAAATTTTCAAACTGCCCCACGCAGCAGGAGGTTACAACTTAAATGGGGCTATGTGAATGGCTGTGTCAGAGAGTAGGCCTTCCTGCGCTGAAATAAACACGCTAACCCGCAGCCTACTGCGAAAATGCAAGAGTGACACAATGGCCAGTCCGACCCTAATGTCAGTTATTTTCTTATATGCTAATGTTTTGATGGAACAGCAAAAGAACGGCGTGTAAGGAAATGTATCTCCACGCTTATCTGGTGTATGTTTAATTATCTTTAATGAGGGGTTAGTGACACTGAGCCAGAAGTCTCTTGTTGAGGAGGCCGAGTGCTTAATTTGTAATGGAACGAGTGTCAGTGCCCAAAGTTATGCTCAGAAACCCTCGGCCGGTGCTTTTAAATGTTGGCACACTGAATACCAAGGCTGTGTAGTCTTGAATTGACCTTATGGCTCTTCCACCCACTATCAGACACTCCCTCCCCTTTCTCTCACTCGTGCAGGTTTCTGCTTTCTCCCTCTACAACTGTTATCCTGTCTTTCTCTTCCGATTCCTTTCCCCTTTTTGAGCTTTTCCCTCTCACGGTCAATGATGAGGAAAAATAAGTGCTGGTCCCCAGACATGAGTGCTGATAAGCCCCACCGGCCTCTGCGGCCTCAACAGGCTCAAATTAAGCACTGAGGAGGTCACATGTGATGTCCTGATGTGGCCTAAGAGGTATTTTTAGAAAGAGAATGGGACATTGCGCAATTAAAGGTTTAAGTATGAAGTTTGATAGTGGGTTGAGTTCCGCATCGGTTTTCTGTAGAAATAAATAGGACACTAGGAACAGTTTTCGGCAGCATTAAGAGAAAATGACTCAGGTGAATAATGGGGCAGAGCCTCAAGAAAAATTTAGGTTGCTACTCCAGCCGTTGTGAGGCATTGGCTCTTGTACAATGCACAAGATGGCGCTACACAGACTAGACTCTTAAAGTGCCAAGATGAAACTGTGCATGGGAGGTGGCTGCTCGTCCCACAACATACTATTACTTTCTGTTTGTTTTTTTAAAGTGAGGAGGCATGCACTGAAATCCCTTTTAAAAAACTAGCGATTGACACTGAGGCCTTCAGCTCATATTCAGAGCATTGACCCTCCATGCCTTCGAGGTCAACTAGCTAATGGTTGTGTGTCCATTCTCTCCTATACAGGGTGATTAACAGTTCTGGTTCTTGCACTAATTTCAATTATCATGTGGTTCTAGGCTTATTGTGTGTTAAAATGGCATGATAGTGCCAACCACAGCAATAATGTTGGTCTCCCTGGCATCTTTAGCATATTGGTACTTCTCTATGGAACACTGTAGGCGTCTCAGACATTATGGAGTCCAACTTTGGTGCAGTTATAGTCATATTGCGGCATCCGTGGCATGACGGTGCCCACGGGTGGCATGACAATGGCTAGCCAACCATCATAGGGCCGTTCTTTGTTTTAATAGTGGCCTTGGCATAATAAAGGTAATTTCTGGCATATTTTTGGCATCATACTGGCCAACCTTGGCATGCTTTCGGCATCTTCAGAATTAGGGAGCCCATCCCTGGCATAATGGTTGCCCAAGCATAATGATGGTTTTTGTTGACATATTGTGAGTATCATTGGCTGCTGGTAATCTTCAGCATCTTATAGACAACATTTGAATGGTGAAGTCCCCTCCCTTGAATAATGCTCTCCATACTTGGCACACTGCAGGCCATAACTGGAATAACAGTTGCTGTAGCACAATGGTGTAAATCTTGTCATATTGCCGGCCTCTTTTACATTATGAAGCCCATTCCTGATACAACGCAGCTATGAAATTTGGATTCACACCTACACATTTTGTGGTATCATTACCATAACTGTAGCCAACATTGGCACAGTTCTGGAAATTCATTGCAAATGATGGACATCCTTGGCATGTGACAGTGAAGCATCTAAAAGTGGGGATATAAAGTAAATTGTGTCGCTCTATTTCACACAATACATGATGGGATCTCCAACCTTTCTGTAGTGAGAGCAACTTCTGATCAATGAAAATCGTCGTGAGCTACTGAAGGCTAGACACCTCCACACCTAGCGTCATTGATTTTAATCCTAATGTCCATAGAGTCAGATACTATGATTTGAACAGAATACTTTGACTAGGGGCACTATGACAGGACTGCCATGTGTGTCAGTGAGTGTGTGTTCTTTGGGGATGTATAAACATGTGTGAGTATGACTAGGATATATGAGTATGGGTGGATAAGAGCCTGTGTGGTATGTACTTGTGGCACAGGACATACCTTTCGCCATATGTGGCACTGTAATATATATAACACAATGACGCAACCATTTTTTAATAGGATAAATTTAGGTACAGAAATATGTTCTGCAAAAAATGTTTATAATATGGAAACATTTTCTGCCTTTTAAATTTCTCTCACTTAAAAAAAATGGCTGTATTTTTCAGTTATAAATATGACACAGTGTCTATCAGTCACTGGAAGCAAGATGCCTGCTGTGTGTAAATGCAACACTTTGAAATGGGAGAAAATTAAACAGAAGACTTAACTTTATGTTTATAAGGATTCCATAAAACTCAACATTTAAATTTCCTCCCATTTCAAAGTGTCGCATTTACAACCAGCAGACATCTTGCACCCAGTGGCCTGTTGATACAGTGCCATATTTATAACAGAAAAATATAGCCATTTGTTTAAATAGGAGGAATTTAAAGTGAAGAAACGTGCTTCATAAAATATTAAAACGTAATTGAAAATGGAGAAAAACATTGACTCAATGTTTCACAGAAATATTTTTATCCACTTTAAATTTCTCCCATTTGAAAAAAAATGACAGTATGGTTTATGTATAAATATGGCAGAGTGTCTACTGGACGCTGGGAGCAAGAGGCCTGCTGTTTGCACTTTGAAATGGGGTAAAATTAAAATGAAGAGTTAACTTAGTCTTAAGCTAACTCTTCATTTTAATTTTCTCCCATCATTTTCTCCCATTAAAAAATAATCAGAAACCACATTTTGTTCTCATGCTCCAATATTGAGTTGACAAGGGCTTGAATTTAAGATTTGAATACCTCAGTGCTTCAGTTCTTAACCTCTGCGCCCTGGTTCATAAATCTGACTGCAGCACTGCTCATTATCAAGCCCTGCTATCTTCAGCCTGATGATAATAATGTAAAATAAACACAGACTTCCATTAACTTTAAAAGGAAAGTGTGGCCATGTGCTTATTTAAAAATGAACCCAAGGCTGTGAGCTACTGTTAGCTCGAAATGACTTGTTGGAGACACCTGGGCACCAGATGATGATTTGCAAAAAATGAAAAACTATTATTTTAGAAAAATAGATGTTTTCTTTAAAAGACAAGCTTTTGTTTGTGGGAGAGAAAGGTGACTTACCTTCAATCCTAGTTATATTATTGCTATTTATAGAGCACATCTTTACCATTGGTTTGTTGGGGCTAACACACACGACTTCTTCAGCTGAGAGACAGAAAGAAATGATTACTTGCTTGTCTAAAGAGCCAAGTTTTTAGCAGTTTACGAAACGTCCCAAAGACTATTTCCTACTGGACCTTGTCTGGTAGGGCATTCCAAGTGACATGGGCCACTACGGAAAAACATCGGCCCCTGATCTATATTTACAGAATTTTGTTACCACAAGTTGATTTGCCTAAGTTCACCTCAGATTGCGAATGGGTGAGTATTTCTTAATTCTTTCTGCCACAAATTTAGGGGCAATCCCATTCATGCTTTCAAATACCATGCACTACACCTTAAATTCAATTTGTTCCTTTATTGGGAGCCAGTGTAATTTTTTTTAATAAGCCTCGTTTTGAATAACTTGAAGTTTATGCCGGGCAGCATTTGATAATTCAGCATGGACAAAGTTAGAGTAGTCAAGCCTAGACTTAACAGCTGCTGTCACTGTTAGTTTCCTCGCCTCAACAGACAGCAATGGTTCAGTTTTACTCAGCATTTTTAATAGGGAAAAGCATTTACACTATGGACCCTACTCAGAGTATAACATAAGGTTTCCATCAATCACAACCACTAAGCTCCTTGCAGATGTTTATGGGGTGGTGCTGGCCCGAGTTCACTTGGCCAGTAAAGGTTATTCCATAGACTGATTCAGTGGTGCAGCAGGACTATTTTAGTCTTATCTGTGTTCAGTTTCAATTGATTGGTTGCCATCCAGCCGACTATGAATTTCATGGTATTTTGAAACTTTTTATAAGATGAGGGAGCATTATCTACATGAAAAAGCAATTGGGAATCAACTGAATAATTATATACACTACAACTTGAAGCAGTTAGTGCCTTTGTCAAACCTTGATGTACAGATTGAATAAATGTAATTTTTTGTCATAGGTATTCTGACTGAAATGATAAGCAGTAGAATATCTCTGCGAGCATGTGGGATCCCTGGAACATAGAAAAATGCCACCTTTCTAATAAAATAAATACTGCCCATTTGTTTACGTTTTGCCATCCTTGAACAGCCAAGTGCTTGTAGGTGAAAAATAATTTGTATGAAATACTCAGTATTGTTTGGTACCAAAGCAAATATCCCTCTGTTTTCCATGATAATTATTTAGAAAGCTGTCAAATATTATTTAAGTGATTTCTTCATGTGTTTGCTGTTTTAGTTTAAATTTCAAATGGGAGAAATACTGGATTTCACTGCTTTTCCAGTTTTCTGACTGCATAGAGTTAAAAGAAGGGCCATGCCAGTAAAAAAAAAAAAAAAAAAAAGCCAGGTGGCAATCCGACCGGAACACCAATTTTCAAAAGAATTATAAGCACACAAAAAATGACTATTTGAGGCACCGTTTTGTAAATATCCTTTTATCTGGGCTAAAGAAAAAACTATTTCAATGAGACAAATTAAAACTATAGAGCGTCTGGTTGAAAAACAACTGAATGAAACCCTTTTTTTAGAATCCCAAATAAAGTGAAAATGGAGCTCCTAATAGTCTAAGCACAGCTTTTTTTTTAAAAAGCATTTTAATTACCATCATGGCAATACAGCTCTTTGCAGACAGGATCATAAACCTGTACCCCGGGCTCATAGAGGGATATCAGTGTTACAACACCACAGCATAGATCAGTCCAACAAAAGCCCCAGTATGAGCACTCATTCTTGTATATATAATCCCTCACAGTAGTGCAGACTTAAACACTTGAATGGGAGGTGAAGCAATACATCGATTGGGAAGTATGGGCCATCAGGGATAAGGGGAAATGGGCAACTTAACTGGGCATGATGCCATGAAGAGGAGATAATGAACGAGAATCATCCTTTGAGGGTGAAACGGACGGCAGTGCATCAAGGATATCCGATATAAGATAAAAGCATGAGGGATCTCCTTGGATCGGGCATGATAAGCTGTGCTTCCACACTGCTCGGGGTACATCGGGTTAGTCATCTTCAGTGGAAACATCATCTGAGATTAGGATTAGCCAACCGGTGTCGTCGACCCGATTTCTCACCGGGCAATCCCGAAGGATCATGTCCCATGCTTGTGTGTGGTCAGGGCTCCATAGCCCTTTCCGCACTTCAGTGTGAAGCCTCGCTCCCTCACACACAGCCCATTTAGACAGTTACCTACTTCACTTCTGAAGTGTTGGTCACCCAAGAGACTTTCAAAACAAAGTAGGCTGACATCAGGCAAGGGTTAGGGCTAGGTCAGCAAATTTTGAAGTGATCATGTTGGCTTTAGTTCTGTGGAACAGCCCCAACAGGCAAGTCGCTGGGGATCCGGCTATGTTGCGTCTTTGGCAGAATTAATGAAGTTAATTAATGAATGTCGCCCAATAAGAGGCAAGGGCCGTACACCCCCACACCATGTGAAAGAAGTCCACCCCAATCTCTTGGCAGTGGGGGCATGCTGCCTGCATCCCCGGAAACATGAGATTAATGCGATTAGGTGTGAGATATGTCCTTGAATGAGATGGAATCGGGCATTGGAAGATGTGCAAGGTGCATATCTCAAGACTTTGTGCCAGTCCTCATCTGTGAGTACTTGGTCCATGTCTCAGGACCAGCTGTCTCTCAGGTCATGCAGTACACTCTGAGTCAGTGCCATCAACGCTTTGTAAAGGAGTGATTGATGAGATTGGCCAGTGATGGAGTGAATTATCTTCAGGCTTGAGTGGCGCGAGGGTCCCCCGATGTCCGCCGCACCCTTAACACAACTGCCCGCCGCACCCTTGCCATGACTGCCCGTATAGTAGGGAATAGTGGGCAGATAGTGCATAATCAATGAGATCTACAAAGTCTCATAGCTTCCCACCCACATACCAATTTCCAAGCATCGTCTTTCCCCTCCTTTCACAGTCTCATAGCCTTGACAGATTCCCTTGTGTGGGAGATGTAGTAATAGTGTCAGGGGGAGGTCCTTCGCATGTTGTAAAGCCCTGGTCAATGCGAACTGTAGAATGTCCTGTAAGAGTCCAGGGCAGGGGTTGCCCAGTCGATCATTTGGGTTAAACAATATGGTCAAAAAAGAAGTGTGATTTGGAACAAAGCGGACCCCAGATGGCATACGCTCCCATCTGCATTGTCTTCAATAAGCCGCCCACTTTAGTTGTGCTGCTAGATAGTAAAGTTCCAAGTCTGGGACTGCTAGGCCTCCATCACCAGTGGGGAGTCGGAGATTGGAAAACGCCAGCCTTCGATGCCCTGTACCCCATGATGAGGTGAAGCAAGAGGCTATCCATCTCGAGAAAGATGGATTTCGGGAGTCGAATCAGTAATGCTGTGAAGAAGTATAAAAGGCAGGGAAGGAAAACCATTTTGGACAGCGCAATCCTGCCCGCCACGGATAAAGAGAGGGCCACCCAGAATTTAATGTAGGATCAAAGGGATGCCAATGCAAATTGCAAGTTACCCTCAAGAACATCGGCCATTGTATGGTAGATTCGGACCCCGAGATATCTAAACGCCCATGGCTCCCAGCAAAGATCATACCCTACCTCTGATGGTATAGTAGTCACGCCCGGAGCATGGAGTGGAAAAGCATTCAATTTATCCCAGTTTACTCAGAGTCCTGATAAGCAGTCATATTCATCTAGGGTGTGACAGGTGCCCTCTATATCAGAGCGCTTCTCTCAAAGATATAGTAATAGATAGTCTGCATATAGGGATTTGTAGCGAGGGAGGCCATCGATCTCGAATCCTTGATAGTACTGGCCGGTGTGGATTTGCAAGGCCAGTGGTTTTATAGCTATTGCGAAAAACGAGGCGATAGTGGGCTAGTCTGAGCACACCTTTAAGGAACTCTAAGGTAGCCAGCCTTGCCATCATGAAGTACAGGGTCTGTGAGGCAGTTTGGTTTAGTGGAAGGATTAAGTTTTACAGACTTTTTGTCTACACATTTGAAAACGATGTGGAGGCAGGAAGATTGTTTATGGATTGAGAGAGAATACCCATGAAAGAGAACCAGGTAAGCAACTTTCCCTTCTCTGTCAAGCGATTCAAGTGTAATAATGTTTAGTGAAAGTGTGGACAGACCGCCAGGTTGCTGTTTGCAGACCTCTGCAATTTGGAATATTTTTCATCAAGGCAGCAGTAGCTGCTTTCCCTCTCATAGATTTGCTCTAGATTTACCCAGAAGGGGTCTGTGAGCCAGTCTTCTGATAAGAAGTAATTATGGAGGCCACAATTCATCAAGCTAAAACACTCAGTAATTTACAAACAGTTGCTTTTTTTAACATCTTTGTACTGTCCGAGTAATATTTTAAAGCTCTCTTCAAGGCTAGGGAATATGGAGAGCTCTTTCTGCCGGATCTAGAATGAAGGGTGTGAAAATGACTGATTGACATGAAAATCTGATATTACTTTAGGTAAAGATGTGCTCTTAAGAATACCTTGATGTGGTGGAAAACCAAATATGGTTTTTCAGAACACAGAGCCTGAAGCTCACTCACACTTCTGGCAGAAGTTATAGCCATGAGCAAAGCTACTTTCCAAGAAACATGCAAGTCTGCTTTGTCCGCGAGCTCAAATGGAAGACATTAATCTGGAGAGAACAATGTGTTGCTCCAATGAAGGCAAGAGTTTCCTAAAAGCAAGGAACACCTTCTTAAGCCAATCAAGGAAACTATTATTCACTAGGATGGTGAAAAGGATGTCTGAGAGGAACTCTGTATGTAGTGATGGCAGCCAAATGCACTTTTATAGAAGAGAACTGAAATCCAGATTTTAACCAATAAATGAGATACAGTAAAACTGTTTCCCTCTTGACATTTTCTAGGATCCACCTACTTCTAAACACACTAAATTGAATATTGGAAATGGAAGCACACCACTATATTCAGTTGCTACTTTGTTACATGGACAAATGATTTTCAAATTGTCTTGAAATAAGGTAGTCCTAAAACCACAATGTTAATGTTATTCCAATGTAAACACAAAAAGGCTGCCCCTCACAAGGGTTCCTACAGGTTCCTACAGAGTTATACTGAGATGCACTACCAGTGGGGGCATCTCATAAAAAGTTATTCCAATAACAGAACAGTTTATTGCTTGAATTCCATCATAAAACGTCTCATTTCTCTGTGGGGATTTGTAAAGCCGTGGCAAATTACTAGCAAACTGTAGTAGTCACAATTTGAGTATCATAGTACTTAAACCATACTTATGTGCCCTCAGCATTAAAAACTACAGAAAAAGAGACCATCATGCACAGTGCAGAATTATATATGTGTGACAAAATGAATGATCAATTATGTAACAAACAGGAAAATAGACAAGAAAAAAGAGAAAAGGCACAATCTGAGCTAGTGGTAATAATTCATTATCTTTTCTGGTAAAATAAATATTTATAGAGCAGTTGTGCAAGTCTGTGTTTTTGCTTGTATCAAAGACAAATACCCCATACCAGTGCAGAAGGTCACATATAAGCCTATGCTTTGTGATAGTCATGTGCAATGAGAGTACTAGCAGGACTACTGCAGACTGATAAGACTTGCACAGAATCTCTTTCACTTTAAAGCATAAACCAAACAAGTGTATGGTCTCTTTGCTACTTTCAGTATATTCATGTAGTCATCAGGAAGACTTAGATAGCCTACGGTAGGTCCTCAGATGTCAGGCAGCCAAGTTCAGTGAGTGGAGACTTAGATAAAATATTCCTCCCTGACGTCCTGGAGAGCAAATTCAGCTTGTATTGTAGCATCCTCTGAGGTTGAAGTGACAGGTGAAGTATATCCGAAACCAACACTGCATCGACCTGTCTAGGGCAGTGAGTATTGTCATTTCGAACTGTATCATCTTGACAATGACTCTGGAAAGTAGGAGAATCTGGGGAAATGTGTGGGTAAATTTCTGCAACCTGTCTATCGCAAGGGCATTGCCCTTGGATTTGAGCTCTGGCAACCTGGATGCGCAGGCTTGGCATTTTGTGTTTTCTCAGATGGCACACAGGTCAATTCGCGGAGTGCCCCATTCTGGTAAAATGTCTTGTAAGATGACGTCATCCAACACGCAGTAGTGTTCTTCTACTAGATGTCTGCTGAACTCACCCACTTTCCAGTTCTGAAGCCCTGGAAAGTGAATGGCCATCAGGGAAACGTATTCACCAGCGCCGGTTACTATAGCGATTAAGCCTTCCTTGAAAAGTCCTTGACCTCGTGCAACACTTTTTGTTGAAATGGTACAGAGTACTCAAGTTGTCCATTTCAATCAGAACTGTCAATGTTAAAATTGATGGAAGGAAGGACTTCAATGGTAGGTGAACAGCTTTCAATCCTAGAATTTTGATATGCTACAAGTTCTGTATCGGTGAGCACTTGCATTGGATGGAGGGCTCTCCCATATGGGCTTCCCAGCCTTGCAATTGTGTGTCCATAATTATATGAGAGAGGTGTGAGGTTTCTGGAATGGCATCCACTGTAACATGTTGCTTATTTCGTAACACTGTACAATAGAATAAATGGCTGTTTTTAATAGTTTTACTTTCTTATACCAACCTCGTACCTTATGACACCACTAGTCTTCCAAACATTCTTGCAGCTGACGCACATGAAGTATGGAATTAGGGACAAGAAAAATGCAGGAGCCCATGATGCACAGGAGAGATTAAACCTGTCTTGCAAATGTAGCTGCTGCAGTGGTCAGAAAGTGAATCTTCAAAGTTACAGATGACAATCTTTCCTCTGAAGGAGACACTCTTGCCAGAAAAATGTCTACTGTTGATCCCCTGTATTGAATTGTTTACATTGGATGCAGGATAGGTTTTAGCTCAATGATCTGGAGACTCTCTTGAAATAGAAGAAAAATAATTGTGCTGAAGTCTTGTTATTGGTTTAATGCAGACTCGTACTTCACTAGCCAAGTATTTATGCATTGATAGATGAATGTTCCCTTCCTTCTTAGAGCTGCAGCTACCAATGCCATGCACATGCAGAAAATAGTTGGAGCTGAATTGAGGCCAAATGGGAGAACTAAATACTGGTAAGATGTGCGATTCAAAGTTATTCTGATACCCTTTGTAGATGGGAATATGAAAATAGACATCCTGCAAGTCTATTGATGCCATCCAGTCTCCACGTTGAAGGTGAGAGAAATTATGATTAAGTGCTAGTATTCAAAATGTTTCTCTTTTGAAAGATTTGATGGCATACATCAGGTCCAGAATGGGATGAAATTCTCAAATGTCAGTCTTTTTTCTGACCAAGCACAGTCCAGCCCGAACTGCCAAGCCAGGTCCTCCCTGGACCAGAAACAAGCATCCTGGGAAAGGTTTCAGCACTCCGTCCATCATCTCCTTGTGTATGCTTTGTTCACCCTAAGTTGGCAGGGTATGCACGGACGTGGGTCTTTTGCTCACTTTGCCACTGGATTAAAGCTAGCCTGGCTGATGAGGGGTGTTACCCCGAAACCGGTCCCAGGATGCTTGTTTCTGGTCCAGGGAGGACCTGGCCTGGCAGTTCGGCTGGACTGTTCTCATGAGGCACAGGGTAACGACTGATTTGCATATGGCTGGGTCCAAACTGGGGTGGCGTAGTGAGCTACAAAACGATTATGGATTCAACCCAGATCTGTGACTGGGGGTGAGTGTCTGAAAAGTTTCAGCACTCCGTCCATCATCTCCTTGTGTTTGCTTTGTCTCTTTTCTGAACCAGGAAACAACAAGAGTATATTCCCTTGGTCTCTTCCTGATTGGAGACTTTCTTGATTTCTATTTTGCAGAGAAGTGTTTTCCTTCTTGAATTTGATGTTTCAGGTGCCATGCATTGAATGATTTCTGAGCTATGGAAGGAGGGAACAATTGGAACCTGATTTTGTAAATAGACTTCACAATGTTAAGAACCCAAACGTCTTATTTGATGCTCTGTGAAGTGGACCAATAGTTGCAAATATACTCTTCCCACTGGAGTACTGGAGTGCTGTACTGCGTCGGCAGAGATAGAGAGTTATTGTTTCACCAGTGGAGCTTTCCCTGCAGCCATGGAAGCCTATTGAGAATCTTTGAACTTTTGAGTTTTTTGTTAATAAAAAAACTGCTTCTGCTGGAGTTGCTGTTGTTCTTGATGCTGCATCTGCTGTTTCCTCTTCCAACAAGAAATAGGAGTCTTTTGTTGACTTCAGCCATACCCCTTAAGCTGTTCTCTAGGAAATTCTTTTCTTTTTTCCAGAGCTACAGATTTAAGTGTTTCTGCTTCCGTCATCATACG
The DNA here is from genome assembly GCA_963921515.1 of Calotriton arnoldi. NCBI lineage: Eukaryota > Metazoa > Chordata > Amphibia > Caudata > Salamandridae > Calotriton > Calotriton arnoldi. The sequence goes on from CAWUFW010000375.1 coordinate 4,369,668, forward strand.
TTGTAGTTTTTCATCTGCATGTGGACAAGAGAGAGGAAGGAACCAGAAAACGGCAACTACATTATTTGTTTTTTGACTCTGCAGAGTCAAAGATTTTTATGTTTACCATGAAGAACGTCTTGTGGTAATTCCATGGCATGTGTTACATGCAGTCAGATCAGCAGAACATGCTGCAGCGTTGATGGCTTGATCTGAAACCAACATTGTCTCCTTTATGATGTCAGAAAAATCTTCTCTATCTTTCCTGGAAGGTCTACCATAGAAGCATTCTAGTGAGTCCCATAGCTCTTTATTATAATGGCCCATTAGGGCTGTAGAACTAGTGACCCTTAAGGCAGAGATGAAATGGAGCAGACTTTCTTTTCTCACCACATCCATCCACTTGCCTTCTTTTTCTGGTGGAGCGGTAAAGGTTGAATCAGATGCTCTGTAGCGTTTCTTAGCAGCAGAATCAATTGGGAAGGGGACGGCTCTTTCAGGATTTATTTTCTTGTCACCTATTCACAGGTTTGATAGAGGCGGAGTCCCACATGTGGGCACGGTTGGTTCCAGAAGACCTGGCACAAGGGCTACCATGGGTCTAGCCTGTGGTTTAGGAAGTATGAACCCAAACATAATGGAGGTTTTATAGACAGGAGAAGATGACTCTATATTAAGCTTCTTTGCAGCTTTGTTGGTGACCTCATGGAAGGCAACAATGTTACTTACAGGTGAAATTCAGCGAGGAGACAATTCTGGGGATCTGGCACACAGGGTGCTTGGGTAACCAACCGAGGACCCTGAAGAGGGGGGTTAGACATGGTCACATCAGGAACAAACAAAGAAGTTGACACCTCTCTTGCCACTCTGAAGTAGGAGGACCGGAAAGCTGAATGGATTACTTCTCATTGCTTCGCTCTAAGAACTCCCTTCTTGTCCTTAAGCCACCTGTATGGCATCTCTTAGTATACTTGCACTTCATGATTGAGTGGGAAGGTGGAGGACACCTTTGTTCTTCCCTGACTTCTTTCCCCCATTTGAAGGGCATTTATTTGAAGAGAGCCATCATGGTGGCTGTACAGACAGAAAGGAGGAGAAACACCTCAGGAAAACTAGAAAAAAAGTACAATTTACTTGAGAAGAATGAAGAGAATGTTATAAAATGTAGAGTGAAACAAAAAAATGTTTAAGGTTTTCAGCCGGATTTAGGCATAAAAAAGCTGCAAAGGAGCACGGCTAACCAAACACCAAGATAACTATCCTTTGAGCTCTGGCTCTGTCCTATCCCTTGGGTATTTCTCATCAGTGAGAGTGAGATGCTGGCTTGAAAAAAGAGCCCTGTGCTGCTGACTGAGTAGCAGGGGTTCAGCAGCTTCAGAGAATGCCTGGTTCATGCAAGTAAAACAAGATGCACACCCACTGGTGCCAGCAATATGGCTGGAGTCCTATTTGGGTCAAAATTCCTGAGCATAGATGAGACATTGTGGTGTCTGAGCTCCTTCCCTCTGGTGATACCGGAGCATCATAGGCACCCACAGAACTGTGGCATGAGAAGCAGGTGAAGGTCGGCACTGGAACCAAGCATGTTGGCTAGGCCAGAAGAATCTGTATTTGAATGCCTGCTCAATGACACTTTAGAAGCCCTTATAATGTCAGTGCTACAGGATCTGCAGGGCTATAGGTGTCGCAAAGAGATGTGGATGGCTTTAATGGAGAGAGTGTTAGAGACCAATGAAAGGTTGGATCTCTGAGATGGAAAGAGAAGTGGGGCGCATGGACTCTAAAATTAATGAGGAGCAGAGAAAATTGAGAAGTCAGGAAGACAATTATATACAGTTAAAAAAATTAGAATGCATCATTCCCTAGATGTTGCTCTTTGAAACCAAAGAGGAGCTGCTCGAGAATGAAGTGAAATTTGCAAAGCACAGAATTCTAGGCCTACCCTCCAGCCTGATGCAGCAGATCTCAAAGAAGACGTTTGGTGATTCTTGAATAACGTGATCCTGGAGGGAGAAGGGGACTTATTGTTTCTCTCTCCTTCCAGCCAGAAACCAGGGAAGAGCTCTGGATCTGGCACTGTATTGGTAGAGCTTGCAGATGCCTTGCAGAGGAAGTAGATAACGAAGGAATCAGCGAAAAAGCGGAACATGATGGTGGAGGAATCCAGACTGCATTTTTATCCAGACGTTAACTGTGCAACATTGGTTAAGAGACAAGAACTCCAGCACATCAAGAAAGAGCTGTTGATAATGTGAGGTTTCCATGTGGTTGCCAGCAAAGCTGAGGGACAGTGAAGGTGATATGACCTTTGTATTCTTTCCTATTGCTTCCAGAGACTATTTGTTGTCTAACCCAGACACAGATAAGGGTAGAATACCCAGAGTAGCCCATAAGAAAGACGTTTTGCCTTTTGTGCTTTAGAGTGGTCATAAAACTGAGCTCAATTTAAAGCTTCAAAGGTTAATACCATTTGTTATTATGGTGGTGTTTAAAGGGGTTTATTGGAATCTAGAGTGATAATCTATGAAGTTGTACAGAGGTTACATATTTTAAATAAGAGGAGTGAGTTGCATGACAGCATTGTTTGAATCAATATATCTGAGAGTTTGTGGTGAGAAGCTGCACTATTTTGCGGCATATATTTACTAGTAGACTACTCAGTAGAGCATCCCTTAAAGATAAGAGATTAAGTACGTTTGAGGCTGTCAGTGATTAGGAGTGAAAGTATGAAAGTTAGATCTTCTGCTATCTAGGCAGGGATCATCATCCAGGTTTCCAACCGTATTTGTTGTGGGTAACGAACTGTTTTGAGCGGTTTTATTGACCCATTTTTAGATTGGACCTGATCCATATCATGGTATCGTTTCTCGAAAATGAAAGATTAGTCGCACACAAATGTTTGTTGCTCCTGCGACTGAACCTCTGTACAAAGCATAATGCACTTTACTCTGATCTGTAAGTCTTTTATGGGGATTAGGAAAAGGTTTATTACATTTTTTATGCTGAATCATAATCTTAGAAATTGTGGAGCCCCCATAGGGCTTTTACAAGGTCTTTGATCGGAGGAGATTTGCGCTAAAGTTGTGGCATACATTAAAGCGGCCCTATTTGTATGGCGGAGTCTGGGGGGGTAATGTTAGCACGATACACTGATGATATGCTGTGGTTAATAGCCTTTGGATATCAAACCGCATTTAAAGGGCTCTTGTTATGATCTGAGACCTATGATGGTGGGATGCGGGGTGAGGAGTACTCTTTTCAATGAACTATTGTGTAACCCGATGTTGTAATTTGATGATTTACCTTTTGGTTTTATGATGGATTATGTATTGTATGGTATATGGTTTTAAGCTATTTATTCGGGGTATGTATTTATTGAATGTATTGTACCTATATTATATTTGTGTCAAATATTGAATAAAGTTTTATTGAATTGAACTTATTACTACTTTTTCAATAAAAAATGTAAACTTAAATAGGCGATAGTGCTCAGGATCCTTCTACGGTGAGCCAGAAATACAAACTACCTTAGAATTCCTTAAAGGTGCAGTGTCAAATTACTAGGTGTTCAGCTTATTCAAGGCTCCATTTCCCCTTTACTTGTGAATTTCAAAAGGATTTAATTCAGTGGTGTTTTTAGCCAAATACACTAAGCTTCTCATTTGATTTATTTACCATGAATGAAAAGCTTGAGTTTAATTGCAGCAATCGTGTGTTTTTCCCGAAGGATATGTGTTTTTCCGAAGCATATGTATTGGGGCAACATAATCATTGCTGCACTTGAAAACAGATTGAAGGCTAATATTTAAATTATAATTAAGTCGAAGATGGGGGTTTTGTCTAATGTTGTTTCTTTGATGCTTGAAGACACTTGTTGCTATGGCTGTTTCTTTATAATCATTATAGAAGCACTGCATAAACTATTGATATAGGTTTTATGACATTATGGATACTGATGCATAAGGCATGAGTAGCAAATATGCTATTTGAAAGGGTAAACTCGATTCAGTTATGCTGTCTACAGTGGAGATCGTGAGATCTTGTAATATTTTCTAATCCTTTCCTGTCCGTGTACTCAGTCAATACACGTGACTGAATTAATTGAAAAGGGAAGAATGAAATGTTGAAAATTAGAGGCCCTGTGAAACTGCACATCCAAAAACTTTAATTGTCTTCAAACATTAATTTTTTGGCAAATTTCTTGGGAGATTGGGTTGGAAATGTACTATTTTTTCACCCTAGCATTTCTCAAATATTTTGTTGGGACAGAATATCCTCAATGCCCATGTGGATGGTCAGACTTCCTCTTTACCTCATGAAACAATTGGAATATGTAATGAGTGCCCCTTGTTAACCTCTGGCTTTTCAGCCACTTTTATAAAAACTGTGGTGTAAAATGCACAATTGATCCTGTTTCTTCAAAGGTTCTCAATGGAACAATGTCCACCCCTTTTCGTCCTGGACCACAACTTGCTGGCTTGGTGCAATTTGCAAAAATTATTATCACCATTGAAGTATTACAAAGGGTTGTGTCTTGGGGTTGTGTCTTGTTGGGGATGCCTTACCTTTTTCCTCCTCCCAAAATACACCCAATTGTTTTTACCTAGCGAGCATGAGTTCTGAGTCAGATAAGCCTACTGATCAATTCCTTCTGGCAGTCTTTTGAAGAGTCTCTTGTGGTTCTGGTTACCAATACAGTGCCTGTCTTGAACCTGACCTTGAATGGAGAAGGTGACACTGTTTTTCAAGGATTTTGCCTAGGGTCCTTTCATTCAATGTTATCTCTCATTACTCCCAGATGTGACAATAATTATACTGATCTTTGCCATTCGATCAGCTGCCTGTTTGGCCTTCCGTCCCATATTTACACTCTCAGTAAATCTAATGAAAGAAGAGAATTCCATTGACTACATTTCAGTTTCCTTACTGAGACAAAGCGATCCTGCAGAGCCTGAGGACTTGAGCTGGTGGCTGAGTTTTCGTCTCACTGCTTGACGCTGCTGGTGAAATTCAAGACTGACCAGGGGATCTGATCGAACATTGAAGATCTGCAAAAGACAAAAAAGCAAAAGAGAATCAATCATCTGGATCACTGGGTCCTCATTTGTAGAGATGTGTCATAGTGCACATATCTGATATGGATAAGAAAAGATTACTCATGACAAAGTTATGCAGTACCGGAGCATTCAATCAAGACAGAAACTAAATATATCCTGTAATTAGGAGGCCCCTGCAGGTTTTTTCATATCAGTTTTGTAATCAAGTATAGAACCCTCCTAAGGTCTTACAGATCTTTCCATTAAATGTTTAATGACTGGTTGAAGAAAGTCTCTATAACACCTGTTTGTGGCAGCCAATTCCTTATTTACCATTTACAGGATAGCCAGATTGACTGAGCATTTCGTTGTAAGGGATATGGTATTTATTTCAAAGAGTACACATTCTTCTGCTACCAACCTCATGAACTCAATTTCATCTGCTCCAGTGGAATCTGGGAAGAACATTAACATTTGGAAATTAATTAAACTGATTAAGTTTCATGTAGTCCCACGTCATTTTCTTTTTTACAAGAAAACGGTCTATCTTCACCCTCATATGCATTTGACTTATGCCATTATTTGAACTTGTACATTCTACAGTCTCGACAATCTCACAAGCCTGGAGCTCCACCAAGTTACTAAAGATGCTGGTCAACACAAGTGCCAATTGGCGTGGCTTCAACCTTAAGTGGCGGTAAGTTAGAGGGTCGTATTTGGTCATCAGTGTGTCATACAGTTCTCTCCCTCTGCACCTCTCTACTTGTGCACCTGAGGTTGCAGTCCTTCCCATGCAGAACCTGTGGTTCACAGGGGTACCCTCTCAGCTTTCTTTGTGAATTTATCTAGTGCCTCTTCCCATCGTGTTTAGATAATAAACTTTTATCTAGGACACGAATCACGAGAGTTGGATGAGTGAAGAAAAGCTATTTAACATGAAGCCCAACGGATTGCATTAGATTGCCATGCCGCTAGGTAGAGAGCATGAGAGGTCTTCCAACCCATGGCTATCTTTTGGTTAGCCAGTAAACATGCTAGGTCTATAAATCTACTCCTATATTTGGTCTTGCCTGAGTGAGGGAACAGACTTAATAGGCATACCTTGGGGGAAGAGATCAAGGAGCAACTGCTGTGTTTTATATATCCAAGGATTGCACATATGTAAGGTTATAGCGCTGGGCAGTTTCAAGCCATGTGGATATAATGTGCATCAGGAGCGAGGTAACTAGGGCAGCAGCCCAAATCAGCGTTGAATACTTGGTACAGCCTAGCTGGCACAAGGTTTGTCTGATGTAAATAATTAAACTGGATCGGCTTAAACATAACTTTTGTGTGAACTGTGGCTAGCTTAACCCTGATGTTTCTGGGTACTGTAGTCGCATACGGTATAATTTTCTACTACACATTATCATCTATGTCCCTTTCTAGAGATTTCTACCCTTTACCATGTAAGTTAGAGAATGCTTTTTCAGTCATTTTTATCATCACCTTATATATATAGTTGAGAGTTTCTGTTTACACTTGTCACCCAACATCAACAGCTCATGTAGGACCGTATTATCCTCAGGTTCAGTTTCTCCTTTATCCCAGGTTAGTCGTACTGCTCTATTTAGAGTGCTGTACGACAGGAACTAGACAGATGCTACTCAAAGTCTCTACTCACTAATTTGTAGTTCTGAAGTAGACCCAAGTGCAACATACTGGCAAGGAGTAGTTTTCCCAAGATCCACATCAAACCCAGACAGCACCCCCAGCGTCCACCTCAAACTCTCCAATTGCCAATCCAGGGAAAATACTGATTTGCAGGTGATCCGACCAGATCACCAGTGGTATCCGTAGGGGTGGGCGGAATTTGCGTAGTCGCGCTACGCAAAGCTCAGCAAAACGGTAAAAAATCTCCGCGAGCACGCAAAAGTTCCGCGAACACGCGGAATTGCTTGTTCCGCCCGTTCGCGATGCTTTTTTCCTGTTCGCGAACGCTGTTTGCGTGCTCGGGGAGAAATATCTCGCGAACACGCATTTTGAAAGCGCGAACAAGCAAAAAATTCCGCGAAGCAGCGGAATTTTTGGCAATTTCGCGTTCTCCGCGGAACGCGAAATTACCCAAATTCCGCAAATTCCGCGAGCGGAACGGAATTTACCGCCCAGGCCTAGTATCTAGGTATCATCAATATTTTAAAGGTAAACATTTTTGTTTCTGTGTTTATGAATCAGTGCTCCACAGAGCATTATTGGGATTACCAATAAGTATTGTGCCTCCAGTGCTTAACATGCAGGACTCCATGCCGTTACAAATCACAGTAGAGATGCAATATAGTAGAGCTCAAAATCTGGAGCTAATAAGTTTCCCTGGCTAAATGACAAGCGTATCTTGCGATGTAATACTCCATGCCTGCCTTCATTCCATCTAAACCCTGTCAACATGGATTACAAATTACAAAATAGTGAGCAAAATGAACAAGTTACTTACCTTCGGTAACAATATATCTGTAAGAGACATATATTAGTTATGGATTCCTTACCTTAGAATTACCCCCAGGCGTCAGACTGGATCCAAAGAATTTTTCTTCAGCAGAACCCCTAAGCGTCAGTAGGTGGCGTAGTTTGGCTCCGCGTTCATCGTTGGCGTCGTTATCGCCGGAATGACGTTGCGGTATCTACTTAGACGCCGCCCCTGTGCGCTGACGTCAGTTCTATACACAACATTCCACGCCAGAAGCGCAGAGCCATGCAAGACACTGACCACTGGTGCATAAAACTAGGGCCCTGAAAGGGAGTCCCTTACTCTAGAAGTCTGTTCGCAGAACGGGGAGGATGGGTGGGGCAGTAAGCAATCCATAACTAATATATGTCTCTTGCAGATATATCGTTACCAAAGGTAAGTAACTTGTTCATCTGAAAGAGACTATTAGTTATGGATTCCTTACCTTGGAATAGATACCCCAGCAATACCAACCCCGGAGGTGGGTCTGCGAACCAAGTTCACACCAGGGAGACCTGAAGAACGGAGCGGCCAAAGAAGCCGGCTCTCCGGACTTGGCTGACCAGGCAGTAATGTTTAGTGAACGTGTGCAATGAAGCCCATGTGGCTGCCTGGCAGATGTCATGAAGGGGGACTTCACGTCCCAAAGCAGTAGTAGCTTGTCGTCGCCCTGGTGGAATGGGCGCGCAACCCTACTGGAGGTTCCTTTTTCGCCAAGGAATAACAAGTTTTAATGCAAAGAATGACCCATCGAGAGATGGTTAATTTTTCCACGGCCCAACCTTTCTTGGCGCCCATATAGCCAACAAAGAGCTGATCATCCACCCGGAATTGTTTTGTGCGATCCAGGTAAAAGGAAAGCGCACGTTTTGGATCCAGACGGTGGAGCCTCTCTTCCTCTATAGAAGGATGCGGGGCGGGAAGAAGGAGGGCAAAGTGATGGTCTGTCCTATGTGGAAAGAGGTAACCACTTTGGGAAGAAAAGAAGGTCGAGTTCGAAGGACAACCTTGTCCGGATGAACAGCAAGGAAAGGAGGCTTAGAAGAAAGGGCCTGAAGCTCACTCACCCTGAGAGCAGAGGTGATGGCAACCAGAAAAGATGTCTTTAAGGTCAAGAGTCTGAGAGGACAATTATGTAGCAGCTCGAAGGGAGCGCACATAAGGTAAGTCAGAACAAGGTTCAAGTCCCACTGGGGCATTACGAAGGGAATAGGAGGAAACAGATGAGTAATGCCCTTAAGGAAACGATTTACAATAGGGGACTTGAAAAGAGAAGGCTGATCAGGACGGCGGAGAAAGGCCGAAACGGCAGAAAGATAGCCCTTGAGGGTGCCCAGAGCAGAGCCCTGCTGGGCCAAAGAAAGCAGGAAGAGGAGAACCTCAGAAAGGGGGGCAGAAAGGGGATCCACAGCCTTTGCTGCGCACCATCCACATATTTGTTCCATCTATAGGCGTATACTGTTTTAGTAGAGGGACGCCTGGCTGCCAAGATAACATTACAGACTTCAGGAGGAAGGTCGAAAGCTGTCAACTGTTGCCGTTCAATCTCCACGCAAGGAGGTGGAGGCTGGACAGGTTCGGGTGGAGGACCTTCCCCTGCTGCTGCGACAGAAGATCCTCCCGAAGGGGCAGTCTGATCGGAGGATCGATGGCCATGTCCAAGAGCTCGGGATACCAGACTCTTCGTGCCCAGTCCGGAGCCACGAGAATTACTTGGGCCCGGTCGCGCTTGATCTTCTTCAGCTCTCTGGGCAGAAGTGGTATAGGCGGAAAGGCGTATAAAAGACCGCAGCTCCACTCGCGACAAAAAGCGTTGCAGAACTGCTGACATTGCGCGTTCTCTTCGGTGGCAAATAGATCTAACCAAGGCTCTTCCCACTGCTGTAAGAGACCTTGCACCACCTCCGAGTGAAGACGCCATACGTGATCCATCAAGCACCGGCGGCTGAGTTCATCCGCCCTGGCGTTCAGGTAACCTGCCAGGTGTTGAACCACCAGGGACATGCCCTGATGTTCCAACCACTTCCAGAGATGAAGGCCTCCTGACAGAGGGTCCACAACCCCACTCCGCCCTGTTTGTTGCAATACCACATGGTGGAAGTGTTGTCTGTGAACACCTGCACTACTCTCCCTTTGACAGAAGGAAGGAATGCCTTCAGTGCCAGAAGAATCGCCCGGAGCTCCAGAAGGTTGATGTGGAGCCCGGACTCCGCCGGAGACCAGAGGCCTCTGATCTCCGCCTCTCCCATGTGGCCGCCCCATCCCATGAGGGACGCATCTGTCACCACTGTGAACTCTGGTTGGGGAAGGGAGAGGGATCTGCCGTCGACCCAATCCTGGTTCATGAGCCACCACTGCGACTGGTGTGCAGTCCCCGCCGAGATCTGGATGACATCGGACAGATTCCCCTGATGCTGCGCCCACTGGAACTTCAGGTCCTACTGCAGAGCCCGCATATGCCACCTGGCATGATCCACCAGCAGGATGCAGGAGCCCATGAGGCCCAGCAGCCTCAGGGTCATTCTCACTGAAATCCGGGATAGAGGCTGGAACATCGGTATCATAGCCCGAAAATCCTGGACTCACTGTTCGGGAGAATAGGCCCGAAACTGCGCTGTGTCCAGAACCACTCTGATGAAAAGGAGCTTCTGAGAAGGGCGCAGGTGCGACTTCGGTACGTTGACTGTGAACCCCAGCGAATGCAGGAGGTCTGCCGTAGTCTGGAGGTGGGCAACGACAGCCTGCGGCGAGCTCGCCTTCAACAACCAGTCGTCGAGAAAGGGGAAGACTGGAACCCCTGATCTGCGCAGATGAGCTGCAACCACCGCCATCACTTTCGTGAACACCCGAGGGGCGTTGGTAAGGCCAAAGGGGAGCACGGTGAACTGAAAATGCTCGTGGCCTACCGTGAACCGTAGGTAACGCCCTTTGTGCCGGCAGGACGGGGATGTGGAAATAAGCGTCCTGCAAGTCCAACGCTACCATCCAGTCTCCAGGGTCGAGGGTAGACAGGACCTGAGCCAATGTCAACATTTTGATCTTTTCCTTCCGGAGGAAGCGGTTGACGTCCCTGAGGTCTAAGATAGGACGCAGGCCTTTGTCCTTATTGGGCACCAGAAAGTAGTGGGAGTAGTAGTCACGACCTACTTCTGGCACAGGGACTCACTCAATGGCTCCCTTGGCCAAGAGAGCCGCAACTTCCTGACGGAGAAGGGCCAGGTGATCCTCCGACATGCAATGGAGTGTAGGTGGCATGGCTGGAGGGGTAGTCTCGAAGGGGAGGGAGTAGCCCCTTCGGACTATCTGCAAAACCCACCTGTCCGACGTGATGTTGTGCCAGTGGGGGAGGTGATGGCGGATCCTGCCGCCCACTGGCAGCTGGTGGCCCTGAAAGGTCAGACTAGGAAGGTTTGGAGGCTGCTGCAGAGGGGGCACTCTTGGACTGGCCCACCCGCTGGCCCCCAGACCCACGGTAGTGGGTCCCACGTACCCGGCCCGCAGAGGCTGGACAGCCTGCGCGGGACTGTGGCTCTGGGCAGAATGTGGTGGGGCACCCCTTCCGTAGCCACGAAAGGGGCGAAAAGCAAACTGCGCGGGGCGAGAGGTGGTAGCGAGGCCCAAGGATCTGGCCGTAGCACTAGAGTCCTTCTCGAGCGTATTGTCCACCTTGTCGCCAAACAAGCGATGGCCATCAAAGGGCATGTCCAAAAGAGTCGATTGGACATCGCCCGAAAAGCCAGTGGACCTCAGCCAGGCGTAGCGTCGCAGGGCTACCGACGTTGAAATCGTCCTGCCTAGCGAGTCGGCGGTGTCCAGCCCACAGCGAATGGCAAACTTTGCTGCATCCCTCCTTTCTGCGACCGCACGGGAGAGTATGGCCCGGGCCTCCTCCGGGCACTGTGGCAGCACCTGCGCAACCGTGTCCCACACAGAGTGGGTGTAACAGCCCAAGAGACATGCGGTGTTCACCGACCCAGTCCTAAGCTGGCGGAAGAAAAGATCTTCTTCCCAAAATGATCCAGCTTCTTGGATTCCCTATCTGGGGAGCAGTAGGGAATGCGCCTTTGGATGTTGAGGCTTGGACCACCAAGCTCTCAGGGGTAGGGTGTTGGGAGAGGAAAATGGGGTCGCCGGGGGGTGGCGTTGGGCAATTATCCTATCCCCAGGAGCCCCTGTGCTGGGCTTAGACCAGGTGCCCAGAAGGATGTCTGTGAGGGCCTCATTGAACAGCAGCAGAGGCTCCGAAGAGGCTGCTTCTGGTTGAAGCACCTCAGTCAGGAGGTTAGTCCTGACTGCCACCATAGGTAGCTCAAGGCCAAAGGCCTCAGCAGCCCTACGCAACACCACAGCATAGGAGGCTCCCTCCTCCGTAGCCACGGTAGGGGTAGAAAGCATACCAAGGTCTGGGGATGTATCCAGACCACTGGCCTCACCCAGTTCCTCTCTCCAGTCCGGCTCTTCCAGCTGGTCTGCTAGAGGGTCAATAGACCCCTCCCAGTCCTCCTCACCCTCCTCTGGCTGCCACTCAGGGCGATAGGGAACGCAAGGATAGAACAGGGGTACAAAAGTACCGGTCGGCGCCGGTACCGGAGTCAGTCGACGCCGGTCCGGCTCCGTGTACATGTCAAGGGGAGGCCGGGGTCGACGCCGGCTGGGGACACAACCGGCGTCACAGGGGGCGGAGGTGTCGCCAATGGATTCGGTGCCGGAGGAGGTGTTGTAAGGTCGACCGGCGCTGACCCGGATCCAGGCCTGGATCCCTGGCGGACCTGCGGTGCCGAAGCCGCCAGCATCGAAAGTCTAGAACCCCCAGCCAAGTCTGCGGGGCCAGAAGGCGTGCTGGCGGAGTCGGGCTGCCCAAAGATGGAGTGGAGGGCTTTGTAAAAGCTACGAAGTTGGGAAGGGGTCGTCCCAGCTCCCAGGAAGGGAGGGAAGCTCTGAGCCGTCCCAACAGGCTCCACGGGCGGAGCCGGACGACTACCTTCCGCATCCTGTGTCGGCCGACGGACGGGGAGAAGGCGAAGAGCAACGGTGCTTCTTCGCCTTCTTTTTGTGCTTTGACTTACTGGAAGATGAAGACTTCGAAGAGGAGTGATGGTGGTGACTCAACGACCAGTCCCGCGACCTCCCTCTCGACCGGGACCTCGAGCGGCGCGGAGCGGACTGCCGGGCCTCAAGAAGCTTTCGGGACGGCTCCCGCAAAGACTTCGGGTTCATGGCCCGTCGGTCGGAGCACGACTTTGGGTCGTGGCCGCGCTCCAGGCACCAGAGATGTGGGTCCGTGACCGACATTAACTTGTGACAGGAGTCACAAGGTTTGAAGCCGGTCCGTCAATGTGACATCCCTTGCACCAGGAGTCGAACGACTCGAAAAAAGAAGTCGACAAAAAGTCAAAAAACCTCTAGTCAAAAAAGACTAAGGGTACTGCTCTCTCTGGATCTGCGCTGGCTGGCGCTGAAAAAGAAAGAGCTGACGTCAGCGCACAGGGGCGGTGTCTAAGTAGATACCGCGACGTCATTCCGGCGATCACGATGCCAATGACGAACGCAGAGTCGACCGATGCCACCTTCCGATGCGTAGGGGTACTGCTGAAGAAAAATTCTCTGGATCCAGTCTGACGCCTGGGGGGAATTCTAAGGTAAGAAATCCATAACTAATAGTCTATTTCAGATCACCGGTATAATAACTAGAACAGCTGTAGAAGCATCACCATTTTAGGCAGGAGAATACCGACAGGCACAGGCTATTCCAGAATGGCACTGATTTCCATATTGACTATATGGCCTGCTGTGAATTCAGACTACAGATGATATAACTGACTCTTCAGATATATGAAGTAGCCCTGGATAAAGGTGATAGATTACGTCCAACAGGGATGCTATTGCTGTTCATTGCAGTGGGAAAAGGCATAAATTGCCTCAACTTAGTTTAAAGCTAGGTTCTTCTCTACCTTCTACAGCATTTCCATAATTTTTGTCAACTGATTCTTGATGTTAACGATTTTTGTAATAAAAATGTCATCGGCATATAGTGGAATAATATGTAGAGCACTGGTAACCCTTAGTCCCTTCTCTACGCTATACTGTCTAAAATGGTAGGCCAATACTTTCACCAGCGTCAAAAGGATGGGAGAGAAAGGGCAACCATGTCTGGTCCCTCTCCTGATGTGATCTGAAAACATCCTTCATGTTCACAGTTTAGTCGTTGGGTGCAAGTAAAGCAACTTAATGTAACTTAATATTTTGTGAACAGCGAATAGATAAGGCCAGCCCAGCAAATAAAATGCCTTTTCTATATCAAAGACCACTATTGAAGCCATGAACTCATATCATGGGGCTTCTGACATAATAAAATAATTGTCTGAGGTTTGGTGAAGTACACCGGCCTGGTAAGAAATAGTTTTGGAATGGGTGGCCCAACAAACATAATGAAGTATACAAAAAGTGATGGATGGAATGTCTGATTTAATCTCAGCCACTGGTAACATATGCAAATCAGTCTTGACCCTGCTGCAACGGGAACAGTCCAGACTGAACTACAGGCCAGGTCCTCCCGGACCCGAAACACAAGTAAACCCGGACCAGTTTCGCCATAGTTAGGGGTCATCAGCCAGGTATAGCTTGGTTCCAATGGCACAGTGTGCACGGGACTTACGTCTGGGCATACCTCTCCCACATAGGCATGCACACTTTATTCTGTTTGATATCTCTTTCCCTAGTATTTTATCATCTAAATTCTACAGTGAGAAAGGCCTTTAAGTTGCTGTCATTAGCAGGTCCTTGCCTGGTGTGAGGAGCATCACCACAATCACCTCTCTGGTGGATCTTGGTAAAGCCACACCTACCTCCACCTCATTATACTGAGTCAGAGGAAAGTTGTGCTGCAAATCAATCATAAAACTCCAAGGGCAGCCCATCTAATCCGGGTGTTTTGCCTTTGCCAATGCTAATTACAGCTTCCCTAACTTCTTGGAATGTTTATGGTTGGTCTGGCATTTTCAACTGACTGGAGAAAAACATTTAATCTCCCAGTTTGAGGCATTCTTCTACATATGTGGGAAGTGGTGGGAGCAGTTGTGTGAATAGTAATTTCTAAATATTTTGTTACTTTCAAATTGTGAGTGTGTGATGTTACCATGTTCATTCAGCATGCCTAGTTCAGGTTTAAAAGTGTGGCAAGTACAGGGTCAGACTGGGATAGAAAATAGGTCTGAGCACCAAAATAAAAGTGACCTTCATAAGCAAATAGGATAACAAAAAAGTAGCCCACATTTTCAATTCAAGGATTGTCTGAAAATGTTATCTGCATAGTCTGTATGGGGTGGGTAACTGCAAGCATTTGTGCTTGAAGAAGAAAATGTTTATGGTAATATATTAGGGAAATGCAGCAGCATTCATTTCCTTTATAAAAAAAAAAAACATTAACAGATCCCTGTTCGTGTATTCTCAACGTGCCTGGTTTCATGACTGTCTCTTTCTTTCTCGGCCCCTACATGTCTGTTGGGTTTCATTCCCTTAGTGTGTTTTCTCTCAACTATACCAGCATATGGGAGGAGGCAGGCAGGTGCACAGCTGAGAAAGGGGGGCGAGGTGGAGGTTCAGATTAAAAGTTCAAAGGTCCAAAAGCCAACCAAATACTCACACTTTTAGCCCAATTTCTTTCCTTCAGAACCATAAAAAGATGTCAGAGTACCTAAAACCCCAGATCAGGAGGATCGTAACATGGCAACTCCAGAGGCCAAACTAAAAATGTCTTTACTGTTATTTGACCAACCCTAGCATGGCATCTGAGGCTGCTGTCCAACATGCAGTGTTTACAGCATGTTGTATGGGAGTGCAAATGCTGTCAGAGGAGGGATCCACAGATACTGTGGCACTGCAATATACTATGATCTTTTGCTTATCTCTTGCAAGCTTTCCATTCCCATGTCCTTTTTATCATCCTCGGGCTCCTTTTGTTCTTTTTTAAAAAAAAGGTTTCTTTATATTGTTAAGGATAATACATTTGGTGATTTAAAAATCTTAAAATGTATACTACCAATATCATAAGTGAAAACAATAACATTAAAACATAGTGAAACAGTATGGTCAGTAAAAGTAAGTAAATAATTTTAGTACTTCTTTAAATTTTGCAAAATAATTAACGTTAGCATAGATTAACAACACGTACATTGTACTTATAATACAACGCAATCAAGAAATAGTGAGCTAGTAACTGTCATTGTTAGATAAGAAAATAAGTTACTTATCTGTAACTGCAGTTCTCCAGTATTGGTATCTTTTATTGATTTGCCTGCTTGAATCATATGCCGCTGTCGAACTGGGAGTCCCAAGGACTCCCATCTCGATGACGGGGAATGATTCAAGCATGTGAATCTATGAAAGTTCCAATACTGGAGTAAGAAAATAAGTTGCTTACCTGTAAAAGTAGTTCTCCAGTATTAGAATCTTTCATAGATTCACATGCTTGAATCATTCCCTGTCGTCGAGATGGGAGTCCCTGGGACTCCCACTTCGATGATGGGGAATGATTCAAGTATGTGAATCTAAGAAAGATCCAATACTGGAGAATAAACTTTTATCTAAGATCTTCTGTGGTTAGTAGATTGAATAAATCTCTGTGTTTAAGCAGTACATTTTACATGTGTGCTAAGTAATACATTCTTGATAAACAAGTGAGCCATGTCTTCTAGTCATGTGTCAATCTGCAGTGTATTTGAGGGTCTCGATGTCGCAGTTAAATCTTTTTGCCAACAATACACTTCGTTGTATCCACAGTTGTTTACTTTTTCACCATACTGATCATTTTACGCTGTCATTGAAAATAAATTATTTTGCAGAGAATGTCAAATCACTGGTAAGAATAAGTGTGTATCTGGGTATTGTGTTCTTTCCATCAGCCTGATAGTGCTGGATAATAACGAAACATGCAAAAATAATCTGTAAATGGATCAGGACATCTCCAACATTTCCCATCATACAAGTCACATTTTTACAAAAACCTGTAGCATTATCAGAGGAACCAAAACTGCCTGCTACTTTTCACTTGTCTTTCATGTGTTTTGTAACTATGTATAGTCTTGTCCTCATCGGAGATGTCACAGCACAGGAGCTATTGAAGAAAGAAATTCTGGATCAAGTCTTGCGCCTGGGAGGAGTCAAAAGGTAATGAATGGTGAGGAAATGTAAACTGTCCTTTGTTAAAGTCTATTTCTAACTTGATGTTTCTTCATTCTTCCCATCTGTTGGAATGTAGTTAATTAGTAGGGGTAAGTAGGTACTTACCACTAGTAATAAGGCCACAATCACAATATAAGGCCCAGTCAAGGTCTCAATAAATTATACCCTTGCTCAGCCCCTTGGAAGCTGGCTATGAGCAGGCAGGCTTAACTTAGGAGACAGGTGTGTGAAGCATTTAAAAACAACAATACATTAAATAAGTGAGATACAACACACAATAAAAATCCAACACTACTTTATAACAATAGGAAATATTGTTATGATTAAAATGACAACAAAAAGACAAAAATCCAATGTAGGGAACCAGAGTTATGAACTTTCATAGATTAAATATTTAGAGTGCCTAAAAACGAAAAGCACCAACTTGGGTCATCTGGTCATGCTTGACAAGGGCAAAGTCAAAGTTTGAGGCTGACCGCGATGGAGCGTGGATCGGATACACTGAGTGGTAGGGCCCGGTCAAGTTTTTACCTTCGGACTTAGTTGTTTTCTGGAGCTTTTTCTCCCTAAGTTGAGCGAGGTACCTTGCCAGGCCGGGTTTCGAGTCAACGACAGCTGCTTGGTTCAGCATGAGACCTCGGTCAACTCCCCGAAGTCTTGAGCTCCAGAGCTTTCAGCAGGACCTGAAATCCAGGCCAGCTTACAGTTCGATGTCAGCGGCTTGACTCTAAACGATGGGTCAGTCAACCTACCAAAAATTCTCCAAAGGTCTCCAAACTTCTGGAACTTCTTCCAGAAGGTCCTTTTGGGGTTCCAAAGTGAGTGTCCACAACACCAATCCTTGGTTCCAGAATCTCTGTATTGCTCCTTGGGATGTTGGGACTACATCTCCCACAATGTACCTGGCCAAATCCTTTAAAGTCCAGCTGAAGGTGGTCAGCTGGTTTCTTCTTGAGGAGATGATGCAGGTAGAGCTCTTTTAACCTGTTGCTTTCAGGGAGTCCACTCCTGCACTTTTCAAAGCAAGGCAAAGTCTTTATGGACTGTAGTTCCAAAGTATGCAGCAGGTGCAATCATCCAGAGTGCAATCCTATTGGTGCAGGCCAGGGTACCAGCAAGGCAGTCCTTCTTCTTCTTGTAGTTTCAGGCAGGGATCTGAGTTGCTGGGCAGCTCTCCCATATTTATCCGTGCTTCTGGGGTGACAAGCAGGGAGGCACCTCTGACCAATGGGGTGCTCGGCACCACCCTCAGGTATGACAACTTCCTCCAAAGTGTGGAATATTCTTGTCCCAGAAAGCACTATTCTTTAAAATCCAAAATGGAGAAACCCTCTCCTGGAGGTTAAGCTCTGGTTAAGCCAACCCACTGGTGTGGCTAACTTTCCCTAACACACCCCTTCCAGCCTCTTTGCTAATTCAAAACAAATGGTGCCAGTAGAAACATCATTATCATTACTAAAATGTGGAACTTACTCTCTGAGATAATATGGATTATTTACAAGCACTTTGAATTCAAGAGAATCTGCATTCATGGCTTTTTCTATTTTCACATTCATTAACATGGTATGCTTTTGTACAGACATGTCACTGCACCATGTTTAGAGCACATCCCAAATCTTACACACCCAAAATCTCCTTTACATGAGTAACCTAAACCAATAGCCAGTGCAAACATGGATTCTAAAGGTCACCAAGAATACCAATGCAAATCGGAGCACTATATAAATGATGCACCACAACAGAATAGATAACCTACAGTACTTCACCACAGCCTCATTAAATCCTTATGGTCTTGTTTAGAATGATCTTACAAAGTTCATTACACTTCACAGTGAGTTTAGAACCTTAGTGAGCTCCTTCACATGTATCACCAATCAAAACTTTTGTTCACAATCAGTGGATAATCAATGTACTAGTAATGCCTTCTTTCTTTCATGTCTACATCCTCCGAAAGCATGGCATCCATGTAATTCTTAAACAAAAGCTTACACTGTTTTCGCCTTCCTAGTAGAATCCTCTGGATTTCCAGAAACGTTGGATGTGCCAATTGCTACATCATTTTAATGCTCTGTGTTAGCAGGGGAAAAATAAGCCGGCCATAAATAAAATGGCAAATTACCACTCCTGGCCCAAACAGTTGGGTTGAGATTAGCACATCAACTGCAAGCTAGCAACTGCCTCATCTTACTATCCAGGCTGATACACTTTTCATATATCATCCAGTACACAGTAAAGACGGGTCTGGGTTATGCAGAACCATCCTTTGGAGTAAGAGCAGCATTTGGCATGTTGATGAACTGAGTAATGCAGACTGTAACTTCTTGACCACCGGAGGTTACATCATGGACCCTCACGGTGGGCTCCAGTGCAAAGCAGTCATACAAAAATGTATATGCTCTCTGACAACTGTGGGTGTTCCCTAAGGACGACAACAAGTTGCCCCTTCAAAGGCAAACTAACCAACCAATTCTGCTCGAGGAAAATGCAAACATGGAAATATTAAGCCATTAAAGTTTAGTTGCTAAACCTGCCACCACAAAAGAAAACAGGAACAGTGGCTTGCATGTATTTAAAAAAGTACTGTGTCAATATACCAAACCATTAAGGCACATATGACTTGGCTCTTCTGACGAACTCTGACGGAAAAAGTTCAGGTGAAGATACACTTGCTCTGTACCAGTGCGTAGATTCTCTTTATCACTACAATACAGTCAGTATGTCACTGTCGGTAGTAGTTAACTTTTTAATTAGCAAAATACCACACAACATAACCAAGTAATAGTCTGGTCTCAAACCAAATGATAACAGACATTGTCTACCATTCCACTGTAACTCCACCCTCAACATTCTCCTAGCCGGATATGGCAGTGGGTTTAACTGCTTTACACTAAGAAAGTTGAGTCCGTTATCTGTTGAATGGACTCATAAAACCATATATGGTGCTGTGTGTTGTGTCTCATTACTAGAAAAAACGCAGGGCTTAATTTGGCATGGGTGTGTGTATATATGTATATATGTATATATATATATATATATATATATATATATATCCACAAGAAGGGTGCTCCAAAATTGAGGCGCCACTCACAGCGTACTTCTTCTCCTTTATTGGCGGACTTTAAAGGGTTTCAGCATCATTCTCCAAGCATTAAAACAGCATTAGTCCATTAAAATCCTCCGATTTCACCAAACGCGTTTCGGGCTCTCAGTAGCCCTTGCTCACTGGCATTGGACATGGGAGACTGCAACAAACATTTCTGGCACACCTGCACCACTTTATATCTCACGCCTTGTGGGCGTATGCTCAACATTGCATCATGGTAGTTGGAGTTCAACAAACGATCTTACCCCCAGTGGGTGCAGTAAATCCCATAATAATGCATAATTCAAAAAACCGCAGTGGGCTGCTTAGACAGCCGATGCTGTTGCCCTTTCTTTTGAACAAATCCACAAGAAGGGTGCTCCAAAATTGAGGCGCCACTCACAGCGTACTTCTTCTCCTTTATTGGCGGACTTTAAAGGGTTTCAGCATCATTCTCCAAGCATTAAAACAGCATTAGTCCATAAAGGAGAAGAAGTACGCTGTGAGTGGCGCCTCAATTTTGGAGCACCCTTCTTGTGGATTTGTTTACAGCCTGCTCAGGTCGTGAGGCGCCCCGCTGCAGATCGAGCGGGTCCCGCAGCGCTAGGGAAGTGAAGCGCTAAAGGAACGGCGTCACCGTTGGTGGGACAAATCAAAAGAAAGGGCGACAGCATCGGCTGTCTAAGCAGCCCACTGCGGTTTTTGAATTATGCATTATTATGGGATTCACTGCACCCACTGGGGGTAAGATCGTTTGTTGAACTCCAACTACCATGATGCAATGTTGAGCATACGCCCACAAGGCGTGAGATATAAAGTGGTGCAGGTGTGCCAGAAATGTTTGTTGCAGTCTCCCATGTCCAATGCCAGTGAGCAAGGGCTACTGAGAGCCCGAAACGCGTTTGGTGAAATCGGAGGATTTTAATGGACTAATGCTGTTTTAATGCTTGGAGAATGATGCTGAAACCCTTTAAAGTCCGCCAATAAAGGAGAAGAAGTACGCTGTGAGTGGCGCCTCAATTTTGGAGCACCCTTCTTGTGGATTTGTTTACGGCCTGCTCAGGTCGTGAGGCGCCCGCTGCAGATCGAGCGGGTCCCGCAGCGCTAGGGAAGTGAAGCGCTAAAGGAACGGCGTCACCGTTGGTGGGACAAATCAAAAGAAAGGGCGACAGCATCGGCTGTCTAAGCAGCCCACTGCGGTTTTTGAATTATGCATTATTATGGGATTCACTGCACCCACTGGGGGTAAGATCGTTTGTTGAACTCCAACTACCATGATGCAATGTTGAGCATACGCCCACAAGGCGTGAGATATAAAGTGGTGCAGGTGTGCCAGAAATGTTTGTTGCAGTCTCCCATGTCCAATGCCAGTGAGCAAGGGCTACTGAGAGCCCGAAACGCGTTTGGTGAAATCGGAGGATTTTAATGGACTAATGCTGTTTTAATGCTTGGAGAATGATGCTGAAACCCTTTAAAGTCCGCCAATAAAGGAGAAGAAGTACGCTGTGAGTGGCGCCTCAATTTTGGAGCACCCTTCTTGTGGATTTGTTTTCGGCCTGCTCAGGTCGTGAGGCGCCCCGCTGCAGATCGAGCGGGTCCCGCAGCGCTAGGGAAGTGAAGCGCTAAAGGAACGGCGTCACCGTTGGTGGGACAAATCAAAAGAAAGGGCGACAGCATCGGCTGTCTAAGCAGCCCACTGCGGTTTTTTGAATTATGCATTATTATGGGATTCACTGCACCCACTGGGGGTAAGATCGTTTGTTGAACTCCAACTACCATGATGCAATGTTGAGCATACGCCCACAAGGCGTGAGATATAAAGTGGTGCAGGTGTGCCAGAAATGTTTGTTGCAGTCTCCCATGTCCAATGCCAGTGAGCAAGGGCTACTGAGAGCCCGAAACGCGTTTGGTGAAATCGGAGGATTTTAATGGACTAATGCTGTTTTAATGCTTGGAGAATGATGCTGAAACCCTTTAAAGTACGCCAATAAAGGAGAAGAAGTACGCTGTGAGTGGCGCCTCAATTTTGGAGCACCCTTCTTGTGGATATATATATATATATATATTTATATTCTTCAAACAAGAGGAACCAGGAGCTTTTAGCTAGGTACAGCACACATGCTGCCTTTGGTCATAAATTAAATGCAAGAGTGTGCAGTTCCTTAGAAAAAGTTAGGAGAAATGACGGATTGAAAAATAGTAGGTCTCAGGTCAATGGAATAAGCTCCAATAGGAGCAAGTGCCCTCACACACCCCGAAAGGTGTCATGCTTCATCATGTATAACTTTTGATTACTGGCAGAGCTGCAGCAAACCCACTCGGGTAAAATATATATGCACCACAAACACCAGGATGCATTGCAACTTACATTAAGGCCCACTGTGGGCGGAACCTTTATTTGAGTGTACCATGTGGTTGCATTTGGTTTGTTGTTTGCTCCTCGTTGGCCTGTGAGCAAGGGCTGAGTAGCCCGAAATGCGTTAGGCCTGCAGAGAAGGGATCAGATGTCAGTTGCTGGCTTAACTTCCTCTTCATTGAAGTGGAATGCCTACCATGTGTGCATCTTCGTTCGAGAGCAACTTCTTTTGTGATAACTTAACGGCCAGTCCAGCCGTGAGGATGCACCGCCGCGCGAAGCGGATTTGTGGTGACACGCAATTGAAGTCATCGACAGAACGGCAGGCCCAGAATGTTTGACTTTTTATTGGGAGCAGCCTAGTAATGGGACATTTGAACTGACCCACTGGGGGTGGTGAACTTTTAATTACTGGCGGAGCGGCAGCAAACCCACTCGGGTAAAATTTATATGCACCACAAACACCAGGATGCATTGCAACTTACATTAAGGCCCACTGTTATGTTATGTTATAAGAGTTTTATAGAGCGCTCGTACACCAGTTGGTTTCTTGGCGCTGATTCTAGGAAATACCGAACCCAGTGGGAGTTTATTCAAAGGCCTGGATATACAGCCATGTTTTGAGGGATTTTCTGAAGCCCAGTAGGATGGTACATGACCTAATTTCCAGAGGAAGGGGGTTTCACAGTCTGGGAGCCAGAGTTGCAAACCTGCATCCCCCTTGTCGCTTCAGCTTAAAGGTAGGGATTGCCAAAAGTTGGAGGTGAGCCGAGCGAAGGTTGCGTAAGGGGGTGTACCTTGAGATGAGGCTATCTATGAATTTGGGGCTCCGGCCATGTAGGAATTTAAACACCAAACACCCTACTTTAAATGCGCAGCGTTGAGGAATGGGGAGCAAGTGCAGCTTCCTCAGGAGGGGGGTGGCAGGTTGCCACCTAGGCTGCTGGTAAATCAGTCTAGCCGCTTGATTCTGTACCATCTGTAACCGTTTGGTTAGAAAAAGTGGCATACCAAGGTAGACTGAGTTGGCGTAGTCTAGGTGTGACAGAACCATGGCTATCATGACCTGTATCAATGCTGCTGGGGTGAGTAGTCTACTAATCTTTCTAATCTTTCGCAGCTGGAAAAAGCAAGTAGAGATCACAGAGCCAACTTGTGATTTTAGAGATAGGTCATTATTTATTGGTACACCAGGGCTTTTGGCAGAGGAGGAGGGGATTGGGGGGGTCCTAGTTCCGTTGGCCAATAGTGTGGGCCCCAGAAATTGTGGATGCCACCCGTCAGGACTAATTCTGTCTTGCCTGGGTTAAGCTTTAAATGGTTGCAGTCCATCCAGTGGCGGATGAACAGCATGGTAGATTGAAAGTCAGAGGCTGATTGCGGTGAGTTGTCGATGGTGAACATTAATTGTAAGTCATCGGCATAATTAAAAGTGGCCACTTTCCTTTCCTTCAGGGACCTGTTCAGAGGGAGAAGGTAGAGGTTAAACAAGTGAGGAGATAGCGAGGAGCCCTGCGGCACCCCACACGTGGTTCTTAACTTAGGTGCCGTAAACTGGGCTATGCGGACTGACTGGGAACGATCCTCCAGAAAAGAGCTGATCCAGCTGTTGTTTGCTCCTCTTTGGCCTGTGAGCAAGGGCTGAGTAACCCGAAACGCGTTAGGCCTGCTGAGAAGGGATCAGATGTCAGTTGCTGGCTGAACTTCCTGTCTTCATTAAAGTGGAATACCTACCATGTGTGCAACTTCGTTCGAGGGCAACTTCTTCTGTGATATATATATATATATATATATATTATGGCTGTAGAGGTCGGCGAGCAATAAAGAACAATCTTGCTGCACTACCTTGTGGTCCGTGCTCCATTCTTTTGAAAAGGAATTCGGTGGTTTGACGGAGTTAACGCTGATATATATATATATATATGTATATATAGCGTTGTTTTGCTAATAACTTTGGCGGCGTTTGACGAATCTTCACAAAAGTTTTAAAACTATTGTGCCAGTCACTTTAGCTGCTGTCTGGAAAGTTTTGGGGTGCTTCATCAACCGGGGGCTGAGAAAAATGGGGGGTCCCAAAACGCATTTTTCCAATGCAATTTACCATAGGGATTTTTGACAAGACTACAGCCCGAACCGCTGAACAGAATTACACCAAATTTGGCAGAAAGCTAGATCTTGGTCTAGACAGAGTGCTTTTTGTAATTTGGTGTAAATCTGTTCAGTTATTTTGGAGTTATGAAAGAAAAAAGATTTATGTATATCTAGAGTCACAGCTCCACCGCGATAGATCTGTGGATCCATGCTCCCACAGCAATGCCGTGATTAGCCGGCCGCGACCTGAGAGAAAAGATGCAGCTTCCATTTTGTGAATCCGGACAGAGTTCGGGGGGGGGGGTTCAATAAATTAGATATAGGTTCTAAGGGATCAGGACAGAGGTATCCTAACCCCATGAGACTAATGGAGGGGTCTGTAAGGGACCCCTCAGGGGAAAGAAATTTTGGAAATTTATTTTGCATGTGCGAGGATCTGCGGGTCCACTGCAGCGCTCAGTGAGCCCCCCCATGAGAATCTGCAGCAGAGCCGTGGATCCAGACCCCAAGTAAAAAAAACATACACCCACTCACAGACCCACTTACACACTCTCTCAAACACCCACACAAGCACTCACACACCCATTCATACATCCATACACCCTCTCACACACCCATAGAGTCACTCACACACCCATACAATCACTCACACACACACCCATACAGTCACTGATACATCCACTAACAGACCCAGAGAACCACTCACACGGCCACTCGCATACCCAGACACTCACACAGCCACGTACACATTCATGCAGTCACTTACCCACTCACAGACCCACACAGTCACTTACACACCCATGCAGCCACTCAAGCACCCAGTCACACATCCATACAGTGATGTTCACACCTTCTCACACACCCATACAGTCACTGATAAATCCACTCAGAGAACCACTCACAAATCCAATCACAGACCCACACAGGCACACAAACACACACCCAGAAAACCACTCACACACCCATTTACACACTCATACACCCACTCACAAACCCAATCACACATCCATTCAGCCACACCCATAGCCACTCACACACCCATACAGACACTGATGCAGTTTCTCAGAGACTCAGAGAACCACTCACAGACCCACACACCCACTTACATCCTCACACAACCACTCAGAGACCCAAAAAACCACTCAGACACCTATTCAGACACCCATACAGCCACTCACACACACAGTCAGAGACTCAGAAACCACTCACACGCCCATTTACACACTCATACTGCCACTCACAGACCCACTTACAGACTCAGAGAACCACTCATACATCTACTCAGACCCACACAGGCACTCACACACCGATGTACACACTTATACAGCTAGTGAGACACCCACTAACAAACTCACACAGCAAAGTACACACCCAGAACATACTCACACACACACTTACACACTCACACAACCACTCACATACTCACTTGCACACCCATACATCCAGTCACACACCCATTCAGAAACCCAGAAAACCACTCGCACACCCATTCACACACCAATACAGCCACTAATACACCCACTCACACACCTATACAGACACTCACTTCTCACATACCCACAGTCACTCATCAGTGATGTTACTAACCACGTCAGGAGTGATATAATATGTAAGCAATGCACTGCGGGGTTATAGTTATAGTTAGCTCAGGTAACCATAACTGCTGAATTTTTATGCTTTTGTGTGTGTATAATATGAGCCTAACTATAACGTCCCTGTAACCTTTGTTTTTTTCAGTGAATGCCTAAGGATTTTTTAAATTTATTTCCTAATTATAACTTCCTGTAGCCTTTGGTTTTTCAGTAAATTTCTACTTTTTTAAAAAGCTATTTCTTAACTTTCATGTCCCTGTAAACTTTTTTTTTTTTTTGTCTGAAAAATATGTGATAAGCGGACTAATGTGTTGCAACACATTTCCTATATATATATATATATATATATATATATATATATATATATATATATATATATATATATATATATATATATATATATATATATATATATATATATATATATATATGAAACACCACAGTCCTGGATTACACAGTCTTAGTAATATCAGGTACGGACCACCACAGCTGAATTTCAATTAAAGTGCTTTTATTGAAGTGCAAAAAGCAAACAGCATGACGCGTTTCGGCCGCGTCTCCACGGCCTTGATCACATATATATACACCCACACACATATCCCATAATTCTAGGCACATGCCGTTTAAAATTCAATAAAGCACTTTCCTCTTGGATTCAACCTGCTGCGAGTGTCCTTCACCAGGGGGCAACCTTCTTCGTTCAAGTAATTTGGCCGGCCCGGCCGAGGAGTGCACCACCGCAAGAAATGAAGTGGGTCCGCGACTTGCTCACTCGGGCAGGCACCAAGCGGAGCAGCGGGACACTGTGTTTAAGGAAGGTGACTTTGTGGTATTTCATCAGCGGGGTTCAATTCTTGCTGTATGGATGGCGGCAGTCCACATGGATACCACTTGGACTACATATCCCATATCTAGGCACATGCCGTTTACTAGCCTGAGTGTGATTGACATAAAAGTGGGGATGTTTTGTGTAATAGCCGCTTCACGACAGCATGCCTTTGATGTAGGGCGCAATGCCGGAAAAGCGTTGGCTCCCAACTATTGCTTAAGATGCATGAAATTCAATAAAGCACTTTCCTCTTGGATTCAACCTGCTGCGAGTGTTCTTCACCAGGGGGCAACCTTCTTCGTTCAAGTAATTCGGCCGGCACAGCCGAGGAGTGCACCACCGCAAGAAATGAAGCGGGTCCGCGACTTGCTCACTCGGGCAGGCACCAAGCGGAGCAGCGGGATCCTGTGTTTAAGGAAGGTGACTTTGTGGTATTTCATCAGCGGGGTTCAATTCTTGCTGTATGGATAGCGGCAGTCCACATGGATACCACTTGGACTACATATCCCATACTTCTAGGCACATGCTGTTTAGTCACCTGAGTGTGATGGACATAAAAGAGGGGATGTTTTGTGTAATAGCCGCTTCATGACAGCATGCCTTTGATGAAGAGCGCAATGCCCGAAACGCGTCGGCTCCCAACTGTTGCTTAAGATGCATGAAATTCAATAAAGCACTTTCCTCTTGGATTCAATCTGCTGCGAGTGTTCTTCACCAGGGGGATATATATATATATATATATATATATATTATCTAC
Organism: Calotriton arnoldi; assembly: GCA_963921515.1. NCBI lineage: Eukaryota > Metazoa > Chordata > Amphibia > Caudata > Salamandridae > Calotriton > Calotriton arnoldi. Next base: position 4,397,052 of record CAWUFW010000375.1, read on the forward strand.
TGGCGGTCGCCAGTAGATAGTTATAGTTAGGACCTATTATCCATAGGAAATCCGCGACATTCTATTTGCAATAACGTTGGCGCCGGTTGACGAATCTTCGCAAAGCTTCCAACTTGTTGGGGCGCTCCGGTCCACTCCTACCCTGAAAGTCTCGGGGTGATACGTCAAGCGGGGGCCGAGAAAAAGGGGGTCCCAAAACGCGTTTTCCCCATTCATTTTTCCATAGGAACCTTTAGTCGCAGCTACAGCCCGAACTGCTGAACGGAATTACCCCAAATTTGGCAAAGAGGTAGCCCTTGGTTCAGACTGGTGCCTTTTGCTAAAATGGTGTAAATCCGTTCAGTAGTTCCTGAGAAATTCACAATTAAAATCACATATATATCTATGGGCGCGTCGGATCCGCGTACCCTCCCGATCACGAGCTGCATGCTAATTGGCTGTCAACACTCCAAATCAAGAAGTGTTGGCAGCCATTTTATCCCTCGGTAGAACCGAGGGACAGAAACTAAGTGCGCAAAGCGCAAAAGGGGGCAGGGTAGAAACACCCTGACCCCTAGGTCTGCTCAGGGGTCCCACAAGGACCCCCTGGGCAGAAAAGCATTTTTTTAAATCGGCGGGATGCGCTTAGGGTGCGCGGATCCCGCCGAGAAAAAAAAGAAACAAGTGCGCAAAACGCACAAAGGGGGCAGGGTAGAAACACCCTAACCCCTAGGCCTGCTCAGGGGGTCCCACAAGGACCCCCTGGGCAAAAAGCATTTTTTTTTTTTTAAATCGGCAGGATGCGCTCAGGGTGCGCGCATCCTGCAAAAAAAAACAATCGAGCGCGGTCTCCGCGCTTCGATGTAATTGACCCCGGGTGGGCCAAGTCCCGGGGGCATGCTGGGGGGGTTTATTTTATGTATGGGGGCCTCTAAGGGCCCCCAAGCCCGGGGACCGCCACCCCCGGGGCTTTATTTGAAAAAGTAGCAGGAGGGCTCTGAGCCCTCCCGCAGCCCCGGGGACCACCACCTCCCCGGGGCTTCTTTATTAAATTAACATGTGTGGGGGCTCCAGCCCCCACACGCCCGGGACCACCACCTCCCGGGACACTAACAAAATTGAAAATGGGGGTCCGTTAAGGACCCCGAGCCCGGGGACCACCACCTCCCCGGGGCTGTGCATTTGGATGGGAGGGGGCCGCGCGGCCCCCTCCTGGAGCCTGTGGTGGCCCTGGGGACCGCCACCCGGCAGGGCCGGCTCCTGCAGTGTCCCGGGGTGCCTACCCCGGGACACTGCTGTTTGCAATGACAGGATGGGAGCCTCGCGGCTCCCGTCCTGTCATTACAAACTGCTTTGGATATTGGAAGAGAGAGCAGGGAAACCTGCTCTCGCTCCAATATCCAAAGACAATTGCTTTCCACATGGGGAGCAGCATGTTAGCTGCTCCCCATGTGGAAAGCAATGCCGGCTTGCGCAGGAGGCGGGGAGCCGGCGGGACTGTGGGGGTTTGGGGACCCCCACAGTCCCCAACCAGAGGCCAGGCCCGGGGGATGGGGTCCCCGGAGCAAGTAGTGGCCCGGGAGGGGGCCACGCGGCCCCCTCCCCAGAAATAATTTTTATAAAAAAGGCCTGCCCCGGGGGATGGGGTCCCCGGGGCAAAGGAGGCCTGAGGAGGGGGGCCACGCAGCCCCCTCCTTAAAAATTAATGAAAAAGTGTGGCCATGCCCCGGGGATGGGGTCCCCGGGGTAGGATTCGGCCAGGGGAGGGGGCCACGCGGCCCCCTTCCCGTATAATTTAAAAAAAAAAAAAAGGGGATAAGGCCCTGGGGGATGGGGTCCCCAGGGCCCAAAAATAGGAAAAAGGAAGGGGGCCACACAGCCCCCCTTCAGGAAAAAAACAAAAAAAACGATCGGGCCGCAGGCCCGCCCCCTTCCTTCACCACTCTGCAAACGCGCCCCGGCGCGTTTGCAGATGGGGAAGTAATCCCCCTTCAATACTGGGGGTCCCTGGGGCCAACTAGCCCACCAGGAACCTCCAGTATGCGCCAGGGGCTGCGTTGCAGAGAGGTGTAAAGAGGCCACGCCCCTTTTACACCTCTCTGCAAGGCAGCTCTGTGGCGCTTTTTGGATATACCTGTTGGGCTAGTTGGCCCCCAGGGACCTTCAGGATTCAAGGGAGTTAATCCCCCGACTTAAAACGCGCCACGGGGCGCGTTTGCACAGTGGTGAAGGGAGGGGCGGGGCTTCAGGTGACATGTGTGCAAACAGGCCCCGTGGCGTGTTTTAAGATGGGGATTAAGTCCCCTTGAATCCTGAGGGTCCCTGGAGTCCAACTAGCCCACCATGTACTTCCAAAAGCGCCACAGAGCTGCCTTGCAGAGAGGTGTAAAAAGGGGTGTGGCCTCTGTACACATCTCTGCAACGCAGCCCCCTGGCGCATACTGGAGGTTGGTGGGCTAGTTGGCCCCCAGGGACCCTCATGATTAAAGGGGACTTAATCCCCAACTTAAACGCGCCACGGGCGCGTTTGCACAGATGTCACCTCAGGCCCCGCCCCTCCCTTCACCATTGTGCAAATATTCCGCTAAAATCAGCCGAAATACGAATTCCGATTTACTCACCTGTTATCAGGAGAGACCTCAGTGCTGCATCTTTCAGCCCAGTATTGATCCTGAAAAGTAATTTTTACCGTACTTACCAGTAACTTGAATTTCCTTCCATAGGATATCATTGCCTGCTTTTTGCTGAAAAAGTTTCTAAGTGTCGATTTTTGAAACATACAAATATTCCTCTAAAATCAGCCGAAATACGAATTCCGATTTACTCACCTGTTATCAGGAGAGACCTCAGTGCTGCATCTTTAAGCCCAGTACTGATCCTGAAAAGTAATTTTAACCGTACTTACCAGTAACTTGAATTTCCTTCCATAGGATATCATTGCCTGCTTTTTGATGAAAAAGTTTCTAAGTGTCGATTTTTGAAACATACAAATATTCCTCTAAAATCAGCCAAAATACGAATTCCGATTTACTCACCTGTTATCAGGAGAGACCTCAGTGCTGCATCTTTCAGTCCAGTACTGATCCTGAAAAGTAATTTTAACCGTACTTACCAGTAACTTGAATTTCCTTCCATAGGATATCATTGCCTGCTTTTTGCTGAAAAAGTTTCTAAGTGTCGATTTTTGAAACATACAAATATTCCTCTAAAATCAGCCAAAATACGAATTCCGATTTACTCACCTGTTATCAGGAGAGACCTCAGTGCTGCATCTTTCAGCCCAGTACTGATCCTGAAAAGTAATTTTAACCGTACTTACCAGTAACTTGAATTTCCTTCCATAGGATATCATTGCCTGCTTTTTGCTGAAAAAGTTTCTAAGTGTCGATTTTTGAAACATACAAATATTCCTCTAAAATCAGCCGAAATACGAATTCCGATTTACTCACCTGTTATCAGGAGAGAACCCAGTGCTGCATCTTTTAGCCCAGCACTGACCCTGAAAAGTAATTTTAACCGTACTTACCAGTAACTTGTATTTCCTTCCATAGGAATCCATTGTCTGGTTTTCAGCAGAAAAGTTTCAAAGTGTCGATTTTCACAAACTACAAATATTCCTTAAAAATCGCCTGTATGACTTAAACGCATTCTTTCAACTGTTTACAGGAGATGCACCAGTGCTGGATCCAGGATCCACCACTGAGTGAGAAAAAGTCACGATAACACTACTTACCTGCTAAGTGAATTTCCTCCCATAGGATAACATTGGTGATTCTATGTGAAAAAGTTTCTAAGTGTCAACTTTTAAAATACAATAATATTCCTTAAAAATCACTACTGTAACCAAAACGCTTTTACTCAACTGTTTACAGGAGATGTCCCAGGACTGAATCTAGGATCCAGTCCTGTGGTTAGAAAAGTAATCCATAAAGTAACTAATTGCATTTAGCTAGAAATTCACATTGAGCTCAATGTTGCATTGTGTTTGAAATTGTGTTGCCCATGCAACAACTGTAACTACTGTACTTAAAAGGCTATTGCCTATTTGCAAAGTATTTAAAGTAAATTAATTCATTCTGAGAAAGTATATTTTGTAATGTAATGTATAATGTAATTACAATGTAATTTAAAAAATAAAATATCTAAAAATAAATAGTTTAAAAAAATGTAGTAAATCAGTATGAAAAAAATAAAAATAACAATTAATACATTTAAAAATTGGCATTTACAAAACCTTTGAAATTCACTGAAAAAAACCATAGGTTTCAGACATGTTATAGTTAGGAATTAGCATTTAAAAAACCTTTGAAATTCACTGAAAAAAACCATAGGTTTCAGACATGTTATAGTTAGAAATTAGCATTTAAAAAACCTTTGAAATTCACTGAAAAAACCATAGGTTTCAGGCACGTTATAGTTAGAAATTAGCATTTAAAAAACCTTTTAAATTCACTGAAAAAACCATAGGTTTTAGGGACAGTTGTAGTTACTTGGACATTGCACTCGTACAAAACCCGTGAAATTCCCCCGTTATAGTTAGTTCAGCTAACTATAACTCACGCCCCGCAATGCACTGCTGATGACGTCACATATTACATCACTCATGACATGGTCAGTGACATCACTGATGACATCACTGATGACATCTCAAATGACATCACTGATGACATCAACCATGTGATAATTTCATGCATCTTCTCACACCCTAATATAACTTTTGATACACCCACTCTAAATTACAGACTGCCATTCTCAAAAACAAAGACACTCCAACACCAATAACTACATACCCACTCACTGATTCTTAGGTCTACACACACATCCACTCACTCACCCGTACAGTCACTCATACTTACGGTCACTCAGTACAGGACTATCATATGCACTCATACACCTATATAAACACTGACACACCGCCACTCATCCATAGAGGTACTCACACACGTAGTCAGTCATGCAAAAATTTAATCACACACCCATTTACTCACCTATACAGTTATACACACACCAGCTCACTTACTCATACAAATACTAGCACATTCTTACGCTCTTATACAATAACTGATACAAGCACACACGCATCCATACAGCCACTCTCACAATCACACACTCTCACGTATAGCCTTTTAAATACTCTAACACATATATATACTTCCTTTTACATATGTAGTTACTCGCACATGTACCACTGAGATATACATTCACTCACTAACACACCCATACACACACTCACCCACCCAAGCAGTCCATCACAGACGCACTCTTCAAATCATGCACCCAGTGAATCACCCACTCACACATCTATGTACAGAGTCGCACACACCCCACCCACACAAACACTCAGGCACCCATACAGATACTCAGACAACCAATCAATAACTCATATAGACACTCATGTAGCTATTCACAAACCCATGCAGCCACTTACACAGCAACAGACAGACGGATACAGACATTCACCCAGTTTAGTCACTAACCCATGCATTCAGTAAGATAAGTTTAATCACTCACTTATACAGTTAGTCACGCACCTACTAAATCATCCATTCAGACACTTATACACCCACTCACTCTTCAATACGCCTTTCCCTATATATATTAAACATATTTAAACTTTACAGAAACACATAGTCACTGGATGATGTCATCAGTGATGTCATCAGTGATGTCATTTGAGATGTCATCAGTGATGTCATCAGTGATGTCACTGACCATGTCATGAGTGATGTAATATGTGACGTCATCAGCAGTGCATTGCGGGGGCGCGAGTTATAGTTAGCTGGACTAACTATAACGGGGGAATTTCACGGGTTTTGTACGAGTGCAATGTCCAACTAACTATAACTGTCCCTAAAACCTATGGTTTTTTCAGTGAATTTCAAAGGTTTTTTAAATGCTAATTTCTAACTATAACGTGTCTGAAACCTATGGTTTTTTCAGTGAATATATATATATATATTCACTTCAAGTCCACCAATGCCTGCCAAACTCCTCGAGGCGGGTGCTTCACAACTTGAGGGTTTACTCATGAATATTTGAAAAAAAACAGCTACTCGGAGCACTCGCGGGGTCATCATAATTTATTATATATATATATTCGATAATTTCTCTCCAAAAAAATGCCGCTCACTTCTCAGGCGGTTGCTGCCGCTGAGCGGTGGCGAACCGCGAATTATTCCTCCAAGACACTCTGCTAACAGAAAGTATGCGGCGCACTCTCGAGTAGTTCTATTCAAAATTTATTTACTGAAATCCACCGTGGCTGACAAACGCGTTTCGGCCATAACGGCCTTTGTCAATGTCACCAAATTTGGCGAAAAGTAGCTCTTGGTTCAGAAAGCACTCTTTTTGTTAAATGGTGTGAATCCGTTCAGTATTTCCTGAGAAATTTGAAGACTTCTCAGACATGCAAGTGTGGCCACAGTGGATTTGCGACCCCTGACGATCTCGTGTCTGAGATCTGATTGGCTTCCAACACTTCAAACTAGGAAGTGTTGGCAGCATCTTGTGACTTGGTTAAACCGAGTCACAAGAAAAAACAAGAAAAGGGGTCAGGGTAGAAACATCCTGACCCCCTAGACCTGTTCAGGGGATCCCACAGGAAACCCCTAGGGCCAGAAAAATCATTTTTTTTTTTTTTTAAACGAAGTGCGCCATCTTCCCAGGGCTATATTTAAAATAATGCTGGGGGGGGGGCTCCAGCCCCTCCACACAGCCCCAGGGACTGCCACCTCCCTAGGGCTATTTTTAAAAATAATGTCTGGAGAGGCTTCAGCCCCCTCACAAAGCCCCAGGGACCACCACCTCCCTGGGGCTTAATTGCTGTTGGAGGGGGGGCAGCGCGGCCCCCCTCGTGGAGCCATAAATGGCCCTGGGGACCGCCACCCCTCAGGGCCAGCTCCAGCAATGTCCTGGGGTGCCCACCCTGGGACATTGCAGTTTGCTATGGGAAGGCCCGGGTTTGAACAAGCCACTCACCCCCTCCCCTTTTTTTTTATTTTTAATAAGAAGTGGCCGGGCCCCGGGGGATGGGGTTCCCAGGGCCAAAATCAGTCTGGAAAGGGGGGCCGTGTGCCCCCTTCCCTGGAAAAAAAATAAATAAACAAACAAAAAGTGGCCCTGCCATGGGGATGGGGTCCCTGAGGCTGCATTCGGCCTCGGGAGGGGGGCCGCGCCACCCCACTCCCTTTTTATTTTAATAAAAATATAAAAAATGGGTCAGGCCCCGGGGGACGGGGTACTCGGGGCTTAAAAGGGCCACAGAGCCCCCCCTTCCTAAAATAAAAAAAATAAAAATGGAGCCGGCAACGCCCTGGAGGCCCGCCCCCTTTCTCCACTACTCTGCAAGAGCGCCTCCTGGCGCCCTCTTGGTTGAGGGATGAAGTCCCCTTCGCTGGTGAGGGTCCTTAGGGGCCAACTAGCCCACCTGTTACCTCCAGTAAGCCCCACACAGTGGGCTTGCTGAGAGGTGGTCGGAGGCCACGCCCCTTTTCCCACCACTCTTCAAACGAGCCTCTCAGCGCACTGCTGGTGCTGCGCTGAGGTCCCCTTGCCTCCTGAGGGCCTCAGGACTAGAGTGGACTTTATCGCCCAAGCAGCAGTGCGCCAGGAGGCACGTTTGCAAAATGGTGGAGAAAGGGGCATGGCCTGCGACCACATCTCAGCAATCCAGCTGTGTGGGGCTTACTGGAGGTAACAGGTGGGCTAGTTGGCCCCCAGGGACCCTCAGCAGCGAAGGGGACTTCATTCCACAACCAATACTTCATGCCCCAACCAATAGCACGCTAGGAGGTGCGTTTGCAGAGTGGTGGAGAAAGAGGGCGTGGCCTGCTATCAGAACTCAGCAATCCAGCTATATGGGACTTACTGAAGGTAATAGGAGGAGTAGTTGGCCCCCAAAGACGTCCTTGGGGGCCAACTACCCCTCCTGTTACCTCCAGTAAGCCCCACACAGCAGGATTGCTGAGAAATTGTCAGAGGCCACGCCCCCTTTCTCCACCACTCTGCAAATGTGCCTCCCGGTGCACTACTAGTTGGGGGATAAAGTCACCTTGGCTCCAAAAGGACCTTGGGGGCCAAGAAGCCCTCCTGGTACTTCCTGTAAGTCCTAGGCAGCGGAATTCCTGAGAGCTGGTCGGAGGCCCAGTCCCCTTTCTCCACCACTCTGCAAACGTGACTGCTAGTTAAAAAACCTTAGAAATTCACTAAAAAAACAGAGGTTGTAGGGAAGTTATAGTTAGGGATTAGCATTTAAAAAACCTTAAAAATTCACACACAAAAACAAAGATTACAGGGACATTATAGTTAGTGTCAGATTTCACTCATACTAAACCAGAGAAATTCAGCCATTATAGTAAGCTGAGTTAACTATGACCTGCGTCCCTGCAATGCACTGCTTATGACCTCACATATTACATCACTCATGACATGGTCAGTGACATCACTGATGACACCCAAGTGACATCACTGATGACATCATCCACAGCATCTCACACCCCTATAGAATCTTTTATATACCCACTGCCACTCCCACACAACCATTCACAAACCCATGTCGTGTAGTTCCTATATTACCCATACAGGATCTGCGCGTTCGGATATCATAAACTGTAGGACTGGTGACAGGCTGGCTCTGAACACCCCAACCGAGAATGTTAGCCTTTCTGTTTTAGCTAGCTCACAGTGCCACTAGAATCTCCTCTTATCGGGGAGAGAATAGTTTCTGGCAACCTCAGAACATGACAACCCTGATCCCCCAGGATCGTGGAAACAATATACTACTTTTCGCTCAGTCACTCGTGCTCACTTATTCGGTCTCAGAGAGTTACACAGAAGAAACAGTCGGGCGTGTTACAATAAGAATTTATTGCACAGTTGTTCTTCTAGTGTAAAATAGATGTGCTGCAACAACCGTTAGACAGTAGCAGATATATATGATTAGCAGTACAGTAAAAATAAAAGGATAGTATAATTCTACCATCTTGCAATAATCATGAATACATACATGAATATAATATGCATGATAAAAATGCGCATACTCCTACTATGCCTTTCTAGATGTACCAAGTGTACCTAGCATGTGAGTAGGTGTGAAGCCAAGATCCCTCTAGGATTTAGTCTAACCCCATTACCTGAAGTGAGAGAGTGTGGACCTGGTCTCGAGTTGGACACCCCGCGAGGGATGTGTTAGACCACTGTCAGCTGGAGCATCTGCATGCAGGAGCCTCAGCGTCTCTGGTCAGTGTGTCGGCCTGGGAGTCTCGGTCTCCTCTCCCAATCCTAGCAAGATGTGCTGTATTTATACAAAAAGTATCTAGGGTTTCTTTGTCCCTTGTTACTTGTATTAGCCATTGTTGGATTTGAGGATGACGTAAGGGATGAACCTTGTACGTAGATATTATGCAGGTGGTGTGAAGCCCCTGCCTGGTTTCCAGGAACCCTCATGAATATTCATTCATACTGTATGAGTCTATTGATGGAGTTATAGGACGCTATTGTTCAGGGAAAACCCTCCTTTTGTGCCCAGGACTAGAACTAGGTAAAGGTTCAATCCTAAAGGCTTGTTACTGTGTAGTATAAGGGAGATAATGTAGGTGAAAGTGTATGATATTACCCGGGCCTATATTAGGGTACCTATATGGAACATAACACCCACTCCTCTTCCGAACAGTCAATAATGATAAAAATGCAAGTGAACTACTGTTTGTACTAGGTAGTGGCGCATAAAACTATCAGTGAGCTTCATAAAATAATGTCTTTAAAACCATTTAAAAATAGTCTAATAGGGGGAAGAAAAATAATTTTTGAAAGTTTAGCATTGGAAATGTCACTCAAAGCCAAAGTCCTAGTTGAGTTTGTTTATATAATTCGAACCACTACAAGCGTCAGAAGGCCATGCTTTCCCAGCAAAAGTGTCAATTAAAGGAAATGTTCCAAATTTAGTTGAGTTTTCAAACAAAAAGGAAAAACCGAATTCTTTCCCAGCACACAATGAGCCAATTATAGATTAAGTGTCCTGGCTGGGAGACGTAACATCGCCGTTGCTCGCTGTTGCAGAGGACGATCCCTGTAACACCTAGCAGAGCACATCAATTGAGCACAGATGATACTCAGAACTGCCAATAGCTGGAGGCAGAGGCAGCCGGTGCTGTAGTCGATACCTGAGTGCTAGTGGAAGAGCTGATGCTCAACCCAGTTGTAGCAAAAGGCACCTGCAGGTTCTCGAGGAATGCAGCCATCAAGATAGGAATACGCTGGGGACACTGCCGAGCATGGACCCTCACCGGTTCCAGCATGGTATTCATGTCTGGTGGCGTTGCCGATGGAAGTGTCAGACAGAGATCTAACACGCATTCTTCTCCGCAAAACAGGCATCGAAGAACAGGTAAGATGTAGTCCACCCAGACTGGTCTAAACGATAGGAACCAAGAGGCGCTCAGTTCCCGCAGGTGAGGTGTGCCCAGATGTTGTACCATGCGTTCACGGTATTTACGCTCCAGGAGTGTTTTTGCCATCTCGTTGGTGATTGGGCCGTCCATTGCGTAGCAGAAAAATAACAATCAGGATACCTGCTATTGAGAGCAGGATCAGCGGAAGACCTCTAAAAATACTTCCCAATACGGAGTGTATAAAGTTTGGAATAACTCCGAGGACAGTCTGAAAGGTGCTCAGAAATCCTGACCCTATGGTCTTAAATAAGTGTATAATACCACTCGTATGAGACATATTAAAGATACGTCCCGCCATTTCTGTGAAATGAGAGGGGCAGTTTGTACGTATGAGTGCCTGCATCTCAGCCGAGGTCCTTGCGATTTGAAGATCAAGGGTCTTCCGGGCGGAGGTTAAGGGCACAGTTTGCTGTAAAACCATGGCTTTCATTCTGCTCAAAGTATCAAACTGTATAAAAGTATCATTTAGCGAAGGCCATAGTGGCGCCTTCCTGACTGTACTTGTTGGGGGAAACAATACTTGCATATAGCAAATAACCCTAGAGTTCACTGTTACCAGATAGGCAATCCCCGGAAGCATCCCACAACAACCTTAATCATTCAGCATCAAGTAACTCCCATTCGAGAGCAGCTTGAATACCGGTGTAATCACGGCTGCTGGAGTCCCTTGCAGGTGGCAGGACAAGTTCACTACTGAACCATTACAAGCTCCGTGTAGTAAAATATCCTGGCACATGAGAGAACCACTCAAAGCGCTCTTGCAGTTTGTACCGCTTAGAAACACTTCTCGATCCCCACTCCGGCATAGAAATCTGTACGGTAATTCCCAAGATTCCTTAATGTATTCCTTACCCAATTTTTCATATTTGCCTGCCGGTTTTTGTTCAAGGCAATACTGAAACTGAAAAATTGTGACCGGTAGAGTAATGTGGCCATGGATTAGCCATTCTGTGGATGGTGATTCCGCTACCGTAAATGGTAATCTATCCAGTTTCTCAATATGCAGCATTGTATATTTTGTTCCCGTTTGTGCCATTTCTACCTGTTTATCTGTTAGATTATATGCAGAAAACAGAGACGTACTGTTGATAAAATGCCAAGGCACATAGCCTTCACGCAAAGATTGCAGAGTCCAGCTTAACAACATAATAGAACGTAACTGAGATTGCCCGTGTTGTAATATGGCCAAATCTTGTTCCAGTATGTCTATTGCAGAAGATACAATGTTGCCCAAGGAATAGATCCTGGAGGTCAAAGTTGTTAACCCATTATCCACTACTGCTAATGCCTTCTCTAAGTTAATACGGTCTATTTCCCGTATTCTCTCTGCGGCCTCTTGTTGGGATATTTTCCAATTTTCATTGTAGGCAGCATAAATGCCAGCATATATGAAACGTTTCTGACGTGATTTCCTGGGACCTAGTAAAAAATCCCTAAGATCCATGTCATGTGTTAGTAAGGATAGGTGATGTTTCACTTCTGTGAGTGTTGAGGTTTCTAGCCAATCAAGGCACAACTTCCCAACGCTGTAGGATGTCACTACCCCTGAATGTTCTCTTTGTACATAGAATGGGTCTGACCTATGGATACTGAATCCTTCGGTGGTACCCCAGAATCTTTGCTGACATCTGTTCGTGTCTATGGGCCAAACCAACCATCCTTTCCAATTAGGATCTGATCTATTGTACCGAAAAATGTCATCTACTTCTATTCCTTCTTGTGAAGTTGTATTTTGCCACCCCTCCATCTGTGATGGTGTTGGAAACCGAGGTGTGTTCAGGTCCTTGTTCTTGGCTAGTCCAAGACAGGATGTCTGTTGCACAGTGTCATTTAGGAATATCATCTGCTGTGGAATGAGGCATGCTCTAAATAGCGCTTCTGTTCCCTGGACTTGCCAGTCTCTAGAATCCCAGACTGATTTTAAGTCTATTGTGTCTTTCCATAGGTCAAAACCCTGTTCAGACAATCGGGCGATAAAGGAAGCAGAGTAAATCTGTTTGGTGTTAGTCAACATAATTTTCTGTGCCGATGTGGGCGCGACTTTATAATAAAATGACTTCGGGCCAGAAATGTTAAACCCTTAAAAATATGAGAATTTCTGTGCAAATGTTTGCGAACTACCTTTCGGTGGTGTAGGGCAATGTTCCCACTGGTGGTACTCAAAAACATTTCTATGTGTTATAGATTTGTGTAGGAAATGATGACCATAATGTTGGTAACAGTACAAAGTGTCATAGTCTGACGTACGTTCGAGCATTTCAGTGTGTGGAAATGCTGCAGTTTTCTCTAAATCAGACAACATGTTATTAACAGTTTCAGAGTCCCAATCATCAGAAAATGTACTGGAGGTAATGATATCACTCAATGAAATTTTAAATACATGAGAAATTTTTAAAAGTTCAGTTGGACCGAATATATTGAAATCAACCTTGTCCCAGACTATACCATCCGGTATAGGAATCGCTGTAATGTTCACTGATGACAAGTCTTGTTGTTCACGATGAGAAGATTGATGTGGTTTCAGAATCAAATTTACTTTCTCGGCTTCAGGTCTTTGTTGAAGGTATCGTCCATTAATAAGCATGCTAAAAGTTATAACAAAGCCTAGCCAGAAAAGAAAGAACAGTATCCCAGTAATTACCCAGAGTTCTACCCAAGGCGATACCAGGTAAGTCTTTTTGAGAAAGTTCAGAAAGTCCGTAATCTGCTGCTTGCGTGTTTGTTGGGCTGGCGTCGTTTCTGGTTCACTTGGATCCAAGGAAAACGTATCAAAGTTCATGAAGTAGCCAGAAGCAGTTCGATCAATTGTTGGAATTGCATCAGGATTTGTTGAAATCATAGTTTGCTCTCGTCGAGGCATGTTGACGTAGACATCTGTATTAGGTCTTATTGCAACTTGTGTGCTATTTTGTGTTTGATTTTGAAGATGAACTTCGGGTTTCAAGGGTAACGAGTTCCATAGCACTGTTGCATAGTCCTTCATTCCTTTGAGAGGACTCTTCAAACGTGATGAGTCTTTCTGTTTGAACCTCTTGGATTGTAGCTAGAGGAGGGCGTCTGCTACAGCAGAGTCCACGGGGCCTACTGCTCAGTATCGGCCACATAGAGTGGTTTGATTAAGTCGATTGAGACAAATCTTTTCTCCTTTTCCCCGGCAAGAGGCGGTAGAAGTACAGTTCTTGTTCCTTGAATTGCTAGGACCGGTACAGGTTTTCTGTAGGATGGCCCAAATTCTTTTTTATCCGCTATTTTTTCTCTGACCAGATCCCCGACTTTTGGGATCCAGACAGGTCTTGCCGTGACTGCCTTGACTTCCCCAGTGGCGGTCTGTTTCAGGTGGACGTTACTTTGTTGTGTCTTGGATTCATTTAGATCCTGTAAAACAGCCAAACGATCATGGATATCAAATGGTTTCTCATCCGCCACTGAGCCTTCACAATCAAGATCAGGTACCCACATTCTTGTCCCAAATAGGACCTCGTAAGGAGTGACACCCCCTAGAGAGCTTCTTGGCTGGTTATTGAGAGCTCGTTGTACCCCATATATATGATTGACCCAACTACCGCCCTTACCTAATACCCTAGCTGTTAAAGATTGCTTTAGGTCCCGGTTTTTCCCTTGCACAACCAAATTTCCCTCAGGATGGTACGGAGAGGAGTACCGCAATGCTACGCCCATACTTTCCATGGCCTCTTTGTAAGCCCGAGAGCTAAACGCCGGGCCATGGTCAGAATGTAACGTGCCAACTGCGTATGTCCCGATAAAGACTCGCAAATCTTTGATAACAGTTCGAGCGTCAGCCGAGCGCTGAGGCCGAACCCATAGGAATCTTGAGCATGAATCCACTGCAACCATGATATACTTGTAAGCCCCTTCTGATTGTAAGGGGCCGCAGTGGTCCAGATAGACACAAGCGAGAGGTCTGTCTGATTTTAATAACGGTGTCTGTGCCGGGCGTGCTATGGTGGAGCCTTTCATTTGCTGGCAGATGTCACATTTCAAGACGTAGTCTTTAGTTTGTTTTGTCAGACCTGGCCACCAATAGCGCTGTTTCAACAATGAAATAGTCGCTGTAACGCCTGTATGCGCAGAGCCCAAACCCTTGTGTGCTGCAATAATCAAACCTTGCCTACGATCCATATTTGGTATTATTCTGTCCCCCACTCCAGGAATCTGGGCATATGGAATGTTGTTTGCATCTAACTTGTAGGAGTACTTGAGTGGAAATTTCTTTGGTACTGCTGAGCTGCCTTTGCGTGAAGCAATGACAGCAACCATAATCTCACCGTCTATCCTCGTTTTTGAATGAGTGAGTGCAGCTACAGAAGCTGTGCGTACAGCCCCCTTCGCGGCTTCATCAGCCAATGAATTCCCTTCAACGTGAACGCCATCACGCTGATGACTCAGTGTATGTATCACGTGAGCCCATGGTAGTTCGTTTCTCAACTCCACTACCTGTTCCCATAGCATTTTATGCTTAATTGTGCCACCTTTTGCGTCTTTGAACCCGTTGAGTTCCCAATGATGTAAATATTCATTGTATGATTGCACTCAGTAAAAAGAATCACACACTATCAGTGTGGGGAATTCGTGATCTGTATTCACCAGTGCCAGTATCAGCGCTTTTAACTCTGCCAACTGAGCCGTGCAGTCTCCTAGAGATTGCGTTTTGGTGCAACTGGGATGGAACTTTCCATCCCGCATGCGACCTTTAACGATAGCACATGCTGCGCTGTATTGTTGCTTACTCCCTATGGCCGGTTGAGCAGATCCGTCAGTGTAAATAATATATTCATACTGATCTAGAGGCAAGATTTCATTCGGCAGTGGATATTCTTGTTCGGATTGCAGAAATGCTTGTGTTTTTAGACTTGGATCAAATCTGTATTCAACATCCATTGCAGTAAGAGAATTAGCTCATTGTATCCATCTCGGATGTAAGGCTTTTGCAATTGGAATGCTAGCCTTTGTAACAGCTTCTAAAGCCGGTACCGGTGTTACGACAATAATGCGCTTTCCCTGAGCCAGTGCTCTTTCTCTTGCTATAGCGGTCTGAACTGCTGTCAGGATTTTTTCTGTTGAAGTGAAACGCATTTCTGCGTTTGTGTACAGGTGTGATTTGTAAGCGATTGGTACTGTTTCGCCTTCATTGAAGGTTAAGTAGGTGTACCCTCATTGACCCGCTATTACACGGATCACTAAGTTGCATACTTTTACCCGCGTCTGTAAGTGTTTTGAAGCTATCATGTCTTCTTGTAGTGAACGTAGGATGTTTGTGTGTTCCTGTGTCCATTGTCTAATTGAAAAGTCAGGTTTTATTAAGTCGTAGAAAGGTTTAACTCTTTCCGCGTAATCCAAAATGTATGTTTTGCCAAAATTTAGGAATCCTAGTATTGATTGTAAATTTTTTAATGATTTTGGAGGTTGGAGCAGCGCACACTTTTCTAAAAAGTTGGCTGCCAGACTTTTCCCTTCACTTGAAAGCTCATATCCTAAAAACAGGACATTGAGGTGGGCGATTGTGAGAAGTTGGCCTGGTATATGCTGTTCACTAATTAAAGTGGACACCTTGCACCAGGGCAAATCGACTCTTATGGTAGATAGGTTTAAGACAACCTTTTAAAGAAAGCTATCCTAGTGGTAGCTGTGGAGAGCAGCCTTCAGGCTAAGTCTCGGAGGAATGTAAAGCAGCTTGTTTTACCATATAATCTCTTGAATCACCAAATGAAAAGACACCACACAGGTATATATATCAAATATATATGTATTTATTTCTAAATAACTCTCTACTAATCTCTTTATGAGATTAGAAGACAAACATATGCACAAATCAACGTTTCACAATAAGTTAAGCACAAAATATGGCTGGGGCCCAAGGGGCGTACTCAGACCATATACTAAGTAAGAGACTTAGGGACAACGACTTGCAGGGAGACAAGGCCTAGGGCCTTCAGAAGTGCTGGGGCCTCACGAAACCACCCAAGGCAGGTAAGTAAAGGACCCACGGGGGACGCGTGCAGTGTGGATACACAGGCGCGGGTCGCCGTTGACTTCAATGGGGCAAGTCGCGGTTGGAAATAAAGAGTTTTAGGATACTTCGGGAGAACCTACAAGCAAGTCACTTACAGGGTAAGTAGTTCTAGGGCCCACACCCACAGGAGCACCGTAGTGCTGGAGTTACCTCACCCAGGGAAGCCGGGTGCATAGGTGTCCTTTGGTGTCGGGTCGCGGCGTCGTTTTCAATGGCGAACAAAGAAGACTTGCTGCTTGCGGGAGCTGAAGAAGTGTCCGGTGGAATCCAAGCCTGGATTCTGAAGAAGGATGACCTGAAAGCAGAGGGGACAGTGTTCAAAGTCACTTGGCAGTGACTCGGGGCAAGGAAGATGGATGCCCACCGTCGTCGAGTGATTCAGGTCGGTTGCGGGTGCCTTGACTCTTCAGCCACGTGGTCCAGGAGGCGTCGACGATGACCAGGAGCTGGATTCGGTGTGTCCCTCGACGTCTGCAGCTGACTGCGGTGTCGGCAACTCGATTGGAGCCAACAAGCCTTGGCAGCAGCAAGTCTCGGGGAGATGAAGAAAAGTCGATGGCGCAGACCAGCAAGGTCTGAGGGACTCACCCAGCAAGGGTAAGTCAGGGCAGGCCTGGAGCAACCAGGGGAGCCCTTTGGTTTCTTTAAGAAGTCTTCTGGGGACCCACAAGCCGGCGGGCAAGGGATTGCGAAGACACCTCGGGCGGAATCACTCAACAGGGGCCCACGGTCACTCGGGACGGTATAGGCCTCTGATCTTCGGAGGGATTCCTGCTGGAGGTCGGGACCACACGTGGTCCAAAGCACAAGTTCGTAGAACGTTGTGAAGGGGTTGCACTCGACAATAGTGCACGGTACCCAGGGGTCGCGGTTCCTCGTTACTCGTGGGGTCCACTTGCCTCAGCTTCGCTGGGGACTCACGATGGCCTGGGAGAGGTCAGGAAATCCACTTCTTGGGCTGCAGGGACTTCAGACTCCGGCGGGAGCGGCGTAGTTTGCGACCGTCGTTGTCGTTTTTGGTGCCTGCCAAGCAGGGAGTCACTCCTTGACTCCAAGGGAGATTCTTCTGTCTTCCAAAGGTAGTGGAACGTCGAAGGGCCAGGATTCTTCTGTAGAGCGTCGTCCAGGGGTTATCTGCTTTGCAATGGTAAGGTTCCCCCTCTTATACTAAAAAGAGGGGATGGACTAGCTCTATGACCCCACCTATGGGAGGGTCAAGGGAGGGGTGGCTACACCCACTTCCCTTTGTCCAGTTTCGCGCCAGAGCAGGGGCAGGTAGCCCCTGAGCTGGTTTGAACTGGCATATGCACAGAGGAGCCTTCTGCTCCCCCAGTGCAGGACTTCAAAGCACTCTAAGAGTGCACCCACCCAGCCCCAATACACTAAACCCTGTCTGGAAGGTGGTTACACCTCCCTGTGACAGGATGCCTATCGTTGGGCTTCCTCCACTGTGAGTTTCGGTCATCAGCAGGAGGGCAGCCCAGTGTCTGTGACTGGTGGCATCCATTTTGTGATGCCAGGGCTCTTTAGGATTCTACCGCGTTTCCACAGCAGGCACATGTCTTATCCCTCTAGAAGGGTGGAATGCTACCCCCGCCGCCAAGATTGGCGGGGGGTAGTATTCCAAGATGTTTGACACCAAACACGACATGTTTTGATGCAGCCATTCCAAAGTTAGCATTTACCGCGAGGATATAATGCACTTAAGAGTATATGGTTTAACCGCATCCACAAACAGCACCAGAGAATGGACTCTGAGAACTGCAGAGGGGCCCTGCTCATGCAGAGGCACCCCCTCACATAGAAGCCAAGCACCCTGCCCTCAGGATTGATAGGGCCTGCCTTAGGGGTGACTGATAGGTTTATATGTGTGTGCAAGAGAGATATAGGAAACCTATATCTCAGTGAGGGGTGCTAGCACCACCTCACCCAGGCTGCAGTAGCAGGCCTGTGGTGTCAGATTTAGACTGCTTCCCAGGGGTGGCATAACACATGCTGCAGCCCCTGGGAGGCCTGTGAAGTACCTATGCCCTTGGCACCTAAGGTACCATATACTAGGGACTCATAAGGCACCACAGTATCCAATCACTAGTGCACCTAGAGTGCACTCCATGTCGTTTAGAGAGAACAGAGAGGCTGGGGCCCTGATTGGCAGGGACCCAGCCAGACTATAGCCAGAAACCAGTGCTAACATCAGAAAAAAGTGGGGGCAACATAAGAGGCAGATCCTACTCTCCTACACAACCCCCCAAACGTAGGGACACTAAACTAACCTTGACCAGTTGAGTCTTCGTGTTCAAAGTGGAAATACCTTGAGAGTCCATCTGCATTGGCATGTTGGGTCCCAGACCTATGTTCCACTGTATAGTCCATCCCCTGTAGGGAAATGGACCACCTCAAAAGTTTTGGGTTTTCACCTTTCATCTGCTTTAGCCATAGGAGGGGCTTGTGGTCAGTCTGAACTATGAAGTGAGTACCAAACAAGTATGGCCTCAGCTTCTTCAGGGCCCATACCACAGCAAAGGCCTCCTCTCTATAGCTGACCAACGTTTCTCTCTGGGGGTCAGCCTTCTGCTAATAAAAGCTACTGGCTGGTCTTGACCTTCATCATTCAGTTGAGACAGTACAGCTCCCACACCCAGCTCAGAAGCATCTGTTTGGACAATGAACTTTTTGGTGTAGTCTGGACTCTGTAAGATGGGGGCAGTGCACATGGCCTGCTTTAGGTCTTCAAATGCCTTTTGACAGCTAGCTGTCCACTGAACCTTTTTTGGCATTTTCTTAGAGGTAAGATCATTCAAGGGGGTCACTATAGATCCATATCCCTTGACAAACCTCCTATAGTACCCAGTCAGGCCTAAGAAGGCTCTCACCTGTGTCTGGGTGGTTGGAGCAACCCATTCCATTATGGTTTGGATTTTGCTCTGTAAAGGCTGAACCTGGCCTCCACCTACAAGGTGGCCCAGGTACACAACCTGACTCTGCCCTATCTGGCACTTGGTGGCCTTGATAGTGAGGCCTGCTTTCTGCAGGGCCTCCAAAACATTTCTGAGGTGGACCAGGTGATCCTGCCAGGAGGAACTAAAGACAGCAATATCATCTAGATAAGCTGAGCAATAAGTTTCCATCCCTGCCAGAACTTTATTCACCAACCTCTGAAAAGTGGCAGGTGCATTTTTCAATCCAAAGGGCATCACCACAAAGTGGTAGTGCCCACCAGGGGTCGAAAATGCTGTTTTGGCTTTTGCATCATCAGCTAATCTGATTTGCCAGTAGCCAGCTGTTAGGTCAAATGTGCTTAGATACTTGGCTGAGGCCAAAGTATCAATCAGCTCATCTGCCCTTGGTATGGGATAGGCATCAGTCCTAGTGACTGCATTGAGGCCTCTGTAGTCTACACAAAACCTCATTTCTTTCTTACCACCCTGGGTATGAGGCTTGGGTACCAGGACTACTGGGCTAGCCCAAGGGCTATCTGAAGGCTCAATCACGCCTAACTCCAACATTTTCTGGACTTCAGTCCTGATACAGTCCCTGACATGGTCAGGTTGCCTGTAGATTTTATTCTTGACAGGCAGACTGTCCCCAGTGTCCACCTCATGGGTGCACCAGGTAGTCTGACTAGGGGTCAGGCTAAACATATGTCTAAACTGTTGCAGAACTTGTCTGCACTCAGTTTGCTGATGGTCAGTGAGGCTGCTTGCCAAAGCAACACCATCTACTGACCCATCATCAGGGTTCTGAGAGAGCAGGTCAGGGAGAGGGTCACTCTCCTCCTCCTGGTCCTCATCAGTTGCCATGAGCAAGCCCATGTCAGCCCTGTCAACATATGGCTTTAATCTGTTGACATGAAGCACCCTTAGGGGGCTCCTGGGAGTTCCAAGATTCACCAGATAGGTGACTTCTCCCTTCTGTTCAACTATTGTATGGGGGCCACTCCATTTGTCCTGGAGGGCTGCTGGGGCCACAGGCTCCAACACCCACACTTTCTGTCCTGGCTGGTATACAGTCAGCACAGCCTTTTGGTCATGCCAAGCTTTTTGCAATTCTTGGCTGGCCTCCAGGTTTTTGGTTGCCTTTTTCATGTACTCTGCCATCCGGGAGCGGAGACCAAGTACATAGTCCATCACATCTTGTTTGGGGGCTTGAGAGGTAACTCCCAGCCCTCTTTACCAAACATAGTGGACCTCTCACAGGATGCCCAAACAGAAGCTCAAATGGGCTGTAGCCAACCCCCTTCTGTGGAACCTCTCTGTATGCAAACAAAAGGCAAGGAAGAAGAAGGTCCCATTTCCGCCTAAGCTTCTCTGGGAGTCCCTTAATCATTCCTTTCAAGGTCTTGTTAAAGCGTTCAACTAAACCATTGCATTGTGGGTGATAGGGGTGGTGAACTTATAAGTTACACCACACTCCTTCCACATTGCTTTCAGATATCCTGACATGAAGTTGGTACCTCTGTCAGAAATGACCTCCTTTGGAAAACCCACTCTGGAGGAAACTCCAATGAGGGCTCTTGCCACCACAGGTGCTGTGGTGGTCCTCAGGGAATTGCCTCTGGGTACCTGGTGGCATGATCCACTACCACCAGGATAAATCTGTGCCCAGATGCAGTCTGAGGGTCAAGGGGACCAACAATGTCAATCCCTACCCTCTCAAAGGGTACCCCCACCACCGGTAGTGGTATCAGGGGCCTTTGTTGTGCCACCTGCCTTACCACTGGCTTGGCAAGTGACACAGGAGCGACAAAACTCCTTTGTGTCCTCTGACATATGTGGCCAATGAAAATGTGGAACAAGCCTGTCCCAGGTCTTGTTTTGGCCCAAGTGTCCTGCCAAAGGGATATCATGTGCTAAGGTCAAGAGGAACCCCCTAAACTTCTGAGGTATTACCAACCTCCTGGTGGCTCCAGGGGCTGGGTCTCTACCCTCAGAATATAGGAGTCCCTCATCCCAATAAACTTTATGGGACCCACTAGCACTCCCAGCAGCCTCAGCAGCAGCCTGCTGTCTGAGGGGTTCAAGAGAGGGGCAGCACTGTTGCTCCTTGCTCAGATCTTCCCTGGAAGGGCCCCCTGCCCCCAAGAACTCAACCTGGTCAGGTTCAAGTTCCTCTGGGGCAGTTCCTTCTTCAGGTTCTGCTTCACCTCCCTCTGGAAGTGAATCCTTGATCTGAGACAGAGGGGAAGGCACTGCCTTAACCCTACTGCTCCTCCTCTTGGGAAGCATCTGGTCCATTGTTCCAGGATCCAGAGCTGGTTCAGTGTCATGCATTCTTGCTTGTGACCTGGTCACAGCAAATACCTCTGCAGGGATGCCCAACATCTCAGCATGAGTCCATAACTCTACTTCAGACCAGGCTGAAGTCTCTAGATCATTGCCCAATAGACATTCTACAGGGAGGTCTGCACTAACTACAACCTTCTTGAGGCCAGTTACCCCTCCCCAGGAGAAATTCACAACTGCCAGACTATGGTTGGTCTGGACATTGCTTGCATTGGTCACCTGGTACATTTCACCCAGGATGATCTGTCCAGGGTCCACTAGGTCCTCTGCCACCATGGTGACACTAGCACCTGTGTCCCTAAATGCCAAAGCCTGTTTGCCATTTATCAAAGGCTGCTGTTTGTACTTGCCCAGATTACTGGGGCTTACTAGGAAGAACATATCAATGTTTCCCTCACAAATCAGCATTGCCTGAGTGGTCACTCTGACTAGGTCAGAATCCACTCCAGAACCCAGGGTCAACCCTACTACACCCTTACTCTGCGTACCACCTCCACCAGTAGCTGAGCTAGGGGGCACAGTTGCCTTAGGGGCAGGAGTGGTGGTGGTTTGGTCTTTGGACTTGGTACAATCAGAAGTCCAGTGCCCTTTCTGTTTACAGAATTTGCACCAGGGCTTCTTTGGCCTTTTCCTTGTTGGACTGTGACTCCCCACCAGATGCAGATTGTTGGGGCCCTTGTGAAGACTTCTGATCTTTTGACTTATCCCCACCTTTCTCAGAGCCTTTAGGATCTTGCTTCTTAGTGTCACCCCCTTGGTTCTGGGTTTTCTGCCTCACCCTGGTTCTGACCCATTTGTCTGCCTTCTTTCCCAATTCTTGGGGAGAGGTCAGATCAGAGTCCACCAGGTACTGATGCAACAACTGGTTCTGGCAATTATTTAGGATCTGTTCTCTCATCATCAGATTATACAATCCCTTGAAATCAGTAACCCTACTGCCAACCAGCCAACCCTCTAGAGCCTTGGTTGCACAATGAACAAAGTCAGTCCAGTCCTGAGTCTGTGCCTTCTGGGTATCTCTGAACTTCAACCTGTACTGCTCAGTGGTTAAGCCAAACCCATCTATCAGTGCACTCTTCAGGACCTCATAATCATCAGCATCCTCCTCTCTAACAGTGAGGAGCTTGTCTCTTCCTTTATCTGAAAAGGAGAGCCACAAGATTGCTGCCCACTGCTTTTGGGGACCTGCTGTACTCTACAGGCCCTCTCCATAGCAGTTATCCACTTGTGGATATCATCCCCACTCTGGTAGGGAGGAACAACCTTGCTCAGGTTCCTATGATCAGGAATATATTCTCTGCCTCTAGGGACACTGTTGCTGCCACCAGGGGGTTCTAACCCCTCTTTTCTAGAAGCTCTCTGGATCTCCAGGGCTTCCCTATCCAGTGCCAACTGCTTGGTTCTGAGGGCCACTCTGGCTTCCTCATACTGGAGCAGTTTGCACCTTCTCTCAGAGGAGGTCTCTCTTAAGGAAAAGTATGAGCTCCTCTGCTGGACAAATTCTCTGCCAGAGTGATAAGAGTGGTCAGATTCCCTGGAAGGGGATCTGTGCCTCTCCTCCTCTCTGTCAGTTCTCTTAGGGAGAATTCCTCTGTCCTTTTCAGGCCCCTTGGAGCCTGGCCCTTCAATCACAGAGTCTTGGTCATTCTGATTTTCATCATCTGACCCAGATACTATGACTGACCCACCCACTGATTCAAACCCTTTAGCTCCTAGAGCCAATCTAAGGTCATCTGCTGTCAGCAGATCTATCAGGTGTAGTGTTGAGGGACTCTGTCCTAGTCTCAGGTGTCTGTCAACACACATGGCTCTCAAGTCAGAGAAAGCCATGTCCTTATACTGAGGCTGAGTGGATCCACTGGGTCCACCCTTTAAGGACATTCTAGTGTTGTGCAGTGTTGTACTACCTACACTAGTTTGTGGCCTACTGATCCTAGCTTGAGCTGTGGAAAGGGTGTGCTATCCCTTGGCACACAGCTCTAAGTTCAGTAGAACTTATTGATACTAAGCTTGACTTTATATGTACCTTGAGTACCTATAATGGTTTTCAGTTAGTAATTCAAATAGAGATTTTCTGGTAAAACAATGGCAAGCTGGAATCCCACACGCTGCCCACCAATGTGAGAAGTTGGCCTGGTATATGCTGTTCACTAATTAAAGTGGACACCTTGCACCAGGGCAAATCGACTCTTATGGTAGATAGGTTTAAGACAACCTTTTAAAGAAAGCTATCCTAGTGGTAGCTGTGGAGAGCAGCCTTCAGGCTAAGTCTCGGAGGAATGTAAAGCAGCTTGTTTTACCATATAATCTCTTGAATCACCAAATGAAAAGACACCACACAGGTATATATATCAAATATATATGTATTTATTTCTAAATAACTCTCTACTAATCTCTTTATGAGATTAGAAGACAAACATATGCACAAATCAACGTTTCACAATAAGTTAAGCACAAAATATGGCTGGGGCCCAAGGGCGTACCAGACCATATACTAAGTAAGAGACTTAGGGACAACGACTTGCAGGGAGACAAGGCCTAGGGCCTTCAGAAGTGCTGGGGCCTCATGAAACCACCCAAGGCAGGTAAGTAAAGGACCCACGGGGGACGCGTGCAGTGTGGATACACAGGCGCGGGTCGCCGTTGACTTCAATGGGGCAAGTCGCGGTTGGAAATAAAGAGTTTTAGGATACTTCGGGAGAACCTACAAGCAAGTCACTTACAGGGTAAGTAGTTCTAGGGCCCACACCCACAGGAGCACCGTAGTGCTGGAGTTACCTCACCCAGGGAAGCCGGGTGCATAGGTGTCCTTTGGTGTCGGGTCGCGGCGTCGTTTTCAATGGTGAACAAAGAAGACTTGCTGCTTGCGGGAGCTGAAGAAGTGTCCGGTGGAATCCAAGCCTGGATTCTGAAGAAGGATGACCTGAAAGCAGAGGGGACAGTGTTCAAAGTCACTTGGCAGTGACTCGGGGCAAGGAAGATGGATGCCCACCGTCGTCGAGTGATTCAGGTCGGTTGCGGGTGCCTTGACTCTTCAGCCACGTGGTCCAGGAGGCGTCGACGACGACCAGGAGCTGGATTCGGTGTGTCCTCGACGTCTGCAGCTGACTGCGGTGTCGGCAACTCGATTGGAGCCAACAAGCCTTGGCAGCAGCAAGTCTCGGGGAGATGAAGAAAAGTCGATGGCGCAGACCAGCAAGGTCTGAGGGACTCACCCAGCAAGGGTAAGTCAGGGCAGGCCTGGAGCAACCAGGGAGCCCTTTGGTTTCTTTAAGAAGTCTTCTGGGGACCCACAAGCCGGCGGGCAAGGGATCGCGAAGACACCTCGGGCGGAATCACTCAACAGGGGCCCACGGTCACTCGGGACGGTATAGGCCTCTGATCTTCGGAGGGATTCCTGCTGGAGGTCGGGACCACACGTGGTCCAAAGCACAAGTTCGTAGAACGTTGTGAAGGGGTTGCACTCGACAATAGTGCACGGTACCCAGGGGTCGCGGTTCCTCGTTACTCATGGGGTCCACTTGCCTCAGCTTCCCTGGGGACTCACGATGGCCTGGGAGAGGTCAGGAAATCCACTTCTTGGGCTGCAGGGACTTCGGACTCCGGCGGGAGCGGCGTAGTTTGCGACCGTCGTTGTCGGTTTTTGGTGCCTGCCAAGCAGGGGAGTCACTCCTTGACTCCAAGGGAGATTCTTCTGTCTTCCAAAGGTAGTGGAACGTCGAAGGGCCAGGTTTCTTCTGTAGAGCGTCGTCCAGGGGTTATCTGCTTTGCAATGGCAAGGTTCCCCTCTTATACTAAAAAGAGGGGATGGACTAGCTCTATGACCCCACCTATGGGAGGGTCAAGGGAGGGGGTGGCTACACCCACTTCCCTTTGTCCAGTTTCGCGCCAGAGCAGGGGCAGGTAGCCCCTGAGCTGGTTTGAACTGGCATATGCACAGAGGAGCCTTCTGCTCCCCCAGTGCAGGACTTCAAAGCACTCTAAGAGTGCACCCACCCAGCCCCAATACACTAAACCCTGTCTGGAAGGTGGTTACACCTCCCTGTGACAGGATGCCTATTGTTGGGCTTCCTCCACTGTGAGTTTCGGTCATCAGCAGGAGGGCAGCCCAGTGTCTGTGACTGGTGGCATCCATTTTGTGATGCCAGGGCTCTTTAGGATTCTACCGCGTTTCCACAGCAGGCACATGTCTTATCCCTCTAGAAGGGTGGAATGCTACCCCGCCGCCAAGATTGGCGGGGGGTAGTATTCCAAGATGTTTGACACCAAACACGACATGTTTTGATGCAGCCATTCCAAAGTTAGCATTTACCGCGAGGATATAATGCACTTAAGAGTATATGGTTTAACCGCATCCACAAACAGCACCAGAGAATGGACTCTGAGAACTGCAGAGGGGCCCTGCTCATGCAGAGGCACCCCCTCTCATAGAAGCCAAGCACCCTGCCCTCAGGATTGATAGGGCCTGCCTTAGGGGTGACTGATAGGTTTATATGTGTGTGCAAGAGAGATATAGGAAACCTATATCTCAGTGAGGGGTGCTAGCACCACCTCACCCAGGCTGCAGTAGCAGGCCTGTGGTGTCAGATTTAGACTGCTTCCCAGGGGTGGCATAACACATGCTGCAGCCCCTGGGAGGCCTGTGAAGTACCTATGCCCTTGGCACCTAAGGTACCATATACTAGGGACTCATAAGGCACCACAGTATCCAATCACTAGTGCACCTAGAGTGCACTCCATGTCGTTTAGAGAGAACAGAGAGGCTGGGGCCCTGATTGGCAGGGGCCCAGCCAGACTATAGCCAGAAACCAGTGCTAACATCAGAAAAAAAGTGGGGGCAACATAAGAGGCAGATCCTACTCTCCTACAGCGATTTAAAAAAAAATTAAATTAAATTTGTAGCCCTCAGAGGCGAATCCCATAATTATGGTGCTCAACCTGGTCAAGTGCCTTTTTAAGTCATCGTCCGTCAGATAAATGCCATCCACATAGGACAATGCTTCCTCATCAAAATTTTGGAGTAATTCGGTTACTCTTGCTGAAAATAACCCCGGGCTATTCTTATACCCTTGGGGGAGACGACAAAATTGTAGCTGGGACCCCAACGCTGAGAATGCGGTCAAATACCTGCTTTCAGGCGCTATATTTTGGCAGAAAAATCCATTTGAGATATCTAGTGTAGTTTTGTATTTTTTCCGCACAATGTTATTCATTAATGCGGCACTGTGTGCATTTTGAACTGCAAATGTCTTAGTGCAAGTGTTTAAATGTCTGTAATCTAAACCTAGACGATATGTATTGCCAGGTTTCATGACAGGAAACAAAGGATTGTTCATTGATGAGGTGCAATTTTCGATCACCCCTTGGTATTCAAGTTGATCTAAGATCTCCCTGACCTCTTTTTTAGCATCTTGCTTTATTGGATATTGTCTCTGTGCATTTGGTGAAACTTTTAACGGGATCACGTGGTGGGTTGAATCCTCATCCCATCCGGCATTATTTTTGTACAATTCTGGTGCTAGGGCTACTGCCCACTCCTGTGCATATGTGTGTTTTAAATTAATGGGAACGAGGTCGGAGAAGGCTGGAAAAAATACCGTTTCTCCCCTAGGGCACTCCATAACAAATGCTGGCGGCCAATCTTGTTCAGCTAATAGGATGTCATAACCAGATGACAGATTCTTCCAAAAGAGACTTTTAACTTTCCTGAGCTTGTCCCCTCCATTTGGAGTGTTATTTCATATAACTTATGTGGGAAGCTTACCCTCGTATCTGGTGTTTCCACCGTGATGTAATCATTCAAGTCCGCTGTCACCAGAAATTCCATCAGGTTCTGGCGAGCTATTGTTACTTTTGCCGCACTGTCTACCATCGTCTGAGCCCATTCCCCGTTCAGAAGTTGTGTCCTCAGAATTCTGGGCATGTCTGATCTTTGACCTGCAACCTTCTTCTTTTTGAACTGTGGTTTTGTTTTTGGCTTTTCTTCTTTTTTGGAAGTATAGTCTTGAGCGTGCAGTTTGTCTCTGGAATTTGTATGCTCTTCCTTGTGTTCTGACCGTCCTTCTCTCTTGGAGTTTTTCGTCGAACCCTGAAAGGAACGAGAGGAACGTGTATCAGTATCCTGATACCTGTCAGGTTTCCTAATATTATCCCTATTCCTGAGATTATACCTCCTTTCGGAGGGCTCCTGTGGAGGAGACCTGCCTCGGGATTGAGATTGGTTTCCTTTAAAGTTTTGTTGTTTTTTATTATCCCACTTCTTTTAGAAGAAGCTGGTGTCTGCTTGGAAGTGTCCTTTTCAGGACTGCCCATCAGTTGTGGTTTTAAAGCTTTCCCACCTAAACTGTCTCTGCCTAATTCTGCATATGCAGTTTCAATTATTTTGGGTAGTTCGTGTTGTTGATCTATAGGATTGAACTCCCTTAGGCGTTGGCGGATTGCCACCGAAGCTGCTTCCCCTTTAATATTAGCTAGTATTATGGCTGATACCTGATCATAGTTACCTAGTAACTTCATCCCTAAGTTTAGGGCAGGCTCTGCTCCGTACTCATTTTGTATTTATCTTAATACATCTGGCACTACAGCTAAGGGTGGTATACCATGAGCTCTGGTATATATGGCAGCAAAGACTGTACCCCAAGTGGTACAATCTTCTACTTGTGGTGTTATCCCCATGGGCAAGCAGATTGTTAGCATTCTGTGTTTTTCATACGGGGTAGTATTCGGGAATACTGCCTCGAGCTGTGTTATTTTCTGAGCTACCCAGAATGGCATTTGTTCACGTTTCATGGGCATTTTGCCCATTACCGCGTGTAATGTTTGTGGTGTTATTTTAGTTGCTGTACCTTGAGATTGAGTACCATTTGTTGCAACTGTTGCAGGTTGGACTGTGAAAGTCCTCATGACGAATTGCGTCAAGTTTCTGTAGATTTTAATTAAATCCTTGTGTTGTATGAGTAAGTCTGCCTGTGACATTGTGTCAATGTAAGGATGTGGTGTGTAAGCCGCTAATATCGGCCATGTTGCCCCCACTCCTCCAAGCGGGCCTAATCTTACTCTTCTTCTTGTGTGGGGTAGGCGCCTTTAAACCAGTATAAGTGTTCCTGGTACGTGAGTGGAATCTCTATGTCCTCGAACGGACCATATTCCACTGGTGCATCTCCTTCTGTATAGTAGTGAAATGTCTGTGTTCTTGCATCTGCTGCTGGGAATGTAACCCACGAATAAAATACCTCTGTTTTATTTGATTTGTGTGCCTCAATCACGAAAGCTACTAAGCCACCCCTAGCTGAAAACCCATTTTCTAATAGTTTCAGGGTGACTGTATGTCTGAATCTTGGTGCAATTTGTATTGCGTTTGTATCTTCTTCTCCGGCTGAGACATGTAGATCTACTACTGGGTCCTCCCTGCCCTCAGTCATTTTGTAAAGAAGAAGTTTTTTGTTCAAGGGAACTAAGATAAGGTTTGATACACAATTTTAGGAACACTGTGTCCCTCAAGCTTGATTAACCAACAGCCAATAAATAGGATTTTTAGCCTACTCAGCTGTGGCGGAGTTTGTGCCCACCCACTGCAGACGTCTCTGGTGTTTTGTGAGTAGGGTCTCTGAGAATAGCACGACTGAACTACTCAGATTCTACTGTTAAATAAGTACCCAACCAACGTTGGCGGCGCCATGTCGTGTAGTTCCTATATTACCCTTACAGGATCTGCGCGTTCGGATAACAAACTGTAGGACTGGTGGCAGACTGGCTCTGAACACCCCCACCGAGAATGTTAGCCTTTCTGTTTTAGCTAGCTCACAGTGCCACTAGAATCTCCTCTTATCGGGGAGAGAATAGTTTCTGGCAACCTCAGAACATGACAACCCTAATCCACCAGGATCGTGGAAACAATATACTACTTTTCGCTCAGTCACTCGTGCTCACTTATTCGGTCTCAGAGAGTTACACAGAAGAAACAGTCGGGCGTGTTACAATAAGAATTTATTGCACAGTTGTTCTTCTAGTGTAAAATAGATGTGCTGCAACAACCGTTAGACAGTAGCAGATCTATATGATTAGCAGTACAGTGAAAATAAAAGGATAGTATAGTTCTACCATCTTGCAATAATCATGAATACATACATGAATATAAAATGCCTGATAAAAATGCGCGTACTCCTACGATGCCTATCTAGACGTACCTAAGTGTACCCTAGCATGTGAGTAGGTGTGAAGCCAAGAATCCCTCTAGGATTTAGTCTAACCCCATTACCTGAAGTGAGAGAGTGAGGGACCCCGTCCTGGTCTCGAGTTGGACACCTCGCGAGGGATGTGTTAGACCACTGTCAGCTGGAGCGTCTGCATGTAGGAGCCTCAGCACCTCTGGTCAATGTGTCGGCCTGGGAGTCTCGGTCTCCTCTCCCAATCCTAGCAAGATGTGCTGTATTTATACAAAAAGTATCTAGGGTTTCTTTGTCCCTTGTTTCTTGTATTAGCCATTGTTGGATTTGAGGATGACCTATGGGATGAACCTTGTACGTAGATATTCTGCAGGTGGTGTGTAGCCCCTGCCTGATTTACAGGAACCCTCATGAATATTCATTCATACTGTATGAGTCTATTGATGGAGTTATAGGATGCTATTGTTCAGGGGAAACCCTCCTTCTGTGCCCAGGACTAGAACTAGGTAAAGGTTCAATCCTAAAGGCTCGTTACTGTGTAGTATAAGGGACATAATGTAGGTGAAGGTGTATGATATTACCCGGGCCTATATTAGGGTACCTATATGAAACATAACACCCATTCACAGAGCCATACCAGTACTTACACACCCATTCACTGATTCATAGATCTAAACACACATCCATTTGCTCACCCATGCAGCCACTCACTCACTATCATTGTATGCCAGACGCTTTTACTGTGAAGATAACCAGTAACATTTTACAAAAAAATCTTTAAGATGAATGAACGCCTACCACTTAGATGTATTGTGAGTATTATAATTTGATTCCATCTGTATTCTGCACGATTAACCAGAGTAGAATCTCTTCTCCCGATTAAATGAAAAATCCAAATAGGAAAAATTAGTGGTTCCTCAATTTCATTTAAATTTTCTCTAGCCTTCACAGATTGAGTAGCCTCCAGGAGGCATAAAGCATATTTATATTCAATCTTTTGACATTCAGCAGTCCTCTACAATCAGGTATATATCAGGAAACTATCGTCATACATCTTTTGAATAAACCGCCATCATAATCAAATAATGGATAGACATAATCATTACTTTATCTTCTTGTCATATATTATTACAGAAATCACAGAATCTGTGTGACGCCTTCTTCGACAAAGGAGTAACAACCTTTGCTGGTCCAAATCGTAGACCATTGTCCTGACCTAGGATTATAGGTATACAAATTATCTATGAGGTTACTTTCTAAGCTATCATTATCTTGATAAATGGGCTACAGACAGTCATTAAGAATCGAAAGATAGCCACCATATAAAAGATCTGCTTCTTGCTTTTCCGCTCTAACTGTTATAGCTTTTTATAGTATGTCCAATTTTCCTTAGCACTATTTCTTTGCATGGGTCATTCAATTAATTTTTTATCTTTTCCTTCTAAGGAGCCATAAGGTTATGTCTCCCGCTCTTCTTTCTTTCTTGAATACATCTTGGGTGTTAGCTTCACGATATAAAGAATGTGTGTTCTCAGACTTAATTTCAGTTATGCATTTATCTAGAAGAATATATGTTCTTCTGCTAAACATTGGCACAGATATTAAAGTGAAAGAAGCATTTAGTGCTCATATTTATATCAGTATCATAGTTCCAGGCCCAGAGTGCTTCTGCATGTTTTTTATTATGTCTATTCTGCACTTTATTATAGAGAAAGTTGAGACGGTTTCCTGACGAAGGCTTAAACGCCAAAACGCGCTTCGTGTTCTCATCGACCGCCAGCCTTTGAATTGTTTGTCAACACAACAACTCCTTCTCTAATTTTTAAAAAATATTGAAATTCTTTTTGTATAGCACTGTAATGTATTGTTAGTGAAAAATATTTTTGGTGTTTTTTGTACATATGTGTGTGTTTATGAAATGTAAATATTGTATTATTTGTGTGTAAAAACAATCAAAAACATCAAAATACAAAAAAGAAAAGGGAATAAGATATAATTGAAAAATATTAATATATAAAAATAAAGAAATACAATTTTGTACTAAAAAGGAATTGTTTCCATTCATATGTACATGTTTATTCTTCATGCACTGTTCTCGCATAGATTTAGGCCTGATGTTCTGTAGTAATTACCTATTATAGATCTTGTGGTTAGCTTTTTTCTTACCCCAAATGCCACTCACTCACTAATACAGCCATTAACATATCCACTCATACACCCATGCAAATACTAGCACACTGAGTGAGTCACCCATAGAACTACTCACACACCTAGACATTCCCCCACACAGTTAATCACACAGCCACTTACTCACCTGCACAGTTACACACACACCCACTTACTCTCTCATACAAATAATAACACATAGTCACTCACCTATACAGTCACTGACAGAAGCATGCACTCAACCATATAGCCACTCTCACATTCACTTACTCACGCATAGTCACTTATATACCAAATCACTCACCTATACTGCCTTTCACATACCCAATTACTCACCCATACTGACACAAGCACTCAATCATCGACACAGCCATACAGACACTCACTCACTCATACAGCCTCTCACACACGCACTCACTACCCCATACAGCCACTGACTCACTCTACTCACTCATCCATACAGGCAGTCACACACCTCCTCACCCACACACACAGACACCCAGACAACCATAGAGATAGTCAGACAACCAACCAATCACACATATAGCCATTCACGTACCCACTAACACACTCATACACCCACTTAGACATCAACTGACAGACAGATACACACATTCACTCAGTCACTCACCCATACATTCACTGAGACACGTAAGCACTCCACTTATACAGTCAGTCACGTACCCACTCAGTCATCCATACAGTCAATCATACACCCACTGATTCACCAATACACCTAGGTATATATATTTAACACTCAAACTTTTTAAAAACACTCACAGTCACTGGATGATGTCCTCACTGATGTCATCAGTGATGTCATTTGAGATGACCATGTCATGAGTGATATAATATGTGAGGTGATAAGCAGTGCATTGCAGGGCGCGAGTCACAGTTAACTCAGCTAACTATAACGGCTGAATTTCTCTGGTTTTGTATGAGTAAAATCTAACACTAACTAAAACGTCCCTGTAACCTTTGTTTTTTTAGTGAATATTTATATTATATATTATCTACTGGCGGTCGCCAGTAGATAGTTATAGTTACAACCTATTATCCATAGGAAATCCGCGACATTCTATTTGAAATAACGTTGGCGCCGGTTGACGAATCTTCGTGAAAGTTTCCAACTTGTTGGGGCGCTCCGCTCCGCTCCTGAAAGTCTCGGGGTGATACGTGAAGCGGGGGCCGAGAAAAAAGGGGGGTCCCAAAACGCGTTTTCCCCATTCATTTTTCCATAGGAACCTTTAGTCGCAGCTACAGCCCGAACTGCTGAACGGAATTACACCAAATTTGGCAAAGAAGTAGCCCTTGGTTCAGACTGGTGCCTTTTGCTTAAATGGTGTAAATCCGTTCAGTAGTTCCTGAGAAAATCAAAAGTAAAAGTACATATATATCTATGGGCGCGTCGGATACGCGTACCCTCAGCGCACCCTGCGCGCACCGTCCCGATCACGAGCTGCCTGCTAATTGGCTGTCAGCTGGCTGTCAACATTCCGATTCAGGAAGTGTTGGCAGCCATTTTGTCCCTCGGTAGAACCGAGGGACAGAAACAAGTGCGCAAAGCGCAAAAAGGGGGCAGGGTAGAAACACCCTAACCCCCTAGGTGTGCTCAGGGGGTCCCACAAGGACCCCCTGGGCAGAAAAAAGATTTTTTTTTTTTTTTAAATCGGCGGGATGCGCTTAGGGTGCGCGTATCCCGCCGAGAAAAAAAAAAG
This sequence comes from Calotriton arnoldi, assembly GCA_963921515.1. Taxonomy (NCBI): domain Eukaryota; kingdom Metazoa; phylum Chordata; class Amphibia; order Caudata; family Salamandridae; genus Calotriton; species Calotriton arnoldi. The sequence goes on from CAWUFW010000375.1 coordinate 4,430,841, forward strand.
AAACAAGTGCGCAAAACGCACAAAGGGGGCAGGGTAGAAACACCCTAACCCCCTAGGCCTGCTCAGGGGGTCCCACAAGGACCCCCTGGGCAAAAAAAAGCATTTTAAAAAAAAAAAAAAATCGGCAGGATGCGCTCAGGGTGCGCGAATCCTGCCGGAAAAATCGAAGCGCGGTCTCCCGCGCTTCGATGTTCACTGGCCCCCGGGTGGCCCAAGTCCCGGGGGCATGGTGGGGGGGATAATTTAATGTGTGGGGGGCCTCAAAGGGCCCCCAAGCCCCGGGGACCGCCACCCCCCGGGGCTTTTTATAAAAATGGTGCGGGAGGGCTCTGAGCCCTCCCGCAGCCCCGGGGACCACCACCTCCCGGGGCTTTTTTAAAATAATTTAATAACCTGTGTGGGGGGGCTCCAGCCCCCCCACACGCCCCGGGGACCGCCACCTCCCCGGGGCACTAACAAATTAAAATGGGGGTCCGTTTTGGACCCCCGAAGCCCCGGGGACCACCACCTCCCCGGGGCTGTGCTGATGTAGGGAGGGGGCCGCGCGTCCCCCTCCTGGAGCCCTTGATGGCCCTGGGGACCACCACCCCCCAGGGCCGGCTCCTGCAGTGTCCCGGGGTGCCTACCCCCGGGACACTGTAGTTTGCTATGGCAGGACGGGAGCCTCGCGGCTCCCGTCCTGCCATAGCAAACTGCTTTGGATATTGGAAGAGAGAGCAGGGAAACCTGCTCTCTCTTCCAATATTCAAAGCGATTGCTTTTCCACATGGGGAGCAGCATGTCAGCTGCTCCCCATGTGGAACAGCAATGCCGGCTCCCAAGGGACGTGGGGAGCCGGCGGGACTGTGGGGGATTGGGGACCCCCCCACAGTCCCCAACGGAGAGGGCCAGCCCCGGGGGATGGGGTCCCCGGGGCAAGTAGTGGCCCAGGAGGGGGGCCACGCGGCCCCCCTCCCCAAATATGAAAAATTTAAAAAAATTTAAAAAAAGGAAAGGCCGGCCCCGGGGGATGGGGTCCCCGGGGCCTTAAATGGCCAGAGGAGGGGGGCCACGCAGCCCCCCTCCAAAGAATAAAAATTAAAAGGCCATGCCCCGGGGGATGGGGTCCCCGGGGCCAATACAGGCCCAGGGAAGGGGGGCCACGCGGCCCCCTTCCCGTTTTTTTTTTAAATTAAAAATTTTAAAAAAGGGGTAAGGCCCTGGGGGATGGGGTCCCCAGGGCATAAAAACAGGAAAAAGGAAGGGGGGCCACACAGCCCCCCTTCAGGGGACAAAAAAAAAATGTTTTAAAAAAAAACGATCGGGCCCGCAGGCCCCGCCCCCTTCCTTCACCACTCTGCAAACGCGCCCCCTGGCGCGTTTGCAGAGGGGAACGAATTCACCTTGAATACTGGGGGTCCTGAGGGCCAACTAGCCCACCTGGAACCTCCAATATGCGCCAGGGGGCTGCGTTGCAGAGACGTGTAGAGAGGCCACACCCCTTTTACACCTCTCTGCAACGCAGCTCTGTGGCGCTTTTGGAGGTATATGGTGGGCTAGTTGGACTCCGGGGACCCTCAGGATTCAAGGGGACTTAATCCCCCAACTTAAAACGCGCCACGGGCGCATTTGCACAGTGGTGAAGGGAGGGGGCGGGGCTTCAGGTGACATGTGTGCAAACAGGTCCCGTGGCGCGTTTTAAGATGGGGAATTAAATCCCCTTCAATCCTGAGGGTCCCTGGGGGCCAACTAGCCCAACAGGTACATCCAGAAAGCGCCACAGAGCTGCGTTGCAGAGAGGTGTAAAAGGGGTGTGGCCTCTCTACACGTCTCTGCAACGCAGCCCCTGGCGCATATTGGAGGTTCCTGGTGGGCTAGTTGGCCCCTAGGGACCCTCAGGGATTCAAGGGGACTTAATCCCCCAAATTAAAACGCGCAACGGGGCGCGTTAGCACAGATGTCACCTCAGGCCCCGCCCCTCCCTTCACCATTGTGCAAATATTCCTCTAAAATCAGCCGAAATACGAATTCCGATTTACTCACCTGTTATCAGGAGAGACCTCAGTGCTGCATCTTTCAGCCCAGTACTGGTCCTGAAAAGTAATTTTAACCGTACTTACCGGTAACTTGAATTTCCTTCATAGGCTAACATTGACTGGTTTCACTTGGAAATTCTTCTAAGTGTGGAGTTTTGGAACTTTAAAATATTCCTCTAAAATCAGCCGAAATACGAATTCCGATTTGCTCACCTGTTATCAGGAGAGACCTCAGTGCTGCATCTTTCAGCCCAGTACTGATCCTCAAAAGTAATTTTAACCGTACTTACCAGTAACTTGAATTTCCTTCCATAGGATATCATTGCCTGCTTTTTGCTGAAAAAGTTTCTAAGTGTTGATTTTTGAAACATACAAATATTCCTCTAAAATCAGCCGAAATCCGAATTCTGATTTACTCACCTGTTATCAGGAGAGACCTCAGTGCTGCATCTTTCAGCCCAGTACTGGTCCTGAAAAGTAATTTTAACCGTACTTACCAGTAACTTGAATTTCCTTCCATAGGCTAACATTGACTGGTTTCACTTGGAAATTCTTCTAAGTGTGGAGTTTTGGAACTTTAAAATATTCCTCTAAAATCAGCCGAAATACGAATTCCGATTTACTCACCTGTTATCAGGAGAGAGCCTCAGTGCTGCATCTTTCAGCCCAGTACTGGTCCTCAAAAGTAATTTTAACCGTACTTACCGGTAACTTGAATTTCCTTCATAGGCTAAGATTGACTGGTTTTCAGCAAAAAAGTTTCAAAGTGTTGATTTTCACAAACTACAAATATTCCTTAAAAATCGCCTGTATGACTTAAACGCATTCTTTCAACTGTTTACAGGAGATGCACCAGTGCTGGATCCAGGATCCAACACTGAGTAAGAAAAAGTAACGATAACAGTTTTTACCTGCTAAGTGAATTTCCTTCCATAGGATAACATTGGTGATTCTATGAGAAAAAGTTTCTAAGTGTCAACTTTTAAAATACAATAATATTCCTTAAAAATCACGACTGTAACCAAAACGCTTTTACTCAACTGTTTACAGGAGATGTACCAGGACTGAATCTAGGATCCAGTCCTGTGGTTACAAAAGTAATCCATAAAGTAACTAATTGCATTTAACTAGAAATTCACATTGAGCTGAATGTTGCATTGTGTTTGAAAATGTGTTGCTCATTGCAACAACTGTAACTACTGTACTTAAAAGTCTATTGCCTATCTGCAAAGTATTTAAACTAAAGTAATTCATTCTGAGAAAGTATTTTTTGTAATGTAATGTATAATGTAATTACAATGTAATTTAAAAAAATAAAATATGTAAAAAAAAATTGTTTCTAAAAAATGTAGTAAATCAGTATGAAAAAAATTAATATAACAATTAATACATTTAAAAATTGTCATTTACAAAACCTTTGAAATTCACTGAAAAAACCATAGGTTTCAGGCACGTTATAGTTAGAAATTAGCATTTAAAAAACCTTTGAAATTCACTGAAAAAACCATAGGTTTCAGACACGTTATAGTTACAAATTAGCATTTAAAAAACCTTTGAAATTCACTGAAAAAACCATAGGTTTCAGACACGTTATAGTTACAAATTAGCATTTAAAAAACCTTTGAAATTCACTGAAAAAACCATAGGTTTTAGGGACAGTTTTAGTTACTTGGACATTGCACTCGTACAAAACCCGTGAAATTCCCACGTTATAGTTAGTTCAGCTAACTATAACTCGCGCCCCGCAATGCACTGCTGATGACGTCACATATTACATCACTCATGACATGGTCAGTGACATCACTGATGACATCACTGATGACATCTCAAATGACATCACTGATGACATCATCCACGTGATAATCTGATGCACCTCCTCACACCCTAATATAACCTTTGATACACCCACTCTAAATTACAGACTGCCATTCGCAAAACCATAGACACTCCAACACCAATAACTACATACCCACTCACTGATTCTTAGGTCTACACACACACATCCACTCACTCACCCGTACAGTCACTCATACTTACGGTCACTCAGTACAGGACTATCATATGCACTCTTACTCCTATATAGACACTCAAACAACGCCACTCATCCATAGAGAATACTCACACACCTAGTCAGTCATGCAAATAATTAAACACACTGCCATTTAATCACCTATACAGTTATACACACACCAGCTCACTTACTCATACAAATAGTAGCACATTGTTACGCTCTTATACAATCACTGATACAAGCACACACTCATCCATACAGCCACTATCACAATCACTCACTCTTGCTTATAGCTATTTATATACTCCAACACACATATATACTGCCTTTCACATATGTAGTTACTCACACATGTACCACTGGGACATACATTCACTCACTAACACACTCTTACACACACTTACCCACCCATACAGTCTATCACAGATGCACTCTTGAAACCATCCACCCAGTGAATCACCCACTCACACATCTATGCACAGAGTTGCACACACCCCTCCCACACAAACACTCAAGGAACCCATACAGATACTCAGACAAGCATTCAATAACTCATATAGACACTCATTTAGCTATTCACAAACACATGCAGCCACTTACACAGCAACAGACAGACGGATACAGACATTCACCCAGTTTAGTCACTAACCCATGCATTCAGTAAGATACGTTAAATCACTCACTTATAGAGTCAGTCACGCACCTACTAAATCATCCATACAGACACTTACACACCCACTCATTCTTCAATACGTCTTTTCCTATATATATTAAAAATATTTAAACTTTAGAGAAACACACAGTCACTGGATGATGTCATCAGTGATGTCATTTGAGATGTCATCAGTGATGTCATCAGTGATGTCACTGACCATGTCATGAGTGATGTAATATGTGACGTCATCAGCAGTGCATTGCAGGGGCGCGAGTTATAGTTAGCTGAACTAACTATAACGTGGGAATTTCACGGGTTTTGTACGAGTGCAATGTCCAAGTAACTAAAACTGTCCCTAAAACCTATGGTTTTTTCAGTGGAATATATATATACACATACATACATACACACATATATATCAGTACTTACCAGCAGTATTGCGTGGAATCAGTACAACATTGCAATACAATGCGTTGTGAAGGGCAACTCATTGTGCTGTGTTGTAATGTACCACGTTGTAAAAGGATGCATGACATGTCTGATATTCACTAAGCATTATATAAATAAATACATATTTCCACAAAGAAAGCTCTCACTCAGGCCGGTTGCACTTCATAGGTGTTTATTCCCATACCAGCTAAGAACTGTTACGGCCTACAGGCCTTGGTCATATCCGGAGATTAGTGACTGGCACACTGCTCTAACTGAGCGCTACACACCGAAGTGGTAAGTGTGCAACAGGAGCCTTTATGGGAATATATAAATATTTTACACATTGAAAACCTACAAACCTTAGAAGTGACCATGAGGAGCTGCTCTAGAAAGTCTGAAAAACTCACAAATGGTTTGCCAAAAAATGCAGGGTGGCAAAAACAGGTCTGATAAAAGCTCTAAAACGTAACGTGAGGATGGATATTGGACAAGCCAGACGTGATTAAACTAAAACAATTAAGTCATGCAAAGCCCAGTGGAAGATTAAGATCTGGGATGATTAGCTGGAAGCACCAAGGGGAAGGATGTTAGGTTATTCTGGCACCTGGTTACCTATAGTGGTCGTAAGGACCAAGCCCATCCAGAATGTCACATGACTGAGGGGGATTGGGCCAAACATCTTACAGCACTTTATGCAGAGCCAACGCTGGTGGAAATTACGTATTGCCCTGGAGACACCACCCTCTAGTAGGGCAATGGGTGAGGAGAAAGTTAACTACATTATTGAAGAAACTCTTAATGCGCTGTATGAGCAGAAACTGGGGAAAGCCCCTGGGCTAGATGGAATCCCTTCTGACTTGTACTGCTCTGACCCTCAGATTTGGGGCTCTTACATTAATATTCTGTCAAACGCAATTGCAGCAGGTGCCCCTATACCCAATTCATGGAAAACAGTGGAAATGAGCCCCATTTTTAAAAAGGGCTCAAGGCAAGACTCTGGCAACTATCGCCCCATAAGCCTTATTGACAAAATACAAACAATCTACAGTAAACAACTCCTGACCAAACTCTGGGAATGGATTTTGTGCAACAGGGTTTTGTCTCATCTACAAGCAGGCTTTATAGCTAGCACAAGTACTGTGGACCAGATCTTCAGTTTTCTAGCTATAAAATGGAAAACCGTCGATATGGACCTGGGGGCATTGTATGTCGCATTTATAGATTTTCACGCAGCTTTTGATCTCGTCCCCAGGATGAAACTCTGGGATGTCCTTAGGAAAATAGGAGTCCCTATAGGTCTCTTGTTGCTGATCGTGAATTTGTATACAGATAAATTTGCTCGGGGGGTATTTTTATCCGTTTTACTTGTTTTTACTTACTCGCTGCACTTTGATTGTGATACTGATAGGAGCTGTGTTAAAGCTCCGGAGGGGCAGTCTTAGCGTATTTTGCACAGGGAATTGGTTACTCTTAGTCAGCGGTCCAGTAGTTGGACGCTGAAGCTCACGCCCACGCTACAAAAGGGCTTGATGACGCGACCCCGCAGCGGACGTGCCACTGGCGCGCCAAAGACAAGCCCGTCTGCGCCCGTCCGGGACCAGGGGCCACAACCCCTGCTGGTTTTTTTACGGACAAGTATGTAAATACATCAGACCAGCTAAAAAACTTAGAGGGAGAACTTATAGGAAGTGTTTGCATTCCATTTCCGTTCTCAGCGATGATTCTCACTGCTCCCATTGTTCTTTTAAATTTTGCCCATTTGTCAAACCACATGCTGTTAGCCTCTCTCAGGAATCGCTCAAAATGCTCCTACTTAATTGCAGGTCAATTCCCAAGCATTCCACTGAAATTTTTATGATACTGGAGGAAGAGCGCCCGGACGCGTTGTTTTTAACTGAGACCTGGCTCAATAGTGAGTCCAACCACGGCATCGCCATCATATATAAAACTGGATTAAAATGCCGCACCTCTGTACTACCCCTACCCAATTGTGAGAACCTCTCATTTGCAATTGGATTCTCACCTACTTGTACTTTCTCAGGTATTCTAATCTATCGGCCTCCGGGTGCCTATGGACATTTCTGTAAATCCCTCCCTGATATGGTAGCTAATTTAGCCAGCTCACCCTCCAATTTTACACTATTAGGTGATTTTAATCTTCATTTTGATGACCCTCGCATCTAGCCACTTCCGAGTTGGCTAATGATCTTGCAGCATTCCAGCTTAAACAAAACGTTAGTGGTCCCACCCATCTGAAAGGCCATCTACTTTATCCCATCTTCTCTAATATTGAGGAATTATTGGTAAAGGACCCTGTGCCAGTGCCCTGGTCTGACCACTTTCTAATTCCTTTTACCTGGTCACCTTGGGTCCCTTCCCCGCCGGCTACTACGTCCAGAAGACAGACACGTTTATGGTCAAAACTTCCGCTGGAACACTGGGCATTAACTCTGGAAAATACCAAACGAACACGAGACCTCAATCCTATTAGTGCTAATGACAAGTTTAACAATTGGATTGATTCATCGCTAAATCAGGTCCTCCCCAAAAAGTGGATTCATAATACTGCTGGAGCTAACAGAACAGCATGGTATTCCCCTAAGCTCCATGAGCTTAAACAAATCTGTAAGAAACGGGAAAGAATATGGAGAAAGGATTACTCCCCTGTTAATAAAATTAAATACAGGGAAGCCATTTAAATTTATAAAGAAGAAATTAAATCCGTACAAGCATCATATTATGAAGAGAGAATTACCCTGGCATCGAATTCTCCCAGCGAAATTTTTCGCATTGCAAAAAAGCTCCTTAAGCCATCCCCTCCCCCTATGGCCTCTGATGATGCTCCCACACGCTGCAATAAATTGGCAGAGTTTTTTCTTAATAAAATCCAAGAAACCTATACCTCCTACCCCCAGGTGGTCCACCAGAATATCTTATTACCGCTGGATAGAGTGCCCCAGCCCACCGAGCACTCTTTGGAGGAAATCCCCCTTAACCCAGAGCTGCTATGAAGTATTTCAGCTCGGGTAAAATCTGGCTCACCTAGAGACTCGGCACCACCGTCCATCCTGAACCAAGTTTTTGATACAGTTTCCCCAGTGATACTGGAACTGATTAATGCCTCGTTCTTGACGGGAGTGGCACCTTCGCCTTGGAAATGCGCCATGGTGAAGGCACTGTTAAAAAACCGAGTCTCGACCCTGATCTTCTGGGGAACTATCGCCCCATTTCACTTCTGCCAGGGATCAGTAAGATCGCCGAGAAGCACGTTAACTCAACCCTTTCTACTTTTCTGGAGTCTCATAGTTACCTTCACCCCTCAGACTGGATTTCGACCCCAACAAGGCACTGAGACCGCCCTCCTAGCAGTGGTTGAAGAGATTAAGAAAATCTTAGACGGGGGAGGCAGCGCAGCCATCATTCTTTTGGATCTCAGTGCTGCTTTCGACACTGTCAACCACCACATTCTGAATCAGAGACTCAGAGGGGTGGGAGTGACTGGGGGGGCCTTAAAGTGGCTGCAATCCTTTCTGGATGATGGGTCATTCCAGGTCTTTGAAGGTGACGCTACTTCGAAACACATGCCTCTCGGCTGTGGTGTCCCACAGGGGTCGTCTCTGAGCCCCACTCTATTTAATGTTTACATGAGCCCGCTAGCGGAGATAGTGAGGCCGTTTGGGGTTCAGATTGTCACCTACGCTGACGACACACAACTTGTTGTTGCCCTTAACCACTACACCAATTCTTCACCGGGCTTAGGCCCTTGCTTGGAGAAGGTTGCAAACTGGATAGAGCAGTCATACCTGAAACTGAATGGTGACAAGACGGAGCTGATGCTCCTAGACAACTCTTCCGTCTTTAACGTAGGAGTGCTATGGCCAGTTTGTCTTGGTCCAGCTCCCACGCCTAAGGACCAGATCAAAAGTCTGGGCATTTGGCTTGATCGCAACCTGAATTTTAAGCAGCAGGCCTTGAAAGTTGCAGCCAGCTGCTACGGTATCCTCAGGATGTTGCAAAAAATCCTCCCTCTTTTACCTTTTCTCGCTAGAAGACTTATGGTCCAGGCATTGATTCTCTCTCGCCTTTATGCAAATGCCCTCTACTTAGGAGCCCCACGTGCCACCATCATTAAGTTACAGACTGTACAAAACTAAGCAGCACGTATACTCCTGCGGATCCCGAATTGCCAATCAGCGAAATCAGCTCTTGCCACCCTCCACTGGCTCCCCATACAGGAGAGAATTAAGTTCAAGGCTCTCTGTATTGCACACAAGACATTAGCTGGGAAGGGACCGCCTATTAATCGGGCCATCATCTCACCTTACTGTTCGAACTAGGGCCTACGCTCGGACAACCGCCGCCTTGCCGTAGTCCCCAGAATCAGAAAGGGAAGAAGTGGGGGCCGTTTGTTTTCTTATGATGCCTCCAGGTTATGGACTACCCTCCCCCTCCATCTCCGTCTTGAATCCAGCTGTCTGGCTTTTCAGAAATCTCTCAAAACATCGCTCTTTCCTTAATGTTGCTAGTAGTTCTCTCTTTGTGCTGCTATTAGCGCTGGGATGCCCTCGGGTAGCTATGCGCTCAAGAAATGTTTTATTCATTCATTCATTTATTCAGAGTCAGATGGGGCCCAAGGGGAGAGACCACAGTTAATATTTGAATTAGTCGTGGCCCTTGCCACAGCTTCGTTTTGCTCCCACTTTATTCTTGTTGTTTATCAACTAATGTATCCCTTATTTAGTGGATTGTGAGAATGACACCCCTAAAATAGCTTGGTCCAAAGTGCTGTGCCTGCATTTGCAGATGATACACTCATCTTATCAAAAACAGTCCAGGGTCTAAACACTCTCTTGGGGAGGTTGAGCCAATTTTGCCAAGACCGCGGTTTAGAAATTAACAAATCTAAAACCAAATACATGGTATTCAGTCTTAAGAAAAATCCCAAAGGTAATGTGGTTTTAAAGGGAGCCAAATTGGAAAGGGTCTCAGAATTCGATTATCTAGGAGTAAGAGTAAATGATTCTAACAGCTGGTCTGCCCAGATAGAAAAGAGTACACAAATTCTGAAACAAAACGCTGGGTCTATTGTTAGATTCACGAATAGTGCCTCCTCTTATCCTTTTTCACTTGTGCTGAAAATTTAAGGGCCCAAGTATGTGGAGCATCCTTATATGGGTCTGAATTGTGGGGATATGGTTGTCTTGACCCACTAGATAGAGGTGAAATCTCTTTCCTCAGATCCTTGTTGAGACTTCCCAAGAGTACCCAATTACTCCCCTTGAAGTTTGATCTTAACTTCAGACAAATCATAGACACAGCCTGCTTAAAGCCTATCCTATATTGGGTCAGGCTCTAGACATCAGAACCACTAGCTCCATACAGAGAGTGCCTCAGAGAAATTCTCACCCCACCATTTGGCACACAAGATCCTCTGGGTATCCTATGTTAAAACTTGGCTAGTTAGACTAGGACTGACAGATGTATGTCTACATCCTACTCCAATTCCAAGTTCAAACATTGCTACTACTATGTTGTAAATTGCTCTAAAATGTCAGCTACTTCTTCAGGCAACATTACAGACCTGTTCCTGTCCTTCAAAGATAGTCCCCAAATAGAAGATTTTATGAATTATGTTAACATGCCATCATCAAGGTCTCTTTTTATCAAATTTAGGTTAGGGATATTACCTATAGCCTCTTTCACTTCCTCGTGTGGCAGCAATGCCAACTCTACTACCTGTTTCCTATGGGGTGCCAGGCTGTGGAGAATGAAGAACACTTATTGTTTTTCTGTGGCGCTTATAGGAAACAGCGTGTTCACTGGATTATTCATCTCTGTCGCCTTCTCTGGCATGATTTCTTTTTTATTTTAAATCTTTATTTATTTTAAAGAAATAAGTTCAATCAACAGAGTGGTAATTTGCATATACACTTCTTGAGGCAGAGTCAATGCGAAACACAGAACATGAAGTTCAGTATGCAAATACAATACGAATAAACCTAGGAATAGAAAGCACTATCATTATCTAACATGTAGTTGTCAGATCACCGATCAATGGGTTGTACTGGGAAAAATGGGTGGAAGGGGCCTTCTCTGGCTTGATGATAGGCGCAACGCCCTGAGAGCATGTAAGACAGATACCAGGAACTGCATTGTCTATTCGATCTCAAGTTACTTAACTGTCATATGGTATATTAGAGTTAGAAAAGTGGGGAGGAATTAACACGTAATGGCTGTGTCCCCGTTGTTTTAACCTTTTTACTGTATTATCCATTTTAAATTTAGGCAGGCTATCTGGTGTTCCTGAAGCTACTTGGAAGTGCTTTTCCCAAGACAGCTATCAGAAGATGTATTCTCTATTTTTCTGCAAATTACCCAAGCCCAACCTGGTTCACACCAACTATAAAAGTGGGGTAGTTTTAATCGTTTTAGGGGGGGCCTTTGCCATTCCACTTCCCCCGCACTTGCACTTAGCACTTTAAACTCTGCTTCAATTGCTCCCTGCTATAGACTTCCTGGCCGGCATAGCGGACCCAATCAGAGCCCATTCCCTAGGACTCCTTCTGAGGTTTTTGTCTTACTGGGAACTGTCTGATTAAGAAGGCACTCGGTTGGGCTTAGTATGTCACCAATTGTATCAGGCTTTAGCCCATTTTCAGCTAAATATATTTAGCATTGGATGATTATGATTGTACTATGTTTATCTTCTAAGTCTATGTGCACTACAGTGGACTATTTTTAATATTTCATGTTTTTATGCAATGTGTATATTTTATGTGTACTTTTATGGTTTCATAAGAAACAAATTAAAGATAAAGATCCGACTGGCGTGATGCTCCAGTCCAGCGCTACACACCTTAAGTGGTGAGTGTGCAACAGGAGCCTTTATGAGAATATATATTTTCAGTGTTGAAAACCTACAAACCTTAGCAGTGACCAAGAGAATCTGCTCTAGAAAGTCTGAAAAGTTGGCACTTTTTTGGGACTTGCAAGCCCTCTGGAGTCAGCGGAACTTCTCGGCCACAGCGGTCAATTTCAAGCGGACTTTGTCGGATACAGCTCCAGGCTTGCCCTGCCGCAGGATTGTGATCTCCATAGAAAAGACTAGGCGCATAGTTAGAAATCTTAATCGGGCGAAGGTGCAAAAAGTTATCTGCCAGATATGAGGATTTTGACGGCTGCAAAATTTGAATTTCTCCTGCACTGAGCTTATCCCACCAAAAGCAACAGCTTCAGCGGGATCTCGTCCAGCAGCTATCAGGCCTTGAGAGAACTTCGGCAGATACTGCCTGCAACCTTGCCCCGATGGAGGATTTGAACTTCCATTTCAGAGAGTAAGTCAGAAGGTAACATCTTTGACCAGGATGAGCCCGTTTGGTGTAGCGGACCAATGCTCAGTCGCAGTCGGCCAGAAATTATACTTAGGTGCCGGTGAACCGCAAACTGCAACTACTGATTGGTGCTTTTCTTTGTGTGGCACTTTTTGCCTCAAATCTTTAAAAAATGCATATCTCTGGTTCAAGTCATATTAGTGTAATGTTGTTTATTATAATTTTCTCTATTTTTAGAAATTAGTTATTCGATTTTTATTGTGTGTGTTGTGATATTTTAAATCTTTTGTTACTGATAAATACTTTATACATTTTACTGAGTTGAGCGGGAATACTCTGTGACATAGCTACCAAGGGGTTGAGCCCAGGTTTAGATGACTGAAACAGTATTTTACCTTGGCAAGTTTGCAGTCCCATTCTTTGTGGTGGACTCACATTAATCCCATATAATAATACATTCATTTCTTACATAGGTAGTACGGGTTATCAGGGTTATGAGGTGGTTTTAGGGAGTTACAATACATTTTAAATAAAAAAACAAGGATTATATATTTTAACATAAAAAGGAAGTGTGGGGGTTAATCCAACATAAAAAAAAAGAAAAATTATACAAATGTATGTATATAATATATATTATCTACTGGCGGTCGCCAGTAGATAGTTATAGTTAGGACCTATTTTCCATAGGAAATTCACAACATTCTATTTAAAATAACTTTGGCGCCGGTTGACGAATCTTCGCGAAATTTTCAAAACTTATGGCCCGCTCCGGTCCGCTCCTATCCTGAAAGTTTCGGGGTGATTCGGCAAGTGGGGGCCGAGAAAAAAGGGGGGTCCCAAAACGTGTTTTCCCCATGCAATTTTCCATAGGAAACTTTAGACACGGCTACAGCCCGAACTGCTGAACGGAATTACACCAAATTTGGCAAAGAGGTAGTTCTTGGTTCAGAAAGAACCCTTTTTGTTAAATGGTGTAAATCCGTTCAGTAGTTGCTGAGAAAATCAAAAGTAAAATCACATATATATCTGGGCGGAGCCTAACCACACATGTCATCGTGAGATCTGATTGGCTGTCAGCACTTGATGCAGCGCGTACAATAAAACTATTCTCCTCCTAGGTCACTTATTGGTCATCCAGGGGTAAACTATATTTTCTCACATCCACATGACGATGGGGCCCATAAACATCGCCTAACACACACATACACACACCTGGATTTCCTTTATACCTTTATGAAATTCTGTATTCCTAGGAGAAACATGAGAATTAAATGGAAAACACCATTTATGTACCGCTGGAAAGAGCCGGGATATCTTATTACCTTAACCTATCGCTTTCTTTTAGTTATTTCTTAAGATATTCCTGCTCATTGTTTTGTCGATGAATCATTCATGTAAGAAATTAGTTCATAGTGATTAAGACCAGCTAAATCATAATAACCAATTACTGGTGTCACAATCATTTAGTAAAATAACCACTGAGTCGTTTGATTTAAAGAATCTTAAATTTTATATAATTTTAAAAGCATGAGAAAGAATTTAAACTTTTTATTCAATTATTCATTCATTATTAATTCAAATATTTATTAAGCATAATCAATTTTATTGCAGAAAGGAAATTTTTTGTCATGAAGCAAAACCCTAATTACCTGCCTACCTTCCCAATTTAGCCTAATGATTTCTAACCTAAGTTTAAGAATTAAAAATAACCTAATTCTCATACTCAACTGGAAAATTAAGACAGCAACAGAAACTTCAGCTCGTCAGCATCAGCTACCTGCAACCCGTCTCATCTAACAGTCTTTCAGCATCTCCCGCTCAGTAATGGATCGATCAGGACCACCAAGCACTGGAAGCCACCAACACGACTCTGACTGCGACTCTCCAACTCCGATCGTGACTGTGACCCCCTCCCACTAAGAGTAGGCCCTCTTATACCCTAATTCTAACTTTGCTAACTAATTGTTGCAACATTTAATAACACGCTTTTCTTTCATTGGTCCATGCATGTCATCTTATTCATTCTTTAATCAAGTTCTCTTGGATCCAACTGGCCCTTGGATCATTTCCTTTCTCACAGTTCAAGACATGTTTCCATCCGCTTCGATCAGTACATTTGTAACTTCTTTCGATACATTCGAGAACTCAGCAGGCATTGTCCTTTCTCTTAAAATGGTTTCCCACGGTTCCTTGCTGATCACCACGCCACACTATCAGTTCAATTAGGTCACATCAGCCTTGACCATTCTCGCATCCTAGCCTCTCAGCAACATCACGAGGTTAGCTTTTCTCCAACTTTTCTCCCTTGTCACGTGTTTCCCCACACTTGCGCACTTCAATAACTGGCAGCCATTTTATATCGCCACTCGTTTATACTTAGAAGCACTATTTTGAAATAAACAAAACATAATTAAAATAGAGAAACATAGCCTTTTCGTTTCCCTCCCGTCGTCTACGTACCCCAATTAGTTATTACCTAGCAGAAAGCAACATTTAAGCTGTTCCTTACTTACCATCACTATTGTTTTTGCAACGACACATTTATATTCTATGAAGCACAAATCATGCATTTATTATAAATTAGTACGCAATTATTTTTATGTTATAATTAGACACACAGACATTTGTTAATAGATTTATTCAGCACATATACTTGCGTATTACCCTTCCCACACGCACAGTGTTGATTAATACATTTAAACGAACATTTTATTAATTATTTATAAAATTTGTTAGGGGTTAAAAACATTTATTTTCTCTGCTCCATCACACTTCATCCTGGAATTGCTGGCAGCCATCTTGGGACCAATATAAATGATAGTACCCCATTGAAATGCATTGTAGTGAATCAAAGATTTTGAGTGTTACCAAAAGGAGAACTATAAAGGGTGATAACAGACTTTAGTTACATTAGAATTCATTTGTTGATGGTACCATACTAATTTCAGGAATTGTGGTGTGTTCTAAGGTGATTTTACCCTGTGAAAAAGCTTCTGCTGGGATATCATGAATCATGTTTGAGAGAAAACTATTTTCACATGCTTGTCCCATAGAGTTTTGGAAGGTGCTCCAGAAGCTAAAATGAGAGCATATTTTCTGTAAATTCACATTATCTTTCTCAGTCATGTGAGAATGAAGTCTGACATTCTCAGTAAAACATGTACATCCAACAAGGGCAGAGACTGTCAGTTGATTCCTTTGTGTTCTACTGCAGCTTCCCAGAGTGTTCTAAAGAACAACTAGAGTGCTAACAGCCTTACTTATGACAAAAGTATGGCACACCTGAAGCCATCTTGATTGGAATAAACTGGTAACACTTAAAACATTTAATTTAAAAAGGAACAAAATGATGGGGTTCATTTTGTCATAGAAATTATGGTTAGTGCTATAGAAAGAAAAATTAGGACGTTTCAAGTGAGATCTCAAATATCTTCCTGTTATATTTCAACAGGGGCAGCCTGTCAGTTGATGCCTTTGTGTTCTACTGCAGCTTCCCAGAGTGTTCTAAAGAACAACTATAGTGCTAACAGCCTTACTTATGACAAAAGTATGGCACACCTGAAGCCATCTTGATTGGAATAAACTGGTAACACTTAAAACATTTAATTTAAAAAGGAACACAATGATGGGGTTCATTTTGTCATAGAAATTATGGGTAGTGCTGTAGAAAGAAAAATTAGGACATGTTTCAAGTGTGATCTCAAATATCTTCCTGTTATATTTCAACAGGAGCAGCCTGCCAGTTGATGCCTTTGTGTTCTACTGCAGCTTCCCAGAGTGTTCTAAAGAACAACTAGAGCGCTAACAGCCTTACTTATGACAAAAGTATGGCACACCTGAAGCCATCTTGATTGGAATAAACCGTTAATACTTAAAACATTTAATTTAAAAAGGAACAAAATGAGGGGTTCATTTTGTCATAGAAATTATGGGTAGTGCTGTAGAAAGAAAAATTAGGACATGTTTCAAGTGTGATCTCAAATATCTTCCTGTTATATTTCAACAGGAGCAGCCTGCCAGTTGATGCCTTTGTGTTCTACTGCAGCTTCCCAGAGTGTTCTAAAGAACAACTAGAGCGCTAACAGCCTTACTTATGACAAAAGTATGGCACACCTGAAGCCATCTGGATTGGAATAAACCGTTAATACTTAAAACATTTAATTTAAAAAGGAACAAAGTGAGGGGGTTCTTTTTGAAATAGAAATGATGGTTAGTGCTGCAGAAAGAAAAATGAGGGCATGTTTTAAGTGAGATCTCAAATCCTCTTCTATTTCATTAGAAAATTCTGACATGCAGACTGAAACAATCACTTTCAATACCAGCAGCATACTTCCAGTTAACTCCCTGGTGAGTAGTAGCTTTACTACAGTGATCTAATGAGCAACTAGAGTGCTAAGATTCTGAATTTATGGCAAATGTGAGACACATCTGAATGCCTTCCTGATGGAATCAAAGTAAAAAACTGAAAGCATTTCCTACTGAGGAGACTGCAGTAAATGAGGAAATTAGGAAACTTCATAACAAAGAAGTCTTCCAAGATGGCCACCAGCGAAAAAAGAGCCCAAATGTAGCACAAATATTACCCAGATGTAGCCCACATATAGCCCAATGACAAAAGTGTGCAAAACACTTTTTATTTTTAGTTTTTTTGCAGTTTTATGTAGTGCAGACTGGTCAGGTATTGGAGCGTTGCATCTTAAAACATGAACCCCTACACTACAAAAACACCACTGCACTACCCTAAACCCTAAAACACTACCCCCAGCATGACCCCCTACACTACACAAGCACCACTGCACTATCCTAAACCCTAAAACACTACCCCCAGCATGACCCCCTACACTACACAAACACCACTGCACTACCCTAAACCCTAAAACACTACCCCCAGCACGACCCCCTACACTACCCAAACACCACTGCACTAACCGAAATCCTAATACACTACCCCCAGCACGACCCCCTACACTACCCAAACACCACTGCACTACCCTAAAACATGACCCCCTACACTACACAAACACCACTGCACTACCCTAAACCCTAAAACACTACCCCCAGCACGACCCCCTACACTACACAAGCACCACTGCACTACCCTAAACCCTAAAACACTACCCCCAGCACGACCCCCTACACTACACAAACACCACTGCACTACCCTAAACCCTAAAACACTACCCCCAGCACGATCCCCTACACTACCCAAACACCACTGCACTAACCTAAATCCTAAAACAATACCCCCAGCACGACCCCCTACACTACCCAAACACCACTGCACTACCCTAAAACATGACCCCCTACACTACACAAACACCACTGCACTACCCTAAACCCTAAAACACTACCCCCAGCACGACCCCCTACACTACACAAGCACCACTGCACTACCCTAAACCCTAAAACACTACCCCAGCACGACCCCCTACACTACACAAGCACCACTGCACTACCCTAAACCCTAAAACACTACCCCCAGCACGACCCACTACACTGCCCGAACACCACTGCACTGCCCTAAACCTTGAAACACCACCCCCAGCACGACCCCCTACACTGCCCAAACACCACTGCACTGCCCTAAACCCTGAAACACTACCTCCAGCAAGACCCCCTACACTGCCCGAACACCACTGCCCTAAACCCTGAAACATCACCCCCAGCAAGACCCCCTACACTGCCCAAACACCACTGCCCTAAACCCTGAAACACCACCCCCAGCACGACCCCCTACACTGCCCGAACACCACTGCACTGCCCTAAGCCCTGAAACACCACCCCCAGCACGACCCCCTACACTGCCCGAGCATCACTGCACTGCCCTAAACCCTGAAACACCAGCCCCAGCATGACCCCCTACACTGCCCGAGCACCACTGCACTGCCCTAAACCCTGAAACACCAGCCCCAGCACGACCACCTACACTGCCCGAACACCACTGCACTGCCCTAAACCCTGAAACACCAGCCCCAGCATGACCCCCTACACTGACCGAACACCACTGCACTGCCCTAAACCGTGAAACACCAGCCCCAGCACGACCCCCTACACTGCCCGAACACCACTGCACTGCCCTAAACCCTGAAACACCAGCCCCAGCACGACCCCCTACACTGCCCGAACACCACTGTACTGCCCTAAACCCTGAAACACCACCCTGTGCATGACCCCCTACACTGCCCGAACACCACTGCACTGCCCTAAACCCTGAAACACCACCCCCTGCACGACCCCCTACACTGCCCGAACACTACTGCACTGCCCTAAATCCTGAAACACCATCCCCAGCACGACCCCCTACACTGCATGAACACCACTGCACTGCCCTAAACCCTGAAACACCACCCCCAGCAAGACCCCCTACACTGCCCGAACACCACTGCACTGCCCTAAACCCTGAAACACCAGCCCCAGCACGACCCCCTACATTGCCCAAACACCACTGCACTGCCCTAAACCCTGAAACACCACCCCCTGCACGACCCACTACACTGCCCGAACACCACTGCACTGCCCTAAACCCTGAAACACCACCCCCAGCACGACCCCCTACACTGCCTGAACACCACTGCACTGCCCTAAACCCTGAAACACCACCCCCTGCACGACCCCTACACTGCCCGAACACTACTGCACTGCCCTAAACCCTGAAACACCACCCCCAGCATGACCCCCTACACTGCACGAACTGCACTGCCCTAAACCCTGAAACACTACCCCCAGCAAGACCCCCTACACTGCCCGAACACCACTGCACTGCCCTAAACCCTGAAACATCACCCCCAGCAAGACCCCTACACTGCCCGAACACCACTGCCCTAAACCCTGAAACACCACCCCAGCAAGACCCCCTACACTGCCCGAACAACACTGCACTGCCCTAAACCCTGAAACACCACCCCCAGCACGACCCCCTACACTGCCCGAACACCACTGCTCTGCCCAAAACCCTGAAACACCAGCCCCAGCACGACCCCCTACACTGCCCGAACACCAC
The DNA here is from genome assembly GCA_963921515.1 of Calotriton arnoldi. Classification (NCBI taxonomy): domain Eukaryota; kingdom Metazoa; phylum Chordata; class Amphibia; order Caudata; family Salamandridae; genus Calotriton; species Calotriton arnoldi. The sequence continues at coordinate 4,450,285 of CAWUFW010000375.1, forward strand.
TGCACTGCACTAAACCCTGAAACACCACCCCCAGCACGACCCCCTACACTGTCCGAACACCACTGCACTGCCCTAAACCCTGAAACACCACCCCAGCACAACCGCCTACACTGTCTGAAAACCACTGCACTGCCCTAAACCCTGAAACACCAGCCCCAGCACGACCCCCTACACTGCCCGAACACCACTGCACTGCCCTAAACCCTCAAACACCAGCCCCAGCACGACCCCCTACACTGCCCGAACACCACTGCACTGCCCTAAACCTTGAAACACCAGCCCCAGCAAGACCCCTACACTGCCCGAACACCACTGCACTGCCCTAAACCCTGAAACACCAGCCCCAGCAAGACCCCTAAAATGCCCGAACACCACTGCACTGCCCTAAACCCTGAAACACCACCCCCAGCAAGACCCCCTACACTGCCCGAACACCACTGCACTGCCCTAAACGCTGAAACACCAGCCCCAGCAAGACCCCCTACACTGCGCGAACACCATTGCACTGCCCTAAACCCTGAAACACCACCCCCAGCAAGACCCCCTACACTGCCCGAACACCACTGCACTAAACCCTGAAACACCACCCCCAGCAAGACCACCTACACTGCCCGAACACCACTGCACTGCCCTAAACCCTGAAACACCACCCCCAGCACGACACCACTGCACTGCCCGAACACCACTGCACTGCCCTAAACCCTGAAACACCACCCCCAGCACGACCCCTACACTGCCCGAACACCACTGCACTGCCCTAAACCCTGAAACACCACCCCCTGCACGACCCCTACACTGCCCGAACACCACTGCACTGCCCTAAACCCTAAAACACTTCCCCCAGCATGACCCCCTACACTGCCTGAACACCACTGCACTGCCCTAAACCCTGAAACACTACCCCCAGCACGACCCCCTACACTGCCCGAACACCACTGCACTCCCCTAAACCCTGAAACACCAGCCCCTGCATGACCCCCTACACTGCCCGAACACCACTGCACTGCCCTAAACCCTGAAACACCACCTCCAGCACGACCCCCTACACTGCCTGAACACCATTGCTCTGCCCTAAACCCTGAAACACTGCCCCCAGCAAGACCCCCTACACTGCCCGAACACCACTGCACTGCCCTAAACCCTGAAACATCACCCCCAGCAAGACCCCCTACACTGCCCGAACACCACTGCCCTAAACCCTGAAACACCACCCCCAGCACGACCCCCTACACTGCCTGAACACCACTGCACTGCCCTAAACCCTGAAACACCAGCCCCAGCACGACCCCCTACACTGCCCGAACACCACTGCACTGCCCTAAACCCTGAAACACCACTTCCAGCACAACCCCCTACACTGCCTGAACACCATTGCTCTGCCCTAAACCCTGAAACACTGCCCCCAGCAAGACCCCTACACTGCCCGAACACCACTGCACTGCCCTAAACCCTGAAACATCACCCCCAGCAAGACCCCATACACTGCCCGAACACCACTGCCCTAAACCCTGAAACACCACCCCCAGCACGACCCCCTACACTGCCCGAACACCACTGCACTGCCCTAAACCCTGAAACACCACCCCCTGCACAACCCCCTACACTGCCCAAACACTACTGCACTGCCCCAAACCCTGAAACACCACCCCCAGCACGACCCCCTACACTGCCCGAACACCACTGCCCTAAACTCTGAAACACCACCCCCAGCAAGACCCCCTACACTGCCCGAACACCACTGCACTGCCCTAAACCCTGAAACATCACCCCCAGCAAGACCCCCTACACTGCCCGAACACCACTGCACTGCCCTAAACCCTGAAACACCACCGCCAGCAAGACCCCCTACACTGCCCGAACACCACTGCACTGCCCTAAACCCTGAAACACCAGCCCCAGCACGACCCCCTACACTGCCCGAACACCACTGCACTGCCCTAAACCCTGAAACACAACCACCAGCACGACCCCCTACACTACCCGAACACCACTGCACTACCCTAAACCCTAAAATACTCCCCCAGCACGACCCCCTACACTACCCGAACACAACTGCACTGCCCTAAACCCTCAAACACTCCCCCAGCACGACCCCCTACACTATCCAAACACCACTGCACTGCCCTAAACCCTAAAACACTCCCCCAGCATGACCCCCTACACTACCCGAACACCACTGCACTGCCCTAAACCCTAAAACACTTCCCCCAGCATGACCCCCTACACTACCCAAACACCACTGCACTGCCCAAAACCCTGAAACACTACCCCCCCGCATGACCCCCTACACTACCCGAACACCACTGCCCTAAACCCTGAAACACCACCCCCAGCAAGACCCCCTACACTGCCCGAACACCACTGCACTGCCCTAAACCCTAAAACACCACCCCCAGCATGACCCCCTACACTGCCCGAACACCACTGCACTACCCTAAACCCTAAAACACGACCTCCTACACTACACAAACACCACTGCACTACCCTAAACCCTAAAACACGACCCCCTACACTACACAAACACCACTGCACTACCCTAAACCCTAAAACAGTACCCCTACACTACCCAAACACCACTGCACTACCCTAAACCCTAAAAATTACCCCCAGCACGAACCCCTACACTACCCAAACACCACTGCACTACCCTAAACCCTAAAACAATACCCCCAGCAGTACCCCCTACACTACCTAAACACCACTGCACTACCCTAAAGCACAAGTTACTAACTTGTGTAACAATATATCTGTAAGAGACAGTAGTTAGTGTCAGATTCCTTACCTTAGAATATCCCCAGGCGTCAGGCTGGATCCGGAAAGTTTTTTGCGTAGCAGTACCCTTGCGCGTCGGTAGGCGGCGTCGTGCGGCTCCGCGTCCGTCGTCGGCGTCGTGATCGCCGGGATGACGTCGCAGGCAGTACTTAGGCGCCGCCCCTGCGCGCTGACGTCAGTTCTGTACACGACTTTCCGCGCCAGGAACGCAGAGCCATGCAAGAAGCTGACATAGGTGTCTGAAAAATACTAGGGCCCTGAAAGGGATGTCCTTAACCCTAGAAATCAGTTCGCAGAACGGGGAGGATGGAGTGGGGCGGTAGGAATCTGTCACTAACTACTGTCTCTTACAGATATATCGTTACACAAGTTAGTAACTTGTGCATCTGAAAGAGACACGTTAGTGACAGATTCCTTACCTTAGAATAAATACCCCAGCAATACCAACCCCGGTGGTGGGTCTGCGAACAAAGATCAGACAAGGAAGTCCTGGAGGACAGAACGGCCAAAGAAGCCGTCCCTCCGGACCTGACTGTCAAGGCAGTAATGCTTTGTAAACGTGTGCAGCGAGGCCCACGTAGCTGCCTGACAGATAACCGGCAGCGGAACACCGCGGCCCAAGGCCGTGGTAGCAGCCGTTGCCCTGGTGGAATGGGCACGCAGCCCAACAGGAGGCTCCTTCTTAGCCAAAGAATAGCAGGTCTTGATGCACAAGGTAACCCAGCGGGAGATGGTCCTCTTGTGCACCGCCCAACCTTTTTTGGCGCCCACGTAGCCAACAAAGAGCTGGTCATCCACCCGGAAGTGTTTTGTGCGGTCAATATAGAAGGAGAGCGCACGTTTTGGGCAAGAAAGAAAACAAGAAAGAAAACCTCTGATCTGACCTATATTACTTTTCAAAGCGACCTCAAAGGGTTCGAACTTAGCAACCAGCTCAAGGAAAAAGACAATTAAGGTAGTTTATACAAAAAATACATATATCTTTATTAATTTTTAAAGCATGAGTTAATCATAAAAATACATCTCATATACAATTGTCCTAATGGTCACATTAAACAATGATGAATTCATACACCTAAATATCTAACATAGTTATAATAAGATGACAACATTTGAACAATCAGTGTGCGTTAGAGAGCCACTAGCAGATGCCTTATTTCACATAATAGTAAGATCTTCATCTATGGCTAGGGACAACTAGTAAAATCTTAAGAGCAACAATTATTTACAAAAAATATATACAATCAAAACACCCCACGCTTCATCATACTACTGCTTTCTCACCTCAGATAAACCCAAACATCCTAACATTCATGCACAAACTCAATATACTCTCAAATGAGATCCTAAAAACTATAACAGGGACAGATATGAGCGGAAACAAAGCCACGCTCAGAAAAGTAATTATATCCGTCTCTGCAGGAACTCTCCATATATATGGTGATGGTCTACGCGCGTTTCGGTGGAATTCACAATGGCACCACCTTCCTCAGGACCAAAACATATTCATAAGCATCACAATTGAGATGAGCGAGGGGCATCTTCAAGAGCTAAACCAACGATAAAAGAAGAAAATTGGCATGATTGTGCCCAACATCCATATTGTTGAGTATATACATATAATCCTTTCCACAAGTCTGTCCAACTGGAATATATCCCAAATAGCAGCACATGCAATTGGTAGTTTAGAAAATAGTTCCTTTTCGAAAATCTTCTCATAAAAGTAGCAATTGGCCTTAGGTCCTCTGTTTTGATAGTTTACATACGGAAGCTTGTCCTACCGCTGGCTTTTTTTCGAGAAAAATATATTTTTTGTAAATAATTGTTGCTCTTAAGATTTTACTAGTTGTCATCTTATTATAACTATGTTAGATATTTAGGTGTATGAATTCATCATTGTTTAATGTGACCATTAGGACAATTGTATATGAGATGTATTTTTATGATTAACTCATGCTTTAAAAATTAATAAAGATATATGTATTTTTTGTATAAACTACCTTAATTGTCTTTTTCCTTGAGCTGGTTGCTAAGTTCGAACCCTTTGAGGTCGCTTTGAAAAGTAATATAGGTCAGATCAGAGGTTTTCTTTCTTGATTATTGCATTCCCCTCCTCTTGGACCTAGCAGTATTTGGGGTACCTTCTTGTTTATGGAGCGCACGTTTTGGGTCCAGACGGTGGAGCCTCTCTTCCTCTCTGGAAGGATGCGGAGGCGGAAAGAAGGTGGGCAAAGTGATGGTCTGCCCAATGTGGAAAGCAATAACCACCTTTGGCAAGAAGGACGGACGCGTCCGAAGAACAACCTTGTCTGGATGAACAGACAGAAAGGGAGGTTTGCAAGATAGAGCCTGGAGCTCACTCACCCGCCGAGCGGAGGTGATGGCCACCAGAAAGGCTGTCTTCAGAGTCAGAAGACGAAGAGGACAGTTATGTAGAGGCTCAAAGGGAGCGCACATTAAAAAGGTAAGAACCAAGTTCAAGTCCCACTGAGGCATCACAAACGGAACAGGAGGGAAGAGGTGTGTAATGCCTTTTAAGAACCTGTTAACAACAGGGGACTTGAAAAGGGAGGGCTGATCAGGGAGCCTGAGGAAGGCCGAGATAGCACAAAGATAACCCTTGATGGTACCTGTGAGAAGTTGGCCTGGCATATGCTGTCCACTAATTATAGTGGGCACCTTGCACCAGTCCAAATCGACTCTTATGGTAGATAGGTTAAAGACAACCTTATTGAAAGCTATCCTAGTGGTAGCTATGGAGAGCAGCCTTCAGGCTAAGTCTTGAAGGAATGTAAAGCAGCTTGTTTTACCAGTCTATAATCTCTTGAGTGACCAAATGAAAGAGCACCACACCAGGTATATATTCAAAATATATGTATTTATTGCTAAACACACCCCTCTAGTCTCTTTATGAGGCTAGAGTTCGAAGTACATAAGTAATAAGTTATTTAAACACAGTAATAGCACAAATACACGTTTGGGCCCTAGGGGCGTACCAAACCATATACCAATAAAGTGGTATAAGAACCACGACTGAACTAGACACTAGGCCTAGAGCCTCTAGAAGTGCTTGGACCACAAGGAACCACCCAAGGTAGTGACACAGGGGACCCACGGGGGACGCGTGCAGTGTAAATACACAACCGCGATACGCCGTTTACTTCTATGGAGAAAGTCGCGGTCAGGAAATTAAAGGAAAGGGACACTTAGAGGAGGACTAGGAACAAACCCTTTGAGATCTAGGACTTTGAAGAGTCTCTACCCACGGGAGCACCGGAGTACTCGTGTTACCTCACCCAGCGAAGCCGGGTGCATAGGTGCCGTTCGGGGTCGGGTTTCGCTGTCGATTCCTATGAAGATCTGCTGCAAAGTGCTGCTGGCGACCAGGAGGAAAGTGTCCGGGTGGATCCAAGAGTGGATCGAGGATCTGAAGTACCTGAAAGCAGAGGGGACAGAGTCTGGGTCACTAGCCAGTGACCAGGAAGGCGATGAGCAGATGCCCACCGATGTCGGGTGCTTCAGGTGCGTCGTCGGTTGTCTTGACTCCGCAGTCACGAGGTCCAGGAGGCGTTGTCGGCGTCCAGGAGCAGGATTCGGACTGTACCACGACGTCTGCTGCTTGCTGAGGTGTCGGCGACCGGATTGGACCCAACAAGCCTTGGCAACAGCAAATCTCGTGGAAGTGAAGAAAAGTCGATGGCGCAGACCAGCAAGGTCTGGGGAACTCACCCAGCAAGGGTAAGTTAGGGCAGGCCTGGAGCAACCAGGGGAGCCCTTTGGTTTCTTTAAGAAGTCTTCTGGGGACCCACAAGCCAGCGGGCAAGGGATCGCGAAGACACCTCGGGCGGAATCACTCAACAGGGGCCCACGGTCACTCGGGACGGTGTAGGCCTCTGATCTTCGGAGGGATTCCTGCTGGAGGTCGGGACCACACGTGGTCCAAAGCACAGGTTCGTAAAACGTTGTGAAGGGGTTGCACTTGACAATAGTGCACGGTACCCAGGGGTCGCGGTTCCTCGTCACTCGTGGGGTCCACTTGCCTCAGCTTCGCTGGGGACTCACGATGGCCTTGGAGAAGTCAGGAAATCCACTTCTTGGGCTGCAGGGACTTCGGACTCCGGCGGGAGCGGCGTAGTTTGCGACCGTCGTTGTCGTTTTTGGTGCCTGCCAAGCAGGGGAGTCACTCCTTGACTCCAAGGGAGATTCTTCAGTCCTCTAATCGTGATGTAGAGCGTCGAAGGTCCAGGATTCAGTTTCAAAGTTTAGTCCAGGGATATCTAATCTTGCTGTGGCAAGGGTTCCCCATTTTAACCAGTAAAACAGGGAGGGACTAACTCTATGACCCCACCTATGGGAGGGTCAAGGGAGGGGTGGCTACACCCACTTCCCTTTGTCCAGTTTCGCGCCAGAGCAGGGGCAGGTAGCCCCTGAGCTGGTTTGAACTGGCATATGCACAGAGGAGCCTTTTGCTCCCCCAGTGCAGGACTTCAAAGCACTCTAAGAGTGCACCCACCCAGCCCCAATACACATTATCCTGTCTGGGGAGGTGGTCACACCTCCCTGCAACAGGAAACCTATTGTCCAGGCCTCCCTGCCGGAGTTTCGTCCAGCAGCAGGAGGCCAGACTTGTGTCTGTGGCAGCAGCATCCATTTTGTGATGCCAGGGCTTCAGAAAGAAGTTACCGGGTAAGCCAGAGTTAACATGTCTTTCCCTCTAGAAGAGTGGAATGCTACCCCCGCCGCCAGGATTGGCGGGGGGGTAGTATTCCAAGATGTTTGACACCAAACACGACATGTTTAGGTGCAGCCATTCCAAAGTTAGCATTTTACCGCGAGGATATAATGCGCTTAAGAGTATATGGTCAGGCTGCACTACAAACAGCATCAGAGATGGTCTCCGAACGCTGCAGAGGGGCCCTGCTCATGCAGGGGCACCCTCTCACATAGGAACCATGCACTCTGCCTTTAGGATTGATAAGGCCTGCCTTAGGAGTGACTTATAGGTTTATATGTGTGTATGTATTTAGTGATATAGGTAACCTATATCACAGTAAGGGGTGCATGCACCACCTTACCCAGGCTGCAGTAGCAGACCTGTGGTGTCAGTTTGGATGGCCTTCCAGGGGTGGCATAATACATGCTGCAGCCCCTGGCAGGCCTCTGAGGTACCTATGCCCTTGGTACATAGTATACCATATACTAGGGACTTATAAGGGCACTCCAGATTCCAATCAGAGATGTGCCTAAGGCACATGGAAACCTTTTTACAGAGAAAGCAGATAGACTGGGGCCCTGAATAGCAGGATCCCAGTCCAACTAAGTCATAAACCAGCAAAACACCATAAAAAAAAGTGGGGGCAACCATATAGTCAGATTCCACCTTCCTACAGTACCCAGGGCAGAACCCTGTTGGGCCAGAGAGAGAAGGAACAGAAGGACCTCAGAAAGAGGGGCAGAAAGGGGATTCACAGCCTTTGCTGTGCACCATGCCACAAATTTGTTCCACCTGCAGGCGTATACCACCTTAGTGGAGGGACGCCTGGCTGCCAGAATCACATCACAAACTTCGGGAGGCAAGTCGAAAGGAATCAACTGCCGCCGCTCAATCTCCACGCAAGCAGGTGTAGACTGGACAGGTTCGGGTGGAGGACCGTCTCCTGCTGCTGCGACAGAAGATCCTCCCGAAGAGGCAGACGGATCGGGGGATCTACGCTCATATTGAGTAGCTCGGGATACCAAACCCTTCGAGCCCAGTCCGGAGCCACAAGAATGACTTGGGCCCGGTCGTGCCGAATCTTCTTCAACACTCTGGGTAGAAGTGGTATAGGCGGAAAGGCGTACAATAGACCGCAACTCCACTCGTGACGAAAAGCGTCGCCGAGCGAGTGCCACCTTGGAAATTCCAACGCGCAGAACTGATGACATTGCGCGTTCTCTTCGGTGGCGAATAGATCTAACCAAGGCTCTCCCCACTGTAGAAGGAGTCCTTGCGCCACTTCCGAGTGAAGACGCCATTCGTGATCCATCATGCACCTGCGGCTGAGTTCGTCCGCCCTGGCGTTCAGGGAACCTGCCAGGTGTTGAACCATCAGGAACATGCCCTGATGTTCCAGCCATGTCCAGAGGCGCAGAGCCTCCTGACAAAGGGTCCACGACCCCACCCCGCCTTGTTTGTTGCAGTACCACATGGCGGTGGTGTTGTCTGTGAACACCTGCACTACCTTCCCTTTGACAGAGGGAAGGAATGCCTTGAGTGCAAGTCGGATCGCCCGGAGCTCCAGAAGGTTGATATGGAGCCGGGACTCCGCCGGAGACCAGAGGCCTCTGATCTCCGCCTCTCCCATGTGACCGCCCCATCCCAGAAGGGACGCGTCCGTCACAACTGTGTGCTCTGGCTGGGGAAGGGAGAGGGATCTGCCCATGACCCATTGCCGGTTCGAGAGCCACCACTGCAACTGTTTTGCAGTCCCCTCCGAGATCTGGACGTGATCGGACAGGTTGCCCTGGTGCTGCGCCCACTGGAACTTCAGGTCCCACTGCAGAGCCCGCATATGCCATCTGGCATGATTGACCAGCAGGATGCAGGAGGCCATGAGGCCCAGCAGCCTCAGGGTCATCCGTACCGAAACCCAGGATAAAGGCTGAAAGATCGGAATCATAGCCTGAATATCCCGGACTCGCCGTTCGGGAGGATAGGCCCGAAACTGCGTCGTGTCCAGAACTGCTCCGATGAAAAGGAGCTGTGGAGAAGGAATCAGATGCGACTTCGGCACATTGATGGAGAACCCCAGCGAGTGCAGGAGTTCGGCCGTAGTCTGGAGGTGGGAGACGACTGCCTGGGACGAGCCCGCCTTCAGCAGCCAGTCGTCGAGGTAGGGGAAGACTGAAACCCCTGCCCGGCGCAGATGAGCTGCGACCACCGCCAACACTTTCGTGAACACCCGAGGGGCACTGGTAAGGCCAAAGGGGAGCACGGTGAACTGAAAATGCTCGGGCCTACCGTGAACCGAAGGTAACGCCGGTGGGCCGGCAGGACGGGGATGTGGAAATATGCGTCCTGCAAGTCCAACGCTACCAACCAGTCTCCAGGGTCGAGGGCAGTCAAGACCTGAGCTAGGGTGAGCATCTTGAACTTCTCCTTCCGGAGGAAGCGATTGACGTTCTGGAGGTCCAAGATAGGACGCATGTCCTCCTTGTCCTTTTTGGGCACCAGGAAGTAGTGGGAGTAGCAACCACTCCCTACTTCTGGGGTCGGAACATGCTCGATGGCCCTCTTGGCCAAGAGGGCCGTGACTTCCTTCTGCAGAAGTACCAAGTGATCCCCTGACATGCGGTGGAATTGAGGTGGCATGGCTGGGGGTGGACTCGAAGGGGAGGGAGTAGCCCCTTCGGACAATGTCCAAGACCCACCTGTCCGAGGTGATGGTACGCCAGTGGGGAAGGTGATGGCGGACCCTGCCCCCTACTGGCGTGCTGTGCACCTGAAAGGAGGGACTAGGAGGGTTTGGAGGCCGCGGACGGGTTGGAGGTGGTGGCCTGACCCGCACGCTGGTTGCCCGATCCGCCACGGCGGAATCCACGTCCTCGGCCACGCGAAGACGCCTGCTGCGCGGGCCGGTGGCTGGGCTGCTGACGTGAAGGGGCGCCCCTACCGTGGCCACGATAGGGGCGAAAAGCAGAAGTCAGCGAAGGGCGTGTAGCAGAAAGGCCCAGGGACTTTGCAGTAGCCCGTGAGTCCTTAAAGCGCTCCAACGCATGGTCTGCTTTGGACCCAAAAAGACCGACTCCATCAAAGGGCATGTCCATGAGAGAATTCTGGACATCCCCTGAAAACCAGTGGTTCTCAGCCAGGCGTGGCGTCGTAGCGCCACCGTCGTTGCAATAGACCTGCCCAGCGAGTCGGCGGTATCAAGGCCACATCGGATTGTGTATTTGGCCGCATCCCTTCCTTCCGCAATGGCGCGGGAAAGCAGTGTCTGGACCTCTTCAGAACACTGGGGCAAAACATTCGCCACCGAATCCCACAAGGAGTGGGTATATCGGCCCAAAAGGCAAGCGGTGTTGATGGACCGCAAGCCAGCACTGGAGGAAGAAAAACCCTTCTTCCCAAATTGATCCAGGTGTTTGGATTCCCTATCCGAGGGGCGGTAGGGAAGGCGGTTTGGGAAGCGGAGGCTTGGACAACCAAGCTCTCAGGGGTGGGGTGGACAGAGAGAAACAGGGGTCGCCCGGAGCTGGGCGATGGCGTCGGGACACGTTCCTATCCACAGGAGCCCCTGTGTTGGGCTTGGACCAGGCGCCCAAAAGAACGTCAGTGAGGGCGTCGTTAAACGGCAGCACAGTCTCCGTAGAGGAGGCTGCCGGCTGAAGCACCTCTGTCAAGAGATTAGTCTTGACCGCCACAGTAGGGAGTTGGAGATGTAAGGCTCCAGCCGCCCTACGCAACACCGTTGCAAAATTGGCTCCCTCCTCCGTAGCCACGGGAGGAGACAGCATGCCAGTGTCAGGGGAAGTATCTAGACCACTGGCATCCCCTAGACCCTCTGTCCAGTCCTCATCGTACTGACACTGTTGTGCCAGAGGGTCATCAGACCCCTCCCAGTCCTCCTGGTCCTCCTCAGGTTCAAAATAAGGGGGAGGAGGGACATTTGGGACCCAAGGTCTCATCGGCGCCGGAACCGGCGTCGAGCGACGTCGGTCCGGGTCCATGTCCGGAGCCGGAAGGACGGAGGAACTGGGGGACGACGCCGCCCGGAGCCCCAGGCGGCGTCGAGAACGGCACCGGAGACATCGGCGCCGGCAGAGGTGTCGTTAGGTCGACCGGCGTCGATGGGGGTTGTGGAGCCGGGATCGAGGCCGGGGCCGGAGCCGGGATCGAGGCTGGAGGCACGGGCGACGCCGGGGCCGGAGCCGTTGGCGACGCCGGAGCAACCCCATCAGGGCCCGCGGGGCCCGAAGGCGCACCGAAGGGACCTTGAGGCCCGAAGAGGCGGGCCATGGCCGACAGGAATTCCTGTACTTGGGCCGGATCCGCCCCCGAACCCGGGAAGGACGGGTATTGCGGGGGCGACTCCACAGGCATGTCCGGGGCCGCGGGGACGGTGCCGGGAGGGGCCTCAGCCGAGTCGCGAGACCGGCGAGGCGAAGTCCTAGAGCGACGATGCTTTTGGACTTTTTGTGTTTTGACTTACCGGACGAAGAAGACTTCGATGCCGACGACCGGTGTGGACTCCGCGATCGACCCCTGGACCTCTCACGCGACCGGGGCTTCCGCGGAGCCGAATGCCGGGCCTCGAGGAGCTTTCGAGACCGCTCTCGCAAAGCTTTCGGGTTGAGGGCCCGGCAGTCGGAACAAGACTCCGTGTCGTGGCTCTCGGCCGAGGCAGAAGAGACACTCCCAATGCGGGTCTGTGATGGACATCATCCGAGCACAGGCGCCGCAACGTTTAAACCCGGGCATCCCTACGACACCTTGAAGTCGATTGAAGAAAAACAGTGAAAAATTCACCAAAAAGTTTGGTAAAAAAATGACCAGGGCACTGCTCTTCCCGGATCTGCGCTTGCTGGCGCGGAAAAGAAGAACTGACGTCAGCGCGCAGGGGCGGCGCCTAAGTACTGCCCGCGACGTCATCCCGGCGATCACGACGCCGACGACGGACGCGGAGCCGCACGACGCCGCCTACCGACGCGCAAGGGTACTGCTACGCAAAAAACCTTCCGGATCCAGCCTGACGCCTGGGGATATTCTAAGGTAAGGAATCTGTCACTAACGTGTCTCTTTCAGATCCCTAAACCACTACCCCCAGCACGACCCCTACACTACCCAAACACCACTGCACTACCCTAAACACTAAAACACTACCCCCAGCACAACCCCCTACACTACCCAAACACCACTGCACTACCCTAAACCCTAAAACACTCCCCCAGCACGACTCCCTACACTATCCAAACACCACTGCACTACCCTAAACCCTAAATCTACCCCCAGCATCACCCCCTATACTACACAAACACCACTGCACTACCCTAAACCCTAAAACACTACCCCCAGCACGACCCCCTTCACAACCTAAACACAACTGCACAATTTGTTACAGGCGTTGCAACGCAGGCCTGTGGTGCTTACTGGAAGTACCTGGTGGGCTAGTTGGGCCCCAGGGACCCTCAGGATTCAAGGTGACCTAATCCCCCAACTTAAAACGCGCCACGGGGCGAGTTTGCACAGTGGTGAAGGGAGGGGGCGGGGCCTCAGCTGACATGTGCGCAAACACGCCCTGTGGTGCGTTTTAAGTTGGGGAATTAATTCCCCTTGAATCCTGAGGGACCCTGGGGGCCAACTAGCCCACCAGGTACCTTCAGTAAGCACAACAGAGTTGCGTTGCAGAGAGGTGAAAAAGGTGCGTGGCCTCGGAACGCCTCTCTGCAACTCAGCTCTGTGGTCCTAACTGTAGGTACCTGGGGGCTAGTTGGGCCCCAGGGACCCTCAGGATTCAAAGGGACTTAATCCTGCAACTTAAAACGCGCCACGGGGCGCGTTTGCACACATGTCACCTCAGGCCCCCCTCCCTTCACCACTGTGCAAACGAGCCCTGTAGCGCGTTTTAAGAGGTAGTTTTAATCCCCCTGCCCTATTATGTACTAGGGACTTACAGAGGAGGTCATGCTAATGACAGGGGTACCCCAACGCATAGTGTTCCCTAGTGTATGTAGGTGTTTTCACTGTATTCTAAGTGTCTTTTAGCATAGCACTGACTCTAGTTAGTCAGAGTCAGTTACCACCAGTACCCGTCTGAAAAAGTTGTGGGCATAGGATGATTTTGCAACAAGGCCTCTTTCTGCTCCTCTGTTGGTTCTTTCTGCAAATCTTTTGCTTCTTCCTGCACTTTTCTTCGTCTTTGTGGACTTCTGTTGCTTCTTTCTGCATTTCTTTTGCTTCTTTCTGTGCGTTTTTTCTTCTTTCTTCACATGTCCTACCTCTGTAGGCATAGTTAGAAACTAGCATTTAAAAAACCTTTGAAATTCACTTAAAAAATCATAGGTTTCAGGCACGTTATAGTTAGAAATTAGCATTTAAAAAACCTTTGAAATTCACTGAAAAAACCATAGGTTTCAGACACGTTATAGTTAGAAATTAGCATTTAAAAAACCTTTGAAATTCACTGAAAAAACCATAGGTTTTAGGGACAGTTATAGTTAGTTGGACATTTCACTCGTACAAAACCATAGAAATTCTCCCGTTATAGTTAGTTCAGCTAACTATAACTCGCGCCCGCAATGCACTGCTGATGATGACACATATTACATCACTCATGACATGGTCAGTGACATCACTGATGACATCACTGATGACATCTCAAATGACATCACTGATGACATCATTGATGACATCATCCATGTGATAATTTCATGCATCTTCTCACACCCTAATATAACTTTTTTTTTTTTTTTATTTCAAATCGTTTTTATTGAAATTCAAGGAAGGAACAAAAAGTGAGACACAGTAATGATGCAACATATTAGATCAAGAAATTAATCTACGAAAGTTACGTTGCTGTTAAGTCATGTAAAATACAAAGTAAGTCGATGGAAATCAAATCAAATATAGAGATAGAGAGAGATAGACAGCAAGACTACCTACACTGGCCGAACACCACTGCACTGCCCTAAACCCTGAAACACCACCCCCTGCACGACCCCCTACACTGCCCAAACACTACTGCACTGCCCTAAACCCTGAAACACCACCCCTCAGCACGACACCCTACACTGCCCGAACACCACTGCACTGCCCTAAACCCTGAAACACCACCCCAGCACGACCCCCTACACTGCCCGAACACCACTGCACTAAACCCTGAAACACCACCCCCTGCACGACCCCCTACACTGCCAGAACACCACTGCACTGCCCTAAACCCTGAAACACCACCCCCAGCACGACCCCCTACACTGCCCTAACACCACTGCACTGCCCTAAACCCTGAAACATCACCCCCAGCACAACCCCCTACACTGCCTGAGCACCATTGCTCTGCCCTAAACCCTGAAACACTAGCCCCAGCATGACCCCCTACACTGCCCGAACACCACTGCACTGCCCTAAACCCTGAAACACCACCCCCAGCACGACCCCCTACACTGCCCGAACACCACTGCACTGCCCTAAACCCTGAAACACCAGCCCCAGCAAGACCACCTACACTGCCCGAACACCACTGCAATGCCCTAGACTCTGAAACACCAGCCCCAGCAAGACCCCCTACACTGCCCGAACACCACTGCACTGACCTAAACCCTGAAACACCAGCCCCAGCACGACCCCCTACACTGCCCGAACACCACTGCACTGCCCTAAACCCTGAAACACCAGCCCCAGCACCACCCCCTACAATGCCCGAACACCACTGTACTGCCCTAAACCCTGAAACACCACCCCTGCACCGCCCCCTACACTGCCCGAACACCACTGCACTGCCCTAAACCCTGAAACACCACCCCCTGCACCACCCCCTACACTGCCCGAACACCACTGCACTGCCCTAAACCCTGAAACACCACCCCTGCACCGCCCCCTACACTGCCCGAACACCACTGCACTGCCCTAAACCCTGAAACACCACCCCCAGCATGACCCCTTTACTGCTCGAACACCACTGCACTGCCCCAAACCCTGAAACACCACCCCCAGCATGACCCCCTACACTGCCCGAACACCACTGCCCTAAACCCTGAAACACCACCCCTGCATGACCCCCTACACTGCCCGAACACCACTGCACTGCCCTAAACCCTGAAACACCACCCCCTGCACGACCCCCTACACTGCCCGAACACCACTGCACTGCCCTAAACCCTGAAACACCACCCCCAGCACGACCCCCTACACTGCCCGAACACCACTGCACTGCCCTAAACCCTAGACCACTACCCCCAGCATGACCCCAGACACTACCCGAACACCACTGCACTACCCTAAACCCTAAAATACTCCCCCAGCATGACCCCCTACACTACCCGAACACGACTGCACTGCCCTAAACCCTAAAACACTCCCAGCACGACCCCCTACACTACCCGAACACCACTGCACTGCCCTAAACCCTAAAACACTCCCCCAGCACGACCCCCTACACTACCTAAACACCACTGCACTGCCCTAAACCCTAAAACACTACCCCTCGCATGACCCCTACACTACCCAAATACCAATGCACTACCCTAATCCCTAAAACACTACCCCCGCACAACACCCTACACTACCCAAAGACCACTGCACTACCCTAAACTCTAAAACAATACCCCCGCACGACTCCCTACACTACCCAAAGACCACTGCACTACCCTAAACCCTAAAACACGACCTCCTACACTACACAAACACCACTGCACTACCCTAAACCCTAAAAACTACCCCCAGCACGAACCCCTACACTACCCAAACACCACTGCACTACCCTAAACCATAAAACACTACCCCCAGCAGTACCCCCTACGCTACCCAAACACCACTGCACTACCCTAAACCCTAAAACACTACCCCCAGCAGTACCCCCTACACTACCCAAACACCATTGCACTACCCTAAACCCTAAAACACTACCCCCAGCAGTATCCCCTACACTACCCAAACACCACTGCACTACCCTAAACCCTAAAACCCTAAAACACTAACCCCAGCACGACCCCCTACACTACCCAAACACCACTGTACTACCCTAAACCCTAAAACACTCCCCCAGCACGACTCCCTACACTACCCAAACACCACTGCACTACCCTAAACCCTAAATCTACCCCCAGCATGACCCCCTACACTACACAAACACCACTGCACTACCCTAAACCCTAAAACACTACCCCCAGCACGACCCTCTTCACTACCTAAACACAACTGCACAATTTGTTACAGGCGTTGCAACGCAGGCCTGTGGTGCTTACTGGAAGTACCTGGTGGGCTGGTTGGGCCCCAGGGACTCTCAGGATTCAAGGTGACCTAATCCCCCAACTTAAAACGCGCCACGGGGCGCGTTTGCACAGTGGTGAAGGGAGGGGGCGGGGCCTCAGGTGACATGTGCGCAAACACGCCCTGTGGTGCGTTTTAAGTTGGGGAGTTAATTCCCTTTGAATCCTGGGGGCCAACTAGCCGACCAGGTACCTTCAGTAAGCACAACAGAGGTGCGTTGCAGAGAGGTGAAAAAGGTGCGTGGCCTCGGAACGCCTCTCTGCAACTCAGCTCTGTGGTCCTAACTGTAGGTACCTGGGGGGCTAGTTGGGCCCCAGGGACCCTCAGGATTCAAGGGGACTTAATCCCCGCAACTTAAAACGCGCCACGGGGCGCGTTTGCACACATGTCACCTCAGGCCCCCCTCCCTTCACCACTGTGCAAACGCGCACTGGCTCTGGTTAGTCAGTCAGTTACCACCAGCACCCGTCTGAAAAAGTTGTGGGCACAGGATGATTTTGCAACAAGGCCTCTTTCTGCTCCTCTGTTGGTTCTTTCTGCACATCTTTTGCTTCTTTCTGTGCGTTTTTTCTTCTTTCTTCACATGTCCTACCTCTGTTGGCATAGTTAGAAACTAGCATTTAAAAAACCTTTGAAATTCACTTAAAAAATCATAGGTTTCAGGCACGTTATAGTTAGAAATTAGCATTTAAAAAACCTTTGAAATTCACTGAAAAAACCATAGGTTTCAGGCACGTTATAGTTAGAAATTAGCATTTAAAAACCTTTGAAATTCACTGAAAAAACCATAGGTTTCAGGCACGTTATAGTTAGAAATTAGCATTTAAAAAACCTTTGAAATTCACTGAAAAAACCATAGGTTTCAGGCACGTTATAGTTAGAAATTAGCATTTAAAAACCTTTGAAATTCACTGAAAAAACCATAGGTTTCAGACACGTTATAGTTAGAAATTAGCATTTAAAAAACCTTTGAAATTCACTGAAAAAACCATAGGTTTTAGGGACAGTTATAGTTAGTTGGACATTGCACTCGTACAAAACCCGTGAAATTCCCCTGTTATAGTTAGTTCAGCTAACTATAACTCGCGCCCGCAATGCACTGCTGATGACGTCACATATTACATCACTCATGACATGGTCAGTGACATCACTGATGACATCTCAAATGACATCACTGATGACATCATCCATGTGATAATTTCATGCATCTTCTCACACCCTAATATAACTTTTGATACACCCACTCTAAATTACAGACTGCCATTCTCAAAACCATACACACTCCAATACCAATTGTTGTATACTTCATAGGGTGTCCATAAACGGGCTTTCTAGAATCATGACCATATATAGGCACAATCCAACCTGCCCTTATATAGGCATAAAATCCCAGACCTTATTTAGGCATAAGCCATGCATACCAAATACAGGCATGGATTCCGACATCCGTCCACCCTAGCGTCTCAACGAGTCCATGAAAAAACAGACCCTCAGGCTGCGGGAGTTTCCCTTGCCCAGGACTATTGATTTCTTCAAGGACTCATACATTATGCATGAACCTCTATTCCTTAAGGGATTCATTCATGACGTCTTTCGCTACCCAACTCACGTCAATGCTAACATTTTCAGGTATAAATATACCTTCCCAAACCCCTGTAAATCAGAGGAGACCTCGACTTCTGAGGCGCCCGATTCCCGGCCGGACGCACTGAGAAGACGCTGTCATTCCTGCACGCAGAGAGTCCAGCTTCCAGTGATCTAACTTCCCTTGCGGGGTGTTGGATTTCGAGTCCGGAAAAGAGATTCCTACCTCTCTCATTCTTCAGGTATGGAGCAGACTAGAACCTAGAGGGACTCTTGGCATACTAGACTCTAGGCGTAACTTACTCTTAGTATACTCTAGTCAGGAATACAGCACCTACTTCTACTTCTTCCTACACCTAGGACAGGTTAGGCACACTGGGTAGAACTAGGATAGAAACGCATCGTATGAGTACTCGCATTTTTAGGCTGTGTCATTTTATGTAAATGCATATATGCTGAAAAGATAATGCTAACGCAGTATTATTTATTTTTACTGCTCACTCTGTACATTATTTATCTTGCATACTGTCTTGTGATCGTAACAGCACATCTAACTTACAACAGAAACAAGACTGTTCAATAAACCTTTTATTGAAACGCCCGTCTGTTATTTCTGTGTAACTTTGAGGAGTAACCGAAACATGCACAACTGAGCTGAGTGAAATAGTTATCTATTGTTTCTACGACTCTGGGACACATCCTGATTCTGTAAGGGAAACACAGTGGTCATGTTTTGCGGCTGCCAGAAACTAATCCCTTCTTGTCGTCAAGAAGTTTCTAGTGGCCTCTGAGCTAGCTGGCACAAGTAATTAAGTTTAATATATTCGATAGGGACATACCGACCTTAGTCCTATGTCAAACCTATAGGATATATTATTCCAATGCGCAGAGCCTATAAGGGAAATAGGAGCTACACTACATGGCGCCCAACGTTTGGTAAGGCAGTAATTCAACGTTAGATACTGAGTAACTCAGCTGTGCATATATTCTTTTTCTCTCAGAGACCCCTACCCATATACTCCAAAAGACGTCTGGAGTGGGCAGGGATAGTATCCGCCACGGCCACATAGGGAATACCCCTATATATTAGCTGTTTGGTTTGTTCAACGTTGAAGGATACAGTGTTCCACAATATTGTGCACCTTATCTTTGTTTCCTTGAAATTTGTTTTACATATTTTCAAGCAGAAAAATGTCAGGCACTGACAATGACGCCGGAAACGGTGTAGCTGCGGCTGATCCAGCCCAAGCAGCACTTTTTAACTTCACCGGTTTTAATGAAACCGAGGAGGGTGTCATAGACATCGCTCCAAACTTAAGAAGAGCCATTACTCTAAAACTTATAAAACATGGCCTACCACCGAGAGGAGGTAGAGCAGTTTTCGTGATTGAGGCACATGAATCCTTTCAGACAGAGGTATTCTATTCATGGGTAATTCTTCCTGAATCCAATCCAGTAACACACTTGTTCCACTTCTACAAAGAAGATGAACCACCAGAGGAATACATTCCTTTCGAGGATATTGAGATTCCATTAACATACCAGGAGCATCAGCTCTGGTTTAAAGGCGCCCTAAAACACAATAAAAATATAACCAGGCTCGGTCCTCTAGGTAGACCAGGAGCAACATGGCCGATTCTAGCAGGCTACACACCTCATCCAGACATCGAAATAATGTCAGACGAGGAAATACTTAATCAACTCACAGAGTTAATAAAAATCTACAGACAATTGGTTCAATATGTCATGCGGACTTTCACAGTCCAACAACCATTAACACTTCCAAATCAAACCCCTCAACAGGGGAACAATCTAAAAATTACACCACAGACTCTATACGCAGTCATGGGTAAAATGCCCACTAAGCGGGAGCAAATTCCATTTTGGATAGCTCAAAAAATTACTCAAATCGAAGCAGTATTTCCAAATACTAGCCCGCATGAGAAACACAGAATCCTAACCATTAGTTTACCAATGGGGATCACACCACAACTGGAAGACTGCACCACTTGGGGCTCAGTCTTTGCTGCCATCTACACTAAAACACACGGCATTCCGTCAATAGCGGTAATACCAGATGTCCTAAAACAAATTCAAAACGAATATGGGGCAGAGCCTGCTTTAAATTTAGGTATGAAATTACTGAAAAATTTCGACCAGGTCTCAACAATAATATTGTCAAATATTAAAGGGGAGGCAGCAGCAGTGGCGATCCGACAAAAATTAAGGGAATTTGATGTTACAGAACATCAAACAGAGCTACCCAGAATTATAGAGCAATCCTATGCAGAATTAGGCAGAGATAGTTTGGGTGGGAGACCAGTTAAACCAAAACTATCTGAAAGTCCTGAGAAGGACTCAATTAAACAAACTCCTACATCTTCTAAAAAGAAGTGGGAGTCTACTAAACAAAATTCAAATGAGAAAAGATCTCAATCCCGAGGTAGGTCTCCTCAAAAGGAGCCCTCTGAAAGGAGGTACAACCTCAGGAATAGGGATAATTTGAGAAAACCTGACAGGTATCAAGATAATGATACACGTTCCTCTCGTCCCTTTCAGGTCTCATCACAGACTTCGGAAAGAAGAGGACGAACAGAACATAGAGAAGAACGCGTGAAATCGAAAGACGACAAGCACGCAACAAAAACTAAAGCTAAACCTCAATTCTCCAAAAGAAAGTAGCAGGTCTAATAGTTAGACATGCCGAGAATTCTGAGAACGCAGCTCAGGAACGGAGAATGGGCTCAGACAATGCTGGACAGTGCAGCAGAAGTCACAATAGCTCGCCAGAACCTGATGGAACTTCTGGAGATAGTGGACTTGAATGAGTACATTACAGTAGAGACTGTAGATACCAGGGTTAGTACTCCACAAAGGTTATATGAAATAACTCTCCGGATGGAGGGAGACAAACCTAGACAGGTTAAAGCACTTTTTTGTGAAAAACTATCAAAGGGTTATGACATACTTCTAGCAGAAAAAGACTGGCCACCACAATTTGTCAGGGAGTGCCCACACGGCGAGGACATGATTATGCCTGCCTTCTCCAATCACATACCAATTCACTTACAATATACATATGCCAGAAAATGGGCAGTGGCCCAGGCTCCAGCATTATATAAAAATCATGTAGGATGGGATGAGGACTCACCTCACCATAAAATAAATCTGAAACATGAACCTACTGCTCAGAGGCAGTATCCTATTAAGCAAGAAGCTAAAAAACAGGTCAGGGAGATTTTAAATCAACTTGAATACCAAGGGGTGATTGAAACATGCACCTCATCCATGAACAATCCTTTGTTTCCTGTCTCCAAACCAGACAATACATAACGTCTAGTTTTGGACTACAGACATTTAAACACTTGTTCTAAAACTTTTGCAGTGCAGAACGCACCCAGCACAGCATTAATGAATAACATTGTGCGTAAAAAATACAAAACCACATTAGACATCTCAAACGGTTTCTTTTGTCAAAATATAGCACATGGAAGCAGGTACTTAACGGCATTCTCCATAATGGGGACCCAGCGTCACTTTTGTCGACTCCCACAAGGGTTCAAGAACAGCCCGGGTTATTCTCAGCAAGAGTAACGGAGTTACTACAAATTTATGACAACGAGGCATTGTCCTATGTCGATGACATCTATCTGACAGACGATGACTTGGAAAAACACTTGAACAGGGTGAGCACCATTATATTGGGATTCGCCTCTGAGGGCTACAAGTTCAACTTTAAAAAGTCCAGAATTGCCCATCTCAATGTCCTATTTTTAGGATATGAGCTTTCAAGTGAAGGCAAGAGCTTGGCAGCTAACTTTCTAGAGAAATGTGCGCTGCTCCAACCTCCAAAAACGCTAAAAAATTTACAATCAATACTGGGATTCCCAAATTTTGGTAGAACATACATTCTAAATTACGCAGAAAGGGTTAAACCTCTCTACGCACTAATCAAACCTGATTACACAATCAAAAACTGGACACAGGAACACACAGAAATGTTGCGTTCACTCCAGGCTAACATGTTAGCAACAAATCACTTACAAACACGCGTAAGTCAAAGAAATTTGGTGATTCGAATAATTTCGGGTCAATGTGGATTCACTTACTTAACCTTTAATGAGGGTGAGAAAGTACCAATTGCATACAAATCACATTTGTATACACAAGCGGAAATGCGCTTCAGGTCAACTGAAAAATTCTGACAGCAGTTCAAACAGCTGTAGCAAAAGAAAGAGCCTTAGCCCAAGGGAAACGCATAATTGTCGTTACCCCAGTACCGGCTTTAGAAGCGGTCACAAAAGCGAGCATTCCAAATGCTAAAGCTTTACATCCGAGATGGATACAGTGGGTTAATTCTCTTGCTGCAACTGATGTTGAATATATTTTTGATCCAGATTTAAAAACACAGGCATTTCTCCAATATGAACAAGAATGTCCTCTGCCCTCTGAGATTCTGCCTCTCGATCAGTATGAATTTATAATTTACATTGACGGATCCGCACAGCCCGCAACAGGGAGTAAGCAAGCTTACAGTGCAGCGTGTGCTATCGTTAAAGGTCGCATGCGAAATGGCATCTTCAGACCTATGGTCACAAAAACTCAGTCACTAGGTGATTGTACAGCTCAGCGAGCTGAACTACAGGCATTCAAACTGGCACTTGAGAGTACGGATCGAGAATTCCTCACACTAATCGTGTGCAATTCCTATTACTGTGTTCAGTCGTATAATGACTATATACGAACCTGGCTTGAAAATGGTTTCAAAGATGTGAAGGGTGGCACAATAAAGCACAAATTGCTTTGGGAACAAGTAGTTCAGTTGAAAAACGAACTACCGAAGGCTCACGTGATTCACACACTGAGTCATCAGCGTGATGGCGTTCACGTTGCAGGGAATTCATTGGCTGACGAAGCCGCGAAGGGGGCTGTTCAGACGGCTTCCGTAGCTGCGATCACTCGTTCAAAAACAAAAATAGACGGTGAGATAATGTTAGCTGTCAATGCTTCAAGCAAAGGCAGCAGTGCAGCGTTACCAAAAAGGTTTCCACTCAAGTACTCTTATGTAATTGATGCGAATAACGTTCCTTTTGCTCGAATCCCTGGAGTGGGGGATAGGGTGATTCCAAACATGGAACGAAGAGCAGCCTTGATTTATGAAACACATTTGGGGGAGGGTCTGTCACATCAAGGGATCTCTAAAACAATTTTGACATTAAAAGAGATGTACTGGTGGCCTGGAATGAATACACACATTCACATATTCATCAACAATTGCTTAGACTGTAAATTACAGCAAGAGAGCCACCAGACACCATGCAGCGAATGCGGCAGCCCAGTGCAGACACCACTGTTAGACAGCATTAGGCTATCTAATCGCCAGCGTCCTACTGGACATAGGCATTCCCGCAAATACTGAATCTAGGTTCCTATGGTTATGGCCTCAGCGCCGGCTGACGCTCGAACTGTTATAAAAGATTTGCGAGTCTTTATCGGCACATACGCAATAGGCACGTTTCATTCTGACCAGGGTCCTGCGTTTAGCTCTAGGGCTTACAAAGAGGCCATGGCCAGTCTGGGCGTTGCATTGCGGTACTCCTCTCCATTCCATCCTGAGGGAAATTCTGTTGTGGAAAGGAAAACCGGGACATAAAGCAGTCTATAACAGCTAGGGTATTAGGCTCGGGTGATGGGTGGGTCAAACACCTCATTAGCGTTCAGCGCGCTATCAATAATTTGCCAAGAAGTTCTCTAGGGGGTCACTCCATATGAGGTCCTATTTGGGACAAGAATGTGGGTTCCAGACTTAGAACACGTAGGCACAGTGGTGGACATGAAACCATTTGATATCAAAGATCGTTTGGCTGTTTTACAGGATCTTAACAAATTAAGAACGAAACAAAGCAACGTATCCCTACAGCCAACCACCACTGGGGAAAATCGGCGGTCCCAGCAAGGCCTGTCTGGATTCCAAAAGTTGGGGATCTAGTCAGAGAAAAAATCGCGGACAAGAAGGAATTTGGACTTTCTTACAGACAACCGGTACCTGTTCTAGCTGTTCAAGGAACAAGGACAGTACTTCTGCCGCCCCTTGCTGGAAGAAAGGAGAAAAGATTTGTGTCAATCGACCTGATCAAACCACAGTATGTGGCCAATACTAAGCAGTAGGCCTCGTGGACTCCGACCTAGTAGCAGACGCACTCCTCTCGCTACTATTCAAGAGGTTCAGACTGAAAGACTGATCACAATCGAGAATTCAGCTGTAACAAATGAAGGACTAAGCAACCAGGCTATGGAACTCATCCCTCTTGACAACCAAATAACAGTTCGTCCAAATACACCTGTCTACACCAACGTGACTCGTGAAGAACTGGTTCCTGTGATTTCAACGAATCCTGATGCAATTCCAACAATTGACAGAACTGCTTCTGGCTATTTCATTGACTTTGATACGTTCTCAGAGGATCCAAGCGAACCTGAAACGACGCCAGCATCATCAAAACTCAAGCAGCAAGTACAAGACTTTATTCACTTTCTGAAAAAGACTTATCTGGTTTCTCCATGGATTGAACTCCGGATTACATCTGGACTTTTTGTTTTCCTGCTCTGGCTAGCTTTGGTAACAACAGTAAGCATGCTTATAAGTGGAAAATACATCCATGTGAACAGTGAAGGAAAAGACGTGAATGTACTTTTGAAACCACATAAATCTTCCCATCGTGAAGCAAGAGACTTGTCATCAGTGAACATCACAGCTGTTCCTATACAGGATGGTATAGTGTGGGACAAAACAGATTATGAGATCTTCGGTCCAAGTGAACAATTGAACATTCCACATTTATTTAAAATTTCACTAAGTGATTTGATTACGTCCAGTACCTATTCAGATGATTGGGACTTAGAGACTGTTCAAGATATAATGTTTGATCTAGAAAAATCTGCTGCATTTTCTAAAAATGAATTTTTAGAGGATTCATCTGATTACGAAGAATTGTATTGTTATAACCACTATGGTCATCATTATTTGCACAAAACTGCATATCCAAGAAATGTGTTTATGTTTAATCAATGGGAACATTGTCCTACACCACCTCAAGGTAGTTCGAAAACTTTTGCTAGTAAATTTCCATATTTTTCAGGTTATAATACATCTGACCCAGAGACATTTTACTACAGAAATGTAAACAAAACAGGACTGAAAATTATGTTAACAAATACGAAACAGATTTACTCTGAAGCATTTATTGCCCGACTGTCTACACAGGGTTTCGACTTATGGAAAGACACAATAGAGACAAAAACTGTCTGGGGTAGTAAAGATTGGCAAGTACAGGGTATAGAAGCTTTATTTAGAGCCTGTATCATCCCTGAACAAATACTGTTTTTGAATGACACCGTCCAACAAACATCTTGTCTTGGATTAGCCAAGATCAAAGAGATGAAAACACCTTTCTGTGCCAACACCTGCCAGTGATAATAATACAGAGGCAGTGGTGACAGTTGACAATATACTACAACTCAACAGAACTCATCCTAATTGGAAAAAATGGTTGATCTGGCCCACAGACACAAACAACTGTCAGGAAAGGTTCTTGAACAAAACTCAGGGCTTAACTATTCATAGGCCAGACCCAAGATATGTCCAAAGACAACATCCGGGGTAGTTACAACATACAGTGTAGGTAAACTATGCCTCGATTGGCTGCATAAATCTACACTACAGGATGTGAAGCAACACTTAACCTTACTTGCACATGACGCAGATCTTAGGGAATTCTTGCTTGGACCAAGAAAACCGCGTCAAAAACGTTTCATATATGCCGGCATCTATGCTGCTTATAACGAAGCATGGAAAGTGTCACAGATATAGGCTGCAGAACGAATACGTGAACTTGATCGTATTAATTTAGAGAAAACACTCTCTGTAGTCGACAATGGGTTAACAACTTTGTCCTCCAGAATTTATTCATTGGATGGCATTGTATCCTCTGCTATCGACATTCTAGAACAAGATTTGGCTATGTTACAACAAGGTCAATCGCAATTACGTTCTATAGTGTTATTGACATGGACTCTGCAATCATTGCGAGCGGGCTATGTGCCTTGGCGTTTCATCAACACGTCGTCTCTGTTTGCAGAATACAATCTAACTGATAAACAGATCGAATTGGCACAAAGAGGAGCGAGGTATACAGTGCTGAGCATTGAAAAATGGAGAAATTACCATTTACAGTGGCAGAAAAACCAGCTACAGAATGGGTTATTCATGGCAAAATAACGTTGCCTGTGACAACTTTTCAGTTTCAGTATTGCCTCAGACAGATGCAAGCAGGCAAATATGAAAGGTTGGGTAAGGAATACATTAAGATATTCTGGGATTTACCGTATACACATAGATGTTGGAATGGGGATCGTGAAGTGTTTCTTAGCGGTACTAACTGTAAACATGCACTGACCGGTTCACTCATATGTCAGGACATTATTTTGCACGGAGCTTGTAATGGTTCTGTGGCAAACCTGTCTTGCCATCAGCACGGTTCTCCAGCTGCTGTGATTAATCCAACGTTTGGACAACTTTCGAATGGGAGTTACCTCATGTTGAATGATCAGAGCTGCTGTGGAATGTTGCCAGGCATCCCATATCTAGTAACGGTCAACTCCAGGGTCACTTGCTGTATGCAAGTATTGTTTCCCCAATAGACACAGTCAGGGAGTCGCCTTTGTGGCCTTCACTTAACGTCTCTTTTATAAGATTTGATACTTTAAGCAGAATGAAAGCCATGCTTTTGCAACAAACAGTGCCTTTGACCTCGGCCAAAGAAACCTATGATCTGCAAGTCGCAAGGACTTCGGCTGAGATACAGACTTTAATACGTACAAACTGCCCTATACATTTCGTAGAAATGATAGGACGTATCTTTAACATGTCAGATACAACGGGAGTTTTACATGTATTTAAGAGCATTTGCACCGGTCTCTTAGCACCGTTCCAGGCAATACTTGGAATCATTCCGAACTTTGCACATTCGCTGTTTGGTGGCATACCATTAATTCTCGCACTTGTTGCTGGAATTTTATTCATCTGCCTGCTATTGCGCTATGGCCAGCCTCTTCGCCGAAATCACTCCGAGCGAAATGGAGAAAGCTCTCCTTGAAAGAAAGTGCCGTGAGCAAATAGTACAGCTATTAGGCATGACTCGTCTACGGGACCTTAATACCACATGGTTCCTGTCATTCCGACCAATCTGGCAAGATTGCATCTTACCTGTTCTACGATGCCTGCTATGCGGTGAAGAATGCGTGTTGGACGCCTGTCTAACATATCCATCAGCTGCGCCTAAGGATGTCGATGCTTTGCTGGACCCGATAACGGCCCATGCTTTGTGTTGTCCCCAGAGGCTTCCAATCCTGATGTCAGCATTCATTGAGATCTCACAGTCGCCTCCTGCTGCTGCTGAGGTACGAGAAACAACTCCGGGCACACAGGTAACAACGAACGCGAACATTGCTGAGAGCGATGTTTCCCATCTTTGTGCGGTCAATGTTTTACACGAGGTGTTCCAACTTACACCAGCGACAGTGGATGATGTTTTGTCTATTGAGGTAGATGATCTCATGTTTACACCAGACCCGTGAACTGACTCTGCTTCGGCATACTCTGTTCCAGTACAACAGCAACAATTTGGCCTTCATTTTTCAAAAACCTTGGAACTTTTACCAAATCTGAACTTTTGTCCCATTTTTTGAACGAAAATGGCACTCCAATCTGCTTAAAGTAGAACTGGCCTTATAATACAGACTTGGCAGTACTTCCAGGGACATTTAGTCATCTTGTGTGTCTAAAACTATTCATTTAAATTTCATGACAGGACATGATTTTGATTTTGAAACAAACTTATCGATCATTTTCGTCATATATATATATTGCTTTTATATTACGTTCCAAATTGCATTTATTTCACACTTTATGCAGGAAATGAAAAGCACTGCTTTGTGATGTACAGCGACCTTTTGCATTTTAATATATCTTTTAAGGCTTTTTAGGATATGTTTTAATATGCGGTACTCCATTTTAATGTTTAGCATTTTAAATGTTTAGCATTTTAGTATTGTTGTATACACAAAAGAGGAGTGGGTGTTGTATACTTCATAGGGTGTCCATAAACGGGCTTTCTAGAATCATGACCATATATAGGCACAATCCAACCTGCCCTTATATAGGCATAAAATCCCAGACCTTATTTAGGCATAAGCCATGCATACCAAATACAGGCATGGATTCCGACATCCGTCCACCCTAGCGCCTCAACGAGTCCATGAAAAACAGACCCTCAGGCTGCGGGAGTTTCCCTTGCCCAGGACTATTGATTTCTTCAAGGACTCATACATTATGCATGAACCTCTATTCCTTAAGGGATTCATTCATGACGTCTTTCGCTACCCAACTCACGTCAATGCTAACATTTTCAGGTATAAATATACCTTCCCAAACCCCTGTAAATCAGAGGAGACCTCGACTTCAGAGGAGCCCGATTCCCGGCCGGACGCACTGAGAAGACGCTGTCATTCCTGCATGCAGAGAGTCCAGCTTCCAGTGATCTAACTTCCCTTGCGGGGTGTTGGAGTTCGAGTCCGGAAAAGAGATTCCTACCTCTCTCATTCTTCAGGTATGGAGCAGACTAGAACCTAGAGGGACTCTTGGCATACTAGACTCTAGGCGTAACTTACTCTTAGTATACTCTAGTCAGGAATACAGCACCTACTTCTACTTCTTCCTACACCTAGGACAGGTTAGGCACACTGGGTAGAACTAGGATAGAAACGCATCGTATGAGTACTCGCATTTTTAGGCTGTGTCATTTTATGTAAATGCATATATGCTGAAAAGATAATGCTAACACAGTATTATTTATTTTTACTGCTCACTCTGTACATTATTTATCTCGCATACTGTCTTGTGATCGTAACAGCACATCTAACTTACAACAGAAACAAGACTGTTCAATAAACCTTTTATTGAAACGCCCGTCTGTTATTTCTGTGTAACTTTGAGGAGTAACCGAAACATGCACAACTGAGCTGAGTGAAATAGTTATCTATTGTTTCTACGACTCTGGGACACATCCTGATTCTGTAAGGGAAACACAGTGGTCATGTCTTGCGGCTGCCAGAAACTAATCCCTTCTTGTCGTCAAGAAGTTTCTAGTGGCCTCTGAGCTAGCTGGCACAAGTAATTAAGTTTAATATATTCGATAGGGACATACCGACCGTAGTCCTATGTCAAACCTATAGGATATATTATTCCAATGCGCAGAGCCTATAAGGGAAATAGGAGCTACACTACACAATAACTACATACCCACTCACTGATTCTTAGGTCTACACACACACATCTACTCACTCACCCGTACAGTCACTCATACTTACAGTCACTCAGTACAGGACTATCATATGCACTCATACACCTATATAAACACTCACACACCGCCACTCATCCATAGAGGTACTCACACACCTAGTCAGTCATGCAAAAAATTAATCACACACCCATTTACTCACCTATACAGTTATACACACACCAGCTCACTTACTCATACAAATACTAGCACATTCTTACGCTCTTATACAATAACTGATACAAGCACACACGCATCCATACAGCCACTCTCACAATCACACACTCTCACTTATAGCCATTTAAATACTCTAACACACATATATACTGCCTTTTACATATGTAGTTACTCGCACATGTACCACTGAGATATACATTCACTCACTAACACACCCATACACACACTCACCCACCCAAGCAGTCCATCACAGATGCACTCTTGAAATCATGCACCCAGTGAATCACCCACTCACACATCTATGTACAGAGTCACACACACCCCACCCACACAAACACTCAGGCAGCCATACAGATACTCAGAGAACCAATCAATAACCCATATAGACACTCATGTAGCTATTCGCAAATCCATGCATCCACTTACACACCAACAAACAGACGGATACACACATTCACACAGTTTAGTCACTAACCCATGCATTCAGTAAGATACGTTTAATCACTCACTTGTAGAGTCAGTCACGCACGTACTAAATCATCCATTCAGACACTTATACACCCACTCATTCTTCAATACGCCTTTCCCTATATATATTAAACATATTTAAACTTTACAGAAACACACAGTCACTGGATGATGTCATCAGTGATGTCATTTGAGATGTCATCAGTGATGTCACTGACCATGTCATGAGTGATGTAATATGTGACGTCATCAGCAGTGCATTAGGTGGCGCGAGTTATAGTTAGCTGAACTAACTATAACGGGGGAATTTCTATGGTTTTGTACGAGTGAAATGTCCAACTAACTACAACTGTCCCTAAAACCTATGGTTTTTTCAGTGAATTTCAAAGGTTTTTTAAATGCTAATTTCTAACTATAACGTGTCTGAAACCTATGGTTTTTTCAGTGAATATATATATATATATACACACACACACACACACACACACACGTACTTGTATGTTACTTACCCTGTAAGAATCTATTCGTAGCATGTAGTGCTGCAGATTCACATGCTATGCACACTCCTGCCATCTAGTGTTGGGCCCAGACTTTGCAAGTTGTTTTTCTCAAGGCCGCTTTATGATCAGCTTCAGATCCTCTCTCCACGAGGTATTGCGCATGTTCAACGGTTCAGTTGTTAGATTGTAATGTTTTTTCCCTGTTATATGGGAAGTGAGGATATATTCTGCTAAGTTAGCAATTGCTGTTGAACATGCTGAAGGTTTTGTGTAGTTGTGTCACCAACTAATATCTGTCGGGAAGGTGGGAGGGTACATGTGAATTTGCAGCATTACACTCTATGAATAGATGCTTACAGGGTAACATACTCCATTCGTGGCACGTGTTGGCTGAAGATACACATGCTATGCACAGACTGTAAAGCAGTACTCCTCTTGCAGGGGCTTTAGGCATCAGATGGTGCATTTGATTGAAATAATGTGTGTAGAACTGTTTTCCCCACCAGAGCCTGTTGCCTGGCTTGCACATCTACACAATAGTGTTCGGTAAAAGAGTGTGAGTTTATCCATGTAGCCGCTTTACAATGTCCGTTAGCAGGATATTTCCTAAAAAGGCCATTGATGCTGCCTTTTTCCGTGTTAAATGAGCCCTTGGCATTGTAGGTAGTGTTTACTTTGATGTAGAAAATGTTGATACATTTTACTTTTCATCTTGCGATTCCTGCTTTTGATATTCAATTGCCTTTCCATTGGTTTGAAAAAGCTACAAATAGCTGTTGTGTTTTCCTGAAAGTTTTGTTCTTTCCACATAGTACATAGGAGCACATTTTACATATAGTGTATGCAATGCTCTTTCTGCTGCTGTTTCTGGATTTGGAAAGAAAACAGGTAATTCCAACATTTGATTTGATTGGAAAGGTGATGTGACCTTTGGCAGAAACTTTTGGTTTGTGCATAGGCAAACTCTGTCCTGAAATACTTGAAAGTACGGCTCCTCAATAGTGAGTGCATACATTTTGCTGACTCTTCGTAGCAATGGCCACAAAGAATGCCACCTTCCATGTTAGGAACTGTATTTTTGCATTTGTTCAAATGGTGTGGACATTAATACAATCTTTAGATTCCACGTTGGAACAGGAGGTGTACGTGGTGGAATAACTCTCAAGTCCCTCCATGAATGCTTTTATGATAGGTATATGGAAAAGAGATTGGTGTTTTGTAAATACGCTGCGATTGTGTCAGGATTTAGGACGGATAGCGCCTGCATTGGTTTCATTTGGAAATTGGATGGGAGGAACTACATCTCCCAGAATGCTTGGGTCGTTAAGAGGAAATGGCCCGGTGTACTTAAGACTATGACGCACGCCGGCCGGCGTGCGTAATTTTTCGTGGTTTGGATTTGGACTCGTGAACCTCTCGTTGGGATCGGTGCGTGAGGTATTTGGAGATTCGGAAGGTTTGGCAGAGCAGCTGCCGCTGCTCAGGTTTTCGGCTCCCTGTTGGGGTCTCTGGCGGAGGACGGCTGTCTTGCCGTGGATCCTTGGTTTCGATTCGGAAACCGGGGGTTTCCTGACAAAGACGTGGGTATCGTCTCTGCCGGCGGAAGCCTTCTTCTTTGCTACCCAGGCTTGGGTGGTAGCTACAAGTCTTCGAGTTCCCCTGACAACAGCATTACGGAGAAGCAGTAAGTAGGCATTTTCTCTGCTTCTGTGTTTTGCCTTGACTTCTAGGAAGTTCTTTTCCGGACTATTATTTGCTTTTGAGACTTAAGTAGGTTCCTTTATTTTTGACCTCTAGGGATCTGGTATGGAAATGACTTTCTAATTTTCATTACTCCTTTGCGGTATTCGGTACTTTTTGCCTTCGCTGCTTAGGCTCAGTGGAACCTAATTCTTTCTGGAATTTATTCCTCAGTTTTGAACTATGACTTTGTGAACGGCATTTAAAACACGTTATGGTCTATTCGAGTATATGGTCATGCCTTTTGGGCTATGTAACGCCCCTGCAGCCTTCCAGTACTTTTTAAATGATGTACTCAAGGAATATGTGGACAAGCTTATGGTCGTATACATAGACATATTGGTTTATTCCATCAATCAGGAGGTGCATGTGAAACATGTCACCTTGATTCTACAGAGATTACAAGAACATAGATTGTTCTGTAAATTGAGCAAATGTGAGTTTCATGTGGATGAGGTTGAGTTCCTGGGAGTGATATCGAGTCCCTCTGGATTAAGCATGGCTGAGAGAAAGGTGCAAGCGGTCCAAGAGTGGCCGGTTCCTAAGAATGTAAGAGATGTGCAATACTTTTTGGGTTTTGCCAATTATTACAGAAGGTTCATCTCCCATTTCTCACAAATGGTTTCTCCCATCACAAGGCTGTTGAGAAAGGGAATGCCATTTCTCTGGAATGATGAAGCCATGGAAGCCTTTAAGTACTTGAAATCAGCGTTTACCACGGCACCAATACTGAAACATCCACAAACGGAGATCCCTTTCATAGTGGAGGAAGACGCTTCAGATATTGCAGTGGGGGCTGTGTTGTCACAAAGAGATAGGCAAACTGGACAGTTACATCCAGTGGCCTTTCTATCCAGGAAACTGAATCCCGCAGAGAGTAATAATACCATAGCGGAAAAAGAACTATTGGCCATCAAAAAGGCGTTCCAGGAGTGGAGGCATTATCTGTGGGGGGCCCATCATCCGGTCACTGTGTACACGGACCACAGAAATCTACAGTATATGAAAACGGCAAGACACCTAATGCAAAGACAAATGCGATGGATGTTGTTCTTTGCCGAGTATGACTTTGTTGTTACAGTTCCTCCTGGTGTAGAAAACAGGAAAGCAGACACCCTGTCTAGACAAGATGACAATACCAGGCCAAGGCCGGGAATCACCGAGGCAATTGTTAGTCCCAACAAAGTACTGTGTGCTATTAAATTGGATCGTTTCTTGGAAGAGGTAAAAGGCCATCGATCAATCACCTTTTGGAAAAGATGGGCAGATCGGAACACTCAGAGTGCTCAAACAGGGATTGCCGTTCTATTTGAATAAATTGTATTTACCGTCACAAGAACTCCGGTTAAAGGCGTTTAACTGGTGTCACGATTCTGTTCTTGCTGGCCATCAGGGTCGTTTAAAGACTATCCATCTATTACAACGCCAGTTCTGGTGGGATACGTTATCCAAGGATATGACACAATGGGTAGCCCGTTGTGAAGTCTGCGTGCGTGCCAAGGGAGAACAAGCAAAAGCCAAAGGAAAGTTGATACCAATGCCCACACCATCACAACCCTGGCACACCATTAGCATGGATTTTATTCTCGGTCTGCCATTGGATCAAGAGTACAATGCCATTCTTGTGGTGGTGGACAGTCTTACCAAAATGGGACATTTTATACCTTGTAAGAATCTGCCCACAGCTGTGCAGACTGCTCAGTTGTTGCTATCCCAGGTGGTTCGGTTGCATGGACTCCCAAAGGTCATCGTGTCTGACAGGGGACCCCAGTTCATCGTTCGATTCTGGCGAATGTGGTGTAAGGCTCTTCAAGTAGAAGTAGCTCTGTCTACCAGCTTCCATCCACAGACGGATGGCCAAACGGAGCGGTTGAATCAGACCCTCAAAAAGTACTTGCGCTGTTATTTTAAGGACGCCTCTGAATCATGGGTAACGTTGTTTTGGGTGGAGGAATTGGCGTACAACAACACTTGGCATAGTTCCATCGGAGAGACACCTTTCATGGCTAACTACGGATTTCATGCTAAAGTGTTACCACTGACCATCCCTAGTGAGGTGGCCGATCACCCAACTGTTATGGGGCACATCAAGAGTCTACACGCCATACAAAAGAAAGTGCAGATCCACCTGAATCACGCCAAGCAATCGTACAACAAATGGGCAGATAAGCACCGTAGAGATGGGCCAAGTTATCAACTCAGAGATCTTGTATGGCTCTCCACTAAGAACATTCGATTCAGGGTTCGTAGCATATTTCATCCCAGATTCATCGGTCCTTATACAGTACTTCGAAACATCAATCCAGTGTCTTATAAGTTGAAGTTACCTGTTACTCTACGAATCCATCCGGTGTTTCATTGCAGTCTACTGAAACCGGCTGTTGGAGCCAGACGTAGAGCCACACCTCCTGTGATGCGTGATGGCCATCTGGAATACGAAGTACCAAGAGTGTTGGACTCCAAGTATCGGACAGGTAGATTGTGGTATTGATCTCCTGGAAAGGCTACCCCTCGGAGGATGATTCATGGGAACCCTGTGGCAACGTCCATGCTCCGTCTGCGGTGCGTCCCTTTCATTTACGCTATCCGGCCAAACCAGGATTTAGGAGGCGCCTTGGAGGTGGGCGTACTGTCAGGATTTAGGTCGGATAGCGCCTGCATTGGTTTCATTTGGAAATTGGATGGGAGGAACTACATCTCCCAGAATGCTTGGGTCATTAGGAGGAAATGGCCCGGTGTACTTAAGACTATGATGCACGCCGGCCGGCGTGCGTAATTATTTGTGGTTTGGATTTGGAATCGTGAACCTCTCATTGGGATCGTTGCGCGTTGTATTTGGAGATTCGGAAGGTTTGGCAGAGCAGCTGCCGCTGCTCAGGTTTCTGGCTCCCTGTTGGGGTCTCTGGCGGAGGACTGCTGTCTTGCCGCGGATCCTTGGTTTCGGTTCGGAAACCGGGGGTTTCCTGACAAAGACGTGGGTATCGTCTCTGCCAGCGGAAGCCTTCTTCTTTGCTACCCAGGCTTGGGTGGTAGCTACACGTCTTCAAGTTCCCCTGACAACAGCATTACGGAGAAGCCGTAAGTAGGCATTTTCTCCGGTTCTGTGTTTTGCCTTGACTTCTAGGAAAAAGTATTTTCCGGACTATTATTTGCTTTTGAGACTTAAGTAGGTTCCTTTATTTTTGAACTCTAAGGATCTGGTATGGAAATGACATTCTAATTTTCATTACTACTTTGTGGTATTCGGTACTTTTTGCCTTCGCTGCTTAGGCTCAGTGGAACCTAATTCTTTCTGGAATTTATTCCTCAGTTTTGAACTATGACTTTGTGAACTGTGGTGGCCCGGGGCAAAGACATTCTAACTTCCTGCCACATCTTTGTTTATTCTTCTCCCATTTGAACAGCCAGCCCAGATCTTTTGTGTTCTTTTCTTTTGGTGGCAAGGAATGGAAGATGATGGTATGTATGAATGACGCTGGGTGTATCATATATGGAGCATGTGAAATAAGGAATCATAACAGGGTTGTGCTTTGTTTCTCTAGGTGTTAGCATCTGAGAAGGGTATTCTCTTCAGATTCAAGAGATTCAACCATAGGCAATGTCGGCTTGGTTTAAGGTACTTACAGCCTTAGTGAGACTTTAGGAGAGTAGCCATTGTTCTGGAATTGTATTTAATATTGTGTTCTCTC
Organism: Calotriton arnoldi; assembly: GCA_963921515.1. NCBI lineage: Eukaryota > Metazoa > Chordata > Amphibia > Caudata > Salamandridae > Calotriton > Calotriton arnoldi. Next base: position 4,486,577 of record CAWUFW010000375.1, read on the forward strand.
TCTACAGGTCTCCCTTTCCCCAGCTGTTCCTACCCTATTCCCTTCCCTCGCTTGATCGCCCTAATACTCTGTGTTGTTATTATCAGAGTTGGGGATGTCAGGAGGTGGACATTTTTGTGCATCACCCGGATTCCGAGGAGCTCTCTTCATCAGTTCTTGTGAATCTTACAGATAGCTGCTAAATGCAGACGTATGAATGTGTATGCTAAATGTGCTTTTTGCAGATATAACAAGTAACACTAGTTGTTCAGATTGTAAGGATGGGTTTATGTGGTTTGCAGCACAGTAGTAGATAAAATGTTTCCATTTTGCTGCATAACAGGCCCTTGTGGTTGGTCTTGTGGCCTCTTTTAGAATGTTCACGCGTTCTTGGGGATATTCTAGATACCCAAATTCTATGACCTCAGGAGCCAGATCGCAAGATTGAGTTGTTGAACATTGGGGTGTCTGACTGCCCCCACTGTGAGTGAGAAGATCTAGAATGTCGGGAGCTTCTTCTGAGGTACTAGAGTTGTGTACCAAGGCTGCTGTGCCCATGTTGGACATAGGAGTATCATTATTAGTGAAGTCTGTCTGAGTTTCCTGACCACGTATGGAATGTAGAGGAGAGGTGGAAAAGCACACGCAAATATTCCTGACCAGTTCATCTATAGAGCAGTGCCCTTGGATTGTGGATGTGGGTGTCTGGATGTGAAGTTTTGGCATGTTGCGATATCTACGGTGGTGAAGAGATCTACTGTTGGTGTCCCCCAGCTTTGGAAGTAAGTTTGTAGGGTCTGAGTGTGGATTTGCCACTCGTGTACTTGTTGCGTTCTGCTTAGGTCTGCTGGTGAGTTGCCCACTCCAGGTATGTACTGTGCTAGAAGGTGGACTGTTTGTTTATTGGCCCATTTCCATATGAATTGTGCTAGTTGAGATAGCTGTAGTGAATGGGTCCCTCCTTGTTCCTGAATGTAGTACATTGCTGCCATATTGTCTGTTCATAGATGAACATTTTTCCCTGATATGTTGGGTAGGAACAATTTGAGAGCCATTTGAATGACTAGCAGCTCTAACATATTGATGTGTAATGTCTATTGTTGTGGAGACCAATGTCCCTGTTACACAATGTCTGCCATAAAAGTACCCCAACCCATGAGTGATGCATCAATTGTGATTATTACTTGCTGGATTGGGTCCTTGAAGGCTCTTCCCATTTGTATGTTTGAGTTCCCCCATTGTAGTGCCTGATGGACCCTGGGTGAAACCAACACTAGATCCTCCATGTTGCCCCCTGCTTGTGACCATTGCAATGCTAAGCACTCCTGTAAGGGTCTCATATGTAGTCTTGCACGTGGAACTATTGCTATGCCAGAGGCCATCATACCTAGAAGGTGTATCACTGTTTTGGCTGTTAGGCGACAATGTGGCTGAAAAAGAGCCAGTTGGTTCTGGAGATTGAGAAACGTCTGTGGATTGGGGTATGTTTTTGCTATGATTGAACGGAGTTTGTCTCCAAGATATGGCTATATGTGGAGCGGTTGTAGATGGGATTTGGTGGTATTGCATGTGAATCCCAATTCGTGTAATAGGTTGATTGTATTTTTAGTATCCTGCAGATATTTTGGTTTGTTGAAACTCTTGATCAGCCAGTCGTCCAGATAGGGAAACGCGTATGTTTTCCCTTCTTAGTTTTGCAGCTACTACAGTTAGACATTTTGTAAATACGGGGCTGTTGTAACCCCGAATGGTAGTACATTTAATTGATAAGGATTTTCACTTACCACAAACCGGAGATATTTGCAATGTGCCGGCTGGATTGGGATATGAAACTATGCGTCCTTCAGATCTAATGCAGTCATGAAGTCGCTTTCATGTAGTAATGATATTACATCTTGAAGTGTTACCATGTGGAAGTGTTTGGATATAATGTACTGATTGACAGGGCGTAAGGCCAGTATGGGACGTAGTGACCCATCCTTGTTGGGTATTAGGAAGTACAGGGAGTAAACCCCCTTGTTGTGATGTTTGAATAGGACTGGTTATATGGCCCCCTTTTGTAGCAATGCTTTTACTAGTCCCTTTAGCAGATGTAGATGCGGCGGATTTAGTATGTCTCTTTTTGGTGGGATATTTGGCAGTTGTTGTTTTAGTTCCAGGCAATATCCCTGACTGATGAGATCTAACACCCATTGATCTGATGTTATTTCTGGCCACAACTGATAGAAATGTTGTAGCCTTCCCCTGACAGGTGATTTGTGATCGGGGGCGAGAATGCTGGGGAGTCATTGGTGTCTATTGGCTCCATTTGAGTGTGTGCCTCTACCCTTTCCTCTGGATTTGTATACACCTCTATAATAACCTCGGCCTGCCTGTTGATATTCTTGTTGCTGACGTTGGTATGTGAGACTCTCTGTGGTAGCAGTTTCGGAGGCCCCTCTCCCTTGGTAGTGATGAAAGGGCTGCTGCTTTTGTTGGCTAGATTGCAAAGCACCCATTGGGTTTGATGTGTTTGTGTCTTTTTTATTTTCCCTAATTGGGTGTCTACTTATGGAACAAAGATATGTTCTCCATCGAAAGATGTTAAGAATGTGCTGTTGTACTTCTGGCTTAAATTCATAGATATATGTAGCCATGCCTGTCTGCGCAGCATAACAGAGCTGTTTATGCCTCTTGTCACAGTGTCTGCACTATCCAGTTCACACCTGATGGTTGCATTGGAGATTTGTTTTCCTTCGACTATTAACTCCTCTCCCCTCTTTTATATTGTTGTGGAAGATGATGCATGAGGTCTTGATGATGCATGAGGTCATGTTCCCCTGTTGTAGCGAGAGAGTAGACCCACTGAATTTGGCCTGTACTTCCCCCTCAATGAATAGCGTAGGCACCCTGGATTTTAAGGGTCTTTAAAGATGTCCTTTGAGACATTTAACATTGAGCAAATCATAGGAAGATATTGTACTGTGCGCTCAGTGCGGGAGTGTGTGTCTATCAAAAAATCTGTCTCTTCCTCTGTGGTCTGCATAGGACGTTAATGATACTCTGCAGCCCTCTGTAAGACACTATGGTAAGAAGAAGTTTCATCAGATGGCGACGCTTTGGTAGAAATTGGTGATTCCATATTATTGTCAGGCTTAGCCACGTCATAATCGTTCCATGGGTCTGGACTATGTTGGGTATCCCCTTCTGAATCTGAGTCATAGTCCTATTGAGGTGTATTTGCGCCCTCCTCTTCTTGTGTTAGTGAGGGTAATCTTGATTCTGGGGATTGTGGCTGGCCAAATGTCATGAGGCTTGTAGCCTTATGTTCAGTTGTCACTCTTTTTGGTGGTGGCTGTGGCATTTCCAAATCCTGTGCCTGTCTTTTGGAAGTCTCTTTATGTCTATGTTGCATATATTTGTGCAATTCTTCAAAAACATTGCCGCCTCTTGGGGCATTTGTTTTTGGGGTGTTTTTGCCTGCTTCTCTGGCACTGTTGGTATGGCCGAGGTAGGCGTCTTTGTCTTGGTTTTTGTGGAAACGTGGGTTTTCTTCAGCATCAAAGAGAGTGACCCTTTACCATCCCTTTTGTTGGTGCCGATGTAAGTCTGGATTCTGAGTGGCTCGAGGTCGAGTGTTTCTTCGGATCCGATGACTTCTACGGCGTTGAAGCCGGATTTGTCTTCTTCAGGCATGTGTCGATGCCGATGTGCTCTATCGAAGTGGTGTTGGTGCCATCCCCATGTTTTGGCCTGGTTTCCTGATTGGGAGCGGGAACATTCTCGTCCTTTATAGGCTCCAATGCGTGCTCGTGCTGTTGGCCAGAGCCTGAGGGCTGTGGCGCACTGTGGCTTTGAGGGGAAGGTGTATGTAAGACTTTCTTTGCACAGGGTGAGTCAATAGTACTCACAGCCCGTGGCGTCGTCTTAGTTTTTGGTGCCGGCCCAGGTACCAATCAATCAAACAAGGAATTGTGAGCGCGCTACTCACCCGTGAGGGTCTCAAGGCGCTGGGGGGGGGGTCAGCAGATCTGTTTAGCGGAAGAGCGAGGTCTTGAGGGTCTTCCTGAAGGTGTTCAGGGAGGGGGCACGTCTGATGTCTGCCGGTAACTCGTTCCAGGTCTTGGCTGCAATGTGAGAGAAGGATCTTCCGCCTGCTCTGGCTCTGTGGACGCGCGGGGTTTCGGCCAGTGCGAGGTTGGAAGATCGGAGGTTTCTTTTGGGGACGTGGAAGTTGATTCTGTCGTTGAGGTATTTGGGTCCGTTGTTGTGTAGGCATTTGTAGGCGTGAGTGAGGATTTTGAAAGTGACTCTTTACTCCACGGGGAGCCAGTGGCGACTTCGTAGGTGTTGGCTGATGTGTTCGTGTCGGGGGATGCCGAGGACGAGTCTGGCGGCGGTGTTCTGTATTGTCTGGAGTTTGCAGAGTAGGGACTTGTTGATGCCGGCGTAGAGTGGGTTTCCATAGTCCAGTCTGCTGGTGATAAGAGCGTGGGTGACTGTCTTCCTTGACTCAGGGGGGATCCACTTGAAGGCTTGCGGAAGATGCGGAGGGTGTTGAAGCAGCTGGAGGTGACGGCGTTGACCTGTCAGTTCATGGTGATTGATGAGTCGAGTATGATGCCGAGGTTCTTGGCGTCGTCTGAAGGGGTAGGTGGGCTTCCGAGGGCGGTCGGCCACCAGGTGCTGTCCCATGCAGAAAGGGTGGTGACGAGGACTTCTGTCTTCTCGGCGTTGAGCTTCAGGCAGCTGTTGGTCATCCAGACTGCGACGTCTTGCATTCCTTTCTGGAAGTTGAGTTTGGCAGTGGTGGGGTCTTTGGTGAGGGAGAGGATGAGCTGGGTGTCGTCGGCGTAGGATACGATGTTGAGGCCGTGTTGTCGGACGAAGGCTGCGAGGGGGCCATGTAGATGTTGAAGAGGATGGGGCTCAGTGATGAACCCTGTGGGACTCTGCAGGTGATTTTCGTGGGGTCGGAGAGGAAGGGTGGGAGTCTGATCCTTTGGCTTGATTGATTGATTGAGTTTCAGGCTGATTACAGCCTTAAGTAGACAAGAGGGTGCGATAAATATTACAAAAAAATTTGCACCTTATAAGACTGGATCCAGTGATGGAAAAATTGGTTCCTAAGAAACCTGACCTCACATTTAAGAGGGCAAAGTCAATCTTTATAGTTAAAAACAGCCCGAAGATGTAAGAAGGCTGACCTGGCTAGGGCAAATCAATGGATTTAGAAAATGCAACAGATGCAAGGCTTGTTTTCATGGCAAAAACACTACAGAATATGTATTACTGTGTCAGAACTCAACCAGATTCCCCAAAAGAGAGGTTGTCAGTCAATATAGTCAGACATCAAGCATTACGCAGGGTCAGAAATGGCATAGCCAGGTTCAGATTCCACTCCTGGAAGAACCCTAAGATGGCCGCCAGAAGGACAGGGAAAGGTCCCACTTAGCGTTCTAGTGATTCCTGAGACTGAAGGCAGAGATAGAATTTTGACAGCTGTGGCATTAGATTCCTGCACTTCACCTGAGGATTTGGAAGGTAATGGAAGTCTTTCATTGAGCTTGCGGCGCGTTAGCTAGATAAGGTAGTGCCCGTCGCTTGTTCGTCGCAAAATTATTGTTGCTACCCGTTAGAAGTAATTATATGGTAGTGCTGTATTTAGTAAGCAGGTTGTTTGAACTGTAAACTTGGAGAGTCTTGTTTAAGACGTCATAGTTTATTGGATGACTAAATTCATTACTGAATATTAGCACATCGCTTTGTAAAAATATCGGAGTTGAAGTGAGAGCGTTTCTAGTCTCACAGGTTTTGTTTGAACTCGTGTGACTCTTGAGGGCATTTACATGTCGAGTTCTCGCTGCGCTTGTTAACGCAGTTCCTGGTTGCCATAGACTCATATTTACATAAGGCAACATATGCCTAGACTTGCCCAAGGGTGAAATCCATTTTGAACCAAAATAACAATTTGGAGCTCGTATTCCTATGTACACTCTCGTGTTAAAAAAACTCTTTCCTGAATTGTATTTCTCCTGACTACACGTTTCGTTAGTCAGTTGGAGAGCATACTAGTATTCTGAAGGCATTTCACAACCTCATGTGTCATTTACTTTAAAAAACGAAATATAGAATCTGTGGCAGGTTAATTCATTAACCTAAGTCTTAAGGTGAAAAAGTGCATTAGCTTATACTTACCAACAGCTCCACCTGCTGACTGGAAGCGTTGCTGCACCTTCTTCTTGAAGCATTCCTGTAAGAAGAAAGAAAAGAGTTTACACTAAAGAAGATTTACATATTATCCACATGAATAGAAGAGAGGCAATAGCTACGAATACACAGGGTAAGCACATTAGAGGATAATTAGAGTTATTAAGGCATTGTAGTAATTAACCAGATTGTTTAGAAAAAGACAGTGAAATATTGGGTTTTTTTGCAGTTCACCATAATAAGAAGCAACAAAGAGAACCTGGAAGAAGTGTAGCTGTCTCTTCTTTTTCCCCTACCCCTTTCCCCCTTTTGGTTTCCTCAGCCCAAGTACTTTTTGAAGGTGTTTGGCTGGGAAAGTGAATAGGGGAGTTGGGATTTAGCGTCAGTCTTCTCCTGCGCAATTCACTTGGTGTTAAGCCTTGACAGAGTGAAGTGCCCACGTTGTTATTGCACCTGAGCAGAATGGCGGAGGGCTTAGATTTAAAACGACTGGGAAAAGTGCTAGAAGGAATACAAAAAGAAATAATGGCAGACCGAGAGGAAAATAGAGAGTTAAGAAGAGAAACCTCAGAATTAGCTATTAAGATGACTAGTTTAGTCACAGAACCTAAACTAAAGTTTCCAACTACTTCAGAAGGATTTGTTAGTGACCCAACAACTTCCCAGGCTAAGGTTACCTCACAAGTAATTCACTCGTTATCGCCAGTAATTCCCTTGGCCCCACCTGAAAGGTTCGCGGGAGACCCCCAAAAGGCGCAGGTATTCTGGACACAATGCACTTTACATTTTATGTGTAGGCCAGCTGTTTTCCCCGACGCACAGTCACGTGTCGCATTCATCTTATCATATCTAAGTGGAGACGCTGCTGCATGGTCCATGCCATTGGTTTCAAGTAACGACCCAATGCTTTACGACTTAGAGGAGTTCAAGAAAGAGTTTCACAGTATTTTTGATCGTCGTCGTGTGTCTCAAGCCACAGATAATGAATTACTTGAACTTAGACAAGGCAATCGTGAACAAAAAGCATATCTGGCTCAATTTAACAAATTAGTGGTGGAAACGAACTGGCCAGAGAACAAACGTGCTGCAGTCTTTTATCGTGGGTTGAAAGACGAGTTGAAAGATGCCCTCGCACAAGTCCCTAATCGGCCAACGGAAATTTCGGCTCTCATCGATTTAGTGATGGAAATTGACTTCCGGCAAAGTGAGAGAAGAGGTGAGAAGAGGAGAGAATTCTGTCCCAGTGTTCCGCGTTATGACTAGGGGTGGGCGGAATTTGCGTAGTCGCGGCTACGCAAAGCTCCGCGAAACGGTAAAAAATCTCCGCGAGCATGCAAAAGGTCCGCGAACACGCGGAATTGCTTGTTCCGCCCGTTCGCGATGCTTTTTTCCTGTTCGCGAACGCTGTTTGCGTGCTCGGGGAGAAATATCTCGCGAACACGCATTTTGAAAGCGCAAACAAGCAAAAAATTCCGCGAAGCCGCGGAATTTTTGGTAATTCCGCGTTCTCCGCGGAACGCGAAATTACCCAAATTCCGCAAATTCCGCGAGCGGAACGGAATTTACCGCCCAGGCCTAGTTATGACCGAGCCAGGTCCGAAGTAGCCAGGGCGGTCGACAATCAGCAAGGAACTGAACCTATGTAGATTGGAACGATACGAGGTCCCCTATCAAAGGAGGAAAACGAGAAACGCAGATTGAATAAGCAGTGTCTATACTGTGGTGTGGAAGGACATTTTGTTCGAAATTGTCCTAAGAAACCAAAGCAAGCGTTCAAGGAAAACTGGAAGCACCACCAGTAGGAGGAGTTGGACTGGTGGATGCGAGCTTGGATACAACTCCTAAGAACCACACATTGGCAAATACCTTACAATCTTCCTCGCCTCACTTAATCATGCATATGACATTAAGGTTCAGAGACACCTGTTTGAAAGGGACCACAGTGATGGTAGATTCAGGAGCTACTGGTAATTTTTGTGATTTGCGGTTTGCGGAGAGAATGGGAATAAGGGCCATTAAGAAGGAGAAGAGTGAAGCAGTCAGGGCAGTGGATGGCACCAATTTATCCTCAGGACCCATAGTGAGTCACACTGAGCTGGTGGAATTAGAAACTGCAGATGGCCATTGTGAGCAACTACAATTTAACCTGATTGACGCTCCGCCGTTCCAGTTAATATTGGGATTGCCCTGGCTCACCGAGCACAATCCCACCATCAGTTGGAGTTCCAGAACTATAACTATGGATTCAGAGTTTTGCAAAGAGAATTGCTATCAAAACTCAAAGCGAGATCGGAGAGTGATGCCAGCTACACATCTATGTGATAATGGAGCCAGAGTGTGTGTAATACACACAGTGGAATTGCCAGAAGAATACATGGAGTACAGTGACGTTTTCAGTGAAAAGGAAGCTGAAAGGCTTCCTCCACACAGGACGTACGACTGCAAGATTGAGTTAGAGCCAGGCGCCAATTTACCATGCAGTCGCATCTATGCTTTGACAGAGAAGGAGAACACTCACCTGAAGGATTATTTACAGAAATATTTAGAAAATGGTTTTATCCGGCCATCCCAATCACCTGTCTCGTCGCCACTTTTTTTTATACCAAAGACGGGGGCGATTTGAGAATGTGTATCGATTAAAGAGCAATTAATCGAATTACAGTAAAGAATCGATACCACCTGCCACTAATTTCGGTCCTCCTGGATCAAGTTAAAGGTTCAAGAATCTATACCAAACTGGACCTCCGAGGGGCCTATCATCTTGTACGTATCCAAGAAGGTGATGAGTGGAAGACTGCATTTAGGACTAAATACGGGCTCTTCGAATATCAAGTAATGCCCTGTGGCCTCTGCAACGCCCCGGTAGCCTTTCAACACTTCATCAACGACGTCCTGAAGGAATATATTGATCAGTGTGCTATGGTGTACATAGACGACATCCTGATATATTCCGATAACGAAGAAGTACATGAGAAGCATGTCAAAGGAGTTCTGCAAAAACTGAGAGAAAATAGTCTTTTTGTAAAGCTGGAAAAATGTGCATTCGGAGTAACTTCAGTAGAGTTCTTGGGTTTCATCTTGTCTCCTGAAGGAATAACGATGGACAAACGCAAGGTGGGTGCAGTACTGGAGTGGAAATCACCGAAATCAGTCAAGGAGGTGCAAAGCTTCATCGGATTTGCAAACTTCTACCGGAGGTTCATCCAAGAATTTTCTAAGAAGCTGGTGCCAATTACGAAATTACTAAAGAAAGGAGTTCCTTTCGAATGGACCAAGGAGGCAGAAGAAGCATTTGTGCTGCTAAAGGAGGCCTTTACTACAGCACCCATTTTGTTACATCCTGATCCATCAGAACTATTCTACATGGAAGCAGATGCCTCGAATTTAGCTTTGGGAGGGGTGCTATCACAAAGGCATAAGAGAACGGGCCAGCTTCATCCTGTCGCCTTTCGCTCTCGAAAATTGACCCCCAGCGGAGGTGAATTACACCATAACGGAAAAAGAGTTGTTAGCCATTAAGGACGCCTTCAAAGAATGGAGACACTATTTGCTTGGGGCGAAGCATACCGTCACAGTTTACACTGACCACCGAAATCTAAAATTTCTAAAATCCGCAAGAACTCTAACCCCACGACAACTTCGATGGTCCTTGTATTTTGCGGATTACGATTTTGTAATCACGTATCGCTCTGGAACGAAGAATGGCAAGGCGGATGCGTTATCAAGAATTGGCACCGAAGACATTCCGGAAAAATTGGAGAATCAAAATATAATTGAAGAGGAAAGATTAATTGGGGCAGTTCTAGAGAGTACCCTGGAGAATTCAGTCCAAAAAGTCATGAGCAAAGAAGAAATGCAGGAATGGGCGCTGCAAATGCCCAATAGAGAAATCCGAGACAGTTTACCCTTTCAAGAAGGTGTTCTGTACCTACCCACGGGAGAATTGCAGAAGAAGGCTATGGAGGAATGTCATGATCATGTGTTGGCAGGACATAAAGGAATCCAAAAGACAACTGACTTGATCAAACGAAGATTTTGGTGGCCAACCATGACTAATGACATTCAGCAGCATGTAACAACGTGTGAAATTTGTGCCAGGTGAAAGTCGGAGAGACAAGCTCCTAAGGGCTTATTACAACCATTACCCAATCCACCTCATCCATTGCATACAGTCACGATAGATTTAATTGTCGACTTGCCTCTAAGTCAAGGTTACACTACTATAATGGTTTGCGTGGATGCATTCACTAAAATGGCCCACTTTGTCCCCTTAAAAAGATTACCCACTGCTAAGGAGTTAGCACAGGCTTTCAGTCAAAACATTGTGCGAATACATGGAATTCCGAAGATTTTAGTTTCTGACCGCGGTCCGCAGTTTTTGTCACACTTCTGGAAGGCCTTTACTAAAAACTAAATATCGAAACCAGGTATTCCACTAGTTTTCACCCGGAAACTGATGGCCAAACAGAAAGGGCGAATCAAGAGCTAGAACAGTACTTGAGACTAAACTTGCTAGATCAAGAAGGGAGTGGTCAGATTATCTATGGGCTGCAGAATTCGCGCACAATAACGCTAAGAACATTTCCACGGGCTATTCTCCCTTTTTCTTGAATTCAGGCAGACATCCCAATCTCTCAGTAAAACATACAAGAAGCAGAGGTCACAGATCTAGTTGAGCACTTAACCAACATACACCAATCAGCGACAGAGAATTTAGTGAAGGCAAAGAAAGATTACAAATTTTATGCTGATAAGAAAAGACGTAAGGAACCTGATTTTCAAATTGGTGACAAGGTGTGGTTAAGCACAAAGAATTTGAGGTTAAAAGGGAATAGAAAATTCCAACAACGATATATTGGGCCCTTTGAGATTGAAAAGAAAATAAGTTCAGTGACTTATAGGTTGAAGTTACCCGAAACCTTAAGAATACATCCAACCTTTCATGTGTCCTTGCTAAAAAAGGTAGCGGCAGGAATGAGAGTCATGTTACCCCCAAAACCCATCCAGACCAAGGAGGGAGAAGAATTTGAGATAAAACATATTTTAGATTCCAAGGTGAAGAAGGGTCTCTTGTATTATTTAATTGACTGGAAAGGCTATGGGCCCGAGAAAAGGTCTGGTGTGTTAGCTTCTGATGTGCATGCACCTCGATTAGTGAAGTCCTTCCTAAAAAGAATGCAAAAAGAACTGGTTTGGAAGGGCCACCCTTGCGGTGGGGTACTGTCAGAACTCAACCAGATTCCCCAAAAGAGAGGTTGTCAGTCAATATAGTCAGACATCAAGCATTACGCAGGGTCAGAAATGGCGTAGCCAGGTTCAGATTCCACTCCTGGAAGAACTCCTAAGATGGCCGCCAGAAGGACAGGGAAAGGTCCCACTTAGCGCTCTAGTGATTCCTGAGACTGAAGGCAGAGATAGAATCTTGACAGCTGTGGCATTAGAATCCTCGCACTTCACCTGAGGATTTGGAAGGTAATGGAAGTCTTTCATTGAGCTTGCGGCGCGTTAGCTAGATAAGGTAGTGCCCGTCGCTTGTTCGTCGCAAAATTATTGTTGCTACGCTTTAGAAGTAATTATATGGTAGTCCTGTATTTAGTAAGCAGGTTGTTTGAACTGCAAACTTGGAGAGTCTTGTTTAAGACGTCATAGTTTATTGGATGACTACATTCATTATTGAATATTAGCACATCGCTCTGTAAAAATATCGGAGTTGAAGTGAGAGCGCTTCTAGTCTCACAGGTTTTGTTTGAACTCGTGTGACACTTGAGAATTTAGGCATTTACATGTCGAGTTCTCGCTGCGCTGGTTAACGCAGTTCCTGGTTGCCATAGACTCATATTTACATAAGGCAACAGATGCCTAGACTTGCCCAAGGGTGAAATCCATTTTGAACCAAAATAACAATTTGGAGCTCGTATTCCTATGTACACTCTCATGTTAAAAAAACTCCTTTCTGAATTGTATTTCTCCTAACTACACGTTTCGTTAGTCAGTTGGAGAGCATACTAGTATTCTGAAGGCATTTCACAACCTCATGTGTCATTTACTTTAAAAAACGAAATACAGAATCTGTGGCAGGTTAATTCATTAAGCTAAGTCTTAAGGTGAAAAAGTGCATTAGCTTATACTTACCAACAGCTCCACCTGCTGACTGGAAGCGTTGCTGCACCTTCTTCTTGAAGCATTACTGTAAGAAGAAAGAAAACAGTTTACACTAAAGTAGATTTACATATTATCCACATGAATAGAAGAGAGGCAATAGCTACGAATACACAGGGTAAGCACATTAGAGGATAATTAGAGTTATTAAGGCATTGTAGTAATTAACCAGAGTGTTTAGAAAAAGACAGTGAAATATTGGGTTTTCTTGCAGTTCACCATAATAAGAAGCAACAAAGAGAACCTGGAAGAAGTGTAGCTGTCTCTTCTTTTTCCCCTACCCCTTTCGGTTTCCTCAGCCCAAGTACTTTTTGAAGGTGTTTGGCTGGGAAAGTGAATAGGGGAGTTGGGATTTAGCGTCAGTCTTCTCCTGCGCAATTCACTTGGTGTTAAGCCATGACAGAGTGAAGTGCCCACGTTGTTATTGCACCTGAGCAGAATGGCGGAGGGCTTAGATTTAAAACGACTGGGGAAAGTGCTAGAAGGAATACAAAAAGAAATAATGGCAGACCGAGAGGAAAATAGAGAGTTAAGAAGAGAAACCTCAGAATTAGCTATTAAGATGACTAGTTTAGTCACAGAACCTAAACTAAAGTTCCCAACTACTTCAGAAGGATTTGTTAGTGACCCAACAACTTCCCAGGCTAAGGTTACCTCACAAGTAATTCACTCGTTATCGCCAGTAATTCCCTTGGCCCCACCTGAAAGGTTCGCGGGAGACCCCCAAAAGGCGCAGATATTCTGGACACAATGCACTTTACATTTTATGTGTAGGCCAGCTGTTTTCCCCGACGCACAGTCACGTGTCGCATTCATCTTATCATATCTAAGTGGAGACGCTGCTGCATGGTCCATGCCATTGGTTTCAAGAAACGGCCCAATGCTTTACGACTTAGGGGAGTTCAAGAAAGAGTTTCACAGGATCTTTGATCGTCGTCGTGTGTCTCAAGCCACAGATAATTAATTACTTGAACTTAGACAAGGCAATCGTGAACGAATAGCATATCTGGCTCAATTTAACAAATTAGTGGTGGAAACGAACTGGCCAGAGGACAAACGTGCTGCAGTCTTTTATCGTGGGTTGAAAGACGAGTTGAAAGATGCCCTCGCACAAGTCCCTAATCGGCCAACGGAAATTTCGGCTCTCATCGATTTAGTGATGGAAATTGATTTCCGGCAAAGTGAGAGAAGAGGTGAGAAGAGGAGAGAATTCTGTCCCAGTGTTCCGCGTTATGACTAGGGGTGGGCGGAATTTGCGTAGTCGCGCTACGCAAAGCTCCGCAAAACGGTAAAAAATCTCCGCGAGCAAGCAAAAGTTCCGCGAACACGCGGAATTGCTTGTTCCGCCCGTTCGCGATGCTTTTTTCCTGTTCGCAAACGCTGTTTGCGTACTCGGGGAGAAATATCTTGCGAACACGCATTTTGAAAGCGCGAACAAGCAAAAAATTCCGCGAAGCCGTGGAATTTTTGGTAATTCCGCGTTCTCCGCGGAACGCGAAATTACCCAAATTCCGCAAATTCCGCAAGCGAAACAGAATTTACCGCCCAGGCCTAGTTATGACCGAGCCAGGTCCGAAGTAGCCAGGGCGGTCGACAATCAGCAAGGAACTGAACCTATGTAGATTGGAACGATACGAGGTCCCCTATCAAAGGAGGAAAAAGAGAAACGCAGATTGAATAAGCAGTGTCTATACTGTGGTGTGGAAGGACATTTTGTTCGAAATTGTCCTAAGAAACCAAAGCAAGCGTTCAAGGAAAACTGGAAGCACCACCAGTAGGAGGAGTTGGACTGGTGGATGCGAGCTTGGATACAACTCCTAAGAACCACACATTGGCAAATACCTTACAATCTTCCTCGCCTCACTTAATCATGCATATGACATTAAGGTTCAGAGACACCTGTTTGAAAGGGACCACAGTGATGGTAGATTCAGGAGCTACTGGTAATTTTTGTGATTTGCGGTTTGTGGAGAGAATGGGAATAAGGGCCATTAAGAAGGAGAAGAGTGAAGCAGTCAGGGCAGTGGATGGCACCACTTTATCCTCAGGACCCATAGTGAGTCACACTGAGCTGGTGGAATTAGAAACTGCAGATGGCCATTGTGAGCAACTACAATTTAACCTGATTGACGCTCTGCCATTCCAGTTAATATTGGGATTGCCCTGGCTCACCGAGCACAATCCCACCATCAGTTGGAGTTCCAGAACTATAACTATGGATTCAGAGTTTTGCAAAGAGAATTGCTATCAAAACTCAAAGCGAGATCGGAGAGTGATGCCAGCTACACATCTATGTGATAATGGAGCCAGAGTGTGTGTAATACACACAGTGGAATTGCCAGAAGAATACATGGAGTACAGTGACGTTTTCAGTGAAAAGGAAGCTGAAAGGCTTCCTCCACACAGGACGTACGATTGCAAGATTGAGTTAGAGCCAGGCGCCAATTTGCCATGCAGTCGCATCTATGCTTTGACAGAGGAGAACACTCATCTGAAGGATTATTTACAGAAATATTTAGAAAATGGTTTTATCCGGCCATCCCAATCACCTGTCTCGTCGCCACTTTTTTTTATACCAAAGACGTGGGCGATTTGAGAATGTGTATCGATTAAAGAGCAATTAATCGAATTACAGTAAAGAATCGATACCACCTGCCACTAATTTCGGTCCTCCTGGATCAAGTTAAAGGTTCAAGAATCTATACCAAACTGGACCTCCGAGGGGCCTATCATCTTGTACGTATCCAAGAAGGTGATGAGTGGAAGACTGCATTTAGGACTAAATACGGGCTCTTCGAATATCAAGTAATGCCCTGTGGCCTCTGCAACGCCCCGGCAGCCTTTCAACACTTCATCAACGACGCCCTGAAGGAATATATTGATCAGTGTGCTATGGTGTACATAGACGACATCCTGATATATTCCGATAACGAAGAAGTACATGAGAAGCATGTCAAAGGAGTTCTGCAAAAACTGAGAGAAAATAGTCTTTTGTAAAGCTGGAAAAATGTGCATTCGGAGTAACTTCAGTAGAGTTCTTGGGTTTCATCTTGTCTCCTGAAGGAATAACGATGGACAAACGCAAGGTGGATGCAGTACTGGAGTGGAAATCACCGCAATCAGTCAAGGAGGTGCAAAGCTTCATCGGATTTGCAAACTTCTACTGGAGGTTCATCCAAGAATTTTCTAAGAAGCTGGTGCCAATTACGAAATTACTAAAGAAAGGAGTTCCTTTCGAATGGACCAAGGAGGCAGAAGAAGCATTTGTGCTGCTAAAGGAGGCCTTTACTACAGCACCCATTTTGTTACATCCTGATCCATCAGAACCATTCTACATGGAAGCAGATGTCTCGAATTTAGCTTTGGGAGGGGTGCTGTCACAAAGGCATAAGAGAACGGGCCAGCTTCATCCTGTCGCCTTTCGCTCTCGAAAATTGACCCCCAGCGGAGGTGAATTACACCATAACGGAAAAAGAGTTGTTAGCCATTAAGGACGCCTTCAAAGAATGGAGACACTATTTGCTTGGGGCGAAGCATACCGTCACAGTTTACACTGACCACCGAAATCTAAAATTTCTAAAATCCGCAAGAACTCTAACCCCACGACAACTTCGATGGTCCTTGTATTTTGCGGATTACGATTTTGTAATCACGTATCGCCCTGGAACGAAGAATGGCAAGGCGGATGCGTTATCAAGAATTGGCACCGAAGACATTCCGGAAAAATTGGAGAATCAAAATATAATTGAAGAGGAAAGATTTATTGGGGCAGTTCTAGAGAGTACCCTGGAGAATTCAGTCCAAAAAGTCATGAGCAAAGAAGAAATGCAGGAATGGGCGCTGCAAATGCCCAATAGAGAAATCCGAGACAGTTTACCCTTTCAAGAAGGTGCTCTGTACCTACCCACGGGAGAATTGCAGAAGAAGGCTATGGAGGAATGTCATGATCATGTGTTGGCAGGACATAAAGGAATCCAAAAGACAACTGACTTGATCAAACGAAGATTTTGGTGGCCAACCATGACTAATGACATTCAGCAGCATGTAACAACGTGTGAAATTTGTGCCAGGGGAAAGTCGGAGAGACAAGCTCCTAAGGGCTTATTACAACCATTACCCAATCCACCTCATCCATTGCATACAGTCACGATAGATTTAATTGTCGACTTGCCTCTAAGTCAAGGTTACACTACTATAATGGTTTGCGTGGATGCATTCACTAAAATGGCCCACTTTGTCCCCTTAAAAAGATTACCCACTGCTAAGGAGTTAGCACAGGCTTTCAGTCAAAACATTGTGCGAATACATGGAATTCCGAAGATTTTAGTTTCTGACCGCGGTCCGCAGTTTTTGTCACACTTCTGGAAGGCCTTTACTAAAAAACTAAATATCGAAACCAGGTATTCCACTAGTTTTCACCCGGAAACTGATGGCCAAACAGAAAGGGCGAATCAAGAGCTAGAACAGTACTTGAGACTAAACTTGCTAGATCAAGAAGGGGAGTGGTCAGATTATCTATGGGCTGCAGAATTCGCGCACAATAACGCTAAGAACATTTCCACGGGCTATTCTCCCTTTTTCTTGAATTCAGGCAGACATCCCAATCTCTCAGTAAACATACAAGAAGCAGAGGTCACAGATCTAGTTGAGCACTTAACCAACATACACCAATCAGCGACAGAGAATTTAGTGAAGGCAAAGAAAGATTACAAATTTTATGCTGATAAGAAAAGACGTAAGGAACCTGATTTTCAAATTGGTGACAAGGTGTGGTTAAGCACAAAGAATTTGAGGTTAAAAGGGAATAGAAAATTCCAACAACGATATATTGGGCCCTTTGAGATTGAAAAGAAAATAAGTTCAGTGACTTATAGGTTGAAGTTACCCGAAACCTTAAGAATACATCCAACCTTTCATGTGTCCTTGCTAAAAAAGGTAGCGGCAGGAATGAGAGTCATGTTACCCCCAAAACCCATCCAGACCAAGGAGGGAGAAGAATTTGAGATAAAACATATTTTAGATTCCAAGGTGAAGAAGGGTCTCTTGTATTATTT
This sequence comes from Calotriton arnoldi, assembly GCA_963921515.1. Lineage (NCBI taxonomy): Eukaryota > Metazoa > Chordata > Amphibia > Caudata > Salamandridae > Calotriton > Calotriton arnoldi. The sequence continues at coordinate 4,503,958 of CAWUFW010000375.1, forward strand.
AATTGACTGGAAAGGCTATGGGCCCGAGAAAAGGTCTGGTGTGTTAGCTTCTGATGTGCATGCACCTCGATTAGTGAAGTCCTTCCTAAAAAAGAATGCAAAAAGAACTGGTTTGGAAGGGCCACCCTTGCGGTGGGGTACTGTCAGAACTCAACCAGATTCCCCAAAAGAGAGGTTGTCAGTCAATATAGTCAGACATCAAGCATTACGCAGGGTCAGAAATGGCGTAGCCAGGTTCAGATTCCACTCCTGGAAGAACCCTAAGATGGCCGCCAGAAGGACAGGGAAAGGTCCCACTTAGCGTTCTAGTGATTCCTGAGACTGAAGGCAGAGATAGAATCTTGACAGCTGTGGCATTAGAATCCTCGCACTTCACCTGAGGATTTGGAAGGTAATGGAAGTCTTTCATTGAGCTTGCGGCGCGTTAGCTAGATAAGGTAGTGCCCGTCGCTTGTTCGTCGCAAAATTATTGTTGCTACACGTTAGAAGTAATTATATGGTAGTGCTGTATTTAGTAAGCAGGTTGTTTGAACTGCAAACTTGGAGAGTCTTGTTTAAGACGTCCTAGTTTATTGGATGACTAAATTCATTACTGAATATTAGCACATCGCTCTGTAAAAATATCGGAGTTGAAGTGAGAGTGTATCTAGTCTCACAGGTTTTTTTTGAACTCGTGTGACACTTGAGAATTTAGGCATTTACATGTCGAGTTCTCGCTGCGCTTGTTAACGCAGTTCCTGGTTGCCATAGACTCATATTTACATAAGGCAACAGATGCCTAGACTTGCCCGAGGGTGAAATCCATTTTGAACCAAAATAACAATTTGGAGCTCGTATTCCTATATACACTCTCGTGTTAAAAAAACTCCTTTCTGAATTGTACTTCTCCTGACTACACGTTTCGTTAGTCAGTTGGAGAGCATACTAGTATTCTGAAGGCATTTCACAACCTCATGTGTCATTTACTTTAAAAAACGAAAAAAAGAATCTGTGGCAGGTTAATTCATTAAGCTAAGTCTTAAGGTGAAAAAGTGCATTAGCTTATACTTACCAACAGCTCCACCTGCTGACTGGAAGCGTTGCTGCACCTTCTTCTTGAAGCATTCCTGTAAGAAGAAAGAAAAGAGTTTACACTAAAGAAGATTTACATATTATCCACATGAATAGAAGAGAGGCAATAGCTACGAATACACAGGGTAAGCACATTAGAGGATAATTAGAGTTATTAAGGCAGTGGTTCCCAAACTGTGCACCGTGGCTCCCTGGGGAGCTGTCAAACCTAGCCAGGGGAGCCGTGCACCAAGCACTTTCATGCATTTAATGTTGAAGGTTCTGTTGGCTTCAGTTACACTAATTAGACTTAAACGCATAATGTCGATGATTTGTAAGTGACATGCCTAAAGCTGTAAATGTAGTGCTTAATGGATGGCATGTCGAGGGAGATGACCTCCATATTTCACTGGATCCCCACGTTCCAACACTCCCAAAGTAAGCGGAAGATGCCCGATTTATCTTGTTAGACTTGTTCATAGTTTCTTTTTTTTTCAAATGCATTTTACACCAATGCAAGTTATCAGGAAAGTACAGTTGTCCCGTCTATTAAACACACTAAGTATTATTAAGTATTTACATTTGTACTTGAATCATAGGCACTTTCAGTACAAATTTCTTTCAGTGCACACACATTTCCAGACAGGCCTGCTCCCTACTTGAGCACAGGGAAGTAAAACACCATATACGGCATAATGCCAACATTTGGAAGCAAGAAGACGGACGTTTAAAAAAAATCAAAAAAAATCAGGGGAATTTATTTTACTTGCATTGATTTGGAGGCAATTTTAGGGAGGAGACAGCAAAAATAAAGCTGTATGTGGTTTAAAAAATCATGAGACACCCTGCTGAGACAGGTGTGTTGGCACGTATGACATGGGTAGAAATGGAGGTGCATGCAAATATTCTTCAAGCGCAGAAACAATTTGGCAATGGGGCCTACCTGCATAGGGGTGCTATCTAGCACTGTAAGTGGGATAAAAAAAAAGTTTGAGAGGGTACTCTAAAAAAGGCATGGGCAAGGAAGTGTAACTAGGAATATTTTATTAGAGGCGCCGCCTTAGTAATACGAAACACTCTGCATATATGATTATAATACGTTCATCAGCTTCATCCCAATTATTTTCAGGGAGAAAATGCAAGTACTCCTGAGGCCGGGCTTACATCCACCCCACCCTCCCAAAAAAGTACCAGTGGGGAGCCACGGGCAATGGCCAATGGGTCATGGGAGCCGTGGGTCACAAAAGTTTGGGAACCACTGTATTAAGGCATTGTAGTAATTAACCAGAGTGTTTAGAAAAAGACAGTGAACTATTGGGTTTTCTTGCAGTTCACCATAATAAGAAGCAACGAAGAGAACCTGGAAGAAGTGTAGCTGTCTCTTCTTTTCCCCTACCCCTTTGCTCCTTTTGGTTTCCTCAGCCCAAGTACTTTTTGAAGGTGTTTGGCTGGGAAAGTGAATAGGGGAGTTGGGATTTAGCGTCAGTCTGCTCCTGCGCAATTCACTTGGTGTTAAGCCTTGACATACTGTTAGAGAACAGGAAAAAGAAAATCAGAGGGCAATACACTTGCAAAACTGAATATGCAATATATGTTGTTTCATGCCCCTGTGCCCTACTTTATGTAGGAAGTACATTATTACAGGTACACAAGAGAATTGTTCAGCATGTTCGAGCAATTACAAAGGACAAGAATTACCCAGTAGCAAGGCATTTTGAAGAAAGCCATGCCAACAATGCCGACCTCTTGAAATACTATGCGATTGACTCTATATTACAGAATTAAACACGAAGACACCGACAGGGCTCAATGCAGAAGACGACTTACATACCCATTTATGAACAATTGTTACTCCCTTCCTTGACAAGCAGTAAAGTTCGGGTGTGGTTTTAAGAGTTTTTATGTATTTAAATATGTTTTTATTGACAACATTTATACAAGAGCACTTTAGCACAAGCAGTTTATTCATGTATGTTATAACACATAGAAAATAAATGGAATGGATGCAAGCCCACATGGGCTAAATAATGAGAATGGGAAACAGGGTATTGCATCCAAGAAAATGAAAATGAAATTACTCTTTTAGTGAGATGTGCCCACAGGGCTGAATGTAAGAAATGACGCATATACATTTCAAATGTCTTGTTTGAAAAATCAATAGTGGTTTACATATTGATACACATTTTTTTAAAATATGAATTGTATCATATCATTTTAATTGTATTTAGAATTTGATTTGAGGTATAGCGCATTGATGTGCATGATGTAATAAGGGTACATATAGAAATGTAATGTGCCGTGATTAGGCTTGAGAAAACACAGTGTGGAAAGCAGATGAAAGATCAGGGAGGCAAAATGCAATTAGGCATTGTAGAAAAAGTTATATAATTTTATGTATAAAAGGAAACAATAAAAAAATACTATTACGACGTGAAAGCAAACACTGTTGTCTAAGTCTATCACTGTGAATGCACGTATGCACATAGGTTGAGGAAAATAGTGCACGTTGTTGTGATCAAGGTTGCGGAGGCGGCCAACACACGTCAAGTGGTAGCTGCAATAAAGATTGTTTTACTGGATACCTCGATGGTGTGGTTCCCTTCTTTGGAATACGAGAGAAGGATTGTTGTAATGTGAAAGCAGATTGGCTGAGTCTGCATCGATGTCTTGCTCTGCCTTTCAGATAATACAGAATCTCCCACACGGTGGCTCAAATACGGCGTAGCAAAACGTAAAACACAACAACACCTAGAAAAGGGTTTTATTTTACAAAATGCAAAGACTCTTTTTAGAATAAGGCTTCGGGTTTATTTATGCAATGCTCTCTAACAGAAAGGCTTTCCCAGATGCCAAATGCAAATGTGTATAGAGATATATATTTATATCAAGCAATAATAACACACTTGGTAAATGCAACAGTTAAATGCATGGATATGAAATACAAGCAGCAAATAATATGAGATAAGACTCAAGCAAATATACTGGACGTCCTGCAAGAGATAAGATATATACACTGAATCACAAAGAAAACACCTCAAATGATCAAAGCCACTGGCCACACATCACAATGGCAATAATCAAAACTCAACACTTCACCTGGTGCAAAAACTGCATCTTAGCCCACTCCTGACCGGGGGATTTAACAGCCGGAGATAAGAGCCTCAGCAATCAGGGTTCCGCTGTACCGAAGTAGACGCGTCCGTCTCCATTTGGATTCCAAAATCCCGGTTTCTAAGTCAACAACCCTCAGCTTTATAATCTCAAAACACACACTAGAAGGTTCGAGAGTCTTCCCCTCTGCGCCAAGGAAACTTACTGGAACTGGCCAGCTTCCAGGCAAGCATTCCACGGCAGGAAGGAGTTCCCACGTTCCCTCTACATTCGCGCATGTTTCAGCCTTTATCTTGACAAAGCTCACAAAAGCCTTCCAGGGTACATTAAACAATCTCTCACAAAACAATCCTTGAACGTGATTAACCCAAACAACTTGCAAGCGTGTCTGTGCGCACAGAGAAGCTGAAGCAAGGCAGAGTCAGAATTCAGGATGACATGAGGCCATGTCAAAGCCAATAGTAAGAAATTAATAATACTTGCCAATGTACAACACAATGCACATTCGTGCATCACTGCTCATAACACTGCACTTTGAGACCAAAAAGTACATTGCACACCTCTCTCTCTCATGCTTTCAAATGCACATCCCACACGTTCTGTACTTGGCAAGGCTGTCCTACTCCGTGACAGCTCCCACTGAAAGACTGCAAGATTACAAGAAAGAAACATTTAAGAGAAACAAGGCATATGCAGGACGTTGTACATTCAGGCTAGGATAAAATAACACACCAAAGTCAATTAAAATAATGGCAGTCAAAGGTGATCATGTGGTGTCAGACCACAAGAGTGCCTCTAGCACTACAAATCGAGCCGCCCGCCGATCAGGAGCACCTTGGCAGTCAGAGATAGATATATAATGTTAGATACCCTGTTACCATCTGTTCATAGTGTGTAGCACGGTAGATAAACATAGTCTACAATCTCTAGCCATCTAGTATTTAGTTGAGATGTTAGCAAAACATTTCCCCTGGAGAAGTGGGAGTCACAAAACCTGTTGGGAGTCCACTCTTGTTTCACAATGCACCAGCACACTTTCACCTGGTTTATGTGAAAAGGTGAAAAAACATTGGACAGATATTTGGGGTTGGCACGAACAACTACCCTATCTTTGTGAACCTGGGTGAATGGTTCCTGTGCTGTAAGAGCTTGGAGCTCACTAATGCGTCTGAGGGAGATGACTGCGACTAGGAAAGCCACCTTTCAACACCAGAACAGTAGGGCACTTGAGACTAGGGGCTCAAAGGGAGGGCCAATGAGTCATGTGATGACCACACTGAGGTTACACACAAATGCAGGAGGCGTTTTGGAGGCATTACCATCTTATGACCCTCCATGAACGCCTTATTTACTAGGACCATAAAAAGAAATGAATGTTGTCCATTTTGAAGGGACACTGCAACTGCAATTACATGGAAGTGTATAGAAGTGTAGTCAAGGCCTGCCTTGAATAGAAGGTAAGGAACAATCTCCTGCACAGAAACTTTAAAGGGGCCTAGCTGTTTGGAGATTCTGCAATGCATGAACTTCTTCTATTTACTGTTAAACTGGCATGAGTAGCAGGTTTTTGCGCTTCCACAGGATAAGCATGTATTGTTCTGAAAGATGGAGGTAACCGAACAGCTTCTCTTGGCGATTGATTTACATCTCCAGGAGAACTGAATACCAAGACCTTCTTGCCCAGATTGGTGCCACTACGATGATGGTCATGGACACCTGCCTCATCTTCCTCACCATGTACAGGATGAGGGAGTGAGGAAGAAAAGTTCATCTATAGTGCATTGACCATGGACTATTGGTGCTGAAACCTGAAGGTGAAATGTTGCCATTGGGAGTTTTCAGACATGGCGAACAGGTCTTTTATTGGAGTCCCCCACTGCTGAAAGCATTTGTGAAGGACTTGTGGGTGGTGTTCTCACTCATGGTCTTGTTGATATGTCCTGCTGAGTAGGTCTCGCAGCCGTTCTCCACCACCGGCTAATGCTCCGTCGACAATTTAATGTTGTTGCAGGATGCGCCAGGACCAAAACTCTTGAGCTAGAGCAGAGATATGAAAGGAGTCAGTGCCCCCCTGACTCTGGATGTAGAACATGGTTATGTTGTCGGTCTTCAGTAGCACTCTTTTCCCTCAAATAAGTTGGCAGGGATGTTTGCAGGGCTAGTATGATGGCTATGATCTCTAGGTAGTTTATATGGCACTCCTGGTGCTGAGGCATCCAGGTGCCCTGGACAGTCATCTCGCGGAGGTGAGCTCCCCACCAGAGAGACACCAGTGGTGATGAACAACTGCCCATCAAAAGGCTGTTGCTGTTCCACCAAAGCAGAGATTGCGGAGTCTTGGTCGTTACTATCACTAGATTCTCCAAATGCCCTTCTGCCTGTGACCAGTAACTTGAGAAGCACTCCAGTAGTAAGCGCATGTGTAACCTAGCATATGGTGCAATCAATCGCTATGCATGAAACCATCATCCCCGACAGTTCGTACATTGATTGGATGGTGTGTCTAAATAAGAGGCAGTAGCTATTGAAATGTCATCACCCTATGTTTGTTAAAGTGTACTTTGCTTCTTAACTCATTTAGCTGCAGAACCATTTTTGCATAACTATGCACAACTCCCAAATTTTTGAGAAATCTGTGTAAAACAAATTTACAGAAATTTTGCACACCCCTGCTTATAATTATGTGACACTATTCTAAGTATACTATAAATGTGTTCACTGCTTTTCCTCAGGAAGCCCGACTCTGCAGTAACAGCTGGGGAAGACTCCTGCCTGAGGTTTCTGCAATCATAGCATTTTTTTTTTTTTAAATTACCTTTTGTAGGCTCACTCCAAACACAGAGGTCAGACGTATGCATTACTGCGGACAAGTGACGAGGAAGCTTAAAGGACAGCTGCAGGCAGGTTTAAAGGTATTTTTTTTTTGTTTAAAGAGTTTAGCAGAGCAGAACCACCACCAGATATCAATGGTTCTACCATTCTGTTAAATATGTGGTTCCTCTGTATCCTATACAAAGCAGGGTCTCCACCGGCAGATCCTCAGCGGGCTCGTCAGTAGAAACCCTCAAGCTGGCAGGCGATTCATACCAAAGGCCACCCCAGCCTATTTAAGGCCAGCAGCTATTACTAGATATCTCGCACTGGGACTCCCATTCAAGGCATAGTAGTTCTGGGCTGAAAAATCTGTTATTGACCTTTGCATGCAGGAAGAAAAACGCTCTGCATACGATGATCATTACTTTTTTGTTTTCCAGTAACAGTCCCCGCTATGTTGCAGAGTGGCGGCAATAAACATGGCGTCAGTTCAGCAACTTCACAATGAGCTTTTTATATGTTTAAATATTATCATGGTCATTGAGACCCAAGTCGGCACAGTGCCAGGTGAGCAGAGACCATGGTCTCCTCTCCCCTGACAAAGGACTGAGTGTTGTAGATCAGGAGGTCCCTCACCTGCCTGGTGGCAGGGATCTCATGAGTGAAGGTAACTATTCTGAAATCAAGGCCTATAGTTACACTTCATTAAAAATACATCACTATGCCATTCTTTTGCTGTGTTAAAATTCAAGATTTGCTGAACCATGTGTCCTGGCCAAGTTCGATTTTGGAAAACACCATCTGACTGAATTAGTGTTGAACTGATCAAATTGGTGTTGATGTGGTAGAAAACATATGGTCTGATCTGAGGAGCTGAGATTTTTCCGACAGTAGGGAGTATAAACAGCTTTCATGTGTATTATTCCGTAATTTAAATGTTTCTTCTATTCGAGTAGCCACAACTTACACGTCCTGATAGACCGCCTAGTGGGCACACCAAACATCCTGCCCCCCAACACACATTGATTACTTAGGCCATGCCCACTCAGATCATAATACCCAGCACTTACACCTAAGCTGTGACACAACACCCCCTGCAATTCCTACATGGAGACTACAACCGACAGCACTAGAAGACCCTCATTTTCAGTCCTCACTGGAAACAGCCATAGAAGAACACTTCAAGCTTAATGCAAAAACGACCATGTCCCGTTTGCTCAAATGGGACGCTTTTAAGGCGGCCATTAGAGACCGCCGTTTAGGTTACACGTGGAAAGCGATACGGCTACTTGAAAGGGACATCTACCACATTGAAGGAGACCTACTGGGCCACGAAACACAAGCTGTTTTGACCCCAGGACATAGGGAGAGACTTATCCTGGTGCAACGTGAACATGGGGCGCTGCTAGAAAGCCTTTGTTGCCTTAATTAGGCTGCCCACACAGCCAAGACTCATGCTGAAGCAGACAAAGCAGGCTCGCTTCTAGCGTGGCTTGTTCGCCGGAACACCCTAGACATCCCATACTAGCGCTTCGCTCATCCGATGGCACCGTCCTTCATACCCAGAAGGCGATTGACGAGACCCTCCAGACCCGCCTGTCTGCCTCACTTGCTTCGCAAGGCACTACTTATCTCCCTGCCCAAGTCAGATCGCAACACCTCTAAGGCTTGTACGCCCCCTCGCATTTCTCAACACAGATTACAAAATACTGGCCAAAATATTAGTGGTCCGCCTGGCCCCTCTGGTACCTTCACTCATACTCCCTGATCAAATGGGCCTGACCCAGCTCGGAACACCTCACTAAACTTGCAGAGACTTTTTAGAGTTAAGGAGGACGCCCCTCTGTATTGGTCACACTCCAGGTGCCTAGTCCTGGACTTGGAAAAGGCATTTGATTCCCTGGAGTGGGATTTCCTCTTCACAGTTTTGCCCCGTTATGGGTGGGCTTCAGATTTATTAATCTGGTGATTAATAAATCCCCCCCCCCCCCACAGCGCCTTGAGACCCTTACGGGTGAATAGTCGCATTTTACTAGAAACCTGATTGATTGATAGATTCTACTCTACAACCAACCACTGGCGAGGGTAAACACTGGGGCCTTGATTTCTGATTCAGTTACAATCCACAGGGGTACCCGGCAGGGTTGCCCATTATCCCCTCTTCTCCTTGCACTGGCCTTTGAACCAATAGCGGTCGCCCTTCACACACACAAAAGGCCTGTGGAATACCATTGGGAGACAGATTACACTCAGTATCACTCTACACAGACAACCTATACCTATGCAACGTCCACATGATTACCCTGGGTATAGTGCCCATATTTCACAGGTTTGCAACAATGTTTGGACTCAAAGTTAATTGGGAGAAATCATGTCTGCTCCTTCAGTGCCACTGTCCTGAACCCCGCTTATCTTGGAGGTGCCCATCTAACCTGGCGACCCATCACATTCCGGTATTTAGATATCCGCATTTACCGAGATCCCATTGATCTATTTGACGGTAACCTCACTTGCACGGTGTCCTCGATACGTGCACAATCAGCACTTTGGAAAACTCTTCCACTTTCCGTCGCTGAGCGGGTGGCCCTCGTTAAGATAGCCATGCGGCCCCGCTCCCTGTACTATTTTGCCAACCCCCCCTTATACGTCCCTAAATCCTTTTTCCGTACGCTCGACCAATTCGCAAGGGATCTTCTTTGGCACAACATGAGATGTAGAGTGGCACTTCACAAACTCCAATTGCCGACCACTGAAGGGGAACTAGCGGTCCCCAACTTTGAACACTACCATTTGGCTTCTCAGCTGCAATGGGTGGCCACGTGGCTGTCATTACTTCAACTATCAGATATCGCCACGACAACCCCAGCCTGGAACTACTTTCACATTTTACACCTATTCCACCTTTGCACTAGACAGACGACCCCGTTCCCTGCACCGATGTTTTAAGCGTAGTCTCCTCACTACCAAAGCAGCCCAGCTATACGCCCCTGCCCTTCAACTCCTGGGCATCCCTAGGGGAGACAAGATCACCTTTGCAAGGGACCTTGCCACTTTGCACAAAATAGGCTTGCACACACTGGGGGGATCTTTACTGGGATAGTTCCCTTGCATCATTTGAAACCCTAGTAACAGACGAAGGGCTCCCGCCTGGCCACTTCCTCCTCTACAACTCTATAATTGGGGCACTTGACATGTCGGGGTGGCATGCAACAGGAACGCCTAATGCACCTCACCGTCCAATACCTTCATGTCATAGGTGCAAGCCGACACCTGACACAGTGGTTTGCCGAGTCACTGCGTAGTCATGCTGCCGTCGCGCTAATCCCGCTACGTAGCCATTGGAAAATGGACTTGGGCCGCCCCTGCATGGATAAAGAGTGGAGAGCCATAGTGAAATATCCTGCACTTGTTCCACGCAATGCACGTTTCCGCCTTACTTAGCATTACATACTCCATAGGGCACACCTCACTCTTGCAAAGTAAAATAGATACCATCACCGCACTGACACTGACTGCCACCGCTGTTCCTTTCCTGATGTTGGCCTGGTACACATGCTATGGGACTGCCACTCCCTTAATCAATACTGGCTGGGCATGACCTCTCGGTTAGCAGATTGCAGAGTAAGGCCGGTGCCCCTTATCTGGGTGATTCGCTTGTTGGGCCTCACCCACAGGGACAAGAAGCACAGAGCCACCACAGGGTTTATAGACGGGGGTTGCTTCTTGCCAAGCATTTAATCACCTTGTAGTGGAGATCGTTGACTCCATCTGCGTTCCCCGCTTTGGAGCTTTCCATGCAGGCCTGGGTCTGACGAGAGAGTGTTGCCTTGCACAGAGAGGGCAACTGAGGCCTTTGCAAGTGCCTGCTAGCAACCAGTTGGGACACTATCCTGACCGACTTCCAAGCAGCCTTAGCGCCTGACACACCTTCCAAGGCACCTGCATCTCCCCCCCCCACACTCCCTATGGTAGCTGTTACATTCCTCATTCAAACTATTTCCCTGTAAAGGCACATAATGGTCCTTCCCTCCTGTGAAATAAAGGAGCAGACTCTACTGTTGATGCCACCCCATTTGGAAGAAACACCATTTAGTTCTTATCTTGGTACTACTGTTTTTTCTGTTTATATAACGCTTATTGAATCTTCGGCGTATTGCACTGCTGTTATTTGTTGATACTATTGGATAACTCAAGCCTCTCGCATCTACTACATATGATTATATGTGACATGTATACAAAAAAGCAATAAAAAAAGATTCAAACAAAAATAGATTCTAATTTAAAGGAGAAATGCTATTCTAATTAATTCAGACTATTACCTATTAATTATATGTAAAATACTATTGTGACCTTTTAACATTATGCTATGTTTACGAATGCATTGATTTCAAAATCTGATTTGATACTGTGCACTAGAATGGAAAATACTTCCTTCAATTCACAGCATTTACAACCTCATTGTGTGTTTCTATTGTAACAAATTAAAGCACATACCATTGGAATAGCCTTTTATCATTAGGTCTGACATTAGAATAGATTTAAGTTCACATTGTCTTTGAGTTAATCAAGTGGCATGCCATCTGCTGTGAAATTGTATTCATAAATCTCTGATCAGACACATTGTATTAAATGAAAGGTTGAACTAAAGATTGTCTATAAATAAATTGTACACACCCATCCATAGTTATTTTTGTTGTTTGTGATACTTTCCAAGAGCTGTAAAAATAGTTGCTCTGTTGAAGTGAGAACCCAGGCAGGAGCATGCACCTAATTAATGAAGCTTTCAAAAAGTAAGGCTAAGCAATTGGTGAATAATCCCGAGAGGTGACACCACTTGCTGGAGGCACTGAATGGTGCCGGGGTGGAGACAGAATCAGAGCATGCTGTTCTCAGAGTTTTGGACATACCCTTGCTTAGTACAGTCTTCGTTTTTTTTTTTTGCTAGCATTTAAGAGTTTCAGATGAAAGTGCTCTATAAATGAAATAAAACAATAAATAACACATTGAAGACGGTATAGGGTGTTGAATCGGTGATCGAGACAGGCAAGAATCCTTTAGTGCTGGAAATTCAAATGGAAATAGGTTATCAGATAACTTTTTAGAGTTATCTCCATGTTTAAGCCTTTGGGGGTTGCGGCACAACCAAAGGGTATTGCTGATGAGGTTGTAATGTGGGGGGCCATATCGACATATATCGTGCACCTGACTCCAGATACACAACTTCAGCAAGTTACACCGAGAAGTAAATGATTTTCCCAAGTGAACCGTTTCAGTTCTTATTTGTTTCACACACAACCATCAATCCAATCAAAAGGAGTATTTACTGTCACTACTCATAGCAGAACCCAACAAATATTAACTGTGAACTGGAATAATTACACAATCAAGCAACTGAAACACAATGTTTCAGAGATAAGGAAAAAATAACTCTTGCAATGTGCCTAAATACGTAACTGTTTTAAGAGAGCTGGACTCAATATTACCCCAAGTGAATAATGATTAAGCCATGCAAACAGCATAAATTCAATTGAGGGTATGTAAAACTACTCAAAAAGAAGCCATTGCTCTTGCTCAGTTATCCAAGTCTGGCATCCCAAGATTGATCGAGTTAATGAACTATGGAAAAGACTGAAAAGATGATGTGGACAAGAAAGGCAAATATGGCTATGCACCAGTGACTCCCCCAATTGTCTGCCTCACTAGAAGGAACAAAGTGAGGAGAATAAAGTGTCACACTTGCCTTTGTGACTTCTCTGACCTTTCTGAAATAATGCATGTTTAATTAAGTCATTGCATAAATTGCATTTTATTTGTAAGTGTTAATTATTTTCTATTAACAGTGATTATGTACTTTGGTTATTTACCTCAGTTTTTTACCTAAACAAGCAGCCCTTTCCCCCGCTTACCTCTCCATCACCCTCCTCTCTTAGAACCTCCCCCAATTTGTAGCTGGGCCTGCATCCTCCACACCACAGCATACATGCTAGACGTTCACCCTTGTCTACAGGAGTACAAACAACAGGCCAGATGTAAAGTGCATGCAGGGATGAAGAGGTGTGTGTTAACATACATCTATGGATATAGGATGAGGAAACGGTTTACATACCTGCTGCGCATATATGCAATTAAACTCAAGTTAAAAAAAGAATACACTTACCTAGGTTTAGTCTTCTGCGAGATGGGAAGGGTACTATACATGTTAAAACGTAACTCTCGCAGGCTCTGCCCAATTTTTAAGTGCTAGGAGGGCTACTTCGGTTTTACTATAAAACTGGTAGATGTATCACAATGTTTACATTTACTTATTAGGGGAGTTGTATATTGACTATGCTTTTGGTTTGATGTTTGGAGGACCAGCCTCCTTTGTGTTCCTGGATTAATCAAACTGTCTCTGGGGGCCCTAATGTAACTCTTCAGCTGGAGATGCAATCTTTGTACTGAAGGATTAAAACAACCCTAACTTTTGTCACGGTTAAAACATTTACTGGCCCTATTGATATCGACTTAAAATTATTGATAAAATGTTGCCTCACACAGGAGTGTCTCTATATACTTGGTTTACTCATTGAATATGCATTTTGGAGGGATGGGGCACCCCCATTTGTTGAACAAATATTGAGGAAAAGATCCCAACAACAAACTAATTTCAGTCTGGAAAATGTAGATTAAAAATGTATACCTACGGGACGTGGCTTCGGCGCCACATAAGACAGCCGCCTGGAGAAAAGGCTCTGCCATGGAACGGACCTGCCAATGCTTTTTCTTTGTTGCTCTTTTGTTGGAGGCTTTGATGTTGGAGGGCCGCCAGAACATGATGGGATGCTTTGAAGCCGCTCCTCTTGGAGCTCCTCAGCCGATACATGCAAGTATATTTGTGCGTTATGCACTTGACAGAGATTCTTTAAACCTTACTCCACATTTGTTCATTCAAGTATGCTGCATTATTCTGAAACGTCGCTATTTTCCTTTCACTGAGAACTTTGATAATGTTATGACTTTGCAAGGTGCATACTAATTTCTGTTGCTCTACTGCCAGGTGCTGTGGTAATTGGACTCTCTAACATTTTCTTTCAAATATAACTTTCTCATTCAGATATCGGCGTATATCCTAAGACTGCAGGCTCTATAGTTATTGTTCATCGGACAATATTACAAATCCCTTTTTTTAGCTACAATTTCTTCCAATTGCATGGTATTGGACGATTTAGTATTTTATAAAGGCATATTAAAAAAGCCTCCGTTTTTAAGCCTAGATCACAATCTACTCCTGATTCAAATACCAGTTTCATTGCGAATAACTTATTGATAACCCTGTTTCTTCTGGTGAAATGACTAATTCCACTACTCCTCGTGCTTCATCTATGTTGCTGTCCTCAAACAAGGCTCAATCGCCCTCTTCAGCTACTAAATGTCTAAAACATGATCCTCCTTCGCCTAAAAAATCTTTATCTCATATCTCTTTAGAAATACTGTTAGAGGAAATAGGAGCACCGAGTCCCTTCATTGAGGAGACCAATATACTTGTTCGTCATCTAGATGAAAAATTGACTTTGATGGATAACCAGGTTTCTTTGGTGGATCAGCAGATTGCGGATTTGCATGATGAAACAAATAAAATTCAACGTTTGGAGAAGGAGGTTCTTCAGCGTAAAAAGCACACAGAAGATTTGGAAAACAGGAACAGGCTAAATAAATGCCGTATTTACAGTCTTCCTAAAGCAATAGAAGGCAGTAACTCTGTTCCCTTTTTCACCTCCTTTCTCCCAAAACTGCTGGGCCTGCCATCTAACACCTCGCTCAATATTCAGAGTGCTCATAGGTTTTGTCTTCACCTTTCTTCATCTGCGTCTTCTGCTAAACCAAGAGGAGTCATCATACTGTTCATGGAATTTACTGGTTATTTATTAAAGGTTCTTACCGCTGCTAAGGCTAAACAACAAATCACACGGTCGGGAACAAAGAATCTTCCATGTTGCAAGAGGTTTCCAATGCTACAGCCACCAGAAGAAAAGAGTTTCTCAGTCATTGATCTTCTCTACGAACTTTAGGCACCCGGTACGGTCTTTTTCATCCTTGCATCTTTAAAGTGACGTATCAGAATCATACCATTACATTTGAAGATCCAGCTGAACTTAAAGAGTTTATACAAGCTCATACATTAGATACCACGGATACAGATGGTCCTTCTACATGTTGATTCTTTTCTCGGACATGGTTTTCAGAAATATTAACATAGTTGATTTGTATTTTATAGTATTGTTGTAATTTTTCTTAACCTTTATTTTTTCCCCACAGATGTCGTGTATGTTTGCACTGTGCTATTTTCCTCCTCATTGTATATTGTCCTGAAGTGACACAGGGTCTTCCCCTTTTGGATGTGTCATCTTCACATGTGTCGTCACCACCCCATGTTCCTCTTTCTTATTCATTCAGGTATGTTGCCTGTTTTTAATTGTAATTGCTGTGCCCGCTCTTTATTTGCCTGTCTTGTTATCTGCGCTCTGTATTTATTTACTGTTGCTTGCGTGTGCCCTGCCCGTTCCTCCCCGCCGCTGCTGCCCCTGCGGCCCCTGCCGGTTCCCGCTCCCGCCTCCCAGCTGCATGCCCCTCCGCCTCCCCTATTTAATGGCGGCCGCTGTGCGGTCGTTCGCGGCGCGCCAAAGGCAAGCCAGTCTGCGCCCCTCCACGACCCGACCGCGACCAGCGCCAGGGACCCTGGATCTCGAATCACCCACCGCTACGACGCAGCCGCCCTCCTCGCACTCAACCCCGGAAGAAACAACAACTGCCAGCAGTGCACACCGAACTCGCCCCACGGCCAGTTCTCCTGCCACCACTGCCGCCAGACCTTCACCACCGCCCCGGCCGCCAACACCACCAACGCCCTAAAATGCATCCTCCTCAACATACGCTCCCTGCACAGACACGCCGTGGAGATCTGGAACATCCTGGACTGTCTCACCCGACATCGCCTTCCTCACGGAAACCTGGACCAACGCCTTTTCCGCCCCGGACATCGCCATCCCATACAGATACAAGATCCAGAGGAAGGACCGCCCCAACCACCCCGGAGGCAGCCTTGCCATCGCACACAAAAGCTCCCTCCGCCTCACCACCTCCAGCGAAACCTTCCCCGCCGCCGAGCACCTGCACTTCCAGATCCACACCAGCCAGAACTCCACACTCCGCGGCACCCTCGCCTACAGACCCCCCGGCCCACGAGCCCTCTTCGCTGACACCATCACCGACCTCGTCGCCCCCCACGCCATGGCCACCATGAACTACAAACTCATCGGAGACCTCAACTTCCACCTCGACAACCCCAGCGACCCCAACTCCACCACCCTCCATGACAACCTTGCCATCATCGGACTGAAACAACTCGTCACCACACCGACCCACACTGCAGGAGACACCCTCGACCCCATCTTCGCAGGAGGAAACAGCGTCCACTTCAGTCACACCACGCAACCCCCATGGACCGACCACCACCGCGTACACTTCCTCATCGACAAACCCAAGCCACCCAAACCCGCTCGGCGCCCAACGTGAAGAAACTGGAGCAGAGTCACTGAGGAGCAACTCAACTCCACCATCAACCGCACAACCCCCACCGCTGCAACCAACGCCAACCTCGCAGCCAGGTAATTCCACACATGGACCTCCAACTGCGCAGACAATCTCGCCCCACTACGCAACCCCGACAAACAGCGCCCCAGGAAAGCCGCCTGGTTCACCAGCGACCTCCAAGAATCCAGACATACATTCAGACGCCTAGAGAAGAACTGGAGAAACAGCAAGACACCTGAAAACTACACCACCTTCAAGGACGCCATGGCTAACTACTACCAACGCATTAGAACCACCAAAAGGACCTTCATCCACAACAAAATTCTTACCAACTCCAAGGAACCCTTCAGCGTCATCCAGGAATTTACCAAGCCCCGCAGCGAAGCCACGGACATCACCCCCTCCCAGGACCTCTGCGACAAGCTCGGTTCCTACTTCCACCTGAAGATCAAAAACCTCTACGACAACTTCAATGACCATAAGCCCAACTCCGCAGCCACCCCGACCGCCGGCAACACCAGCCAGCCCACCATATCCTCCTGGCCGATCACGACCAAAGAGACTGCCTTGACCATGAAAGGCATCCACTCAGGGACCCCCACAGACCCTTGCCCACCACACATCTACCACAGAGCCACCACCACCACCATCGCACCCGAACTACAACGCACCATCAACACCACCTTCGAGACCAGCACCTTCCCCGACGACTGGAAACGCGCAGAAGTCAGGCCCCTGCTCAAAAAACCCTCAGCAGACCTATCGGATCTTAAGAACTACCAGCCCATCTCGCTCCTCCCCTTTGCGGCGAAAGTCGCGGAGAAGACCGTCAACGCAGAACTAACTTGGTTCATCGAAGGCAACGCCAGCCTCGACCCTTCCCAGTCTGGATTCCGCAGCAATCACAGCACCGAGACCGCCCTACTCGCCGCCACAGACGACATCCGGACCCTCCTAGACCAAGGCCACACCGCAGCCCTGATTCTACTCGAGCTGTCAGGGGCATTCAACACCGTCTCCCACCGCACACTCACAGCCAGACTACACAACGCCGACATACAAGGAACCGCCCTCGACTGGATCCGATCATTCCTCACCGGCAGAAGCCAAAGGATCACACTGCCACCCTTCCTCTCCGAACCCACGGAAATCAACTGCGGAGTCCCACAGGGATCATCGCTCAGCCCAACCCTCTTCAACATCTACATGGCCCCCCTCGCAGCCATCGTCCGACAGCACGGCCTCAACATAGTATCCTACGCAGATGACACCCAACTCATCCTCTCCCTCACCAAGGACCCTGCCACCACCATACTCAACTTCCAGGAAGGAATGCAGGACGTCGCAGCCTGGATGACCAACAGCTGCCTAAAGCTCAACTCAGAGAAGAAAGTCCTCGGAACCACCCCTACGGCATGGAACAGAACAGGGTGGCCCACTGCCCTCGGCACCCCCCACCCCCACGGACCACGCTAGAAACCTCGTCATCATACTCGACTCCTCCCTCTCCATGAACTGTCAGGTCAACGCCGTCGCCTCCAGCTGCTTTAACACCCTCCGCATCCTCCGTAAGACCTTCAAATGGATCCCCCTCGAGTCAAGGAAGACAGTCACCCACGCACTCATCACTAGCAGGTTGGACTACGAAAACGCCCTCTACGCCGGCATAAACAAATCTCTACTCCGCAAGCTGCAGACGATACAGAACACCGCCGCCAGACTAGTCCTCGGTATCCCTCGACACGAGCACATCAGCCAACACCTACGAAAGCTCCACTGGCTACCCATCGAGAAGAGTCACCTACAAGATACTCATTCACGCCTACAAATGCCTACACAACACCGGACCCCAATATCTAAACAACAGAATCACCCTCCACGTACCCAAAAGGAACCTCTGATCCGCCCACCTTGTCCTCGCTGAAACCCCTCGCTTCTACAGAGCCAAAGCAGGGGGAAGATCCTTCTCCCACATCGCAGCCAAGACCTGGAACGAGCTCCCAATCGACATCAGACGCGCCCCGTCCCTTAACACCTTCAGGAAGGCTCTCAAGACCTGGCTCTTCGGCTGAACAGAACTGCTGACACCCCCCCCCCTTGAGACCCTCGCGGGTGAGTAGCACGCCTACAATTCCCTGATTGATTATGTTTTTTCAGTCATCTTTTTTAGTACTGTCTATTATTCTTGTTCATTGTTTCCCTTTCTTATCTTCCTTTCTTCTTTCCTCTATTTTCCCCTTTCTACTATTATTTTCCTCTTCTCACTGTTTTTTCATTCTTTTTTTAAGATCTTGAGCTATATTGGATTTTTTTTTATATGTTCGAAGGTTCTCAAGCAGTTTATCCTTTACTTATTTTACATAATTCAGAGTAATCTCATGAAATATTAAAGGTTCTATTAATCCTGTCAAACGACTGATTATTATCCCATTTAGGTAAATCTAATCCTGATTTATCCAAGAAACTCACCTTACTGAATCTGAAGCATTAAAACTAAAACGGAATTGGGTGGATTCTGTGTTCATTTCCCCATCACCGAATAAGAAGAATGGTGGTGTTTTATGTAAAAAATCTCTTAGCATTAATATGCTTTCACAAGAAAAAGATGATATGGGCAGATGGATTATTGTTAATCTTCTTATAGATAATATCCCTCTTACTGTATTGAATGTCTATGTTCCCACACAACCTGACCATACTTTTTGGCCTTCCATAGCAAGAAAATGTACGCAATACCATGATTCATACTTTACTTTGGGAGGCGACGGTAACCAAATTATGGATCCTTTTCTAGATAAGACAATCGTCTGTTCAATTCACGTCTCATAGAATGCACAAGCAATTTCACTCTGCCATTTCCAAAGGTGCATTGGTTGATTGCTGGAGATTATTTAACCCTACATCCTGAGATTAAATTTATTATTCATCTCCTCATGGTACACTTTCAAGGTTAGACCATATATTTCTTTCCAAATCTCTATCACAGTTTATCATACAATCTCACATCAGTCCAATCATACTTTCTGATCATGCCATAGTTATTACAAACTTGGATTTGGTTCCTTCCTATTCATCTTCACATAGAGATTTAATAATTATGTTACAAGATGCTCAATTTTCGACTTCCTTTATTTCCTTTGCTTCTGAATTTTTTTCATTTAATGATAATACCGCCATTCCTATTCCTTACTATGGGATACATTTAAAGCGTCTGCACATGATTTTTATCTTAAGTTATGGATCTAAAAAAAAAGAAGAGTTGTGCTAAAGAACACACCGTTGCTTTCCCCAATCAAATCCATCGAACAACAATATTTTTCTTCTAAATCAACTTCGGATCTTCAAAATGTACACAAGGCAAAATTGCAATATAATACTATATCTACTAATTAAGCTAACTTCATACTTCTTAGAAAAAATGCACGTTATTATGGTGGGAAAAATAAAGTAGGTAAATTACTAGTCAATTATTTAAAAGTAAGAAAAGAAAGGAGCACGATTGACTCGTTGCTAACTTCCGCAGTGGCGTTCCATTACTAATCATCAGGACATCCTGGAAGAATTTGTTACGCTTTACGAATCCTTTTATACTCCAGAAACTCCATCTCAGTCCTCCAACACTGAAGATCATTTAAGTTAAACTCCAATTTGGACTCTGAATCTCTAGAAGTCAATTTTACTTCTCTCATGCATTACAAACATTAAAACTGGGGAAAACACCAGGACCTTATGGCTTTATAGTGGAGTTTTATCTTCATTTTTTTTTTAAATATTCTCCATCCCTATTTATATTGTTTATTTAATCACTTTGTTGAATCCACTTTTCACATTTCAAGAAACCATATGTCTTATTCACAAAGATGGAAAAGATCCAGCTGATTGTAAAAATTACAGATCCATTTTAATACTAAACGTAGATTATAAGATATTTGCTAAACTCTTAGCATTCCGTCTGGAATCTTTTCTTCCGCATCAGGGAAAGAACAATCAGGTTTTATCAAAGGTAGGCTTGCATCGGCTAACACTTGATTATTTCTTAATGTTCTTGGTAAAGCCCCTTACTTAAATTTTCCCTTGTAAATATAACAATAGATGCTGAGAAAGCATTTGACAGAATAAATTGGGATTTTATGCTCCAATCGCTAAGCTGGCATGGATTCAGCCCTAAATGTACAACTCTTATTTCCCTTTTAGATCATTCTCCACGTACGTCATCATTGGTTAATGGTAAGGTCACTTCCTATTTCCCCTTCAACGAGGAATATGGCAAGGTTGTCCACTTCCCCTTATTTATTTGTTCTGGCACTTGAACCTTTTCTTTCCCCGTATTCGTCTTAATTCTTCTATTTCTGGTTTTGTTTATGGTGAGCGTCATCTAAAACTTGCTGCTTATGCGGATGATATTCTTTTACTCATCTCCTTTCCCGAAACCTCTTTGCCTCCTCTTCATGAAATATCCCTTTTTTCTAATGTTTTGGTTTATAAAAGATCAAACGGAAATTCTTCAACTTAATAAATACACTTTAAGTCATTCCTTTAGCATTACCGGCTTCCAATGATCTTCAGTCAAAATCAAATATTTAGGCATTTGGTTTACAAACTCTACCTCAGAAACAATTAGAATTTATTTTAAAGAACTAATTACCAAGTTGAAAATATTCTATCCTCTTGGAATGCCTTATTTCTATCCTGGTGGGGGCACTTACATTCTATTAAAATGATGATTTCCACTCTTTTACTCTATCTTCTTTCTCTGCTGCCAGTTAATATTCCAAAATTATTATTATTTTTTTTTTTTTTAAATCAACTCAATTTTTATGGAATAGTAAGTCAAGAGTAGCTTTAGCTATGTTACAAAAATCAAAATTAGCTGGAAGAGTTAATTTTCCAGATTTCTATCGATATAGAGCTTTTGACTTATGCCAAGCTGCCCTTTGGACCTCAGAATCAACCTCATCTTTTTCTCCATTATGGCTAAAACTCGAAAAAGCTTTTCTTCTTCCCTTTACTTTAAAGGAAGCATTGTCTTTTTCTTCTACAATTTCACTTCTTAACTCTCCCATTTTACATAAAACTGTTTCATTGATCAAATCTACATTTCTTCCAATTAGTCTAACCCCATCCCTGTTCCTAGAAATGCCAATATGGTTTAACTCATTTATTAAAATTAACAATAGACCTTTCTTCTGGCGTGCTTGGAAAGATAAGGGTCTCATATGGGTCTCCCAACTTTTTCATAACAATAGTCCTATTTCTTTTCCCCAATTTAGCCATACTTACCATTGTCCCCAATCTTTTATACTCTATTTTTATTACTTATGAATGCTGTCCTTGATATTTACTTCTCTTTACAGCATTCTTCTGTTACAGTTTCTTTTTTCTCTGATTTCACTAATTTCCCAAAAAGAGGTCTTAGAGCATCTTCTATTTATGAGTTTCTTTCCTTCCGGCTCTTTCTTGAACCAAATCCAAGGATGAACTTTTATGGGAGAAAGTTTTAGGGAGAATTGGGATATTTCGTTTTGGAATAAGGTATGGGCACACATTTACAGAATTTCTAGGTCAGCTAGTATTACTCAATCCCTGTTTTTCCTCTATCGTAGACTTTATTTTACTCCTGTACAATGTTCCACATTTTTACCAGATGCCTCCTCTAAATGTTGGTCTTGTGATTTTCCTACGGGTGACCTTATGCATATGTTGTTTAATTGTCCTAATACACTTACCTTCTGGCATATGGTTTGGTCCTAAATCAAAAAGATTTTTAATTTACAACACTCTTTCAACATTCTTTATCTCTTTTTAGGTATGTTATTATCCTATCTTTTTCTAATGGTAAATTATTAGATATCCTATTAGCAGTCGCCTTCCAGCAAATTATTTTTAATTGGAAATCTAAATTATCATATAGGGTATGGTGGGATTGTGTGTGTTCACATCATAAATTGAATACTGTGTACGCTACTCAATGTTCATCCTCTCATAAAGCCCAATTGTTATGGTTACCTACAATTACATTCCTTAATCAGATTGGTAATGGTATATCAAATACTACTCCTATATTACCTGAAACTTTTCAACCTCCATGAATATTTTAACTCCGTTTTTCTTTTGCATTTCAGTATAAAATTGTATTTGATTATATGGTTAATGGTTTGTATATATATAATATGTAGTGGATGAGGGCGTTACTCTTCTGCTTATAAATTCATATATAGGATGTTTTTTCTTTCTCCTTTCCATGATTGCCCCTTCCTTTCCCTTCCCTCCCTTCTAAAATATAAAGACTTTAATGTTTATTTCAATGTTTTTATACAGTATATTAGTTGATGCTCAGCTTATTACTTAATATAACAATAATATTCCTGTTATGCTGTATATAGATGCATTAAATAAAGTCTTTTAAACTCAAAAAGGTATACTTACTAAAAGGTTCATTGCACAGCCTCAACTTGCCCTCATTACCCTTCTGAGACACCAGAAAGAGATCCTTCGGTTGCATCCCATTGAACCACAAAACTGAACTTCATCAGAAATGGTACGTCTTTGGTACAGAGAGAAAAAAAGGCACTATTAACACAACAGCTGAGTTTGTTAAGATGAACTGTTGATTTCTTTAAGACTGTGAATGACCAGTAGTATGCACTTTAGGATTTAGATACAATAGGAAGGTTTGACAGTTATTATATTGCAAGAGATTCAAGAATGTTTACAACATAGTTGACAGGGAAGAACATCAGTCTTGAGTATATATGCAAATGGAAAAACAGTTCGTTTTTCACAAACACGTGGAGTGGCTGGATCTGCCAACTTTGAAACTGTAATGACCTGAACCAAAAACTCTTTGGTAGATGCTGGTTTTCCTCCAGTCAACACTTGTCTAACCTGTTTACATGTAGAATGTGAAAACACTCTACAAGTACATGCTTGCATGCAGAATGTGATAACACATGGTAAATAGAAGAAAGATAGAACTTATGGATGAATGAAAGCCTCTATATTGGCCTTTGGTTCCAATCACCAACTAATTGGTTGCATTCACTTTATGGACTACTTTTCAATGACAAAACATCTTTTTTTCCCACTGTTTTTTCCCTCTTCACAACTAATTCTCTTAAAGAGGTTTTGGGGAATTGATATTTAATAATTTTGTAAAAGAACATAAGAAATTATTTTACTAATAACTTGCTAGCCTGTCTGATCTATATTGTATGTGACAAACCCTTTTTGTACTCTTTGAATCTGTTCTACGTTTAATAAAAAATTCTGGACAGAAAAAAAAGGTTGAACATTTAGCATGTTAGCTGGCGATGTGTAAGGCTTCTGGCTAGAGCAGAGGAGTGAAGCTCCAAGCCTATCTGCTGGGAGACACCATGGATGTCCTCCTCAATTAGTGGTTTACATATTTCCTTCCACATCAATTCATCCTATACAACAGCATTACTTTAGATAGTATAGTGCCCTGGTTAGATAATGTGTTTTTCTGGATTAAACAATGCCATTTCATGCCATTGTTCAAGAAGTGGCCTTTGCTCCTGTGCACTACCTTCAACAACATATCTACTGCTGTGGGAATTTCCAGGCACTGTTCCTGGGTTTAGCTGCATTACTCATTAGACATCAAAGCATTGTCCCTAGACATATCAATGTCTCTTCACTCCACCTCAAACTCTCAAATCTCTCTTCAGGACAAAAACCACAAGGGAAATCCCTTCTCAATTTGACAAACACCTAAACAACAGACATGAACAATAATCAAGTGAAAATAAAAATAAACATTTTTATTTATATTAAAAGATATTTTAGATTCGCCTTTTTAAGTATCTATCAGAGTTACATCTGAAATAGCAAGATCTCAGTATCTGAATTTCTTCAACAGAAGAATAGGCAAATACAACACCTGCCCACGGTTGCCAATGTTCAGCCTGCGCCCAATCCATAAGGAAGGAACATAAACCATGCAAAGTCACTGAACACAGCGGTGAGGTCACATCTGATCAAAGAAGTTGGCACGGTGACAGGCCATATATTCACCGCAGGGGGATGGAGAAGATCTTGTTGCCAGCTTTGCAGCGGACCTCTTCAACGTGAAGCCTTAGCAGGATTGCAGAGTCCTCAAACCCATCAACTGCTTCCTGGAACACACAAGTGAAGGTGCGAGCTAGAGAAGATTGCTTAAAAGTTCCAGAGTGCTGCAATCCCTTGGACAGATCTACACACGCACAATTCCTCATGCAAAATGACATTTGTATGTGGAGTTGCAACCAGACGTATGGAATACTGACTGATCAGTGGAATTTACCAAATGTAAAACACATAATATTCTCATTCAACTTCCAACCCTGTTTTTCCCCTATTTTTTAGCACATTTCTAAATACCTGAAGGACCCACATCCATTGCCTGCTTACAATCCTTGGCTGTGCACCTATGCACGTTCATACATGTATTGTGGGGAACATGAGTGGCTGTCAACAAATGTATCAAAGTATAGGGTTTATTTACCAATAACAGTGTGATTTTCCACAAAGGGCACCACATGACAAACAGGCAATAGCAAAGCTCGAGTTGTCTATGATTGAGAAAAAAAAAATAGTTTTTATTGTTATTTTGAAACATTCCAAAACATACCTTATGCCATAATAGTTAGTTTTCATTCGCACATTGTGTGTAGTTATCAATGAGTGCAGGTGATACGACATAGCATGAGTTGGCATAGTAAAAAAATCTGTCAATCTATTACAATTGTAATACAAAGAATTAATAACATCTCTCTAACAAACCCCCCCCCCCAACCCCCCCTCCCAGATGTGAGTCTAATTTAGGAATTTGTATCTGTTTGTGCATGCATCAACCACTTGAGTGGTCTATGATTTTTTTTTTTTTTAACACAAATTGTATTCGATATTCAATTTATGCATAAACGTATGATATCCGTCAGTGGTTACATCGGTTGACGGTTTCTTACACGGGCAGTGAGTGCAAGAATTGGTACCAGTGCACATTTAACATACTTAATCATTACAGTTGATCCTGAGTGGTCTATGATGCTACTTAGAATCCAGACGTGGAAAACTACCTCACTGATAATTATCCATCTACAATTTCTATTGTACATGGACTAAGACAAGCTCTCTCTCTGTGAACAAATGTCATGCAGTAGGTGTGCAGCAAGATAGGAGTTTGGAGTGAACAAATGTTCACATGAGCAAATATTACACATGCAAAAAAAAACTGGCATCTGGCCACTCCACCCCACCCACCTTCCAGCTCTACTGCCATTCCCTCTACTCTCAATGCAAGAGCGGAGAGCCAGTTCATTGATGACATCGACCGGGAGACACTCTAGAGGCATGGACTGTAATCTCCTGTCAGCCATAGGTCAACAGATAACTGCAGCTGACAGAGTAGACAGGAGTTGGCTTCCCAAGAGCAGAGACACAAGAGAGTCAGGAAAGATAGCTGAGCAGAAACCGAAATTCATATAATCATCATTAGAGGACACTGCTTTCCAAAATACAACAAATGCCATAAACGCCGACTTTCCTGAGAAAGTGTTAAGTAACCAGTTGCTGCAGCAAGTAATTTAAAAGTCAGTGATTTTTATAAATTACACACAGTTCTGGTCACCTACAAAGTGACAAAGGTGCAATCAGTTCCTGTACAAGATGTCTCAATTTCAACAGGGAGCGAGAACTTTACACAGTTGAGCTTCCAATTGGTTTTTATGAGAAGGAACAGATGTACATGAATGAAGGGTGGGGCTCAGCAGGGAGACAGCAAGCTGGTGCAGGCTTTTTCAACTCCTATCTGTTGCATATCAATAAAAAAGTCCTGTTATGCAGCACATGGCACTATGTAACTGTGACCAGATAGTTACAATGGAAGTATTTACTTTCTAGGCAGCTAGGGGGAGGTCAAGGAAATCCGGCAAAGCCAACTATTTACATCAGACTCCATTTGGGCAGCCACAGGGCAGACGGGGTCTACTAAGCCCCACCTGTGGTTAGGTGGTTTGCCGCTTGGGACCTGTGGGTCCGTCCTCTGCAAACTGGGCCAAATATAACCCCTTCCACTCTCAACTCTCAGGGTAGCCAGGGCGTAAAATCACAGGCCTCTCAAGGAGGTAGTGTGTGAGGCACAAGCTTAGAACACAACCAACCAAAAGACAATTACTTCACTATCCATCCTAGTGCTTGCATTTTTTAAAATAAGAAAGCACTTTTTAATCGCACTGCAGTACCAAATACTAAGCAATTCAATCCAATATACAGGACAGTACTTCTGGTTACGATTCTCTCTTGTCGTGCTACACATGCCAATTCCCCTCTTCTGTGACCATTAATGAGCCTGCGCCCCTCCACAACCAGTAATAATGGAAGAAGCATGAACCATGCTTGGGATCAGATTCTGGTGCCCCGAACATCAAATGTGCAACTAATTCATGGGTTTCACATTTTCTTCCCACTGGTGTTGCACTAGTTTGACTAGTGCAGATCTAGTGGCTTAGCCTTCTACCTGCTGGATGAAACCTGCGGTAATAGGAGGCAGCGACTGGAAGTCGCTGAGGAGACAGCGTGTGCCATGTCCCTTTTCGCACGCCCAAATGTCTTCAGTTTAGCATCGAACAGTGGCCATGGAGCTTCTGTGCATGTCTGGCTGCTGCAGCCTCTTCCGGCCGATGAGAAGGATGTAGTCCCGCTTGGGCTGTTGGCGGATGTTGAAGCAGGTATTGGCCCCAATGGGGCGGTAGATCACCAGGGAAGTTTAAGCCTTGACCAGGCCGACACAATCACCAAAGCAGATGTACCTCAGACAGGCTGACTAACTCCATTGCTGATGCAGCCACAATCACGCTGGTGCACTTTTTCTTTGTCCCCATCAGGTAACTTTTGAGAGACCTGGGGACTCTGCAGAATGGGTCACTCCTGACTTCACTCTCAGCCAATCAGCTTCCTCTGGATGTCTCTCAGTTCAGTGGACAAATGCACTGCTCCTCCTATAGTGCTAGGCAGACTCCACCCTTCTCTAAGCAGACAGGCAGGATTCTAGGCACTATGGAAGACCTTCAGCTCTTCTCGCAAGAAGTGCACACTTGAGGTTATGTCCCCTCACCTCAGGGAGACTAGCTGTCAGGCAGACACCAACCCTGGTCTCACAGCAGTCTTTCGAGTTCTCCCTTCCTAGGTCGTGAAGGACTTGGAATAGTAACAAAGTGGCTAAACCTCAAGTGACCACAAGAAAAACTAACTTATGGACTATATTGAACTGCACTTACCATGAGGCACTGGGAAGGAGGGTGTGGGGGGACTGAGACACACCCGTGACCAAAGTGCAACTACACCGACCTCCCCCCCACATGCACAAGAGTCCTTACAGAATTTGTACAGATAGCCGTCCCCAACAGTCATACTACTGCAAAGTTGCCAAATACACACACACTACACACACGCTCAACATACTCATAGAATGTCAATGCAAGGTTCTGGGAATTCACATTACATCAGAACTTGACATAAGACGGGCCTGCAGACCATACTCTAGGACACAGTAGCAATCTCTAAACACGGTATGCTGCCACCACCAATTTAAATGTTATAGCCAGGACAGGGACAGCAGTCTTCTCTTCTCATTAGAAGGGCACGCGTGGGGCACCCCTTCAGGTCAAAGGACTTGTTCAAGACTTAACACACAGTCATGGACAGGCCTAGGCCTCAATGGTTACACTTAGATTAGTGTGACGCTAGAGCCAAAGCACCATATAAAGAGTCCGGAACTCAGGCACAGTAACACACCCGTATGCCATGCCAGGAACATTCCCATCCTAAGACCGGAGTGTTCCGGAGTACCACCTAAATAAAACAAGTTACTTACCTGTACACTGTGGTTCTCCAGTATTGATATCTTTCATAGATTCACATGCTTGTATCTTCCCCGTCGTCATGGTGGGAGTCTCGCGGTAGTTAGAAAAGAAGTACCATAGAAGTACATAGAAACCACTAAAAGGAGAGAAAAACTTTAACATTCGTCAGCATCTTTAAGTAGGTCCAAACTTTGACCAATGAGAGACCAGCCCTAGACCTCAACTCCCCAGCAGAGCCACCAGACCTCAGATTTCGCACACAAGTGTGCTACGGTTAAGAAGTAACATGAGATCAGAAGTGGCAAGCCTAGACGGGGAGGAGGGAGGGCCGCATGTGAATCTATGAAAGTACAGGTAAGTAACTTGTTTTTTCTCCAGCATTGAATCTTTCATAGATTCACATGCCTGTATCTGAGTAGTTAGCAGTGTCATCCCTTAAATTTGCGGTTAGCCGAAGACCTTCATAGGCAATAAAAATGAACATATTTAAACATACCAATACATATGAATCATGAAATCCAAGTAAATCGTTAAATAGCAAATAAATCTGTGAAAACCAAATACACGAGGTAAATAGAAGTGATAGATATGAAAGACTGTACCTTAAGCAAACAGATGTCTCAGGACAGCTTGACCCACTGCAGCATCCGCTTTCCATGCCGAGTCTAGGCAGTAGTGCTTGGTGAATGTATGTACGTTAGACCATGTTGGCGCTCTACAAATGTCTGGAAGCGATACCCCGGCAAAGAGGACTGTAGAAGCTGCCATCTTTCTTGTGGAGTACGCAGACACTTTTGCAGATAGAGGTTTTCCAGCTTTGTTATGGCAGAAAACAATTGCAGAGGAGATCCAACGTGCAATACTGCTCCTTGAAAGGGCTTGGCCCTTCCTTGGCGAAGTAAAGGAAACAATTAGCTGATCCGATTTTCTGAAAGTCTTTGTTCTATGAATGTAGAACTTGATGCATCGCTTTACGTCCAAAGAGTGCAATGCTTTTTCAGCGGCAGTTGAAGGATTTCCAAAGTACGTAGTGAGCACAACTGGTTCATTCAAGTGAAAAGAAGTTGGAACTTTAGGAATTAATTGAGGATTTGTTCTCAATAATAGCTTGTCTTGTCTGAATTGAAGGAAAGGTGCAGCTATCGTGAAAGCCTGAATTTCACTGATTCTTCTAGCCGATGTGAGGGCTAAAAGGAGAGCCATTTTCCATGAAACTTATTTTAAATCAGCCTTATGTATGGGCTCGAAAGGCGATTTCATTAATTGGGCCAGTACTGTGTTTAATTCCAATGGGACTGCAGGGCGCTTTAAGGGTGGGAAAACCCTGAAGAGGCCTTTCATAAATTCTTTAACAATTCTTGTTGACCACAAGGAGAGTTCTCCTGGTTTCCTGCGAAACCTGGAAATTGCCGCCAAGTGTACTTTGATTGATGAGTGAGCCAATTTTGACTTAGCTAAGTGAAGTAGGTAAGGCAAAACCTGTTCCGGGGTTGAGAGCAAAGGATGTAAGTCTTTTTCCACACACCAATGGCAGAATCTCTTCCATTTTGTAGCATATGACCTATTAGTGGAAGAAGCTCTGGCCCGTTGGAGGATGGACCTTTAATCCGGAGCGATGTCTAAATCTGTGAATTCATAGTCGTGAGGTTCCAAGCTGACAAACTTAGAGATTTTATTTGAGGATGAACAATCTGACCGTTGTTCATTGAGAGTACGTTTGGCAGTGGAGGAAAGCACAGGAGAAGCTCTGTGAACCAAAACTGCCTCGGCCATGCCGGAGCTATGAGAATGAGATGACATGGTTCTTTCTTCAGCTTGCTCAATACTCTTGGGATGAGGGGAAAACGGCGGGAACGCATAGGCGAACGTCCCCGTCCACTGCATCTGAGTTCCCCCAAGAGTTTTTCTGAGGGAACCTGCTGGCGAACCTTCCGCACTTCCTGTTGCTTTCTGTCATGAAAAGATCCAGTTTTGGAGTGCCCCACAGTTTGAAGACTCGTCGCAGCTGGTCCACGTCTAACTCCCATTCGTGACATTGGGAATTGGTTCTGCTTAGAAAATCCGCCCAATCGTTGTCCACGCCCGGAACATGCTCTATTTGCAACGTTATGTTGTGCTGAATTAGCCACATCCAAATCTCCTGGGCCTGTTCTGATAATGTGAGAGACCTGGTGCCCCCTGGTTGGGCAAGATAGAACATTGTTGTGGTATTGTCTGTTCTTACCAGAACAGAGGATCCCTGAACTCTTGGAAGAAAAGCTTGCAGTCCCAGAAAAACTGCCCTCAGTTCCAAAAGATTGATGTGTATAAACGTTTCTTGAACGGACCATTTTCCGTGGTTTTGCAATTCCTGGAGATGCACCCCCCAACCGTCCATTGAGGCGTCCGTTGTCATAATGTAACATGGCTGTGCAGGTTGAAACGAGAGGCCTGGAGAGATATTGCTTTCTTTTTCCCACCATGATAGAGCCTGCTTCATTGTTTGAGAGAGAGAGATGATGTCCTCGAATGAGCCGTGCGCCTGAACCCACTGCATGTCTAACTGCTCCTGGAGAGGCCTCATGTGCAGCCGACAATTCGGAATGAGCGGGATGCATGACAACAGCATCCCCAGTAAGGATTTGAATACTCTCACAGAAGTGGACTCTCTTGCGCGTAGAAGGGTTGCTAAGCGCCTTATCTTGAGCTTCCGTTCTGAAGTGGGAAACGCCTTCATCAACTTGGTGTTCAGTAACGCCCCTAGAAAAATACGCTTCTGGCTTGGAATCAATTGCGACTTCTCTACGTTGAGTTGTAACCCCAGAGACTTGAAGAGCCGCTGACAAGCCCGCGTAGATTTTCTGGTAGAGTGAAATGTAGCTCCTTTCACTAGCCAGTCGTCCAGGTAGGGGTAAACCTGGTGTCCCTGCCTTCTCAGAAAAGCCGCTACCGGAGCCATACATTTTGTGAAAACTCTGGGAGCTGAGCGAAGGCCGAATGGTAAAACCTTGAACTGGAAGTGATCCCCAGCCACCTCGAACCTTAGGAATTGGCGATGCTTTGCATGAATGGGGATGTGAAAGTATGCGTCCAAGAGATCGAGGGACGCTAGAAAATCTCCCTTGTTTATTAATAAGAGAATCTCTTGAAGGGACAACATTCTGAACGACTGCTTCTTGATGTATTTGTTCAGCTGTCTGAGGTCCATGACCAGTCTCCATTTCCCACATTTTTTCTTTATTAGGAAGAAATTGGAATAAAAGCCCTTCCCTCGTTGTCTGAAAGGCAACTTTTCTATCGCCCCTTTTTTTAGTAGAGTCGAAATTTCTTGCTTTAACAAGAACAGATGATGATGATGCATTTTTCTTTGAGGTGGAGTGCGAGGAGGCTTGTGGACAAATTCTAGGGTGTGGCCGTGTTGGATGATGTCCAGCACCCATTTGTCCTTCGTGATGGCTTGCCATCGATTTAGAAATGGAGAGAGCTGTTGGGACTGTAGAGGCTGAAAATGAGATGAGGTGGCTGGCAGAAGACAAACGTCACTGACGTCTTGAGGAATCCTGCGATTTTCCTCGTCCTGCAGGCTTGCGTCTAGCTGATTGCTGATTGTATGACAGATTGGAGGCACGAAATTGCTGCTGTTGCTGTCCTCCATATTGTGGTCTGTAACTCTGCTGAGTATATGGTTGATATCTGTATGACTGGTAGGACGGTCTTTGCTGGAACTGACCTCTTCCTCTACCTCCACGAAAGGACTGAAAACACCTTTGATGCAACGTGCCTAAGGAACATGCGGTCTCAGTATCCTTTTTGATGCCCTATAGCTCTTCGTCTACGTGCTTTCCAAACAGATTTTCCCCATCGAAAGGAATATCCAGAACTTTCGATTGTACTTCAGGGCGGAAGGACATCGCCCTAAGCCAGCCCTGTCTACGAAGAACTGCGGCACCTGCCATTTGCCTGAAAGCAATCGAAGACAAATCCATTGGAGAATCAATCACCTCCTACGACGCTCTAGCACCCTCCTGCAGGAGGCCCTTCGCTTCTTTCTTTTTATCCTCGGGAAGGTGTTCAAGAAGAGGAGCCAGATCTGACCCTAACTGACGGTCGTACTTCCCCAAAATCGCTAAGGCGTTAGAGGCCTTGATAGCAGTAGCAGCCATAGCAGTTAAGCATTTGCCGATGCTGTCAAGGCGTTTGCCTTCCCTGTCAGGAGGCACCAAGCAAGGAGATTGCGGATTCCTAGAACGCCTCTGCGCAGCTTGCATTATTACTGAATCCGGACGAGGATGACCAATTAAACACACCGGAGCAGAATCAGGTGCCTTGTATTTTTTCTCCATCCTCGGTAACACAGCAGGAACGGAGGCTGGGTTCCTCATAATTTTCAAACCTTCACTCCAAATGTAATCCACAATCGGAATGGATCGAACCGATTTCTTTGTTGCATCCTTAAAATCATAAAGAAAACATTTGGTCTGTACCACAGGCAAAGGCAAATCGAATCTTCTAGAGGCTCTCTCGAGTACTTCATGGAAGCTCCCAATATCTCCCGGGGGGGAAGCCGCTGGAGGGGGGGGAAGGCGACGACGAAGATGGAGCCACATAATCATCCCATTCTTGGCCAAGTAGGTCCGGATCCTGAGTGAGCTCACCCTCCTCTGGTTGATCATCTGCCTCACTCTCGATGTAGTCATCTTGGATTGTAATGCATCGAGGAGCCTGTCTCTCAACCTGCGCAACAGGCGGCGGAGTAACTACTGGTGGAGGCGGAGCAACCTGAATATTCGCACCACCGGGCGTCAATGGAACCGGAGCGTGAGAGTCCGGAAATCTTTTATAATAGTCATTTAACATATGCCTAAGGTCTGAGACCAGGGAGATTGGCACCAGCATGGAATCTCTCCGAACCTCCTGACGCTCTTCATAAGCCTCATAAGGATAGTGCTCTTGGAAAGAGTCGTATCGTTGGGCCTGAGAGCGACCCGTGAATGAGTAATCCTCTTCCATATATTCTGTAGTGTCCTGTCCTTGCGCCTCCTCTTCCTCATCAGTGTCCTGACATTTAACTCTGATCTGTGCGGGGCCAAAAAGACTTTCATCCCCCGATTCCTCCGTATCAAGAAGGTGAGAGGGAAGCAACAGTGATATCTTGGGTAAAGGTGACAAGCCTGGAGATTTTGGAACCAAATGGAGACCTTTAATGTCCTGTTTTTGATCCGTCGACGACGCCGTCGACGATGTTAGACGCCTGATAGTGATCGATACTGGCCGAGAGGGTGATTTAAACACTGTCGTCGACGGAGCGCCCGTCGATGGGGCTGTCGACGCCCTCGTCGGCGGTGTTCCCGTCGACGAAGTTGTAGATGCAATCATCGACACAGTGTTCGTCGAAGCCATCAACGATGCCGTCGACGAGGAAATCGTCGTCACCGTCTTAGTCGACGATGCCCTCACCACGGCAATCGACGATGTAGTCGTCGCCATAGAAGTCGGGGATTTAGTGGAAGTCCTCGACGACGGGTCCGTCGACGTGCTTTTTTCGTCGAGGAAGCCTGTTTGAGAGGTGTGACAGGCAGAGAAGCAGTAGAGGATTTCTTCAGGCCTGATTCCTTAAGCTTAAGGGCTGTTTTATCGGCAGTGGAGGATTTCTCTGCCTTTAATCTCTTTGAATCAGCCTTTAATGGGGTAGAGCCCTCATTTTTACGCTTCCTCTCAGCTGAGGATGGCCCAGGGCTCTCTTCAACATCAGATTCAGAGTCTGATTTTGATTTCTTCTTCTGGAGCCATAACAATAATCTGGCCTCTCTATCCTTTAGAGTTTATGCTGAAAAGGTTCTGCAGTATTTACAGTCCTTGGCTGTATGTTTAGGGTAAAGGCAATAAAGACAGTCCTTGTGTGGATCTTCAGAAAAAAGCCTTGCCTTCCCACAGGATCTACAGGGCCTAAAAAGTCTCTTCTTAGAACCCTCAGACATCTTTGAAGCAAAGAAGGTAGAAAGAGAATACCTTGAGGTGAATTCTAGCAGGGTCAAAAGTTCACTCACTGACAAACTGAGCAGAGCTCAGGGAGACTCCCTTACACACGACGTGCGGTTAGAAATCTGAGGTCTGGTGGCTCTGCTGGGGAGTTGAGGTCTAGGGCTGGTCTCTGATTGGTCAAA
Organism: Calotriton arnoldi; assembly: GCA_963921515.1. NCBI lineage: Eukaryota > Metazoa > Chordata > Amphibia > Caudata > Salamandridae > Calotriton > Calotriton arnoldi. The sequence continues at coordinate 4,538,507 of CAWUFW010000375.1, forward strand.
GTTTGGACCTACATAAAGATGTTGACAAATGTTAAAGTTTTTCTCTCCTTTTGGTCGTTTTTATGTACCTCTATGGTACTTCTTTTCTAACTACCGCAAGACTCCCACCATGACGACGGGGAAGATACAAGCATGTGAATCTATGAAAGATTCAATGCTGGATAAATAAAGGGTACAGGCACCTTGTTGTAAGTTAAATAAAGGATGGACTTGATACAAATTTTCATTTAGAATAATCTTACTTCCAATGTAAATAACACAAAATCGCTGACACATGGTAGAGGAGCCAGCTCTATTTACAAAAATTACAGTGTGAGTGGTAGCAACTGTTTAGCTATTGGTAAACTGCACATCAGAATGATGTGGATTGCTACAATCTTTGGCCAGTATCCATAATGGTTTTAAAGATGTATCCACCTATCTTAGGTTAATCCTTTAATTTTACTGTGCAGATTGTTTGGGGTGTAAGAACAAGGAAGGGGGAAGAGTTCCTAAGCATTGAAGCAAATTTTGCCCTCTGCTGTAGCAAAAACTGAAGGCCTGAATTAAACTAAACTTGGCAAGATAGGTCTTGGTTCAGCATGTAGCTTTACTGTGGTTCGGCATACATATGTCCAATAGTTTTAGAGGGCAATCGGAAAAAAGGTGGGGGTGGAGGGGAGAATCACCAAATGTATAGAAATCTAAAATTTGTACTGCTAGATTCACGAAAAGGTTGGCAACCCATATTTTTTTTTTTCAAAAATGGAATCCGACTGAGATGCATTTTTGGGTCCTACTGACTGGCATATGGTTTCTAAACCAGCTTTGCAGTTTCACAGGGAATTTATTGGCTAACAATGCTTTAAGATAGTTTGCTTTTGCAGCCACTACAATTTGTGGGGGAAAAACCCACTAGTGGTTTATGAAATTTGTTCTGCGAAAATATTCTTATGGCCATATGAGGGTAAGGTGAATCATACCACCTCTAGAGGTGATGAGGACGCTCGTTCACAATCACCATGCCCTGTTGAAACAGGAAGTCAAAATAGGTTACAAAACAGCTACAGTGCATCACAATTCTAAATCTTTTAACTGGTTTTCAAACCAGAGAATGAATAAAAAAATTAAAAAAATGTAAGTAAAATCTGTATATCATAACAAATCGACAAAAAGTAATGGACAAAGACTATGCCAAGTGCAGACTTGGAATATATATTTTTTTTCAAATCACGCTTTATTGGCCTTTACGTTGTTACTGTACAAGAGTACACATTTGGCAATCAATTAACCGCTTCGCCGCAATCGGAATTCCGCCCAGGTGCTGGACATTCCGATCGCGGGTGTGGTCGTGACGAGCTCAGCTCGTCATGCGCACAGCGCGACCGCGCAGCATGACGAGCTGAGCTCGTCATGAGCATCGAAGGGGTTAAAAAACAATCTGAAGTAACATTAGAATAATAGACATTGTCAGCTCTCCCCCTACATCACAGCATGGAGCGAGTATTCCTTGTACGGGGTAGTAGTTTATACAATCATGCATTTCCCTCGATAAATCAACACCTTGTTAGGGGAGCAAGAAAGGACTATATGCTAGCAATAACCATAAACAAAACCATAGATCCCAAGCCCTGTTCAAATTAGCCTATCGTATCGTAAAGATGCCTCTTATCATGCTGACCCTCCAGTCCACTGCCCGTTAAGAAAAACCATCAACGTTGTCCCCCAAGTTCACCTGAGTCACTGAGTATGCTCCCCCAAAACTACCCTAAGGGCCCAGGCCCTCCCCCTTTCTCAACCGTGGCGTCACCCCCAGAAGGATCTGAGGGGACCCCTTCTTATTGGGTCATGTTCTACACTGTCGGCAATCAGGGCAGTCTATCATCCAGTTGAGCCTCTAGTTTGAGGACGTATGCATTCCATGCAGTAATGCCCTGCAGTGCCTTAGATCTTCAACACGCAAAATGTATGGCTGCCTATTCCACTAGGGCCCAATTCTGGAGGTCTGTGAGCCACAGCGATGTTGAATGGGGTTCAGAGGACTTCCAGGACATTGCAATACGGCGTCTGTATAATGTCAATGCTAGATCAATCATGCAGCACTCTAATATTCTTTTTGTTCCTACTTATTCAGTCTAATAGACAGAAGCCCGGGTTAAGATTCAGTTCCATGCCTAAAAGTTCCAAAACGTAAGTCAGCAAGCTAGACCAAAATCTTATCAAATATCCGGACATTCCTATACCATGTGAAAAAAGGCTGCCTCGTGAGCATTACACAGAGGACATACTGAAAGTGAGCCTGGGAATATGTGACCTATGCGCTTATGAGAAAGGTCAGATTAGTGCAAATCATTAAATTGCAGCAACCTGTACACTGAGTTCCACTGCACTGATTTGGTGTATCTTTTGGCATCAGTCCACTGCTTGTCCGTAATGTCAGTCTGCAAACACTGGGCCCACCTGGCTTTTACATCATCACATGGTTTCGCTAGCTGTACTTGCAATGCGGCATATACAAGCTTGCTACAGTCCGGGGCACTCCCCCGTGTGTTAGTAGGCAGTGTAGTATCGCGTCCGGGAGCGACTCCACCTGGCCCCAAGTGTCAGCTAGTGCATGTGCCAATGCTTCATATGTCAGAAAAAAAGACCTGGGCTTATCCCATAGGTGTACATCAGGTGGACAAATGGGCACATTTTGCCTTGTGAGTACAAGTCCCCTACCTCCTTAATGCCATCTGCGGCCCAAGGGCGTGTATCAAATGTACCAGCGATGTCTTTTGTGCCCAGTAGCTCCCACAGTGGGAGCAGTGACGAGTACGGACTGGGACCTCCTCTGACATGCAAGAACTTAATCCAACAGTATTACACGACCAGAAATTCTGGGCAATCATGTCTCAGTGGGCTTATAAAGAGCCATTACACTAACCCGCCACACCTCACTATCCCGTTCAAGTGCGATACACTCTGGGTTGGCAGGAGGGTGTAGACAGCGGGGTGGTCACTGCAGATGTGCTGCCGCATAATACCATTCATAGTTTGGTAACCCCAATCCTCCCTCAAGGAGTAGGAGTTGTGTCTTGTAGAGTGCTACTTTTTTTCACTTGCGCCCCCCCCCCCCTCCCAGATCAAGTCTGACAACATTGTGTTCAAGTCTAGAAAGAAGGCGAGCGGCAACAGAAGTGGGATAACTGAGAACATGTATAGCAACCGTGGCAGGATGAGCATATTAGCATTTGCTATGGGGCTCGCCAGTGGCAAAAGTAGTGCAGACCAACACAGCAAGGAGTGCCTAGCAGCCATCAAGATCCTGAACTGGTTGAACTCCACCAGATCAACGTTGTCATGATACACTTGGACCCCAAGCTATTGAAACGTGTCAGGTGCCCACGTCAGTCTAGTATCATGGGGTACTATCTCTTCGCGCAATGGCTGCTTCCAAGGAAGAAAAATACATGACTTAGCCCAGTTCACTTTGAGACCAGATTTTTTCCTAAAGTCGTCTAGAGTTGTCATTAGTCCAGGCAATGCCTTCCCAGGTTTGCGTAAATACACTAATTCGTCATCCGCATATAGTGATATAAATTGGTGGTCAGCGGCTCTCCAGAATGAATAATATTGAGGACAAGGGGCATCCTTGTCGAGTGCAGCACGCTACAGGAAATTTATTTGATATAATCTGTCCTACGCACACTCTAGCCAATGGTCTCACATATAGCAATATCACCCATCTCTGGAACACCAGGCCGATGCCCATGCACTCCAGCACCAGTTCCAAGTAGGGTCAGCTGAGCGTGTTGAAGGACTTCTCAATATCCAAGGACACCGCAACTTCACTCACTTCCACTGGCACTACCACGTCTATCATAGTCAATAACCTGCACACATTTAGGAATGTCCTAAGTGTTGGGATGAACCCATTCTGATCCGTGTAGATGAGCGCCATAAAAAATGGCAGCAGCCAATTAACCAATACGTGACTCAGTATTTTACAGTCTTACTAGGGACCGGTAGGAGCAGACATCCAATGAGCTCTCCCCCTCTTCAGGAGTATCACAATCAGGGCATCTCTCATTGACCTGGGGAGTTCTTATCCGTCAACGGTCGCTTTATACACTGATAGCAGATTTTCAGCTAGCAGGCATGGTTAAGTTATAAAGTCTAAAACTGAAATTGGTCACTTAGGTAAGAAAAAGGAACCAAAACGCCAACTCATGCAATAGGAAAACTACATCACTATGTTAAGTTAATTTGCACTTAATATAGCACAAACGACTCAGCGCTGTGGCGGCAGTCAAATGGAAAGAGCAACAGATCAGAATAACCAAGTTTTGAGATGTTTTTGAAAACCTGTGAAATCAGTACATGATCAGATGTACAGACGCAATCTATTCCAATGATAGGGGGCAAGATAAGTGAAGGCCAGCAGCCGTGTTTTGATGTACGTATACGGCATGGACATAGTAGGAGATTCTTTTTTGGCCTTAGGTTTCTGTCTGGACAATCGAAGGTGTGCTTTGCCTTTAAGTACCTAGGGCCTTTGCCAATCAAGGATTTACGAGTCAAGCAGAGCAGTATGAATAGTGCTTTTTTCCTAATAAGGAGCCAGTGAAGAGCGCTTAGCGAGGGGGCCGACGGCGCATGTAGGAAGCTGGCTCTGTATATGGTATCACTAGGTGGTAATATCATGCCCAGAGTCCAGGGGTTCCCCAAAAGTGTACAGGGCTCAATGCAAAACCCAAAGTGCTCTATTAGTGGTAGTGTGGGCGAGTGTTAGACATTTATTGCACACACATGATCAATAAAGGACACACGACAAGGAGAACCAGACCAATTTTACAAAATTATACTTTGTTTGTACTTTATTTTAAGACTCCAGTCTTCGTAATAAGGTAAGTACGTTTTAAATCAAAAATACTTTTCACTTTCATAAAAAGCGACACTTAGAAACTTTTTCAGAAAGTCCAACGTTATCCTATGGGGAAAACAATATTGCGGTTAAACAGGTGGGTATCGCACTACCAGATTCAGTCTTCAGAGCCAAAAGTCAGCAAGGGCAAAGTCAGGTAGGTACCAAAACTGCACCACCAGCGGCACAGGGGCGGCCGGGTGCAGAGGTCAAAATCAGAGTTCGACCCAAAGCTTTCCAATGGAGGTAGGGGGTGCCTGGAGTCACCCTGCTTATAGGTAAATAGATCAGTTGCAGGGGTCAAGCTTTGGGGGTTAGGTTAAGCACATGGGGGCCATAAAGTAGCATCAAATATTCACCACCAGCGGCACGGGCGGCCTGGTGTATGGTGCAAAATAGACGTTGGGTGCCCAATGTTTTATAATGAGGATCTTCTTGACAGTAAAGAGGCTGCTGGCCTGGCACCGGAGGTTGCAGGAGGAAGACCAGCGACAGCAGAGGTAAGTTGGGATGTAGGGGGTCATAGGGGCACCGTCGGTTCAGCTCACCAAGGCCCAGGGGCATCTGGTGCCGAGGTGCCTTTAGATGTCGGATTCTTCTTACCGGAGCCGGTCAGGGGAGCCTCTGGATTCACACTGCAGGCGCCATCGTGGTGGGCAGGAGAGGTCAGCCAACGCTGGACACGAGGTCAGGATGGCGGAGGAGACTTCACTGCACAGATGAGCCACTCCAACTCGGACCGTAGGCGTCGGGTGCAGAGTGGGCAGGAGACGCAGATCCACCTGGATCCGGAGTCTCTGGAGTCGGTTTCTTCTGGCCTGGTCCGCTGTCCTCAGGAGATTGGAACTTTTATTGAAGTCAACAGTCCTCCCAGGGGTTTTGGAGGTTGTTGTTGCAAGACAGGTCACAGGGTTTACGAAGCTGGAGACAGGCCGTAGGGCTGGGGCCAAGGCAGATGTCATCTTCGGGCTTCTGCTTCAGGGGGTCTTCTTAGGTCATCGCAGATCTGAGGGAGCCCCCTAAATACTAAATTTAGGAGGCGTTTTAGGGGAGTAGCAGGTAGGGCCAATGGGTACCTTACGTGGGGTGGTATTATGCCAACCTCCTATGGGAGGGGGCATAGACCTAGCCATGATTGAAGGGGTCACCCCATCTTAAAGATGGTGGAGACTGAAAGTTGTGCTTCACCTCGCTTCTCTCCCTCCCCCCACCTTAGGGGTGGGGTTGGCAGAGGTGGGCACACCTATCTTTTCGAATTTTCCCGTCCAAAATGGGGGTGTAAACCAGGAGCTGCCATCTGCTGCTAGCAGCAGAAGCTGGGGTTTGCATTACAAAGGCGGCAGGCCTTTGAAGCTTCCCGCTTCAAGCGCTGGCCCATCCTGGAGAAGGAGGCATGACACCTCTGCCCAGGATGTGCATTGGTTCTGGTCCCAGGGGCTCTCTACCCAGGGGTCCAGAAATATGTCTAGTAGTGGCTGGCTGCCTACAGCCAGTCAGAGACCACACCAGGATTGGTAGAGATTCAGGGGGCACCTCTGAGGTGCCCGATGGGTACATGAAACAATAAATCCCACACTGGCATCAGTGTGGATTTATTGAAAGGAGTAGTTTGGTACCCAACACTCCTATATTCAGTAAAGTCATCATGGTGCTGTAGAACTCGAGTTGTTGAGTTCCCAACCTATGGACTCTCTATGGCTTCACTGGCACTTACAATATTGGAAAATGGTGCCCAATATTGTAGGAGCACATCTGCTCATGCAGGTATGCCCTCACCTGGAGTATAGTGCACTCTGCATAAGGGCTGTGAGGCCTGCTAGAGGGGTGACTTATCTATACTGTCAGGCAGTGCTAGCTGGCATGGCACCCAGGCAGGGTGCCATGTCGACTCGGTCATTTTCTTCCTCACAGGGGCATGCAGGCTGCCAGGGCAGTGACATTGTCCCAGTGAGGGGGGGTTTCAAAGGTACACTCTTCAGCTTCCAGGCCCTAGGTACCCAGGGTACCATTTACTAAGGACTTGCAGGAGGCAGAAGTACCAATTGGGGGTTTGTTTTAGGGAAAGAACACTGGTACTGGGAACCTTGACAGTAGGGACCCAGTACTCTACAGTCAAAGTTGCATCAAAAGCCAGGCAAAAAGTGTGGGGGGGGTACTGCAACAGAACCCCATTTGCTCATAGCACGTCTGGTGGCAGCTTGTTAACCAGACAAGCCGCAGTGTTCTGGACTACCTGCATTTTGGAAAGAAGAGATTTGTTGGATGCTAGTAGCAGAGCATTACTATAGTCAAGGCGACTGATCATTAATGCTTGGGTGAGGGTCTTCCTTGAATTCAATGGAAGCCACTGGGAAATTCTCCTAAGGAGGCGCATAGTTCCGAAACAGGTACCACGTAAGGAAAAGGCCTGCTCTTTCATAGATAGGTCTTCATCCAAAAGGATACATACGTTTCTAGCTGTTTGGCTGAGGTGGGGGGTGCAAGGCCTAGGTCAGTGGGCCACCAATCATTGGACCAGTATACCTGAGCTTTGTCAAACAGGAGGATCTCAGTTTCGTCTCTATTTAGCTGAAGACAGTTAAAGGACATCCAAGTTGCTATTTTCCTCATTTTGGCGATGAATCTATGTTTGACATTTTTGATGTCCTGCCCAAAGGAGATGACTAACTGGCTATAGTATGCATAGGAAAGAATTTCAAAACCACAGGACCCGACTATCTGGGCTAAGGGTGTTATGTAGATGTTGAAGAGCGCAGGAGCCTTGAGGAACCCCTTTGTACAGGGAGAGGATCTTGGATTGGAAGGTGCCAATGGAAACCATTTGGGTCCTACCACTGAGAAAGTCTTTGAACCAGTCAAGGGCAGTACCTTCGATACCCATCTCATGGAGGCGTTGAATCAAGATGGAATGTGAGACTGTATCAAATGCCGCTGACAGGTCAAGAAGTACCAGCATTGCTGGAGTTCCGGCGGCCAGAGAAAGCCTGATTGAATCTACTGCTGCTAGTAAGGCAGTTTCTGTACTATGGGAGGCTCGGAAGCCTGATTGTGAGGCATCTAGGAGACGATGGGTCTCCAAGTAAGAGGAAAGCTGTTTATTGGCATGGGACTCAAGGACTTTGCCCATCAGAGGAAGAAGCAATATAGGGAGATAATTGGCTGGATCCTTTGGATCTGCATTGGGCTTTTTCAAGATGGGTGTGACATAAGCAGATTTCCATTCTCGGGGAACAGCAGCTAGAGTTAAAGATCGGTTACCCAACGTTGTGATGATGGGGCGAGAAGAGTGGCTAGAATGGACATTAGATGTGGAGGGCAGAGATCGGAGGGAAAGACAGTTTTGGCTTTAACTAACAAATCTAGTAGGTAAATTTGAGAGATTGGCTCAAATCTTTCGAACAATGGCAAAGGTTTGCTAGTGGGAAGATTTATAGGGCATGCATTGGTAGGAGGTGTGGCATTGATGGGAAAGTTCTGATAGAAGTTGTTGATTTTAGTTTCAAAGTGGATTGCCAAGGTATTGCATGGCATCTGTGAGGCAGGAATGGTTGAAGAACATGCAAGACGTTTAGTGGATTCATTTAGAACCCTAAATAGTTCTTTAGTGGAGTTTCTTTCAAGCGACCGCGAACCTTACCTGAAGCCCATGATGTGGCCTCGCAGAGACGATATGAACCAACTCCACAGACCCTTTTCCTCTTACTTGTATATGTATGTTACCAGACAAGGAAGGAGGCTGGGGGTACAGGGGAGGAAGTCCTGAGTGTTCCGGAATAGTAGTCCATATGGGTTAGCGCTGCTGCACCTTGAACAAGGAGGAACAAGGTCAGTAGTCATGAATGGTACCATCAGACCCCCCCCCCCCTCCAAGTGCTCCTGCTCACCCCTGGTTCTGATTTCTAACTGATAAATAGCAGGGATGCATGTGAAGGGGACATCTGTGGTTGGTGGGTGTGAGATGCAGTACTGGAGGAAGCAGAGCTGTGGAACACTCGGGAGAAGTGTTCTGGACATGCAGTGTTCGTCGATAGTTCAGAAGTCCATAGGAAAAGAGACTCAGTTAGGAAATCCCCGAGTACATTTATGATTCAAAGCCAACCAACAGGCCATTGTCCCCAGTGTAGCCTAATGTAGGAAATGAAAATATGCAAATGACGCACTCCAAGCACATTCAAATAAAGCCTTTGTAGAGGCGCTCCGTGCGCGTGCCCATACCAATATAATAATTGGAAATATCGCGCTCTGTGCGCTTGCTCAAGTACCCCAAAGTGGATGCTTTCAAAAGCGCTCCATGTGCAAGTGCAATTGCCAGAAATGCTTTTCAGTGCGCTCCATGCACATGTTCCAAAACAGTAATACACAGACTTTGCAAGCGCTCCATGCGCAAGTACAATTGCCAGACATGCTTTTCAGTGCGCTTCATGCGTGCACAGACTTTGCAGGAACTCCATGCGCATGTTCAGTAACAAAAGAGTACACACATTGCAAGCGCTCCATGCGGGTTTAACCAACAAACAAGACAATGCGCTTCCTGCACGCGTAGAAACAAACAAGCTAGTAAATATTACTGCGCTTACAGTGCATGTAGAACAATGACTTTTTCAGAAAAGCACTCCATGCGCTATTACTCACAGAATCCTGCAAGTATGACGGACATTACTTACACACTCCGGCATGTTTCTTTTGAGGCAACGGAACAGTACGGAAACTGCTTCCATGATCCAGAGCGAGAGGTGAAGCATCGCCGGGTACGCGAGCATGACCTAAATGGACATAACGTACCGGAAGCTCGCTCATCTCGCATGAAGCCGACTGTGGAAAAGCATGTACCGCTGACCTGCAAGCAAATGTGTATTGCGGGAGTCCTCAGGAGCTTTTCCTCGCCGTAAACAAATGTGTTGCACAGCCCTCATGGTCACTGGGGAGGGCATTACAATGTTGTGTGCAGATCGACTCAGCCCAAACCAGGACAGTTTCCCGCTTGATCAATCCTGTTGATGGTATGTTGTCTGCGTGCTGCCCTGTTTTTGTTGTGATAGGCACCTAGTGCTCATTTGAAGTTTGTTTTGTGGGTAGCTGCTTTTGAAGCCCTCCATTTTCGTCCCAGCTTTCTGCAGCTGGATTTGATGTGCCTTAGTTTGGCTGTGTACCAAGGGGCATGATGTCTGCTGGATTTAATGTTCTGTTATTTGTGTAGAGTGACTTTATCTAGAGCTTGAGAGAGGGACTGTTGGAATAAAGCTAAGGCAGAGTTTATATCCTACGCATTATCCAAATTAGGTGCACAAATGGCAGAATTGAAGGACTCAACGGTGATTTGCCTCCACAGTCTTGACCTCGAGCGATTCTCAATTTTAGGCTTAGAAAGGAGGACAGTAGTAGGGATCTGGAAACTGATGAGAAAGTGGTCAGTCCAAGTTAAAGGTTCTTAAGTGTCTTTGTGAAAAAGTCTTGAATTAGAAAAAATGAGGTCAAATGTGTAGGCCCGGTAACTGTAAGGTGTAGGCCTAGCATTTTGAGATCAGAAAGTAGGAGTGATACGTCACGGTTGGTAGCTAGTTCTGCGTGGTAGTTGAAATCACCTACTGGGAAAAATGTATCCGTGGAAAGCATGTGAGATGCTAGACGTTCAGCCAGTTTATGGATGAAGTCTTTCTTGAAGCCAGGGGGCGACACACTAATGCGCCTTTCCATATATCGCCATGGGGAGTTTCCTGTTTAAATATGGCCAATTCCGCCCAATCAGATAGAAGAGAAGCAATGGGCTCAACTTTAAAGGAGTCCAGGAAGGCAATTACTACTCCTCCTCACGTCTTAGTTTCTCTGTCAAGCCTAACTTGTAGTTGTTGAGAAAAGCTATAGGAATCGAAGGGAGGGCTAACGAATGCAACCAGGCTTCGGTAATAAAGCAAATATCTAGGTGCACAGATGTATGCAAATCCCACATTTCCGTCACATGTTTGAGGATAGACCATCCAGAACATGACATGAATAAGCACAAACACGTCGCACTTAGAGGCACATTTGTTACAAATGCATAACTTTGTGGTATATTGCCAATGCGCGACAGTGTTTGCTGAAAGAAGTTACACTGTAAGAACTGCATTTCATTTCTGTAAAAATATGTTTTTGGAAGGGCAAATGCTCCAGACTTTTTCACTCTCCCTGCATTGGGGAGCGGGAGTCTGAACCTCTCTGCATTCTCAATAGCTCATTTGCTCTTCTGTCAAGGTTCAAAGACTCGGATCAACAGCTGATCGTTTCAAAACACTTAACGCCATTCTCCCTAGACACAGCAATCAATCAAATTCTGTCACATCACAAAATGACTCTTGCCTTACCCTCTATCAGAGTAGTGATCCAGCACAACTAGGCATACTAAAGAATGTCTTAGCATCCTCCATCGCTCCAGCCCTCCATAGCTCACACAAGGCACTGCTTCTTAATATTACACACCCTCCATCATTCTGTAGTGAATGAACTTTCCTTTAGGCTTCTTACCACAATTTACAGCAAGTGAAATACTCTATGCTTATTCATCCTACTAACTCCAGAAATCCCTAACGCCTTAAAAACTGGTCAGCTGAGTCCATTCATCTAAACTGGTTATGGAGCTAATAGGAACAAATCTGTGTTGTCCTCCAGTTTCATATCTACCATTTGTAGATATAGTAGGCAATGGTCCCCTGATATATTCATCACTCACCCGCAAACTCATACTCCAAGAGGTAAAAGTCAGTTAAACAACAACTGTTGGAATAATGTATGTTCTACCTAATTAATGCTTAGCAGTTTCAGTCATTACCGGAAGTTCCTGTAGGCACTTCACATTCAGTTTCTCAGTTGCGTCCCCGACACACCAGCCCAGGCTAAGATGGAAGGAGGGATCCTGTTTTTTTTTTTTTTTTTAAAAAGGATTATTATTAGCAGAGCCTGAAATAAGTGCTGCAAGAACCTGCAGACTACTGAGCACAGCCTCTGATCTATCTTCTGCAACCTTGTGCTTTGTTACCCAACCACTACTATCAGGGCATAGATGTACCCTGCATTTACTGCACTGGAGCATGGGATACAGGAACAGCATTCTATTTGCATACCTCTTACCAGCACAAAGCCTGTGTTGGCGCACTACATGCCATCACCACCAACAGGAGTATTCCTCCCTCATCACATTGCATATGATCATCAGTGTGAGCGTTATGTTCGCTGGTGTAAAGGGATGTACTTACTATGGCACACTTTATATAGTAACTGGTATCAAGGCACAGCATTCTATTGGCGCGCTGCATACAGAAACTGGTGTCCAGACCCAGAACACAACATATAAAAGCACTGGTTATCACAGTTCCGCTTTCCCCAGCTCTATGTGTATGATGATTAGCACCATGGTACATTAGCTCTCTGCACACAATCACTGTTGTAAGGCATGCCACCCCCGGGCAGATTGCACAATCATCATGAGGACCAGCCTTTTTGTAAAATACCTACACACTCACTGGTACGAGACACATTCACCCAACTTCCTGGCACACAATGAGCACTGACATACAACTACTGTACTTAATGAATGCTATATAGCGCTCTTCCCCTCACAATCGGCAAACTACACAATGGACAGAAGATATCCTTCCCCTAATGCTCAATGCAGGCATACTGGAACATGGCCACACCCCTCCGCTTTTCTGGCACACAATACATATTCAATGGTACTGAAGTAGACACCCATGTGCAGTGACATGGATAGGGGCATCAGGATACAAACATATCTGGTACAGAACACAATACCTGGCTTAGGACTATCTTCCATAGTACACTGCGCATCCTCTGTGGCTTCAAGGCATAGCCTCTTCTAATACACTGGCATCACAAGCAATCTTACCAAGTACAGAACAGACACAGGTTATCGGAACACACTCACACCAAGCACATTGCACACATTCAATCGCTTAGTGTGTGGCCTCCACTTGTACCCAGCACAAACTCACTTGTATTAATTAGAGCACACACTCCCTCTCCAGGCAAACAACAATAACCCAATGGCTTTGAGATTTCCCCCCGCCGCCCGATCACAATGTACACCCTCATCAATCTCAGAGCACTGCCTCCCGAATAAACACAGCATTTCCTCTCATTTTAGAAAACAACATCCTCATGGTGCATTCACTTGTTCAAGGGAGTGCCTCCCACCCGGTTTGCTGTAAAAGGTCGCTGAAATCCGGACTAAGGCTGGGCTTTTTAAGCCACTTAATCTTAACACAACTTTGCCAAGTGTCCCTCATCAGGTGTGACACATTTTATTGACCTCTCCTCCATACCACAGAGCAGAAGAGAATATCAGGCAGAGGAGACGTATAGGAGCAGGAGTAATACATCTTTCTGTGTTGCTTGCCTGCCATCTTTTTTTCGGCATCGGCTTCCTCATTGCATCTTCTCAGCACATGTCTGCAGTGCCTCCAGATGGGGATCTATCCCGGTTTGCACATCTAACATGGATCCACCCCCATTGCCTCTCTAGACTCTGAGCACTTTTCTTTCTACGCTACACAAAGGAGGCTTCTGCCCAAGCCGGTCCTTTCCAGAGGTAAGACCTGTCATGTCTGGAAGCTGCAATCCCAGCAGCCTAATGACTCTTGGGCTTCGATACAAAGTAAAGAGACGAAGCAGAGAGGGCTTACAATGAGATGGAATAAGGGTTAAAACTACCAAGAGGAGAAAAGAGATGAGAGATAAACCTGCAAAATGCAACACTAGTCACAAGGAAGACGAGGAATTACAGGAGTATTGGAGATAATGAGAAGATCAATGTCAGACAGAGAATACAGCTCCTCAAGGAAGGAAGAGGGGGTAAATGGCTCCCAGAGACTCAGGTAGGGAACAAAGAAAAACTGCAGGGATCTACCCAGTTACAGAGTCCATCTTCACAGAGATGCTGCAGTGAAGAGGAGAAGAAAGGGAGGGACACTAGAGAGATAGTGGGGAAAAGGACACCAACTACAGGTGAAGAACCACTACACAGTGGACAGAGGACGTTGAGAAAGAGCCAGCACAGACCGGGTGGAACAGGGAAAGACACTAGATAGGGGAAAGCGTGTGTGAGGAACAGAGAAACAAAAACGGGAATAAGAAAGAGAAATTAGAAAAAAGAGTCCCTTGGTGGTTAAGGGGAAAGACCCAGAAACAAGAGGAAGAAGAAGGAGAAAGACAATGGAGGGGGAGTAGCAGCAATAGGAAGCCTCTTATTAAAAGATGGGAGAGAGAAAAGTGCAAGAAAGATACTGGAGAACTTGAAATCTCCTCAGATGCCAAACTGCACAAAGATGAGCAAAACCTACCCTACAAGTAAAACTCAAACTGCTTCCATTACACAACCAAGCATTCAAGGGAGGCCGGAAGCTCCGGCCCTACCAAAGCAAGATCAGAACAGCTTGGGAACCCCCCGGCTGGGAAATATGGGTCAACCACCCGGAATCGAATCTAACCTAAATAATCAAAACAGAGAAGGAAGCATGGCAGTCATCACGCACCTGGCCTCACCAGGAGCATCTGGTAACAAGATCATTACCCAGTCCTCAAAAAACCCAAGACCACCCCGACTGGGAACCCTGGCAGGGAAGCCAACACCCTCAGGTTTATACCTGAATACACATCAAAAGGTTCACATGACATCCTGAATCAAGGGAACATACTCCGCTTGCTGTCTCACAAACCAACTTTGACAGATGTAACTACTTCGGATCTGGTCTCAATAGAATTAATCTGACATAAATACTCCTTGGTGGGTGAAGATACAAAGACAACATGGGGAACGTCATCCACCGCACAAAAAATACTCTCAGAAAGCTGCATCTTCAGAAGTTGGGGGTTAAGCATCACTCCTTATACCGAGCCCGGATACCCCTGCCTTGTTAATTCCAGAGCACATAAACGCTGCACAAGCAGACCCAAAAAGAACTGCAATATCAGTGCTTAGAGGAGCAGTAGGGCAATCTCCAACTAATAAAGAACACCCTCAAGACAACAGCAGAAGTTGCCTGGAACCCGCAATGCCACTGACTTGGCAAGCGGACCTGAGATAGATTTCAAGGACAATGAATAATCAAAAACATTGACAACACAGCCACCAATCACCAACAATCAGTGCCAACAGCTCCCTATGGATATGCTCATGGAACATTAATGGACTGGCCAGCAAAATGTCAGACCCAGATTTTGCCATCTATCAAAGAACATTCGACATCATAGCACTACAGGAAACCTGGCTGACAGATCCTCCACACCTTCTAGGATATCTGCGCTTTTCACCCCAGCCCTCAGGGGTGCAAAATTCGGTCACCTCCAGGGGCGGCCTCGCAACTTACGTCTCCAATACAAGTACATCTACAGCCCGCGCAATCGGCCCAGCCTCTCCAGCAACCATGGCAATAAGCTTACTAACCCCGTCCACAACACTAGGAAAAAGGAGCACCGATATCATAATAATAAACTCTTATGTCCACCCAAAAAGGAAAACCAAGGCAGCAAAGAATTTGAGCGAGTTCCTGGAGGCATGCATAAGCGAAGGGACAACAACAGACATTCTCACTGAGGACTTAAACCTTAATCTAATGGGCTCCTCAACAGACGACGAAGTGTCCATTCAAAACTCAATCTGGAACATTCCTCCGCAAGGAAAAACCCCACCAGGTCGCCCAACCAAAACTGGCAAGCGCCTCCTTGAGGACCTTGAACACCTCAACCCTCAGAGCAATCAACTGCAGATCTGCAAGCAACAACCCTCCTGCAATCACTCACTATTCATCAACAGTAAATTCTATACTAGACTACACTTTCGTCTCCTTATCTCTATTCAACCAAATCTCTTCAGTCCAGCTGGGCGATAAAGCTGACAGCGATCACCACCCTCAAGAAATTACGCTTCGAACAAACATGCCTACGCTTGATAGGTCTCGGACCCTCCAAGGATCAGAGTATACAACTAACTACAGAGGAATCAAATTTGTACAATCAGCAGACGGGTGCCTGTTGCAAAACGCAACACTCCACTTTGAGTCACAGGTTGGATCAAGCGAAACTGAGAAGTGGGAGAACTTCACCACAACAGTGGCATCCTACTCCGTCCCGACCAAATCAAGGGCACCACAGAGGCAAAGTTCCATGAAGCACATGTCAAAATCACAAAAAAATGAAATCAAGCTCATCAAAAACTCAATCTACCACACGTTGAGACACCTCCCATACAATCCAACAGATAAAAGGCACTTAGTATTGGTACAACAGCAAAAGGTGCAGTTAAGGAGACAAAAATGGGAAGCTAACAGATCCACAGAGGATGAGCTCTGGGTGAAACTACACGCAAACAAAATGATAGTGCAAGATTCTGGGGAACAATAAACCGCTTCATCCGCCCCTCACATTAGGAAATCTCATGCAATATCTCGGAAGAAGACTGGGCAAGCTACCTCAAGGCCCATTTCCATCAAGAAAACAAACCCCTGGCCATAGAACTAGAAACCACACTCAACTCAGGAGGTGTGCCACTGGAGACCCACCGGGCGGAACGCAGAGCCTCAGAATCTGAAGCATTAGGAGGGAACCTGCCAATGGTTGCAACCTTAAGCAGCAAAATCAGGACAATCAAACGGCAACTAGGAAAGGGAAGGAGAGAGGGAGGCCCCGGGTACCAATGGAATTCCACCGGTTCTGTATAAACAGGACGCAGACCTCTGGGCCAAGGCCCTCGAGCCTCTCTTCACTGAAACGAGGCTACTGGGCATACTTCCACGCTCCTGGAGAGGCTCGATAATCTCCCCAATCTTCAAGTCAGGAGACAAGTCCTTGCCAAAAAACTATGGCAAAATACTTTGCGGGAACACTATTGGAAGAGCTTCAGGCTTGGGCCGACGAGAAATCTGCTATCCCCCTAAACCAGACTGACTTCGCGAAATCCGTTGGAACAACAACAAACATCCTAGCCATGGCAATGCTAATCGACAAGGCGGAATCAACAAAAATGCTAAACTGGCGAGCTGGGGCAAACCACAGACTCTGTTAAACCTGATAATTAATTTGCACACAGACACGTGGGTCCAGATAAAGCTGGGTGATGGATCCTTTCTGTCAAGGCGCATACCGACTGAGAAGGAGCTCAAATAGGGATGCGTTTTAGCCCCGATCCTGTTCAATCTGTTCTTAGCAGACCTCGTTCCGGCACTAAACACCTTCAACTCACATGCACCAAGATTAGGTGGCTTAGTACTACCATGCCTCCTCTACGTGGACGACAGTCCTGATCAGCCATACACTGGTGGGTCTACAACATCTCACCACCACGCAGGAATACTCAGAAGCCAATGGCCTGGAGAAAACAAGGACTATGACGATCAGGAAAAACCTAAAGAAATCCCCAACTCGGTTGTGGGGCAGCACACACATTGAATCTGCACCGGAATATAAATATCTAGGCGTGATTTTTGATAAAGGAGGCCACTTCACTGCCCAGAAAAACTGCATCAGAAGCAAAGGCCTCGCCCTGGCAGTCTCATTAAAGGACCTTAACTCCAAACTGAGCGGCCCATCGATATTGCCCTTGGCTCAGGTGGTATGCGCCAAACTCCTTCCAACAATTGTCTACGGCTGCGAAGCACAGAGGGGCAGGGACTCAAAAGTACTGGACAACACAGTCACAACAGCATACAGGATCATTCTCGGCCTGCCCAAATACACCTCGCCCGCACAGATCAGGCTAGAATTTGGCCTACAGAAACAGTCCCTGGCGAGACAAGGGGCGTATATTATCACCTGGGACAAAGTCCGTAAAGCAGCATCAGGAACTCTCAATCAATACTTGTGGAAAGAGCTGCTACTGCAAGCTGCATCACCTGCTTCAAAATACCTCAAAAATAGCCTGAACAACATGGGCTAACTCAGCTTTGGGACACACCTACCAATAACACTACTTTAAAAAAAACTGGTATGGAAAACGGTCAAGCAACTCTCGTGAATCAAGGACAAGGCTTCCCTCTCAAAAAGGGCTCACGTCTGTATGACTCTGAGCACCTATACAGCCCCAATTCCTCAGAATTATTTTGATTTGGGGTACGCCAAAGCTACTAAAATTAAGTTTTTGAAGCACAGACTAGGCCTTTTACCCTGCATACAGCACCTCCCTCACTAGCTCAAGGAAAAAGCATGCTCTACCTGCCGCTTATGTGGCTTAGCACCAGAAGACCTGCTGCACTTCCTATGCTCTTGTAAAGAACTTTCGGAAGAAAGGAAACAACTACTAAAACTTCATTTAAACCAACGAGGGAAACGCACTCGGAGACAAGCAGTGCTGGCTTGCTTTGCACTTGGAGACTCACAGTTAAACTGTTGTCTGGTGAAGTTTCTGAGACTGGTGGAAAACAAAATGCCAGAATAATGGATGAGCCTTCGACCAAGGGAAGTTTCCTCAGAACAACATTAAACCTCCCCTGCAGCGAGCACTGTGCCTCACAATGTACTACTCCCACCCAGTGATCAAAGTATAATATTTCCAAGTGAAATGCCATGCTCGCAAAGGCGCAAGAAGCAAAAGAAGAGGCCTCAATCGATTTTTCAAACATGCAAATCACAAATCTGTGCATCCGTAAGATTGTAATACTGCTTGCATCTCAAAGTACTGGGCTCCATCAATCATGCAGTAAATCTATTTTACTCAAATCTACTTATTAGGCAGTCTACACTTTAGTGAGGGGCAGTATCAAACATCATACTTAGCCCCAATCAATGTCACCTAGCCCGAGAAAATCATGCTGGGACGAAACACGAGATTAGCACTTTAAAAATACCTCAAGCACTTTTTGCTCTAAGAGCACTTTTGTAACCGTCCTGGCATTAGGCCGGACGTGAAGAGTCAGGTCGTAACCGACAATGTTGCTCCCTCTAACCGCATTGAAGCAACAATAGAATGTTTTACGAAGAGTTTTTTTTTTAGTTGCCTAAAGTCTGCAAAGGACCTTTTTAGCAGACATGAACGTGCAGCCGCAATTTTATTATTATGTGTATTAATTATTTTATTGGTTGACTTATTGTATTGCAATGGTTTTTGGTAACTATGCAAATAAATGCTACTACTATTCCTCAGATGACGATGAGAACAGCAAAGAGAAAGAGGCACTAGAGACTGGAGAAGGAGGGACACTCCAGAAAGGAGGAGTAATGTTGGCATGATGACTTAATGAGTAACCACTCACAGTTGCCATATGCAGCAATCTAACTACAAAAAGTCTAAATCACCTCCTGGAAGACTCAGCCTTCCATCCTATAAAGGTCAATAAATAGAGTACCATTTAAATGAATTCCAATAATATCTGGCATTTGTAGCTCATAGAAACATCAGGCGTATGAAGGGAAGCACTGTATACGCAGATTATTTTAAACAGAACCTCAAATACAAGACTCAAAACGAGACGGGGAGAAGAACCAAAGAGCAAAGAGAGGAGGAGACTGAAGCGTATAGGAGACAAATGAGAAAACTAGAATGAGTGAGTGGAGAAAGGGGAAAATAAAAAGTGGACCGAGGAGAGAGGTGGAAGAGAAGACAGGATAGAAAATAAGAGCTAAGCACCAAAGAGGAATACATAGGCACAGACCAGTAAGAGTAGGAAGATCCTAGACAACTTGCAATAACAAAAGACAACTCTGAGAAGCAAAGTGGGTCTACTTAAGAGAAAAGGAGATCCTACCGGAGGCAAAAGTTGGACCTCAGACAGCCCAGGGATAAAAAAAAAAAAAAAGGAGTAGGGCCACTAAGGAGAAAGATAGAAATTGGTTGGAGGACCTCAGAGAAGAAAAAGTGCAGAAGAAAAAATGAAACCGCATTGGGCCATGGAAGGGGGAGCACAAGAAAATAGAAAGAAAAGACCATCCTAATCGCAGCCATTTAAGCCTAGGCATAAGTTATTTGGCACTAAACTCATGTGTCACAGACTTTCCTCCAGAAAGCATTTTTAAACCAATATTGGCCCAAAGCACATCTGTAAGGAAAAGTAACAAATCAGTATATATATACAGGGCAAAGGCAACCAGAATGTGCATGTTAATTTGAAGAGGTCTGTGGGTGTGTTTGTCGTGTTTTAAGTAGCCACAAGCTGGCATATTTCATAAGACATTGTCCTAAGTATATGCATTGTGTAATCAGGTCCTCAGATTACATTATTTTTGTTTTATACAACTTTTAGTTATTGACAAATAGTGTATATCTAAAACACAAACTGCCATTTATTTGTATGTGGTTTCAAAAAAAGAAGATGAACATAAGCATTTTGCTCTGCAAGCTACAAAGTGCCACTCCTAGGTTTCCACAGAAAACATGGAAATATCACACACAGGAAAACTGCTGGAAATGTCACACAAAAACAAACTGATAAATTGGCTACCATTATAAAACCCATTGATATTTTGAGGATATCTACAAAGGATATGTAGGTTACAGATTTACATACAACACATTTAATTAGTGGGTATTTGCATACTGTTGGTCATATGAAAACCCTGCAGGAATTTACTATTCGTTAGGTCTACAAGTCCCGCCCTGTCCAGGGGACAATCTTCTGTACATTGCACACATTCCCTGGCTTCGAACACACTTTCGAACTAGCACACTGCAAACACTCACACAGTAATCTTTATCACAGTACAGAATCGTCTGGCACAGTGCACACATTCACTGGCTTTGTGGTAAAATGCTTCTTGGCCCTATTAACACATGCATTCATTTGTACCCAATCACAGCATCATTAAGGGGCAGCACACAGGTTCATAGGCACCCGAACACAGCCTCCTCCACCACAGTCAACATGCACTCATTGGTGTCATACCACGGCCTCATTTAACAGAGTACATACAAAGCCTCCCCCAAAACAGCACGCACACTCACTGGTATCAGATAACAGCCTCCTGCAGTACAGAACACATACTGGTTCAAGATTACAGCCTACTGCAACATAGTATGTACACTGATTGCTATCGGATCGTGGCCTCGTGCAGTGCACTCAACATTACACATTCACCCCCAATTAAGGTACTTCCTCTCAACAGCACACCGCGCACGCACACGCGCACGCACACACACACGCACACACACGCGCTCACGCATGCGCACACTCGCACGCGCACACACACACACACGCATACACACACACACACACACGTATAACCAAGCATTCCTATGAACAGTACACAGACACTTGTATCATAATACACGTCCCTTCCTATCCTCCTTGTAACTACACGGACACAAGTTTCTCTGTGGTGAGGGGAGATGTGCATTTTGGGTAGAGTCTGGTCTTTTCTAATGATACTGGTGTGTTGGTGAAATCTACAAAATCTCGTGAAGGCAAGAATAGATGTCGTCGTCCCCCCCCCCCCGCCCCGATCCCGATCCCTGGCCAGGGCACACCAAGGAAGAAACAAACCAGTAATAAAACATAAAGCAGAGTACCTCATAGAAGGTTTCCAGATCAAACTCTTGCAGGACTCTGTTGACCTCCCAGATGAGGTCCCGCACCTCAGCATTGCCAGACGAGACCTCTAACCCAAGAAAAGTCCTGAATAGAGATAAAAGAACAGGTCAGTACAGACAAGGTAATAGAGGTATGGAAAAAGAGGTATGGAAAAAGAGGACGAAAAGACCAGATGACAGGAAGATGAGGCAAAGCAAAAATACATCGATCAAGAAAGATGAACGTTGAGTAACAGTCGCGGAAAAAGAGAAAGGATGACAGAAGGAAGAGGTACGGCAAAATGACATCAAAAGATAAGGAGAGAAGCAGAAGGGTGATATGCATGAGGAAGAAAGCAGCATAAAGCAGAAACTAAGAAGAAAACACTGAGGACAGAGAAGCTGGCTCTGTATATACTATACCAAAGTAAGGTATAGTGTGCACAGAGTCCAGAGGAACCCCAAAGGTAGGCAGAGGTAAAAGTAGATAATACCTTACTCTCTATTTGTGGTGGTGAGGGCGAGGCGTACAGCTTTATCAGAGGCTAGTGTTAAGCATTTATTGTACACACTCAGGCAAGGAATGATGTCACACACTCAAAGACTGAACTCAGACCAATTTTGTTTGTATAAAAATATTATTTAGTTATTTTATTTCTAGAACCAAGCCAGGCCTGGTGCAGGTAAGTGAAATAATACTTTTTAAGATTTATGCAGTGAATTACAGTTGAATGCAGGTTCAAATGCAGTTGGTTGATTTACTTGTAAGTCAATAATCAAAATTACTTTTCAGTTACTTTGTAGATTACAGTACGTTACTTCTTGGATTATTTTTTAAGTTACTTTTGCTAATCAGTGTGATATGCCTAGATATCACACTGTGACATTTCCTAGACAAAAGATAAGTAATTCAGTTTTTATATATTTGCAGTTTTTCAAGGTTTCATACAAACCAACTCGACACTTAGAAGAATTTTCAAAGAAAAGCAGTCAATGCAATCCTATGGGAGGAAATTAAGTTATCGGTTTACAGGTAAGTACTTGATTGTGGGAGTTGGGTTTCTGGGGTTTAGAACCAGGGTTCCCCCATGGTCGAGGATGCACTCTCAAAGCACCCTCAGCGGCACTAGGGCGGCCGGGTGCAGAGTGCTGAGGCCCAATGTTATCCAACGGGGGATAGGGGCCCTCCGGTTGGTGGTTGCTCACGAGCAGGCCACAAGGTTGTGGGAACAAAGCTCCTGGACTTAAGCTCAGGGCAAAGGGAGATCCGAGTTAGCACGCAAGGTGCACCCACAGCGGCAGAGGGGCGGCTGGGTGCAGATTGCTGATTGGGCGTTGGGTGCCCTGCTGTTTTCAATGGGAGTTGCCTGTTTGGGATTTTGGCTGCAGGCTCGGTACAGGAAGACTTCCGGGAGAACCCAAAAACTGGGCAGGTAAGTTGGAGGGCTCAGGGACGTAGGTGCACCTCGGGTTCTCTTCTCCAGGGCACAGGGCAGCTGGATGCAGGGGTGTCTTTTGAGGTCGGATTTCACCTTACAGGGCCACTTGCGGTTGGGGGGTCTCCGTGCAGGGGCTGCAGGCGACGTCAGGGAGTCCTAGGAGTTTTTCTTGGCTGTTTCTTTTGAACAGAGCTGCTGTTCACAGGAGATCCAGTCTTTGTTGAAGGCAGTCAGTCCTCCTCGGGGTTCTGGAGGTCGCTGGCTGCAGGACAAGGCGACTTTTGGCACAGGATCTCTGGAAACTGCAGACGGGCCAGTAGGGCTGGGGCCAAGTCAGTTCTTCCCTGCAGTCTCCTCGGCTGAGCGTCTTCTTTCGTCCTTCTTCGTAGGTTGCGGGAATCTGCCTACTTGGTTCAGGGCTGCCCCCTAAATACTGTATTTAGGGGGCGTTTTAGGGGTCTTGAGGTCAGTACTTGATGTGCTCACCCACGTGGGGGAGTGGGCACAATCCCTCACACTGATTGGAGAGTGTCTGCAATTTGCAAGATGGCGGGCACTTAAGAGTGTGCTTCACCTCGCCTCCCCCAACTGAGGGGTGGGGTTGGCAGAGGTGGGCACACCTTCTCGGCTGTTCTAAATTTTCCCGCCGAAAAGGAGGGGAGAAAGGAAGGGGGCCTGCTCCTGATAGCAGGAGAGGCTGGGGGTCGCGTTACAAAGGAGGCAAGGCCTTTGAAGCTCCCCTGCAACAGATGGCTCTTCCTGACCTGGGGGAGGTGTGAACACCTCCGCCCAGGAAAGGACTCTTGGCTAAGGGAGCGAAGGCTCCCACCCCAGGGGTCCAGAAACATGTCTCGTGGTGGCAGGCTGGTGTTTACCAGTCAGGGAACCCACAAGAGGCTAGTCGTTTTTCAGGGGGCATCTCTAAGATGCCCTCTGAGTGCATTGTATAATATATCCCACACTGGCATCAGTGTGGGTTTTTTATGCTGTGAAGTTTGATACCAAACTTCCCAGAATTCAGTAAAGCCATTATGGTGCTGTGGAGTTCGTAATGACAAACTCCTAGACCATATACTCTTTATGGCTTTATTGCACTTATAATGTCTAAGAATGGATTTAGACACTGTAGGGGTACAGGGCCCATGCACCTGTACCCTCACCAGTGGCATAGTAGACCCAGCTAGAGGGGAGGCTGACCTATGCCATAGGCAGTGGGTTGTAGGCATGGCACACAGGGATGTGCATCATGTCGACTCTTCACTTTTCTCTGCACCAAAACATGCAGCCTGCAATGGCAGTGTGTGTGTGTGTGTTAAGGTACAGGACCTCTAAGGGTGGCACAATATGTGCTGCAGCCATTAGAGGCCTTCCCTAGTCACAGTGCCCTTGGTACCCATGGTACCTTTTACCAGGGACTTACATGTGGCCAGAGAGGTGCCAATTGGGGGAACAAAGGTACAGTTGTGGGAAAGAACACAGGCCCTGGGAACCTGATTGGCAGGGACGCAGGGCACATCAAGTCAAAGTGCATCAGATATCTGGCAAAAAGTGGGGGGGGTTACTGCAACAGAAACCCAGCTTCCTACAGGATATCAAGATAAATAGGTGAGACTATTACTTAAAATCAAAACCAGTAATAAGATTCAAGTTTCTTCTGATAAAGGCAGTAATTTTTACCAATATAAAAAACTTCAGACCTGAAAAACCTCCATGCGGGTATCTGCGGGTATCACCGTCAATTCATTACAGTTGATTTTGACAGACCTTGGAGGCAGCCAAGACAAGTAATGTATCATGACAACAGGTTGCATTCCAGGGAGGGACTTTGAGTCCTAGGAAACATTGGGCCCCAGGAGGCGGTCCTTTACTGTTGTGTAGTTCCCACTAATCCATAGGACCTGTGCTTTTGTTGGACAGCATAAACTTTGGGAGAGGTGCCCAGACTGATTCCAGGCACCCGCGCAGGATATGTTGGCCAAGAGACCAGCTAGATCCCAGTGCCATCGTAAGCCCCTCTAACCTTACCAGGGAGCTAATGGTTTCTGGCAACCACTGAACATGACAACCCTGACCCCTCAGGGATCGTGAAAACAGATCAGAATCTTTCGCTCATTCACTCGTGCTTATTTGTACTCAGAGAAATATACAGAATACACAGTGGGACGTTTTCAATCTATTTATTGAACCAATGTTATTCTTGTATAGAATACATGTGCTGCGATAATCAGTAGGCAGGAGCAGATGAAAGTGATTACAAGCACCAAAAGAGAAAATAGTAGGTACAGCTCTACCATGGTGCTAAAACAGTGTATATGTGCAAGCATATAAACAAGGCAGTAATCAGGCGCACTCCTACTATGCAAAACCCTACAATAAGTGTACCTAAAGTGTGTGTAGGGCCAAGAATCTCCCCTAGGGACAATCCAACCCCATTACCTGGTAGTACAGAATGAAGGACCCCTTCTTGGTCACAAACTGGACACCCCTCACGAGATGTCAGACCACTGCATGGTTTAGTCTCAGCATGCATGGACCCTCTGTGTTAGCTGAAGTGCCTCCTCTGCTAATCTATTGGGATGCTCATTATTTATAATAAAAAGCAGCCATGCGACGTACGTTGTAGATTAGAAATGTTATGGATATGTAGATGGCTCTGTCGCCCATGGATGAAGATAGAACAATATTTATACATGGTGTGTAAAGAGGCCTTGTACATGATGTTCGAGGCATTGTGATAATGTTGTGCGAAGTTAGATGTGTAAACAAAGTGGTTTCAGAGAAACTAATCAAATATTGTCGTGCATGAAAATATGTGCAAAAGTTCACGGCAGGAATGTTATTGTGAAAAAGAGGCCAATGTAAGAAATGAGCAGCTTCGCTACATGAGCCTAACCCGGGACCATAACATTACCTTCCCTGCACCTGCACTGGATTAGTGACCAGAGCGCTATATAGCGCATTTGCATGCTGCACAGGACAACAGGGGGGATTCCAGGGAGGGACTTCGAGTTTCAGGCAACATTGGGCCCCAGGAGGCGGTCCTTTACCTTCCCTGCACCAAACAGTAGTGACCTGAGCACTATATAGCACATTTGCAAGCTGCGCCCATGCCAAGGGCGAGTCCGTCCTGCGCCAGTCATGACTGGAGTAGGCTGGGTAACCCCCTCTTGGCTTTCCGGTAAGAAGCTGGTGATCGGGACTGGGCTCCTTGAGCCGGTCTATGACTTTCTGCTAGAGCAATGACTGATATAATCCTTGAGAACTGGGTCATCAAGACTGTGTGCTACATATTCACACAGGCCTGCACCATTTATTTGTTGTTTTTAACTTTGTTTTTGTTGTATTTTTTTTTGTTTTGAAAAATGTCTTTTATTGGTTTCGTAGAATATGACATGCCACATATATTAGTCAACAAAGTCGAAACGGTCTCACAATAACCAAGAATAGGGCTACACTTAACTCACAAAGCTTTTGACTGACATGTATAACAGTCTCTTGCTACACAGCTTATCACTGGTGTCTTCGCATCTAATAAGTACACAATGCGGTACACAATATGATTTTATTATAGAGCATTAAGCGATAGTATGAAAGCAGGATTACTATTAGTATGGGCATAGAGCAGATGATCAGTGTATGTGCCATCATGTTTACATATGATAGGAGTATGTACTCTTTCATTAATTTGTGTGTTCATCTCACACCGTCATAGGCGTCTAAAATGGGGGAGTAGGCGCTGTTTTCGAATGGAAACGTTTGTAAGTACGTTCTCGGGGTTGCCAGATGTTTTTTGGTCTGGATGCAGGGGGTTGGAGTGAGGCATATATGTCACTGGTAGTATCACAGTTAACCAGGTCTTGCATCCAGGGTTTGACTGTGGGGCGGGATAGTGCTCCCCAAAGCAGTGATACCTGGCGTTTAGCTAGTAATTACGTGATAGCAGTGTATCGCCGAATTCCTTTTGGCAATGGGAGGACGTAGCCTAGAAGGACTTTAAGTGGAGAAGGCTCAATATAAGTTTTTATCATCTGCGATAAGATGTGAAATACCTCCTCCCAATATGACAGTATAGGTGCACAATTCCAGGGTAAATGTACAAAGTCTGCATGGTCTGTTGTGCATCTAGGACAGTTATGGGGTTTGGCAGGGTCAAGTTTGGATAGTAGTTGTGGAGTAAAATATGATCGATGTAAATACTTAAAATGTAATAATTTGTGCCGGTGGTTGTTTGATACTAATTTGGTTTGCTCACAATAGTAAAACCACATTTTGTTGGGCAAAGGGAAACCTAAGTCTCTTTCCCAGGCTGCCCTCGAACCCCTGTAGGTGATGGGCTACATGTTGGATGCTGCATGGTAGAGTCTGGATACCAGATGAGTACTGTCAGGGGTCGTGATTACATGCGATAGTAGAGGAAAAATCGGGCGGCTCAAGGGGGGCAGTGGGGATCGCCGCTCGAAGCGCACTATGCAGTCTATGCAGAATGAATTTATCCATCTGCGTGACATTGCATCCCTCATGAAGAGATGAGACCGAGCGCACTCCACCCTCATTGAACACATCGCCGATTTTTTGTATATGACAGGTATGGAGCATTTTTTGGTAAGTGTTTCCGTTGTGACAGATAACCATGGATTATTTGATATAGGAATATGTGGTGAATAGAGGTGCTCAAAACCAAGATATTGTTGAAGTTTTGTCCATGCCCAGCATGTTGTTGCAATTGTTTGAATATCTGGGATAGTTCTGGGTAGTCCACGTGGTAAAAGTGTTTCCAGCGGATAGTGGTGAATCTGCGAGCTCTCAGGCTTAAGGAATTAGAGCTGTGCGTCAGATTGGTACCAGTGATAAGAGAAACGCACTTGTGCTACAGATAGTAAAGACAGAGATCTGGGACTTCGAATCCTCCACGTTCATAGGGCAATATTAGAGTACTCCAGCCAATCCTGGGGAGTTTTCCCGCCCATATCAGACGAATAAGTGCGCCTCGGAGGCTATCAAAGAAAGCATTAGTGAGCGCGATGGGGATATTTAGAAACAAAAATAAGAACCGGGGAAATACCTCCATCTTTATTATTGCAATTCTGCCGGCCATGAACAGGGGGAGTTTTGTCCATTTTTCGATTAATGTGTTTAGTTTATCTATTGCGGGCCGTAGTTTAGTCTTATTATCTCAGAATTTTGTCGGTATAGGTGGATACAGAGGTACCTACGGGGATCTGAGCACCACTGGAGAGGGGAAGTCCAGTGGTGTCTGAAATGTGGCTTCTGTCAATGGGAATATTTCAGATTTAGACCAATTGATTGTCAGTCCGGGCAATGCTCCAAAGCAAACCACTTCTCTCAGGACTGGAGAGAGGTTCGACTCAGGGTTTCTGAGAAATAGCATATTATCATCAGCGTATCATGATGCTTACAATGGGCTGCGATGAAATCTTAACCCTCCCGCCAGATGACGTGCTTGCAAATGTCGAACAAGGGGATCCATTGCTACTATGAACAATAGGGGAGATAGGGACATCCCTGCCGTGTACCTCGGGACAGCGGGAATTGATCTGTGACAGTGCCATTCACTCTTAGACGCGCTATGGGAGCTGTGTATAATAGGCGAGTAAGGTCACAAAAGCCCTTAGGGCAAACCATTTTGCTCAATGTGGCAAATAGGAACGGCCATTCTAAGGAGTTGAATGCTTTTTCAGCATCTAATAGGACTGCGGCTGCCGGGAGGTCATGGTTAATTTGATTAAGGACTGCAAATACAGTACGCAAATTTACCGACGTGGATCGTTCGGAGATAAAAACCTGTCTGTAGCGGGGAAATTATTGTGCCAATCAGGAGAGACAATCGGGTGGCCAATACTTTGGCCAAAGTTTTGTTGTCGTGATTTAATAAGGATAACGGGCGGTAGGATGAACAGTGTTCTGGTGGTTTACCAGGCTTCAATATGAGGGTTATAACTGCTTCTCGCATTATCTGGGGGAGGACCCCACATGACAGAGCCTCTGCATATACCTCAAGCAGGTACGGGGTTAATTCATCTGTATATGTCTTACAAAACGCCCCGGTGAAGCCGTCTAGGCCCGGGGTGCGTGTGCCATTAAGGTGATCAATTGCTTGTTGTTGGAAATGGCCCTTTTTGCAGGGTTATCCCCAAACTTTTTGCGTCTTCCTCCTATTTTTTTCTGATCGGTCTTTGTTGGTTTTAGGACTCTGGGCTATTCAGTGCTAAAGTGCAAGTGCTCCTGTTGTAAAATGTGTTATGGATTGGTGTTTCCATGATTGTATGTATGTATGTATGTATTTAAGCTTATATAGCGCTCAGCTACCCCCAACGGGGGTGTCCCGGCGCTTGCGGATACAGTGGAAGGTGAGGGCAAGTTAGAGTTGTCGAGCCCTAGTTTGCTAAGGGAGGCTGAAGAGCCAAGTCTTCAAAGCCTTCCGGAAGATGAGTTCCGATTTGGCTTTTCTGATGTGATCAGGCATGGAGTTCCACAAGGTCGCGGTTTTGACGGAAAAGGACCGTCCTCCTATTCTGGACTTAGAAAAACGGGGGATGACAAGGCACTCACGATGATTAGATCTTAGGGTCCTAGACTGATGGTATTTGCGAACTCTCTTCTTTAGGTATTGCGGGCCAATATCATTGAGTGCTCTGTATGCAAGAGTTAGTGCCTTAAATTCAGTTCTTCTCTTGACAGGCAGCCAGTGGAGACTACGCAAATGAGGGGATATGTGATATCTTAGTGGGATGTTCCTAATAAGCCTGGCTGCCGCGTTCTGCACAGTTTGCAGTTTCCTGAGCAGATATGCTGGCAGCCCCATATACAGACTGTTTGCATAGTCAAGCTGTGATGTAATCACCGCATGGACTATTGTTTTCCTACAGTCCATTGGTAGGAAGTAAAGGAATCTCCGAAGGGCCTTCATTTTCCAAAAACAGGACGAGGAAACATGGCCTATCTGGGTCTTACATGACAAGGAAGTATCTAGTTTGAACCCCAGATTCCTAGCAGATGATACTGGGAGAGGAGGGGGGTTGAGTTCTGCGGGCCACCAGAGATCTGATAGTGGAGGTGAGGGCTGGTTGAAGAATAGCACCTCCGTTTTATCTGTGTTCAGTTTTAGGCAGTTAGCTGTCATCCATGCTGAGATGTCCATGAGACACTGCCTAAAATTTGAAAATACGGCCTCAGAGCGATCTTGGAAGGAAAACACGAGCTGCGTGTCATCAGCATATGAGATAACATCAACACCGCGTTGCTTTACCAGAGGGGCCAGGGGGGCGAGGTAGACATTGAAAAGGGTCGGGCTAAGGGCTGAACCCTGAGGCACTCCACAGATCAAAGGGCGAGAGTTGGAAGTGTAAGGATGCATCCGGATTCTCTGGGAGCGGCCTTCTAGGAAGGAGCTGAACCAAGCTTAAGTAGTCCCCGTCACTCCCAACTGTTGAAGCCTGTCTAAGAGGATCTTATGAGACACTGTGTCAAATGCTGCCGACATGTCCAATAGCACCAGCATTGCACAGTTCCCCTTATCCATTGTCCATTGTCATGTCATGATTGGCATATTTGATTTACTTGTCAGTCCCTAGTAAAGTGCACTGAGTGTGCCAGGGCCTGTAAGTCAAATGCTGCTAGTGGGCTGCAGCACTGGATTGTGCCACCCACACAAGCAGCCTGTAAATGTAACTCTGGCCTGCCATTGCAGAGCCTGTGTGCAGTCTGGGACTGCCATGTCGACTTGGCAAGTGTGCCCACTTGCCAGGCCCTAACCTTCCCTTTCCTTACATGTCAGTCACCCCTAAGGTAGGCCCAAGGTACCCCTGTGGGCAGGGTGCAGTGTATGTGAAAGGTAGGACATGCCCTGGTGTGTGTGGCATGTCCTGATAGTGAATTACTGCCAATTTTGTTTTTCACTATGGCAAGGCTACCTGTTCCCATAGGAAAGAATGGGGAGTTTGTTTATAACATCTTATAAACATAACTGGCCCTGGGGACAAGGTAGAGAAATAAAGTTTAGTATGCCTGAACTCAGAATCTAAAGATGCATCTTTTAGTGAAGGTGATTTTTACATTCTGTGTTTGAAAATACAACTTTTAGAAAGTAGGTATTTTCTTGCTAAGCCATCCAGTAGGCCTCTGCTAGGTTTGTGGATTGACTGTCTGGGTTTTGGATGACAGGGGCTGGAGAGGAGCAGTGGCTCCATAGAGTCTAGATGGGTCAGGCAAGGGCTGAATAGACCTGGGCTGCATTTGGAGTAGGGGGAGGAGATTTCCTTTCACCTGAATGGGCCTGGTCTGCCTCTGACAAAGCTGTCTCCACCTCCTGCCAGGAAGCTGCACCAAGGAGGACAGAACTGGTTCTGGCTGGGCACAGACACTCTTTGCCTGAGAGGACAAAGGATTTGGGGCTATAAAAAGTGGGGCCCAAACCCCTGAACTTTAGAACTCACTGGAATCAAGGAAACTGCCAAGAAGAAGAGCTGGAAGAGCTGCCAGGAGGAGTACTGCCCCTTTGCTGTGTTGTTGCTTTGTTGGGTTGGCCTGCAGTTGCTGCTTCTGCCTTGGGCAGTGAAAGGACTGGACTGAACTTTCTTTACTTGTGCTGAGTATCTCCAAGGGCCTGAAATTGAGCTGGCCTCCTGTTCTGAAGTCTCAGGGACTGCAAAGACTTCACCAAGCATACTCCCGGGCGAAAGATGTTTTACGTTTCACGGTCAATTGGATGACTGCCAATTCTCTAAAGATCAACCCAGACAAAACTGAGGTTCTGGCCATGACCGATGCTGACAACCCATGGAATTCCCTTTACTGGCCCCAGGAACTGGGTGATGCTCCGGCCCCAGTCCCAGTGGTAAAAAGTCTGGGAATCAAAGTGGACGCTAAGCTTTCACTGGCTAACCAGGTTTCCACTGTGTTCGGAACCTGTGTGGGCCTAATCAGGCTACTTAGGAGACTTTCCCTATCCTCTCCTTCTCGACCATGAGAACAGTCGTGACTGCCATGATCCTGTCCCGCCTCGACTACGGCAACTCGCTTTACATTGGACTGCCAGATTCTTTAGTAGGCAAACTGCAGATAGTCATGAATGATGCGGCAAGGCTAATTTTTAAAGTACCCAGGCATACGCGCGCATCCCCCTCTTGCAAAGTCTTCACTGGCTGCCCATAAAACAGAGGGCCAAATTCAAGGGCCTCTGTATTGTTCACAAGGCTTTTTATGGACAGGCACCCACCTATATTAAACAACGCCTTGAGAAATACGCCCCATGTCGCTCGCTAAGGTCATCCACGATGGGCCTCTTAATTTGCCCACGCTTCAACTATGTCACCTAGGGGTGGGCGGAATTTGCGTAGTCGCGCTACGCAAAGCTCCGCGAAACGGTAAAAAATCTCAGCGAATACGCAAAAGTTCCGCGAACACGCGGAATTGCTTGTTCCGCCCGTTCGCGATGCTTTTTTCCTGTTCGTGAACCCTGATTGCGTGCTTGGGGAGAAATATCTCGCGAACACGCATTTTGAAAGCGCGAACAAGAAAAAAACTCCGCGAAGTCGCGGATCGCGGAATTTTGGGCAATTTCGCGTTCTCCGCGGAACGCAAAATTACCCAAATTCCGCAAATTCCGCGAGCGGAACGGAATTTACTGCTCAGGCCTAATGTCACCAAGGGGGGCCGAGCCTTTTCCATCCTTCTACCCACCCTTTGGAACAAGTTGCCTAGCCAGCTCCGTGCAGAAAGCCGCCTTCTTCCTTTCAGAAAAAATCTGAAAACCATTCTCTTCACTGAAGCCTGGGCTCAACTGTTTTCCACTTGCCCTGGACTGACGCCACTGTTCTTGCAGCGCTTAGAGACCTTCTGGTATTAAGCGCTTTATAAATTCAAATTAACAATAACAACCTCTGGGTACCGCTTCTGGAGCCGCTGTTTCAGTTGCCACAGAGAAGGGAACCGCAACTGACTCCGTCGCTGGCTCTGTGTCCTGAAGGCACCGCAGACCGCACCGTCCGCATCTCGCACCGCAACCCTGGTCTCACGACAACAACGACCGCCGCCGCCACTGAGCCGCTGCTTGCACCGTGACCTGTGGGCACCGCAGTCCGCACCGCCTCGCTTCACTTCGCCATCCTGGTCTCTCCAGCGCTGTCGCTGCTGCTGACTCGACACCCGTGACCGCATCGTGGTTGGGGGCACCACTCAAAGTTTCACGACGCACCACCTCGCCCCACACAGCCGTCTGACCCGACCGACGCCAGCTCCCGCAAACCGGCTCTGGCGCCTGCACCGCAACCTGCCAGCACCGCATCGAGCACCGTCTCGCCCTGCACCGTAAGCCTTGGTCTCACCGATGCCGCCTGGACGATCGTCACCGAGCCGCTGCCTGCACCGCATCGAGAGGACACCACGCCCTGCACCGCTTCCATTTTGTAACGCAACCGCAACGGTTGCCACGACCGGCTCGCACCTCCATGTAAGCCACAACGAGAAAGGTACTGTTACCGAGTCTGTTCACGCTTTTGCTGGCCCGAATCGACGCGGTCTGCTGGAACTGTTAGACTCTGTTGCTTGCAGCATCGCGGTAGCTCCGGAGCTACCGACTTGTACGAACTGTGTTTTTGAGGTATTTCTGCAGTTTAGAAGACATCTTGCAAAGTATCTATTTTTCAAGTACTGTATTGTGGATTCTTTATCGTTTTTGGTCTTGTTTTGAGTATATAAAAACATTGGATATTTTTCTAAACTGGTGTGGTGTCCTTTTGTAGTGCTTTCACTGTGTTACTGTTGGTTATGTGCAAATGCTTTACACACTGCCTCTAAGAAAAGCCTGACTGCTCGTGCCAAGATACCAAGGGGGTGAGCAGGGGTTATTTTAGGAGTGTAACTCCCTTATCCTAACTAGAAGGAAGGGTCCCTACTTGGACAAAGGTGCAAACCCTTGCCAACTAGAGACCCCCATTCCTAACACTTGTGCAATCTCATCACAGGTGATTGGCGCCACCAAGAACTGTTGTTGTCCCACCTCCCTCCAAACCATAGCGATTTCTGAGAGATAATCCGCAATGGTATCTGCAGTGGTATTGGATTTAGAGGAGTATAGGTTAGTGTAATATTGCATAAAAGTGTGCGTTATAACTTTCAGTGCTATTATTGTGGTACCATCATCTAGGTGGAGGAGAGGAGCTCATTGTCGCTTGGTATGGGGGGTGCAGGGTATTAGCTAGTGTGCGGCCAGGTTTCTCCTCTTCTCCGTATATTCGTGCTCTGGTGTATTTACTTAAGTACTTGACCTCGTGATGGGCCAAATCTTGAAACTCCTGCAGTAACGCAGCCCTTCTCCGTAAGTGCGTGGGGTGGTCTCACGCAAGCATCTTAAAATCAAGTATTTTTAGTGCTTGTTCCCCTGGTGTCAAATCTTTGCAGATTGAGTGTAGACCACCAGAGTGCTTCGCTATGCACACACCCCTGATGTATGCTTTAAAAGCGTTCCAGGGCGTCGAAAGGTGTTGCACTGTTCCTGCATTATGCTGGAAATATTCAGTGATTGCATCTCGGACTTCAGTGTGGAAGACCTCGTCCAATAAGGCATTTGTAGAGAAACCCCAGGGTGAGCATGGTGGTAAGCTATCTAATAGCTTCACCGTAAGTAGCATGGGGGAATGGTCAGACAACGTTCCGGGTAAATGTGAAACATCAGTAAGTGCAAGTGTTAGGTTTGGCGTAATGAACCAATGATCTATTCGGGACCAGGTACTGTGTAGAGCTGAGTAGAACGTATATTCCCTTGACATTGGATATTTAATATCACCATGCATCCGTTAAAAGGTGGGATTGTGTGAGTTCAGATAATGTACACAGAGATTGTGGTTTCGTGGAGTGGCCCGGACCTGTTGTATCGATGATCAGGTTGAAGGAGAGATTGAAGTCCCCACCCCTGAGTATAGTAGAGGTATGCAAACGGGTAAGGTGCACTGATATATCTGTGAAGATCTCGGGGGAGTCTGTATTTGGCACATAAATATTAACTAATAGTAGGGGGATGGTGCCCAATATACCTGCTACAACTAAATAACAACCTTCGGGATCGGCAATTTCTTCACATGTAGTGAATGGTATCGCCTTATGTATTAGGATGCAGACCCCTCTGGAATATATGCTATAGTTCGCAAAGAATCGGTTCGTGCCCCAAGTTGAGGCATACCGAGATGTTGTGCCTGGGGCGCAGTGTGTTTCCTGGAGAAAGGCGACCTGTATGCCATGTCTGGAAAGATAAGACAGTACCTGCCGGCCCTTTCAGGGATTGGATAGCCCCCCCACATTCCAAGATATGCATCTTAAGGAGGAGTGACTAGTGGTCATTTTGGGTGTAGCCATGGACAGTGGGATTTAGTCGAGGCGATGGATAAGCATATGTAATATCGCCAGGCAGGGCAAGGCAAATTATTTGTGCAATATACAGCATGGACAGTGCATATGTAGTGAGACCAATAGAGTAGACTAAATAGCATCATGCGAAAAAACAGATAGTATAACACAAAACATCCCAATACCCCCCTACCACTTCCGGCAGTGTAACAAATACTGCCAGAGAATCCCAACAAACGTGCCCCTATCAAAAAGCAAGAATGTTATAGTAGTCATCCTTGGGGGGAGACAAAGCCCAAGAAGAGCACCTGTTTGACCATGGGCATGTATATTTTAGTAGCGGCCTAATTAGTAAAGAGAACATGAGCTCTATTACATCAACATTGTATCATGGCATGCACTTTGAAATTACTGCTACCTCACAGTGAAGAGAAAAAAAAATAAGGGTAGAGATGAAGTCATGTAGCAGTTACCAGTGGAGGGAAAGTTCGTCTCACCCTCAGAGATAATAGAACATAATCTGAATAACATTTAGCCCACGGCATCTGTCCGGACCATCAGAATGTTATACGGAGGATGGGTGAGTGGGAGACGAAGTGCCAGGCACCACGTTTGCAGCGGTAAGTTCCTTACGGTGGGGTTTACAAAATTGGGCAGCTTCATCCACAGTTTTTCGAAAATATGTGTCTTGCCACCAAACTGGACACGGAGCCTCGCCAGATAGAGCATTGAATATTTCACATGGCTGCACGTAGGGTGCGCTTAATTTCTGCAAATTTGCGGCGCGCATCTTGCACTATTGGAGTGAAGTCTGGGTAGAACGCTGGCGTCATGCGCGGATATTGCAATGAGCCTTTCTCGCGGGCAAGGCGTAGTATTGAATCCCAGTCTTGGTAATTGATAAGTTTGGCGATGATCAATCTAGGAGGCTCACCAGGGACAGAACGGGGCCCAAGGGATCTATGGGCCCTCTTGATTGCGAACGAGGTGGAGAAGGCCTCTTTGCTAAAGAGTTCAGTGAGAAGGCGCTCCACATAGCTGCACATATGCCCAGTGTTCGTGGATTCAGAGATTCCCGCAATGCACATGTTATTTCTGCAGGATCTCACTTCCAAGTCTTCCGCTTTGGCTGCAGTTTGCTTGAGCAGTTTTTCAAGTTTGTCGATCCACTTGGTGCTGGTAGAATGTGCACCCTCGATGTCTGAGATACGTTGTTCTGCAGTGGAGATACACGCTTCTCGTTAGTCAAGGCGTTCATGCATGCCTTCTAGTTTGGAGACTATACCATCAAGCCGAACATCCACTGCACTGAATCCGGCTTTTAATTCGGCAAGGATAGCTGCATTTCCCTCCGGCATCGCAAAGCCTGTTTCCCCGGGTCCCTGGCCTTACCGCCATGCGGTTCGTCCTCACCCCGTCTGGGAGTTTTAAGAGGAATCAAATGACAATGGGCGCTGGCGAGGATCAATGCGCCCCATCGTGAAAGGTGGGTGACCGGGGGGGCAGTGAAGTTCACGGTTGGGGGCCAGGAGCACAAAAGCACTGTATGAGGCTGTGAAGGCCCCTTCTGTGACAGGATCGGCTTACAGCCAACGTGCTATCGTGGTGCGGCGCTAGTGCATGTCAGTGGTGCCGCAGTGTCCGGATTACTTCATTCAGTATGGCACAGCACCTCGATTTACCTGAAGCTTGCCTATGTGATGCTATAGGATCCATGTGTGAACAGCATTCGGACGGGATAGTGTCGCTGGGCAGGAATCCCAGCTTACAGGCCAAGGAGGGTGTGTGGTCTTGAGTAGTGCCGTCTAATGCCGGTGGTCCTCCTTCCGTCCAGAGGTGTGCTGGAATAGCGCGGCGCATGCATTTAACATTGCAGTGAGGGTGCGTGCATTCCGCAAAGCGGACAATCAGTCGGATAGCCCCAGGCAAGTGTCATGAGGGAGAGCAGAATCCCATCGCAAGCTTCAGGCTTATAGGAAGCTCACCCAGAGGCCGGGGAACAGTCCCAGTCGGGGTGTGTCATCCGCGCCGCTGCGAGTCGCAGGCACGCCACGAGTCGCCCAACATGAGGAACAGGCCGCCAGGGCAGCGAGGCTCGATTTATGTGCGGCCGCTGAGCAGAGCCCCACCCTCAGGCTCACCCATGGCCCCTGTCGCCCTGGGGTCTCCGAGGGCCGTGTCAGGCTACCACTCCCGGCAGCCGCATCAGTGCTCCAATCGGTGCCATTCAGCCCGCGTCCCAGCCCCAAGGTTCTCTAATGGTTCAGGACGAAGCCCCTCAGCTTCCTAACTCCTGATGTGTAGATGTGGCGGGTTTAGGCCGGCAGTTGTAGGTGCATACTTCGGAGCTTAAGGTCCGAGGGGGCCATCTTGGTCCTCGGCCTGACCATTTTGGTCCTAGGCCCGACCATCCCCCCTTTTGTTGCATTTTTAAACCGGGGGCATGTGAAATTTTTTAGAAACAAAGGGACTATGTTCTTTAGTAGGTCCAGTCCAACCTTCCCTCAAAGAGAAATTTCCTCTTTGCTGTGAGCATTACTTGGGGGTTTTTCTTTTTCTGTTGCCTGCCCTCTGGTGGAGATTGCTTCTATTTATATTTCCAGTGTGTTCCTGGCATTCCTGTCTTTATCTCTTAGATCCCAGGGCCAGGAAACATGGGAAAGAGGATGGGGGAGTCAACCAACAATAAAGACAAGCGTCCTATCTTTTAAGGTCGAGCCTAGGCAGCGCGCATGCGCATTTTACAAGACATGCTGTATTTACTTAGTGAGGCTTTGGCCACACCGTCGCTGCCGACTGGTTAAAGTGTGTGCTGTTACAAAAAGCTTTCTTCTCTATGGTTTCTTTTGGTTATATGTCCCACCTTCTTGTGTCTTACTCCTCCCCTGGAATATTGGTCTACTATGGGCTATACTTCCTCTAAAGGCTTTTTCCTTTGTGTTTGCACACTCTTTTTTTGGCTGCAGCTTACACGTTTTTTGTTTGATCTGAAGGTTCCTTTAAGCTTTACATGGAAGCCGCACGCCTTTCTTTTTAATTTATTTACTCTTGCAGCATTCGCAGCACGCTGAGCTTTAAACATGTGAAGCTAAAGCGCGGCATGCCGCAAATGCTACAAAAGTAAATAAATAGAGAAGAAAAGCAGGTGGCCGGCTTTACATCATTGCCGGCTTAAGCTTTAATAAACATGGCAGCCGCCTGCCTTTATATTTGGCGTAATAATACATGGCGGACACCTGCATTTCTTTTCTATTTATTTCTTTACTTTTCTCAGCGAATCCTGGTTGTTCAGCACACTCGCGATGGACGCTTGGTCATGAGCTCCTTTGCTACGAATCCTGTAGTACTCAGGACCGCTACTGCTTCCAGTGTTATTATTGTACGCAGACCTCTATCGTTTTTTGCCTTTGTACTAAAAATGTCACATTTCCGTCATAGGCTTGTTTTTTTAAAGGACATTTTCCTGACGAACACATTTATTCTACAACCTCTGCATTCATTATTTAATTAATCAAGTGGTCTTGTGGAGGGGGTGTGAGGGGTTGCGGGGTCCCTTACTTTCGTTCTCAAAGGACCACTATAACCTTCCACAGTAGCGCTTGTTCTTGTAAAATACGAAGCGGGCAAAGTATTCATATATTTCATCTACGTATGTTTTAAATGTTCATAGGCAAATACAGATGCACAATGCATACAAATCCATACGAGTGGGTACGGCGAACCATGAGTGTGTGTACGCATGTGCACTGTGAATACGCAAACAGTCACACGCATATGTGTACATATGTATACGTGGGCCAAAGGCATTTAGGTAAAAGTGAGACATATAGGTGGGTACTTAATGGTAACTGTATGCAGGTTTGTTTTTACATGTGCAAACTATGCTCGCCTCTGTATGCGCTCATCTGTCATACCCGTCTCTACCTAACCTACCCACCCACCCACGCATTTTCCACCCAGCAGTCCACCTGGCCATCCCTGTTTCTACCAATGTGTTGTGTACTCATGCACCTCACTTAATGTTAACCACTGAGCAGTAAATAAAGGAATTTAAATGTCCTACACCCCATATCCTATTAACTTTCTGCCGGGGAGTGGGTTCGCTTATATCACTCCACTGCGAACAAAAAAAAAGTAAAAAACATTTTCATTTACAACGTTGATAGCTCTAACTTTCACAAATGCTAGACCAATTGCATTGCCAGTGCTTGTTTATTTAATGCGGTGGGAGCTTTAACCCCTTAACTGCTGGGCCTTTTCCCCCCCAGTGCTGAGCCCTTTTTTGGCTATTTGTAGTAGTTCGCGATTAGGCCTCTGTAACTTTTTGACCACATAAGGTATCCACGCCAAATTTGCGTCCTTTTCTTCCAACATCATGGGGATTCTAAAGGTACCCAGGGTTTGTGGATTCCCCTGGAGGGGTCCCAGATTTTAGCCAAAATACAGCTAAATTTTGGTTTCTTGGGGAAAAATGGGAAAAAGTCCCCCATATGAAAGCGTCTGGGGTTTTCCCTGCAAATGGTATCAAAAAAGGGTTTGTGGGGCTGAAATCTCCATTTTCCCAGCTTTTAGGGAATGACAGACTTTTGTCAGGAAACCAAAAAGTTTTACACAGTTTTGGCATTTTTCTGGGACATAGCCTATTTTTGCTATTTTTTGTGCTTTCAACCTCCTTCCAGTTAATGGTAGAAATGGGTATGAAAGCAATAATGGATCCTGGAAATCGATACATTTTAGAAAAGTAGACAAAAT
The DNA here is from genome assembly GCA_963921515.1 of Calotriton arnoldi. Classification (NCBI taxonomy): domain Eukaryota; kingdom Metazoa; phylum Chordata; class Amphibia; order Caudata; family Salamandridae; genus Calotriton; species Calotriton arnoldi. The sequence goes on from CAWUFW010000375.1 coordinate 4,578,426, forward strand.
GCTGAATTCAGCAAGGGGTCATTTGTGTAAATCCATCAAGGTTTCTTTATAGAAACTAACAGTTAAATATGGGAAAAATTGAAAATTAGTTGAAAAAAACAGCCTTTTGTGTCAACGTTTTCACCTGTAACTTCTTCTAATTATGACTGCTCTTTGAAAGCAATATACCGTTACATCCACTGGACCTTACTGGTTGTGGGGATATATAGGACTTGTAGGTTCACTAAGAACCCGACGAACCCAGAGCCAAAAACTGAGCAGCGTCTTGCAATGGTTTTTTATTATGTACCGGGTATATAGCAATTATTCTGGGAAAATGTATACATGGAATATTCGGTATGAAAGACTCCTATGTATTTCTGAAATGGGAACACAATATAGTGTTTAGAAACAGTAGATATTTGCACATTTCTGAAATTGGTAATACTCATACTAGCATGAGAATTATAGGTCATTTTTCAAAATAACTTCTTTTTACACATTGTCTTTCATTTGGAAGGTAGAAATGCATCGAAAGTCAATAGGTAATAACAGTTGCTTTACAAATCTGAATTACCGTAAGTGTCCCGATAAAAATGGTACCTCACTTGTGTGGGTAGGCATAGTGCCCACGACAGGAAACGGCTCAAAACGCAACGTGAACACACCACATTTTCACAATGAAAAATTACCCTTTTTTTGCAAAGTGCCTAGCTGTACTTTTTGAACCCTTGCTCTGCCGGCACCCAGGGAAACCTAGCAAACCTATACATTTTTGAAAACTAGACACCCAGGGGAATCCAGGATGGGGTGACTTTACTGCCTCTCACCAGGTTCTGTTACCCAGAATCCCTTGCAAACCTAAAACATTGTCAAAAAAAACACATTTTCCTCACATTTCTGTGGTGGAAAGTTCTGGAATCTGCATGGATCCACAAATTTCCACCCACCCCGCGTTCCCCAAAGTCTTCTGAGTAAAATGGTACCTCACTTGTGTGGGTAGGCCTAGTGCCCACGACAGGAAATGGCACAAAACGTAACGTGGACACACCCCAATTTCACAGTGAAAAATGACCCTTTTTTGGCAAAGTGCCTAGCTGTAGTTTTTGAACCCTAGCTCTGCCGGCATCTAGGGAAACCTAGCAAACCTATACGTTTTTGAAAACTAAACACCCAGGGGAATCCAGGATGGGGTGACTTGACTGGCTCCCACCAGGTTCTGTTACCCAGAATCCCTTGCAAACCTAAAAAATTGTCCAAGAAAAACACATTTTCCTCACATTTCTGTGGTGGAAAGGTCTGTAATCTGCGCGGATCCACAAATTTCTACCCACCCCACGTTCCCCAAAGTCTTCCGAGAAAAATGGTACCTCACTTGTGTGGGTAGGCCTAGTGCCCGCGACAGGAAACGGTGCAAAACGCAACGTGGACACACCACAATTTCACAGTGAAAAACGACCCTTTTTTGGCAAAGTGCCTAGCTGTAGTTTTTGAACCCTAGCTCTGCCGGCACCTAGGGAAACCTAGCAAACCTATACATTTTTTTAAACTAGACACCCAGGGGAATCCAGGATGGGGTGACTTGACTGCTTCTCACCAGGTTCTGTTACCCAGAATAGCTTGCAAACCTAAAAAATGGTTAAAAAACCACATTTTCCCTACATTTCTGTGGTGGAAAGTTCTGGAATCTGCGTGGATACACAAATTTCAACCCACCCTGCGTTCCCCAAAGTCTTCCGAGAAAAATGGTACCTCACTTGTGTGGGAAGGCCTAGAGTCTGCGACAGTAAATGGCACAAAACGCAACGTGGACACACCCCAATTTCACAGTGAAAAATGACCCTTTTTGGCAAAGTGCCTAGCTGTAGTTTTTGAATCCTAGCTCTGCCTGCATCTAGGGAAACCTAGCAAACCTATACATTTTTGAAAACTAGACACCCAGGGGAATCCAGGATGGGGTGACTTTACTGCCTCTCACCAGGTTCTGTTACCCAGAATCCCTTGCAAACCTAAAAATTGTCAAAAAAACACATTTTCCTCACATTTCTGTGGTGGAAAGGTCTGTAATCTGCGTGGATCCACAAATTTCTACCCACCCCACATTCCCCAAAGTCTTCCGAGAAAAATGGTACCTCACTTGTGTGGGTAGGCCTAGTGCCCGCGACAGGAAACGGTGCAAAACGCAACGTGGACACACCACAATTTCACAGTGAAAAACGACCCTTTTTTGGCAAAGTGCCTAGCTGTAGTTTTTTAACCCTAGCTCTGCCGGCACCTAGGGAAACCTAGCAAACCTATACATTTTTGAAAACTAGACACCCAGGGGAATCCAGGATGGGGTGACTTGACTGCTTCTCACCAGGTTCTGTTACCCAGAATCCCTTGCAAACCTAAAAAATTGTAAAAAAAACCAAATTTTCCCTACATTTCTGTGGTGGAAAGTTCTGGAATCTGCGTGGATACACAAATTTCAACCCACCCCACGTTCCCCAAAGTCTTCCGAGAAAAATGGTACCTCACTTGTGTGGGTAGGCCTAGTGCCCGCGACAGGAAACGGTGCAAAACGCAACGTGGACACACCACAATTTCACAGTGAAAAAAGACCCTTTTTTGGCAAAGTGCCTAGCTGTAGTTTTTGAACCCTAGCTCTGCCGGCACCTAGGGAAACCTAGCAAACCTATACATTTTTGAAAACTAGACACCCAGGGGAATCCAGGATGGGGTGACTTGACTGCTTCTCACCAGGTTCTGTTACCCAGAATCCCTTGCAAATGTAAGAAATGGTAAAAAAAAACAAATTTTCCCTACATTTCTGTGGTGAAAAGTTCTGGAATCTGCGTGGATACACAAATTTCAACCCACCCTGCGTTCCCCAAAGTCTTCCGAGAAAAATGGTACCTCACTTGTGTGGGAAGGCCTAGAGCCTGCGACAGGAAATGCGCAAAACGCAACGTGGACACACCCCAATTTCACAGTGAAAAATGACCCTTTTTTGCAAAGTGCCTAGCTGTAGTTTTTGAATCCTAGCTCTGCCTGCATCTAGGGAAACCTAGCAAACCTATACATTTTTGAAAACTAGACACCCAGGGGAATCCAGGATGGGGTGACTTTACTGCCTCTCACCAGGTTCTGTTACCCAGAATCCCTTGCAAACCTAAAACATTGTAAAAAAAAACACATTTTCCTCACATTTCTGTGGTGGAAAGGTCTGTAATCTGCGCGGATCCACAAATTTCTACCCACCCCACGTTCCCCAAAGTCTTCCGAGAAAAATGGTACCTCACTTGTGTGGGTAGGCCTAGTGCCCACGACAGGAAACGGTGCAAAACGCAACGTGGACACACCACAATTTCACAGTGAAAAACTACCCTTTTTTGGCAAAGTGCCTAGCTGTAGTTTTTTAACCCTAGCTCTGCCGGCACCTAGGGAAACCTAGCAAACCTATACATTTTTGAAAACTAGACACCCAGGGGAATCCAGGTTGGGGTGACTTGACTGCTTCTCATCAGGTTCTGTTACCCAGAATCCCTTGCAAACCTAAAAATGGTTAAAAAAAACACATTTTCCCTACATTTCTGTGGTGGAAAGTTCTGGAATCTGCGTGGATACACAAATTTCAACCCACCCTGCGTTCCCCAAAGTCTTCCGAGAAAAATGGTACCT